>OX457097.1:12704902-15104902 GCA_949752805.1 Deilephila elpenor | reverse complement strand
ATGGGCCTTTTTGTGGTTTTCGCGATATTATAGCCATTTTTATTGCTGTGATAATGTGTATAATTGAAATAAGTAGACAGCAATCTTACATACATAATCTCACGCCTTTATCCCAGAAGGGTTAGGCAGAGGCGCCACAAGGACACCCACATTTCGCCTTGTATGTTCCATCCCACGATGTGACAGGGGGCGACCCTATCGCCATATCGGGCAAATCGACAAATTCCTGACTCCGGGCTGAAACTGAATAAAAAATCCAATATCACTTTGCCCTACCCGGGATTCGAACCCGAGACCTCAGTTTTGTAATCGTACCGTAGTATAACATTTCTAAATTAAATTTGAAAACATTGTTTAATTTTCATCTAAAAATGTTGGATTAAAAATCTATAAAACGTAAACTAATAATCTAGTGAAAAGGTTTCTACAATTTCTTTTGTCTACTATGTATGTTGTATCCTTATTTGAGCTTCATGCATCATGATACATTCAAAAAGATTTGTATACATTACCGTCGCATCAACTTTAAGCTTAAAGAAGCTTAAACGAGCTTATACCATTTTCGCGCAGAATAAAACAGTAAAAACTTTGTTGTTGCACTTGGCCAGTGCGATTGCGTACAATAAAAATGATTTAATACTGTGGATCGGTTTTCAAAGACTTTCATTATAAGACCAAGAATGGTCGGATCAAATCAGCTCGACCCTTTACATCTTCATGATGCGATCCACGGTTCCAAAGTTAGGGAGAGGTGGCGCAGCATAATCAAAAAAAAAGATTACTCCATGTGCAGGAGATCACGACTCGCATCAATGAGGAAAACGATGATTTTAAATACTCGTATAGATGTTCATAGTGAAAAGTCCCTTGGTTCCTTCTACATGGTGTTATCCCGACTACTACCAGGGTCTGCTTTATGCATAGCTTTTCTTCTTTCGCTCAATCTTCAATGCCCTTAGCTATAAAACCAGGGACTAAATTTAATCTTCCTTGATGCCAATAAGCCTCCGATTTTTTAATTGATGGGAACTTTTCAAAATCAACTGATACAATACAATACAACACACTTTATTGCAACCAAAAGAAAATACAAACACGTCTCTTCCGGTGTCTGACTTTTATATAATATTAACGCAGTAGTGTTACAGTGGAACTATTTTGTGGTAGTTTCAAAATGAGATCCTCTGTGTCTACTACAAGACAAAATAAGCCTACAATGCTACCTAAATCAAAAATAATCCGTTTACAATAGAAGACCCTCATAGAGGGTCACATGTTGCGACGCTTTCGAGGCACCGACTTCGGGAGTTAATCAAAGCGGCCTATATTTATTTTCAATTCCCGCGGGAGCCTTTGTACGTTGAAGGAGGTATTATGTGTTTCCACAGAATTGTCTGAGCTCCTATGGGAATAACCAATTTCAACTGCGCTTATGTTTAACGGTGAAGGAAAACTTCGGGAGGAAATCTGCATACCATAGAGATGTTAACAAGATTTTCCATAGTATGTTAAGTCGGCTATCCCACACTAGCTTTACTGGTGGTAGGTCTCCCATATGTGTGAGGCCGCCTGGGTAGGTACCACCGCAATAATATCACCGCGGTAATTACTCGAGAGTATATTATAAACTTCAATTTCATATAAAATAACATCCGAAAATCAAACCTACCCTGTAATGCCATGTTTCCAATCTCTCAACAAAACTTTTAAGTATCTCGCTACTCGAATAATCTTAAAATTACAAAATTTCCCAATAAACATTTAACGAATACATTTGCCGCAGAAATGGGCCAATCAGAATTGTTTGAGCATCGCCCTGAGCTGTTTTATGGGTTTAATTAAAGGCTTAAGTAAGATGCTACGGAAAGGTTTTTGATAATAAAAATAAAATAGGGAATTTATTAATTATGCTCTTTATCTTTGTTACTTTTGTCATTAAAAATTGAGACAAAGGGTACTTTGTTGAAGGCAGATGAAGGAAGTAGGTTTTTGAGCATGCCTAAGGTTTCTAAAGCCGAATTATTTTATTAGAAATATTTATATTATAGAAATATTTTTATTGTCATTAGCTTCACAGGTTATTTTCGTTTTAGTTGGGAGCATGCTTGCGTTTTGTAAAAATCTGTCTTGGTGATCCACATTTGATTCTACCATAACTTGGCCCAGTTGCATCAACTAACTCTGCCCATAACTTTAGCTTTGAAATGTCAATCAAATATATTTTAGGTATCAAATGTGTGTGGTTCTGACAGTTAAAGTTATCATTCAAGTAAGTTCATTTATCTGGGCTTTATTTCCTTTAACATAAATTAAACCTTCTAATAAAAATCAATTAACCTGACTATAACCATTTGGACCCAAACGTTGAAACACCAGACAGCTGTCATTAATCACACTCAATCCACATCCCAAAAATGTCGCAATTAGAAATGAAATTGTCGGATCCATTAATCTCCTCGTGAAAATTAAAAGGGGATTTTATTAAAATCGCTTATCCATCGGCTGTCAATCGCCTGTTATGAGGGATATCTCTCAGTCTACGGGACTAGTGAAATTGGGACTGTTAGGTTAAACGGTGAAAAAAATATTCCGAATGATCTACAATCAGCGTTTGACGCACTGGACTTTGGAGTTAGGACTTTCGTTTGGAGTCGAAAGCAATTTTATTGCCTAATCGATGGCTAGACTTTTAAAATTAGGTACACCTACTATATTGTTTTAAATATTTTTTTTTAATTATGTGGTTTCGTTGAATTTCAAAATAAAAAGCTAAACGAGATGTTTCTTAGTATTTAACAATTTCGACAACAGTTTTCTAATGTTGGGACTAAAATTGTGTATGTTGGCTGTGTTATATTTAGATTATATTATCGATATCAACTGCAGACATTAAGTTTTTTTCCATGATTTCCACATATCTGTTCTAATTAAAAGGCTTTAGATCACTGGCAAATTCGACATTAGAATCTACAGTCGCAACATCTGGCACCTAAATTCCAGCAATTATCAAATTCTCGTTACTCATCCAACTTTTTGCTAAAAAATATTGATACCAAATCGATTATAAATCACCTGCTAATCGATTATCAGCCCTCCCTACACGGGTGGACACTGATTGATGGCGTCAGGGCGTCACACAGGTCCACATTTGTCAACTGCATGACGAACGGAACTGGCGAATATATTTTAAATGGCCTTTTATTGGACCGTTTTTGTCGAGTTGAATAATTTGCATACTGAAGAGGTAAAGGTTATTTTATTATAAAAATGATGTGTTCGATTCTAATACATTCAAATGTATTTCTTGTTTCATTTTAGTAAAATTAATCTGAAAGAAGAAATTTAATTTAAGACTTTTGTAAAATTGTAGAATCGGATCTCGGTTGATGTATTTTAAAATGAAGTTGTGTAATAAATAGATTACTAATGTAGTTTTTGATTATAAAAAATTATAAATACGTTACATAAGGTTTTTTATTTTTGATTTTTTAATACCTACTATGTATATTAACATCGACTCTACCCTAGCTCTGCATATTATTGAGTGCAAAATAACACCAAACATAAATAATTATAATCAGTTAAAATTTAAGGTTTAATAGTTAAATTAACATCAGTTAATGAGATCACACGAGGCAGACTTTAACTGGTTATTATAAAAGCTCTGGTTCCACGTACACCGCTTTCATTAGCGATGTTAACTAGGCTTTTTCAATTACAGCCTTTTCAGTAGTAATTAATTGTCGTATGCGTCAATTTGAAATGAAATTTTTGTGGTAGGAATCCCATTTGATGCCATGTCTGGGAGAGTAGAGTCTTTTATTTAATAAACTATTGAAATTTCAGAAAACAAGCGGTTTTCCACTTAGAAATTGTACTGAAATCACAATCAACTCTTTTTTTAATTTCTGTGTTATTCCATTCGGTGTTAGGGTTCGCATTCTAGCTCAAACTTCTCAATTCCATCGTCCCATCTTCACTGGCACACATTGGCTCTGATCATATATTCCTCAACAACATTAAGACAGCGTTTCTGTCGACGTCGTTACGATTCATGGGCGTATTCCATTATCACAGGAGATTGGAAAGATAAATTGGAATAAACAATATAGGTTTTTGCGATTAGGAAATCAATTGACAGAACAATTTATTTTATTTATAATTGTTGTTCAAAGCAGATTTTTTTTAAGATAGAGAGTGTAATATCTCTATAACGTTTGCAGCTCATAATAACAGAGGCAGTATATCTTACTCCAGTATTTTCCTACCATAAATCCTTTATTCAGATCTTAACCGCACATGATATTGAAATATCAAACGCACAGCATTAAATTACCATACATCAGGATAGCGTGGAGGCACATAAGTAATTTAATTTCACTGAAAGAAAACACATAAAAATAAAAATTGCCCATAAAAAGAAGTGGGTGAATTAACGCGTGACGTAAGTTAAAAGCGTACACGGAGTGGATTCTAAATCAAATTTTTAAACAACATCGTTCTACATAATAAATCGTATTTTGTTTTCTACTTCGCCTGAATTCAGAATTTTATGCTCTTTTTCTTTCGCTACGTCTGCTATAAAAAGCCGGTTGTCTTCAGTTCTTACATTGTTTGTCAGTCAAGTCTTATTGCTAAATCAGGTTAAGTAGCATTCAAATTTGTTCAATATTAAAATGGTTTTGTTTCTCTCTTTCTCTTTAGTCACGGCGAGTCTATTGCTGACCATTATATTATTTTAAATATAATGTGGCTTTGTATAAGAAATTAATAATTACAATTTAATCATTTATCGGGTCAGTTATCTTATAAATTGTCCCACCCTCCCCCAGTGAAAAGTTATAGCCGACCAGTGACATAACTGTAACGTAACAGATTCGTTTTATTATCTGTGTTTGTTGTATCGCGTGAGTTCCGCTTGTGAAATATCATTGTGGCGCGATGATGCAGAATCAAGCTAATTTGCATATAATAAATATAACCAACAATTGGATAAAACAATCGTAATAAAATACGCGTCTTATGTCGTAAATTCATAGGGTTCGTTTTGGTCATGTCTACCAAAAATAAACAGCAGTGCTGCAAAATGATTTGATTTATATTTCTGAGTCCAGATACTTGCGTCTAGGCTTTTTAATCTAATATGCTGACCTAATGAGGTTGGCTGACATCATATTATGTCCTTAATTTTTTGGTTGAATTACAATTTTTCCATGATTACCTCCAAGCCTCTCCAATCTGAAATCCTCCCAACAATTTATACAAACTTAGATACTCGAAAAGCCTACATGAAATTAAAATATAAATAAATACCGCTGGGTTCCGTTAACTTTAGGGAGATAAATCTGCCAATAGGCCTGCTTAGCGTTGCCGTAATAGATGGCCCTACATGCGTTCATTTGGAGTTTTTATCTACCCGGGATTCGGGATTATCGAGGATTTTTCTCGTGAGTCATTGCTTTGGGTTAAATAAATAAGTATTTCTTATTGCGTGTTTTGGTTATATTGTACTGATAATGTTTATGTAGGGGAAAATATTTTCTAAAACTTGGTTACACGAGAAAGGTATACTGTAACAGGCGTATTCTGACGGAGGCGGGTCCTTCTTTAACCACATACAAAGAAGATTTTTTTAAGAAATATTCTTGAAGAAAAATTACCAGAAATCAAGCTCTTGATCTATATAAAAGGCAGCGGTATACGGACATAAAGTAATAGACCGACTCACAAGATTCTAGTCTTACACGAACGTTTCGATCCACAAGCGCTACTAATATTTTGTACTCTTACTTCACATTGTAAATGATATCTTAACTTTCCCTAATTTTAGGAATAGGCACCCGAAAGTCAGGCAGGCTACATTTAAAATTGTGTATAATGATATCTCTAAATCATACTCTCGATAGTAGAGGAGGCTCGTGCCCTGCAGTGGGACATATACGGGCTGATACAATACAAGAATCATATTATTTTATTAATTTATGCATACTAATTACATCAAAATGTTTTCCGTCACTACTAAATCGTGTACCATAAACATTTTAAATAATAACCGTAAACTGCCGTACTTGATGGTATTATTCAAGTAATATTTAGACATAAATTTGAGCAATTCCATTCATTAACGGACCACGGTAGCGTCATGAATATGCTATGGCTATGTCAACGGCTTTAGCCTGAACAAACAGCCCTCCTGAAAAGGTATTATAGGATATCGGCTGATGTTTACTCCTCAAATTATTATGTAAATAAATCTAAAGATTTGTATATTAGCAATACAAAAATACACGCAGCATTTATTTCTATATCAGCCCATATACGTTCCACTGCAGGGTATGGGCCTACTCTATAATCGAGAGAATCGACTGAGAGTGGTTAGGCCATATAGTCCACCACGCAGGCCTAGTGCGGGTAGGCGGACTTACATACCGTAGAAATTCTTTAAAATCGCTACGGTGTGCAGGTTTCATCACGATGTTGTCCTTCGCCTTTAAAGTGCGTGGTGATTGGCTATCAATACACACATAACTCCGAAAAGTCTGCGGCGGGTTTAGGGTCCGCCCGCAGATAGGAGTAGGTAGAAAATAAACACTCTGGGTTTTTACGTGGTTCAGGCTTTAATAATTCGCATCACCGTCTTACACTCGGTACTGTTGCTGGTGTTATGCAACAAGAGTCACTGGCCTTCTGTGGACACTGATCCGGGTCTTCTGCACGTGGCGGTTCCCGACGACAGCTCGCCGGCAAAGTTGGCTGCCACGTGGCCGGTAGTGGTGAGAAGGTCAGCGGCTCGGTGCACGTGCGGTCGCAGCACGGGCAGGAAGCGGTGCGGAGCAGAAGCCAAGCACGGCACGCTCCGTGCCGTAAGCAGGGTAGGAGAAGATGAAGGTGAAGCCCAGCGGGTACACAACACGCGTGTTAGCACGCAGTTTATTTTTAGATAGAGGACGCGAGCGAGGTTACACGCGTATTTATGCGTGCGATGACAGTTCGCACGTTTTAGCTGTCAGAATTGAATCTACCAATCAGCGCAATGGAGGCGTTGATTGGCATAGACAATATGATTATTGAGCCATAGACCTAAACTAATCCGGGCGACATTCTACAACGTCACAAGTCAGAGGTGTGCCCTGGGATTTGAACCCGCGATCACCGTGAACATGTAGGCGTCTGGTCCGTTACCAACAGGCCACCACGCACATTTATTTAATAATGGACTTTTACAAAAGTTTTTATATTCATGCCGACTGCCTCGGTGGCGTAGTTGTTCTACGGTACGACTACAAAGCTGAGGTCTCGGGTTCGAATCCCGGGTCGGGTAAAGTGATATTGGGTTTTTCTATTCATTATCAGCCCGGAGTCAGGATTTTGTGCCTGATATGGCGATAGGATGGCCCTCTTTCACATCATGGGAGGGAACATCGATCGGTCTCAAATTTATTATATGTGTAGACATATATTTACATTAATCAGTAGGTACCTGCATTTTTTTAATAAAAAGTATACAGTTAATGATGAAAATTTCAAAAGCAATTCTGAAGTTGTCAATTTCCTGGCAAATTGGTTCTTTTTGCCACACGTCGAAGTTTGTTGGACAGAAAATGTAACGCGCCCTAGGGAAGTTGATGTACTGAAATATGCGAGTAATTATAATGTGCGTGCACGGTTGATTTTGCGTTTTTCTTTTGAATTGTCACATATTATTTTTTCGTCTGACTGCACATTAAAAGAAGACTTTTCTCTCGTTATGTTGGGGCTTCCTCTGCTCAATTGCTAGAATTTAATAGGGGAGGATACTACCGGAGGCCAGGGTAATATCAGAAAAAAAAACAGAGCATTTTGCAGAGAAATTTTCAGAGCTAGTAAAATATTGACACGGCAAAATGAACACGGAAACAAAAAAATATACTACTTTTATAAATTGTTGCTATTTAATGTAGCCACTTATCATCATACGTACATGTTCTACCATTCTAAGCCAATTTGATACAGTAGAAGTGTTAAATTATTATTAATACAATACATACATATGTCTCTACATACATCTCTAGCCAAATTGATTCATTATGACCATTTTGAATCCACCAGTTTTATTTTTCTATTGAAATCCCAAAAATACATTTATCCGCCTTTACTAGTCCCTCGTCGAATGTACACTCAATAGGATTTATTACCCAGCGACGCCGTCGAAATTCAGAAAAGCCTCCGTGTGTTTCCGTACTAATTCTGTGAGTGGCTAACGAGCTCGGAACTGAATTGTGATTAGCATCTAAACTTTACACTTCGGGAGCTTGTAACTCATTGTAATTTCAAATAAACATTGCAAAAACACCCACTCAGATTTATACACGAAACAGGATGTTTTTATTTGTGTGTAAACCTCTTGATGTTGTAAGTTTATTTTTTAGTGCTCAATGTGCTTCATTAGTCCATTTTTTTTTATGCTTTGAGAACATTTTTAGATGCGATTTCGTTGGCAAGATGTCATTTCATTTTTTTTCTTCTTAGATTTAAAAGAGATTTAACTATGTCATATAAAGGTAAAACTAAAACACTGTATTATTTTTATGCTATATACAGGGTATATCAAGACCGCGACCGAAAACGAAGCCAGGTGGTAGTATTAGTGAGTTCAGACACAATGCAATGAAAAATTTCCCAAAAAAAATCGTCAACGTTTTTTTGGTATTTTTTTACTTATCGTCGTATTTGGGTGATAAATACATAGTTTTCCTAAAAAAATCTGTCGCTTATTTTGCGAAATTTTTATTTGCATTGTGTCTGTAACCACTAAAACTACCACCCGGCTTCGTTTTCGGTCGCAGTCTTGATATACCTTGTATTATTATTATTATTATTATAGTAACAATATCGTAATAGAATTGACGCTTTGGTGATCAATGTTGATCGATGACGCGTTAGCTAAAAAAAAGCTTTCAGCGCATTGGCTTCGGGTTCCACGTTGGTATAGAAGGATATATTTTGTATAAAATACATGTATTATTTCTCCGTGTTTACACTTAGTGTATGTGAAACATTAATTAGGGAACGCCCCGCCATCATGCCATTGATGCAACATTAAAAAAATACAAAAATAAATTATTAAAAATTCAGAAGACAAAATCTAATTCCACTAGATGAAAATGGCCGAAGATTTCAAAATGACTTTAAAGAAAGAAAGAAAGAAAAGCACAAGACGTTCCCCATTCAGCGCAATTTCTCGAAAGCCTTGGGTTTTAAAAACTCATTATAATAATAAACTAAGACCTAAGGTATTCTTACACGCTCCGCTTTCAGTTTTAATAATGCACATTTTATAATGAAGCCATATTTTGTAGTGAACGTAAACGCTTTGCAACATGTAGACAACGGCTGTGTTATGAAAATATCGTCGTATTTTTTGCATAGACAAAGAGCCTTTAGACAGGCTGTAGACAATGCGAGACTTTGTCTCATATGCTATTATGTAACGTCTATGATACAGTTGGGATACACATCCTTACAGCTGACACAGTCTTGTAAATAAGAGACAGTGATAGCAGTTAGATTAAAAAGATTTTTTATTGCGTTGAATGGCGAATTGAGCATGTCATTCGCCTGACGGTAAGCTACATGACCGCTCATGGACAGTAGCAAAACCAAACAACACCATAAATTACAAAGCAATGCTTAGCATTCTCCTGCGCTCTCCATCCTCAGTTATAAGATGTTTAGTCCCATTATGTCCAGTAGCTACTCTGGCTACAATTTCTTTCAAACGGGAACACAACAGTGCAATTACACTGCTGTTTGGCGGGAGAAATATACATTGCGGTGTTACCTACCCAGGCGGCCTTTCACATACTATGAGAGACCTACCACCAGTTAAACAAAGAAGTTGTAAAACATAGATTTTTGGCCAGATTCCGACGATGTCCACGCTGACGTGTCTGTAAATGATTTTGACATTTTACCCAAAGGAAAAAAAAAGGAACAACTCCCGGACATTGATTTTCAGCAATTATCTTATAAAATCCAATAGGCAACAAAATATATTATTTACTTAAAGCGTCCTCGTTTTAAAAAGTACACTATGATAGAAATATAAACCAATTACCTAAAAAAAATATCAAAGGAAAATGTTCCTACCTACCCAGTATTTAAAACTTTTGCCGACATCCTTAAATATGAGGTAATGTCACATAAAAAATGTAAAACGCCCATAAAATTCAAAACCATCAAGTTTGGAAACGAATTCTAATTTTCTGCACGAATGGGCGCCGACGCAGCGAAGGAGCCGCAAACCAATCTTATCCGCCTGCAGAAACTTTGTCAAGTGGGTCACCTAAATGGTAATCATTGCTGACCACGAGCATTTGCATTGACTTTCTATAACAGGCCACGTACGTGTTCGTCGTAGTAATATGACAGCCTCCGAGGCGCAGTTGGTTAGACGCCAACCGTGAATCGTGAGGCCGCGGAGTCGAACCTCCACCGAAACAAAAAAATTGTGTGATCCACAGGTATTTGGTTTGGGTCTGGGCGTTTGTGCGACCGAAAAATTTCTTGAAGTTTCTGATACCCACGATACCAGACTCGATCTTAATGTGGGGTCAGGACTATATGACTGTTGGGTATATTTACATTTACAAAAACTTATTTTCCAATAAACACATCATCGTCATCTCATTTCACACACCTTTGAAATTTATTTCGGAGATTATCAGGAGTGTGACTATCTCCACAATTACTTTATTTACTATTAAATCGAGTGACAAATAATAATAAAAATATTAAAATGAATACAAAAATAGTATTAATTTTGGTATGCATAGGTAATGAATTACTAATTTTGTCATTAAGAATATTCAACATCTATGAAGACAGAATTAAATGATAATGCTCAAGTTTTTAGAACAGCTGTATAAAGGTAAGGACAGGTTACAGTGCGATAGCGGAATCAATATTGTTGAAAATAAGCCCCGTAAATATTGTTTCACTATTAATTAGACCGAAATGTCTCTCGTAGCTTCTGATACCCACGACACAAGACTTACGCCCGAATACTGGAACGACATTCAAATAATAAGTTGCTCTTAACAGCGCACGGCTCACTTAGCCAGTACATTTAATCGGGATTAACGTAGTTAAGCGCAAGTTATATTTAAGTTGCGTTCCAGTATTTGGGCGTTAATCGATTTTAATGTGGAGTCAGGACTATGTATGTGACTGTTGGGTGTATTTATTTAATTAAATATAATAGCAGGTGTTTTGTCTACTTAAGTAATTCTGGATTTTGTTAATTCAATTCTTGTAAGCGAACATCGTTAGCTGCACTTACTGAGATAGTATCAAATAATAAGCTTGTCGATCATTTCTCCAGTTGTTTAAAAAATTGGATGAAACGGAAGAGAAAAAATGAAATAGAACGAAAAATTATAATTTTATACTAAGCTCAAATAATATTAAAACCATGCAAATATGTTACCTTCAAAATATTATCTATATTAACTCCAGTTACAATAAAGGAGCTTCCTTACATCAAATATTCATCGCAAATAATGAAAAGTGGCGAGCATCTTAACCATTAAGGAGTACTAAAATTTTAAGTGCTCAAGTACTAAGTTTGGTTATCTTTGGACGCAACACAGCGGGGACAACTTTTAAAGGAGTTAACTTATCTGCATAACGTACTTTAGATATGAATATGTAGTTTATGAAAGAGTTCCTCTTACTTTTAGGATGCTTTTCTTTTTGAAAGCTTTTCTTTTATAGCTTAAGGAAGAAAGCGAGTTGCTTATTTATACCTATTAATAATTTCTTTTTTCAAGTCGTATTAACCCGGAAATATCAGAGATGCTAGAAGCGTATATGAACACCGAATAAATACATACTTGTTGGATTAACCAATATTATTTTACAATTGAAAGCCTCCGTGGCGTAGTTGGTTAGAAACCGCTTTCGAAAAGTAAGGCTGCAGGTTCGGTGCCTGCACCGAGTTAAATATTTGTGGGATCCACAGGTATTTGTTTCGGGTCTGGGTGTTGGCAGAACGAAAATTCTCTGAAAAGCTTCTGATACCCACGAGTCACGACACAAGACTCGATCTTAGTGTGGGGTCAGGACTATGTAAGTGACTGTTGGGTTTATTTATTTATTTTTGGCGTTGCGAATTTTAAAAGGCCATACATCCACTATACTTGAATTGTAGGTGCGTTGTTAGTCTCTCAAAATAAGTTGAGAATAGAAAGGATAAAAACACGGACAAGAAGAGGGATATTAGATCATTCAGGTTTGATTAGTTGGGTATTTTTAAATCTATTTAACAACAGAGCAGCTAATTATATGTTTTACAAAAGTAATATTTATAATATATTTCAAATTTCTGGTTGTAATTAATTAATACAACGTTA
Source organism: Deilephila elpenor (assembly GCA_949752805.1). Lineage (NCBI taxonomy): Eukaryota > Metazoa > Arthropoda > Insecta > Lepidoptera > Sphingidae > Deilephila > Deilephila elpenor. Next base: position 15,092,510 of record OX457097.1, on the reverse strand, counting down.
ATAATAAGTAAGACTTTTATTATCAGATAAATACTTACGACACAGCTAATGACAAGACAGAAAAGTGTTGCTCCTCTTTTGTAACCATAGATATTAAATAGGTATTTTACAATTATATTATAACACTCTCCCATATTCAACGAACTTTTCAATATCTATAACATGCATAGCCTTTTAATGCAAAATGGGGTAAGCCTTTTAATGTTGCCTATTGACTTTTATGGCGATTACAATATAGCAATTCATTAATATCTATTAAACTTATAACAATGAACAATGTAAATTAGTTTAGTTTTAATTAAATTCAGCGCGATAAATTATGTTCTGTCCGTACGTAATTACTGTTCAATGTGGACGCATTGTTACGGCGCCGGGCTACCAAAAATTGCTCAATTACTTTTGAAACTTACTACATTAAGATGAGATTAATTTGTAATTTAAACAGAATTTAATAAATTAGAATATATGGTAGAGTTTTTTTTATTGCGTTGAATGGCGCGACGAGCATGCCATTCGCCAGATGGTAAGCGATATAAACGCTTATGGACAGTAGCAAAACCAAAGAACACCATGAATTACAAAGCAATGCTTGGTATTCCATTGTTCTCGCCATCCCGAGACGTAGGATGTTAAGTCTCATTTTGTCCAGTAGTTACTCCAGCTACAATGTCCTTGAAACCGGAACACAACATTGCATTTACACTGCTGTTCTGTTCACCCAGGCGGCGTCTCACGGGTGAGAGACCTACCACCAGTACACCGCAGTTGTATTTTGGACTATTGTAGTAATTAATTAGGTTGACCGGGGTAGCTGTGTCCTACAACCGATGTGAACCAACGATTTTACTATTTCCATACATATCCTGAATTAAAAAACCAACATCAATACATTTTTGCGACTCTTGAAAGGCACTCAATCGCTATACCTCGAACAAGCATACGTACTTTAGAAACACACTGCTTTCACAGCCGTTTCAGGAATGTCGAGTGTTCGAGCAGGCCTGGCTGAAATTTCAGACGTGCCGGGTGATTGCAATATGCGAAGCGTGGCTATCTCAATTCTGTATGGAGTATATCTGTGTTTTGCAAAGCTCGATTTCGATTGGGATCCATATAATATAATTCATATAATAATTATTTTATAGCAATCGGAACAATAACTAAAAAGTTCAAAATGGCAGCTACAATTTTTCTGTTTTTTTCATTAATAACGCTAAAACTCATGAATCTTTGGACTTCCTTTAACTAGTGATAACACAATCATTTTATTCTGTTACAGTCCCGAGTCAAATCACGTTTCTCTACCACTGCGCAACATTGGTAAGTACTATTTCTATTTCTATCTTTAATGTTAAACACGTATTTCCAACATTAAAATATAGCTCTTTTCTGTGACTATTCGTTTTAAATTTGCGTTAAATATTGTAATATACGAATTCAATGGAACTGGGAAACATAGATTAAAAGCATTTATAATTCTAAGTATATGCGGATAATTATTTTGATTGGCTGCTCATGAGTGCGTAAAAACGATAATCTAATGAATGCTTTCACATTTATGATATTACTATAATTGGATGTTAAACGAGCTAGGAATTCGAATTTATGTATGTTGTTTTGGAATGAAATGCTTCAACAGTCACACATATGATCGTGACATGACACTGACACAAGTTTTGTGTGGGGATCAGAAGCTAAGAGAGGCGTATCGGTCTCACAAACACCCAGACTCAAAACGAAGACTGGATCTCACGAAAGTTTGTCTTGATTCGCGAATCGAACATGCGGCTTCGGGTTCACAGCCAGCATTTAACAAACTGCGCCACGGAATCTGCTCATGTATCTTTTAATGTCATAACGAAAAAAAAATAGTCGGTTTCATTTGAATTTAAAATTTGTCTACATTTTAATGATATTTTTAGAAAGTTTTTTTCCCCGTTTTTTGTGTACCATAATACTTACCTTAGCTTTAATAGCAGACCCTTATTAAGTTAATTAGATAAGTTGTAATTGCATAACCAACCTTATTTTTTGTGTGTTTTACCGTCGACTAGCCGGATAATAACAGTTTAGTGTGAAATAGGTCCGTAAAATATATAAATAGTAAAAAAAGTTGTAAACATTAACTACGGCATAAATGACCTGAATTTATTGGCTAAACACTAACTGGATCAGATAATTCGCATGAATTCATAGCTGTGCCCTTATTTTAGATTGATTAGTATATTTGTCGATGGTTAAATTGTTTTGTCCTGTTATTATTATGATTATTTATTATTTTAATCCATTAGTGTCCCACTGCTGGGCAAAAGTCCTCTCCCTTGAAAATTGTAATACAGGTATGAAAAAAATTGTACAATACCCGGAGCATTATGTTGGTTACATCAAACTGCTGGTAAATGGATGAAAGCTGAACCTAAAAAGCGACTTGCCTTTCTGAATTATTGGAGAGCTTTTCACCGCTGCGTCTTGATAGCAATCCAAAAGGCGCTATTCGGACTTATACGAAAATCGTACCACCAACTTTTAGGTCTTCGGAAGTATTTATTACTAGATGCTATTAGACGATTCTTGTCCTTGTATTTTTTGTTAGTATGTGCAAGTTCTCGTATTTGTTGATAACACAACTCTACTTCTCCTTTCAGATAAACCAATATTCATGAAAATGAAAAACACATCTTTAAGTCACGAATTGTAACAGATTTAACTCGTATTGGAGATTCTGTCAAACCGTGATTCATACTGGCCTTACGAAGTAATACCCTTTAAATTATGTCGCATTATAGGAAAAACTTTATGTATTACAAAAGTTACATTTCTTATTGGTTTATGTGTTAACTCGCCGAGGGGGTCAACGGAAGGCCAAATAACACCGCCTTAAAGTTTGGTCACGTAGTAATATTATATCACTCAATTTCAGATTGCGTCGACCCAACCAAACCGTAGATGGGTTTTCGCTGGGTATTAAAAGTAGCTTATTTTGCAGCATAGAAGGTTATTTAGTTCTAATATAGCTGTACTGTCTATAGTATATTAGGGGGAGGGTTTTTAATTGATTGCATAAATATCTTCCTTATATGAAAAGTATTTTATTTTAAAAAAAATCCAAATCAAATTTTCATCAAGAATTACTTTAGAAATTGTTTCACTTCGATCAAACTGCTGGTCTTTGAAACACCTCTTAATTATTTTCCTTAATTTTTCTGTAATGCAGTTTTTTGTATTTTTAATTATTAGTGTTGTTCGGCTGCTGGTTTGACGCCCGTACGTCACCCAAGGTGTCCACTGAAAATCAGCGTTGTGGAGTGGTTTGGACCACTTCACAATATTTAGCTGAGTGGATACCTATCGGTCACAGCCGCGACCAGTTATTTTTGTTGTTATTATTTATTTTTCTTTTTTTTTTCTTTCTAAGATTCATGTTGCGTCTGTGACTGATAAATCGTTTTTCTTTCTTTCTTTCTTTCTTCTTACCAACGTTTGAAACATATATTAACATCACCTCAGCATCAGTCACAATATTTTGTACTTAATAATGTAGACCTCTCTTAAAGATTTCTAAGTTCCACAAATATGAATATTTTGGAAAATATCCTACTCCAAATTTGTGTTCGGATAAGCTTGGTATATGAGTGTCTAGTTTATGAGCGTTATACAAGATTTCGTGCTGCGTTATTTATTTTTTTACACCGCTAGGGGACCACGTGTTGGTTATTGAAATTCCGTACAAGACATAGAAGAGTAGCGATCACTCGTCTTTCTCATAGCGTAAATGCGTTAGAATAATAGAGGTAGAGTTATGACTCTTACATGAATTATTACAGTATGCTGTAGGTCCATGAACTTCGACTAGGGGAGGTAGCACTGTCTGATAGAAAACCAACGTGAAGCGGCCTAATATCCCTTTCTCTCACTCGTTCTTCATCGTTCCTTCTTCACTCTATTTTAAGAGGATGGCAAAACATCGATGTTTATAGGCGGTAGTTAGCATGTAAAAACAAAATTACCATTATAGACAAACCTTGATTGTTTACTCATATAAATGCTAAAAATACCTACTGAAATTGAATCAATTTTTGTAATTAATTTTAATAACTGAAAAAAAAAACACTTTTCATTAGATAAGCCTTACGTTCTTTGCAATAAAAAAGAAAGGTAAAATAAAATCTTGTTTTAGAGATACCGATGCCTTAGACAATTTTTTCTTGCATTAATATTTTTAAGGGTGTAATATAGTGGCAAAAATCTATGAGTTTTTATACGGATTAAACAGTGGAATTCATTGGAACAGGCCTATGTTCAGCAGTGGACTTCCTTTGGCTGATGGATGGATGAATGAAACAGTGGAAAACAGTGAAATCGTTAAGTCACGATATAAATACAATAATTATTAAAAGCATTAAAACTCTGAAGTCAGATTAACTATTACTTGATAAATAAAAATGGATATGTCGCTGGGGGAGGCCTATGTTCAGCAGTGGACTTCCTGTGGATTAATAGATAGATAGATAAAAATACTTTGAAATCATCAAATTGTCTCCTTCATGATTATCATCATCATTATCTTTACGACTGGAGGTTCACTGTAGAACATAGGACACTAACACGGATTTCTATAGCGGCATCCAGCGAATTGAATAAGTCAAAATATTTCTCCCAAATCTCTGAATCCCGTGTCTCGCACATCGGCAGCGTGAAAGTGTCCATAAAACACCGCGACCATTTAGGATTCCTTAGTGAACACGTGTGTTACACTTTGCGGGTTTGTTTCAAATCCCCGGAGTGGTGCGCGGAGCGAAAAGACATATAGCCGATTCTGTTACTTACCACTTGCGATGATATTTTAACTGTTAGTTGTTTTAGTTTAGCTGGAAAAAGTACTTATTTGTATTTTCCTTCAAGACGAGAAGATTTTTTGGCACAAAAAAGGGACTGAAATAATCTTGATGTTAAATATAGCGAAGTTCGAATGGAGTGACATCAGCAAGAGATAACATTATTTCTTGTCGATGCTATGTCACTGGCCAGCTCAAAAGTGAATATAATATACAGAATGATCTCGGAACTTTATCACGTGAACTTGTAAAGATGTTCATCGTGTTGTATGATGATCGCTACCAGGGTACGTATACCCTGTTTATTCTTTTTACTTCTCTTACAGTTGTTCAATGTACATAATTATCGTTTTTCATTAAATTGACAGTATTGTTCCCAACTTCACAAGCAATACACCCATTATACACATACAGTACATTTCCATTCCATTTAAAAGGCAACCTCAACATTGAATTTTCTGGATTTTTCACTCTTCCCGTCCGTTCACTGAAATCCCGTTCAGTAAATCCGGCAGCGACAAAAGGATGGCCAAATCCGAACAGATGGCTGGCAACGTATGAAGGACCCAATCTTTCTGGCGGTACTTTTCGGAAAAGGTTTTTTCAGTTACGCACTCCTTTTGTGGGTATTAAAAATTGCTGATTTGGCTTGCCAGTTCTTGCCAAGGTATTATGTAGCCTTTGATTATGCCAAAACAATTTGGGTCGGTTTTTCACTTGGAAAATTGCAATTTATCCGGATTTGGATAGATTTGAATTTTTAGGGGGTCATAAAAACACCATAGATCTAGAAAAATGAATACAGCCATTAACCAAACTGTCCTGACCTCACAATAGAACGTCTTTATTTTAGGAAGTATAAGGAACTTTGAAATGGAATAGGACATGGTGAAATGGCGCAATTTAGAGGAAGCCTATGTCCTGCAGTGGATAATAAAAGGCTGATGATGATGATGATCATGAAGGAATTTTTGCTCTAATAATACCCGAAACAAATATTAGTAAAGCGCAAGAAAGTTACGTTGCGAATATCAAATCCGTGTCCACTTGTTTCAAAGCAAGCTTCCTACCAAATGCCCCTAAAGGCTGTCAAAGAACAAAATTAGATAAAAGAAGTTAATTGAACTGAAGTTCTTGATTTGCTTAACTTAATTTACTTTGAGTAATTTTTCGTTGAAAAAATATGATGTTTCCTTATTTCCCCAAAGGGTTAATGTTAGGTAGGCAGTTTTTCCTGACAACATCAATCAAAAGATTAATATGGACGGAAATATAAACAACAAAATACCGAAAATCTGTTCAACAGGGTTTAGTAATGCATAAATTTAATTGTCTAAATATTCTTAGGAAACAAACCCCAGTTGTTTTGTAAAAAAATAAAATCTGGCCGTTTGTAGATGGTGTGTCGTATTTTTTTATGCGCGACGCAGTGAAGTGACTGCACCACTGCACTTAATGAAAAGTGCAGCTCTCGCGTTGTGAAGGAAGAGACAAAAATATATTTATTTATATTCGGTGTTACTGTGACAGGTCGCCTTCGAACCGAAGTGAAATTACACAACTGCGGCTTGTACTCGTATATTGTATCAGCCAAATAAAATAGCAATGGGTGGGTAATACAATTCTCAGAAAGTCTGATTAACTCCGCTCGTTAAGGAAACAGAATTGTCGGCGATAAATTCTGCGCTTCTAAGTATATTATTCCAAAAGTGGTACAACCATACTACTGTATAGACCAGTTCCATCGGGTGCTTCTGTCAAGAGTTCAATATATCTGTATAGAAATCTACTGTGTAGTGACAGTTTTGATTACGTGTTGTTGGAGGCAAAAACTTTTTACTACTCCTGCCCTTTTCCCTTCTTTTCCTTATCTTTTTTGAAACGTCGGTAAAGTATCTAACAACTAAATATTGTAGATATTAATATACGGTCGTGGCATTATAAAATCAAGGGAGCCGTTTGCTCGTTTGCCGGACTCATTGAGTGGGTCACTATTCGAATTTATAGGAATAAACTTCTACCACAAATACCCATATGTACCTTACACACATGTAAAATATAAACATAAATACATTATAATTTATTAATAACCCCGAAATATAGAGACGCAAACTCCCCGTCATAAGACGATGAATCAAACACGACACAAGGTAGAGCAAACAAACTAATCGGGCGAAATTTCCGCCCTGGATAATCGGCGTTGTGAGCCGATATGTCTCTATTATATGTGCCAATGTTCGTAATTGATTGATATAATTCCTTCCTGCTACGTGGCGGAGTTACTCGAGAGAGCGCAGACGTAGAGACTTCTCTACGTATATCGGTAGAATATAGATATTTGGATGTAATTATGGTTATGATTGATGTGTGAGTATTTTCATATATTCGATGTATAATTTTTTTTTTTTTTTATTGCTATGAATGGCGAGATGAGCATGCCATTCGCCTGTTGGTAAGCGATACGACCGCTCATGACAGTATTTTGTGAATAATAATCACTGTAATAAACAATTTGAACTGTTATACAAAATAATTTCTATGTTATGGTATACAAAATTAAAGATTCTATATAAGATACAAAAGCTACTGACTGTTTCAACCAGTATAAGATAAAAATATAATGTGAGTCACCCCAGATCGGAAACAAATATTTATTTATCACTTAAATATTTATTGTCGCTATATAAGTTCAATTTCACTACTTCTCATTTCACAGCCCTCACATTTCACATCTTTGCTCCCCCATGCAATCAAACTGCCTGATAAAATATTACACCCACAAGGTAGTAATAAACAAAACTTTACACAAATAGTCCCATAAACTATTTAAAATAGCCACTACGAATGTGAAAACAACACTATGTTCTAATTATCTACTTGATTAAATTAACAGTTCACAAAGTTTATAAGTTTGTTTACCCCCGCACTGGATTAGCGTGAGCGCGTACGAAAATTGCCGTGTTGAAATGTGTTTCGCCTTCACTTGCTAATCTAGGCGGGAACATACGGAGCTCGATATTGTCGTACTTAGCTTGAAACGAAAGGAAACTGGTGTCATATTATCGTTTTTCTTTTCTAATTTATTTTATACTATGACATATTATGAATGCAATTGGTAGCCAAGAGAAAAATCGATATACATTTTTAAATTAAGTTCTTTCATACATACTCATGTCTTTTTGCCATATTTGCTTGAAATTCCTGACGCGGAGCTTATAATAATTAATATAAAAATCGAGTGCCGCCTCTGTTTATCCCTTCTGGAAAAAAGGCGTGAGTTTATGTTTTTATGTATGTTTGTTTTACGATCTAAATACCTGACATCAAAGCGTCAATATCGCATTAGGGTTTACCTGTAAGATATTGTACTGTTGAAATAAAATAAAAAAACTTTCGGGAACACAAAACATCTTAATTTTTTATCTATTTATTCACCTCCCTTTATTCAATGTAGCATTAACATACATAATTTCTTTAACTATTTCAAACATATTATTTAGACAAAGATTAATAACCCTTTTCATAGGATCCATTTATCCCCACTAAAAAAAGATAATTAAAAAATGTTAAGTTAAAGGCTCTCTCTCCCACATCCCCGTAAGTTTCCACGTAATCCAGATTCACTGCGACCCGTCTCTGCGCGTCATTTTTTACATCTTAATCTGGCGTTGTTATTTCTCTTAGTTTGTATTTATCTAGACATTTATATGGGGATGAAGCTCGGGTTACTTCGCAACGTAATATTATCTCGTTTAAAATACATTGCTTCGTGTATTTCTTTAGTATGTCAGTATAGGCTTTGTTATCGGTTAATGTATGTAGTAGCATTATTAACTTTATACGATTTACGTACATTCATAAATTTCCCCGAAAACATCAAAGTGAAACAATTTTTAAATACTTTGCTATTGTTTAAAAATAAGAATAATGGGATGGAATATACAGAGGGAAGGGGCGTAAAGGCTAGTGAAATTTGGCCATCCGACAAACCAAACGCGATAGCAGGGCTGTGACTTACATAATATTTTATAACACCAAGGTCTCCCTAAAATGAACAAAGTAGACGAACAAACATCTTACCTTTATACCGGTATATTCACATACTTATTCCAAGTTTTTGTTCAGAAAATAAATATATTTTCTTCTGTTATTTTCTTCCCATTCTCCCAAAACATTCGTATTTCGTAAACGTTTACACACCATAAAAGCGGAGTCAACAATATTCCCATCGTGGTAAAGCGCTCCCATATATATACTGAGCGCGGAGGGCACTAAAGCGTGCCTCCATCGCTTTTACATTCGAGCACATAACCGCGAGAATATTTTTGATGGATGTATTTTTACAAGTATTTTTTACTTTTAAATTTTTTGTTGTTTCGTTAGTGCCCTGTATGATGAGTCCTATTTTCAACTACACAATATCTAGACTCCGGCCTCTTTTTTTATTGAAGACTGTTATTGCTTCTATTTCACAATTTGACTCATCGGGTTGATAATAACGCGATAGATTTAATCCGGTGTAATAGACTTTACGAATTCTCAAACTTCTTTTGAAGAATTTCCAAGAATCCCTAAACGATAATTCACCGTTTGAACCAAAAATATTAATATATAAAAAATAAACAGTGAACACGCAAAAATCTTAAAAAAGAGATAATATGTTAATTAGTGGGCTTCCTGTGGCTAAAGAGAGAGAAAGATGTCAATTAAAACCTACATAACTCGAAAGCCACAAAATTACGCATCAGAAATTTAATTTCAAATTATGCTGTCGCTTTTAAAATATTGTATGTAATTACGTATTCAACATGATGTAACAATACTTGATCCCTAACAAAGCTAATCCCACTATCCGACTAGCGCATTAGCTACAAAATTGTCACGCTTGATAATGTGCTACGTGCTACGTGCTACGCTCGTAGCGTTTGTGCAACGCTGCATAAAATGTATTATGAGCTACGTGATCGCTGATATTAAATGCTACGTGAGATTATGCGCCGCGTTGTCAGATTAGTTGGAAAAATATTTGTTAAGTATTTATTGCTTGTTTATCAAATGTGAGCAATAAATATTTATGAAAGTATTTTTGTGCGAATATGTTGTTTTTTTACATAGAAATATGATTTTGGGCATAGAAACACAGAATAACTGGCTTTAATGGTAAAATATTCGATGAATAGTCTAAAATGTGTGAAAACGGAAATGAAATCAGATTTTTGAGGACAAAGGATTCTAGTGAAAGTATTATTTTACATTTCACTTGCTCATGTACCGGTCTTTTTACTGCTATACTTTTAAAGGTCTGCACGATATATTATATTTTTTACATCACATATGTTTTTTTTAAAATAAAATACATTAAAATATCATCCTCCTCAATTACAACCTTTCCACCCCTGAGTATCCTCTCTCATAGAAGTGCCACAAACAACAGATTTTTAGACTATTCTCAAAATACAGCACAGTGTTATATTACATATTATGCTAACAATAGCACGACATTGAAACGCGACAAAAAGCAGTCAACTGGGAAACAAGCGTACTTTTTTGTTCTGAATAAAATTTAGGTTACAATAATACCGATCTGTGAAACAAGATTACACCAGTCTCATACAATACGAATATCATATTACATCCATATTTTTACATCTTCTCACATATTTGCCTTGCAACGCTTAATATTTCCGTATTCAATTTCGTGCACTTTGCGCAGCAGCACGTGCTACAAATATTCTTCGTCCGGTTATTGTTTTGGCAAGAACACAGGCCTGTTCAGTTTTACATTAATATTTACATACATTCACGCCTATGTGCCAGTGGGCTAGGTAGACGGTGTATGGCACCAATTACTATGGTCCATATTATACAAAGCATTAATATTTATCCTTCTATACTTTCCATTTACAAAAAATCGACAAAACACACATTATTTCAGCTTCCTCGGTATTGTAGACATCTGTTATCCCTTGTTTCCGCTCCTGTAACATAAAACAGTTACAATTTATACTTTTTGAAAATTTTATTTTGGCGCCATCTATCGGCACAAGCGTGAATCACCTCAACATTTACGCATCGCCCCACCTAACGTCTCATTACGATCGAGAACTAATCAAGATTCCTTAACACGTCTCATACACTTGAACAAATCACTTCCTTGTGTTGAAGAAATTTATTTCAGCACGAGCTGGCAACTGTTCCGTTAAATCATTGTTAATAAACGAGATTAGGGATGGAATTACTCATTTGTTAATTTGCTTTACACCCCTTGTAATTTCGTAAGATAATAGCAAGGGCTCATATTATAGATACTCTATTAGATTCTATTGTGGAGTTAATTTATTTTTAATTATAATTAGGAATTTGTTATTTTGTTTTAATTTTGAAATAACCTGTATGTGAACATTTTTGGGAAGTCCTTTGGTGTTTATTAGCTTTACACAAAAATTTATAAAATTTTTAGGAATTTTATCGATCACGGAGTCACGGGTTCCCTCCCGTGACCACGAAAGCTGAAAAGCAATCGAAACTTCGGGAAGTTAAAATGTAAAATTATACCAAATCCGCGAATTCCTTTAGTGAATAGTGTAGCTAAGGAAAATTACCAATTAATTCCACCATTGAAAATTAATAAAGGGTGCGAGAAGTCACTAAAAATCCTTGCGGAAAATTTATAAATAATGTAGAATTTGATGAATATAAGGAAGAACAAAATATGATCACCAAAACATAATCCGTTTAGCTAGAATAGGTTAGGTTCTGAACAGCGATTATAGAATCAAAATCCTGCTTTTCTCCATACAACCTCCCACAATCATGTACCTAAAATATCGATGCAAACGCACGAAAGTAACAATAAATGCCATAAACATAGCTGTGCAGGTTAATAAACGTATCAGCAAGGCCGGTGGGGCAATAAACAGCCACGTTAACCATTTACGTGGCGTAATGCCTTCCGCCCCGCGTAAACTACGTTTGTGACGCGGACTGTAACGCGCTCGGAATGACATTAGACTTGACTTGTAAATGCGTTTGAGAAAGTGCTAAATGTTTATCGTTTCGGTTCAGAGTTGGGTGGTTTTTTGCATTGGTTTCTTTAACATTTTAAAAGAAGGCAGCAATATGTAGTTAAGAAATTGTTGTTAATATCGTTACCGCACTAATGCTTAGAGACTAATGTATAATATTAATTTATCTTCCCATTTCATACTGAATAGGACTTATGATCAGTGTTGTAAATCTTATGCAGCGTTCTATCTTACCCTCAGATGAACTGTTTGATCTATTGCCAGAACCATCTTATAAAAGAAACTACTGTCGTTTTGAATTTTAAGTCTCACAGAAAGTATAATAAAACTTCTTTTGCATAGGTTAGTTCGCCAGTAGGTTATAACCCGAATAATGAAAGTTAGACTACAACGCTAATATTACACAAATACACCAAACAATAAATAATTAATTCCAAACACAACGCTAACGTATTTCGCCCCGTTCGCACGCGAACTTATCATTAGTTTTTATGCAGAAATGTAATGGATACACATTTTTTACGCTACATTATGACTGAAGTAACATTCTGCGGAATATCCACATAAAAGTGTTTTGTTCTGCTTAGTCATGTTGGATGTATGCGACGAATTTGTATTTGTCTACTAAAAATTATGTATCCGCATTTTACGTGGGCGCGCTGTAGAAGTAACGCAGGCTAAAATATAAAATTCATGTTTCAATAGTTTTCTAAATTTTGGCTATTTTAACTGTCGGAAGTTTCGGGCTAGTGGGGTCAAAGTGTTGTTGCTTAAATGCAAGCCACTTTCAACACGATTCAGATCAAAGGATTTACGGGTAGAAAAAATACATAATATTTAATAGAATTAAATAGTCGTTTATGTAATCTAATGAAAAGTCTTAGTGAGCTTGTATCGAAGATATTTCTCCTCCAAATCTGCTCAATACTGATCAATTATTACTTCTCAGTATTTGAAATATTTAACGTGAATTAAACCCTATAAGCTGTCACGTAGTCAAACAGATCGACGTGAAATGAAAGGCTTCGGAGTGTTTAATATTAAACGAACTGTCACAAAATACGTTGTATGAATATGCAACAAATAAACTGGCCGCAGAAAAACAAAAACGGAGTATAAATGAGAACAATTTCACGTTATGAGAAAAAAGTGATCCGGGGCCTTCGTCTGGGAGGTAACATTGGGTACATTTCTCAAACGCACCCCTTGGCACATCAGTTTTGGGTTTAGGGGTAAGTAAAAATGCGCCCTGTTGATTACAAATGGTTATGGTCTTGGGCTGTTTATCTTTTTGAATAGAGTGAAGATGGACTCTTGTTCTTGTTTTTTGTTTTATCGTGTTTGGATTTTTTATAGAACAGGACGAGTAGGTGATTTATTACGACCGGAAATGTTTTGTATTAACTTAATTTTGAGTATGGCGTATAAGAGGGTGGGACGAAGAAGAAGAAAGTAAGTTTATTGGGCAAATTGTGACGAAATGTTGCAATAGTTGCTTAGCCATATTGTTGTTAGAGCTATCCTAATTATGTTAACATTGTTTTATATTTTGAGAAAACCTCTGTAGGGCAGTTAATTAATACACCGTTTTGTATCTAAATGTTGTTCGAATCTTTTGAAATTAACTCAAAAATTTTGTCAACTTACCGTAAGGTCATTACTCCGTATACGAATGTTATGTATTTATCCATTATGTACTATATGTTGATTACTTTAACGCTATTGTAACGAAATAAAATAAAAGTGAAAACCATGCAAGTCATTGTTACGCCTAACTTAGATAAGTAAATATATTACGATATTCATAGAACAATGGTTTCTTAGATTTACGCGAAATTTACACATTGAAAAAATACATTTTTTTTACGGATTTTGTTTAATTTTTACATTTTTTAACTTAACGACGCGCGGACGTTTCGATTGCTTCGAAAACAATCGAAATCATGATAAAAGCCGTAAAAATATAGTTTTATTTCAATCCATAGAATAGTCCAGTTTACGAACAATAATCCAAAGCCTCTCATAATGAAACGAGGCCTGAGTCCAGTTGCATTGATTGCAGTCAATGTGATTCGCCTCAAAGCAGAAAGAGATAAACGCATTGGATGCCAATCTGTCGTATATTGGTACTAGGGATGTCACTTAATTACAAAATTAAAGACACAAATTAGGCAATAAACTGACGTTATTATCGCCCACTGAGTTAGAATTATCTTTTAGCAGTCATTCAGTAATTTTAGTTTCGCTGAAACGTACTGAGGTGATTATTATGTCTATGATTTACTTACTTGATGGGCTTAAAAATGCTATAAAAATCACTGTCTTTAGCGCATATTGATTTTTTACATATTATAATAATATGGTATTGATTCAAAAATAGTTAAAACTCTAAAACTATTAGCATCTGGGTCAATCTCCAAATCGGGCGTATTCGTGTGATCGCTCTGGTGCTTTTCAGTTATTGATATTTAATGGTAATTATGTATCTCATTAAAAATAATTATATTCAAATAGCACATTTTTACTATTGGCCTTCAATTTACACATATAGTTATTGAAATATTTAAGTTCAAAAAAATTCGCGACCAGAGCAATCATAATTGGTGCCAGAGCAATCATAAATGGTGAAATCAGTGAAACAAAATATAAATATATTGATAAAATATTATTTATTTAGCCGTTTTATTTATTCAGTCTTACAAATAAAAAAAAACGAAATATTTTATATAACATAATTGCTAAAATAACAAATTAACTTAAAAATTAAAATATCAACTTTTGGCTTAGTTTCATTTATTTGGACTTCATTAAATCACTTCTAGGTTAATGAGACAAAATTAAAAACCTTTTGAAATCAACTTTTAATACCTGCAGTCTTTTATAGTTATAAAATGACTTAGATTCATTAAAATTTAATTTAAAGTATTAAATATTAGTTTTTAAAAAGTATTTAAAGAAAAATAAGGTTTATAAAAAACAAAATTAAATTCTTAAAAATAAACATTTTATAAAAAAAAAAGGATTTTCTAGATTATCTAAGAGATTTGTAATAATCACATTTTCCTTAACTATATATTTAGTGGAAAGTAAAGAATTAAATAGAACAACACAAAGTACAATGCAATTCTGAATATGATCAGATCAGATTGAAATATTGTTTGCAAATTATGATAACTAACAATTAACTAACAATTCTATGGAATTCTATTCTGAAATAAATATTTAATAAAAAAATAAATAATAATAAATAAATGATACAAATTTTAACACCAAGTAAAAAAAATACAATTTCTGTAAGGCTTAGTTGATCAACAAACTAAGAATATATTAAGGTTTATTGGAAGCTCAGAAAATTGAAAAGTCATCAGAGTCGGAGTCGGGTAGATCTTCTGCTGCTGCAACCTTTGTCAAAGTGTTATCGTTTTGCAACGAAGATAAAACTACCTCGGAAATACTTGGAGTAATTAAATTTTCATAGTCAATAGATGGAACTACATCCCAAAAACTGTCCGGTAGGTCCGAGTTGTGTAATGATTGTTGACTTTGATTTGCAGTTATAATCTGTCTATTATTTAGCATTTGTGGAAGCTGAATTTGCTTCTCTTGATTGTAATTTTTTGAACGCATAACCAGCGAAGGTCGGCTTGTCTTCCTTGGTACTCGTGACATGTTTGTTCTTGACAACCAAAGCATCTCTTTGGTTCGAATCGCTATTAAGTTAGCAAAAGCCTAAGTGTTTGCCGTGCGGACATTGTATAGCCTATTGTGAGCAGTTGTCTAAATCACAGCTTAGTCGCCTCATAGCCAAAACGTTTTTAGTATTTGCTGAAAAATAGATTTCTAACGTACAATTAATGCGAAATATCATCGCTCTGGTCTTTTTGGACAGAGCAATCACAGCCATAGCGATCAGAAAAAGTCACAAAATCATAAATATAGCCGAATTTAAAAGCAGTAGAAAGTTGTGATTACGTCTCATAAAAAATATCATAACGATCACTTGATTCACATAAAAAACACATTCACAAGCTTATTATTTAATTTTAATAACATGCCATAGCAATAATAAAATTCGAGAACCAAATCCAGAGCAATCATAGACTTACCTTCATAATGTTGGAGCCCGGGGAAGTGGCACACAAGTATCCTCCTCGGCGGTTAGACCACTACTGGCGTTACCCCACGGGAGGGGAATAGAGTGTCTATAACGCGTAACCAGGGATGAGCGCGATGTTTTACCTCAACGCAGAGCGATGAGATAAAATGCCCGGTCACGATTTTAACTTCAAATTGTGGCAAAAGTATTGTTCATATAACTAAAAATATTTTATTACGATGAAGATTAACTATCTGTTATATAATCTAAATAAGTTGTTTCATATGAACCTTCTCATTAAAAAGTTAAAAAAAAATTTTTTCATTCAATCGGGAGTTCGGTTAACCCAGAGCGATCAGGATTTTAGGGTTTAAGATTTTTTTTTTAATATTTATAATAAATTTATTCATAATATTAGCGTTGTATCATGTAGATTAGGCACCGAACTGTATATAAAAAAATATCTTGAAAACGTTTTTCGATTTTAAACGGGGCTTATTCAGCCCGACACGAAAACAAATGCCTTTGGAGATCGACCCATCTATCCTTCACTTAGCAATGTGTGTTGTTATACACATCGAGAAAAGGTAAATACCAGTTGAAACAAAGTAATTTGTTTCATCATTCATCACCGACATGATTAAAAAATCTTCATAATCCTCAAAAATGAAGTTTAATAAAAACACATTATGTATGCATAATTCCACGATTGCCAACCCTATACGCACGAAATGACCAAAACGCAGCACGTTAGGTATCGTCCTCTGTTTGAGCCATTACCGACGTACAAATCAGCCGTATCAACCGCCGCAGCTGCAACTTCATTATGACGCCATTATGTGCACGTAACCAGCCTGTTGGCAAAATTTGAACGAGCATTAGTATTGTCGCTTCATACTCATATTTGAGTTATATTGACAATCGTGGCTGCTTGTTGTAAGTACATCATGTTCACAATTAGGACTAATATACAATTAATCAGTCATATCACCCGCTGCAGCTGCAACTTCATTATGGCGCCATGATGTGCACGTAACCGGCCTGTTGGCAAAATTTTAACGAGCATTAGTATTGTCGCTTCATACTTATGTTTGAGTTATATTGACAGTCGTAGCTGCTTGTTGTAAGTACTTCATGTTCATAATTATGGCTAAGGTATAAATCGGCCGTATCAACCGCCGCAGCTGCAATTGTATTATGGCGCCATTATGTGCACGTAACCAAGCTGATTTTTTATCGACGTTTCATACTGATGTTTGATAAGTACTTCAATTTACTTATTATTAGGATTTTTCTCTAAAAAGACGTTGCCTTTATTTTTCCTTGAAAACCACTAAAAATGACAAACACCGCCTACGCTTCTATAATAATTATTAAACATCAAGAAACGAACGCGGACTAAAAACAATTACACAGACCACACTTACAGTTTTATTTAAATACCAAAAACCGTTGCCTTATCCGATAATCTCTGTGCCATTATAATTATATTCTATCTACGGCATACTCCACGAAATGGTAAATAATAAATTGCAAATTAATTTAGGTGATCAAGTTCACGTCTTTGAGGGTAACTGAGCGTAAAATACAATTTCGATAACGCAGTGTTATCGCGATCCGAGACTAATGTAACTTGATAATATTACACTCAATTAACGACCTGTACCGTCAAATACACAAGGCTCTACAACTTAATGAAGTGAGAATGATGCTCGATTTGTAACTAACAACGATAAATTGTAGGAAAGGTTGTGAAATAAAAATCTTAATTTAGACGCACCTTTAAAGTTACTTGAATTACTATTTCGAGAAATATTGGCCTTCAAAAATATTTCAATCAGCGCCATAACTTTCACCTTTGTGTACTCGTACGCTAGGCTTAATACGATACCACTATTCTATGACTATATCAATTGCCTATTAATATTACAGCACTCAGTACGATCTGAAGTTTCTAACATCCCTGTCTTGATACCTACACTTCACTCGTCAAATGTATTATGTTACAAATTAAATTAATCAATATTTCAAAAACACTTGCGTCATCGACTCTCCGTGTTTAATAGTAATTTGATTGATAGATAACTCGGAAGCCAGTGGAGCGAAAGTCTCCTATATTGTCTATACAGGCTGCGTTGAGGCCAAATTAAACGAAACCGTCTCTCAGGATTACATAGAAACTCTATTACCAAACCTTGTTAGGGTAACACAAGTATTAAATTGTATTTAGATTGCCTCGGTGGCGTAGTTGTATTACGGTACGGTTACAAAGCTGAGGTCTCGGGTTCGAGTCCCGGGTCGGGCAAAGTGATATTGGATTTTTCTATTCATTATCAGCCCGGAGTCAGGAATTTGTGCCCGATATGGCGATAGGCTCGCCCCCTATCACATCGTGGGACGGAACATGCAGGGCGAAATGTGGGTGTCCTAGTGGCGCCTCTGCCTACCCCTTCGGGGATAAAGGCGTGAGTTTATGTATGTATGTATGTTAGATTGCATATACTATGTACCGTCTTAGCGTATACTATGGCAATGTTTAATTGATTTTTTATATCAATTCAGTTTATCAGTGGTAATGAAATGTAAATACGAAGAGTTATTTGCCCTTACCTCATTACAGAGCTGGTTTTCTGGCTGAAAAGTACCGTGTGCCTTTTGGTGTATTTCTGATAATGTGTTAAAATGATCAGTTGAATATATAACGTATAAAAGCGTTACAAATAAACATATAAACAAAGTCATATTACAATGTATATAATATCTCTCCCCTCCTTGGAAAAGTTGTATAAACGATTCGAAAACGTCTGCTGTAGTACTACCACACCGAGCATACGTTAATGTGCCCTATCTACCGAAGGAATCAAGTTTTAACTACTCTTATCCAGTTTTCGAACACACCTCACTGGCTCGAACATTGTTCGGAATCGGTGCGTTTTAACAATTCAACGTACGGTTGTATTCAAACTTGAAAACTTTCTGTAACCGCTTACTTAGTCTACCTTAACGGAGTAAATTAGCAATGTCAAACAGCTTAGCATTTTACTGGTGGTAGATCTCTCATATGTGCGAGGTTACCTAGGTAGGTACCACCGCAATGTCTATTTCTCCCGCCTAACAGCAGTATGAAGGCACTGTTGTGTACCGGTTTGAAGGCTATTGTAGGCAGAGTAACTTTTGAACATAATAAAACTTAGCATCTTATGTCTCAGGATGGTGAGTGCAGTGGAATGCCAAGCATAGCTTTGTAATTCATGGTGTTGTATGGTTATGATACATTAGGGGTCATATCGCTTACCATCAAGCTGATGGCATGCTCGTCCTGCCATTCATTGAAAGAAAAATAATAATAGTGTCAGCATAAAATATCCGACTACAAAAATATTTCATTTTTAATTCTTGTTTGACAGTTTGATAAATGATTGATCGGTTCGTCATTAGGTCATTAGGTGCTCGTTTGTTAAACACAGGTGTGGATGACGTGATAGTGTGATATGAGTCTAAAAGTATATATGACAATTATACATAGTAGGTATACATAATTACAAATTATGAAGAATCCCTGCCTCGTTGGTGTAGTGCTATCATGCATGGAGTGTGACCCGTGATGCCCTAGGTTCAATACCAAGCCAAATAATCCTCTTTATGTGAGGTTTCGATTTGAAAAATCTCGTAAGTATATTTCATAACTGGAGTCTGTATTTTTCATAGTTATAGGTTTGCTTCCTATCACAATTGAAACAGAAACATCTTGAAACAATTGTGATCTGCTCTAGTGCCACCTCTAACTACATCTTCGGATATATAGTTGTGGGAACAGTTCCGTTAGGAGTCAAAATCAAACAAATATGGTACAGATTTTCTTCAGTATAATAATTTATTCTTCTAATTCGTCTTTCCGTCGTTCGTTATCTTCCATCGTCTCCCAAACTGTTCTCTTTTATTCCGTCCTTTCATATTTCAACATCTTAATCATTCATCCTCTAACTCTTTTACTCTTTAGTACTTCCATTCGTTATCTCTTTTACATAAGCTATGTTCCATATCTGTCATTCGTCTAACGTTTCATTATACTCATTTTTCATCATAACATTTAAATCCTACATAGGTATCAGCTTATTTATATTACTGTAGATTTTTTGTCAAAAACAGTATATTGCGGCAATCATAGACCGCGATAATTCCCCTTGTTTCATTCCCTAGCCTTATTATAATTGTCCACTAATATAGCCTACTATTTCAATCATATAGAAACGAAACGCTCCTTAAAGAAACAAAAAAATCATGATGTTCTATACAAAGTCACTAGAAACAGTTTTAATACAAAGCAATACTACATCCAATTCGCTGTAACCGTTTTATAATGGTCACCTCCGTTTCAAGGTAAGTCTTGCACTCACCACCACCATTAACCGGATTACAGAATTTACCCCTACTATTTGCGAGGCGAGCGAAGATCTAGTATGTATTTATTTTTCTTTTTATCTCCAATCGCGTATCTTGGCACATTTAATGAACGCTTTTCAAACGTATTGTTGGAGGTCTTTTATGTTTCGTTTTTTTGACTAAATCGTATCGGAGTCAAGTTTTATGTGTTTGTGGTTTTGTGTATTTATAAAAGAATTGGTACGATTTTCAGTATAAGATAATGTTTAGTAGTACAACTATGAGCAGAGGTTTTTAAACTACGATAGGTACTTTAAATATCTATAAAGTCTCACACTTGTATCTCTTGGTCAAAAAGTTTACGATTGACACTTTACTCAATACTATTATAACAGTTTCCTTTTATCAATATCTTTATAATTTTATTCCTTATAAATGATGGGGTTACTAGAACTTTGTATCTATTTATGTGCACCATTAGTAATAAGAGATAAAGTAACTAACGTTTGAACAAAAATTACAAGTGGATTGCAGCAAATGTCAATGACCTTATAAAATTGACTTTTAAAATATTACATACTCTACGAGGATTTTATATATTGCGAAATAAATACACCCAACAGTCACATACATAGTCCTGACCCCACACTAAGATCGGGTCTTGTGTCGTGGCTATCAGAAACTACGAGAGACTTTTCGGTCTCACAAACACCCATACCCGAAACAAATACCTGTGGATCACACAAATATTTGTTTCGGTGCGGGGATCGAACCCGCGGCCTCTCGTTTCACAGGCGGCGTCTAACCAACTGCGCCACGAAGGCTGACAATATATTATGATCGCAAAACAAACGCAATCATCCATCTAATTAAAATTATTGTGTAAACACGTACAATACCAAAATAAACCGACATATTATTTGCTAAAGCGTACATAAAATGGCATATCCAAAAAATAAAAGCCATTTAAATAAATGATGAACTCAATCTGTCTGTTTTATTATTCTAGATGGCAAACACAATTTACATATTGAATATATTGTTTCCCAAAATTAAAAAATACTCGTGGGCGGAATATATTTTTTCTGCGTAGCGACGTATGTAAAGCTGTTTCGAGGTATAGTCAGTAATATAGCAATTTTGTATAAGATTAAAGGTTTTATTATTGTTAAGCTGCTAGGTTATATTTTTCGCAATGAAGAGAAATACACAATTTTCTCTTTTAAAACTCTTTTTTTTCAACATATAGTTATGATTGGAGGAAATCTCTATTCAGGCCGTTTCTCACAGATCGCCTTAGAAATGCTTGGAAAATGGAAAAACTCTGTTGAGATATGCATATAATGTGATTGGTTAGGGAGATTGAGAATTAGGGTAGTATAAAAAACAGTCTTTCAACAATTCCCTTAACAATAGCAACGAAACCAACACCCATAGTAGTGCCTTAAATAACTGCATTAGAAGGTTTGCCTCGGCGGGACGAAGAGATTATCCCAGCTAATTTAATTACGGCGAGGTTAGATGACTCCTGAGTTCAGCGATGAGTGATTCCGCCGTGGACCCATCAGCGTGTAATGGACTGGCCTAGTAATCCACAATTTGCTGGGTACTTGAAAGTATTTCTTTAAGCGATGGCTGTCAGGCTTAAGCTTAGAAATTGTCAAGTTGGACATTTTGATTGTAAAAATATATTTGCTGTAGAAAATTATGGATTTTATTTTAACTCATTGTAGGTTTCTTGTATGTGAGGGAAGATTCTATAACATATTCTAAGTGTAGCTTGTAAATACAGAGCTTAAACCGTTGTAAAAAGTAGGTACAACCGCCCACTAATTCGCGTAGGACCAATGGTGTATTCAAATTTCAGTCTTTCGTATTACCTCAATTGATCTCAGTGCTAAGTATTGGGAAATAATGCTTCTGAACCAACAAAACTTGATGTTCGTTCCTCTTAAGCATTTTCCCATTAATCCTAAATGAACAAAAAATGTATTAGCATGGCTAATAATGTATAATTATAATAGAGGGTCGGAGGAAATACATTTTAATAAAATCTTTTGAGACATGTGCATAATTAATGGTCCCCGTGATGACATTACAACAAAACGCGTCGTGGGTTTGTGATCCACTGCCAGGATTTTTATAGCATTTATATGACCTAATAAATAAATTGACTATAATCATGTGGAGTTGCGATGCGATACCTATCGAGCGTCGTATTGGAAATTATGTCTATTCCTTCCGCCAAACAGCAGTGTAAATTCACTGTTGTATTCCAATTTTAAGGACATTGTAGCCAGAGTATCTACTGGACATTATGAGACTTAGCATCTTATGTCTCAGGATGGCAAGCTCAGTGGAATGCCAAGCATTGCTTTGTAATTAATGGTGTTGTTTGGTTTTGCTACTGTCCACGAGCAGTCATATCGCTTACCATCAGGCGAATGGCATGCTCGTCTCGCCATTCATCGCAATATAAAAATATTATGACACGTTATTTTTTTACCAATTCAGTACCACCATAGACGAACGATTGCCACAGAAGTTATATCTCTGAATTTCCACTACTTCTTATGGTGATAGGTGTCCGTAGGGAGATGACTTTCTCTCTCATCGCCCACAGGAAGTCCAATGCTGAATATAGTGATCCCTCAAGGATTTCCAAAACGAGCTGTTGGACGCGGTCTGCATAAAAATCCTACCACTACATACTTGATTAACTGCCTCGGTGGCGTAGTTGTATTACGGTACGGTTACAAAGCTAAGGTCTCGGGTTCGAATCCCGGGTCGGGCAAAGTCATATTGGATTTTTCTATTCATTATCAGCCCGGAGTCAGGAATTTGTGCTCGATATGGCGATAGGCTCGCCCCCTATCACATCGTGGGACAGAAAAAGCAAGGCGAAATGTGGGTGTCCTAGTGGCGCCTCTGGCTACCCCTTCGGGGATAAAGGCGTGAGTTTATGTATGTATGTATATACTTGATTGTTTCCAAATAGTAATCTTTCTGAATGGCATTACTTATGGCACAGTACAATCACTTTGGCAAACCAATGTTTTAAACAAAATAAGAATATTGATATTAATGTGTAATATATAGCTTGAAATGGAAAACTAGATCATACCGGTAGTAATTAGGCGGCACTCGGTGTGGAGAATTTTTAATGACTTAAGGGAAAAAAAATGAAATAATTAATTAAGGAACGATGACGACACGTCCGGATAAGGGTGCTCCAGCAATATCCCATATTTGAATTATAAATTATATTAAATAAATAATGTTTTTATTTTATATTCTGAAGCAAAGATGATGCATGAAGAAGTTCTAGATAATAGTTAACTGTGTGCCAGGATTGAAACGGGGGAGAAGAAAATAGGTTGATGGAAGTGGAAATGTATAATATTTTATGGCGTTACATATTTTATTTTTTAATATTCTATGCGATACAGTAACTATTCAGATTTGGTATTGTGCTTTATATTACGGGGATATAGTCTTAAGGCTTCGGCATTGAAATCATCACTTTAGATGCTAAATCGAACCAGCGTCAATCTATTTAAGAGTCTATGTAAACAATATCGATGTAACACCATAATTTTATATTTTATATAATAATTTCCTCAGTGAGTGCCCCATAAAGCTTTCTAGTTCTAACAATGTTTAGTCCACAAATATTTTGATTGATTCAAACCTGCGTACTAATGCTAATGTGTGTTTGTATGAGCCAGTGAACACTGTTTGACCACAAGTATCGTATATGTGCGGGAGCGTTCGATAAAAATAAAACAATATTGTGCCTGCGAGTCAAAGGCAAACACCCAGAATAAACTGAACATTAAAAAGTGTACCACTTTGTGTATTTTATGGTGAAATTTATTTGTCAGGTTCGGATGTTTTAAAGGTAAAGCTTTGTGATGTGTTCGCGTACTCAATATACGTTATTGTGGTATGCTAGGAGCAATTTTAAGCTATGATGTTTGTTATGTTTGCTCCTTATAAATGAATAAGATTGACAACAAACGACTTTAAAATTATGATGATATAGTCTATTCGGTTACATAAGAAAGCCGGAAAAACCGATAATCAATAAATTGTTGTCACTAATTCCTTTACAATAATCTAAGTCAACCAAAGAGAGCACGCGAATTGGCGTGGCAGTTGGAAGAATTTTGTTGGAGCGAAATTAGGAGAATTGTCGTAATTAGGAGAATTTACTGATTATCGAAATTCCCTGACATTTAGATTTACCCGAATATACCATATTATTTAAAATAAATAAATACACCCAACATACATAGTCCTGACCCCACATTAAGATCAATTAAGTCTTGTGTCGTGGGTATCATTCGTTTCACAGAGCATTGACTGTATTAATCATAATTTGGCAGTCTCTGTTATTTCAATCCTTACAAATATTATCAATCCGAAATTAGGTTTATTTTGTTATTAAGCATGGCATATGAGACGAGGCTAGCTTATGCCATTCAATGCTCTGTCTGGACGGCACTGCGCTTAAAACCAAGCGCAGTGCATATACTTTGTCGCTTCCAACAAAATATAAATTTCCTTCTAAATTCCAGCACATTGTACGACACAGCACGACGAACGAAAGCAAAAGCGCTGTGTGAAATGATATTATTACATATGTAAGGAAACGACGAATAACCATGAAATACGTAAGTGGAAGAGTGTAGGCGACTGAACCACTCCGGTCAACAATAAGGCGACGGCGCGACACGGACTGAATGTAATGGTCCGGTCGTGCAGAAACGATTTCGTGTTGAGATAGATTTTTACTGGAATGGACTGTTTGAAAAATGGGCTTCGGCATTGTAGACTGATCATTACGATTATTTTTCTATCGGCTATACTAGCATTTTTAGCATTACCATTATATTAGAGTGCCAAACTTTTGCTGTAACATACTAACCATTCAGAAATTTTGCAATTGCCACGGCATTCTATTGAATGTGATCTGCATTCTGCTACCTAAGTTATTCTATAGTATCAAAACCATTGGCCGTGTGGTGTCCGGCAGAGTAGAATAGCACCAACCCACAACACTTACGGGTGTCGTACAAGGCGACTAATGTCTGAGGCAAAACAACAGAAGCCTCCGCATGTCAGAGAATGGGCAGCAGCGTTTTCTGATATTTTTACGCACTGCGATCGCCAACCCGCTTGCCCAGCGTGGCGATTAGGGCATTACCTCCTATGTGTGACGCGCAAAATAAACGGCCCCGAGTTCCCGGCCGCCACACCAGGCTTGGCCACGGCGGACCGGCGGAGCCGCCCGCCGGAATCCCCGGGTTACGGACGGCTACCACACATTGACCTTGGCTACGTATAACGGACGAACTCTGAGGCTCAACGAACATCTAGCCGAATTGGAGGTAGAGTTAGGCAACATTCGATGGCATGTTCTGGGGTTATCTGAAGTCCGTAGAGAGGGGGAGGACACAGTAACCTTGGAATCAGGCCATCTACTCTACTTCCGAGAAGGCGACAGCCTCTCCCAGGGCGGTGTCGGATTTCTCGTCAACAAAACCCTCACTGGCAACATTGTAGAAATATCCAGTGTGTCGTCAAGAGTAGCGTACCTCGTACTCAAACTGACCGAGAGATATTCTATTAAGGTCGTACAGGTATATGCGCCGACCACCGCACACTCGGATGATGAAGTGGAAGCTATGTTCGAAGACATAGATAAAGCCCTGCACAACACCTCAAGGGCCCACTTCAATGTTGTCATGGGGGATTTCAACGCCAAAGTGGGAGTACGCACGGACACCGAATCGGTTATGGGGCCACATGGTATTAGGAACAGGAATCACAGGGGGCAGATGCTGGTCAACTTCTTGGAACGAGAGGGGTTATTCTTAATGAATTCATTCTTTAAGAAGAAGCCCCATAGGAAGTGGACCTGGCAGAGCCCCGATAACGTGACGAAAAATGAGATCGACTTTATCATGACGGATAAGAGGCGTATATTCAGAGATGTCTCTGTGATCAACAGGTTCAACACCGGAAGTGATCATCGACTTGTACGAGGCACTCTGAATATAAACTTCAAGCTGGAACGCACCCGTCTGATAAAGTCCACGCTCCGGCCTACGCTGTTCCAAACCATTGCCGGCTCAGAAAGATTCCAAATGGAACTTCAAAACCGATTCGATGTGCTGGAAACCGAATGTGACGTTGACGAGGACTTAAGTAAAGTAGTAGAAGTCGTGAGGGATGTGGGTAACAGGTTCTGTCGGAATAGGCATGCGGGCAGGAAGTCCAAACTTTCAGACGAGACCCTGGAACTCATGAGGGAGAGACGCATCAATACGGAGGCCGCAGCGGCAGACCAGCGAGCACTCACGAGACGTATTCGAAAAGCGGTACGGCGGGATCTTCGAAGTTCCAACACACGCCTTATTAAGGAGGCAATAGAACAAAACCGAGGTTCCAAAGTATTCGTGAAGCGTCTTGGGAGGAGCCACATATCCAAGCTGACTGCCTCCGATGGTCGTCTCGTCTTCTCTAAGCCAGAGATCCTCTCAGAGGTGGAAGACTTCTATAGCCAGTTGTATGCCTCGCAATCTCCGCTACCAGAGCCTGTCCCTTCCGATCCCCGAGCTGCTTTAGTCCGACACTATTCCGACGAATTTCCCGACGTCAGCATTTATGAAATTGAGTGCGCCCTCAAACAACTAAAAAATGGAAAAGCCCCGGGCGAGGACGGAGTTACAACTGAGCTCTTAAGGGCAGGGGGAACACCTGTACTTAGGCAGCTGCAGCGTATTTTCAACTCCGTTCTCCACGAAGGGAGAACTCCAAGAGCGTGGAGCAGGAGCATGGTAGTTTTATTTTTCAAGAAGGGGGACAAGACCCTCCTCAAGAACTACCGCCCTATATCGCTCCTGAGCCACGTCTACAAATTGTTTTCGAGGGTCGTCACAAATAGGCTGACGCGACGGTTGGACGACTTCCAACCACCGGAGCAGGCCGGTTTTCGCGGAGGATTTGGCACCATAGACCACATACACACTTTGAGGCAGATTATACAGAAGACCCAGGAGTATAATCAGCCTCTGTGTCTCGTTTTCGTGGACTATGAGAAAGCCTTTGACTCCGTCGAGACCTGGTCTGTTCTGGACTCCCTGCAGAGGTGCCAGGTTGACTTTCGATACATCGAGGTGCTGCGAAGCGTGTATGAAGCTGCAACGATGTCCGTCCAAGTACAGAATAGTCAAACAAGACCGATTTCATTGCATCGAGGAGTACGACAGGGGGATGTGATATCCCCGAAACTGTTTACAAATGCATTGGAAGACGTTTTCAAGACTTTAAACTGGAACGGGCGAGGCATCAATATAAACGGCGAATACATCTCGCACTTAAGGTTTGCCGATGATATCGTAGTCATAGCAGAATCGCTGCAGGAAGTTCAAGAAATGCTGCACAGCTTAAATGAAGCCTCCAAACGAATTGGTCTCCGGATGAACCTAGACAAGACGAAGGTCATGTTTAATGACCTCGTCGCTCCGGGACCGGTTATCATCGATGGCACGCTTCTCGAAGTTGTCAAGGAGTATATCTATCTCGGGCAATTAATGCAATTGGGTAGACACAACTTCGAAAAGGAAGCCGACAGGAGGATTCAGTTGGGCTGGGCAGCGTTTAGGAAGTTGTACCACATATTTTCGTCGGATATACCACAGAGCCTGAAGACAAAAGTGTTTAACCAGTGCGTCCTCCCTGTAATGACGTACGGAGCCGAGACGTGGACACTGACTGTGGGGCTAATCCATAAGCTTAAAGTCGCTCAACGTGCTATGGAAAGAGCTATGCTCGGAGTTTCTCTGAAGGACAAAATTCTGAACGAGGAGATCCGCCAGAGAACCATGGTGACCGACATAGCTCTGAAAGTTAGTATGTTGAAGTGGCAATGGGCTGGCCACATATGTCGCAGAACGGATAACCGCTGGAGTAAGCGTGTTCTGGAGTGGAGACCGCGTCTTGGAAAACGTAGCGTGGGACGTCCTTTGCCCAGATGGCGGGACGACTTGCATAAAAGGGCCGGCAGCGACTGGATGCGTAAAGCAGCAGACCGGGCTCTGTGGCGTACCTTGGGAGAGGCCTATGTCCAGCAGTGGACTGCAACGGGCTGATGATGATGATGATGATCAAAACCAAAATATGAATGAATAAGAATTGGGACTAAGTCTAACATGTATCCAACAGTCACTCTGGATAATTCTATATCTAGAAAGAACTTCATCATCAGTAACGCTTTTGAAACTGCGTAGATGATCTAGTTGTATCAAGATGTAAGTTTATACCTAGTTCTAAAACACATAAGACACCTTTACAAAAAAGGTACATAAAGACCGATAATGAAGAAAGAAATCAAAGCCTAGTCTCGCTTTTAATGTTCACTTCGTCGTGAGCGCCGAGAGACGTTAATAGGCCGATGCTGTGACATTCTTGAAAGCGTAACATTTTAATTAGTACTCCTGAGGCTGTTACTTAGCACCATTTCTTTATAGTTCTATCGTCGGATAGTTTAAGGAGATTTATTTCGTTGCATCCTGGTGATTTTGATAAATATTATTTAGGTGAAAATATTTATTTTAGCTTGTATATTCCCTTTAGGTCAAGCCTAGGTATAATAAAAAAAATCAAACCACAGCACAAACTAAAAGTTTTAATAAAATACGAAGTAATTGGTACGACTTAATTCAGTTAAACTTTTACATAAATTAAGTTAGTTTGTTTTCCTCGTCTCAAACAATTATTTCTCTGCCAGTCTAATATCAAGTCTCCATTAACATCGTGAAACGTAAAAATTGTTAACGTCACAAACCACTTAAAAACTCAAATCACTAACACTCCACCAATAATTGGATCACCAATATTGGACCCAAAACTCCAAAACAAACTAATCACGCCGTCAATCATAACACCCTGAGTCTAATGAAGCCGTCACAATCTGAAGATGATTTTAATAAACATCAACATTTCATGGAACTGCCTTCCAATATCCAAGGCGTATGCAAATCAGATTTGGACCCATTTCAGCCGCTTCCAGCGTCCGATCGCTCCGTGACAGACGGACAGCTGCTACAATATATATGCTAATCGACCCTTCACGTATTGCTACCTACTGTAACGCGTATGTGTGATTTTCCCGACCTATTTTTACATTGGAGTTAAATGTAGCGTAAAAGTGTTATAGATTTATATGTGTAGTTATTAAGAATTAATTGGAAAGGGAAAACTGAAAATTTCAGACTCAGACTGAAAATAAAATGGGTATTGTGACAGTTTAAAGGCATATGTTAGGACAATTTGTGCAATTTAATTGTCTCTGCTTACCCCGTCTGCCTCGGCGGCGTAGTTGTACTATGGTATGATTACAAAGCTGAGGCCTCGGATTCGAATCCCGGGTCGGGCCAAGTGATATTGATAGTTTCAATAGATTATTATCAGCCGGGAGTCTGGAAAGCGTTAGTTAAGTTAGACGTACACGTCCCACAGGCAGTAAAAATAACAAGAAACCATACGAACTAACTTAATATTTATCTCCTTCGGAGTAAAGTACTAAGGGCAAATTAAATATACGTAAAAGTGTTTTATACAATTAAACCTGAATGGTTTCGCGACTTTCCCACGCGTAAAAGAACTGTTAATGTGACCATATAACCACCGAATGAATTTCGCTTGAGTTTATTATAAAGTCCCTGATTTAAATTACTTTAAAAAGTAACCAAATTGAAATGGAAGTAATGACTATTTTTCCGTAGTTTAACCAAATTTTAATTTTCCTGCTCTCAATTCACGTATGGATATTTTTAATTATATATTAAACGTTCCTTTTCGCCTCATCAATTTGAGCTTCAAAAGAGAGTGTATTTGTTTCATATCCAGTAAACTATGAATCGCCACAGAAAAAACCCACATTGATTTACGTCTAAATTTGTTCTGCTTTCTAAATTATGGGGTTTTCTTATACAAGATGTAACCTAGGTAGATATCGCCACTTGTCTATTTTTGTCTCCAAGTGCCACTGATTTCTGGGGATTAAGAAACTTAACACTTAATATTTCAGGACCGAGATGTAAGGAGCGGATAAGCAGTAATCAATAATAATAAGAGCTGATACACATATAGCAAGGTGCATTGTATAATCAGCTGTATTACACAACAGCGCGTAAGATTGAAGAACATAGTTGTTTTGTAATGCGTCTTTCCAACATTCAAATTGATTGCAATCCGACTAGAATAAATTGCTTCTTATTGTAAAAGCAAATCGCGTTCGTCAAAACGCCCGACTAACGTTACAACAACATACAAGTGGACGCTTCGTCGTTCCGCCGCATTGCGAAGTAACAATCTTTAGGTTAGGTTAGGTTAGTTTATTTCCATTATTTTAATAAACGCTTTGCCATATAATTTTTAATTTTGTAGAATTTACCTTAACACTAACCTAACCTAATCAAACTATCCCTTTGTCTAGACCTCAGTATTAGTACATTTGCTTCTGTCTTAAAATTCCGCTAAACATCGAACGGCGCCTTGTAGAACGTATCACGAGTACAATCCATCTGAATGTTCGAAATACGCATTACAAAACAGCGACGTTTTCCAATCTTAACGTTTTATGTAATACTACGGATTGTACAATGCACCATCAAAATATACATAGTTTATTTCCAGAGGCTTATCAGACGAGTGACCTACTCATCTTGTAATTTTCACTTGCAAAACGAAAATGCATTCTGCCATACAAGCTGCGAACTACTTATACTAAAACATATTTTAAAATACTTTTTGCTGCATATTGACAACTCAAAAACATTATTAATTCACATTCTATCAACATACTTCCAAGCAGCGTGCAACAACAAAACGTTGTTTTGAGCTTGCAATGAACATTTGGAATTAATTTTGCATCGCAATTTAGCATAGTTGGTTAGCACAAAATGTTAATTTTCATTCGAGTATTTATGGCAGCATGAAGAGTGATTGTTTTGCATACAAAAGAGTTAATAAATGGCTAATTAAAAATCAATTTGTACAAGCTATGTTATATTCTGTAAAAACACGTTCTCTAGCTGCTGTATTTGACAGTTGTGTACTGACACGATACAGCAGAAGGTTTTATGTTTTTATACATGTGATAACCTAATCTCCGCATTGCAAAACATCTTTGGGTTATCTTCAAATTCTTGTCTTAGAAATAAAACGAAGGAGCCATTAAACTTAGGTAAGGATGTTGTGGGACTAAAAACTGATTTTTCCTATACCAACAGAACACAACGAACGCCTTGGTTCTAAGCTATATCTGTATAGTTTTTGGCATTCGGGGATGCTACAGACTAAGCAAAATGGCGGAGATTGCGTAAAAAATTTCAACTATGGCCTATCTTAATAACGCAAGGCAGAAAATAAATTCATCGATGGTCTTTAAAGCGTATAGAACTAAAACTCATTATCATCTCAATGTATCTTACAAATAAAATTTTCTACACCTTCTAAATCAGGGTATAAGGAAACGGTCTGCAGAACTGAATGTAATTAGAACAATTATTTCCGTTGTCGTTCGACACTGCACCAAGTTAGCTCGTCTATCATATTAATTACCTAAAGTGGGACTGGAACGGATAATTTCAATCGAAATCCCTCGGTCCAGCTCGGAGATAAAGGAGGTGAGAATGGCATAAGATTTAATCATTACCAAGTCTCCGCGGTATCTGCTTTACGACACGTTTGGTCGGTAATGGCTGTATTTCAGTTTCTGTGTGGTTGAACTAAGTTTATTGTTAATTATGTGCAATCTAATAGCTCCTATCTATAAACGTTTGAGATATTTGCAGTTTCGAATGTGATTTGGTTTTATAAGACTTTTGCTAAGCTATGCGTAGGCCCATTTTTTTAGTAACCATTTCACTCAATACATTATTTATTAAGTAATGCAATCTTTCAACAGCTAAGAAGCTAATCTGCGGTTTGTTATAGTATGGAAAAGATTCCTTTTGATACCAAAGTAAAAGTGAATCAGACGATAATACCCCATGGAAACAGGCCAGAACAGTCCAATTTGAACCCTGAATAAATTTGCAAGTATCGGCGGGAGATAAGGTATAACGCAAAAACTTTATGCCATTTTAAGCAGACATTGTTACCATAAAAGGACCCCCGTTATTATAAACTCTAAGCATTAGCGCAACTTTACTGTCCTCCGCAATTTGGGTAGGCATGGACGGAATTATTTTGTTTAAGCTCCGTGTATTTTTTAGTGTCTGAATGTATGTTGTCATTGTTCTAAGCTATGGTTGGGGTTTGTACTTTAATCTGATGCAACGTTCGATCCGTAATGTCTGTTGCAATGGTATTCTTAAGATCACCGATGTTGTTTTATTTGGTGCATATTTCGGAGATAATTTACAATTATAGAATTTTTTTTTTATATCGCGCCTAAATTATAAAATAACTCTCACATAACCAAAGGACATTTACACTGCTATTTGGTGGTACCTACCCTGAACCCCTCTCAAATATGAGAGACCTACCACAAGTAATTAAACAAATAATAAAATTATTTTATTTTCTAAGGAAAATTCGAACTATTACACACTAAACATATCCATTACGCAACATGTCACATCTCTGTCTCTATAAATACTCACGTAAATATTATTTAGTAAATCAACACCATTGGAGATCTCTATATTATGTTAAGCAAACACACGTTGTTCACGCTTATTATTCGGAGAAAACCAACATACTGTTAACTGTTGTTTGTTTTGGGTGATTTCCATCGTATGCGTTTCATTTCCTTTGTCTCGTCAAATTAGAAATTATTCATTGGTTTGCTATATATAGTTTTTAGGTGTTAGTTAATTTTAGAATCAATTGTGAACGCATCATAATTTTATCCACAAGTCCTCCAGAATTTTGTGAGATTTGGTAGTATAGATTATGTATGAGTTTAGAAAAGTATAAAGTATAGTGATTATAATAAAATAGGGTAAAAAGGAAACTACTGCCTCGGTGGCGTAGTAATACTCCGGTACGATTACAAAGCTGAGGTCTCGGTTCGAATCCTGGGTCGGATAAAGTGCGTAGTGACCTGTTGGTAATGGACCCGACGTGGCTGCCTATATGCTCACGGTGGACGCGGGTTTAAATTCCAGAGCACACCTCTGACTTTTCTGAGTTATATTGTGTGTATTAATAGCTAGTCAATCACCACGCTCTATAACGGTGAAGGAAAACATCGTGAGGAAACCTGCATACCGTAAAGATTTGAAAGAAATTCTACAGTATGTAAAGTCCGCCAACCTGCACTAGGCCAGCGGAGTGGCCCATATGGCCTTACCCTTCTCAATCGTACTCTCGATTGTAGAGAAAGACCGCGCCGTGTAATGAGTCATATATGGGCTGATACACTAAAATTTCCACCGTCAAAAATAACTCTTCCTAAAAGAGACGAGATTCTTGTCAACCAGTGGTACAGTATAGTATGTGACAGACAGCCTCCGTGGCGCAGTTGGTTTGACGCCGCCTGTGAAACGAGAGGCCGCGGGTTCGATACTCACACCGAAACAAATATTTGTGTGATCCACAGGTATTTGTTTTGGGTCTGGGTGTTTGTGAGACCGAAAAGTCTCTCGTAGCTTCTGATACCCACGACACAAGACTCGATCTTAGTGTGGGGTCAGGACTATGTATGTGACTGTTGGGTGTATTTATTTATTTATTTAGAAGACAATTAAATGCGCTTAGTTAAAAAATAATGGTCCATCTAAACATTATAAAAACAACACTAATAAAGTCTTGCTTTATCACATAGTACCAATCTATATCACACATGTCCCAAAAAACTAAATCCGCTGAATCAACAAACTCCTAAATAATAGAGCCAACAATATCATTAAATTAGGAAAGTTTCGCTCCACCATTACTGAGATAAAGTCGATGGTCCGCCTGAAAAAAGGTCCTGTTAAAAGCTTCTCGTCGATTTTCTGAATGACTACCCAGTTTCTTTTTAGGTATTGTTTTATTTTACTTCTACTGCCCTTTGTGTCGAGTGGGGAGGCGTATCCGCTCTAATAGTAATAGAAGCCGTGTGTTTATTTCGCATTGGATTGTTTCATGAATTTGATTTTTTTTGTACTGGCACGAAAATACCTAAAGAGTTGAAATAAAACTATTTTATACGGATTTTATCGCGATTTGGTTTAATTTTTACATTTTTTAACTTCCCGACGTTTCGATTACTTTACAGCTTTCGTGGTCACGGGGCGGACTGAGGTATTAGTCATCCGCTCAGTGACTGTTACAATTTAACTACCCTTAATTTACAATTATTAAATTAAAAAGTTAATTTAAAAAGCTAACTAGTATTTGCGATCCGATCTACGCAGAAGGAGCTCACTGTGTCTTGAGGTCTGGCAGCTGGTCTTTTGGGTTCCGATTTAATTAAATGTAGAATTGGATCCCATGATGGTGCAAGCTTCAAGCCATCTTCTCTATTGAAATTTGGATGTTTTTTAATTTCAATAGCGTCGCGAAACATCCTGGGCAGGAAACTGTGTTCTTTAGCGAGGATTTGGGGCTTGTCAAAGCGAAGGTAATGCTTGGAGCCTTCCTCTATGTGTTCAGCAACTGCAGACTTCGTTGAGCGTCGGTGTTTGACGTCAGCTATGTGTTCTTTTACGCGGGTCCCTATGCTTCGTTTGGTTTGGCCGATGTAAGAGAGGCCACAGTCGCAATCTATTTTGTATACTTCCGGTTCTTGTAAAGGTATATGACACTTGACAGGTGGTAAGAATTGACTAATCTTCTTAGGCGGCTTGTAGTATGTTTTAATAGAAGCACGCTTCAGGATGTAGCCAATCTTGTCCGTGACTCCTTTTATGTATGGTAATATAATACCTCATGACTAATACCTCAGTCCGCCCCGTGACCACGAAAGCTGTAAAGTAATCGAAATGTCGGGAAGTTAAAAAATGTAAAAATTAAACCAAATCGCGATAAAATCCGTATAAAATAGTTTTATTTCAATGTGCAACATTCCGTAAATCTAAGAAACCATTATACCTAAAGAGTTGTTTTTGTATTGGAACGACGCGACGTGACTATAAATTACCCAGTGGTAAATGTTGTGCAGCCAAGATAGAAGTGAAATTATCTCTGGCCGGTTGGTATAATTTTTGATTATTATTATTTCATTTACGCCTTAGACTGCCCTTTCTTTTTTATATTCCATCCCATGGTTGCCTCTAAAAAATTACCTAGTGTGACAAGGCCACTTGTACTATTATTTTTATCTGTAATTTCTAAATTGTATAGTTAAAAAGGGATTATTAATAAATAAATAAATAAATATAATAATAATAATGCCCATCTGATTGCATGTCCTTTTTTTATGATAGGGCAAATGAGCACACGGTTTACCTTACGTTAAATGATTACCACCACTTATGAAATATACAGGATTAACCCGCAAAGAGATATTTACGCAGATCAATATGATGGTCATAATTTACGGTGGTCGCCAAACGGATGGACACCAATATTCTATCACCTGACAAGATTATTAAGCAACCCATTTCTTATTAATTTATTCCGTACTATTGTAAAGTATAAGTTTCTACTTAAGTAAACTCGTTGCGA
Organism: Deilephila elpenor; assembly: GCA_949752805.1. Lineage (NCBI taxonomy): Eukaryota > Metazoa > Arthropoda > Insecta > Lepidoptera > Sphingidae > Deilephila > Deilephila elpenor. The sequence goes on along the minus strand of OX457097.1, from coordinate 15,056,499 downwards.
GAAAAAGGATATCCTGCTACAATAATAAATTGGAATTAATTGGTACACTGTACTAGTTACACTCAAAGACTTCTATTTAAACAATAACGGTTAAAAGTGCCGTCAATGAAGAGTCTCCAACTTGGGACGCAGTTTGTATTCAAAGGGTAACATTTTAGGTGTCCTGCATATTTTCAACTTTTAATCGATCAACAGAAATTTGACGTCTTATCATCCTGTTTCTAATTGGTTTAATTTTAAGTGTTTAATATATTTAAGTACTCATATAATCAGTGGTTTAGAGGTTCGGAAATTACGTAAACGATGTATTTATATAATTGAGTCTTTTTGGATACGAAAATAAATAAATATATTCAAAACAACAGCAAAATCTTAATAAATTAATTCATAAAATTTTATTCTTGGGTATTTAGAGACCTATAGTTTATTCCAAGTATTGATTCTGGACAATTTTATTATTCCTATTGATTTTCTTTAAGATCCTAAATGGCTAAATCTGTTCTGGATTATTCATAGAAATATTTTAAATTCAGTGGCGTAGATTAGATAAAAATATTTAAGAGCAGACGTGAAGATGTTACATTTATGATGTCATATTTCATTTTGTCCTAAAAATAATTGCAATTCGATTTTTATTCAACAAATAGTCGGTTGTGTATCAGCTCCCTTAGACTTTACACAAAACAGTTAAGAACAAAATTCGTTTTTGTCTCAAATTTCATTACGCTTGCTAGAAAAACAATTCGAGAGAAATGAAATTCCCCATCTAATTCAATGAGCAAAGTTTGAAAATCTCGAGTGTTTTGCTTTAAACATAATAGAGGTGATATTGTGACAAAATTGTGGTTCTATGAATTTAATTTTATAATATTTGCAAACAGCTAGAATAAAGAAACAAAAATATATTATAAAACATAATAAATATATTATAACCGTACTTACAAGTTCATACCATTTTGTATTGTCAAAATAATTTCTATTCGCCTATTTACCGTTAATTCCACCATGAACTCGACGCTGGATTCGAAGGCGCCCCGCACCTGTCTCGCTGCGATACCACAGCCCGCATTACCCATTGTTACCAGGCTCCATTCAAGCCATTGTAAGTGTAAGAGGCTTTCCTCGCAAGTTTCACTCGTCAACTTGAATATTAAGAATTTTTTATTAACTTTCTGTTGACTGTGGTACGGTAAAGGAGGTTTAGTGTTCTTGACTGATTCTACTTCGAACATTACGTAGTCGAGTTATTTAGAAGTTCAATTAGTAATCGTGGCGAACTCAAACTGGATTGATACAAACTATGTTTTCATTACGTCGGCTGTAGCTTGATGGATCTTACTCATGTGTAAAGAGATTTTTATCGATATTTCTGAGCTATGCCGATTTCCTCGCGATAGTTATTTTTGTATCATTTGCTTTAAATTTGGCACCCTGAATTTCAAATACAAAAATAAAGCGATACGTTGTCGAAATAAAATTACCTAGATTTTTTATTATTCCGCCAAAACAATATTGTTCTTAAATCTAGCAAGTTAGCAATTCTCTGGTACACATTGGCTGACCATCTCACAGCAAAATTCAGAAAAAGTGCATCCATAATTCAGAACTTTTTGGGACCACGTTCAAAACGCTTAACTCGTCCCGAACTAGCGGCTGTCAAATTTTCGATTGCAAAACCAACTTCGGCCGTGTTTCATAGCGCTGATGCGATGCCTTCGCGCGCGATTTATTAAAACGTGCCCAAGGTTTTAAGAGAGTTTTCCAATGAGAGAATGAGTGTGTATTGTGTGCAATAATATTTGAGCAAAGGGTGAGGATTAACTGAGCATGAACTATATCGGAAAACGGAGGAATTAATGGAATAAATTTAAAGAAATGTTTGTGTGTACACGCGAATGTGTCTGCAATGCGACTGTGAGTATATGCAGTGTAATCCACTACATACAAAATAAACAAATAGCATATGGCATTGATTTAATAGAGTATTCCACGCTTTTTTGAAAAAATTGCCTAATTTGTCCACCTTGTGGGTGGGCTGCCGACACTTCGCTTGCTTGTACGCGGCCTCAACTCTAGATATTGCGGCCCCAACATGTATTATGATATTTATATACAAACATAATTTACTAAAACAAAAATATATCCCCGCAAATAGCGCAAATGCCATAATATAGTATTTACTCAAATATTTTCTACGGCGTGCTTAAAATGACAATTTAAAGGGCCTCTCGAGATGTCATAAGTGCTCGTGTAGCGGAACCGAGGCGGGCGGGGAAGAGCGGCGCCGGTGACTGAACGTAAATCTTACACACAAACGGGACACGACACCTATTTATTTTGGGAGAAGATAAAATTGTTTTTGAAAAATACTTATAATTTAGAATTTTAGTAGTATAATTTTAAATTTCATAATGTTTAATGGTTTTTTAGATTTACGCGAATATATTTACACATTGAAAAAGAATTTTTTTTTACGGATTTTATCGCGATTTGGTTTAATTCGAAACGTCGCGTCGGGAAGTTAAAAAATGCAAAAATTAAACCGAATCTCGATAAAACCGTAAAAAATAGTTTTATTTCAATTCATAATGTTTAAATTAAAATTATCAACATCAATCTGGTTTTCACATCTATTGACACTCCGAGCAACAATTATATAAATGTTTATTGTATGCCTGAGATATTATTTGGTAAAGACGAAGCCGAAAACATTTTTTTTAGTCCTAGATCCGTGATGACACGGGACTTGGGGAGTTAAGTGCAACTTAACATTTAAATGGCGTTTGAGTATTCGGGCGTAACAGTCGTGTTGCGTTTCAAGTTCAGCCTGTGTATGTTCGCTTTGCACCAAACCGGTATAACTGTGTTGAATGGTAAGAAAAATCTATATCTTGATCAGTATTTGAATTGCACTGCAGTGACCATCTAATACAATGTAGTAAATGCCGTGCCAGTTTAAGAAATATAACAGAATAAAATCGCTATAAATATTCCCAAACTACTTTTTGTGCCATTTGTTCACAAATACTATCACGAACTGAAATTTATTTCTTCTATAAATAATTCAATTTTGAAATGCGCGTATTAACTCGTACATTTACAACGTCGCCACTAAATCTGAGTTAATGCGGGCTCTTGTCACCTCTACCTCCCGTTTGTCTAGACGGCGAAAAATTTTCATATTTGCCACTCGAGATGGCATTTTTCCCTTTTTTGGGCTCCCGAAAAAACTAACTAGCGCGACGGTAATACCTAAATGAGATGACATGGAGGGCGTAAGAAAATGTGAAATTAAAAATGCTAGGTATTTTAAGCTGTTTTATTCGTTTGTGCATTTTGCCTTGCAACGTGAATTTGAAGTTTGTTGGCCTTTTTGAAACAGCGAGAAAAAGGTAATGTTATAATATTGGCAGTATGTGTTGGTTGTGATCATTAGGGCGATTGGCATTTTCACTCAGGCAATCCACTTTGTGTGACTTTTTCAGATTAGTATAATCTGTGTACATATAGTTTAGCCCTACACTTACTATTAAGTGTCTTGTAATCACCTTAGTGCCTCAGTGGCGTAGTTGTACTACGGTACGACTACAAAACTGAGGTCTCGGGTTCAAATCCCGGGTCGGGCAAAGTGATATTGGGTTTTTCTATTCATTATCACTCCGGAGTCAGGAATTTGTGGATATGGCGATAGGTTCGCCCCTATCACATCATGGGAAGGAACATACAAGGCGAAATGTGGGTGTCATGGTGGCGCCTCTGCCTACCCCTTCTGGGATAAAGGCGTGAGTTTATGTATATAATCGCCTTGGTGAGCCGGTACCTCTCTCTCTCTTTATATTTACCATAGAGAATTTCCGTTGAACATAATTAACGAGTCAGTTTATAAATATTAATTTATCACGGAACTCCGCACACACTGATTCCAGCTTCCTAAATTTGAATAATAGTATCGCTGAAATTTTAATACCCAAAAAGTTGTATTTACCTATTCAATTACCCTTAACCTCTAGGTCGAGAAATTGCTACGCTCCCTTTCACGACGTGTCCCTTCGCACACGTATTCAGCTCGTTTCTACAGAAATGACCCGCGTAAATCGCGTAACAAATAAACATGGGCTTTAGAAATGCTTTAGTAAGCGTTCACCTTTTTTTTATTACAAATATAAATAAAATATTAAATACATTAATACACGTAACAGTTGCGTATATAGTGTTGACCCCACACTAAGATCGAGTCTTGTGTCGTGGGTATCAAAAACTACGACAAACTTTTCAGTCTCACAAAACCGCAGACCCGAAACAAATACCTATGGTTCACACAAATATTTGTCTCGATGCGGGGATCGAACCCGTGGCCTCTAGTTTCACAGGCGGCTTCACACCAAGTACGCCACGGAGGCTGTCCAAATAATACATAATCGTCACGCCAGTATCGCGTCGCAGGCAGAGACTAAATCGCTACTACGTCGACCCTGACATGCTACTATACATTCGCTTCATCAACCTCTTCGTGAATTCTCGTCGGTTCAGGGTAATTTGACCAGATCCTCGATTAGAGTGTCAGCGATATGGCTGATGTGGGTTCGGTGAGGTTGGTCTCTACCTACGCTTTATTCCACAGTTGCCTTATTTTACTTTTCGTCATATTATACAGGGTATTCCAGAACTTGACGATAAACCCGTAACCAGAGATAGACCAAGGTATGACGGCACAGGAACAAAAGAAATAGTCCTATCCCCGATAGTTCCCAAGATACAGCCTTTCTAGTAAAAATTCAACAATTCCTATCTTGAGCAACACTTAGTGACAGTGTGACAAGTGGTTTGTATTATTTATTGTTTGGATTCACGTTTTGCAATGACCAATAGCTAAGCTTTAGAACTACATACCAAACTATATTAAAACAAGTCTACTTTTCAAGAAAATTGATCAAATTCTTCACGGAAGGAATTTTAAATTAATTATTGGTCAACTTTCACACCTCACACTTTAAAAAAGTACTATACCACCCGTGGCAACTTTTATTAAATTTCGCGCATTTTATCAAGATTGTAAAATGCTACTGCACTGCGTAACGCCTGAAATTTGAACCAGACCGTGTTTCTTTTTAAACCGCAAGCGAAGAGTTGATACTCTTGCTGTCCTCTTATAAGATTATTAGAGTACAGTCCAATAAGACACAATATCATCATAAGAAGAATAATTGAATTGTCCAATTATCTATAAAAAAATACCCACGGCTTTGTTAAGAACCAATATTATGTCTGCAATTTTCCAAATTACGTAATATTGGCAAAATAATAGGTTTTCAGTCTTATTAGATCGAATGGGCTTATATGTTTGAACCGACGACTAGCCATTACAGTTTGTGAGATTTTATCTCGCTCTTTCTCTCCGAACGACGTTCATTACTAGTATTTATTTGGATCGTAGATTAGTTGTCGTAATCGCAGCATAAGTCTCAAGGACTTAAGTCTTACAACTATTGCGTCACGCGATACAAAACTATCACATTTAGAAACGAGAATCAAGCAGCTAATTGTTTTTTATGCATACATACATAAACTCACGCCTTTATCCCAGAAGGGGTAGGCAGAGGCGCCACCAGGACACCCACATTTCGCCTTGTATGTTCGGTCCTACGATGTGATAGGGGGCGAGCCTATCGCCATATCGGGCACAAATTCCTGACTCCGGACTGATAATGAACAGAAAAACCCAATATCACTTTGCCCGACCCGCGATCCGAACCCGAGACCTCAGCTTTGTAGTCGTACCATGGTACAACTACGCCACCGAGGCAGTCGGTTGTTTTTTATGTGTATAGATTTATTTAGAAAATTCAGTGTTATATTATGTTCATACAGATTCTTTTTGTCAGTCTCAATATGATCTTACCTTCTTCTTTTGTACATACATATGTTTCTCCATTGTCTAATGACCGCCACACACGTAACGATATAGCTGCGCAAGTCTGAGTTTGCACCGGTATACTAGAACGTGTGGGGAATTAATTGCGCAAGCTTCGTTGAAATTTTCCATTCGAGACTGGTGCGAACTAGCTTTTGTACAAACGCAATTGAACGTGTATGGCGGCTGTAAGCCAGAAAATATTTAGCCATTGCACTTTTTTATAAGCGGTGGTGACCGTTTTTTAGTGGTTTACGTTGATATCTTATCTCTATCTCTATATCAGCCCATATACGTCCCATTGCAGGGCACGGGCCTACTCTACAATCGAGTGAATTGATTGAGAGTGGTTAGGCCATATAGTCCACCACGCTGGCCTAGTGCGGGTTGGCGGACTTAAATACCGTAGATATTCTTCAAAATCGCTACGGTATGCAGGTTTCCTCACGATGCTTTCCTTCACCGTTAAAGTGCGTGGTGATTGTCTATCAATACACACATAACTCCGAAAAGTCAGAGGTGTGCCCTGGGATTTGAACCCGCGACCACCGTGAACATGTAGGCAGCCGCGTCTGGTCCGTTACCAACAGGCCACCACGCACTCCTACGCTTGTCTATTATTGTAATAGACAATATCTTATAAAAATAAAAATTCGAATAAATGGAATGATTGTTGGGTATTGAGAGGCTTAAAATTTAAGCCCTCGATGCGACAAAAGGGTTACTTAATAATAACTTCCGAATCTTTTTACTGCTGTTTATCATAGTGTATTATGAACTTCCTCTTTTCTTAAAGTCTTAAAACAATGTGTGTAAAAAAGAACAAAATATTTATTATTATTTCAACTCTAACAATCCTACACAAATCCGGTATCACTTCAAGCCACTACAAGAACTAAAGAAGCACTTTATGTTATATAGTTGTAAAGAGTAACTGAGAACTCGCTGCGACGTTACTTATATTTGCATGTATATTGGGCTGAGTACGTCTGCGCCGCGCTGACTGCATGAATTTTAAAATTTTCGATTTGCCCGCGTATTGTGCGGTCGATGTTTTTTCAATTATTTTTTGTTTAACGGGATTGAAAACCTTCTGGAGTAAGAGTAAAATGGTTATGAGGTGTCATTTTCATATCCCAGTAACGTTAAAAATATTTGGTATACCTACTTGTAGCTCATACGTACAATAATACAACACTTACAATACCAATCTAGATTTAATTCTAAAAAGTCTCTCAAGTATATATAATTATAAATTAATAAAAACACACAAAAAAATAATGGCAAAGAATCCATTACAAACATGAAATAAAGAGGAAAAGATATCCAAAATAGCGAAAACACTATGGCAATAACGTTACTTATCCAACCAAACTAGTGGGCCTTTAAGACCATTGCTTAACGAGTCATGTAATGCTAAAATATTGTAGGGTTAACGTCCTAATTCTGCTACATGTAGTGGAAGGGTTCCGTGGTATGAATGACCATTTAATAAGTATTTTGTGTGATATAAGAGTTTTTGTATCAAAAGATGAATGATATGAAGCATTACGGTTATATGTTTAGGATTTAAGCTAGCTTGTAAATTGAGGAAATTGTTTTTTTTTGGTCGCTATTATACTTGTATCGTATGTAATAGATACATAAAAATTAGAGTATGAATAATGGATGAACCTTTTGATATAGAGATACGACAGATTATTATCACCACCTGACCTTAAGTTCAAAACAATCCAATCAATTTAAAAAAATTACTGGGCCTGAGATGATCATTTCCCAATTATTAGATCCCTGGGTATGGCGTTTATACTGCCATGGCGATAAATTCACACTCTAACAACTTGAGACGGAAATAAACAGCGAAGTTGAAGTGCTACTAGTATGTCTGCAATCCCCTTCGGGGGTGCAGGCGTGAATGTGTGTATATTATATGTAAGTATGACGTATGTTATTATCAACACACCTTATACTTCTTATTGCTTGGAACAGGCTTCCCCTACTTTAAAATTTTAACGCTTAGTAGACTGAGGCCGACTACGCTAGCCAGTCGAAGCTAATATTAAAATTACTCGCAATTTTCCATTTTCTTTTAAAGACTAAAAGGAGGATAGTTGTTAACTTTGTTCATCGTCGACCACGTTTGACGTACGGCAGTAAGTTGTTTAAAAAGGATGAAAGGAGTATGTAAAGTTATTCAATTTGCATCAGAAAGTAGGAGTGAAGTTTCTATGTTAGTAGGGAGGTCGCGTCAGCAGTTTACCGGCTGGCTTCTTGTGCCTAACTAGCTTTGAAATTCTGTTTAAAACGCCAGTGTTGGAATCAATTCTTTTTGCATATTTTGTTCTTGTAAGGTTGATGTTATAGTGGTCAATCTAAAAAATTATAAAATGTCCGGGATTAGAATTTGTGGCGAACTGTGAGTAATTTGTACCTCTTTAAATATGATATATGTATAAATCCCCGGATGTTTTGTGGCGATATTTTTAATGGATTGCGAAGTTGGCGAAGTTTCACTAAGAATGCACATGCTTTGTAATTCTGAAAAGTAAAACATTGACTAGTGAATTTCAGTCTATCAGTCAAGTCCATTCGCAAATATATTATAACTTCCTTTTGAAGAAATACATTTGGAAAATTGATATGCAAGGCAAAAAATCTGCAACACCCAAAGAATACACGTGGAATAAGGTCAGGTGGAATGGACATGAAGTTAATACGCATCAAACATCTGAACAATTGCTTCCGAGCTGACTGCTGACCACCCGACTAAATCCTCATTTAGTTCTACCACATATCACAATTTCCGCGAAAACATTTTTTTCACACGGAAATCTTTTCTTTTCATATTTACGACTCGAATTTTACGAGAAGGCCTATTCTTTTCGTCCCGCCTGGTTAGGAGTGGGATAAGTGAAAAGCGATAACGATTACTTGGTGACAAAACTGTTGAAACGTTTTTCACTAAGCTTATTTCCTTTCCATGAAATTATCACCTGTGGTAAAAGTACTATTTTATCGTTCTTTTATACATACCCATAAATTTTAATACTGACTAGCTTCTGCCCGCACACTCAATCTGCGTGATTAACTTTATTTGAAAATAACGTTATTTGAAATATCTCATCCCGTACCATTATATTCCGCCCGTCTCGCCTAATTCTCACTCAAGGTACGTAATACAGTTCCATCCCATGCCTTTGAGTATAAAAAAGTAATAAATATATCGGACGACTGACGCTGAATTTTCTGATAAACAATCCCATAAACATTGTACGGTGAAACCATGGTCATACGACTCTTGTCAACGAATTATTTTAATATACGAATAATTTCATTAAATAAGTTTGTTCATGGCAAGCACAACGGGCATGCTCGGCTATGAATCAGTTTAAATCATTTTATCAGTTTACTTTTATAGTAACTTAATATACACATTTTGATCTGGACTCTAGACTATCATTTAACAGCAGAAATTCATTCACCAACCAAGATTATATTAAGTAACAAGTGATAGCGATTAGCGATTGACCCATCCAATCGCTTCCTTTCCTCTCTTGAACTCTATTGTTGCGTCACGTAAGTCATAAGGATCGGGGTCCCGCATAAAATGTGCATTAGTCCGAACAAATAAACGCTTTTATCCCCATACATTGTGACGTTTGCGGCGTCTCGCGGAACCATTGAGAAAATCGACACCGCGATATCTTTCACTGTTAAAATATATAGCTTCATGAAAAGAAACTGGTTTTAGCGAGGCAAATTGTTTTAATACAACTAAATTTCTAGTATTTTATGAGGAGTACATGTGTACTTAGGAATATTCTCCATACATTTTCGAACTTTTGTCTACCTAGCCTGAGGCCGTTTTCCGTTTAAACTGGCGGTAGCATCTGCGAAAGTATTGATAGGCTTCGTTAGATTCGCAGCGAATTGATACGGGTGTTCGTGTGCTGTCTTATAACGTATTGGTTTTGTATTTATTGAAGATATATTATGTTGATATATTTGCAGATTTTTTTTGTTTTGAGGAAAATATATGAATGTTCTCAATTTAAGTAATATTATTAAAGTGTTAAGATTTAAGTGACGATATAATTTAATTTACAATTGTGGGGTCGCATAGAACTATTGAATATCTGGGCACTAAACAATCTCTATGATGAAGAAGGATAACATATTCGTCTACCTTATGCTATTATAATATTATCCTTAGGCATTAATATCAACGAGAAATAACTTCCGTACTAAAGCAATTTCATGGAGCCAAAGGGCATTGCCGTGGGTATGAAACTTTCAGCCACAAGCTGGCAGTTTGATCTCAATTAAATAAACTCAAACATTACATGGTTGGAATTAAATTAGAATATATTTAATTACTGGATGGATGGATATTTAATTAACCAACACATGCTTGAGAAGAGAGAGAGATAGGGAGTGAAACAAAAATATAAATCTAAAAGTTTATACACTATAAAATAATAAAAATGTATACTAAATTCCAAGATTTTATAAAAAATGATACAATTTATTACAAGTAAAATATCGTAGAGCCTACGTTTGCCTATAAAGAATAATTCCAAAAGTCTGTATCATACGAGAACACAATATATTTTCTAATTTTGTGAACGTCAGTGACATTTTCAATACGTTTTTTTCTACATAATATAAAATACATTTCTTTTGTGAACCAATATAGTGGAATTATTAAACATTCCTCAGGAAATTAAAATATTATTGAGCAGAGATAGATTAAAACTTAAAGATCTAATTCGGTTGTTAGTAATTACTGAATTTCAGTCAAGCAATGAACACTAATACACTAAAAAAAAAAAAAGTCCATGAAACAGTTTTTATACATAGCCGACAACCTCCTCAGTGCAATTAGAAGTTGGCTATGAAAAGAGTATTCCCTGTTTCGATTCCCGTACCGAGACAAATGTTTGTACGATCCACACGTTTGATACTCGAAATACACGATTTCGAGTTTGGGTGTTTGTATGACCAAAAGTCTCACGTAGTGTCTGATACCCACTGATACTCGTGTTACTGTAGTGTGTATTGATTTAATAAATATATAATTTTACGTCTGAGCTCGAAGTAGTAGTTACAGCTACGACCAGTGAAATCCAAAGTCTTCTAATTTAAAGCAATGAATATAGTTCAAACCGAAAAACTCACAAGTTAATTGGTATACCTGTAATCGCCCCTGCGACCTTAAAATCCTTTCTTTACATTACCAATAAGACTACATAAATATATCAATGCCAAGAGATTTCTGTAGTTGCCACTCAAAGTTGGAACCCAGTTTGTAAGCTAAATTATATCGATAACTTACGTTGAAGTAATTTAACTTTTGTTATTACTAAGAGTCGGGGCTGGAAAACCTCTGAATTCGTCTTAGCCTGTTTCTTCTACCTGTGCAATTTACTTTTCACCTTCAGTTTTATTCAGTCTTTGGAATATGAATGTTTTGATTTTATCTTCGTGTCTGAGTATGAAAAACTGCCTGGTCTGTCTACCCATACGTATAAGGCCGGCATAATTTTGCCGTTCAGCGAGAGATAACTATGTCGGTGAATACTCTAATTTTAATGCTCTACATTTACCAGGTGCATTGTAGTCACTTTGTTGTGCCCGTACATATTAAACATAAACATTCCATACAACACCAAAATTGAAAATCAAAATATTTAAGAGAAATTAATTATACCAACATGTTCGCGTTTAACTATTATAATCTGGAAATTACGTCAATTTGTAACAGTACAATACATCGCGGCACACAGTGGAAACACAAGAGCTTATTATAAATATTACATACATACATAAACTCATGCCTTTTTCCCAGAAGGGGCAAGCAGAGCCCGGACACCCACATTTCACCTTGTATGTTCCGTGATGATGATATTTATGATTATAAAAATTTGTTCTGTTTCATAAGATGCAATGTCTGATAGCCCCAGAGAAGAATATTATGTACATCAAAAATGAAGGGACGAAAATTGAGAAAGGAATGTTAAGATTATTTATGATAAAAGGAGACTAACAATTTGGATACATAAGGTTTATGGCAGAGTCAGTAGGAATCGATTTCATCTATTATATGCCAACCAAACCTATGAGGTCTTAAACAAGAGTCAGGTCATATTAAGTAGCCTAAGCCGACGAAAATACACGCTTGGATTGATGAGAGTAAACCGCGTGATATGTGTCTTCACATCACGCGATTCACTCTCCTTGACCCATTCAATGAGTTTTGTCAGGCAAAAGTATTTTCACAACAACTTAGCCGTCACATTTCATTCGACCAATAAACTTAATATAACAAACATGTACTTTAAAGCCAGCAATGCTCCGTTAACGATAGAAAGCTTTGTTTGTTTGCAATTCTTTTCTCATACCTATTCTCCAAAAAGAAAAATACAAATCATTACTACCAACAACAGCACCAACAAGCCATTAGCGGAACAGAACACGCCAGCCAACATTACCTCCGATCAAGCCGCGGTAACAAATGGCCAGGCCCCGTGGAAGAAAGTTCCAGCTCGCGATACGAGTGCCGTAAAGTTTAATTGCAACAGTTCGTTTATTTTGGTTCCCACTCGCCTCCGAGTGCTTTCTAGGAGTTTTGTTAAATGTTTCCGTACCGTGCCTTGCCTCGAATTTGCTAGTTTGATAGTCTAATTAAAGTATGACCGTTTTTTAGTTTGCTTTATCACCAGTTTCGTCCTCGTTGAGTTTTGAGAGTTGCAGCTGTGGGCTGATTTGTGAATGTTTCGTTGCTTGGTATTTTGAGTATGAATTATGAAAAAATTGTTCAATGTGAACAAAATTGAATACACCATTAGTTTATTTATACGTAAAATTGTTGAACAGAAAAAAGAAAAAGCTGAACAACAACTAAGGCTGAAGTTTTGAGTGCACGTATAAAAATAGCAATGCATTCTATAGTTCACAAAATTATTTATCTCGAAAATTGGTTGGTAGTAACTAAACCAACCAGACGTAACGACTTAGACCTTGAGCCACCTTACAATTATAACAAACATAGAAACAACGAAGATACTAAATCACTCAAATCCGACCTAGGTCCTCAAAACACGAATAAATACAATTTTATCAGCAGCACGCGAACAAAACGTAAAATATAATATAGTGCTAACTTCCGTGTGGGATCATGGAAATTCTATAGCATCACGCAAGCACGTGTCGAGTGAAAGTTGACGACATTAAGAGAGCTAGGTTAATGCGATTGTCGTCTCACCTCTGCGAGTACTTTATGGAGGGTTAGGACCTTTACTGGCGTCATTTACCCTTGGGTATTTTGAATGCGGTGGATGGCAATAAGCGTGGCGGGGAAATTTTAAATCGAGGCTATTTGTCATTGTGATGTGTGGAAGTGTTATAAATCACGCTGTTAGATTAAACGTCGTGACAGATTAAATTTGGGTGGTTTTGCTGTTGCTAAATCCAGTTTTGGCGTTCGATGTAACTATAGTAACGTACAAATTAATCCGGTCAAGATACTAACACTGTCTGATAGGAAACCTCTAATGTACTAGATTGCTGTATGGACTAGCTCAATTTAGGTGCTAGTATTGTCTCGGATGTAGTAACAGATTTGTAGGCGTGTTTCCACTACTCGTTAAGGTTGTTGAATGTTGTATAACAAACATTCGTACACCCTTCATATAATTTCTACTTCTACCAATTGGTAGTTTAGATTCTCCAGATGTTGCAGAAGTTTTGTATTGAAATAATGATTGGTCGATCATCTTGCATATTTATGCTTTTTCTTGAGCTTTTGTTGAGCCTAGAACCGACAGTTGCAAACCTGATTAATTTTAGCTTCATCATCCTTATCAAGTTCAGCCACAGGAAGTTTATTACGGAACACAAGGCCCCTTCAAATATTTCTGGAGATTTATTGGAAAGCCATCCATCTATAGTATCAATTAATGGTAATGGAATTATTTTAATTAATCGCTGTCTCTTGTAATTTGCTAAGTAAAGTTTTAAAGGGCTAGTTGACATTGTCCATTTTAGGGTTAATACGCAGGGCCAATTTCAAAGTAGATACAAGTAGTTACAGTACGACAATGCCGCATATTGTTTTCTCTATTAATAATTTGGGAACTAGTATTTCTGTCTCCTGTTTCGCAATGGAGGCAAATACTCTTCTTTAAATTCTAATGTTTTATAATTACTAACGTTGCGTTGAGTGTTTCGTGCTTAAGGGATAATTAAATCATTTATAATATTATATTAAATACTAGGCAATCCTTGATTTTAAACTGTACGACAAATTAGCACAACTTCTATTAGAAGCGAATTGTATTCATTGAATAATTATTTCTATCATATTTATTGATTGCAGTCGGTAAGCTTGCTGGATTATTTATATTATGCAACTAAGAAGTTACAGTCTCAAAGTTTTAAACTTATATACTAGTAAATGGCTAGAAGTACTAAGCACAGCTGTCTTCCGAAACGAATAACTTGATGAGGTCGTTCGAACAAGTCACAAATGTGCAATTTTAAGTTTACATCGACAAAGCGATATCATTAGTTATGTCTGTTCAAAAGTAATATTCTAACTTTATTGATTGTGGACTTTGTGTAGTTTAGATATTTTAGAGTCGTGGGTAATGTTACTCAATGTATTGGCTTGCTTTGCCAAGGACCATTTTATTAAAGCAATTTGTAACGCGAAACAGAAAATGTATTTTCTGATACTTGATGATGTGTTGTATTATATTGGACTCTTGCAAAACATATTAAAAGAAAAAAATATTTATTTCATTAATGGATACGGAAAAATATTAAATATAATTGCATGAAAGGTTGGGGATAATTATCGTGATTTGAAGAGGCCGGCTTTTCAAAGGATTCGTGAATTGTTAATTTTAACAAAATCATCCTATTGGCCTAGTGGTAGCGAAAATCAAGAGATTATGGATTCAATTCCAATGTCACGTTATCCACATTTTGTAAGACTTTGGAATGAAAAAATGTCATGCGAATGACCTGATATTAAAATTTGCGGCCGCCATAACAATCGACTAGACTCACACTCCTTTTTAGGATGATAAATAAACTCGCTGTTTATTAGTACTAACAGCATATCTAAATGAGTCCATATTTTTTAAATCATGTCGCCTATCTGCGAAAATATTTTAAAATTCCATGAATATTTTATAATATAGTTGCCACTCAATTTAAAATGCTTGCTTCACATTCTTATTCAACTTTTGTCGTGCAAAAATAATACTGCGGAGGCGTATTTCACGATACCTCCCATTTTACACTCTTCTAGACTATAACAATGATATTTAAATTGTTGGAATCTCGCCAAATCCCACCTGTTTTGCAAAAAACGTAATAAGCGGCCGTTTTAAAATATGGAACGCTTTCAGCCGGTGCGAGTTTTAAAACTATTGTTATTAAAATATTTTTTGTATGTGGTATTATAATATTATGTTTATTATGTTTAGTGTTTAAAAAATATATTTTAAATTTAAGATTTTCTAGGTTGGACTTGGTATCAGTATTTTGGGTTGACAAACATACGCTAACTCAATTTGCAACACGCATTAAAATTACACAAGAATGTTTGTTCCAAATGTAGGATATTTACAGATGCATTTATCTACAAAATTCTTAAGTCCACTGATAATCGTATTCAGCATAATATTTTCCTTCAACTCAATTCAAATAACACTACTGCAAAATCACTTATCCTTCCAGAAACATCTAACCGTAACCAACTTACAACTGAGACTTTATCAAAACACTGAATATACAAAAGCATACGAAAAATCCTCCATAAAGGGTCCCTTTTGAGCGATTGTTTCATATCATTAGAAGGGCCGCAAACGTGGGTAGGATTTTCATATAATGTAATGCAAATCGGGCAGGTACACCGCGGTCCCGGCGGAGGACGCTGTTTGTTCTCGCTCGGAATTCTCTGCCAATTGTTTTAGCTGGTGGGTTAGCGGAAGTCGTAATATTTGCCTGTGGTTGCTTTATTTTGGGTGATTTTCAAAGTTTATTTGGTCTGTATGTGTTTGGAGTTTGTAAGTTAAGTGTGCAAGTTGAGTAGTGAGGTTTCGTTTTTATTTCACAATTAAAGTTCATTTAAAAAATGAATTTTATGTAGGTACTAAATACATTAGGCAATTATGATGTAAATCGTCATTCTTATGTAAAACAAATCATTTTTCTCATTTTTAGCCTCAGCCATAGGAAATATATAACTCAACATAAATTTTCCCCAGGATTTACAACGCCGTATAGGAAGTCTGCATGTAACGACTGTCTTCGATCTTTATCAGAATGCTTTCATTATTGGTGGACGTCCAAAATTTCATCTGCCAGTACTTGAACTCTACTTTGGTACATTTTGTCCCTATAAGAAATCAGTTGGCCGCGTTAATCATCTTGCCACATCAACTTACAGTAGTTAGTATTACAAAAAAATATTTTGACTGCTTAAATCACAAGTCGCTTAAAATGTTTTCTGATTCAAGGTTATATTAAAATTGTATTCAGTTTCAATAACTTAATCATTGAATTTTGATCATTATTTAGCATCCGAAAACACGACTCGTTTAGTAGCTCTCCCAATCATAAAAATACATTAAACCTGTCTTTCCAACCACGTAATCAAATTAATAATTATTTAATTAATTATTAATGATGTAATGAAACAAACGTTTATGTAGCATATGGTTGTACATTAAATATTAGAGGAGCACGGTAGGCACGAATGTAGGAGGGCCCGGCAAGAGAATCATTAGCCAAGCAAAAAGTGCAGTGTGTAGCTCGTAGTTGGGTCGAGTGAATGCAGTGGCCACGACGCGGGACTACTTAGGATAATTATTACATATATAAATAAATCCAACATTTATATACGTAGATCTAACATGTTAGGTGCCGTGTCATGGCAATATTAATAGTAATAGCGAACTAATAGTCACACACCCAATCGCACATTATGAGTTTCAATCCAGATCCTATCATACATATTATACACAAATACATAGTTTTTGCCTCGTTGTGGAGATTGAATATCTTTCTTGTCCAGCTCCAGCTCAGTTACCAGCTCATCGCCTCTATGATGGGAAAATTCAAATAAGGAGTACCAATATTAAGTCCATACGAACGCAAATGGATTAATGACAGTTAATGTAGCAAAAGAGATTTGTTCAGACCCAATACCTTGACGCTTTGTAGTCATTTCTTGCACCTATGTGACACGGGCATTTATTGAATTGCAATGGTTACTGCAAGTTTTCTCATTCAATGATGGCATATTGCAAGATAGTGAATTTTTAACTCTAAGATTTCATTACAATCGGATACTTCGTGCAAGTTTTCATCTATCACATTATTCACCAGAAGTAGTAACGAAAAATGCATGTTACCGTCAAAGATTTACTTCTAATTTATTCTTCCAGTGGTATTGTATAAAATTCATGTTCTAAAATTATTGTAAAAGTACATAAAAATATTCCTCATTTCCCACCACGATTCTACACGCGTTGTACGAAATAAAAATGTTCTGGAAAGTAAAGCGATAAAATTGGCGAAGGATTTTAAAATTTTAATTCTATAAGTGCACAGAATACTGGCAAAGTTTGGTATGCATTTTGAAATAAGCTGTGTTATATCATTCTAAGGAGTTGGGAAATGATAATTTTCCTCCATGTTATTTAAGTATGTTTTGGAATTATACTATTAATGTTAAAATTATTCAAATCATTACCGCTTTCTACTACGAGTATTTAATTAAAAATTTATAATTTTAGTATTTGTACATTATTATGTTACAAGACTCAATTTTAAAATTCATAATATAATTATCTGAATTCTGCGATTCCAGCAGCGTATTTATGTCTTAATGTAATTAACATATTAACTTTTGAACGTTGTAGAAACTTCAACTAATTCAAGTAATAATGAAATTAAAGCCGAATTTGCATATGAGGAAGTCTTTGGACTGGTTATGCGCTTGAAGTTTCCTCATTTGATTCTCATCTGATAAATTGGTTAATTGTTAGATCGTGGAGAACGCAACCGATGTTACCATGACCCACTTTCTTGTGTCAAGCAATAATTTTGCATACATTAATATATCGTATGAAACATACGTCAGCGAAATCATGGATCTGATTAGATAAGTGCCTGACAACAATTTCTGCTTCGTTTTAAATCAGCCGTTTTAAAATTCCATTTGATCTCAAAGCAAACGTAATACTCTGATCCATATTTTCTTAGATGGTTTTGTTAGTTGTTTCTTTATTCATATTATGTGTCTTATATTAGGTATATTACTTCATATTCTCTTTATTAAGACGTTTCTGCTGATTCTTTATTCATACGACTGCCTTCATTTCATACCTGTATAATGCCAGCAATATATGGAATTATGGATATTCATACAAAGATGAGATTCATAACTCACAATTTGACGATTAGGTCATATAAAAAAATAGAAATGCCTACATTCAACAGGCGAGTTTCTGCAGCTGAAAAAGATGAATATATTTATTTATTTATTTAAAACTTAATTTACACTAGTGAAAAAAAAAAAATAATAACAGAAATTAATAATATGTAAAAAAGTATACAATATAGTTCATCATCAGCCCTTCTGCGTCCACTGCTGGATATAGGCCTCTCCCATAGCACGCCACTGGACTCGATCTTCAGCCCATCGTCGCCAACCGCTACCAGCCACCCCACGAATATAGAACTTCTTTATCTCTTGTAAGATCCTTTTATTCTTTACTTAATATATTTCTTAATGCGAACTCAATATCTCAAAGTACGTTTGAAAATCCTTTATCCTTGTAAAACCGTCGGTCATGGTCACCAAACATCGGCCCGTGGAGTGTTCACGTCGTTAGTAGACGTTAACGACACCGCTGGGACGTGACAAGCGTTTTGAGATTTATTCCTACCTCGCACCGGGATCGTGTCTGTCTGTTTTGACCTAATGTGGACTTTGGAGGAGACTGGGGGTCGAGGGGGCCTAAAGGGGCCAGATAGGGTGTGAAGAGGCCAGAATAGCGACAGCCCAACTACGTGCCATACATCGACTGTTTAAACAAGTTTAGCTGTGATAAAACGGAAAAATATACTCGTTTTACTTTTTAGCCTATTCCGATAGTTTCGTCTTTTTCACCTTTCGAATTTCGGGTACATTTAACACGAATAAAATCGTCTGAAACGCAAACGACGTCGTGTGAAAAGTTATTTTAAGTGTTAAGCCAGAGCAAAAGTAAAAATAATCCTCTTTCGCGGTTCTCAAAGTGAGCGTCGCGCTCCGGGAGGAGATAGGGGTTCGTGAATCTCATTTTATTAATACTGAGAGATGTTTTTAAGGTTTTATTTTTGTTATTTAATTAAAGAGTTAATTACGAAGTGTTTTAATTTTTTAGTCTTTGGATTACTTGACTTGTAAGCCTTACTTGGGTGAATTCGAAATTAAGTGGTGTTTGGACGTAATAATGTTTTAGATAATATTGAATTTACCAATTATAGAGGTCCAAGAAAATTAGAAAAATTTCAAATTTGTCCCTATATATATTTTTTCGTTTCTTTTTATCAATTACATGTAAATATTATTTCATATTGCTAACTACGTCGTTCACTAATTATTTGCCGCTGGACGGCCATATTCACATGATTATTGTACATACTTTTCATTCCAGTGAATTACAATAAATGCTACATTCATCAATTAGAAATTGGCATTACGTGTGGCTCCATTTGGTAAATGTTCACGGCCACTTATAAAAGTTACTTAAAATTGAGATCATAAGTTTAAAAAAACTGGGAAAGTAGAATACATGGTAAAATTTGTTGACTTACGGCAAACCCACAAACAAAATGAAGGGCCATGCCAAAACGATTCATTACATATTTATGAAACTTGAATTCAAACTAGGTGAACCAGGTTACTACGAAAATCTCCTTTACACAAGTTATGATTGATAAACGGCGTCTCGTGTACAGCAAAGTATAACAAGATGGCTCGAAAGATTGAGTACCGTCGCTGCAGCCTTAAAATAACTTAGCTCGTGCCCTGTCAGAGAAGCGCTGCACGAAATTCAAATACATTGCCACTTTTGTACGTACAATGCAGTTTGTAGCAAAAACAATTTTCCATCCTTTCGTAGCTTAAATTTTAAGCCATTTGTATAATTCATACGAGACATTTTAATTACTATTTTCTTCCTGAAAGACAACAAAGCGTTTCGAGCAAGGCTATTATTGTAGAATCAATTTTGAGTAGAATCGTATTTTGTATTATTTTATATTTCTGTGATTTAAAATTTCATGAATTTAATTAATAGGTTATGGTTTTTATGCCTTACTCTTTCAAAAGGGAAGTGTAAGAGGGAACATCTATTGCAATGTTAATCAATATTTATTTTTCATAAAATGAGTGTCGCAAGCGAAAAAGTTATTTATCTGATTCGGAACTGTAACCATCTTACATGAGCACTCACAACAATTGAAGAATTATATATGCGTCATTTATAGAGCATAGAAGGAATGGTGAAGGGAAAAAAATATTTGAATTCACGGTAGACTTGTATAATCTTGGTGTAGTGCTTTAATGGGACAGTGTTAACGCAAAATCAAGTAGATATTTTATTTATTGTTAAAGATCTATGTCCTGTGTAAGTTTAGGTTGATGACTATTATTTTATAAGCAGGTATATTTTTAGTCACTCTCCTACCTTGACTCCCGCCATAGCTACTCTTGCCAACCAAGATTACAAGTGGCCTCTTTCATTAATCATTCAAAATACTCGATGAGTCTCTGGGAATATCTCACTCTAGTACAATAACCAACAACAGAACATACTTATAATACAACGTATAAACAACAACAATCTTAATTTATTTTATATGTTTTACTAAGACGAATATTAAAACAAAAGAACAGCGTTAGTGAGCGTTATTGCTTCCTTCAAGCGCGGTTGGATATTACAAGCGCCGGTACAGTGCCGGCCCATCGCTTTAATAAAAACCATTACGCTCATATGTTGTAATAATGGACTACACTTGAACGTTTTCTTTGGAACCATAGTGTATTGCGAGAGCTCCAAAATGTACTTTCTTTGTTGAGAATATACTTACGGCGGTCAAAAATAATGCTTTTAAAGATGTTATTGTGTACAATATGTTTATTTTTTTAGGTTTCTGTGCCTTAAGAACAACAAAAAGGAAAACTTATAGGAACATTTTGTTTTTTGTCTGATCTTATCGGCTTTTGCCTCTAAATACTTAGTATCAAGTCATCACAGGTCATCAAGTCATCACATCACATCACTTCGAATTACGGACATGTTACCCAGTACTCTTCTTCTTCTACTTGGCTTTATCCCGGCCAGTGCGAGGGTCCACCTTCCGGCTGATTCTCCTCCATTTCGCCCGATCTTCGACATCCTCAGTAGTAAGGCCATTGACCCTCATATTTCTTGACGACATCTAGCCAGAGCGTTTTGGTCTACCCCTCGGTCGAGGTTAGTACTGAGAAAAGTTTTTTTTTTTTTTTTTTATTGCAAATGTATGGCGAGACGAGCATGCCATTCGCCTGATGGTAAGCGATACGCTCCGCTCATGGACAGTAGCAAAACCAAACAACACCATGAATTACAAGGCAATGCTTGGCATTCCACTGCGCTCGCCATCCTGAGACATAAGATGTTAAGTCTCAATATGTCCAGTAGTTACTCTGGCTACAATGTCCTTCAAACCGGAACACAACAGCGCATTTACACTGCTGTTTATAAAGATTATAAAGGCCATTGAATTCTTGACAAGTATTTCCTTATAATTTATATCGTTTTGAAGCCAATAGCATTAAACATATTTCGATTGGACTCTTAAATGTTTTATTCCATTCCCATTTTCCAAAAGTCCATGCTAACGCACGCATTTAGACATCAAAGCGAGCTTAAGTGCTTGCACAAGTATGTACATTCAAAAATATATCGTTTATGTTACAAGCGAAACTCCATGATGTACAGGGTATACCCAGAGTGTGACAGAAAACGAAGGCAGGTGGTTGTTTTTTTTGATTACAGACACAATGCAACAAAAATATTCGCATAAAAGCGACAGTTTTTTTGGTGCAATTTTTTAAATATCATCTTGTTTGGGTAGTAACTTCTCAGTTTTTGCTAAAATATAATTAAAACCCTTTCGTACCATTTTCTCTTTAAAAATAAAAAGGTGTACATTTTTGTAAAATTATGTATTTACCACTCAAATACGACGGTAAGTAAAAAATATTTCAAAAAAATTATCGCTTTTTTCCGAAAATTATAGTTGCATTATTTATTTTTTTATATACACCCACAAAAAATACAAATAGAAAGATAATCACATACATAAAAAGTACAATTGACGGTCTTATCGCTCAAAGGTAATGTCTTACAGACAACCATGGGATGGATTTTAGAAAGCTTTGCATTGTGTCTTAATTAACTAATACTGCTTAGAATCGTCTTCGGTCGCAGTCTAGAATATATACCCTGTATAGAGTTTATAAGGTTTCAGCTTAGTCGGTGTTACCACGTGGAATGTATTGTCGGCTTAGGCGAACAGCCCCTTGAATTACGATGTCCGTTGTGGATGTCGACAAAGTCCATTGCACCATTTGATTGTTCCAGAATTGAGACTCTGGTTACGTGAATGCAATGGATTAGGCACATAGCATTATTATCAGTATCTGTATCAACGCATATAATATACGTCCTACCGCAGGGCACGGGCCTTCTCTACAATTGAAAGTACGATTTAGAGGGGTTAGGCCATATCATTATATAAAACAATAAATAGCCTGCCTTGTATGAATAACTTGAAACGTGATAATATGTTCATCTGTAATATAAATTAATGTCATCGCCAAAAGCTAACATTTCAGAAGAGCTAAAAATAAAACTAACAGAAATAGTTGTATACTTTGTGTACTTATCCGATTCCTTTTTACAGCCTTTTTCTAGAAAGGTTTACTATTTAAAAGAAAACAGGGTAGTCACAATCTAATGTAATGCATACATGTTAAATCAACATTTTGTAACTATTATTTTTTTAGAATATCTACGACTTTTATGCATATTTCTGGTGTAACTTATTTAGTTACATTAACTATATTCGTTTTATGAAATCTGTTTCTAAATATCTATCACAGACTTATACATAGAGTTTGTAAGAGTAAAATATTACCCATATGATCATAATAAGAGTATGTATAATGTATATACTAAATGTTTCATCACAAAGCCTGATGACATGTGTACATAAGAAACTAAATCCCGCCGCACAGAGGAGCCAACTTCCAAACTCAGGTAATGCAAGGTTTGTGCATTGTAGCTAACTAGTTACTAACTACTGTGAAGACTATTTAACGCGGGGGTACACACGGGTTGGTACTACGTCGAGCATTGGAATGTGCTATGGAAGTCAGACACAATACTTGGAATTTCATGTTAAGTGTGTTTTAATAGATCTAATAAGTTGATTTTAAGATAGAAGGAATGCGTCTTCAGGTCTGCATACCAGAGAGATTTTCGTAAGAATTTAAAATATGTTTTAAATATAACCATATCCGGACAAGGTGGAACACTGAGGCATAATTCGACAAGGCTTGTTGTCAGGTGGGCTGTCAAACATTTTAATAAATATATTATTATGAAAAAAAGATTTTAATTTTGTAAAAAAACCTCGTAAATATTATTATACCGAAATATTATTATAAATTTAATCCAATTATTTCTTTTTGTAATTTGTCAATACACTCAGACACGTGAAATTGGTGACAAACCTCAACAATGTTTAAGTCAAAATTGATTTTCGAATTACGAGTATTTCCTCTTTATATTAATCTCGGACACGATCCTGCAATACAATATCCAGAAGATTCGTGACGTCAGGGATCAAACATTTTTACTTAAAGAATAAATTAAGGAAATGCGAAATCAACAGTCATTTTATTTGGGGTTTTGCAAATGTGATTAAATGTTAAGTGGATTTCTGTCTATTGTTACTGATCTTATTTAGTCATTAATAATAATATTTAAACCGCGTATTCGTAGAATCAACATAAAGTTTCTTAAAAAGGAATACAATTTAAACTGCCCTCTGTTAATCCTTTTCAAAAATCCATCCCATGGTTGTCTGTAAGATATTGCCTTTGAGCGATAAGACCGCCAATTGTACTTTTTATGTATGTGATTTTCTTTTTATTTGTATTTTTTTGTGTGTGTGCAATAAAGTGTATATAAATAAATAATTAAATATGACGGCGCTTTGCTAGCGCCATCTATCGAGATACAGCGGAACGAGATTGTTGACATCTGTCAGTCTGGCGGAGCGTCGTGTTGTTGGTTAGCGCGGTCATGTTGAACGTCACTTTTATTTTGAACGTCAACGGCGAGCGCACCACAATTGCGACGAATCGCTTTTGTTCCGCGTAATCCTGAGTCCTCTCGTTGTGGAGATAATTGTAATCGATTAATTAGATGATTCCGTAATTAGTAGAGAATTGATTTCTGTGGGACACTGTATGTGACATATATATTGTGCGAAATACATAACTTTTTGATTGTGACTTACCTGATTATTTCACTGGTTCCTACCTACATTTCTGATGGCTGATTCTGATGAAGACGGGCCTCTGCCCATAAATATATTACCTGGTTTGATATCATGATGATCGAACGTACGTAGTATAAATACATCTCTGTCTGATCATTCGTATTATAGGTTGTCGACTGCTGCACATACGCTCGTCTCAAGCATTTCTACTGCAACTTATTGAAGAAGCATCCAGAGATTAATGTAACATACAAAAATATAAACTATAAGAAAAAACAGTCTAATTACTTTCCTATAATAAATCTACGCGCCAACATACTTGACGAAGTCCGGCAACTTGTAAACACGTTTATGTTACAATATTTATACAGTACGCCGGCAACTTCTCAAAGCCTGGCGTCGGCCCAAAGGAACCAAGTGGTGTCTTGGAAACGGCCGATAGAGCAGCGTCTCCTGGCTGTAATATTATAATGATAATATTGTGCAAGAGAATTTACCGCTCAGTATAGTAAGCTTATCTAAACTTGTCGAAGTAATAATAATGGTTGGTAGGTCTACTGGTAAACATTTCCTTCCATAGCGACCGGATCGGTTATATTTAGCAAAGGACTTCCTGTAGATAAATATTGTTGGCCTGTTATGTGGTTTCTATTACATTTCATTAATGAAATATATAGTTCTAACTTCCCTCAATTAAACTCTCGATTTTACAGACCTTCTATTACCTATTATGGGCAATTGACTTTATATATTACATTAGTAAAAATCATATGAAAATGGTTTTAAAATCCGCTTCAAACTATCTCGTGAAAGATAATATTATAAAGACGGTGATAGGTCGAGTACTGTATGTGAAGTATGTTTACCGTTTTCACCTTTGTAACGGAAAGGCTGATCTTTTATTAATACGGCAGGAGGGGAAGGTGCGATGTTATCAATATATTATTTTCGTGTAATATATCTCCTACATCTTCAAAGGGAATTTAATGGATTAAAATTGTTGAATGCAGTCTATAGTTCATTTTGGGCCTGACACTTAACGTTATATAATGCAATTGTTGACAGGAAGAAATATATTTTTATACATTTAAGCGAAAACCACTCCAGTACAATAATAAAAAAAAATTGTGACACGTTTAATAAATAAATCGATGTTAGTTTATCTCATAGTAACAAAAACTTCTCACTCACAAAGACTGAAAGTGCTCGTCCTTCCCCTCAGTTATACGAAAATCACTCAAGCGAAAGCTGTTAAATAGATCCCAGCTCAATAGTTACGAGTATAAGGAAAAACTACACAAGTTCCATTAATGTCAATTCATTTATTTATACAAGTTACAAAGTAAGTTTATTTGACTCATGAATATTTTATAAACTTCGGCCCTTACCAAGCATTTGATGCCTTTTAGCGACATGGAGTAAATAATCTTCCCCTTATTTTCTTTCCACTTGTCAAAGGTAAATGTTTATTGTTGACTAGTTGTAGTAATTTTTTTCTTATGGAGGGTAGATAGGTGTTCTATTAGAAAGTTCCACGTTGGGCGCCAAAATCAAAGGCAGGATTAGTACAAAATACAAGTAGCAAAAAAAATAATTAATAATTATGCACCTACAATAATAGAGAACCTTAATGATTCTAAATTGTAAACAGCTTTATGCAATACAATTCTTGATCAAATGTGGCCTCACAATATCTAAATGGTTCCAGTAACATAGCATCATTTAAGGTACCTAATTACGATGATCGTTGACATATTTATAAATACATATTTGTAAACTTATTTTTAGGTACTCCAATTTCAAAGACACGATAAAATACTTCGCTGAAAATACAATGGTTAAGATTTTTTTCTATCCGTGCCTATTACTTTAACAACACACCGACAAGGAAAATATAAGTCATTTGGAATTCGAACCAATCTCCCACTCACAAAGCAATCTTAACGGATAGGTTACATTAACTTTCGGCTGAGATAAACAAAAAGTAAAGGAAACAGGGTTGAGAGGGTGGAGGCGGATCGAGGCAGATAAATTGGGGGATGACATCCCTGACTTATCACTTTTAAAAAAGGTTACTCTTGTATCATGGGTGTCTCTTATTCGCATATAAACTATGATGATTGACTATGCAAATATTTACTCGTAAGAAGATCGAATAATGTGAAACTTTATTCCACATAGAACAGTAAAAAACTTATGTTTAAAATAAATCGAATTTTTATAGAGTTCTTGCCAGTCGGTTGGTTGTAAAATGACTGATCACTATGATTCCATCTGAAACAGGTAAAAGCAGAAGTATGAAAATCAAGTAGTTCGTACCTATAGCTGTTGTATCTTGGTGTAAATATATATAATATTTTACAGATTAAACATGTATTAGAACGAACTGCTATTTTTTAAATTACAATACTCAACGGCTTAAATGGGGACTTGTTAAACATACGTGGCATGCCTTTTAAGTTTTGTCGTTTGAAGGAAAAAACACAACTAGAACCTTATAGTACTTTATATTATTTTTCAAAGTATTCACCAAATAGCTTAATATACTTTTCCATTCGCTCAAACCAGTTATTATAATACTTATTCCACTCTAAAGTGGGGGTGTTCAAAATGGTTGACTTGAAAGCGTCGACTGCTACTTCACCGGACTGGAACCTTTGACCACGAATACTTTTCTTAATTTTAGGAACTGTAAGGAAATCGTTAGGGCTTAGGTCAGGACTGTATGGAGGATGGTCAAGAATTTCTTCTTTTTTCTGCTTCAAATACTCAATCGTTTGACGAGCGCTGTGTGAGCTTGCGTTGTCGTGGTGCGGGACGATGCGTCGCTTTGAGTTAGATTTTCGAAGTTCGGCGATGACTTGTGGTAAACAAACTGTGGTATACACCTCTGCGTTAACCGTTCTACGATCTCCAAGTGCAATAGTCGCAACATGGGCGGTTTTTCCAACGATCATGGCCACCATCTTCTTTGAAGTGCTTCGAGAATGAACAACTTTAGTCGGCTTTGGCTCGTCTTGAAAGACCCAGATTGTAGATTGTTGTTTGGAATCAGGATCGTAGGCATAGATCCAAGATTCGTCACCACTGATGATGTCGTAGACGTAATTTGACTGTCCTCGGTTGAACCTTTGCAGAGTTTTCTTACACCATCTGACGCGGGCCGCCTTCTGATCGTCGGAAATTAGATGCGGTATCCAACGACAAACTAGCTTTCTTACACCAAGCGCTTCATGCAAGATCTTCTGAATGGTTGTCCCTGAGATGCCTGATAGAGCCTCTATCTCTCGATACGTCACATGACGATCTTCGAGATTTAGTTTTGGGCGTCCTTCGCGAGATTTGTCACTAACACTAGTATGTCCACGCTGGAATTCTAAATACCAGCGTTCGACAGTCCGCAGACATGGGGCTTCATCACTGAATACAGATGTTAACTCTTCAAAACACTGAAGCCGTGTCAGGCCTCTTCTAAAGTTGTACAAAATTATTGCACGAACATTTTCCTTAGAAAGATTCACTTTCGTACTAACCTGACAGATTCCAATCGATGCTGTGACTAAACAATAACATTAATCCTAATACTTTAAACTGTTTTGAGATTAGTGATGGGCGATTCCGAGATGTTATATCAATCGAAAGAATCGGAGTCGTTAAAATAAATAATCGAGTCAACCATCGACTCGCCGTTCTACAAAACAATCGAGATGTTTTTCGATTGTTTCGAGTCAATGGATTTGACCGTTAGTTTTCGATCGTTCGAATCAGTCACCGAGTCTCGCTCGGTTCTTGTTTAATAGTCTGTGCGCTCGGTCACTGAGTCGATTGCATAGATTAGTATTTGGTCGATTGCATGCATCGAGCCGAGGTGCATGTTAGTTAGAGGCGTGCGTAATTTGTGAACTTTAATACATTTACTTACGATTAATTACGATACACTGTTTTATTTTTAACTAGTTTTTTAATTAATTAATATGCCACGAATTTTTAAAAGATCAATAGTATGGGAGTTTTGTTAATAAACAATTAGTAATTATTTATTCGTACGTAAGTTAACTACTTATATTTTATTCACGTCGCGGTATTGATTATTGTTGATTGCTCTTGTTAAAAGAATTATTAGTTTAAATTCGCAATCTCAACGCAAGTCAAGAACTCGCGTCTAAACCATCGAGTAACAACACTCGATTACTCTCGAGTCTCGAATGAACGCGCCGCGCGCCAATCGCATTCGGACTCGAGTCCAAGTTGAAACAATCGAGAACCATCGAGATGTTCGAACAATCGAAACAATCGAATGAAACCTCTCGTCATCGCGCATCGCTATTTGAGATTCAACATTTAAACACATTCGAATATAAAACAGTTTCAAATAAAAAATTGCCGGGAAATATGGAAACGACAGAACTTAAAAGGAAAGCCTAGTAATTATGATTAAAACAAAATGAAACATTGCTGCTGCCATAAATATAAGAAGTAATTGCAATATTTTCACAATTTTATTTAGTTTCTTATTTATTGATCTGCAAGAGAAATAATTCCAGGGCCCGGTCCAAGAAGAATTTTCTCGAAAAATATTGCAAAGACCTCTAAGAATAACAAAATGGCAGCGGGAAATAGCATTTGGTATTAACCGCCGCAAGTTTAATATTGTTCACAGTTCCAGCCATATAGAACGGTTTATTTCCTGACCTTTGTAGCAATAGTGTGTGCGGGTGCATTTCCTTTACACTCATGCCTTTTATTTTAAAGTAAAGCCTGTTATTTAGTATTTCGAAAATGATTCTGAATTAAATGTAGCAATTTAAATAGATAATTATAATTATCATAAGTTTTTTCTCAATCTCCAACGTAGAACTGTTTATAAGATATTGTCAAGGAGCTACGCTTAGAAAAATAAGCTCGGCTAATCAGCAAATATATTTGTTTCAGGTCTGAGTTCAATGGCAGCGAAAGGTAAGTCGTAATATTAGCTTATTATCTTATAATTATGGCTATATTATCATTTTTAATGAATAGTAGTGGAATGTGATATTAAATAATTTATAGTTGGCTACATAATTATCTATGTGGCATATAATATTTGTCACATTAATTTTAATAAATATATTATTTTTAAAATAGGTATATAGTTTTTAATGAACAATTTCAAAATAATTCAAAGCAGACAGGCGACGGTCATATATAATATGCGAATTAATTCTGCAACATTGTTAAAGAGCATAATGCATTTAATGCCAATATAAATAAGAGTAGGTGTAATACAAATTTCTACCATAAATTTTATGTTCTTGGCATCATCGTCGTGCCCTTCTTTATTGAAAAAGTATAAGATTTACCAAGCGTTTCATGGGGATGTGAGTCTTTGTCAGACGGATCGCAAGATCTAGTACTTAACTAGACTTTGTAAATTCGTCTTTGTAAATAGGAGTCTAAAGCAGGCTGGTATTAAATAATCACTCACAGAGCCACTTTGATCCATTCACTATCGATGTGGTACGGTCACTCTGTCAGCGTTTTGTAAAAAATTAGCCGAAAATAATTTGGGACATGGTTAGGATGGATTTTATCCTCTATTATTAGATATTTAGCTAAAGATTTTATATTAACAAAGCATTACTAAACTTCGATTTAAAAAAACTTCTTAATTTTAATACCAAAATATTTTTTTACTATTTTACAAAATGCTGCTGCTGTGTGCGCGTCGCTATGGGACGCCTCCTATTAAAATAATGTAAATTATTATAATCTTCGGCAGACCAGTTGTTAGGGCTATGTACAGCAATGTCCATGATCGTCAATAAAATCGGAGGGTTGAAAAACAGTTTAAGAGGGTGTCATCCCTATTATAGAAGGACCAGCAATTATTTTGCGCAGGGCGGTTATGTGGACGTAAATCGGAGCGCTTTTCACCCTGGGATGTCCAGTGCCGCCTAAAAAGCCTGTGAGGGTTATCGAGGGATTTTTAGTCGCTAGCTCGGGCACAACATCCACATCATATTGAGCTGGAAGGGAAAGGGGAATTCATAGCTTTATCTTTTGAAAAAAAAAAATGACAGTTTATGTCGCGATGCATCGCCCGTATATAATGTGTTGGCTTAAATATTATAATCCCATCTTAATTCGGTAGCCAAGATTATAATTTGGCTCTAGTATAAAAAATCGCGAAAAAAAGAAGGAAAATTTATACATTGGTTCAAAAATACATGAGTTAAAAATTAGCCCGCTAACAATCCCACCATACCCTACAATGCAATAACAGTTTGGCGGAACATCTTCAGGCGGATTTTATGAAGAAAAGAAATGCTTTGGGAAGCTGAGGCAATGCACACCAGTCTATGAGATTCCAGGCTGCGTCTATCAAAATATTCCGGATCTTTTATAGTGCATTCTTCGTTAAATCAATATTGGATAAAAAAAAGCCTGTGCAATAAACATTTTTACGATACATTTTGTTGTAGGTTAACAACAAATGATGAGGCAATTACATACTGTAGATTACGGTGTAAATGAAAAAGCAGGGAAAGCGTTCGTTCTCGTCATGAACCGCTGTCATGCGTAAACGAGGTAGTGGGACCGAAACAAATCAGTATGAATTGGGTTTTATTTAATGAAATCGATTAGTCAGTCCAAGCTAAAACAGCTTTATACAGCCTTGATGGCAGTTTCTATATTAAGAGTTGACATTCTATATACTGTGACCCTCATTTTTCAGGCTGCCCTCCTAAGTCCTAAAAACTTAACAAAGCATTAATTCATATTTCCTCCAAATAAGCAGTAGTACCTGCAAACATAATACATCACATGTACTTACTTTTACCACTCTTATACCATAGAAAGATTTTGAACGGGTATTTTAATCATTTCCTTTAAAATTTAAATACAATTCTTTACTCTAATCTAAAAAATACAAAAACCGTTCTCCAACAGATAACTAAATCGTCCACCGCGTTCCATTTGGAAGTGACCCGACGGTTTCCATTCTGCCAATTCACAAACACTTACTCTCGAGATAAGACAACAGTGAGGTATATTCAATTTAGCGTGAAATAAGGAAATTCCTCATTGAATAGTCTCGCGAAGACCTCCGTGACGTTGATGCATGAACGGCGCAAATCACTTTACAAGAATTCATTTTGTTAAGCCATCTCAGGTTGAGAGCATCATAAATTTTTGGGGTTATGGCTTATTCGAGTTTTTTACTTCTTTTTTAAAAACAATTCAGTTTATATGTTGTTTTTGCTAAAAATAAATGTGAAAATAATTGAATGATAATGCAGTGGAATGACAAAGCAATTTGAGTATGATTTCATAAATCATAGGTTTATTCAATTTGACAGCCTCCGTGGCGCAGTTGGTTAGACACCGCCTGTGAAACGAGAGGCCGCGGGTTCGATCCCCGCACCGAGAGAAATGTTTGTGCAGCCCACAAATATTTCTTTCGGGTCTGGGTGTTTGTGAGACCGAAAAGTCTCTCGTAGTTCCTGATACCCACGACACATGACTCGATCTTAATGTGGGGTCAGGACTATGTATGTGACTGCTGGGTGTATTTATTTATTTATTTATTTATTTATTTAATGGTGCGGCAACATAATATGATTGGATTGCGGACTTAAGAGATCTTCACAATACTAAGAAAGCTCGTATTATACGAAATTCATTATATTGCATCACCACAGTGAATCAAAGCCTAACACTTCTCAATTCAGGACTGAGCCAAATGGTTTGTATATTATGATAGTTAATTCCACAAGTGTGTGTCTTGAAATCGAACTCGCTACTTCCTTCTACGCATGCCATTCCTAACTAAGCCATCGCTCATTTGTCCTTTAATACAAATGATTCCGAGTCCAAAACAAAAACATTCATTACAAATTGGAATTTGTTTCGAATAGAGATTAATTAAACGTAATTTTACGGATTGGCTAACATTATTCAAAATTTAAAGATAACACAATACAATGTTTAGGTTTGCATAAATTTTATTATAACGGCTATAGCAGTTCCATTAAATATTTATTTCGTAATTATTATTTTATGGAATATTTTGTACAAATCAAAACAGTGATATGTAAATTTTGTTTTATCTGTCCATCACTTAGGTCTGTGTTAACATTTACATAATATACGAGTATGTAAAAAAAATAATTTTCAGTATTAATTGATAATATTAATAAAATATTTACTGCATTAATTGGCGGACTTACTAGGCCAGCGTGGTGGACTATATGGCCTAACCACTCTCAATCGATTTTCTCGGTTGTAGAGTAGGCCCGTGCCCAGCAGTGGGATGTATATGGGCTGATACACTACAATACAATATTAATTGTATATTCCATATTCTAACTTCAAACACTCGGGGACCGATAAATAATATACTCAATACTTTATTGCACTTTATTTAATATTGAGGACCCACCAATAGTAGCACTAGATAAACAATTAGAAAACAGTGGACTCCACGCGAAAATCTATAATGACGATTGTTCTGTACTTTGTATATGTTGTGGCTACAAAATAAACAACAGTAGTCAAATTACGTTATAAGTAGAAATATTTGGATGGTTTATGTGGATTCTAAACCAAGAGATCGTTGGTTCGATTCACTAATTAGTCCGCCTGGCTTTATTTTTCTTGCTTTACTAATTCATATGTCAAAAATTAAGGGATGGTTAAACATTGTTTTTATATGTTGCACTACTAAATTTATATTATATTATTATTATATTTTAAATAATAAATACTGCTATCCCCTAACCAGATGTTATTGCTACCTCACAAATAATTTGACATACAAATAAAATCAAGCAAACCCGCACATCATACATATTTATTTTATTTATTTATATATTCTTTATTGTACACCAGGAAAAACATACAGAGATTATAACAAAATTTTACAATAAGTACAATCGGCGGCCTTATTGCACAAGGCAATCTCTTCCAGGCAACCTTAGGATGGACATAGAAGAAAGGAGAGAGAAAGGGCAGTCTAAGGTGTATAGTGACATAAATATAAATAGATAAATAACAATAAAATAAAACACAAATATAAACTCATACAACAAACATACATATATACATATAATAGATACATAGCGTGAAACAAAAACAAAACTCGTTGGCGATGTTTATTAAATTAATTTATTAGCAAAGTTTACCTTATGTAAAGGGACGGTACGAGCAATATTATCAGGAGTTGCCAACTTGCCGGTTGTGCTGACAAACAATGTGCCGACAGATGCGTGATGTATTTGATTTTAACGTTTATTACCTAGAATTTAGATATTTTATTTTTGTGATAGATTGCTTGACAAGTTTTGACAGCCTCCGTAACGCCGTTGGTTAATAGACTGATTCTGAACGAAGGGATTTTTAATAGGGTTCTCGAAAATATTGATTGCGTGATCTTGTATTATTAAATATATTTTACAATTTAAAATAATATTATATGTTTAAAACGTACTGTTAAAATCACTAAAGTAGTATGAGAACTCAAATACTTGTTCAAAACTTACCCAGCAATGGATGTAACAAAGTATCTAGAAAAATGCCTTGTAAGCTGTATTCTATATTTTGAAACTCGATAACAACCCAAGTTGCAGTAACGTTCTTGCAGTGACTCGCATTTCAGAAATGTTTGCTTGTAAAAGTTTCGCTGAAATAAGCCTTTTCATGGGCATATCCGTTTTCGTGTGAGAGTATTGGATTTGTCAGAAGTTAATTCAATGTATGATGCAGTGAAGTTTTCGTTGTTTTGGATTTTGCCATTAGAGGGAATATCTATAATTATATGAATTATCATGTAGGCACAATATTTTATGCGCGGCATGTAAAAAAATGGTCCCTTTTTCTGTAGCAAAGAAATGAAAAACTGGCGGAGTAATATTGTAAAATCCTTGTTTTTTTTTTCACTATGTCATGGTATAGCACTTTCAATAGTACCAGGTGGTAGACCTACACTTCCCACCTAGTGCCAATACAGTGGTTCAAGTGCTGTATCGAATGGTGTAAAAGTCTACAATTATCTCTCACTAGTCGCTATGCCAGCCCCTCCATTAATGAAGCATACGTTTAATCGGCCGTATACGATCATTATTAATAAATAATAAGTTGAATACACAGTAACTTTCCCACAAAAATACATCCAACCAAACCACAGATGTTAATTAACCAAAATCGCATAAATTCGATATCATTTCAAAAACGCGCTCAACTATCGATCTGCTAATTATTATTGTCACAACATCGCGTTCACAGCTCGCGAGAATCCAAATATAGATTTGATTAATACCGAACAACATCCAACATGACAAGGTATGCAGGGTACCTCGTTGCAAATGTAATGTTTGGCAAATTAATGTTGGGTCGGTTTGGTTCAAACGTCTTGGAAGACAGAGGGAATCCCTCTTAGTGATTAATTGAGCGAGGAGTTGGTATTAATGAGCCAGCACGAATGACGCGCGAAATGCGAGCTCACCCACTTCAAATATTGGTTGTAATTATTGGTAGTGTTGAAATTATAATAATTATTTCAAATGTATTCTTAATTTGGTTGATGCGTTTGAGGGTTTAAGTAATGTAGCGTTTATTAATTTTATGAAAATCATTTTCATTTAATGTGTTTTTCCATTATAAAGTAATCTTTTTCAATAATATGAATTGAATTGAATAATATATTACGCATGAAGTAGGTACTTATTTTATATTTATGAATTCAATCAAAACTGTCTCGCGATTACTTTATATTGCCCGTTGTTATAGCCAGACGTTTCTTTACGATCTTTAAAATACTTCTAGTTTTTTTCATACTTGTCTTTCTTTAACTACGTTCACTTAAGTAGTTAATAAAAGCTTCGAATAATATTCATTGTGTTTTCTATAAATAAAATAAAAAAATCAACTCATCCGCTCGTTTATCTATACTTGAAAATAGAAATTGCTAATTCCT
The DNA here is from genome assembly GCA_949752805.1 of Deilephila elpenor. Taxonomy (NCBI): domain Eukaryota; kingdom Metazoa; phylum Arthropoda; class Insecta; order Lepidoptera; family Sphingidae; genus Deilephila; species Deilephila elpenor. The sequence continues at coordinate 15,021,013 of OX457097.1, read as the reverse complement.
GATTCATAACATACAGCGATTGGGAATCAATCAAGCGTTAATTAGCATAGCCATTAAATAGATTAATTAATACACTAATCCTCATTTTGCATAATATCTAATGAACGCTGCATAACCACGTTAAATGAATGAGCTATAGGAATACGTTGGGCTTACAAGAATTTACTATTTTTACATGAAATAGAAACTACAATAGCTAATAGTACATTACTGGCCACCTGACAGGTAAAACAGAAGCGTCATCTTTATTGACTATCAAAGCGTAATCTATCTATTGTATCTATTCAGCCACAGGAAGTCCACTGCTGGACATAGGCCTCCCCCAAAAATCTCCACATCGACCTGTTGGAAGCGTCCTGCATCCAGCGACTTAGGAAGTGTAAGATTAGTTGTAATTATTATAAAAACCGTAGACGTTTATTAACTGGTTGCACTTTAAATTTATGAACGCGTAATATAATCCAGATTTGTCCTGAAAAAAAACGTGACCTACTAATATAGATGAATCGGATCAGTCTGATATTTTATGAATATTACAAACTACAAGATATTTTATGTCATCTTAAAAGATTTGTCTTGTTGTGGAGTTCGAAACTCCGGCCTCTTATATTACAAGGGGCGTCTTGGTTACTGAAAAATGAAAGTGTCGGAGAAAATTTGATCTATTTCGTTGTTCCACAAGAATTTCTTTAATTCTTTACGCTGAGCCAACTGATATCAATCCGTTCATGACAGCCTAAAGCAGACCCAAGTCTATTTTGGAATCTCTGATATTAAAATATCGTATATCTCCGATATTAAAATATTATAGTATCGCTCGTATCGTATAGTGAGTCTCGTATTCATCGAAGTGGATAGTTCTAAATTCAATTTATTAAATCAATGAAAACTAAAGTAGAAAACAACAAATCACAACGGTATGAAAACTGCGCGGGACAGTCGCTGGCTATAACTCAATACAGATACACCGTGGCATTCTGCCAGGCGTTGCGCGTCACCATGATTTGTTGACCCCTAGATTTGGAACGAACCTGCTTTTTTTACTCAGCTGGAGCGGGTCAAGAGGGGCCATGAATTAAATTTGTCACCTCCATAACTCTTAGAATAATCTGATTTATGCAACTGTGGATTCGATCCGTTGATCTGGCTCAATGCAGCGTTAGGTTGAGCCAATTTCAACACTAAACTGATGGGAGAAGTCGGTGAAATGACTAGGAATGTGAAAACCTTCCTTGATATTTAATAATTTTAATAAAAATACTCGATCCAAATCCAATCAGTTTTTGGGAAAATTGTGCAAATACCACTTTTTTTGAATTCCTTAAAAAATAGTACCATTTTTATGGCAAAGGTCTGATGGATGGACCAGTGGTTCTTATTACGGAAAGTGTTGACCAACGCCCCTGAATATCAATTATGTTTAGGGTATCGGAGGGATGTAGCTGGCTTTTGAATATGGAAGATGGGAGTGAAGTGTAGAAATTGATAGGCATTCGGTAATGCTGTTATTTATGTAATAGCTTTTATATTTTCAGTTCAAAACAAATGTTACTAGTTCGGAGACATATTAGTGTCGGAAGTATTACAGCCTTTATACTAATTGCTTTCCCTAGTTTGTCAATATATTCATAATCATCAAAATTCAATCAGTATTCGAAGTAAACTTAAAAACTTTAAACACAATCTTCATTAAAACTTGGCGCACAAGCCGCAAAACTAACACCATTTTAAAGTCAACTTAACTCTATCTGGGTTAAATGAAAAGAATGGCGGGAGAAATATGTCTGGATTTAAACCTTGGCTTAAGGGTGAGCTAAAACCTCAGACAAACGGGCGAGATTAGGGAAATCCACTATAAAAATAGTTCACTCGGATATTGTGGCATTCTGCTGACGAACAACAGTTCTTCATGGTGTCTTTACTCATAATAAAAGTGGACAATTTGAATTCGCAGGTTTCAAAGTTAAATAGGAATTTTGTCGTGCTCGTTTATGTAGTTTGTGAACTAACTCATAAGTCAGTATCTCAGTTTTGGAAACTGTAGGCACTCAAATTTTATTTTTTTACGGACACCTCATTGTCTATAAACACAATCCTCTATACTAAACATAATATGTTGGTTTGTTGAGCTACACATTTAATTTGATAAACATACATACTGTAAACATAATCTTGAGCCTTTTTCCCAGAAAGGGTAGACAGAAGTGCTACTAGGACCCCGACCTTTGCCTTGTGTGTTCCGTCCCACTACGTGGTAGAAGACGCGTCTAACGTCAGTTCTGAATTCGGAAAACCTACATCATTTTGCCCGACCGGGAATTAGAACCCGAGATCTCAGCGTTATAATAGTACCGTAGTACAACTGCGCCACCGAGGCAGTTATTTACAGACATAAAAAATATAATATTCAGTATTTAGTAAACTAACAATGACCTATTTTTGAATGTTTTATATCAATTATAATATGAAGCAACAAGAAACCAACGATTGATGGGTGGCCGATGAAATAGATTAGGTTACGCTTTTATACAGCTTTTTTTAGTTATTATATATTGCCGTCAGCCCAAAAACCTACAAAAAAAAAACACTCATAATATTCATTTTTTCGTCTATATTCCTTTTATTATATCAGCATTCTTAATAAGTAATAACTATAAATTGAATTTATTTTCAAAACTTTCAACCTTTGTAACCAACTCATACAATTACAGCAAATTAATCTGCGTAATTGGGAAACTTGGCTAATTAAAAAAATAAGAATCCTTGAAGACTTAATCAAAATTTAATTTACGGAGCTAAATTAATTCATATTCCAGATGAGGTTTTGAGATGCCTTCTAGACTAGTTTAATTTCTGAGCTATGGTTTTTATAGACCACGAGTACTGCATGGTCTGTTTGAGTTGAGTGTAGAGGTTTGTTCGTTTATTTACACAGCCGGCTGTGTTTTGATATTCACGAACGTTCATTTAATATTCTATAGTGGATAAATCTTTTTAGTTGTAAAATTGATAAAAAAGGCGATCAATGGGGGAGGCCTATGTTCAGCAGTGGACTTCCCGTGGCTGAAGAGAGAGAGAGAGAGGGATGAAAAAGGATATTAGGATCGGTAGGATGCAGTTGGAATGACCTGTTCAATGAATAGATTGCACAAGGAAAATGATGGTAATTTCGTCATCTTGAGCCATTGGAAGCCGACTGCTGAATATAGGAGTGAAGAATCACGAGATTAATTTCAAGTTTGGAAATGCGATGAAATCGAAATAATTTTTTTTGTAATAGGGAAAGCATTGCCAAGGTTTTGAATGTTCCCATAATATTATCAGTATTGTTCTAGACCTAGAAAGTGAAATAGGGGAATTATCGGTGTAAAAAATAACAGATTTTACGATCATCTTCAGTAATAGAAAGATCACAACGGGTCATGAGTCAATTCGAAACAAAGCAAGTTACATTTAAATATTCGTACAACATTTACTGACGGTTTCTTCGACCATAACTAGATAAGTAGATTTTTCTATTGCCCGGCATTCTTAATTAGCTCAGCTAAGAATAAGAACAGGGAATTATGCTCATTTCTCAAGAATATCATTGCGCAGTCGGCTAGTCAAAAAGACTTTTACAATTATAATAAGAGGACTACGTAATAATAGAAATAAAAGACTTTTACAATACAAAGCAAATAAAAGTCTTTGCTTACCTTCAGAAACAAAGAGCGTGATGGTCGGATGCGTAAAGCAAAGGAGCTAATTGCATGCCTTCAGAGAGGGCAAGCCTTTAGAACAAAGGCAAACGAACTGGGATTACTCGGAGAAAGTATTTTGTATAACCTAGAGGCTTTGTCTTCTTGTCTTGAGAGTAGGTGAACATTTTTGATGATATAATTTTGTTTAGGGCGCGGTGAATAGTAAATAATTAAAAAGAAACAAAATATGTCCGCGCAGCCATGACGCGATAAATTTTATCAAGATTTTTTTAATAAATAATACAGCTACAATACTTGTTTTTTTTTTTCTATAGAGGAAATTAAACAAAAATATGTCTTGAACATGATTGTCCACTCGTAAATATGATCAAGATTAGCACACATTTTTTTCACTGCTCTAAAATTTACACAAATGTATACAATGGACACAAATGTGTGTAGTTTTTAGTCATTTGGCCTGTTTAAGAACCCTATTTTGACCACTTGTTTTACATTATTTATTTTCACAATTTCTGTATTTTTTTTATTGTCTGATTGACGACCAGATCTCATGCCGGTAGTACTATCTATAATAATCTTAGAATAATATCCGCCTCAGTTTAAAATGTGTTTATAGCAACGTGGAGGAAGGTTTTAGTCTTCTGGCCTTACCAGGATTGATAGATTTGGCATGTTTGGCATTAATATTAAATACACATACTTTAAGGCTTTGAATAGTTTCCGTTATCTTTAAATAAGAGATGATTTTAAATGAACTTTTAATTATCACATTGTATGCAAATGGCATTTACTTCATAATTATGATTAAAATGATTATAATGTGCTCGTATTTTAACGGCTTTAATCATGCGCGAAACCTCCTTGAGGTCGCTGAATTTTAAATTAAATATTAAATTATCGCGTTCCTCATGGCTTTTATTTTTGTAAAGACAATTCCTTTTGTCTCATTTCAATCTCATTTTCATTTACACCGTCTTAGTCAGTTTGTGACCATTCTGTCGTATTAATGAAAACTTGGATGCGGTGTAGCAATATCCTTAATTACTAAAACAACGAACCTTCTAATACCAAACACTAATTTATCTTTGAAAGCGGTTTGTGATAGAATAATCTTTTGAATTCTGTTTTGATTCGGGTCTTGATATTAAATCTTATAATAGTACAATTCTATTTTTAGCCGTAATATGTTCACAAAATTCATAAATATCAAATTCCCTCGACCACAACTTAGTGTATAATATGAACAGGCAGAAGTAGAATTTTATATAGCTATTAAACATAATATCTTTAATAACATTAAATTTTATGAATTCATTAAACTACCAGTATAATTAAATACGAATTGAAACATGTAGAAACATGTATTCATTACATGAATACTCAAAAACAGTAATATTAACCAAGAACCAACATTTCACTACACAGCAGTTCCACAAGGTTATTTACAATGCCGTACAAACAGTGTTTATCGTTAAGGCTAGTTAATGTTTAAATTGTTCAGCATTTAACTTCGCATGCATCGCAAATGTACAAAGTTAGGTGCAGTGCAGCTGAACAGCGTGGGCTTGGATCTGCGTTATCTGCCGGCTACGCTTTAAGGCAACTCGGATGTATATTGACGGTGGGGTGTGGGTTAAGAGAAAGGGGCTGGTATTTCGTTGATTTGTCACAAAACTGATAGACAATCGGGTATTACAGAAGTAATTGAACACTTCTATAACCTTAATTAAGAAGATTCTAGCTAATATGATGCTGTTATTTGAAAATTTATGGGAAAATGCCCAAGGTCGGGAGAGTTGGCGGATGCTTAGCAGGAAGGTGGACCTTGGCACTGGCCGGAATACCGCCAGGTAGAAATAAAATATAGGGTAAAGCGGAAAGGTAGAAAAGAAAACGATTGTCGGGTATCCGGGAATCTAAATCACGTAACTTGCTGAGAGATATTCAAGTCATGACAGGTTTAATAATACAGTTGTGTTAATCTATTCGAGTCGTCCCATTTACACATATATTGCTGTAAACTGTAAAGTCTAGTAAACCCAACGAAAAGTATCAATTTACGAAATCTGAGATACCACCAAACCAAATATTCCTTGTCATATCTTTTCCATTTTTCGAGTCCTACAAGTCCTGTTATACTTCTACAACTGTTACATTAAAGATTTTCTTTTTAAGATTTTTTATTTCTTAATACAAAAAGTAATAATACATTTCTTCTACAAGGAAACAAAAATAAACCCAGAAATAGCTCCGGATTATAATTTCCCGTAACCTCGTACATTAGCAATGATTTAACGCAACAGCTCCTTTCACTGAAGCGTGTTCCGAGTAATTTTCCTTGTTCCTACAATTACAATACACGGCAATGATTCTCGGAATATTGAAGGCAATGTGTGTTATGTGTTCTCTATACACCTGCATGAAATTTGATTATGTTAAAATGTTGATCAAATATGGAGTACATGTTTGATTTAACCAATCTACGTTGTGTTGGGTTCTGATTGTTGGAAATTTCAATAAGTCTCCTCGGGTTACTTCTATGTAGGTATGAAGAAAGGATTCGTGATTATGGTAAGGACGAAACATATTTAAACACAATTACGTTATGCACAGCCGAAGCAGGTAATTGTGTTTAAAATCAGCTAAGTCCACGTCTATAATATGGAAGACGATGTCTCTAAATTAGACGTATAAGGAATTTAACAATTTATCACTAAATTTTGGTTTTTAGTTACCAATTTTATATGGACTAAAATAATAGTTGGCTCATTTCATGTAAAGCTAGTAATCTGGAATCAAAAGTATTTGGGGTTAATTAGTAGACTCCTAATATAAAAACGGCGGACTTAATTATAATAGTATACGCGTCCCTACCGCTAGTTTCTTTGCGATCAGACCATCCTCCGCAGCATGTCTGCACAACGGTTATTACAGAAGCCGCGGCACCGCTATCTACCCGGCTTATTATTTGACTAATTAATTGATCGTATTGTGTGGATATCAGCGGATATTGCAGTTTTGGATTGTTTAGCCTCTGGTATTAGGTGGAAATATTGTAGGATTGGATGTAATTCTAGAGGATGTAGTCCTAAATGTGGTGGTAATGAAGCGGCTCAAAATTAAGATTTACGGCTTTATTAGTAGCAGTACTCGTATCTCTGACGAAAAATAGCGGTTTCCTTGTCAATTTGCAATTAAATTTCTAGCATTCATAAGTTTCTTGGATTTATGTTAGTTTACTTTAAGTATGTTTTAAAAATAGGCCATCGAAGTAATATTTATGGTGCGAGTAATTTTGACGAATTTTGATCACCATTTTAGGGACCAAATAATGCACCACGAGTAGTAGTCATTCAAACGCAGGCATTGATATGAGGTCTGATTTCCTCAACTGTGCCAATTAACCTCCTCTAGGCAGGAACTCGTGATTTCACCCATTGAACATGGCGTTCGAAGTCCGAAATTCGAAAGCGTTTCACTACAACGGTGATTTCATGATTGGCTACGGTCTAAATGAGGTAAAGGTTCTCTCAGCTATTAATAGGGATGTTATGTGTATTTCTATAATCATATTTTTTACTGTATTTATTTATAAAAAAGAGAACTGTGCACTACATACTTTTACACAGCAGTTACATTAATAAAGGCTAGGTAAATATGCAAATCACAGATTAATTTCACGATAAAAGTAATGTTATGTTAAGCAATACAGCGACAATAATATTGTGTTACATACCTTAAAATTTATGTATAAAGACACCCAACAGTCACTTACATAGTCCTGACCCCACACTAAGATCGAGTCTTGTGTCGTGGGTATCAGGAATTACGAGAGACTTTGTCGGTGTTACAAACACCCAAACCCGAATCAAATATCTTTGGTTCACATAAACATTTGTCTTGGTGCGGGGATCGAACCCGTGGCCTTTCATTTTACAGCCGGCATCTACTTAACTATGCCACGGAGGCTGTCAATATATTTTTTAATAAGGAAAATCCATCCAGTCCATATTATCACATCTTGTTTATAATTTTAGCAGAAGCGTGCGTAGGTACTGTGAAACTTGAAGTTTTGCCTTGATTTTCCAGATCAAGTGATTCCAAAAAGCCGTTTCTTGGAAAAAGCGTATAAATGCTTGTCAAGGTAGTAAATAAGAAAATGCTTATCGTTTAAACCGAATAAGTGAGAAAATAAATGTCATTATTAATACCTATTTCTTTTTATTACCCGTTTTTTTATAAAAGATCTGGTTAGTGAAAGATAATTATTATTATTTAGGTACTACGCATTTCGAACGCCTTCGCGGAGAACATGGTTAAGATGCTATTTGTCATACTATAGGCAACGGGTTTGATATCCGCACCGAGACAAATGTTTGTGATATCCACATTGTTTCGCGTCTGGTATTTTTAAACCGAAAAAAACTTTTTGTTGCATAAAGGCTATGCAATTGTCCGTTGGATGAGTTTTTTAATATGATCTGTTTTATAATTTTCAACATAAAAGGCGAAACGTGGGTGTCCTGGTGGTGCCTCTGCCTACCCCCTAAAGGAAAAAGGCGTGAGTTTATGTATGTATGTATAATTTTCAAACAATTTTGTTAGCGCATTTTGATGTAATTTCTGAACTGATCTCATTACAAATAACCAGCTGAAAGACGATCTCTTATCTAAAATTGGTCTCAGACAAGCTCTCATTATAATAGTAATAACACCACTAAAAATAAAATTGCTTATAATATACACGCGAAGCCCTGCGAAATATTACAAAGTTCTTCTTAATTTCTGAATAAAATAAGTAAAAGAAAAATGGGATAATTTATTACACTTCTGAGCGATCGTTTACCCTCCAGAGATCTGACCTACATGACATTGTGCGAAATACAGGGATTTGCAGAGCTAAGAAATATAGAGTAAGATGCTTAGTCAAAAATAAGTTTATTTTATTTATTAATTATCGAGAATTATAAAACGGGCTGTACGCCTGAAGAGTCACGTCTGCTTGTTAATAAGAGTAAAATCATCATCATCATCGCCGGTTGCAGTGCACTGCTGGACATAGGCCTCTCCCAAGGTACGCCACAGAGCCCGGTCTGCTGCTTTATGGCTGCCGGCCTTCTTGTGCTAGTCTTTCCGCCATCTGGCCAGAGGAAGTCCCCCAGTCAAAATCTGGAGAGCAGTTGCCAGTAAATCTTATACTCACATACATAAACACACGCCTTTTTCCCAGAAGGGGTAGACAGAGGTGCTAGCAGGACACCCACGTTACGCCTTGTGTGTTTCATCACAAAATATGACGGGGCAAGGCCTATCACCATATCGGGCATGAATTCCTGACTCCGGTCTGATAATGAATAGAAAAATCCAATATTACTTTGCCCGACCCGGGATTCGAACCCGGGACCTCAGCGTTTTAATAATATCGTAGTACAACTACGCCAACTGGGCAGGAACTGACCAATTTGACGGGTATTTCACCGTCGTGTATATTGGTCGTTATTCCAATATGCACATCCTACCAGCAGCTTCATAATTCAGTCTAAGAAAACTGCAGAGAGGTTTTATTACTACCAAATGATTCTTTATGTAAGAAAATTCGAGAAATAATATTATAAGAAAGCAAATAACTTTGATCACGCCGTATAATTACTAGAATAATATATTATGTACCAACAAAAAACTGCCAAATTACTTTTGCCAAAACCAGCGCAAATCAAATTATATCGTACTAGAGATGTCGGAAGTTGTAATTTATCGTATCAATATTCAGTTGTAAAATGATGTCGATAGAAATATCGTTATGTGTGTATGATTTGAAAGCAATTATAAGCGCTGTACAGAAACCCGTATATTTGTTTGGGGCTGCTACAGCTGCAGGATCTATTAATATTCAGGCCGCTTTCAAAAACTTTCCAAATGACTTGCTTTGTTCATTCTAAGAGATGGCCTTATTATAGCAATAGACTACTTGTGGCTAAAAGTCACCACCTCAAAATATTAAATTTCGCTGAACATATCTATACATCGAATAAAAATATCGGTATATTAAATACGACAGCCTCTATGGCGCAGTTGGTTAGACGCCGGCTGTGATAAGGGAGGCCGCGGGTTCGATCCCCGCACCTAAACAAACATTTGTGTGATCCACAGGTTTTGTCTCGGGTCTGGGTGTTTGTGAGACCGAAGTGAAGTCTCTCGTAGTTTTTGATACCCACGACACAAGACTCGATCTTAGGTTGGGGTCAGTAGTATGTATATACATCAAATAAATATATCGATCCATCAAATAAAGTTATCGATACATCGAAAAAAAAAACCGATATTTTATCGAGCCTACAGAACTTGGTAAATAATTATTTCTTCCACACGGCGCTGACCGCTACTCATTACAATCCATCATAATAACTCACGTTTGGTCTCCACGCGGACGTTGACTTATTGAGATAATTGCAATGTCCGTTCGTGTATCACCAGTTTCTAAGTAATTCCAATAATTTGATTCTGGTCAAATAATTGGGGATTTATGCCAGCTTTGGACAATTATTTCCTTCTCAGTCTTATTTTTCTAATGTTTTTTTGCAAGCAATAAACAAGCTAATGTCTATACGAAAAATAGGGGATAGATAGTTCCTGTGTGGAATGTTACTAATTAGCGATTTTCTTTATTTGTGGTTGATACCTTACATTTTGTTATTTCCTTAGAAATAAATATAATAAATAAGGATTGTATACAGTAAGACTTTTGCTACTAAATAACGCGAGACAGCAAAACTGACATAACTGTAAATACGAATCCGTAACCAGTTTAGCCATCATTCGTTTATTCTCTAGGTGTGATAGATCGTTAATATAATTCCATACCAGGCACAAATTCCAGTCCTCTGAAAAAACTAACAAAAACAGCAATATTTTCCAACAAAATATAAGTTCACTCAATGATATTGGAGCTCCGTGTATATTCACTTGAAACCACATTTTCTTTTTAAGTTAAATGGAAACTGTTTCGCAAAGGGTTTTCCAGTTTAATTTAATAATTAAAGAAATAAAGTTAACAAGAGGGATCAACGTTCTGAAAATGTGATGTTGCTCTTTTACACGCGAATTGAGTTTTGTTTTTTCTTTACTTTTAATTAGAATGTGAATGAATAGCTTGTACAATTTGAAACCAAGTCTTTGAAATTTATTTTGTTAATTCGATTCCATGTTTAAGTAGTACTGAATGCTGTTTTTATTTACAATATAATTAATTTTACCACTACTTCAATTCGTCGCTGTGAAAATAATGAAAAACATACGAGTATGTTATATTCATTAAGTGTTGATAAAACAATGAAGAGTCATACTTTATTATGGTTATTGGCTTATAACCGAAATATTATATAAAATTGCTACCATTAGTAAAATGGTACCTACATATTTTACCAACGTGTTCCATGTACATTTATATCGATTTAATTAATCTCTATATCTTATAACATGGCGGATTTTGTCCTAATCCTCCATTGTGCCAGCACAATCCTTCGGCACACAACATCAAAGTTTTTTCAATCTCAACATGGACATTTGAATTCTTACAGAAAATGGGGAGATTACTTGAGAGAATATCTAATTTAGGATATTGTGTTCTATTACTTAGAAAATAAGGGTGAAAATAGAAAGTTTAGCAGAGCATGTGAGGGCTTCTAGGGAAGTAGTCGTATGTATACATTGTAAGGAAGAAAGGACATGATTCCGCCAGATGTGCACAAAGCAGATTGGTTTTATGACGATGGACATTTTGAACTTAACAATTAGTTTAGGCTTTAGGCAAAATTACGTGGCACATTTGACCTATACAAACGCTATAATGATATATTCTTATTCATTGTCCTACTTTTATAAGGACATGGTGAAATGATTGTTTCCTGAATGGTTTTAAGAAAGATGGTTCAGGATTTCAAGGTTATTTTTTCCACAAAAATATGATAACCCAGTGAAGTGAAAAATTGTGAACTATGACGCTCACGAAAAAGCAAGCTGTTAAGAAACAAAGAAAATAAAGTTTACGAAATAAGTTAAATAAAGTTACAAGAAATTGTTATACACATCGACTTAACCAGGGATTCCCAAACTAGGCGAGGCCTGTATCTTGGGAATCCAAAATAGTAAATCAATACAACTTCAATGGATTCCAATTCAAAATACAATCATCAAAGTGTCTTTTCTAGACTGCCTCGGTGGCGTAGTTGTATTACGGTAAGGTTACAATGCTGAGGTCTCAAGTTCGAATCCCGGGTTGGGCAAAGTGATATTGGATTTTTCTGGATTTTATCAGCCCAATGTCAGAAATGTGTGCCCGATATGGCGATAGGCTCGCCCCCTATCACACAGTGGGACGGAACATACGAGGCAAAATGTGGGTGTCCTGGTGGCGCCTCTGCCTACCACTTCTGGGATAAAGGCGTGAGTTTATGTATGTATACAGTAGGCTTTCTTTTCAAATCAATTTTATCAGTACACAAGACATTTGACACAGGATATTCAAACAAATTCTCTAGCCAAATTTGATGTCTCCAAGCCGTCAGTTATTTCGCTGACAGCAGCGTCCAAACCGTTTCGTCACGTATCGCAAGTTCAGCGATGCTTTGACGCAGGTGCAACTCGCAGTTTTATTAGAATTGTAATAGCCAGTGATGTGTTCTGGCGAGAAATGTCTTGGAGAAATTCCTGGTGGATCTTTGAATGGATTTAAAACATGAGTATTTTTGGGCAAAGAATTGTGATAGAATAGAGGCATGTGTTTTCGGCAAAACACATGCCTTTCTTTGTTCATTGTAGCTTTAAGGTCGGGGAAAGTCACTTATGGTACATATAGATGAAATAAACCCAACCGCGTGAAATCAGAATACCATACTAATTAGCAAAGAGATAAATATACCAAACAGTCCTAGTATGTGCGGTGTACATAGTCCTGAATCGACATTACGACAAGTCGGATGTCGTAAGTACATAACTACGAGAGATCTTTCGGTCTTATAAACACGTATACCCGAAACAAATCCCAGTAGGTCACACATACATTAGTCTCGGAGCGGGGATCGAACCCGAGGCCTCTCACACACAGTGTCTTATCTAACCAAGTGCACTAAGTAGGCTGTCAATAAATAAATTAAAAATAAATCCTGAATATGCCATGTTCACTTTAGCACACAAAAAAAAAGGTATATCTACCAAAGTAATATAAATACACAGCCAAGCTGCATTTATAAGTAGATTAGAAAGTTGTAACGGGCGAAAGTTATGCTCAGTTGAACGATGTTAATTGAGTGCGGAATTTATACAATGTCGTTTTGGAATGAGAGATTTCAGTTTTGCTAATGAACCCTTTGACATTTACTTTTGAATCTGTGTTTAGCAACTTATTATGCTTTGTTAAATGTGAATTAAATTTGTTTCGTACGGATTTGTTAATCTAACTGGATGTTATTTTAGCGTAATTAAGAACAGTAATGTGGCTTACATATTATTTGTTCCGAGTGTGGTAGTTTGTGGGACCTGCCGTAGTTTTTGATTCCTACTACACAGCGCATGTATTTGCACTTGTGTGGGGTGTTTAAATATTTAAAAACAAATGAAAGCGAAGTCTTTTTATTATTAAAAAATTGTAGAGCTGAATACCACCTGAATGAATTATTTCACCACCACACTACGCGATTTGTGTGTAGCGTCATTTGCCTCCTATCTCATTAAAGTTCACGCTTGTATGCTAGAGTGGGTAGGTATAGAAGTCCCTAATGTCATTTAGAGTTTTCTGACTTGTATTTAATACCAAGATTTGAAAAGGGGCTTCTATGCCTTATAGGAGCCATGCTGGGCTATTGCCGGTTATAAAACTTAATTTACCATAATAATCCTTGTAAAGATATATGTATATGGTATGCAGCTATCCTCACGATGTTACATTGTCTCTGTTGATTGCGTCTGTTTAGTTACCATCAAGTCACTGCGCACTTAGATCTTATTAGCCACATAAGTTCCATAATTTTTGAGACTTCAAGTCTGAACACGCGAATAAACGTCACGTGGCTTACATGAACAGTTCGTAAGTCCAGGATAAAAATAATCCGGGATTATATTGATGGAATAGTTTCCGGACTGAGCCAAATTGAATGTCTAACAGCAAAAATAGTTGCCAACCATACACAGAAATAGGAAATTAGTTTTTGTTCGCCGTAGCAATTATTAGGCGTGTCATGACTTTGATAGTTATTATAAAAAGTTTGCCTTAGTCTCATTCATATGTTATAGCACATTTTTATGTAATATTAGTATTTGAAACTTATTTTTATTATGAATTTATTATTTGCGAATTTTAGTTATTATCAGAATAGAAAAGTGTCCGAGTAAGAATTTCTAGAATTCATTTATTTTATTTTTTATTTTATTTTTATTTTATATTTATTGGAAAACCAACAGCTTACATACAACACAATAGGTAAAAGAGTAAGAAATAGATAGCCAATTACAGGTTTTCACGATTATGTGATTGAATTATACTTAAAACATAAGAGTAACACTAAAATAGCTTAAGATAAACTAGTTCGAAAAGAAAGAAAGGCTTAGCAACCGTCGTACCGAAACAATGCTTGTATTAAAAGGGTCTACATCGAATTTTTCGCAAATTGAGTTTAAGTTCTTGCTTGCTCGCACCATATAGGAATTTTGTCTGAGATTAGAAGAGGCTGGTGGGACTTGGATAGGAGGAATGAACCTGATTATCTTACGTGGGACTCTAAACGAGACTTTATCCAAAAGGGCTGGACAATCAATTTCACCAGATATTAATTTTAAAAATAGAGTGCTGTCCGCTATTTCGCGACGTTTTTCGAGTGGGAGAAGATGGAACTTTTTACAGAGTTCATAGTAAATGCTAGAGCTATAGGGTATTTTTAAGCGAAAACATAAATATCGAATGAACCGTTTTTGGACGTTTTCAATACGATATGTATATTTATTGTAATGGGGGTTCCAAATTTGCGACGCGTATTCTAAATGGCTTCTGACATAGGTGCAGTATAAAATTTTAAATGTTTTAGCTTCGGAAAAGGAATTAGAGAGTCGTATTATGAAACCCAATGCTTTAGAGGCTTTTTTTATAATTTCGTCTACGTGAACGTCAAATGCTAGCTTAGAGTCATGAAAAACCCCCAAGTCACGAATCGTATTCATTGTTGGTAGACATTGACCACGTAGAGTATATGATGTGGGGAGAGCCAGACGTTTTCGGGTAAAAGTCACCAAGGAGCACTTTGACGGATTGAGATCAAGCAAATTCAAGCAGCAGTAGTCTTCGAGACGCGACAGATCAGCCTGCAAGGCAGCCATGTCATCTGTAGATGAAACTGTCTTGAATATTTTCATATCGTCAGCAAAACAGAGTAAATGAGATGACTGAAGGCACGAAGATATATCGTCGACATATATAACAAAAAGTAACGGGCCCAGCAGAGACCCCTGAGGTACGCCACTAGGTATAGAAACCCAGCCGGATGTGTAGTTATTCAAGACTACTGCTTGTGATCTATTCTCAATGTAAGATGAGAACCATCTGAGTAAGTCACCGTGTATGCCAATTTTGTTAAGTTTCAGTAAAAGGATGTTGTGGTCAATTCGGTCAAAGGCCTTGCTGTAGTCCGTGTAAATAACATCGACCTGTTTACCGTCGTCCATCGCCTTGGTGATATAGTCATTAAAATAAATTAAATTTGTGACAGTCGATCGCCCCTTTAGAAAACCATGTTGGTAAGGACTTAATAAGTTTTTCAGGCAACTATAAGTTTGTTTGTATATTATTGACTCAAAGACTTTAGCAACTACACATAGCTTGGAAATCGGCCTATAATTGGAAATTTCAGTTTTGGAACCTTTCTTGAGAATTGGAGTAATGTAAGCCGATTTCCATATGCGAGGTACCGTACAGAGTGAGATTGACTTCTGAAAGAGAAGAGAAATTGGGATGGCAACAGATCTGGCGCATTTGATAAGGAATTTTGGTGTAAGATTGTCCGGTCCCGAAGATTTAGAGGGATCAAGTTTCCGTAGTAGTGTTGTAACTTCTTCTATTTCTATGATAATCTTGGAAATGCCGGGGAATGAGAATGAACTTGCACTCTGATGAGAAGACTGAGCATTGGAGCTGGGGCTTGGTGAGTGATTAGGAAATGAAGAATAAAAGTAAGACGAAAATGCGTTACAAATAGTTTCAGGAGTGCTGAAAGTGACATTACTATGGGTGAAGGTACTAGGTATTGAATTAGACTTACACCTGTTCTTGACGAAAGTCCAAAAATGTTTTGGATTGTCTAAGATAGATTGTTCAGTTACATCTAAATAACGTCTATAACATGTAGCTTCTAACGTTTTTGCTCTTTTCTGTAAAATTTTGAAAGACTGCCAATCTGACAAATTTCTGTATGTTTTAAACTTACGCCAATATTTAAGTTTTTCTTTAAGAAAAATATTCTTAATGAACTATCGTACCAGATAGGAAAGTTATTGTTTAGTAATCGCTTGGTGGGAATATATTTTGTGTGCAAATCAAAAATAATTTTTAAGAAATTATCAAGAGATTCATCGACTGACAAGTTTCGAAATTGGATTTCCCAATCAATGGCAGATATCTCCCTATTAATAGAGTCATAGTCTCCTTTATTGTAAATATAACAGGTACGAGGTGCCGGTTTTAAAGTACTAATTTCAAGAAAATCAGCATTTAATAAGAGTGCAGGGTGAAACTCATCAATTGTAATAAGAGCATCCTCGCATTTCTGAACTTGTATAGAAGTGTTTGAAAATACAAGATCTAAGGATTTGTTGAATTTATCAACTGCACTAGTCAAAGCGTCAAAACATGTACTTGTTCCCATTCTAGAACATGTTTACAATCTCTGCTTATCAACCGGTGTATTTCCTAGAGTATTTAAACAGGCTATAGTTCACCCTATTTTTAAGACTGGAGATAGAGACAATGTTAATAATTATAGGCCTATATCGGTACTTACGGTCTTCTCAAAAATCCTAGAAAAAATTATTAACACTAGAATAACTAATTTTCTGGAAAAATTTAATATTTTATCTAGTAATCAATTTGGCTTTCGTAGAAATAGATCAACAGAAGACGCTGTTATGACTCTTACTGAAATTATAACCAAAAATTCTGAAAACTCCTTAAAAACAATTGGTATATTTCTAGATCTAAGTAAGGCTTTTGACACTGTCTCAATTCCATTACTTCTCGATAAACTAAACTCTGTTGGGGTGCGCGGTGCCTGTTTTGACATTCTCTACGATTACTTACATGACCGCACTCAACGTGTTCTTATAGATCACTATCTGAGTGATGAGGAATCCATAAAGTTTGGTGTGCCACAAGGTAGTGTTCTTGGACCTACTCTATTTTTGATTTATGTCAATGACCTATGCAATTTCCCTCTTCCTAACTGTACCGTATTATCATATGCTGATGATACTGTTCTTATTGTTCATGGTAAAAATTGGTCTGAAGCAAAATCTTCCGCTGAGCTGGCTTTGAGAGAGGTGACCGGATGGCTCTCGCGCAATCTACTCACTCTGAACTTAGGAAAGACTGGATTTATTACATTCGGCCCCCAAAAATCATCAAAACCTTCATCTAATTACTCTATAATTGGGCACACATGCCGTAATCCTACCATTACATCATGCGATTGTCACAAAATTTTACGTTTAGACTTTATAAAATATTTAGGTGTAATGGTAGACAGTTGTTTGTCATGGAAGAAACATATTGACGTAGTTGTCCCCCGTATTAGAAAGCTTATATTTGTTTTTAAAATACTAAGGGACATCATGACCCTCTCATTATTAAAGAACGTTTATTATGCCCTAGTTGAATCAATTTGCACTTACTGTGTTACTGTTTGGGGAAACTGCTCAAAAAGCATGATTATCCGACTCGAGAGAGCTCAAAGAGCTGTTCTAAAAGTAATGACCCGTAAACCTATTTTATTCCCCACAAGTGAACTATACTGTAATTGTAAAGTCCTGACTATTCGACAGCTCTTTATTCTCCGTACAATACTACGTAAACACTCACAAACTACATTTGATCCAAAACATTTCAAAAAGAAACGTCGAACAGACAAAGTCTGCCGAGTTGAGTATAGAAGGACAACATTTGCTAGCCGACATTTTTATTTAATGAGTCCCATGCTGTATAACAATATTAATAAAGTCCTTAATATTTATCCTATGACGTATATGAAATGCAAAGTGACCATCTCAAATTGGCTAATGACTCTTTCTTACGACGCCACAGAAAACCTTATATTAACTCGCACCCATTAATGTTTTTGTGTAAGATAGTTGGATATTGTGTAACACATGCCCAGACTCACACACATACACACACACACACGCACACAAACACACTCTCGCACACACACACACACACACTCGCGCACACTCACACACACACTCACGCACACACACTTTCATATACATACACTCACACGTTTCATATTATTATTATTATATATTTTTTTTTTTATTTTATCTTTTTTTTTTTATTTTTGTTTTCAATTTCACTACCTTGCTTTTATTGTTTCATTGTAATTTCTTGTAAGTTGTAACTATGTTTATAATACGTGGAGGTGGGCGCTGCTAACTGCAACACAGTTACACCAGTAACTACTGCAGTTAGCACCTTACAATTGTACTCTAGTTTCTTGTAATGTTTTTGTTCCAAATAAATAATTTATTATAATTTATTATTATTAGTCACCCCATTGAATTGACGGAGGCCAAGAGTACACATCTCATCTGTAAGCAGGTATTCGTCATTAGTGTTGACATTTGTCGGAAGTAATGCAAAGTTATGATCGTCATCACGAACCCAAGATATATTGCTCAAATTAAAATCTCCCAATATAATAAATTTATCAGAGGAGTTACTTGCGGTTGCGTCCGCTAGTTTTGATAGGAAGTTGGAAAGTTTAATAACTACAATGTTTTTATTAAGTTGCAGCAGTAGACGTGAGAGCGCTTGATGAATAAAAAACTCAGAAACAAAATCATAAATTGCAAATAGACTGACTATTATCTTTATGAACATTAACCGCAATAGGTAGCCCACTTCTGAACTTTTTAAACACTTCTAAACACTTTCCTTAAAAATTTTCAGCTATCTATTATAAGCGGTAAGCGCCCAGCAGCTTCCGACAACCTTTGTTATACAGCAAAATAAATTATCATAACGCGCAGTAGATACCATCTGCACTTAAATCCTATCACGTCTTCCCCCACAGGATCCTACGCATCAACGTCATTCAAACGTGGAAAAAACTACAGGAATATTGTTCGGCTGTTAGGCTCCCGTCATCACACCCTCTCGAGGGAAATTAAGGTTTGCCAGGCGTGTTCCGAGACGCACCGATAGAAATGTATTCAGCCGGCTGTCATGTGATAAATTAAGGCAGGATTTGATATAGGAACTGGAATGATGTATTGGATGATTTTGCTCTTTTATTGTTCGTTCCGTAATGATGTGATTTTACTTGAAATGTGAGAGGAAAAGAATGATTTAAGTAAGGTTAATGTTGACGCTTTTACGATTGGCAAGAAATTTCTGGCTTAGTGTGCTAGGCTAGTCCGGTGTTTCAGGATTTATCTATTCCAATGTATTGTAATATAAGTTAGAAGAAGTTAAGAACCAAGCTGAAGGCTTGCGTTGTGGGAATCAGATGTTTCTAGAACTTTTATCACTGACAATTTTAAATGGTATATAAAAAGTTAAAAGATTTAAGTTCTCTGTTTACGTGTCAAGTTTATAACATTATAAGCAAGACGATTTACGTCTTTTTGCTGTATTATAGCCCTTAAAAACAGTGCTGGGTTCGTCCGTGTGCTAACATTAAAATAACTACGAAATAACTCTTCATCTTCTTCTTATTTTCAGCTACAGGAAGTTTACTGCTGTATTTAGGCCTCCTCCATCGACAAAATTACTCAACATTACCTAAATACGAAAATTTTCATGGTGTTTATTTAGTAAATCAAAGTTATGTATAGATTTACTTATTTAAATAAAAGTAATTAGCATTACTCAGTCATCAAACTTTTTTCGTATTTGAATTGCTTTTAACTGCAAATTTCTAATACAGTAACACCGAAATGAGAGCAAACAAGGTCGTGCAAATAATCATAACTTAGAACTAGTTTCTTAATACTTGAACCAATATCTTGTGAAATTTTCTAACCTATTTTCGAATCGTCACAACAAGCAATCCCTTCAAAGCGATGTTTCTTCGTAAGTAAACAAATTCTATTTGTATTGTACGCTAGTCAACCAAGATAATCCACTGCAGATTACTGGATTGTGAGCTGGTAGCCTCGTGTTCCAATCTTTAAGCCGTTTATAAAGGTTTTGGCTGGGTTTACCGCCTGTTGCTGTTAACAGATATCTAAACGTGGTCTGAAGCAATCGGCATCGGGATTTACGATAGAAACCTAGTTTTAAAGGATTGTGATTGTTTACAGTTGCTAGGTATACATAGCTGTTATTTACTTTTTCTCTTTAGCAGTAGCAGTAATATTGAAGTAGCGCACACTCAGTGACTTTCTATAACCTTTATTATGACGCATAACCAAGATGGTCGAGGTGGTCCGGTAAGTACTCCGCGCTGTGTGCGACCCATTGTCTTTTTAAGCCGTTGGGTTATATTAGTAACTTTTGTTCTGCGGATGTCCTCATTATTGATTTGATAGCTCTTGTTTAGAATAGTATGGAAAACATGGAATATCGACATATATAGGCATATAAATATGGAAATGTTGAAAATAGACAATATGGAAAAATCTATAATATATTGTGTCGTTTTTGTGGGATTCTAAATTCAACGGCGGAGCACGATAATCTCGGCGTTTGATGGAATATGGTTGGCCATTTTATATGCTTCTCCAGAACCCAAATGAATGCATTTGATAAACTTAAGTTAAAAATAACGTAATGGAAAATTCATACGTACATTTTTCCCTACAAAACCACATTTATTATAAACCAAACCGCGATTCACTTTGAATTTTCCACTCGTTACACAGAAACTCAACTTCAATAATACCGTATAATTGGTTTAATGCAACTTTTCAGCGTCAAGAACGCTCCATTATGACACTTCTTGATGACGCCATATTGTGGCCGCATTGTGCGGAGACAAAGGCTACGAATTAAGGGACCTCGCGCCGAAACCGTGTTTCGGAACCATTCTGAATGAGACTGAATGAGTAAGTGACCTGCCTGTTATACTTTCTAAGCGTTGGAGTGTAATGTCGGTTATTTGGTTAATTTGTTTCATATTTCTGATCCTTGTCTACTTTTAAAGATAGAGAGGATAAAGGAAAAAGCAGTTCGTAAGATATTAAGTGACCTTCGCCACCCTTCAACACTTTCAAGGCCCAAAGAATCGTGATAAATAGCCGATGTTTAAGGAGTTAATGTGTTGTCATGAATCCTCTCATTTGTTTCGTTCTGCTGTCTATCCTTCGATTTTTGCGTTATATACCACCTATTCTCCAAATACTGTGGAAAATCAGTTGCCATCCAATGATGCATATACTCATTTGAAATTCTATGAACATAAAACATTAGTTATGAAATTTCTAATTTTATTTGTACATCAGCTCGGTTAATAGCCTGTACTTTAACAAAGTATTCGCAATTAAAATTAAAATACTTAACAGAGTACATCTAGCTTCAGTTAATCGCGCGAACGCCCATAAAAATGAAATAATATCTAAAAATAACGCACAATTTCCACTGGCGGGTAAAATATAATACTGGGAAGAAATACTAATAAAAATAAGGGAACAGTTTCGTCTCGCTAAATGAGTGCCATCGGTTAAGCTACTTTGTTTTGAGGAAAGGACAATGTTGTACGTTTTGTTTCGAGTTTATTTGTTTTCTTTATTAGTCAAATCTTTTGTGTGTCTATATATATTTTGTATGGGTAACTAGGGGTAATACTCAATTTAGTGATCCATACAACTACCTGTTGGACTGGAATCAGCCAGTACATATAAAGGTTTCCAGCGAATCAGCATGTTTATTAACAGATAAGTGTAAATCATATAATTTATAGAACGAAACAACACAGTCAATTCCATGACGTTTTAATGGTCTGTCCACAGTTGTTATTACTTCTCAGTAATTTTCTTCTGCGTTAATGACACACTACAATCTTACAAAGATTTGCCTAGCTTTGGTTTTCATTGTGATTTCATTGCACGCTCTTGCCAAGCTATAACCAGATGGAGATTATTAATTCTACTAGCATCAAATCGATGTAATACTGGACTAAAATTTCGCGCATTATAAGTCAAGATCGTTTACCTTTCAAATGATACGAAAATATCCATACAACTTGTCATGTCATTCTAAATATCTGAAAGTTTCACAAAGCATTTCCAAACGAGGGAGCACGTCACAAATAGAATTTATCATCTCCGAACAAAGGTAAGTTTGCTAAAGTGTATTCATTATTAGCATTGACAAGGTGAATAAATCTGTAACGGAATAAAATTGATGCGACGTGGGGAAAAAGAACCAGTGAGATCGCGATGACAGCTGACAGAACTTGGTAACGTTACATGATCATGAATTTGACACGCTGGAATTATTAGTTGAAGAAAATATATGAGTATGCTAACAGACATTATAATAATGCGTCAGAATCGATGGAAAAGTGTCAACCCTGAATAAGGTAGGTATAAAACTCGCCAAAGTGGCCCATTGAAGTGTATCTCGTTCCGATATTAGCCAGTGCAGTTTACATACCGAACAAGGCGGCAAACATCTGTCGACCGAGCGAGAGATGTTGCGTTTCACCATTTTACATACAGATATTGATTTTAAGAGGCATTTGTAGTGACGGAGCTGTTTAAATCAAATAACCAATGTTATTTGAAAAAATATCAAAATCTTTTTTACTTACATTTGCAAAGGATGATCACGTAAGCACAATCCTCATATTGATTCCTTACCATTGCAGCTGGAAGTGGTTAGATTATTCATATTCAGTACCAAGGTCGGGAACGCATCTCGAAGTACTATGGTGTTGCAGATGTTCATAGGCGGCGGTGATCATTTACCATCAGGTGAACAGTTTGCTCGTTTGCCCCCTATGATAAAAAAGCATTTAAAGATACTTTATTTTTAGCAGTGACCTGATGGGTTTGATGAATAATAGGGCGAGGGTATTGGTTTACATCTAATTGAATATTGGTTCGAAACTATTTTTACAAATAAATAACTTTATGTAACCTCTATAATAAAAGATATTCCCTGTAGAAATGAGCATACCGGTATTTTTTTTCCCAAATAAATCTTTCTCTCGTTTATTCGATTGTTACACGGTACGTTACAGAATTTTTGCTTTGTAACATTTGGCAAATACTTGTTCCAGATACCAGAGCAAATGTTGAATAAAGTTCTTAATTCGGAGGTCGATTCACATAGCAACGTAATTTCTGTAAAATTATTCATTTATTTTGGCGTAAGACCAATTAAGTTATGGTACTGTATTTACTTCTATATACTATAACTGTGAAGGGAAACATCGTGAGGAAACCGTCATACACTAGAGATTTTTAAGAATTCCTATGGTATCTAAAGTCTGCCTAACCACTCTCAATCGTCACATCGATTGTAGAGTAGGTCCGTGTCCTGCAGTGGGACGTATACCGGCTGCTACTGTATTTACTTCAGACATCTTTAAATTATGTTTTCTGTCCACATGAATTTCGAAGCCATGGCCAGTCTACCAACCGTATAAGTCATAAACTAAATTAAAATTAAAACTTAAGCTCGTCAAAATAGCTGAAGCTAGTGTCGTGGTTCGAGTTGAACCTGTGTATAGTGGTCGAGCAGGGTTGCACAATTGCATCGGTCGATCAGTAATAACCGTCACTCCCCGATCGCTACACCATTGAGATTGCATTTAAATTCTCTTAAATGCATTTTAGTCACTTGTTCCTAGTTTAAAAAGCAAGCGATAGCACACACTAACTACGTGTACACTTCTAGTTGTGTACACACGTGTAGTTTCGATAAATTAGATATGTGTGATCCTATAACCACTAAAGTCAAAAAAATGACTATAACCATCAACTTTCATCATTCCAATCCAGTCCTTAATTACTTTTCTTATATTCATAAAATTTATTAAAATACATGCGAGTGTGAACAGACTTCGCTCCGACGATACACGAGAGGCAAGTCAGACATAGGTTTTAATACAGCTTTGCATACTAATTAATTCGACTCTCAAATCGGATTATAAGCTACTTTTGGCGGTAAATTTTCCAAAACGGGTCCTCGGGTGTTCGAGCAATTAAACACGGGCTTAATTGTGTCGGCAGTTTAGGAAAATAGCATTTGCGGAACAAGTGTTGAAAAGGGAAGGTATTTCCCCTAAGATGTTGTGTTGTCAATGTTTACAATTTGTGAGCATCAGTCATTTAAGAATAATAAATAATTAATGGCTAATTTCGATCAGGTTTGGCATGTTATTTAAAGCTTAGGATTTGATGCCGTAAATATAGACATCTACCTACTTAAAAGATATCTTAACTTAACTTTTTTGTAAATAAATAGTATAGTTTTGTACCTTTAAAGTGACTCTCAAGTAAAGTCAAATTACTAATTAATTAATACTCTCACAATTACTTCTCGATAATTGTTTTTTAAATGGTCATATTCTATCAAATGAACTTAACCCTGCGCAGTTCTTAAAAAACAAAAGGCTGATTCAATTTTGCTAAATAGCGTCGTGGTCATTGTCATGATTGTGTTTGGTACCGTAAAAAGTCCGAAAGTGTCTCATTGCAAGGTTTTATTCTTACGGTCAAGCTATAAAAAGAATGAGGGACAAAAGACGGTCTTGAACAAAGTTAATACATTTACAATAGTAGAAACAAAACCTTTTCTACCTATCTTATTTAAATATACAAATTAACTATCACTTTGAGGGTCTTTTTTAATACACTAATATATAATCAATCAATTAGTAAACTCAATTACAGAAAGTATACTCTGGATTATACGCTTCCCTTAAAAATAGTTGTGGACGCAGGGTGCATCCCACAGTTCTCTATGGATTTTTTAAATGTTTAAGTAGTCTTATGACCCTTAATATTCTATCATCCTATCATGATCTATCCACACTGGCTATGGATGTATTATCTAAGTACGAGTAGATAACACCTTGCGTGCAATCTCTACATATTGTTTATGCGCTGCAGTCAACGTGTTAACCAAATCAGTGTCCGCATTAATAGATCTATTGTATTCAATTGATAACGCTTAATCAATTTCTACTCAAATTGATTGACAATTATATAAAATTAATATTTCAATCAAATCAAAAGAACGATAGCTCACTTGTATAAACAGATAAATCAATATTTGACTATTTAATGTTGATTGGATTAATGAAATGGGTTACAGGAAATCGGAATTGAGTTAGAGATTGGATTAAAAGGGGTGTGCTAAGTAATGAGGTCCAATTATAAGGAGAATGAAAGTTGTTCAAACAGTTTGCGTTGATGGGGTCAGCGCGAAGTCAAAGAAAAATGTAGGCTAGTATAAATAGTAGTGTGGCTATGTATGATGTTAGGATAAATGAAATAATTACATTTGATAGAAAAATATTAAGTGCCTTATTAATTCAAAGTTGAAGGTTTTTATAGCAAAAATATAGTTTCCAACAGTACAAATTTTATCGAAATTATATTTTATTGTATCGCTATTTTCCTTTGCAATTTATTAACTATGGTAGTTATTTTCTTTCGTATAAGCAAACAAACCCCTGATGCAAAGAACCCTGCCCGATATAAACAGAAACGTTAATTTAAAAATTCACTCGCATTTTATAACTTCGCTCGTGTATATGAGGGAGTAAAATCTGAAGAAAACAAGGGGCGTGCACTGATTACAACATTTACGTATGGGAATGTGCGTATCCGCGTCTTTGTACGGTGCAATTTATCCAGCTCTCTACGCGGGGTACGTGAGATGCTTGTGATATGCGATGGTAAGCCTCGCCTCTTGTGGGTTCTGTAGAATTTTTTAAAGTGGCGTGGGATGCAATTTGTTTTTCATAGTAGATTCTACAAGTAGTGCATCCGTGGATCATTTTCAATGTTTAAGTAATAAGATAAATAAAAGACAATGCATCCGTTTCCAAAATGTATTATAAAAAGTGTCTATTGACATTACTACGTAAGTATTTATAATTTTGTCAATTAATTTGTAAGATGTATTTTAAATATTTAACAAGTTAGAGAAAGACTTTAAGTGGACAGTATCTTACAAAATTTCTGCCCTACAGTAAATTTCATGTTGCGGTTATTAAAAATAATGCAAAGGCCCGTTTGCTCCTGCCACATATTCTGGCACCAAAGGAGATATGTATTGATTTTAATAATATTTGAATGCAGAAGCCTCGCGGTTGACAGATAACCCTCCTCTACTTCATGACGGAGGCTATGTTTAACTTGTCAAAGTATTAATTAATTTCTAATTAATTTATCAATTTATTTATTATTAATTATTTTTTTTTCATTCCTTTTTTTAACCAATCTTTCAAATTGTATCAACTGTGAAATCGCATACGTTACGCGTGTAAAACCGCAACAAAATTTTCACAACACTTCCAATAGAAAATTCAAACCCCAGCAACAATTTTTCCGGGCAAGTTCACAATGTATCTAATAAAAAAATATCAAAATCCACTCCACGAATGACACCACTATATCGCGGGCGGTTTTATTAATCCACTTGTGGACCCCGAAACCGCGCGCCGACAATATTTTGTCATTAAACCGAAGGGACGCTGCCAGCTCGGCCGCGGTAAATTCTCATTAATACGCTTTGAGGCGAGCAAATAAACTCCACTTTTATTTAAGATTACACAATTGACGCACTGGCTTTCTTTTTTACTGGCGAGAATAGTTTTAAGATAGTATTTTATTCAGGCTTTGAAGAATTCAGGACTCGGTTCGGCATCAACAAGTATAGACTTCCTTTGACTATTTAAAATACCTAAATATTTGGTATATTTTTACTGGTGGTAGGTATCTCTTAATATATGAGAGGTCACCTGGGTTTAGTGCATGCAAATCGATAATTATCGGTTATCGATTACTATCAGGCGGTTGGCGTAGCGAGCTTGTAATTCGCCTGATGATAAGCGATACGACCGCTCACAGATAGTAGTAAAAACATCACGATTAATTACAAAGCAATGCTTGGCATACACTGTGCTCGCCATCCTGAGACCAATTTTGCGACCACTCGGATCAATAAATAAAAACAATAATAATAATATTTTGACAGCCTCCGTGGCGCAGTTGGTTAGACGCCGCCTGTGAAACGAGAGGCTGCGGGTTCGATCCCCGCACCGAAACAAATATTTGTGTGATCCACAGGTATTTGTTTCGGGTCTGGGTGTTTGTGAGACCGAAGAGTCTCTCGTAGCTTCTGATACCCACGACACAAGATTCGATCTTAGTGTGGGGTCAGGACTATGTATGTGACTGTTGGGTGTATTTATTTATTTATTTATTTATATCTTGCAATAACAGACGCCCAATTTGAAAAAAAACAAAATTTAGAAACATAGGTAGACGAGCCAACCCAAATATAGTTAGAGGTATGTATTTAAATAAATAATTAAATTTAGGTCACAGTCTGTAACATAAAGAGCTTTACAGTTCTACAAATTGTGTCTATATAGAAAACAAATAATTTAACAATCCCACACGAACTCAGCACTAAACTCATTCCATTGTATAATGATTTGATTGTCCTTTACAAAGGCTTTACAATAAAGAGAACGAAAATAAAATATACTCCAGTGAATTTTTATGATCGGCCTAATGCTTTGACTATTTGAGTGAACACGATGAAATTTCATACGTAGCAATTTTCATAAATTGACGCTCATTTTATATTTTATTTACGAATACATATTTTGTTTACATTTGTATAAAGTCACGATTGAGTTTCAATAGGTTTTTACTCCTGTAAAAACAAATTTCAGAGTCGAAACCTAACATTCTAGGCTAACGTTAATCTTCTAATATAAGATCACCGATTACTGATACTATTGCTTGAGCCCTCATATGTTGTGTCACC
This sequence comes from Deilephila elpenor, assembly GCA_949752805.1. Lineage (NCBI taxonomy): Eukaryota > Metazoa > Arthropoda > Insecta > Lepidoptera > Sphingidae > Deilephila > Deilephila elpenor. Next base: position 14,993,101 of record OX457097.1, on the reverse strand, counting down.
AAGCGAATGACTAATACCTCATTCCGCCCCGTGACCACGAAAGCTGGAAAGCAATCGAAACGTTGGAAGGTTAAAAATGTAAAAAAATTAAACCGAACCCGCGATAAAATCCGTAAAGAATTGTTTTATTTCAATGTGTAACATTTGCATAAATCTATGAAACCATTACCCTTATATTTTCTAACTAAATATGGTTATACTATTGAGATAATCGCAGTGGTGGTACAGCTATCTAGTAGTTGGTATTGCCTGCAGCATGAGTCTGCTCGGCCGATATAATTCCAGTACCTTAAAAAAAACGACAAGAAATGACTGCTTGGTTACCGAGTTCTAGTCTAGTTGCCGATGTTTGTAATCCATATCCATACCTTTCAATATGCTTTATATCATTCAAACTTAAACACAGGTATCAGAAATGCTGAAACACTTTAATTCTCACTGCCGTTTCAGTGCAAGCTTTATAAACATTTTAGCATTGAATAATTTTAATGGATAAATTCAACCCAGACAACATTTAAGCGACATATCTGAAGCTAAGAAAATATCACCTGAAAATAACTCGCAATTCAAATATCATACAAGCGAGTTGATAGAGAAAGTAATTTATTCGAAAAACATTTCATCACGAGTCTATTACAGCTGGAAATGAGATGTGGAGTAATGCTGGCACAATACACGCGCGTCGTGCCACATCTGTCGCTAAACACACAATTCAGAAACTCGTTAAAATTTCGGCATCGCCGCGAATCAGCACCAAGTTTCGATGCGGCGGTACAAGTGATCGAAAATTAATGTTACGTTTTCATATTTCGGTAAGAATTTATGGGAAGCGGTGAAATGGATGTTGCGATTCTCCTGTTAGAAAATACAAATTACTCCACACATCCACAAAACCTGGATTTAAATATTATATAAAATAGATAAAGCAAAGTAAGAATTATTAAGTCCCAGTTATCCCAATGGCCGAACATTAAACAAGTAGAGCTGTTACTTCGCGGTGATTTTCTGTAAGGTAGTGGTAAATCTCCAGGTCGGTTGAACTGTTTAAGTTCAAATGAAGGAAAATTAGTACTTAACTATGTAAAAAAGATCAGAATATTCGAAATAGGGCATGGCGGTATACCTTTGATGATATAATATGACACCACTCTATCATTTCTTGGGATGGAAATGAACTCGCCTATTTGCATGTCACAAATGTAATCTATATGTAATTCTTCGAAAATTTAGGTGGCAGCTTATGTTAGTACGAATCTTTAAATAAACTAGAGGGCGAACAAAAAATTGGCTTGAAATATATTAAATTCGCTATCTCTACCGCTTATAACTCAAAAAAAATTGGCGAATCCATCCTTCCACACGATTATTTCGCTTACAGCGCACATTCAACTATCGGCTGAGTTCATTCGTTTAAATGTTGTAAAGATGTCGAATCCAATTAATTTTCCAATATCAAGCACTCTTGTCTGCTCTCTGAAAAAGGTTAAATTCTGATCATCAAGACGATTAAAATAATTCGGTTTGAGTTTTTCAACGACGGTTTCACCTTTTTACTGGGGTCACTGCAGCATTTAGTTGAAAGTCTCAGTCATGCAAGGATTGTAATCGTGAGGTTATAGTTTTTAGTGACTATTTGTATAAAAAGATTGACGCGAAGCAAATACTCGTTCATAAAGCATTCATCAGTAAAGGTGTTAAGAAGTAAATAACACTAAAATCACGATAATACACCGCGCAAGGAAAATTGCGGGAAACAACACCCCAACAAAAACAACGTTAAAAACAATGCACTTAAATTTTCTCAAATCTCCACTTCAAGAGCTTTCGAACAAATTTCCCCGTCCCGATACTTTAAATAATCATAGTGGCCATACATCACCGGAATCCATACAAAATCTTCGCTTAAAAGCGTTGCCAAAGTAAACCTAAAAAGCGTTTCCGGCGATATTTTCTGGAGTGTATCATTTATATCAGTTTTACGGGTGGACGCGCTAAATAATGCAGGTAAAGTGGAAAAAGCGCCCATTAGCGCTTAAAAGCGCTGCGCAGTGTATACAGAGGGTGGATTACGCCTGTAGGGGTGTACTTTAAATTGACTCCATTTGCCGGCCATTGTGATGGATCGACAGACAGGATTCTGCTAGTTTAGGGGATTTCGCAGGTTTATTTTATCAGTGCTACAAGCTTACATTATATAAAGCGTGTTTGTTGTGTCAAATTGTATTACGTTGTAAGTAATCTGACTGCTTTCGTGGTGCAGTTGTACGCTACGATTACAATGCTACGGTCTCGGGTTCAAATCTCGAGTCGAGCATAGTGATATCGGATTTTTCTATTAATTATTTATCAGCCCAGAGTCAGGAATCTGTGCCCAATATAGTGATAGACTTGCCCGCCATCACATCGTAGGACGGAACACTCAAGACGAAATGTGGGTGTCTTGGTAGGCATGTCTGCCTACTGTTTTAGGAAAAAAGGTGTGAGTTTATGTATGTATATGTAAGTAATCTGAGTATATAATTTACTACTTTTATGGAAAAGGAGGCGAGTGAGCAAACGGCCCACCGATAGTAAAGGTATCGTCGGTGCGTTACCTTTGAGGAAAGACTAGACTTTCTTTAAGGCTTTCTTTTAGTCTATTCATGCGTACATATTTTATGTTTGCTTAACAAACTCTAATGATGGGTGTGGTTGAACAAGACGCGATGCTGATTTTATAATCCTCCTGGTACAGAACACTTTTCAAATAAAAATGGCAGAAACTAAAGATGCTATACTTTACATCTATAAAATTTCTTATCTAATGAACCCAAATTATAATATTTTATAAACGTGTCCTTATAACATTACTTATGAAAATTAAGATGTAAAGAAGTTTGCCGCGTGAATACCTCAGGCCGATGTTCGTCGAGGCGTGAACCGCTCGAGGCTTAGTGCCTAAAACATTTAGTGCTGGCTATTTTTGCTTAGCCGCACAATAAAACATTATTCCCTACGTTCGTAGATTACGCGGAGGAATTAAAACATCGCTAATGCTTGGAGTGTCTGGGTTTTATGCTGACGTTGTATTTGTAGTAAGTACTTTACTGGTGAAGTCAAACCATCAACGCTTATACACAGAAGAATTTGTAGATGTAGTGCTGTTTATTTATGAAAGCAGTGTAAATGCACTGTTGTGTTCCGGTTTGTAGAACATTGCTACCAGAGTAACTACTGGACATACTGAGACTTAACATCTTAAGTCTCGGGATGGCGAGCGCATTAGAATGCCAAACATTGCTTTGTAATTCATGGTGTGGTTTGGTTTTCTGCTGTCCATGAGCGGTTGTTTCGCTTATCATCAGGCGAAAGGCATGCTCTCGCTATTCATCGCAGTGAAAAAAAGCAGATGCAAAAAGTAAAATATTGGTGCCGCAGCTAATTAATGGGCTATTTGTAGTAAATAATTAAGGATGGTCCACAGATATTTGGTTCCTAGTCCGAATTTTGATGAAGTAATTTTTGGTAAAATTGGCAGTACTTTTTGAAATAAATTTATCCACTATTGGACTTATGTGCGTTTACAATATTTCCAACTTAAATAAATATTATTTTCAGATAACTTTTAAGCACATACGAGTAATACGTTTCTTCAAGATATTTTCCTTCGCCGGTGATTAAGGTAAAAGTAATAAGTTCTGCCGTAATTTCAAGGAGTTGATATGGTTGATACCCCAAGGACGAACCTGAAACCTTTCGATTAGTCTATCTAATAACACTATCACTGATTTCGTACAAAACGTATATAATAATTATAACTTTAAAAGTGTAATTTCAAATAGTACTCAAGCACGATATAGGTAGTGTATAGGTCAACAGTCCCAAGCTGTAGGAAACCAAACCGAGCAGGTGAACTAAGCTGCGACCTGACCTTCCTTAATCCTAGTCGTGTGAAACTAGTATGGACTAAAGTCCACGCTAGTTTAGGCCGAACAATACGGGCTTGAGCCTTTGAACGAAGGCTTGAAGGTACACGTAAGGTAGCATATTACTGCCTTAGGCGAGAAATTTTTCCTTATTGAATTGTTAATTTCGAAATTAAAAACAATAACCTTTGCCCAGCAGTGGGACAATATAGGCTAATAAAAAAAAAGTTTTAGATCTCTAACAATAAAAAAAAACATTTTATCTACTATGTTATTATTAATAAAAAAAGAAAGATGCAACTAGGAGACTGTGACGTCATATTCATTAAGTGCGTCGGTGCTAGTTAGAAAGTGAATGTTCCTACTAAGCTACTTAGTATATATTTTTTTCAATAATAGCGGCATACGAGCAAACAGGTCACCTACTGGTCACTGCCGCCCATGAACTTCTACAAAGCTTAACTCATGGATGTGTTGCTGGATCATCAAATAGGGAAGGTAGTAGGAAGGAAATAAGAATTGGGCATCCGGCAACCTCACTCACTGAACGAAACACAATAGCAAAGCTGTCGCTTCACGTCTCCTGTGAGACAGTGGTACCGCCCCGGACGAGCCTGCCCATTCCCGAGTCATGACTGACTATAGCATGGCATACTTCAAAAAATAAATAAAATTCATTAGTTTCTCGATTACTCTATCTCGATTAAATATCTAACATTAAATTCAACGTATTTGCTTTAACAGTAACAATACGGTTCAAAGAAATTTTATTTTTGTTATTTTCGTTTTGGATGATCTTTTCTTAAACAAAAATTGTCTTTTATTTTTGCTATAGCGTGAAATTTGCTAACAATAGGATCAGAAATAGGAAACTAAATTGCTGTTTCGCAATGTATATCAAATCGGTGTATTCAAACGCAATTTTATATAGAGCGTGACACTTCCAATACAAACTGGGTTGCCAATTTACCCGATTTCGTTATTCTCAGACTTTTTATTCAAGGACTTTGAAAACATATGAAAATGGTTTTAGGAGGAATATTAAATAATAACTATCATATCGTTCAACTCTTGAGTGTATGTTAAGAAAGAATACAGAAAGAAGTGTGACAGCAAAGTGGCTTGTATCATCAGGTCGGTTTTTTAAAATCATTTGACTACTTCAAAATCACCCAGAACTATGTCATCTCATCGACCCGACTTAAAACTGCCCGTGTTAAAACCAATATTAATTTTAGACTCCAGTGCGTTTTGAGTAAAAAATTGATGTATTTGAAATGAAGGCATTTGTCTCGAACTTGGCCAAGGCTCCGTTCATTTCAAACGCAGTATACTTGACCCATTTAATTTATTTAATGAACGTCGTGTGTGAGCTGGGAAATTCATTTTCAGGGTTACTTCCTTGTAATAATAATATTTTTTATCTTACGAAATTATCCTTATTTATGAGGCACATCAAACCAATTGCGAGGCCCATGATGACTGCAGTGCAATAATTTAACACATACATACATACATAAACTCACGCCTTTATCCCCGAAGGGGTAGGCAGAGGCGCCACCAGGACACCCACATTTCGCCTTGTAGGTTTCGTCCCAATATTTAAATGCAATAATTAAAATATTATAATAATACATACATTGAAGAGAGATAACCGTCTTGTTACTTTGTAACAGTGGTACTATCGCGGTCGATTCGACCCATTCTTAACGTTATATTAACGATCTGCCACAATGCTCACATTCGATGCATCAAAGCATAATATTATGGAACCACTAAATGGCAAAAAACATATTTAGTTAATAATTTTGACTTGTAAAATCAAAAATCTTACGATTTTAACATCCTGATTATTATTACAATATCCTTAAGTTTCGTGTCTTCTCGCTAATAAAACTATTCCAATTACCTTTAGATAAAATTATAAAGATAGCCACAGAACCCTACGTTACAATTTCTATATTCACTTGGTACTTTTTAAATGTTATATTAAATTACCCGTCCTCTGCTACACATTTTGGTACTTTTAAAAGACCCTCGAGCTATGAGAAGGAGATAGTGAGATTATACAAATTCAGTAAGAATTTATATAATACTAGCTTCTGCCCGCTAACTTCGTCTGCGTGATTAACTTTATTAAAAAAAATATACATATATAGATTATTTGAAATTTCCCATCCCGTCCCGTCCCGTTATATCCCACCCGTCCCGTCTCATTCTCACTCATTGCATATAATTCAGTCCCATCCCATCCCTTTGAGTATAAAAAAGTAACAAATATATCGGATTTCCGTCCTCATCCCACGGGAACACTTAATTTATCTGGATAAAATATAGACTAAGTGTTAATCCATTGTTAATATGGGGAATATTAGTTTTCTCATTTATCTTCCATAATACAAAGAAACATCCTGTATGTAAATAAGACATTTACCAGTTTTTAAGTTGGACTTGTACCTATATTACTGAGAAACCGCATCTCATTTCGTCTTGTAGTTTTTGCGTTATGCGCAAGTAAACAAAAAAAAAACATCCTGTATGTAAATTAAATATAAATCACTTTTTAAGTTGGACCTGCACCAATATAACTGTGGAAACTGGATCTCATTTCGTGCGGTAGTTTTAGAGTAATGTGCAAGCAAACGAAAAGAAACACCCTGTATGTAAATTAAATATAAATCACTTTTTAAGTTGAACCTGCACCAATGTAACTGTGGAAACTGGATCTCATTTCGTGCGGTAGTTTTAGAGTAATGTGCAAGCTAACGAAAAGAAACACCCTGTATGTAAATTAAATATAAATCACTTTTTAAGTAGGACCTGCACCAATGTAACTGTGGAAACTGGATCTCATTTCGTGCGGTAGTTTTAGAGTAATGTGCAAGCAAACGAAAAGAAACACCCTGTATGTAAATTAAATATATATCAGTTTTCAAGTTGGACCTGCAGAAGTATAACTGTGAAAATTGCATCTCATTTCGTGCAGTAGTTTTTGAGTAATGTGCAAGCAAACAAAAAGAAACACCCTGTATGTAAATGCAACATATACCAGTTTTTAAGTTGAACCTACCGCAATACAACTGTGAAAACCGCATCTCATTTGGTGCAGTAGTTTTTGCGTGATGCGCAAGCAAACATACAGACAGACAGACAGACAGACAGACAGACAGACAGACAAAAATTCTAAAAATATTGTTTTGGATTCTGTTACTGTTATAAAGACCCCCCGCGTTAAAATTTCTTAAATATCTTCCATGTACAGACATCGACCATTTACATTTTTATTATATGTATAGAAGAAGATGAACATACATAACCATGCGTACTAAACACTTGCATAATATGTTGTTCTTAATGATATTTATTTTGCTTTTTAGAATACATTCTAACAATGTTGGATAATAATGACGAGAAAAACAGAGCAAAGGGAAAGAAGACAAAGATTGGGTGATAGGTTAACGATCTACGACACTATTCACTGGTGGTGGGTCTCGCATAATTTGAGAGGCCGTCTGGGTAGGTACCACCGAAATGTCTATTTTTCCCACCAAACTGTAAATGTACTATTGTGTTTCAGTTTGAAAGACATTGTAGCCAGAGTAACAACTGGACATAATGACACTTAACATCTTATGTCTCAGGATGGTAAGTGCAGTGGAATGCCAAGCATTGATTTGTAATTCATGGTGATATTTGATTTGCTACTGTCCAATAGCGGTCATATTCCTTACCATCAGGCGAACAACGTGCTCGTCTCACCAATTAGCGCAACAAAAAAGGTAATATCACTCATAAGCAAACCAAGCAAAACTATTCGCTAAATGATATTCCCTCATATGCATACATCAGTGTCGGTAGATAGCTGTTTTGTCCATTTCTACTGCTAATCAACAATATAGCAGCACGTTGTATTCTATTATTAATGCCAGTCTTAGAATCGTGGACTTTTAGACCATTACGACTTGAAGACTTTTAAGCCAGTAAAATTATCAAGCATTAAGAAACTCAACACCTAATACCTCGAGTTGACGTGCTCGGTCCAGTACCATGCAGCGCTTGGTTATAAACTCTGAGTAGATGGTTTTATTTATAGGCAAGCGTGGAGCCGACCATCAGCCAATCGAACTGCTCGCATTCTCAATCAAAATTTAAAATATCTCGGTATTGGCACTCAATGGCAGGCAACCCAAAAAATAAGAGTTCACAGAGACGCGATATCGGTAACGAAATAAAAACACGCGAGGGATCTAACACGGCGGCGGGTCGTTTTCACACGAACCAATCCAGAAGCTAGCAGTTCCCGGAATCAAATCCCGGAATTTCGGAGTTACAGGCACAGAAATATATGGTGGCGGGCCATGGAAGTAGCGGGTTAATCTGGATGTGGAAGTGTATATTTGACACCATTTTATTTAAGTAACAAACTAGACGGAATTTGCTTAGACCGTGGTCATGGATGAATCTTAGAGAACAAAGCTCTGAAGTTCAGAGCATACTTATTTATTAATTACCCGAGGAACCTGAAAATTATAGAGATATTAGCAAAAAATATATATGATACGTGAAGTTCGCCATCCCGCAATTGATTTCTCTCAATCATAGACAAGAACTGTTTCCCGCAGCGCGGTGTGACTCAAATACCCGTAAATATCTACGACTCCCATATTTAGTGGTGGTAAAATGGGCTATAATCATTTACAAACAGCTTAGACGCTTGCTAATCCATTACATCTACTATAAAAAACTATAATACCTAAGACTCGTAACAAAATAATAAGGAACAATAAATTAACATTATAACATTCAATAACAGCATTATTCGACCAATTTCCCAAAATCTCCGCCCAGAACCAAATGAAATATCACTAACGCAAACCCGAAAATAGTTTTACGATCCATCAGTCTTGGGACTCCATAAACTGCGGAACGCGTAAAACAAACATAAAAATGTTTACATCCAAACTTTAGCAGCATTTTGATCTGGTATTCATTTGGGAAACCTCTGCTCTTGAATAGATGTACCTATAAAATTGTGTACTTTGAAAAAATATTGTAGCTAATTATGTTACGTAGACCTACGTCGACTTAGAAACAAGGCTCTTTAGATGATTTTGTTACTAAATATCGTATTTTATTTGCGACATGGACTAACGACAATATACATTTATGTAATAATTCAAGATACAATATATCTCATTCGTGGAAATCAGAAACAACGAGGCAATTTACCGAAACAAATATTAATGGGCGTGATAAATATTTTTCTTCGCAATTGGGTTTGAGTTTGATAGTAAATGTTCAGCTAATAGCTAAATAATATGTTTATAGTTCGCTGTGTTAATTCTTGGGGGAATCTCATGTTTAGCTATAGTTTAGTTTCCTGAAGATAATTATCTAATAATCTCGGCGTCAAAGTAATCACCTTCGGGTGCAGTGCAGGTATTTTATCGAGCCTGACAAAAATATAACGAATTCATCAATTTGCCAAAAAATGATTTCTAGCTTTGAATATTTTATTTTGACTAACTCGTTACTACATTCCTAGAAAAGACACTTTGATGATATTATTTCGAGTTGGAATCCATTGAAGTTGTATTGAGTTACTATTATTTTAAAAATATTTAAAGGAGATTGTCTTTTTTCTTGCAAAAGTATCGTATCTTATCATTATATTAAATTAAAACTATAACGGTTTCATTAGAAAATGACACTCAATGAGATTACCGCTGCGTGAAACTCGCTTGTGGACATGGACCTTTAATTAAACAGTGTACACCTTTCCACACTATCTCTCTATTTGGTCCTATACAGAACAGTTAGTGAGGTAATTTTATCTCATGCACAACAAACACAGCTTAGTTTTGCTGTAAAGTCCTGCACTGTCTTATTGATAATTCTTTTTAACGCGTTTTTTCCATCATAAAATTATATTTATATGCTCCAAAAAAACACGGCGTGTAAAAAATAATAAATTATTACGAAATCTTAAAAAAATCAAATTTCTGCTGTCACGAGATTGATATACCTCGATATTTACAGTATCAAGTAAACAGTAACAGTAAACGATTATTCCTATAGTCGTCAATTCCCAGTGGATACTATATACGAACTGCACTATACTTACAAAATACTCAAGATTCAACTACTTATTTTCAGTATAAATAAAGCGATAATTTTATTGTACTACAGATTAATATAAATCAATTTAATCAGATGCCACGTTCCTTTGTACCGCCCCAGGCTGACATTAACAAACCTTACGCCACGTTCGTCCCTAGTGTACAGCTAGGTATTATCAGACTGATTAGGGCCCTTGTGACTACGTAATTTTATGAATTGTCGGAATAAAAGGTTTTGTTTATTGCTTCTGTCGGGTGGCGTGACTTGTATAATAAAACCTTTTATCAAGGACGCTATTTTCTGATTCTGTATGATAATAGCTCGTATTTATGTTGAAAGGTTATGTGAGGCTATGTGTAGTTTGGCTTGATTGATCAGCTGGGCTGCGTGGGAACCATGGTCTTGTCATGAGTATTGTCGGGAAGTAATAGATTTGTTGTTCTGATTTGTAATTGGATTGTTTCTTTTTCAATATCATTCTATCTGCAATAGCTGGTCACGATTGCTTCTAGTATTCAGGTTTTATCAGAATTAATAGTGCTTTCATTTGTCACTTTTTTTTGGCCTTTTTAGATTGTACAAATCATTTATTATATTAATCCCTGCTTAGTCTCAAACACGAATACCATTTGTACAGATATTAAATTCATCTTTTGTTTTTTAGTTACATGACAGACATAAAGATCATACGTATCTACTCCTTTGAAAATAAACAACACTCTAGAGATTTTTCCAATACAAAATAAATCGTCGAGGCTTTATAATTTTATCCAAAATTATCACTGCAAAGGGCTTATTCCTCAACAGCCACTCATCAAATTTTAAAACCTTTTATAAATATTCGTTATCGGTAATGCTTGACTTTAACGCTTCAGATTTTCGATAAAACGTTGCTACTTTCGTTAAAATATTTTTCATGCGTGAGGTTTAAAGTCCTAATCGCAACTATTTTTATTCCAAATGTATTGTTGATTCTCTGGAGACGTATATCGTTACGTGCAGTAAGACGTGCTTGTTAAACATACATTCTTGATATCCAGTTGGCAATTTTGAACTTGAGCGATAGCTGATAATGGGGACGAAGCAATTGCGAGAAACACCTATGATATACCGTATGATGTATCGGATTTGGTAATTGCATATACCTTAAATAAAGCATAATATGGAACTTGGTACCTTTATGTTCAGTCTTTTTGAGTTTCAGAGTTTGTTTCCTCCGAAAATATTAATCTTTTTATCTTCATCTTTGTATTGCACGACATTGCTGCTATTCGATTACATATTCGGTTTCTTACTCTCTGGTATTTACCACTCAAAACTTTCGAAATTCATCCTAGTTATTGAACGATAAATATTATTAAATATTTATTGTCACATATTGTAGTGCACTAAAAGTTACTGTTGCTATCCAATAACATGCCTTTCAGCACTATTCTATGTGTCCTCATCCATCAGCCAGCCACTGCAAAATAAATACTAGACAGTATTATCTATCAGTTTTAATAGCGAATAGGAACAGCACAACCATTAATAAGAGAAGATGGATGCATGCTCGGTTTGCATCTCGTGTATCTCGGTACCATGGCAACGTTGAATATTCACCGCACGACGCGTTCGCCTGAATTAACTAGACTTAATGCGAGCTTAAAGCGTGTAGTGTGAACGTTAAATATATTATGAAAAATAGTTGAGGATAAATGCTTTAACACCTCATGTGGGAATATTTTGGTAGTTTTATTTTAAGTTGCGGAGTTCTTTGGTGACGTGGATTCCTTTAAAATTACAGTTCAGTATTATATAACAGACTTTATTGGTCTGGTGACTACATAATATCGGCTGTTAACGATTAGGTCCTGGATTAGGTGTCCAGTTCGGTAAATGCACTTGGTTTGATATTTTTGATTCAAAAGATCTGGACATCCAGCCTCACCGTAATTTCCAACGAGTACCCGGAGTGGTAACACTAGACCACTTTTTACTATTAATTTTTTGAATAGTGTGCTCTTTATTTTAGGACAGTCTGTTACATCAATGACTTACATGGCGGTTGTGATAACTCTCGCTCAGAAACACTTGTGAAATTTAAAATATTTTGAAGTCAAAGGCAGTTGCGAATGGTAGGACAAGAGAACACCATTCGCTTAACAAAATTCATAACATTTAAAATCAAAAGTAAACATCTTTCCAAGGAAAAAAATACCCAAAACAAAAGTTTCCGATACATAACCGATATACTGTTTTATGGGTAAGAAGGGCAACATTTCTTGCCTCCGAGTTCTTGCGTATTTCGTCTCGAAAGATTTATGATTTATTCATGAGCCAACGCTTAGGGCCTTCCTATGGGATTTGTGTTATTTAAAAAACGTTGGAAATCTAAGAACGTGCAAACCATACCTTTGGCGTGAAATAGAATGCCAAATAGATTTTGTTTTAATATTCGATCTGGGAGCTTAGTGACGAAAGTTGAAAGTTCTGAGTAGACGCCAAAAGAAAGTGGAATTAGGTAAATCTTATTCCACTTTTGCTTATCCTATACTTACGCGGAGTAAGGTTTATGATTTTTATGTTTTTTGTTTGATTTGCTGTTGTATGTGTGAGGGTAATCAAAATCCATCAGATTCACAAATATCCAAATCATGTTTTCTTTCATAGCCAGTTGCAATTACCAATGATTCCTTCGAAATAGATGTGTGTAGGTAAAAAGTTTTCGGATGTAGGTAATAACAGCATCGAATGTTTACCAACAACATGAACAGAATACCTCAGGCCGTTTCTAACGTATTAGTGATATTTTTATGAGCCTTTCATCAATAATTAGTTTGCAAAAAAAAAACATTTTATTTTTATCGAAAATTACTTTCAACCGTGTTTTCCTTTTATTTAAATACCGATATTGCTGCCACAGTTAACACAACCAAAATAGCTTTTATGGATACCACATCAAATTTTATGTATATTATTCTACCATTTTCAACGTTTTAATTTTCGATGACACTCAAAGAATGAACACGAAAATGTGTCGTTTTTGTGGAAAAAATTAAAACGGTATAGGTAACGTTCACCCGAACGTTTATATAAAAACGAACGTTTTGTTTCCGCTATGTTGTTTATCCTGAGGTGAGATAACACGGGCGCGATTTTGTTAAGGACATGGCTGGCCGGTCAGCGGAGTAGCGTTTTTGTACATATTCAAGTTTAATGTGTGATGTCAGATTATTAGCTCTTGCGTTGTTAATTGTAAGGGCTACCCTTGACTTAGATTTTTAGTTTTAAAAAATATTTCAAAGGAATTTTTTACTCTTAATTCAAACAGCATTGAATGATATATATTATGCAGCAAGGATTTCGCTATTGATAAGACCGTCCGCTCCTCAGCTTGATTACTTTGGTTTGAAATATCTGTAATGAATTACCAGTGACTAGAATTTCTGCTCGACACGTTCTAAGATTGTCTTCATATTAAGACGAAAAATAGCTGGGGTGAACTATTACAGGCTCTACTGGCCTAGCTGCATACCTATTGAAGGTTATAGGCATGACCTTACCTATGTATGTATTTGGACTCGCCACTATAATCTGCTACCCCCTGTAAGTATGACCGCTGGTCTACCACACAAAACTGTTTGTTCCCGCATGCCGAGTGTGCATGGAGTGTAACGACCCTTTTATTACATTACTTTGTGATTTTTTTGCTCACGTCAGTAAAGGAAATGCTTTTCCACCCGTCCGGTCTGATAACTAGGTTTATTTAAGGATTTTGCATCTTGGGCAAAAGCTTTTCACCGTTGCTTCGGTACCTTTAAAAATGCTTATTATTGGATAATACAAAACCAATAAAATAGCCTTATTAACGAATTTTCTCATAATAAAATGGGCAACATCTTTGAGATTACAGATTAGCCATATTCGTCACACAGCAGGCATTAGCCTTTTCTAAAAGTATGAGGCCTTAGGCTATAACCTAAAAAATGAAATTAAATATCCAGATGGAAGCAAAATTCTAAATTAAGTTACTAAGAAAAAAGGGTGACCGTTGATTAAATTATTTTTATACCTATGGAGTAAAAAGTCGATTGAAGTTGCTTACTTCTATTTCAGAGGTAAAAGTGAGAAATATTTTTTCAGTTCCGTTAAAACATTTTACATTTTTTAGTTTACGTGTGCAGTTGCTAGAGAAGTTCTTAAACGAAATTCGTTTGATGTTCGATCCCCGAACGACGAGTAATAACTTTATGTACCTACAAGAAATATATTTGTTTTTGGGTCTGGTGTTGTCTAATCGGAGTCGCTCAAAGTTTCTGATACCTATATTACAAAACTAAGATACAAGTCTTGCGGGATTTTGACAAAATTGGATTGTTAGGTAAAGCATTTATTATTTACAAACCAAACTTAGCACAAGGTACTGGTCAAATTATTCACATCCATAACACCCTAACAAATGTTTGACCAAACATACGACTTGATGCGAATGCCCTAGGCTTTCAAATCCCAGCCAACATTAAGCTCAAATTAGCTGACGCCACAAATAGTTACTTATCTCCGCATATAAAATGAAACGCATTTATGTAAATGCAATAAATCTGGAAGACGTCAGTCACACGGCCGTATTTCAAAAGGCCATTCAGCGATGTGAAGCGCTCATGTGTAGTTAGATACCGCTGCGTTTGACGTTTTTGTATGCGCATTATGAATTAGTGGGAATAGTTGTTGGATTTATCGCGGCAAGAATATAGTTTTTTTATTTAAATACAAATTGAAGTGATCGATACACTAATTTATTTCTTTGACTTTACGCTGGTCACTGACGAGCCCAAGGCCCTTCCGCCTTATCGCCGTAAATTCTGTATTTTTGTTAATTGATGCTAGTTTTTTCCATCTTCTCTATGATCTAAAAACGGTGAGACAACCTGCCTCAAGATATTTAAAGGTATAGCGAACATAGAACATGAAGGTTTTGCTACCCGTCATATTCGCAGATGCTATTGTGTTGAGTAGGTAAGTTGAGAACTTTTGGCAACTGATAGCTATTCCACGGAAGTTCATTTCCTGGACTGCATTGAACATAACATTGTAGCCATTTTACCGCATCAGTTTAAAACAAAACAAAACCCAAATATAAAACACAAACAATAAATACAATAAAAAACTCATCCCTTAATCTTCTGTTCATATAAATTCAGAGACACAGACCCAATATAATCCCTCAAACACGCAATACTACACCTAATTATACCATTTTGTTATTAAATGGCACCACACGGACCTCATCCCTCGCGTCCTCTTTCAGCGGACCCAGTGCAGCCAGCTTTATGAGACCATTAGTCCGACACTTAGAATTTGAGATCTTATGTTCCATGGGTTTATGAGTGTTATATTAATTTTATAACTCATATGGAATTTGATGCGATGATTCTCAAATATTTATGACGTCAGCGTATTGATTCCGATAACAGGGTTGTAATGCAAATTTTTCAAAGCGTTACGTCGGGCGATAAGCAAGCTGCTTAATTGGTATGACTTTTTTATAAACAAAATCACACATATTCTAACGGCCTTTTACATAGATAGATTTGAATCCTATTTTAGTCATCGAATGTTTTGTCTTCTTGCGCTCAAACAGAAATCTAAAGTCGTTCGAAAGGGACAAAACATTCGATAACTAAAATAGGTTTTAAATCCGTCTAAGAATAAGGCTATAATAAGATATCAATGATACCAGCTAATAAAAAACATGAATGATTACTAGACTGATTCATGGCAGTAATGCTATTAATTCACTTCAAATTTCAATCAGACTCAGGTTTTGTATAGCTCGAATTACTTTAAGCAAGACACAGAATAACGGCTACACATACACATTTCATGGTGGTATTTAACTTTGAATCGTAATATCCAACATAATTAATAGTTTTGGTGGTGCAGTTGTACTACGGTATGATGGCAAAGTTGAGTTGATGGTTCGAAACCCGAGTTGGGCAAAGTGATATTGAATTTTCACATCGTGGGACGGAAAATACAAGGAAAAACGTGGGTATCTTGGTTGCACCTCTGCTTAACTCGTCTGGGAAAAAGGCGTGAGTTTAGGTAGTAGTAATAGTTTAAAGTTACAAAATATTATTTTCATGATCACCACATTTCTCTGGTCATTTGTGGGCTCATGATACTACATTTCATATTTCACTTCATGAATAATATCCTGAATCATTCCTATTATTCTTCAGCTTGTTTTCTGACGCCCTGCATAAAATTTACGTACCCGCACTATTCCTTTAATGAAGTCATTATACAATAAGCTATGGCTGCAATATACTGGACATTTGCACTAATTCGAATTGCAAGCATTCCTGCTTTATTGTGGACTAGAGAGGCCAGCGTTTGCCGGACCTATTGTACATTCTGTGCATAGTATTCGTTAGTGATAAATACTAGGAAATAGGACAATTCTAGGTAATTATTATTAACCAAGAGTCTTCTAACGCGTATTTTTCTAAGAATTTACGGACAAAAATGTCGTATATTTTTAAGTATTTCATTTGAATGGTATGCCCATTATGCATGTAGACCTATAAGAATCATATCGATTATACAAATAATAAAAAAAAAACTAGAGATTTTCATTACATGTGGTTTATTCTTAAAAAAAAACTAGCTTTGAGTTTCGTACTCTACGTAATTCTGGTTTTTTTTTTTATTGCATTGAATGGCGAGACGAGCATGCCATTCGCCTGATGGTAAGCGATACGACCGCTCATGGACAGAAGCAAAACCAAACAACACCATGAATTACAAGGCAATGCTTGGAATTCCACTACGCTCGCCATCCTGAGACATAAGATGTTAAGTCTCAATATGTCCAGTAGTTACTCTGGCTACAATGTCCTTCAAACCGGAACATAACAGCGCATTTAAACTGCTGTTTGGCGGGAGAAATAAAAATTGCGGTGGTACCTACCCAGGCGGCCTCTTACATATGAGAGACCTACCACCAGTAGTTGTGATGAGCTCCCGCGAACGTCAATGATCACTCTCCGTCAAGCTACCCACAAATTCTTCACTAAGCTATAAAACATCTCACTGACTCATTCACTTCTCGAATCAACAGTCGACTTAACAGCCAACGTTTACGTACGTAATATAAAACAACATTTATTGTGTTTTTATATTTTATCGTAAAACTGAGCTGTAACAAATTTACCGTACCTGAAGAGTCTGCTGAGTAATGGCTCCACTCCAAACAGTTAAAGCTTACACCGGAGTTACATCGGTGCGAATCAAATACGTATTTTGAAGCGAAATAATTTTACTTAGGTATTTTGTAATATTTATTTGCAAATAAAGTACCGTGCGACGTAGAAAAAATAGCAGGGAACACGCCTGGTTCAAAATCTTAAACTTGTCTTAATGAAACCTAAATGAAATTCCGCCTAAATATCTGTTTTCCTCAACCATTGCTCCTTCTTACAGTGGAATCCAAAAACTACAGTCGAGAAGTTACACCCGGCGCGGTATAAAGCCTTTTTTCATTCCGCAAACTCCCTTTGTGTTGCAAATTATGAAATTTATTTGCTAAGTAAAACACTTTTATGAATTTGCAACGTTAATGTGCCTTTTAATCTACTGAAAGTATAACGAACAATTTACTTTTTGTAAATTCACTGTTAAAGTTTGCGGCCGGGGTGTTATCTTGGTGATCTATTACTTGATTATTTTTTGCGTTAACCCTTGTTCTTTAGATATTTTTGGGTATGTCGCCCTAGCTATAATATTATATCTATGGATCTGGCTGGATTTTGAGTCTTCAAAACTTAAAAACTGGTTCAATTTGAGTATCTTTTCGTGGAAAACTTTTGTGGAAATTGACACTTGTGTTTTGGGTTCAACCTTATTAAAGCCTAGTAGATAGGAGTAACTGTTTGAATTGGTTGTCTTAAACATTTCTCACCAGAAGATACTATATTTAAATTCCACTGTATTCGCTATTAGAAGCTCTGTAGTAAATTTGTCGGACCAATATAGAAAATACCTAATAAGTCTTGGTGAACTTTGCAATAATTCACTAGGACAGTCTCCGTGGAGCAGTTGGTTAGCCGCCACCCTTGAAACGAGAGGCCGGGGTTCACGTACATGTATTTGTTTCGAGTCTGGGTGTTGGTGAGACTATGTATGTGACTGTTGGGTGTATTTATTTATTATTTATTAATTTATATAAATAAAGAATTGACTTCAAACACGCATTTATGTTTATACAAAAACTATTAAGTTGCCACCCCGCGTAATCTATTAAGCGTTTCAATAAATATATTTGATAGGAATGCTATTTAAAATTGTAGTGGATTTCGGTGATGCATGACGAATATATTTTGTTTGTTCATTTTATAGCAAATATGAATGTGTACTTAATTAATAAAATGTTTATTGACAAAGCTTTACATAAGTTTGATTAAAAACTATCGAGTTCGTTCTCGGGGGTGTATTGCGCATATTTTTTTTATGGAATTACGATCAGTAATTCAATCATTTAAGCAAATCTGTTGACGTCATGAGTCCGATAGAATATCAGTCACATTTTCGACATTCGAAATAGAAATATGATATAAAGACCGATCGGTTTGAAGATACCAAGAAGTATTACAATTCCCTCATCTGACATTGGTCTTAGTCATTCAAAATCCCTAAGCTGCTTTATAAGTCTTAACGGATATAGAACGTAGCATAATGACCCCCATAACCTGCAGGCAGCCAGTACAGTAGTTAACACAAGTTTGTCATTGTTGTTCAGAGGAAGCCCTCGGAGCGGTGCTAACTTGCGCCCAGCACGTTTTCGCAACGACGCCATTACAGTGGACCTGGGAACGTGCTCCCAAGCGATGCAACTCCGGACGAACTTATAGAAAAATGAAAACAAACTCGCCAACTATTGAACTGGACAAATTGGACAGTTTAAGTTTGCTACATGACCTAAAGTTGGTGTATATGGATGTCAGTTAGAGCAATTGTGTAACAATAGCGAGAGGTATGGTCTACAATGGATGTCGCTTGAATATATATTTTTAAATATATGTACATATTTACAGTGCGGTAAAGTTTGTAGCTTAGACAAGGATAAATAATTATATTAAGTCTATATCTATATTTGTTATATTTCGGAGTATTTGAATGTCTAACATTGTTTTACGTATGTGTCCACTATTTTACAGAAATAATTATTCAAAATAATGTAGCTGTTGAAACAATGATGTTTGAAGTAATTACTTCATCCAATACCGCAAACTAAATATAATAAGAAATTAAATATACATTTTAATCGCGATAAAAACAATGTGGACACCCTCCGACCGACACTAATTACAAAAAGTCATTAAAACACCCGCTCAACGATTCATAAAAGTAATTTTAATACCGAAATGGGCACTCGTAGCGTTTGGCCAAAACGATCGTAAAATATGTATAGAAAACAAATGAATTGATTTTTTTCCATCCCAAATGGTATAAATTGTAACAGATGGCCTTTTCGGGAATTATAATTGTTTGTTATCTTTTAGGTCGGACTGTGCTTATCTCGACTTAATTGCTTTCATTTTGTTGTACACCGGCTGGTGTGGATTTTATGGGCTGTAGTATTGACATTTTGTTTATTGGTTAAGCCTCGGTATAACAAGTTTGTAGCACAATGTTACTGAAAACCGAGTGAACAAATAGAGCCGATAAAATAACACCGCGATGAAATATGAACAGGTTGGATGAATGTATATTTTTTAAAGTTCTGGGGTGATTTTAGTGTTCTAGATGAGTCATATTAAGTACAGTATGAAGGATTTCGAAGCGCAGTAAGACGTTACTTCAGCTGTGAAACAAGAGGTCGCGGGTTAGATCCCCGCACCGCGATATTTCTTTGTGTAATCCACAATTAGTATTTGTTTAGGGTCTAGGTGTGTGTAATTTTTCTCAATGACTGTTTCCCACGACACAAGCCTCGATATTAGTGCGTGGTCATAACTATGTATGTTATTGTTGGGTATGGAAATATATTACGAATTTTTGTAACGTGTGAACTTTCCTGTTATGTTTTATCACAGTATTCTATACTAATATTATAAAAAGAAAAGATTTGAATAGGCTCCGAAACTATTGAACCGATTTGAAAAATTCTTTCACTGTTGCGTAGGTTCAATTTCCCCGGGTGACATGGGCTGTATTTTATTTTCAACAAAATATAGGGAATTTTACTAAAACTCCAATAATGTAACCCAATGTGTAAAAAAAAATACCTAAAATATTGTTTACATCAAAAATTTCAAAAAATATCTGCATCCGGGCGAATCCGGGCCGAGCCGCTAGTTATAAATAATTTGAATAATTTTATTTCAGTCAGAAAATTAATAATCTCTGTCGTTCCTCCCACGGGCTTCTCACCATTCCTAAAAAGTAAATATTCCTCTCATTTTGTGGGTGTTTCCCTTGATTGTAATAGGGATTTTCTTTCATGTAATAAATTGCTTGCTCCTTAAGTCAAACCTACTCAATGAAATAAAACAGTAAATTAATCACCCGGTGTTATTACAACTGAAGTCGGCCCCCATTATCATCTTTGTCCTAACGATAAATTGAAATTGGTATTTAATTTTTTCAGGTCGGTTTCGCACACTGATATAATATCTAAAAGAAAGTGCTGTGAAACTCAAAGTTTTATCTCAAACTATAATAATATAGTATGAAACTCAAAGCAGTTGGCATCACTTCAGTTTCTTTACAAATGTTGCGAACTGAATGGTTTGTCACAGAGAAGTTTCAAGAAAAAAATATCGTAACTTTAAAATATTCAGGTGGACTGAAAACTGTGCATATTGTATGCACCGAGCCATTGTTGCTCGTGCGTAAAATTTATGCTTGAACAATTTTACATTTCAACGAACAATTCACGACTTTTGTCCAAAATTCTCTTCAATAATATAATACGTCTGGACGTAGGTTTTTTCATTCTCTTTGATGTTCCGAAATAAATGTCGCACAATGTCAGCCATTTTTAAGGGGTCTCAATAACCTTATGGCGGAGTAACAAATTCAGTGGACATTTGTTTTACATATCAACGTGTCAGTGAACCCGTAATAGGCCAACGTGATTCACGATACAAGCATCATACATACATCGTCCCTGGCATAGAGAAGAAATATGAGTTGACACATATTTTATTAATATAATAAATGCATACTGTAAGACAAACTTCTCTGACCCGGTGAGAGAGTCGCTGTTATCGCATTTGGTGTTGCCAGTAAAAATAAATTAAGCAACAAAGTGGGTAAATAATTCGTAGAATTAAAAATATTATCCAAAATACTATTATATTATTATGTATAGTGAAGTTCCATTAATAATACACTGGTATGTGACAAAATCATAACCTACTTGTTTGAAGTTCGTTAAAAATATGAGAATATGCACACACTACATAATATGTATCTGGACTTGACGTTAAACACCTTGCAATTTGAAAGAAAGTACATGGGTAAAATGTTGGCGTAACGTCAGCGAATGGCAAGCAGATTGACATTTCAAAATGGCGTCATTAGTTTCTTCTTTTGGCCACCGGGCCAGATAAGTTTGTAAATCTGTACATAGTTGTATGTGCTTCAGCTGTTATTTATGTCGAAAAAAAATAATCGAATATTGTAACCTCATTGTGTAGTTTCCAGTAAATATTTTTGATTGGTCGTAAAATTCCACATTGTCAAACTTAAGTTGACCAATGTTGTGGGTTTGATGCGTTTGTTATATTTACTTCGTACAATGAAAAGTTTTACAACCCACAATTCTTTGCTAATATAAAATCCAACTTCTATTCAGCCGTGCAGTATGAAACTCACAAACGAACTACACCCCTAAGCTATTTAAAAATACATTGTTGATTATAAATCTTGGTACACGCGCAGTACGGCTCAAGTTTGTAGTTGCACTCCACTTCTGAACCAAACTTGGTAACTCGGAGCTGGTCGGAAGTCTTCATATTCTATTATGTCCGTCGAATGACGAGACGGTTGTTCGCCAAGTTTTGTAATCCAAGCCGATGTTTGAATGATAAAATGTCCAAGTTTACTATTTGTGATAGCGCAGTTCTGGAGTCTTGTTATCGGGATACCAGGCTGTCTATTAATAAACTTAGGATTGCTGCAGATGTAGGCTTCTGTTATCAAAGCCAGGTTGTTGCGGAATTTTATTTTATAGTATTATTAATTAGAAGCATTTTACAACTAACAATAGCTTGAAAACAGAAGCGCATTAGAAATCAGAAACAGAAGCCATATTTATAAATTGGATTTTTTTAATAATATGATGATATTATATTTGGTCGTCATTTTGAAACCTTGCTTATGACCTAAAATTTGGAATACGAATTTTGAACTGAAATATTACAATCGCAACTTATGCAAATGGCTAGAAGAAATTCACTTAGGTCGAAATTACTTCCCCAATTTTGGAAACAAGGAAAAAACAACCCATGCAAAATTATAATATGCAAATTCGCCCCGGTGTCGCTAATACTCCGCCAATCGAAATGACATTTGTGAAAAAATTCAAGTGAAATTATTTAAAATTACCATCTCATTGCTATTCTTCGGGATGGAAATCATTTTGTGCAAACGAGATAAATTTGAACCATACATTTTCGATTAAATTCTTACTTTTATTTATGAAATCAATGTAAGATGGTGTTATTGAGATGCGCAGAAACACTACTTATCCTATTATTGTCTCTAAACTTTTTCAAGATATACGTACATGTAAAATAAGTAGATGTTAAATACATTGGGACTTTAAGCTTTATTCAAATAAATTTTCAATATGTAATAATCAAAGAAGTCAAATCACACTTCGTAATATTATGCAAAAAATGCTAAAACTATAAATACTTTAATACATATTGTTAACAAAAATTAATTAATAATTGTTAACAGTCGGCCTTTCCTGGCTTATTCACGTCCCGTGAAATGTAATGAGAAAATTATTAACAACATTTTGACTTTTATAATGACACAATACTGCATAGTACTCAGTATTCTTCTGTAGTATAGTCAGTATCTCTTCCTGTAATTATTTTCATACTGCGTTTGATTAAGTGTACTGCAGCTGTTCATATAAGGCACTGATTTTCAAGCTATGATTGCCTTTTCCAGTCGAAGCAATAATGCCAGCTTAATCCAAATCGATTGTATATCGAGTGATTGCAGTCACTAGGGCGGATTTTATACGTTGTATACTGTAATGCACACTTGCATTTGGGCAGCATGGTGTATAAGCATCTCATCAATCATATCTCTCAAAGCATTCTTGGTATAAGAGTCCGGTATTAAGCAACAGACGCATAGTAAAATGAAGTGATACAAATATCCTAGGCGTAGTTGTATTACGGTACGGTTACAAAGCTGAGATCTCGGGTTCGAGTCATGGATCGGGTAAAGTGATATTGGATTTTTCTATTCATTATCGGTCTGGAGTCAGGACTTTGTGCCCGATATGGCGATAGGTTCGCCCCTTATCAAATCGTGGGACGGAACATACAAGGCGAAATGGGGGTGTCCTGGTGGCGCCTCTGCCTATCCCTCCGGGGATAAAGACGTGAGTTTATGTATCTATGTACAAATATCCTACAAAAGCAAAGCTGTGTCCCATGTATAAGCCGTTGTACGCTGGAAGATAGCTTGTGAGCACCTGAGACTAAAATAATTAAACACTAGCTTCGTGTAACAATTATCTTATAATAACCCTCAAACCTTCCAACTTCAATTAAACGTCTGGTTATGTTATCCAGAGTATCCTGCAATTTGAGTGGGAAATAAACGGTTCATTCCGAGCATAAAGCTGCATTTTATAAGAACACCGCCACGTAGTGTCGTGTTACAGAATCTAATTAAAATATTCAGCGCAATGCCAAAAACCACTTTCGGTGTCGCAGTTAATGATTATGTTAGTTTCACTGTCTTTTTAGAGTTTGTTTATGTTTGAAGTGGATTTTCTTAATAGTTTTAATAATTTTTCAAATTCATACAATGTTGAGGGTCCAGAATGCAGTCGTATTCTGTTCGAATTTTCATTTTATGATATCATAGTGTACAAGCTTATTATTACTGAGGGAAATTTTGAAACGCCAATCAAATATTGAACCAATTATGTTTCTAAATGTGTATGAAAATTTGCTCTTAATGGATAGCCGCCATGGATGGCAAGCCGGATCTAATTTTAATTTAATTTAAGTTTAATTAAATTATTATAAGGTTTATCCATTACCTAAGCACAGATTTCTCATGATGTGAAGATACGTTCTCATTTCGCAGTTTGAGTGTTCACTAAAATTAATAGCTGTCTAGTTATGAATAAAAAATATTCCACCAAAGATTTCAGAAATAAGTTAAAAAATATAATAATGATGAATAGCTTTTAGCGAACACAAACATAAAATTCGTAAACGACAGTTAATCTGACATTAATAAAGATGTATTCTCAAAAACAACCGCAAACGAAAATATTATAAAAATAAAGAAAAGATTCTACTTGACATAACCTCAAAAGTACGGAGAATCACAAACTCGCTTAATATATCCTTTGCTCGGCACTGAAACTTTTTGGTCTTGTATTACACTAATTACAAAGGAAAATTTGTTTGCCATTGCGATGAGTTTCACGAGGAAATTGAGTTTTTAAACGCTTTCATTATCTCTACCCTTTAATCTTATATGAAGTGGATGGTTACTGAATGTCATTATAAAAATATAATAAGCGTATAATCTGGTAATGAGTAGTCTTTTAGCTGATTTTTATCTGTAGGGATTTGTGGATGGCTTCTTCGATAGACGTGGGTGAAATGTGATGGTTTCTACCATCACATTCGTGTTTGCGGGTGTTACATCTGAGCCTGTATTTGGCTTATTCATCATCATCAACCCGTTGCAATCCACTGTTGGACATAGGCACCTCCCAAGGTACGATATATTATCTGTCTGAAACACCTTTTGTGGCATTTAATTATTTATTAAAAATCATCTACTGAAACTTTTGTTTAATTTTATCCGTAATTATATGAGAAAAAGATCACGTCTATAATAAGCTTCCTTTCAATTACATTCCTTTGCCTGCATATATAATCGACATACCTAGTTGAACGGTAAAAATAATGATATATTTTCCGATTTTTTAAATTTAAATAAAGCAAATTTTTCCCACAACGTACAATAGACGGCCGGCTTGTACAGCCGCGGTTGCACCGATTATGACCCCGCGGTCAAACGGAACACATGGTGCGGTGACCATTTGGATTAATGCCATTACGCGGTCTCTGCTTTTTAAAACCTAGCTTGATAATTAAAATTTCATTTTTTGCAAGCAGGCAGGGCAGGCAAGGCAGTTCTTCTGTTCCAGGAACACTTTTTAGCTGATTTCGAATACTTTTTTGCAAGCTGTTCCAGAAATGTATGGAATATTTTTTACTCTGTTAATTATATTTTGGGTTTCAAAAACAGGTGCAAGCTAACTTGATGTACGAGCATTACTCTCTAGATTCATTTAAGCAAAAACATTTCCATCGATTCTGTAATACGAGTAGTTAACTTTATTCTTTCCTTCATCTTTCCCTATCGTCCATTCTTATAGACCCGCAATATTCCTTCAATTCTCCAGGCGTTATAAAAGACTCAATTCAATAATGACTCAATAACTTCATTTTCCATTTTTACATCCTTAGAAATTGTAGGACCAATCAATTTCGCCGCATCTGACCGCGAATTGAGTTCCAAATACAGGTTTAATTTAGTTCAGTAATTTAAAATAATATCCCAATGAGCCGAAATACGTGTGCAGCTCCGTTGTAATTGGATTAAATAGCTTAACGGAAACCGATAATTTTGTTGTCACAGCTGTCGACGACGTCAGGGCATTTATACAGTATTGCTCAGTTTTATTTTGAAACTACTCGATTTGTTGTGTTTAATCGACTTCAGAAGAGGAAGTTCTGTGTTTGCTCCTTGTATTCTATTTGTTCGTTCACGAATATTTTGATTGGTTTGATTTTGTGGTGACTTGTTTCTTTGAAGTATGGGGTACTATTTGCTTTCCATTTATGAATGTGAAATAGAATGTCAAGATGAAGGTCTGTAAAAGGTCAATCGTGGTTCATTTACTTGTATTTCATATAATTTGTATAAATAAGGTATCGCTCTGAACAGGTACCATAATGGTATTATTGACATGACGTATTTCACATTAGTAACAAAAAGAAGTAATGCTAGAGAGATAACCCTCCTAGAATATAAGACATTGAAGCCAATTTCAAGCTAAATTGTAGACGAAAACTAACCGATAGTAAACACATAAAAGTAGCAGTCACAGACACTATCTGTGAAAAATAAATCACCCTTCAAACGGAGATACGGCCAGTTTCACCCATTCGCATTTCGTATTCTTTATATCCCAATAAAAAAAAACTTTAGTTCTCGCAGCAAAACAATCAGAATAAACATTAGTATGTATGCGGTAACGTGATACGCGAAAATAGAAACATTTTCACTAAACCACACCCGAAGGTTGGGGATGAATTGCGTAACTTTTGAGCTTGGTGCTCACTGTCTCGGGTTATTCTAGTTTAAGTATTAGTATCTTCGTCTTTGTTGGCTGTTGTATCGTCTAGATTCTAGGTCAAATGTATGATCTATAAGAATTATGAATAGTATAAACGTATGCTTGGCTTATTAAAAATTTACACAGCTTACCTGATGGTACTTGATATCGTCAATATATAATAAAATAAATAAGAAATTGTTTTTGGTATAATGATAGAATTCATAAAAATAGATGTAGATACTTATAAAAATAAAGAGGGTTGAGGATAAATAAATAGTACAATCCTTTGAACATTTGGAAATGTATATATACTGTCCATGCCTGTGTTACTTACGTTAATAAAATATAGGCTTTACTCCAAGAATTAGTCACCTGTCTTAACCAGTTCTTTACAATATTCATTACAAATAATGAGTTTTTAAGTACCTTTTTAAACAACCAACACCATTCCTTTTACACAATATCCATCACTTTAAATTTGCTGAGCGGATGAACTCAAAACTTCATTCAACTTGGACCGCGGCAACACTTTTCCACCGCAACGCGGTCTAGTTGCCGAAGATTATCATTAAATATTAAATTGGACGGAACCGTGTGGCCGGGCAAAGTTTAAAACTTTAAAATTTGGTGCTGTAGCTACTAAACATGCGGTATGACGCTGCAGTCCATAACTTTTGCAAGGAGTCTTTCCTCTTTATCATAATGAGGTATCACATTAAAGATCAGGGACACCTGGATAAAAATGTGCCAGTCCTCTTATATCGCCAGTAAAGACCACAGTATGACAATATCAATGACTGGACCAGAATCATAGCAATGTTACACTGGTTGTTTATTGATGGCAATCAGGTTGATCTTATGAATAAATAATATTAAATAAATACACCTAACAGTCACATACATAATCCTGACCCCACAGATCGAGTCTTGTGTCCTGGGTATAGGGTAATATGAGACTTTTCGGTATCACAAATACCCAGACCCGAATCGATGCGGGGACTATTCATCCCTTCTCCCGTGCATTTTCAAAGGTCAGCAATGCATTTACGATCCTTAATATTGTTGGCTTTAAAGAATGTAGGTGTTGACTTACCAAAGATCACCAATAGCTGAGTGACTTATTGCTGTTTATCGGACTTATTCCATAAAAATAATTACCAATATTGTCGTATAATCCAATACAGTGATTATACCCGAATAGTCTTTCTCATCTCAATTGTTATCGTTTTCAAACATTACTGAACCAGCAGTAACATTACTATCGTGAAAACCAAATAGCTCGCTCCACGGTACAATATCGGTGCTCTGTACACGTTAGCCACCGAAACATCTGCAACTACGCACCAGTGAGCACCCATCCTAGTAACAATAAATAACATTGATTCCTATTCAGCCATTGTTCGCACAAAACTCGTACACGAGCCACGAGCCCTTCCATTTGCATCAAACCTTAAATTCTTGCTTACATAATTCTTTTTTTGTTTATTTTGTTTGGTAATTGACACACGCTATGTAATCATGTGAGTGGTTTCTGTTGAGTGAGTAAAATGTTTTTAGGATATTTTTCTCCTATATTTCGCGGTTCATAGAAATTCGCTTTGTGTTGTAATTTTAATATTTAACTAGAACAAGTTAGTTTTGCAATTTCCATTGTACCTATTGTAATATAACTGTGGTCGAAAATAATTAATAACCTATATGTGATCAGCTTTCTCGGACGTATTCCATAAAATGAAATCATTTTCAGCTCTTCACGTTCATAATCATTTCAAAATCAGCAAGGAATATACTCTAAGGATGTCGCAGACGCATAATCCGTCTAAAATTTCAAAACAATTCCGAGCATATCGATTATTATATAATACAAGCCTATACCAGACTGCTCATAGAGAAATATCGTGAGTTTAACAAACCTCTGGTGCTGTGTTTCATAGATTATGCGAAGGCATTTGACTGCGTTCAGTGGAGTAGCATGTTTAATGTGCTTATTGATATGGGTGTACCTTCTCATCTTACATTTCTGATACAGAATCTGTACCTTGACAGCTCTAACTTCGTGAAATTGGAAAGTCGGAGATCTAAGCCTTTTCATCCAGAACGAGGTGTGCGTCAGGGTTGCATTTTGTCGCCTAAATTATTCAACCTTTACGGTGAATATATTATGAGGAGAGCACTTGATGGCTGGGAAGGTGGTATTTCGGTGGGTGGTGAAACACTCACGAACCTTAGGTATGCTGACGACACTACCATAATTGCATCAAGCGAACAAGAAATGGCAGTTCTGCTAAAACGAATAGAAGCTGAAAGTGCTAAGTTTGATCTTAAGATAAACCATTCGAAAACTAAAATAATGGTGATAGATAGAGCTCAACTTCTACCACAATCGGATGCACTCAGCGGCTACGAAAAAGTAGAGGACTTCATTTATCTCGGATCGCAAATAACATGCGAAGGTAGCTGCTCTGGGGAAATACGCCGAAGGTCCGGTATGGCTAAAAGTGCGATGACCAATCTTGAGAGGATCTGGAAAAACCGAAGCATACGCCGTGAAACCAAAGTGCGCTTAATACGGGCGCTAGTTTTTTCCATATTCCTTTACGGAGCAGAGACATGGTGCTTGAAGAGCTGCGATTTGAAGAAGATTGATGCCTTTGAGATGTGGGTGTGGCGGAGAATGCTCCGTATACCATGGACCGCCATGAGAACCAATGAGTCTATTTTAATCGAACTAAATATTCAAAAGAGACTCTCTGCCATTTGTCAGGAACGTGTTTTGAGCTTCTTTGGACACATCATGCGGTCTCCCAGACATGAATTAGAGAAGCTCATAATAATGGGACGAATAGAAGGCAAGCGCGCCAGAGGCAGAACACCAGCCAAATGGTCGGACATTGTGAAGAAGGCGGTTGGTGGTAGCCTATACCACGCGGTCCATGCCACCCAGGACCGAACACGTTGGAGGAACATCACATGTGGTCGCGATCCTCAGTAGTGAGGGAACGATGATTATTATTATTTATTATACCAGACACTAATGTTCCCCAAATGAAGGGGAACAAAGACAATCGACAAGGGCAACAAAAAAATCATTCGTAATGTTTTCAAACAAGAACATTGGCTGTTCGGCGTGCGGCTCACGTAGAGGTCACTTAGGATGCTCGCGTGTCCCATCAAATAGTGTTATTGCTTTGTATACCGCATCGCCTTCATACGGCCCAATGGATGCGAATGAGACTTTACGGTTAGAACTCATAAAGAAAGGAAATATATGAGAATTTTGTTCCATGGAAAAATAAAATGTTTAGTAGGTTTTTGAGAGAGAATTCACATATTGATTCCTCTTTCTGTTGGAAATCAAATTGATGATTTGAAATCAGCATTTTGAATTTTTGCCCTCGAGCCACTTTTGAAAGGGAATACCTTAATAAGCCTTGGTCCACTTTACACACAATATATATTTTGTGAAGATTCTTCCGTATGCAGATTTTTCTACAATATTCATAAAATGAGAAATAAACGATGTTTACCTCAATCATAAAACGATAGACAATCGACTATGAACACACACACACACGCACAATTTAAACAGAAAACTACGTAAACCTGTAATATCCGGTCGTAATCCCGGTCCGACCCCACAAACAAACTACATATTGACCATCAACAATTCTAATATCGTGCCAAAAGAGATTCTTCGGGCCCGTTGAACAGTACGTATTTTAAAGTATTATTGAAATGCTTTTAGCTCTCACAATTACCTAGGGAATCCGATGTCGTGCGAGTTCAGAGGAATTTATGGATAATTGGATACACAAAGTGCCTTTTTTTGGAACCGATGTTGAGTATTTCATTTTTTTGTGTCGAATTACCAGGAGTCTTACGAGTTCGGGTATCGGATGAGTTGTATTTATTTTGCGACTGTTTTGATAATGTTTTTTTGAGTAGAGGATAATGAACTACAGTTATTATTTTGTCAAATGGATAGTAGTTTAAAGTTGATTATCAAATATCGGTAAAGCCATACGGCCTTATTCATCGACAGTCTTAAAACCTATTTTTGTTGTCGAATATTTTGTCTCTTTGAAACGACTTATAAATTCAGTTAGAGGGAAGGAGACAAAACATTAGACAATTATAATAGGTTTTAAAACTGTCTTTAAATAAGGCCGTTGGACTTGAACAATCTTTTCTTCCTTGGTTTGCGATCTTTTGCAACTTATGTGTCCTGTTTCATACTTGTCTACGATGTCATTTTTATATAAAAGTTATTCGATAAAATACATTTATTTTTGTAGTTTTGGATTCAGCGGTCAAAAGTGGGCATTCTCCTTTCTCAACTTCAATGCAACATTCTATTTGGAACTCATCATCACATACAAACGCCTCATCTGCTAGTTACGTCCCGACCGCTGTCTATATTATTGATGAGCCGACGTATACTATAACCGACAAATACTCCTTGTATCTGAAATTGGGGGAGAAAGTATTGGTTCAATAGTAAATACAAGGCGAAACGTGGGTGTCCTGGTTGCTACCAGGGGAACCTCTACCTACCTCTCCTGGCAAAAGGCGTGAGTTTAAGTATGTATGTACTATTGGTTCTGTAGGCGTAATACTAAAACCATACTACATACATACATAAACTCACGCCTTTACCCCCCAAGGGGTAGGCAGAAGCGCCACCAGGACTCCCACATTTCGCCTTGTATGTTCCGTCTCACGATGTGATAGGGGGCGATCCTATCGCCATATCAGGCACAAATTCCTGACTCCGGGCGGATAATGAACAGAAAAATTCAATCTCTTTGCCCAACCCGGGATTCGAACCCGAGACCTCAGCTTTGTAACTGTACCGTAATACAACTAAACAGACCAAAACCATACTAAAACCGAATAACAGCTACTCCGATATTTACACATTTTACCGCACAAACAAAAGCGCTGACTAGTAATACTAGAATCAAAATATTCAATTTGAGCGGTTCGTTAATACGCGATCATATCTAGGTTCATTGTTCCACGCAACTCAACTGTCTAAACACGAGAGGAAATCACCGGCAGCGCCCAATAAATTCGTTTCACATTAATCATAAGCCATAATCAGCGGTATTTCGATGGATCATATTAGATAATATAGAGAGATGATACTACCATTTTTTTTTTCATTATTTCACCCATACATTAAGTAACTTATGTTATAGGTTATGTTTGCGATAAACAAGCATGTGACCTCTATAATGATAAAAAATTACTACCACATTCCAACAAAAAATCCACAATTTGTTTTTTTAATTTGATTAATTTACACCAACTGCTTGCTTGGCTTGACGATTCGTCCGTGATGCGACAGTTTCTAATACTTAGTTATTATATATATTTTTTAAAAGATCCACAAACATTCTTATACGACAGTTTTATTCATACCACACAAAAAAAAACAACTTCTATATTACAATGAACAGATATATCGTAACAAACATCACACGTAGCCTATAAATTAACTTATTGGATTCGATTCCATTGCGCCCATCAATCAGTGGTTTAGCACTAACAGTTTTAGTGCAACAGCCTACGTGTTAATAGAAATAAAAATATAAATGGAATAATGTATGCACACCACCTGTTGTCAGAATTGTTTGCGCTGAAGTTAATAGGATTGGATTTTTATACATAATATTTTGATTGGAACGAATGTTAGGCGTTTGATGTTCAATTAATTTTTGACATTTATTTGTATTAAGATTATATTATCTTTTTGCTAATAATATTTTTTGAACATGTTCAAATATAAAATATAATTTCATCTCATCTCAATCGATATCCTATTTAGAGACTGCTCTAACCATTAGATACTATGTAGTTTTTTTGATGCCAGTATCATATCAAAAACGTAGTTCTTTCATAATATTTTCAGGGTAGTCATTTATGCATATATTTTATTTAGCGGCCCTTACTATTGACTATACTTGTATCTATTATCGTTCGTCACTCATCAACCTTAGCATCCATCATGTATTCTAACAGACAATACACCTTGTCAATTAAAACACAAGCCCTTCATTACTTAGTACAATTAAAATCTACACCTTACCCTTAAGCCAACCGCAGACACACTACGTACGTATCTTAAGTAACATGATTGGTATGCATGCTAAATATGTATATCTGTTAATCGTGCGGTCAGCCTACGCTTCCACGCATTTACCTGATGAATATATAACAAGATCAATAGTTGCACAAAAGCAACTACTATTGTGCATAATTGAATGTTCCAAATCTCTTATCAAATTTTGATTACATTACAGTTGTAAGACGTTAAGGGCCATTTGATTCTTGGAAAGACGCGTACTTTAGCTAATGGCTGTAAAAAGTAATTAAGGCCCGTGATTGCGTAAGTGTTTCAGAATTTTTAAGATATTTGTTAAGTACTAAGAGGCTGCTATCATTAAAACCATCTGTATCCACTGTTTGACGAACATTTTTTTCCATTATTATCTCCATTATAAAAAAAAGCTATGTATCCACCCAATGCTGAGTGTAGGCCTCTTCTAATGCATGCCAGGTTGTTCTGTCCTGGGTGGGCAGTCCTCATCCAGCTCCTTCCCGCCACGTAGACCAGGTCGTCGATCCACCTTGTCAAAGGCCCGCCCCGGTTTTTATAACCAGTTCTTGGTCTCCATTCCAGCACTGCTTTACCACATTTGCCATTATTTCTGTGGCATATGTGGCCTGCCTACTTCCACTTCCGTCGAGCTATAATTGTGCCAATGTCGGTGAGTCCGATTCGTCTTCGTATTTCTGTGTAACGGACTTTATCACGGAGGGAAACACCTAATATGGCTCACTCCATGGCTCACTATACTTACACATAGGGTTCAACAATGATCGCCATAATTACAAAAATGGCAATAGACGGGATACCAGATCGCAGGCTTTTTTTGAGACCGTCCGGCAATGAACGCATAAAGGTACACCATAATCACTTCTTTGTATTAAAATGTAAATGAGGCATTGCAACAGAATAAAAATATTAATAGTATTTCATATTATAATGAATACACCTATAAATAACACACCTAGTCCTACACAGGTATAGGTCCTGTGTCATAGCCATCAAACATCAGACTTTTCCATCTCACAACACCCAGATCCGAAACTAATATTGTAGGCCGCACAAGCATTTGTCTTGGTGTGGCAATATAGCCTACAGTCTTTCGTTTCACGCGACTTTCAACTTACTACACCAGGTATCTTAAGGAACAAGACCAGTTGCATCATCTAGCACTAATTCCTATTTTTGCTTGTTAGCAACACCTCTATAGACATCTCTCAGTACCCAGTATTCAATTAGTTTCACTAGGAACTGTTTCGGCCGCTGCATAGCGTCATCCATCACGACGTAATTGACGTGTCACTGGCACAGATTATTCGACGGCACATTTTCTAGCCCGTGTCGGTCGCAGCCGCTCAACTTTTGATCGCATAATGGTTTGAGATTTTCACCTTTTTCTTCGATGCAATTGGATTTCTTTGGAAGTTTGCTGGTTTAAAAGATTGCTGGGAAATAATTATAATAATATTGAAGTAGTAATTGTTTCTTTTGTACATATGTATAAACTCATATATACTTAAATAAACTCACGCCTGCCACCTATAACCTTTTGGGCTAAGTAGAAACTATATAGTGTTAAATGCTAGAGCCCGTACTCCGTACATACATCTTTTGCTACATTAATTGTTATTATGGCTGTATGCATGTTTCGAAATCTTCATATTTCACCTTTTGTTATGGCCTCCGCAGGAAGATGAGCATGCGGCCCGCCTGATGGTAATCACCGCCGCTCATGGACCTTCACAGTGCCAGGGGTCCAGCACAACCAGGTCGCTGCCAACCGAACAATAGTATATCTTCTATTTAATTTTTATTGAGCCGCCTAGGATAAACTTGTTTTCTACCAAAATGGGCAGATACTATAAAGCGCCAAATGCTACCGCTCAAAAATTATGTTTCTTATAATGTCATTGATTAAAAAAAATAGCATCACGCTAAGTACATGGTCTATCTGGACCCTTAAGTCTAAAATAATACATGAATCATTTATAAGCGTAATCTCTGATTTTATTTCGAGAATGTAAGTAACGCTGACAGGACAATTCAAGGATGCCACCCTATTGCCAAAAGGCTACACGTGTAAACCCTTACACAATCGAAGCTAGCAAATTTCGAAGCAATTTCTATATGTCCATCGTGTTTGCTATAAAAATCCTTTTTTCCTCTCTCTATTGTCGCAAACTCATCTTTACCATTCTTGTGTGAGTGGCGGCGTTTTCAGAAAACGTGGACGCTTTGTTATATTAAAAAGCGATATTTTTCTTCTGTCCTTATTATTTGATCCTACAGACTTGGATTTTATCAACATTTTGTGCCATTTGTTTACTAAATAAATGGATTGGTTATATACGTATTTGCAAATAATTTCGAGTCGAGCCTCTGGGGGTATAGTGACATGTCCTCATTTTTGCTCTTTTTATTTGTGTTGAACGTTCGAAAGAAATTACAGAGGCACAAAGAATGTTTTCAAATTGTTTCGCATATTTATTTAAAGGTGCGTACTAAGGTACGTTTTAAACGAAACCTTTGGACAGCTTTCTTGTAAGCTTGTACCTGACAGAGTACTCATTACTTATAAGTCGGTCAATTCACTTAGATTTCTCGGGGCTTGCGTTTGAATATTGAAAAAATAAAAGTGAATACTTACGACTAATATATCTGAAGAGCTAGGCATATTTGCCACCTAAATTTTGCCCCAATTATTTTCGTCTCAAAATGCGACAGAGGGCAAGATAGTTTAATCCATGCCGGGGCAAAAAATGTTAAGACATCGGCAAACAATAACAAAGTAATAATGACTTTCCCTGTAAACAAGTTGGTTACATTGTAACAGCGGCTGTGAATCAAGAGTCCGCAGGCCCAACCCTAGAACTGAGACAAATATATTATGTTATATAAAAAAAATGTTTGATGCACTAGTACACTTCAATTAGCTTTAGGTAAAACAGAAAGGTCTCTCTTAGTTACTGCAGCCCACGACACAAGAATTGTGTGTTAATAATTTCCAGCATCCAATGAAGCAATAACTATTCTAACTTGACTAAAACATGGCGTAACAAATAACCCAATAAATACATAACACAGGCGACAACCCTCAGCCAGTCACGTTTACGACAGAGCCCTTAGATAATGGCTGTAAACCGTAAAACCGTTAATAAAATATGTATGAGGGAGTTATCACCAGCTACATAATTAATTGCAATCTATATCTTTAACGCTGGTGATTTATACGCGTTGTAAATCACTCGGCGGTTTTGCAATAATTCCGAACGTAGAGGCGTAGACATAAATTTTTCGCGCTGACACAATAAAGGCGTTTATACATTAACGATACTGTGTTGTGCTGATAAGGATTGTGTTAAAGAAATGGAGTGGAGCATAGTAGGTTCCTTGAAGTGTCCAATAGCAAATTTCGATTTATATTTCATAGCAGATAAGAAATTCGTCCTCGGAACCTATCTTTTGTGATCTAATATTTGCGATCCAATTATGGTTTTTAATTTTAAACATATGCAGTGAGATCTTAGTACCTAATACAGTTAGTAAGTAATTAAGAGCTAACCAGTTTTGGTAAAAAGCTCGTTAAAATCCCTATCTTGTTAGATATAATTCTAGTTTCAAATAAGTAATTACATAGGCCTTGACGTAACCAAAACACTTGATAATTAGCAACGTGGCTTCACTCCAAAAATCTTAAATAAAAATATAAAGCCAGTGATGTGAGTTCATAGTAAATTACGATATATCCAACAGACCATTAAGAGCGCGGAACATTCGTTATTTACTCAAAACGTCACTCGTGGTCCTTTGAGGGCTTACCAATTATATTCACGGATTTTATCGGGAAAAGTAGCAAGTGTACATTGTGGGGCTTAACTATGTATTACACGTCGCATTGTACGTTATGTGTCGCTTTCAGCCACATGGCAGCCAAAAAATAAATAAATCATTTTTATATTTTGTGTATCGTGCTTCGTTTGTTTTGTATAATAATAAATATTTATTTTATTACACCATGAAATAACACCCTGACTAGGAAGCCCTGTATGACAGAATTCAGTCTCTTTCGAATGTTCTGCTATACATAAAAAATAAACTAAAAAATAATAATTAAAATATGTAACAAATACAGAATACAGATTGGTTAAATGAGATTAAGTTTAATTAATAACACAAAACAATTTCAATCTTATTGTAGATTCATATATCTTATTATATTACGACTGCTCGACTACCTGGCATCAACCCATGCAGGCCTGACGCTGTTAAAAGACTTGATATTATTATACATTCGTAATTATTATTGAGAATAATGACGAAAGTATAATAATATGAAGTAGTGATACAGTATACGTAACACTTAAGAGCACAGGAATTGCATTTCGACATTATATTTCAGTACACGCAAATTAAACAACAATTTTATTTTTAACTACTATACCTAAACCTAAGCCTTTTCAATCGAACTCTCTGTTATAAACCAATCTACTGGTGGCAGGTCTCTTTTAAGTGAGAGGCCATCTGGTAGTGTAAATGCCCTGTTGTGTTCTGGTTTGAAGGACATTGTAGACAGCGTAACTTCTGGACATAATGAGACTTAACATCTTATGCCTCAGGATGAGCGTAGTGGAATGCCAAGCATTGATTTGTAATTCATGGAGTTGCGTAGCTTTGCTACTTTCCGAGAGCATAATATCGCTTGCCATCGGGCGGATGGCCTGCTCGTCTCGCCATTCATTACAATAAAACAAAATCGTGCTCAGTAAGCGACTATAATACTATGATAATACACATTTAATCCATTATAAATACATAAGAATCTAAAACATCCTTTAAAAACATTGCAGGATATTCTCGCAACGTCATTCCCGACGTTCCCGCGCCGAGCAAAAAACAGTGGCAAGTTATTTTTCATTTTAATAAGTGACGTGTGTTGCCGCGCTCGTGACAAATTGAATGAAACCGCCAAAACCGCCTGGGGCGCGAAAACGCATTCAAGTGTATTACAATCTTATTTTAAATGGATTTGTTGCGTAAAAATTCCGTTAGAAGGGCGGTTCATAGATGATATTGATGAAAAGTTTTGAAAACCATTTCAGAGTTCTAAAATTTCGCATCCCCTAGCCAATTCTTCTTAATTTCATTTAAAACTAACAATTAGGATCAAAAACTTGTCATTTCGGTACTATTCAACGATACGTTAATGCGTCCAACTGTGATTGAGAAGGGATAATCCTCAGTTCACTTCACAGAGTGAGCTGACGACTGACATTATATTGTACGTTTTGAAATAATTACGGTTGAAATGAAAATCACATTTTAGCAGTCACAATCAAAAATGTACGCACAATATTTCGCGAAAAGCATACAACGAATCATAATCGACGTTCCTATATGGCCTATTCTAGAAGCACAGATACATTTTTTATGTCTATTTCACGTTAAATACCTAAAAAAGTAAACTGACCAGAACCAGCTATCTAAAACATTATAACAAGGCGCAAAACCCGCGCACACCTATAACCTACTTCCTGAACAGCTTAAACACCACCTAAGCGGTTTTAACTGCCAGTATTATTTTAAATAGACCTTTTAAAGTTTACACGCAGCCCTCGTCTATTGTAGATATCTCGTTTATGCTCAAATTGTTCTGTGTAACTCGTCCCTTTGCGGAGGGTCAGTTGTATCATAACAATACATCTTTATAATTATAACAGGAGATGAAATTTTAATTACGCCCGTGAATTGCGGGTTACTTTTATGTTTTCGAACTACTTTGTAAGGTTTCTGAGAAAATTTGGTGGAAATTTCGTGTCTTAATATAACAATATTTATTATTTTAGCCTGGAGCATAGGGACCATTAATTTGGCTTAATAATTAGGTTACGAATATAACGTTTTAGTTCGTACTTTTTTAATTGTCGAATAGTTACATATTTTGTTGCCGCGTGGAAACAAAGTAAAAAATATTATCGAATTTATTTATTATTTTAGGATAGATATTTATTTATAAATGAAATAACTGAACCAAACCCAAGCAGTGCATATACAGCATACAACGGCGAAATATGTTTATTTTTATTGTCACTGGTAAGGAATATTCACCACACCTTAATCAATATTAGGTGTCGAGCATACAGTAGCGACAGGCGATTACTTCTTGCCCATAAATACGTACATACATACATATATACTACATACATACATACAAAAATGGCGGGCAGATGTGCAACCAAAACAGCCATGTTTCGCCTTGTGTTTCCGTCCCACAATGTGACATGGGGCGAGCCTATCGCCATATCGGGCACAAATTCCTGACTCCGGGCTGATAATTTTCGGGCGTAATCTGGACCTTCTGAATCCACTGCATCAGACAGCAAACAGGCACCTAATACAAGACGCCTTAAAGCCTGTATCACGGTATATAAAATATAATATAAAAGAAACCGCACAAAGAGCGAGTCATGTTCTGAAATGAGCTCTGTAAACTGGACTGCTGGGTTATTAACATGAGTAATTTGGGCCCAATTTTCCTTTGGCATCGTGGATTTGATGACAAGCGTAGAGGATAGCGGAGCGGTTTAATTTTTTGTTAAGTTAATAAATAAATGTTTGCTGATTCGGGATATTCTAAACCGATTGGACTATTGTGCATAAAATTTAAAATAGCATCATAGTTTATTTATTACGCTAGTGTTCAAATCCCATAACACACCTCTGATTTTACGTAATCATGTGTGTACTGATATTCACTGATAGTCAATTGCCTTTTATTTAAGAAGCTATGTTATTTTGGAGATTGTCCAGCACTCGCACCCGCCACTGCAACTCCTGTAAGCCAGGATCAACCGTGGCACGCATTTTATTGACACCGAGCAATGAAGCTCAGCGAGAATGTCTAACTTGTCTTTAAACCTGCAACGCAATCAATCAGAAAGTTAAATTAATAGGAGGAGTTGGAAAATAAATTTATGCTATGTTATATGGATAAAAAAAATCTTTATAATCGAGCTTTTTGATTGGTATCGTAAAATCATGGGTATTTTAGTACTACATGGCGGGTTCGAATCCCGTTTCAGACATGCGATTATTCAAAAATCAAACGTCTTCTTTTCATTAAAATTGTCTATCTATAATATATACTTTCCTTCCATGTGGCATCACGCTGGGTCATCATGTATAATACGAGTAATATATAAACTAACTTTAACAGCACATTCGTAGTAAGTAATCACAACCGCACATCAATGAAACGTACGTATTAAAGTACTTTGAAGTGGTAAAGACTGTTAGGCCACTCTGAATCTCACTTAATGAGCAAAACACAGCTGTAATTTTGCGTTGGTTTTTTAGTTTTACTTACACGAAAGACTCAATTCATTTATGTAGTTGCATCCAATTAGTTCATCTTTTGCATCTAACACCTTTTTTAACTTGCATACTATTAAAATTTGATATTGCAGCTGCAATGGCCCAGATGATTTCTTGGCTACTTGGCTTTGTGGCTTGTTTGGTACACTGGGCATTGTGATCATATACTGATGTGACACAGTTGGTCATAATCTGTTTGATGCCGTGTAGTCGGAGAAACTCAGTTTTGCTTCCTGAAAGTTGAGTAATCCACGTTGTGTTAATTGTTGTAATTTAGTTAAAACTCTTATATTATTATCCCCAAAATGTAATTGTTGCAGACTGTGGGTGGCACTAACATCAGCTCTGTCCACCCTTGAGGAATTCAGGCGTGAGCTTATGTATACATGAGTAGCTTACTCTTTGGCTATTCTTATGCATAAATATTTAAATTCATATAGATGCCTAATTAAATTCATCACTATACACACAGCCT
Organism: Deilephila elpenor; assembly: GCA_949752805.1. NCBI lineage: Eukaryota > Metazoa > Arthropoda > Insecta > Lepidoptera > Sphingidae > Deilephila > Deilephila elpenor. Next base: position 14,952,509 of record OX457097.1, on the reverse strand, counting down.
TACCGCCCGCCGTAAGCTTGTAAGCGAGTTCTCGTCGGCTTCACAACTTTTAAATAATATTAACGAAGAATTGACTTCAAACACGAACGAGTTTCGCTACGCCGATGATATTTTGTTTGGGCGTTCATTGGTACTAATGGTAAACGCTGGAAACTTTTAGTTCCAGGTTTAATTAGTAAATAAATCAACTATAAGATACAATAACCTTTGCATTCACAAACGATTTATAACTCAATATCTACAAGCTGCTATTGCATTTTCAATACTTATAAAGCTCAAGTTTTTGCTATTGATGGTATGACTGGATATTGATATTCTTTTATGGAATGCCCTCCCACTCGAAATTAGAACGGCCACGAACCGCTATACGTTTAAATTTAAACGAAGAGTTCGGGAACTGTTTTTCGAGAACAGAAACTAAATTGACAGATTATGTTAGTTGTATATATTGTGTATGTAAGTATACTATTGTATATATGTATGTATAATTGTATATATATTTTTAAGTGTGTACTTTTGTTTTTAAATAATGTTTATTTTTTAAATATTCTTGGTCATATTAATTTTGCATAAACCTGCTTTGCTCCATTTCTGCTTCACCCAAAGGTAGTAATAGAATGCCTCGGACATTAAGTCCGCCTGTATACATTTTAGTATATAATGCAAATAAAATAAAATAAAATAGACTGGCTTCCAGGCTATTCTCAGTTTCATATATCGACCCTTGTATCACATTTTTGTAGGGTTTATGTGTCATGAGTTTTTAGTAGTTAGTTCCTGAAAGGTAGGCAGCGACTTTTTTGTGCTAGGGCACAAAAAAGTCGCTGCCGGGCACCGCGAAGGTCTATGGGCTGCGGTAGCCGCTTACCATCAGGCGGGCCGCTAGCTCGTCTGCCTATAACGGCAATAAAAAGAAAAAAAAATTTTGAAACATTGTGTATCTGACCTTGAAAATATAGAAGTTAACCTTTTAGACTACTGCGCTCGTCTATAGTTGTCTATTTCTGGAATTAAGATTTTAAGGAATTTAGCAAAGGCCAATAATTACTTATAATAAGCCCGCCTATTCACAACGCTTGTGGGAAAAATCCAAATTGAAGTATTTCGGATAACTCAAATAATTGCTCGTCTTGGAAATCCTAAACTTTAATATTGTCAGACCTTTTAAACACTGATTAAAGCAATAAAATATTTATAAACTTTTATGAAGCTATGTTCAGAAGGTATAATATCTTGCAAAATGACAAACATATATCATAATCGTGACGTTTATCGCAAAAAAAAATATTTCTATTGGTGAAAAAGCACGTCAAATTAACAAAACTATCAATCAAGGGAAATGTCATTCAATGAAGCCATTGTCGCGGTGTGACGGTTTGAAAAATGCGAGAATCCGTTTAGGATACCCCCCGGAGTGGGGCAATCAATCAATGGGAGAAATTGAGATGGCTCGCAAATTTTGGCTGCGGTTCGAGTAAGAGCAACAAGCGAGTTATCACACTCCTCAATTGTAAAACTAGAGGCATATTATATTTAGAAAAATAATTCTCCAAACCTATCAAATTTCAATAATTTTATTTATACTATGTATTGCTATGCGTCGCTATTAGTTGGCCCTATACATATATATAACCTTAATCAAACTGTAAAAATAAGGAAGCAATAAGTCCACCCAGTGTAGGTAGATCTGCGCAAGCTGCGAATGCTAATATGGATTAAGAGCAGAACTTATAACCTTGTTATTTGTGAATTTCGAGCACTATCGTAATAATTCAGACAAATAAGTAAATAAATTACAAAGAAAAAAATCCACATTTAACACACACATTTTTACTTTAATATCACATCCACAACTATAATAAATAATACACTCAACAGTCACATACATAGTCCTGACCCCACACTAAGATCGAGTCTTTTGTCGTGGGTATCACAAGAGACTTTTCGGTCTCACAAACACCCAGACCCGTAACAAATACCAGTGGATCACACAAATATTTGTTTCGGTGCGGGGATCGAACCCGCGGACTCACGTTTCACAGCCGGCGTCTAACCAACTGCGCCACGGAGGCTGTCTAACGATTATAAAACATATCGATGGCTCCAATGAACACTCCTCTAACTCAAAATTCATAGGTTTACAGGAGGAGCATTTGAAAGAAAAAAGTTGATAAAATCTTTACTATTGCAGATATAATTATGAGTTTTTTTGTGTGAATAGCTGATTTACTGTTGCTTTAAACCCCATTAATAATATTTTGTACATCTTTCTGGTTTTAATGTTAGCTCTACTTAGCGGAATGTAACAGAAAAAACTCTTATTCAAAATTAGGATACACTCCGCTAACTCACAGTTAGTGGAGTATATGAGGGAACACTCAAGAATACACAACTTTAAATTAAATCCGTGTCAGAACTAAAACACATATTACTTACGTTAAAAATCAATTTTGTAAGTATTTTACAGTATCATAACCATTATTTTCTTATAATAAGACCTATTCTATCAACTTATAAAAGTTGGCGTTGTATAGTTATAATAATAAGAAAATCTTCGGCCGTGATACAAACCGCTATCAATAATATAGCGTAATGTTACTCAAAATGTGTATGGACTTGGCGGTTTGTATTAGTAAATATTCAAGAAAATCGTAGGATTGCACCCTAGTTGGTTTAAGCTTTTTAAATAATAAGGAGTATCTATTGAAATAAAACTATTTTATTTTTTTTTTTTTTTTTTTTTTTTATTTATTTTAGGAAGACTTACAGGCTAATACAAATGTATATAAAAAAAAACTTAAATATAAAATAATCATATTGCTAATAACAAGTCTCCACAAATAATTAACAATTTAGAGCACCATTGACAATGAAATAATGTAAATTGTAAAACATAAACAAGCAACAAACTGAGAATAATAATTATATATTAAAAAAAAAAAGGAATAAACGGTAATAAAGAAAAAAAAAAGAACAACACGAAAGCAACAAGATATATCGTGTTACAAGACAATTCCAATATCATAACCATAGAAGAAAACCAAAAAATAATAATAATAATAATAACATTACTGTACTATGACACTATAACCACAAGCTGCAATGTGTCTACAATAAGAAAGTATGATAGATAGCCCCTCTAGGTAGTTTCATCGAGGTCTGTCACAAAGAAGTTTTTACCTAATTTACGCCTCACTGCTTTAGGTTTAGTGCAAAACAGATCTATGTCCAGATTTAGCGGAAGCTTATTGAATAAATTTGCACTGCGTAACAGAAATGAATTCTGTCTGTAATTGGTTGATGCAAAAGGTATTGATAACAAAGGCTTGTGCCGAAGCCCTGTGTGATTAGTGCGCAACCCTAACTTCGATAATAACTGAGGACAGTCGATAGATCCGTTGGCAATATTCATAATAAAACAAATATCATTAATATTACGCCTGTTTTCCAAAGGCAAAAAATGATACCTTTTACACCGGTGTGTGTAGTCATCTGACCATTGTTGCGCTTTAAAATCCAGATATTTTAAAAACTTCCTTTGGATTGCCTCAATACGAGACTTGTAGATCTCATATTGAGGATTCCACACTTGCGATGCGTATTCTAAGTGACTGCGTACCAAAGAACAATATAAAATCTTGATGCATTTTAGTGACTTAAAACTATCTGACATGCGAATGATAAAACCTAGTGCCTTAGAAGCCTTTTTTACGATGTAATCAACATGTTTGTCAAAAAGTAGTTTACTGTCGTGAATAACACCCAAATCACGTATTTCCGAGACCTTGTTAATTGCAATATTATTTATAGTATATGAGGTCTGAACTGTTTTGTTTAGTCGTGAGAAACTGATATGGTAACACTTGGACACGTTCAAATGCAACTTATTATCTATGCAATATTTATTATACCTGTCAAGATCTATTTGTAAAAGTTGGGCGTCATAAGTGTTATGAATTAATTTAATTATTTTCATATCGTCAGCGTACAAGAGTATAAAAGAATTCTGAAAGCAATGTATGACATCCGAAATGAATATATTAAATAAAAGAGGGCCTAATAAAGAGCCCTGTGGAACTCCTGATGGAATGTACGTCCAACTTGACATAAAGCCATTTAAGACAACTGCTTGTGAACGTTTCTCGATGTAGGATGAAAACCATCGGTATAAATCACCATGAATTCCTGCTGACAGTAATTTTTTCAGCAGTACACCGTGATGAATACGATCAAAACATTTACTGTAGTCGGTGTATATGACATCCACTTGTGTACGATTTTCCATGGCTCCAGTGATTATTTCGTTGAACAATATGAGATTAGTAGTAGTGGAGCGTTTTCTTAAAAAACCGTGCTGTTCAGGACTAAAGTTGTGGCATAGGGTAGAGTAAAGGGCATTGTAAACTATTCTTTCTAGTATTTTGGAGAAAAGACATAGTTTTGAAATCGGCCGATAATTGTCGACTTGCGATTTATTACCTTTTTTAAATACTGGAGTGATAAAAGCTGATTTCCATATACTTGGGACAGTTCCTTCTGTTATTGACCTCTTAAAAAGAATGCAGATTGGCGTCACTAAACAGTGAGCACATTCCGCAATAAAAATAGGTGGAATGTTGTCTGGACCACCAGATTTAGACAAGTCCAGTGTTTTAAGTAGATGCAAAACTTTCTCCCGACAGATATTGATTGAACTAATATTCAAAGTGGTAGGGGTTTTTACATCTAATGAAATAAAATTCGTATCCAGAGTATTAGGTTCAGCGAATGTGGACTGGAAGTACGCAGAGAATAAGTTACTTATGCCTTCCCCAGTATCAGCTGTATATTTGTGGTATGTCATCACATTAGGAAAAGTATTCGAGTTACGTTTAGCCTTAACATATGCCCAAAAAGCCCTAGGATTTTTGGCAATTGATGATTCTATTTTGTCAATATACGCTTTGTAACAAATTTGTTCGAGGTGGATGACCCTAGCACGTAGTAAGGAAAAAGATAAATAGTCCGACATGTTACCATATTTTTTATACCTTTTATGATATTTTTGCTTTTCTTTTAGTATTTTAATTAAAGCCGTATTATACCACTGTGGGTGCGACTGAACCTTAATGGTTTTTAGGGGTATATGTTTATCTATGAGCTGATATAATGTGCCGTAAAAATTGTTCACTGCTTGATCTAACGGTTCAGTCTTCAGTAAGATTGGCCAGTTTATTTGCTCTAAAGCCTGATTGATACTTGAGTAATCACCATTCTGGAAGATACGCTTTTGTTTTATATTCTCATGCAAGGTATGAACTTCATTAAATTCTACAGTTATTACTAGAGGCTCATGATGCGCGTCAACAGGCACCGCCAGTGGGTCGTGGCATTTGTTGACTGTCAGAGAGCCATTCGAAAAAACTAAGTCCAGCAGTCTATTATTTTTATTACGCTGACCGTTAAATTGGGATAAATTGCAAGACTCTATGTTGTCAAAGAAGTCAACAATATGTCGGCAGGTTATATTGCTGGGAATTAATTCGGGATTACTATCCGTGCTGCACCAAACAACATCGCTTCCAAAATTAAAATCACCAACAACAATAAATTTATCCAATGGGTGTTTTATCATTAGATTACTAAGGTTGTTAGAAAAATTTGACAATTGAGTAGCGTAAGAGTTACCGGTGTTTTCTCGACATAAATAAAGAGCACAAATATGTACGTTATGTTGAATAGCTGGTCTTGACTTTTTAACCATTAGTGTTATCCATATGTCTTCGGCAGAGCTTTGCCAATCACGTCGTTCAATTACGGTTAAGTTACTCTTTACTGCTACAAGAACACCGCCACCTCGCGTTTGGTGCGTTCGGGAATAGTCACGATCTCGCCTCCTTACAATATATCGGCCATCGAACAATTCAGCATTGTTTACACCGTCAGTTAACCATGTTTCAGTGAACACTATAATATCATAGCAATAAAGAGATACATTCCTAAATACAGCATTTGTTTTGGAACGCAGTCCCCTAGAATTTTGATAGTATAAGTTAATTAGAGCCATTGACGAAAGTTATATCTATTACTGGAACAAATAATATTACAATACATATAATATAGACCAATTGTATAGAAAGATACATTCACTTGCAACAAAACAACGAAAACAATAAAACAAAGTGTAGACATTAATACTAGAGTTAACATTTTAAATCTTATGACGGTATTACGACAAATATTTTTATTTAACTGTTTAGCACACAGTAGTGGACTGTGTTCGACTGTGCACGACTTTGAAATGGGGATTATGACTTGTTTATGAATAGAAACAATAGACAGAGTCGGTGAGAGTTGTCCGACACAGTGAGTCATAAGTGGCGGAGTAGTACGTTGGAATGTGAAGTCCATTATGATAGTAACTAAGTTGTAATTGCTATGACAATTAATATTGGTGTTAAAATATTGTATAAAATATTTATTACCGAACATCCAATGACACTGTAACGATTGTTGGAATAAAGAAGTAGCACGCTGCAGCCTGTGGTTCTCAAACTTGGTGAATATGAACTGTATGAATAATATTATCAAAATAAATAATAAATGGATCATGCAATCTTCATGAGGTCTAGGTCCGTTTTCACTGCAATTATTGGCGAGGTGTCGGATTTCCGTGCATATATTTTTGCGTGTTTTACCCAGACATATTGAAAACCCTTATCAGCAGCAGATTTCTTGGTGTTAGAAAGTAACATTTTGTTCTGTGCTGTCAGATGATCATTTACATACACTTTTTGATTGCCGGTTAACCCAAGTTGAGATACGGTGAGTGGACTCTTTTTCGAGGAGATCTTGCTAGCGGCTATAAAATCTTCCTTCACGTAGCGATTGTTGAAGCAAACTATAATTGGTTTTTGTCTATCCTTTTCCCTTGTCGGGACTCGGGTGATGAAATTTATTTGGGTTTTCGATACAGGGTATTGAATAATATTTCCAATTTTGGACACTATGTCGAATAAATTTTCATTGTTGGTTTGTGTGGCACCCTTGATCTCTATATTGTTAAGTCTTGACCACTGATCTTGCATATTAGAGTCTAGTTCTAATTTATCTATCCGGGCTTGCATTGCATTAAATTTACTCTGTGTTTTTTCAACATGCACAAGACGTTGTTCGATATCAGCTATCTTTCCACTGAATTCTGTAACTATGTCATTGGCTGCGCTTACCGAAGTTTTGAGGTCTAGTAATTCGCGTCGGAGTGCTTTCACTTCTTCACTTAGAGACTCCAGAGGCGCCAACTTGGCATTAATAGCACGAATTTCTTTGAGGATCAGGGAGTCCGTTTCTGGTTTGGGTGAAGTTGTTGGTTGAGTAGAGCCTGTTTGCTTACACTTCATGCAGCGCCATGTAAGCTTTCTATCACCTAGCTTTCGGTAGCCTCCTTCGGTAACACCTGCACAATGGAAGTGCATGTCCTGAGAACACACTGAGCAGTGCGCACCTTCCGACATGATATCACCACAGATACCACATTTACACGTATTCATTTTGAGAACCGCTGGTTTATTAAAAATATAGACAAAGGTGCACAGTAATACACGAGCGTAAGCGTTGAAGCATACGACTGTACTGATTTTATCGCGATTTGGTTTAATTTTTTTAATTTTTTGACTTCCCGACGTTTCTATTACTTTACAGCTTTCGTGGTCACGGACGGACTCAATTTTTTTTTTAATATAACGTATAAAATAGTTTTATTTCAATGTGTAACATTCGTGTAAATCTAAGAAACCATTAAGGAGTATCTATTTGGTATAATATAGCCAAAAACGTTGTTAAAATTTTATTTTATGTAGGAGGGAAGTATAATTCGGAACAAAGTTTAGATTTAAACAGAATATTTATTTATTTTTATTATAAATCTTCAAAATGCCTTAATAACACAGCACTCTCGTGGTACGAATAAAACTATAATTTTAACTTAAAAACTTGTAGTAAATAATATTCTTACATAATAAATCACAGTAATATGTTCGCAGGAATTTTTAAAGAGATGGTGAGATCAAGCAATGGCATGTATTGACAATATTTTGAAATATTAATGTTTATAATATTTTTTCAAAAATTATAATCATAAACAAAAGATAATGTAATATTATCAAAATTTAAGAAAACAAAAATGATTTGAATTTTGCTAAACAATTTTCTTCATAATTATTATTCGTTTCGGGTTCTCCTGTCACTGAAAAATTCTTATAAAAATTGTGATATTTTTGAAGGACTATGCACTATTAATACAAAAATAAACTAACTCCTTGTACTTAGCTCTGCTAATTGCCAAAACGTTTTCATATGTATTTTGTGGCAAAGCCTCCACACGAGGCTGTCTAGTACCCAATTTTTTGAAGCATTGAATTTGTTTACAACAATGGCGTTTTTGAAGTTGAGAATTACATCTTGTTTCATCTCTATAACAGTGCAAGGCTTTCCGTGTACATTTATATATATAATATGTATATATTATTTATTATCGTAAAGTTTTCATCTGTTTCATATTAATTCACACTGCTTATAGGTTTATTTATGCAGGTTAATCTTTAGCGTAGGAATTTCTTTACAGTAACTAAGCTGTTTATAATATTAAGTTTTATTTTGTTTAGGACTTGGCACCGACTTTGAACCTATGAATAGGTAGCACATACAAATAATTGTATTTTATTGATATGAAAGCTATAGGTTTGCATAAGAGGTGTATTAAATTAAATCTTTATTAAGTTGTTTTATACTTTTCAGTACTTGAAGTCGGTTTTTTTTTATACGTAGTTTTCTTGTTTTTTTTTTACTTTTTAGTGTCTGTAAGCTAAACTTAATTTCCGTTAGCAACGCTCATAAGAGCATAACGTCTACAATAACTTAAAACCGTACACAAACTAAAATTATATCGTCCACGTAAACAAATATGTACATTAAAAAAAATGTTCTTACAGATGACAAAAAAATCACTAAAATCGGTTCAATGCTACGGAGGATATTAAGTATTTACATTTTCTCACCCCCCTCTTAACCCCTACTCCTTTTTCTCTACCTCACTTAAACTTGACTTTAATACTGAACCTATTGCAAAAAGAACCATTTTTATGGGACCAAATGACAGCTATTTTGCATCCAACTAAAGAAGAATTACGTAAATCGGATCATAAATCTCAGCGTAATCGCTGTACATACATAAAAAAACCCAACGAATTGATAACCTCCTCTTGAAGTCGGTTAAAAAGTGATCGCAAACGGGCAATACACCGCCAACTGTCAAAAAGAGTAAATATTAACAAATGACTCTCCGCCAATTCTAGATGGCGGCATGTTCCACGCAGGCTGCCCGCCGCGCGCGCCGTAAAAACTCCGCTATATTAACATGGCGGTATGTTTATCGCACGATTGCCAAAAGTACATATAGTTAGCGTTATGTACACCTGAAAACTTCTTTATTTTTCACAATATTTTTCTAAATTTTGGTGGGCGTAATACTTACTAAATTATAAAGCAATTTACGTGAAAAACGAAAATTACAAAATTTTGAGTTAGAGGAGTGTTCATTGGAGCCATCGATATATACAAACTAGCATTACAGTTACAAACTTGTGCAGTCCACGCTTTCTTATTATATACTGGTTGTCTCGATCTTGCAGTGCATGCGATGCTACACCTAGACGATTCGTATCGTAGAATTTATTTACTTTACGGAAAGATTGATGGCATCCCTTGTACAAACGCAGAGCATAAAATGCCGTGTAAACTTTAGTTTAAACAAAACATTTTATAATCCAATAGAATTGAAATGGGAAACATGCAAGAGTCGCTTAAACACATGGTTTAGTCAAAACGAAATCTTTATGATAGAAGTCATTGCAAAAACATGTTATAACTAAATTATTATAAACAACCAATTGGGCTCAGGTTGAAAAGGTTGGCTTTCCACGCGGGGGGATGTGGGTTCGTTCGCCGCACAGATAAAGATTTTTATGATCAAAAGAAATATTTAAGAATTTATATATCACTCACTATACAGACTACGTTTTCAAAGAAAAGAAAAAAAGACAGCCAGTTAGCACTGCCATAACTGCCAAAAGATATGACATCAGAGATTGCCTAAATCTCCGGCTGCAATCCACTTTACTTTCTTTATTATTAAAAATAAAATATCTATAACATATTTTGTCTTTTCAAAGAAAAATGTAATTTCCTTGATCGCTATTTGCTTATATCACGAACCAAATTATCAAGATCCAGTAGACCGACATTTCCGCCCAATACGCCCATTAGCACGGTAAATACATTTTTTCCTTTTAATTTAGGAAGAAGATGTTAAACTATTTTATAGGCGAAATAGGCGTGGGAGTAACAAAGCAGTAGAAACTAAAATTTACAACTTTATTTTTTTTATATTTTTTTTGCGTTTCCGAGCAAACTGCTTACCTGATAACAGAATATCGTTGCCCATGAACATCTATAACACACCCGATTGTATACAAAGTGTCGGCGACATAATGACTATATTGGAACCACTTTAAAGGGTATCGCATCAGAAGTTCCGACACCACATATTAAAGATACACAACACTTTGTTGAACACCACAAAGTACAGAGACAATAAAACATAGAAAAATTAAATAAAAATAGTGTACAATAGGCGGTCTCTTCTAGACAACCAAATATTATTAATTTATTATCAACCGTTTAGCCACGGGATATGTTTTTTATTTCTATCTTTAACCATCTCCTGTAGTGATTTGGCTAGGTCCGATGACCTAAACGTCAACGTTTATTACCCGTTCGTGTCAATTACCTTACCAAATCACTACAGCAGGTGGTTATATGAGTGAAATTAATTTGTGTGTTTGATTGGGGTAAGTACGAGTATAATATTCCCACTATTCTTTCTTCAAAACCCTTCATATTATGTTCATAAAGGTATTATTGACGAATTTCTTCAAAAGAGACCACCACAACGTCTAGTAATAACTTAAAATAAGACAAATTACCCAGAAAACCAATTCGTAAGTAAAAGCCTTAAGTAAACCTGAATCTTTAAACTCTAAAGGTACCAGAAGGAATCAAATCAATAGAAATTGGTTTGGTAAGATCCACTCGATGAGATTATTTGGATTAAACGAACCAATCAGATTAAAGTACTTGTAGTCGGTATAGATATTTTTATAAAATTTATTAAGACTTGAAGAGTTAGGAAGGTATTGTGTGTAACTTTGTTTCATTTTCTTTATCGGCGGGCATCGTGAAATGAATAAGGATCAAACGTGGTCGTATAAAAGACCAAATCCAAGTCTTTGCTTTGCTGTTGTCATTCGGTTGGTTAATCACGTTATTAGAAATCGAAATAATCCGTTTTTTCTCCGACTTGTTTAAAATTTTCATATATTAGTAACACGAAAATATGACTACGATGCAGGCGATTGTAAGTGCAATAGAACCTAACTGTTACCGCCGATCGTTTCATTTATATCAGCCTGCTTGTGACCAATTATATACAGGATATGCACACACGAAACGTAACACGCTTGCCTGGTTCACTATGATTATTATCTATGGTGGTATTTACATAGAAGAGGACAAAACACCTTCGATGCGGTGACATCCCACCAAAAGCAAGTTTTTCCTGCGGCAGAAGCTGTCGCTCTAGAATTGGATTATACTGCCACGAAAATAAATGTTCATCCACATGACAATGTTCAAATCGTCTGAAATACACGCACAAGGCCAATTATGGTGATGATCTTGTGGATAACTTCAGGTGATAAGACTGTCATTTATAGTTCCATAAATAATTCACTTTATTTTATATTATTAATTTTACACTATATAATCAATAAATAAATCATCAGTAGTCATTTTGGTTAATAGTATAGTAGTAGTTACTTAAAAGTAGATTATCCGTCAACAGATTTAATAAATAAGATAAAGATATGATACTCATGAAAATTCCTATAAAATCCATATTATCTTTGAACTAAATTAGAAGCTCTTTAATATCAGCTCATGTAATCCGAACCACGTACGCTGCAAAAGCCATGGAAAATGCTGGCTTCTTTATAAAAGATCGATCTGCAGTGATCCGCTCACGGTATTATCAGGAGGAGAAGCCACTGCTGAGCTAAACGAGAATCTGTGTATAACTACATACATTATATTATGTCTGCGTTTAAGATAGATTTTTGGTGCGATTAATACTTCCAATCGTCTTAAAGTTCAAATTTAAAATCTGATACGTATTTAATATCTGTATCGGAATATACAAGTGACTTTTTAAGTTCTAGGACATTAAGGCTCAAAACAAAAGTATTTGATCAAATATCAAATATTTGTTAGTTAGCTTAGGGCAAGTTCGACAGAATTCTAGTTGTGCGGTAATAATAAACAAAAAACCTCATCAACCTCATTTTATTATAGTTTCCATGAGTAAACACCAGGAGAACATGTAAAGCAGGAGTTATTAGATTGCAAATGTGCTGAGCTTCATCTGACCGGCGCGGCGACTGGCACCTCCCTCCGGGTTCATATTTTTGCATTCTACATATGGTGCGGTCGCATCAAGAGACACTCGGTGGAACAAACTTGGTAATAAGTGCGGAGACCATGGTTTAAGGTAGAGCAGGATTGGTGGAGTATATTGCAACATCAGAGTTAAGAACGTCTTTTGTGTCTGCGTCATCTTTAGCTATTAGAGGTCCACTACTTTGTATCATTATGTTAGCCCGAAGTGAGAAACGTTCGTAAAATTTCGATATGTCTACGTAGTCAAGACATTGTTAACTGTATAATCTTGTCGGCAGTAATTGATAATATAAGTAGTCATCAATACACATCATAAGCAGTAGAATGAAATAAATATATTTATCTGATTCAATAATATCTTTCAGTTATCAAGAATAACCAAAATATTGTGGTACACATCGACTGCCTCGGTGGCGCAGTTCTACTACAGTATGATCACAACGCTGAGGTCTCGGTTTCGACTCCCGGGACGGGCAAAGTGATATTGGATTTTTCTATTCATTATCAGCCCAGTCAGAAATTTAAGTCCGATAATATAAATATAAGGGGAAACGCCGGTGTCGTGGTTGCACCTCTGCCTACCCCTTGTGGAAAAAAGGTATGAGTTTATGTATGTATGTCCATAGAGATATTTATAGTCACAGTTTAGTTACCCTAATAATTCCTAAAAAGCGATGTCCCAAAAAACCTACATCACAAAATTTTCTTATTTATCTCAGTACTCATATACTGTAACTTATAACATAACATTTTCCAAGCACGTCCCAAGAATTACGTTTCAGAAAATGTCCCAGATATTGTTGAAATATGGCGGCATGATGGCAACACAACTTTTGCATAACATTAACTGGCGGTCATAATGGAACCGCGGGCGCTGGTCCGTTCTTGGGCCACACTTCTGTTGACGACGGCCGCACTTCGCCACTTAGGTTTTTGTACAATAGAGTTATAGTCATCTTTGTACTCTGCTGGTGTAGTTCATAACGTTCTTTTTGTACTATGATTATAAGTGATCTGACTTACGATCATTTTTTTAAATGACTTATTAATACACCCGACAGTCATATACATAGTCCTGACCTCACATTAATATCAATTAAGTATTGTGTCGTAGGTATCAGAAATTACGAAAGACATTTCGCTCTCACAAACACCCAAACTCAATACACACACATGCAGGCCTTAAAACCACTCATGTCGGTGCGGAGATCGAACCCGCGGCTCTCGTTTCACAGCCCGCGTCTAACCAACGACACCACGAAGACTGTCAAAACTCGTATAGCTAATAGCTTAGTTCTTAAATTTCTATCTGCGTTAGAAAACCATTTAAGGTTCGTAATGGTGTCACAGTCACTTAATAGTATAAAAAATATGTAACGCCTACTTAAACCTAAATATATACCTCCACGAGGCATTTATTATAATATTAGTCCAAAAGAGCCCACTACTGGGCAAAGGCATCCCCTGAGATCTTCCATAAATCTCTATTGAGAGCAATTTTCATCCAGTCTTTGCTGAATCTATTGAGGTTAGGCATAGATGCCAATATATCCAACCACATATGCCGAGTTTTTTCAACTTTAAATGTGGTACGAGGCGAACGTATTGGTCCACTGGGTGCAACTAACAATTGCGGACGACGTTTTTTTAATTAAAACGCTAAAAAATAAGCAACAATTCTGGAAATCGAATGACATTATTATTTATAAACGACAAATAGTGGGATGAATTACGAGTAATATAATATAAAAACCTACCACGAAAATAGTTGAATGTCTAGCAACATGTAATATAGTTTATTATAGTAAAAAAAGCAAACTTGATTAAAGATCAGAGCGTTTAAAACTTAAATACATTTAACACAACTTCGAATGTAAATTAACACTTAATTACACAATATATACATATTATACCTAATCAGTAAACCAAATAAGATTTTGCACAGCAATTAAGGACCTTTCTTCGCATATTATTCCTTAAAGCTAAAAGTAAAATGAATAATATTCATTAGAGCACTAGAAAAATAAAACTCATACAATAGGTTATCTATAGTAGATTAAGGATTTCTCTTAAACATCCCCCAGTTTCTGTAAAATTCCCAACGTAATATTTTTTCTAAGTCGAGAAAAACCATACAATTTTTAGAGGGTTTGCGTGTGACACGGGTGACGAAGGTTGGAGCAAAAAGGGAGGGTCCACGTAAACACAGATGTTCCATTAAGGTGCGAACGCTTTCGACCATACGTCAGATTAATTTGCGTGTTTTGTTTATAAACAATGCTGGGTTTTATTAAGTATTTTATTTTAAAGTAATTTATAAGGCTTTCACAATTTTATAATAGCCGTGGGAGATAAGGTCAAGTATGGAGTAGATTTTATATTAAAACTAGATCTGTTAGATTTACTTTATCTTCGATTAGTTTAGATCTGAATTGTATTCTATCATTGTCGTCTATTTTTGACGATGGCAAGGATTTTCCAGATCAGTTTCCAGATTATTAAATACAGCCATAGTGTGAAAATTCTGAGCAGCCATTCACTACAGCAAGCTAAGGTAGATATACTATGAATAAACATTACAGAAGTAACATTAAAAAGGTGTGCTCCTATAATCAAAGAAGCTTCCACCTGTCTTAACTAAAATGCAATTTAAATATAAATCACTTAAGAAAATAAAACGTATACAATATCTGGATAAGCCATCAAGAAATCCGAGTACTAACACGAACTCCTAAAAGCACACTCACGAACAAGCTTATATTTAATAATGATGGCATTAAAGAAATATTATATATCTTAATCTACGCGTCGTGTAATGTAAACCAAAATAATAGGCCACGGCTTTAATTCCAATGTAGAAATTATAGCGAAATTAACATGATAAATTATATTAAATGTGAGACTTATTTACCAAATAGAACTTTTAGAGCACAGAAAATTAAATTAAATGTCTTCAGTATGGAATTCAATTACCTTAATATCATTTAACACCGTCTAACACATCCATTACCTTTAATAATCTCCTCGTTGGGAATAGTTCATAATAATATTATCAAAGTGGAAATTGGCCTTAGTAGCTTTACACTGGTGTAGTGTCTGTTTGTATACAAATTAATCATATTTAACTTGTACAATTTTCAAGCATTTGAAAAATTGTTACAACCGGAATCCTTATCTCAAACAGCTACTCATTAGACAAAAAGCTCTCAAAATGTTTACTATCAGCCATAGCTTATTTTAGTTTCGAGCCAAAACCACCATGATAAAAATGCCTTCAACTGAGATAAGAACTTATCTGCAATACCAACGATTATTATCACCTACAGTGACGTTCTAATGCAAGGCAGTGTACGAGTGGAGGAAACACTTCGCACGCCCATAATCTTCTTAGTAATGTTACGTACTTTCGTATGGCGAGGTAATAACAAATATTATTAAGTGAATTGGGGTGGTGTGACACTTTACGCCTTGGATGGCTCTTTGTATGGAATTTTCTCATTTCAGAAAGTGTTTAGTCGTGTGTTAATGGAGTATTTAAGAATAATTATAGAATGAAGCATCAATTTAGAAATTAAATCTTTTTGTTATTGCATGAACCCGGCAAAGCGAACGGCTCAACAGATATTAGGTGATTCCCACTAACATCAACATCTAAACTTCGATCGTAGATGCGTTGCCAGCTTCCTTAAGGGGACAATGAAGGAAATAGGATGGGGGGAGGAGCGGGTATTTGGCCTCGCACTGAGGATAAATCACATGACAGGAAAGCCATTGCTTCACGTCTATTTTCTGAGAAACAGTCATGCCAGCCCACGCCGAGAAAACTACCAGGTAACTACAATACGTCTCAACTACTTTTCAAAATGTAAACTTTAAATTTCCCTCTTAAAACCGCAAACTGGAAGTCGGAAAAACTAAAGTAAAATTGTACAAAGTGTACGGAAACATATCGCACGAGAGCAAATATTTAATTAACTTATGTAGGTACTGACATCTGTTAATTAAAATGTTCCCTCAGGTGTGTCCCGTGTATTTTGTTTATAAACTGTATACTTGTGTAAGGATTACGGTTTTGATATTAGAAATGTTCTGAATATGAATCAAGGGATTTTGCAGATTATATTATTGTTTTGAAGCCGGAATGACAGAAATTATGGCTGTCGATAGGATTTTGTCACACTAAGCTTGAAGTACTTTGTTTTTTAAGCATGATATGTTCATTGAAATACAACTAATTTTTATGGATTTTTATGTGTAACATTCGCGTAAATCTAAGAAACCATGATGATATTTATATATTTATTTATTTATAAATTCTTTATTGAACACCACATACATAAAAAATAAAAATAATTAAAACTAGATTAAATAAAGGTGACAATTAAATAAAGATCAAGTTTTTTTAGTAGGGCCTCATCAAGGTAACCACCACTCTACAGCTGCTTGTATATATTGCCGTCGAAATAAGCTATCGACTTGATAATACTAATACCCTGTTACCAGTTAACACAATTACACCGATACGTATGATTATATTATTCAACTGTGTGCTAATGACGGTAATCACTTTACATCAAGTAAGACGATCATTCCTTTACTACAATTATAGCATAACCGAGTGGTAAACGATATAGTTATCTTACGGCCGGTTTCTATAATCTATCTATCTATAACAAGAGGTTTTATTAGATATTTCGATGCAGTTTATGTTTCAGCTAACAAAGATAGAGAAATATTATTGATGTATTTACATATAGCCAGGTAAGAGAAATGTATAGGTCAATGTTTATTGAAGCGTTGAATTGTATCGATATAGTAATGGTAGCTATTTTAAGTTCTTGTTAAAGATAGATAGGATATAGAGAGTGGCCGTTAGTCTACTGTAGTAAAGGGTTGTCTCGGCCGTGGTGGGGCTAACTAGTCCACAGAACCTACATTCAATGAGTGTGACTGATAGGTGTCCAATCACCCTTTCCCCTTCCTTCTTTTCCTTAACATTTTGAGATGCTTGTTACGCATCTAGATTCCATACATACATACATAAAATCACGCCTTTATTCCAGAAGGGGTAGACAGAGGCGCCACCAGGACGCCCGCATTTGCCTTCTATGTTCCGTCCCATGATGTGATAGGGAGTGAGCCTATCTCCATATCGGGCACAAGTTCCTGACTACGGGCTGATAATTAATAGAAAAACCCAATATCAGATAGCCCGACCCGGGATTCGAACCCGAGACCTCAGCTTTGTAATCGTACCGTACTACTACTACGCCACCGAGGCAGTCACCTAGATTCCAAATGTTGTAAATTTTCGGTAATGAAGATAATCCCTTACAATCAGAAGAACTGATTGCTTATTTGCTGCATCTATGCAATAGAAATCCCCAAGTCTCTCATGTATATCATTAATAAAATAAATAAACATCATGCATGTTAATAAACCATGTAGATTGTACAATATTTTATAATGTAAACAGAGGACGCCAAAGATGTTCAAGCCCGCCCGACATATTGGTAAATGAAAAAAACGAATACGCCAAAGAAGATGACGTGGCGCTGAGTTATAAGAGCACGCGTTGGTACTCACCAAATATGCTTGATTTTAAAGACAAAAACTAGGGAAAATATACCAGTGGAGTGCTTTTAAAATAGAGTTCTAAATGACTAGAGAAGATTGCCTCACGGAATTCCATACAAATATATGTCGGCGAGGCTGCATTAAAACGATAATAGATGTCGTTGTTAATATATCGGCGAAACTGCGTTAAAGCGATCATAGATGTCGTTATTTGCTATTACAAAGCGTCAAATGCTGTCTCTTGAAAAAGGAGGTGGTGTTTGAGTGAGGTCCGTGTGCGGTTCCGGTAGTCAAAATGTTTTAAGAAGAATTTGGATTTTTGATACGTCAAAAGAATATACGGGTGGGCGGGCATGGTTCTTGTGAGGACGCTCGGCGGAATCGTGCGCG
This sequence comes from Deilephila elpenor, assembly GCA_949752805.1. NCBI lineage: Eukaryota > Metazoa > Arthropoda > Insecta > Lepidoptera > Sphingidae > Deilephila > Deilephila elpenor. Next base: position 14,933,992 of record OX457097.1, on the reverse strand, counting down.
GAACTCGCTGCGCTATACTCAGGATGCAAGGTGATGAAGGAAGTGGCGGCGATGGTTCTTGTGGCCGCTGCGTGGACGCCCCTTCTCCGACATCAGAAGCGGGACGTAACCAACACGACCCACATGGTGACGGTGAAAGCAACGAAAAATGGCAGCGTTTGTTGGAGGCGCAGAATCGCAATTTTATGGCGTTATTGGAGACTATGAAAACCCCTCAACGTATCGAAGCGATGCATTTACCTGATTTCGATCCGGATACGCACGGCGATGCACGTGCATGGATTACTACAGCGAGCATGTGTATGGAGGAGCGACAATTGCAGGGTGCTTCCCTCGTTATTGCTCTGAGCAAGGCTCTAAAAGGACAAGCATCGCCGTGGCTTTCACAAGTGGCTTTTCCTGGAATGACATGGGCCGAATTTAAAGCGCTATTTGTCGCAAGGTATGACTGTCATGATACCCCCGCCGCGTTTCTAATAAATTTAAATAACACAAAACCAAAAGATGGTGAATCACTGGCATCGTACGCGGCCACAATGTTGACATCAATAATGTCAAGATGGAGAAATATGACGACGGAGGAAATAGCCGTTTCAAATGTTCTCGCGCATCTCTCACAATTCGAAACGCGTGTTCAACGTTTGGCGTTTACAACTGAAATTGCGTCACGGGGCAAGATGATACAAGAGCTGCAGGCGATGTCATTTTTGAAGAGAAAACCTAACGTTGTTGAAGAACCCGACACGAAACGATTTAAGAGCTCCATGGCTGGCTCTTCAACTGCTATCAAGTGCTTCAATTGTGGTAAGACGGGACACAAGTCTATGCAGTGCAAGTTGAAACGCATTCCAAGTACATCAAGGGAAGTGCGACATCTGGCAACCTCGTCCTCACATACCGTGACTTGCTTCAACTGCCGAGATGTTGGACACTATGCGAAAAATTGTCCAAAGCTGAGTAACGCGTCTTCAAGCGCCGGCCATGCTGGTGCACCTGCTGTGAAGAGGGTCGACCTGTGCGAAGTTGCAGCACCGCGAGGAAGGTTGAGTCACTCAGGTGAGCAGTTTTCGTTTTGCTACGACTCGGGTTCGGAATGTTCATTGATGAAAGAAACGATTTCTTGTAAATTTAAGGGCAAGCGATCACATGAGACCGTGACTATGACTGGTATAGGACAAGCTAGGGTAAATAGCACCGTGCAGATTCTTGTTGTAGTTGAGATTGATGATATTTGCCTTGAAATTTTATTTCATGTGTTACCTGACCGTTACCTGCGACATGACATAATGATAGGTCGTGAAATATTATCGCAAGGACTGACAGTCAACATGACTTTTGATCGAATACGAATTGAAAAAGTAAAGACTGTTTATACATGTGCCTCAAATGACTCGACCACATTAGACTTTGACAATATTATAACTGATGTTATCACTGACTTCCGTCCCAAACTTGTTGCAATTTTAAATAATTTTAGGGAACATTTTACTTCCGGTATCCCCACTCATCGCGCCAATGTTGAGCCCATGCAGATTCGTCTGAAGGATCCGAATAAAACTGTTTGCAGACGTCCTTACCGCTTATCCACGGAAGAGCGTAGAGTTGTTCGTGAACGTATCGATGAGCTTATGCGTGCCGATGTAGTACGTCCTAGTTCTTCACCGTTTGCTAGCCCTATTCTTCTCGTTAAAAAGAAGGATGGGAGCGACCGGTTATGTGTCGACTACAGAGAGTTGAATTGTAACACGGTACCTGATCGATTCCCATTGCCCTTGATATCGGATCAAATTGCTCGTTTGCACGATGGTTGTATCTTCACAACCTTAGATATGGCTTCTGGGTTCCACCAGATCCCCATTCAACAGGATTCGATCGAGCGCACTGCCTTCGTTACCCCTGAAGGTCAATTTGAATATCTTGCTATGCCGTTTGGGTTACGAAACGCCCCATCCGTCTTTCAAAGAGCTATCGTTCAAGCTCTTGGTGACCTTACGAATTCCTTTGTGGTTGTCTACATGGATGACGTCATGATTGTGGCATCCAATGTAGAGCAAGCACTAGAACGACTTGTTACTGTTCTAAAGCTTCTAACTGAAAAGGGCTTTTCCTTAAACATAAAGAAGTGCGCCTTCCTTAAGCAAGAGGTAGAGTACCTAGGCTACGTTATCAAAAATGGTGAAATTAGACCGAACCCTAAGAAAATTCAGGCTTTAACTGAGTTGCCATCCCCAGACACAGTAACACAATTGCGACAATTCATTGGCTTAGCCTCATATTTCCGCCAATTCGTTTCAAGATTTTCGCAGACAATGGCCCCGCTCTATGCATTGACCACATCCAAGGGGAAGATAAATTGGACTTTTGAACACGAAGCAATCAAACGACATATAGTTTCTGCTCTGACCAATGAGCCCGTTCTTATGATCTTTGATCCAGATTGTCCTATCGAGCTTCATACCGATGCAAGTGCTATTGGATATGGTGCTGTGCTGTTTCAAAAGAAAGACGGCAAACTTCGAGTAGTAGCTTACTTTAGTAAGCGCACAAGCCCGGCAGAGTCAAAATATCACTCATACGAGTTAGAAACACTTGCAGTGGTGAATGCTATTAAGCACTTTAGGCATTTCTTACACGGTAGGAGGTTCGTAGTCGTGACGGATTGCAATTCATTACAATCCTCGCGCAAAAAGTTGGACCTTACTCCACGTGTACATAGGTGGTGGGCGTTTCTGCAGGCCTACGATTTTGATATCGAACACCGACAAGGCAGTCGCATGGCACATGTAGACTTTTTCTCGCGCAACCCTTTACCGGTACCGACCCCTAAGGTTTTTAAGAAAGTAGATCAAAAACGGGTTGATTTTGCCGAACTTACAGGCAATTGGCTGCAGGCCGAACAGGAACGAGACGCTGAGATTTCTAAGCTCGTATCCGATCTCGCCGAAAACAAATTGCCTGGTGACGTTATGAAAACTTACGAGATGCGATTAAATATTCTGCATCGTAAAATTCAGCGCAATGGTAGGTCTCGATGGTTACCGATTTTACCACGTTCCCTTAGGTGGTCTGTTGTCAATAGCACTCATGAGGCTTTGATTCACTTGGGATGGGAGAAGACTTTAGATAAATTGTACTGTCACTACTGGTTCGAAAATATGTCCCGATTTGTTCGGAAATTTGTTGAGAGTTGCGTTACCTGTAAGGTTTCAAAAACCAACTCTGGCAAGCTACAAGCCGAACTTCACCCCATCCCCAAAGTCGCAGTTCCATGGCATACAGTGCACATTGATGCGACCGGCAAATTGAGTGGTAAAAACCATAAGAAAGAATATGTTTTTGTTCTTGTGGATGGTTTCACTAAGTATGTAATACTTCATCATACCCTCAACATTGACACGGCAAGTAGTATTCGCGCTCTTAGGTACGCCACATCGTTGTTTGGCGCCCCCACGCGAATTATCGCTGACCAAGGCCGCTGTTTCGCCAGTCGTGAATTCCGTGAATTCTGTGATTCCAGTAATATTCAACTACACTTGATAGCTACTGGTAGCAGTAGAGCGAATGGACAAGTCGAACGGATCATGAGTACATTAAAAAATATGCTCACCGCCGCAGAGACCGAAAATCGTTCCTGGCAGGAGGCTCTCTCTGATGTCCAATTAGCTATCAACTGCACCCATAATCGCGTGACACGATCATCTACCCCTTGAGTTGCTTATAGGTAGAGTTGCGAGACCCCTCGACCTTATGTTGGCCGCTGGGGAAGCGGAAATTGATATAAACCAAGTTAGAGCTCAAGCTGTTGAAAATATTGCAACCACTTCTCTTTTTGACAAAAGACGTTTTGACTCGACTAAGACTAGAGTTAGGAACTTCTCGGTAGGTGACTTTGTGCTTTTAAAAAACGAAGAGCGTAATCAGACAAAGCTTGACCCCAAATACAAAGGACCGTACAAAGTAGCTGAAGTATTAGACGGTGATCGCTATCTTATTAAAGCACTAGACACTAAGCGGACGTACAAGTACGCTCATGATCGTTTGCGAAAAATGCCTGAAGGTCAAGTTGTAATAGATGATTGTGATGATAACGAAGTAGATGTTGAGGCTGTTGAGCCTGGTAGTAGTCAATACAATGCTTAATGGTGCTAGATGGAGGCACCGGTGGACTGCTCGATGGAGGCATTCCTGTGGGGACGCTCGAGGGAGGCGTGCCCCGATGAGGTGGCGTATGCTCGATGGAGGCATAATGCCATGGCGTTTGGTGACGCCAATGTGTGTTGAAATTAAGCAAAGTGTTGATTACGTTGATTTTGCTGATTCGTTTAAGATCGTGGTAATGGCAAGCAAGAGAAGACCTTCAGCATTTTTGACTTCGTTTATTTTTATCAGTTGTTATAATATGTAAAGAACCTGTAGTAATAAATGTAGACTTAACGTGACGTGATTAGTAATTGATGTTTTGTGTTATTAACATTTCTAATGATATTTGTTAATGCTATTGAGAATAAATGAAACTATCTTTATTGCGAGCATCACGTTTTATTTGGTCAGAATGACCGAGTCTGAGGAATGATGACTGGCCTGTGGATTTTCTTTTCAGGCGCACACGAGGACGTGTGATGCGGCAGGATGGCCGTGTCGGCGAGGCTGCATTAAAACGATAATAGATGTCGTTGTTAATATATCGGCGAAACTGCGTTAAAGCGATCATAGATGTCGTTATTTGCTATTACAAAGCGTCAAATGCTGTCTCTTGAAAAAGGAGGTGGTGTTTGAGTGAGGTCCGTGTGCGGTTCCGGTAGTCAAAATGTTTTAAGAAGAATTTGGATTTTTGATACGTCAAAAGAATATACGGGTGGGCGGGCATGGTTCTTGTGAGGACGCTCGGCGGAATCGTGCGCGGAACTCGCTGCGCTATACTCAGGATGCAAGGTGATGAAGGAAGTGGCGGCGATGGTTCTTGTGGCCGCTGCGTGGACGCCCCTTCTCCGACATATATAAATTTGATATTTTTTTTATTCATGTTTAGGTCGTTTATTAAAGATGATCATGTACAACTGCTATAAACAACATAATACATAACAACATGTATGTTGGGTATGTGACTGTTGGGTGGGTATATTCAAATTAATTAGCCAGGGAATATAATCGGAGTAGTAACTATGTACGGTAACAACTGTTACTTTTTGAGTATATGCATATCACGTGAATGAAACGAGCATTTACCTATATAATCCAAATTCAACGCAACTGGAGCTGACGCGAGCGAAAGCCTAGTTTAAAACGAACTGGATCGCTAAACCGGAGATCGCACTCGAGCCCAAGGCACACACCTTCGGCAGTTACGTATGTAATTCTGTTAAATAAATAATATAGGGGTGAAAGAGAATACCGTAAGCAAAATATGTACTCACTTAAGAGGTCTCAAGAATTTTAAATGGATTCGAATAAAATTTAAGCTATAGCTTGGCCTCTCAATAGTAAAGAAACCATGCGCCTATGAACTCTCATGTTCGTTGAAGCGACCAGATAAAAAGGCTAGATTTCGCTCGTCCAGATTTTTAGACTCCCTCTCCAACAATTCTTTTTATCTAGTGTTATTTATGGAACATTTCAAATGAGACCCTATCTTGTGTGGTGATTTTTAGCGAGGCGTCGTTTTACCGACAAAGCGTGTTCTGCTATTAGATACGACCATCTACCTTTTTTATGTGTATGTGAAGCCCGCTCATCACTTAAAACCTCACCTACCAAAGATGCAATGGAAAAGCCAGATCTTGCGGGTGTTCGCAAATCATTTCCGGCCACCTGAGCAAAGGAGAGCGTTCTCCAAGCAAGCGAAATAGTTCACCGCATGCCCCCGTGTCACATTACTCAGCCCGCGTTATGCGCCCGTATTGTGCCGTGTATGGAATTTTCATTTGAAACTTGTTTTCAACATGTATTGTGTTTTTGAAACGTATTTTGTGGTGTTGGCGGGACAGCTGATGTGTGTTTGGAGTTGTTGCTCGTTTTGTAAAGGTGTCGGTGTACCGTTGAAAATTTGAGGAATAGTTAGTGATATTGGAGTGTTGGGAGTGCTAACAACTTTCGTGATTTTTGTAGCGTATTAGCAGACCAATTAACTTAATGGGAAAAATCATTGATTCAGAAACACAATCATAAGTTCAAAGAATCGCAGTCACGACATTCTCATTAGGGTAGGAAAAACCGAAAAAGACATGTTTCGCGGGATCGAACTCGATACTCTGTGCCACTTATTATGATTATTTTACCGACACAATTCGAATTATTTTATTATAATATCTTTATCAACAAAATTCATGAAAAATATTCACCACTAATAAAGAATTTCACGCCCAAAAACTGAAGCTTAAAAGACCCAAAACACTAGCGCCTATTATTTTTTACTACACAGCCGTTTGACATGCAAAAAATAACTTTCCCACCGTATTCCATTCACATTTCTATGTTTATTGAATTCGATAGGCGACCGGGAGCGGAAAAAGTGTCACGCTTTTATCATTTCGTTTTCATTTCTGTGCGGGTTCCGGAGTATGCTCTGTGACGGTGACACCGGAGAGTCAGTTTCGATGGTTTTACAAACACTGTTTCAGAACTATTTGCAGCAGTTTTGTTACACTTTTCGAATATTCGAGTGTAGGAAACAGAAGTTACAACATGTATTGTAATACGCTTTAAAACGTAAAAATATATATGTTTGATTCAATCCTATGGATCTGAATATCATATGATATTCCATACATTTTTAGTAACAAAAGCAGGTTTTTTTTTCAAAATTTTATCTGATAGCCTTTGTGAGACCGAAAAGTCTCTCGTAGTGCCTGATACCCACGACACAAGACTCGATCTTAGTGTGGGGTCAGGACTATGTATGTGACTGTTTTGGTGTATTTATTTATTTATTAATATTAGTATAACCGTTACAGCTTAAAGGTCAGCCCACCATTACACTTTTATAAAATTTCTAATGTTAGTAGGTATCAATAAGTCATTTGTCTAACAAATAAAATAGTAAAACGAACTCTGATTTGCATCCGAACGACAATCGAATCCTAATGACTTTCAGTTCTCTTACAGATAGGAATACAGAGCATGTTTTTATTAATGGCAAAGTATTTCCGCTCGGAGTTTAGACGATAGTTCGAATGGGTTAACTCGACCATTATAGTACTGTAATATCACAGAGAGAATTGTCAAGGAACGGACAACCGTATTACTATCGAATAACGTTGCCGGTAGCAAGATATTGATATCCGCTTGGATAGTAACCACGGTGGTTGAAGACTCGGGTACTTCCTGTTTATATCCGGTTACTCTCAGGCCGGCATAACTGTGTCGACTAGCGACCGATAGCTGTTAAGCGTCGGCGGATACTATATCTGGACTGCACTGAACTTATTATTGTAGTAACTTCGTTGTGTAAGAAAGTTGGTTAAGCAAGAGAAATATTTTTATTATACCAGTGGCCCCGCTCTCATATCGGACCAATTTTATAAATATTGCTTTTGTTATTTTAAACAAAAAAGTATGAAACTACAAAGGTTCGAACACCAATCGGAACCCAAAACCAACCAATACTCGAAAGAATAAAACTGTATGCAAAACATAAGTAAGCTTTTGTTTGTGTTAAAGCACTTTGCCATTTCCCGCCGTCGTGAGCATTACCATACGCTGGAAACTATCAATTTTTATTGACTCCGTTATGACAGTCACTCCACCTGCCTATAGCATCTCGTACCACTTTATTCATATCGGCAGTTTAAGATTACTCCAGTCTCTTGCATAAACTTGATATAAAAATGTATTTTAGGGCTTTGGGAATATTTTTTTATCCGTCGAATGTGGTTTTGTATTTGACTTTATTTGGAGTAAGGATTGTGAAATGGCATGTATTGTTTTGTTTTTGCACATACTTTTACTGTACAACGTATGTTTGATCGCAACAGTATATAACAGTACATACATACATAAACTCACGCCTATATCCCAGAAGGGGTAGGCAGAGGTGGCCACTAGGACACCCACATTTCGCCTTGTATATTGTGTCCCATAATGTGATAGGAGACGAGCCTATCGCCATATTGGGCACAAATTCTTCACTCCGGGCTGATAATGAATAGAAAAATCCAATATCACTTTGCCCGACCCGGGATTCGAACCCGAGACCTCAGCTTCGTAGTCGTACCATAGAACAACTACGCCACCGAGGTAGTCATATATCATTATATGACAGTAATTCTGTAATTAATACAACATACTCTCGCCTACATCTATCATCGATAACTTCACTTCATCTTTTGCCTACTCTTATCCCATGCCTACAAAGGGTCGACCTAATAAGACCCTTCATACATCTCGGAAATAATTTGGACCGTACCTTGAACCGACAAGCATGCATGAAGAGATTGATGAAAGTGGATGAAGTAAAATTGATAAGGATTGAGTAAAGTAGAAATATTTAATCTCCGCCTGCCCTTATACCACGAAGGCGTGACAATTATTTATGTATACATAATTCTATGACCAGCTATTTACTTAACATGTAACGTCAATCCTTTCCTGGATAAACATTTTAGTCTTACACGCATCAATAATCGCTCGATAAAATCTTTCAACATTTATTTTATAAAATCAGCTTCCGAATAAAAAAGACACCATTTTAAATAACCAAGCAAACGTCCATTTCAGAGTTTCCAATTCGTTGTTACTTTTATTCGGATCGCAAACATTTCTACATTCGAGCTAAGCACACGCAGTAACTTGTGGAGCGTTTTAAAACGATGGTTTTTAATTAAAAGTTTTTAGTAGAAAGTGGATTTGCATTAGCTGCGTTTGCTTTTTATTCCCTGATCTTTTATTGGGACTTGTACGTGTCTGACCGACGGATTAATATCCATCTTTTTATTTACTTGGCGGAGTGGTCTTAGCCAATCTCGATTAAAGCTACGGACTAGTTCAACTGAGTATTAGCATCTCTCAAAAACGAGAATGAAATAGGCTGTCCTATACCGGGTATATCAAGAGTTCGACCGAAAACGAAGCCAGGTAGTTGTAGTGATTACAGAACAACGCAACTAAAAATTTTCCAAAAAAAGCGATTGTTTCTTTTTTGCAATTTTTGAAATATCATCGTGTTTGAGTGGTAAATACCTAGATTTTGCGAAAATAGTAATTTAAACCTTTGCGCACAGAGCAATCTCAATAGGGTATTCGGTCGACATTATAAAATTGCATCGACTTTGACGAAACTTCCTTAATCAAAAGTTTCTGGGTCCTCCACCTTTTATTCTCCATTCATTTGAGTACATTTAGACAATCTTATAGGAAATAAATAATTATACGTCTTAATAATATTAAAATTAAACGAATTAAAATCTAATAATGAAATATCGAGTATATGATAATCATGCATTGAAAACCACATTAATTGATTTACATAATACTATATATCATGAATTGTACTTATCCAGAACGCTATCAATTGATCACTAATAAAAAAAAATATTCAATTGCATTTCTCGTTGCTATGAAAGTTCGCGGAAGATCAGTAATCCCATGGAAACTACAAATACCTAATTTGATTATTTCTCAGAATTACTTTTATTGCATTACGTGTTACAGCATAATTAACTCAATATTTAGATAATAAAACCTGCAAAAGTTATGCTTGTACAAAATATAATACCCATAAAAATATAAAAAGTTTCATATTTCACAACATTTATTTGTCTTTACTGTTTTGTTTACTTAGTGCAGTAGTGGCGCCATCTACACCTCGTTTCGCGGTTTATGACCCATTACGACAGTCATTTGGTCAAGTCATAAAGTTTATAACAGACTGAATTTTCAGTCTCTCGCGAGCCGTTCTAATATTTTTGCTGCTATTCTTTTTGTACCTGGCTTTTTATGCATGTATCGGGACAGGTCGTAAATTAAAGCAAAAATTTTGCTTACTCATGAATGTATAGAAAGCGAGTTTATGTGTGTTAAACGAGAGACTAGAATAAATGCTAGGTGCCTTTATCAAGACAGATGTTTATATCAACATCAAATATTTACCTCTTGTCGGTGTTTTAAGGAAAAAATATCTTAATTGCAGTTGTTGATACCTATTTCTTAGACTATGTGTCTTCACTGCATTTGATGATAATTCCTCTACTCTACAAATCGATGATCTACTGAGAGGCAATTATCTCTCACTGATAAACACAATAATGCCAGTCGATACTCATAACTCAACTTCTCTTATTGTGAGACAAAGTGACGTTCCACACTTCCATGTCTCACAACCACACATGTTAAATTATCTTTTACAATCGGAGGGATACGAATATTCTAGTACGAACAAATTTATTTCCATACAACCTCACTTCAAAATCTCAAACACATTACCCTCCAAGATTTCGTTCGCCTGTCACATGCATACCGTCCCGAGTCTAATCTTTGTCTCACAAGACAGTTTGTATTGAGTAATAACTTTCATTTATAGTGGGCACGTCGATAGCAGGCGTGGCTTTGTTCCAGCTCTCTGTGAAATTTGAATGAAATATCTGTGCATTACGGAAAATTGAATTGTTTGGGTAAATAAAGTATATTCTATCGATTTTATTGCGGCTTGGTGGAATTGAATATGATATAGAACCGTTAAAAAGGGAAGTTTAACTCTGACATGCTCTCTGTAGTGTGTTTTTATTCAGGTATAACCTTGAAAAGTAGACGAGCCTAATGATAAAGTGATGACTGCTATTAAACACCATAAACAGGAGCGTAGCGTTTATAGAATATGGAAATGGGTGAGAAACAAAAAACTATGGTAAATCTATTACTTCTCGCAGGAGAAAATGTGAAATTTGTCTTCCGACAATCTTATTCACGAAATACAACAGCAAAGCCAGTTAAATAATGGATAATAACACCTTGCTTGAGCCGGCGTATTCTCTACTCCAAGCCAGGGATAGTGTAGCTTCACCACTTCATTTTGTGGCATATTCACACAACCATTCTTTATTAAAATAGTTTGCTTTTAAAGTTACAATGTTCCTTCAGAAATAATGATACACAACACTCGATGCCTAGCCAAGATTTTGCTTAACAATCACTCAAGGACATTATTGGTATAGATAACGCCTTTTTGAGTACATACTCCAAACCTGTCATCAAAATCAAGCAGTAATTACCTGTGATGAATAGTACATGGACAATTATCAATTTACATATAATAAATATCAATGATTTTAACTATGCAACCACAAACCACCATCCGTGTCGGTATGACATTATGAATTGACTGAAACCGACGGCACCAATGTTTTAACTTAATAGATTTGTTATCGACATCATCTGCATAATTTATTTGCGTTCGTTGTTAATTTCGTTGCCGTTTCAAATGGTAACACTAATGATAGGCCTCGGGTTTATGCTTTTCCTATACTTAGATTTGATAAATGAGCTAATGGTTAAATGGTAAATAGTTGCAACAAGTTGAAAGTGCAAAGGAGGAAGTCAGTGAGGATTTTTTTGTCTCCTATATTCATAGTACATACACGTATTGATTAGAGGATGTTCTGGAATTGGCTACTAGCACAAAAGGCTGATGACAATTTGAGAATCAAATATTCTAAGCGAAATGTCGGTACCACTAATGGCACCTTTAGATAAAGGTGCGTGCCAGATGTGGTGTGGAAAGCGTTGTGAGAGCTACAATACAAAAAAAAAATGTTCAAATCAAATCGAAGTTTATAAACGGACATACACGCAAATCCACATCGACGGGCAATTTAATAAAAACACTAGTTTCGCAGCGCGGCGGTTGCGGCGCGCCCGCAAATTAGTACAAAATAGGTAGTCGCACATTACCATAATATGACTAATGACTCGCGTCGAGCGACACACCGAAACCACTAACAATTGTCCCAAAACACGAGCTAAGCGGATTATATTCCTGTAGAAACGACGATTTTGTGAGTTTGCTTTCATTATATTTAAAAGTTTGTATTGCTGAGGAAGTTTCTTGCGCCGTTTCTTCTTTACAGTTATATATTTTGTCAGACTTAATTGCCGTTTCACCAGATCTTGTAAAACACTACTCAATTACCTTTAGGACACCTTTTACCTTTAGGTTTCCATTGTAATGTGCATCTATCGAATTCCTATGAATTTTACTAGTCGACTGTACGTGGCTTCCACTCGACAACTTTTTGTTCCTACCGGCTTTCAGTCCCGAGCGCAATGTGGCCGGTCACTGCCTCTTCAACTTGTGAAATTGAGTTCGCTGAATTCACGGTATACTTTTTGTAAGCTACGGTCAACATTGACATGCATAGAAACTAACACCATTCTTTTTAATTGAATAAACTGTGCCATTATTACACACATAAATAAACTCACGCCTTTTTTCGAGAAGGGGTAGCCAGAGGTGCTACCAGGACACCCACATTTCGCTTTGTATGTTTCGTCCCACGATGTGATAGGAGGCGAGCCTATCGCCTTATCGGGCACAAATTCCTGACTCCGGGCTGATAATTAATAAAAAACTCCAATATCACTTAAATTAGAAAATACCCTATCTAAGGTAAGATACATAATAATTTTAGGATAAACCGGTAGTAGCGGACCTAGTTTTAACTAATAACAAACTTCTGTTTAAATTTAATGACTCATTTCCATGAATAATTTTGATGATGGATTTCATCAGTTCCCCTTTGAATTACTAAACAATATCTTGAATATGGATAGAATAGGTGTCGCTATTTTAAACAGGGGCAGGTGAATGGCAAGGTTCGTATCTTTCCATTCTAAATAACACGGAAATTCATCCGCCACGTGTGTAAATATTTTCACAACGATCATATTCATATCATCAAAAGCCGCACTTTGGTGTAGATATTTTGTTGGTGCAGGGATTTTTGTCTCCTTCTTTACTATCGAAGAAAGAGAATAGCTAAATATTTCTACCTCCTCCTATTCACGTTTTATCGGATTAAATTGCTGCAGGTTAAAGATAAGTAAGTGACTTTATGAGACTCATCGAGTTTCTGCGCTCGATGTTAACTCATTGCATGCCCCTGTTGATCTGTCTAATCCAAAGAAAACCAGTCTGCGAAGATCTTCGCTCCACTTTGTGAATGTGTTCTATGAATTGTGTCTATAAAATGCAGTCGCTAGTACAGACAAAAATCCTAGGATTCATAAATCCACAGCGTAGAAGTGATTAGTGATAGAACTTGTGATTGTCACCTCACGCGTTCTGGGCTGAGCCTGTATATATAATATAGTTTTAAGCAGGCTATCATTTTTCATTAAAACATTCATTAAACATTATGGCAGTCCTTATAGCATTTATACTATTTGATTTCTTGTAGGCTGCTGTACCAGCATAAAAAATAACCGGGATATATACGATATACTCGTATTCCGAATTCGTCGTGAGTCATTCAATACCGATATTGTATCAATCAACTCCGAAAAAGCCCTTACCCAACCGAAACGAGATTTTCAATAATTCATCCATTGAAGTACTCAAGTAACATCGGTTTTTCACAAAACACGAATGAACAAGCCGAATGGTAGAAATACTCAGACGGGCCTAATGGCACTGCTGTAAGAGCTCTCGACTGCGAACGAGAGGGTCACGGTTCGACTCGCGTCTCCAACAGATGTTTGCATGAATAATATGAAACATTTCGTCTGAAGTTTCTCTTAATATTATGTGTATGAGTTTCGTAATGAGAGTGTAAAACAAAAACAAGTTGTGCTGTGATTGTGCGGCATGTATTCAATCGAATCGAATTCAACCATTTCAGGTTGATTTGTGAGTTGTGATATGACGCAAGTACTGCTAGACGAGACTGAGACTTAACATCTTATATCTTGGGATGGCGAGCGCAGTGTAATGCGAAGCATTGCTTTGTAATTCATGGTGATGTTTGGTATTGTTACTATCCGTGAGCATTCGTATCACTTACCATTAGGCGAATGTCATGCTGGTCTCGACATTCACAGCAATAAAAAAAAATTGAATCTAATCGGTGGGAGGTATCATAAATCTTACTCCATCATGAGTTTTGATATCTACATGTACGGGCAATAAATCGTGAGATCCTGGATTCAAATTCTGTGTTGAGTAATCTCGTTTTTAAGACATTTGCTTTGAAAAATCTCTTGTAAATAGTTCGGGACCTAAATGTTACCCTGGCATAGCGATGGCCTCGTTCTTATCATATTTGAAACCGAAATAAAGTGTAAGTGTATAACATACGGGTAGGCCTAGTATTACTTTTACTTTTCCCTCAGCTAGCGCATGCTACTTTCAGATACTTAGGTTCCAATGCAATATGTACTTTTAAAATTTAATTAAACAATTATTATCAAATACCCAATTAACATGGAAACCAAAATATCTTAGTCCGTGTCTGCCATCAAGGTATAATTTACACAACACATAATTGCAAATACCTTACGCCCATCAAAGAAAAGTCAATTTAAAGACATTTCTGACTTGACGGAACCATTTGCTTTTATATTCGCTTCCATTTGGGATCTGCGTTATGTCCTTTGATCTTTTCAAGGCACCACTGTGTAATTGCTGGGTAAGAATAAAAGGCGACTGCGTACTTGAGAAACGAATTAGGTGATTATTAATATCGCTTTTAGGGTCTTAAAAGATTTGGCAATTTTTTGCTCTGGAAAGTGACTGCACTGCTCCTAATGATACTTGCAATGCCGTTACCCCGTACTAAATAAAATCAGCAGGTATTTGTTTTGGGTTTGGGTGTTTGTAAGACTGAAAAGTGTCTCGTAGTTTTTGGTACTAACGACGCAAGTCTCGATCGAATTATGGGGTAAGGACTATATATGTGACTCTTGGGTGTTATTTATTTAATTGTTTTTTCGTACTACCGTCTGAGGATTTGCGATAATAGGTCCAGGATTATTGGATAAAAAATACTCATACCTTCAACGGTTTCTAAAGTTTACGACGAGACACGCATCGTACCATAAAGTCTAAATACGGTGACAGTTGCTTTTTGTGGCAGTAACATTCAGCAATGAAAGCGCGGGTCCCAATTAGTCGTGTTATAGTCACCGCGGCCGCAAGAGATTTGTCAATTCGAATGAGCGCTGGTGCACCTGGCGTTAACACATTGCGTCCATATTTCCTCTGGATTTATACAAAATATTTATCGTGTTTTCCGATTACGGCATACAGTATTTATTTTGGAGTAATTACCATCTTACTGGCAAACGAACGCCCACGTGCAAGAGGGACAGATGACCAAATTGAGATGACAGGAAATCGCTATATACAGGTTTTTACGGAAATCCTTGGTATATTCAACAATAAACTTCATGTGCTTCAAGAAAGAGAAAGAACTGTAGCTTCAGTCATAGCAAGTTCGTTACTTAACATAGGTTTCCCCAAAGGTTTTGAAAAAACTCGGTACATTTAGTTGATGCGTTGGCAAATACAGGTTATAATTTCTTACACCGATGACGCTGCTGCCTGTCATCAGCCTGCCATTTGGTACCATTTGTATAGTTTTCGTCCTGAACTACAAAATCCAATAAAAAAAGAATAATTTGAGATTGTTGGATGACCGATACCCCTTTCCTATTTCCATATTTTTTCCTTCTAGCTCTCCCCCAATTTGATGGGCCGTCAACACAACCATGATCCAGCGTTGTGCATGTTCGTGTTCACTGACTATTAGGTGACCTGCTCGTTTGCCGAACCCATGCAATAAATATCATCATCATCATCAGCCCGTTGCAGTCCACTGCTGGACATAGGCCTCTCCCAAGGTACGCCACAGAGACCGGTCTGCTGCTTTACGCAATAAATATAAACATTAATAATTATGTGTAAGCTTATAGAGGTCACTAGTTTTAGTGTTTACCAAACAGGTTTCAATTCCATTCCATTGAATGTACAAGGAGACCCGACTCGGTAATTAATTCATTATTGAATTATTAACGTAATACCTCATTTATGTACGTATATTTGTCTTTGATGTGTTGTGAAAATAATGCTTAGGGTTGTGCTTACACACGTTTGTTCGACTGTAAATTTAATTGTATGGGGGCGATTGGATGGTGAAGACAGAATGCTTACACGAGTGTGAAAATTTATAGGCATATTGATGTCTCGTGATATTTCGAATGTATGGAGCTCCGGTTTCGTAATTTCTGATTGTTTGGTTTCGGTTCGGAGTAAAATAACTTTTTCTACGTTTGTATTTTCGAAATTATATATGAAATAAAAGTTTAGTAGCTTGTCTTAATGTTTATTAGAAGCGATTGCAACCTTTGCTAACTGTTATGTACCAAGCAACAACTTAGGACAACCCAGAATGCTACAACATGCACCTTACAATACTAAATTATATGAGCAGCTCAGACAAATTGCATTTTCTTCGACTTAATACGACAGCAGTGTAAGGCACTGTTATGTTTCGTTTTGAAGGGCATTGTAGCCAGAGTAACTACTGGACATAATGAGTCTTAACATCTTATGTCTCAGGATGGCGATCGCAGTGGAATGCCAAGCATTGCGTTGTAATCCTTGTTGTTGTTTGGTTCGGCTACTGTCTCGAGCGGTCGTATCGCTTACCATCAGGCGAATGGCATGCTCGTCTCGCCATTCTTCGCAAAAAATAATAATAATAGCTTTTCGAGTTGTCATTTTTAAATATAGGTTTCAGTGTGCCCCTTATAAACACCCTTATTTTTTTAATTACCTCAGTTTAGAGCCCACACAAAATCTCGATTCGTGACATCAAAGAATTCTTTAATTTACAAATAAAGAGCACTGAGAGTCGACGATACAACAAACAAAAGGCATTCATTTAGTTCTCAGAAATCGCGGCGCAGACACGGCCAGATGAATAATTCAACAGCCAGATCTGCTGTTGCTGATAAAAATTTCATTGTCGAATTGATGCTTTAATCGGCTTACGAAGGTTATGTTGTAATTATTAATCTTATTTACAACAGCTGATAATCTGATCTATTTTACATTTGACTGTAACGTTTTGATGAGGTGAGCTGTTAAGCTTCCGGTTTCAATCAATGCAGTGCATTGTAGACAAAGTGTCCACTGGCGAAACATGGTTATCTTTTGCAGCCTCTAGGTTATCAAAAGAAGCCATAATGACATACTTTAGTCTATGTATTTATGGCGCCGGCGTCTTTTTCTAATTTGGTTACTTAATATTAACATAACACTACACAAAAGTACCCAAATACCTGTCTAAGAAATATAACGAAAACAAAATTGATGACAATACACTCTTTTGCTTGTCATCAGTATTGCCAAAGCTAGCGTTAATTTTAACATATTTTGCGTACAAGAATGCTTCTAGCTATTTTGTATACAGACAATCAGTATATAATTTCTAAACAGTAATTCTCCCCAACAAACTCTATACGGGTAAACCGGCAAGTGAGCAACCTAATGCCGGCATTTTGAAGCGAGCGTATCCGACATGGCTTAACGATGCACCCATTTTGTAACAGAGGCCGATGACTTAAGCTGCTAAGCGGAACGATGCGACTCAATATTTAGCATGAGTTGAGCCCGCGTTCATAGCTGGAAACCGTGCTGGTATGAACATTTTGAAGTGTTTCGGCTGGGAATTTTGTGTTCCATTCGGAGTCGAGATATGTGCTGAATGTGCTGGTATGTTACGATTGGAAATTGATTGATGTCTGGTATTGTTAAGTAATGAAGATGCATTCATGGTTCCGCCTTCAAAACACTTTTAGTCTAATTTCTATTTTATATCGGTTTATATCATTAAGTATCACTTAGCAAAGGAAATTCACTAAGCAGTTATTTTATATTGTGCAATAATTAGATCTTAATAAAGAATACCCCATTGGGGATAATAGGTGTGAGCTTATGTTTACTCTTTAAAGAAATATAAACCACATCAAGACATATTTCTATGACAGATTTTTAAATAACTTCTATATTACTTCGTAAATACTTTTATTAAAACTTTATCAAACAATTTAATAGCAATTAATTTACTAACTCTGTTTATAACACCTACTACGTAACTCTTCAAATCAGTACGAGAAACGACATGAGGCAGTGAAAAGAAAAGCATATTTATTCATGAAAATTATGAATTCCGTGACGCTCGGCAGACGTTTACTTTGTGTGCTATCTCAGCGCATTGCAATGTTGAGAAAGTGTGCACTGTGGGTACAGTGGCACGCGGAAGTATTTGACGTTTTCTGGTATATATTATTGAATAGTAGCTAATGGCCACTGCACACAATTGATAGTTCGTCATAGTGATCCGTTAATGTGCGTTGCGTTTTGAGTTTAGCCTAATTATGTCGACCGGTGAATGATAAATATATGAAAGTGAGGAGGTTATATGCACCGCATTATATTAACCACAAGGGGCATTTTAGACGCCTTGATAAACCTAGCAGTAAAAAAATATGTTCTATTGTTAGAGGTGATATCTTTCATCTGCTCTTTTTAGTTTTTTTTATATGGGTCAGCAAAATAATTATCTTCATCTGCAGTTGCAATGCTCTCTAGATCCAGGATTAACTACTTAATCAGGGATAATTGTCTTTTGTGTAATAATTGATATAATAATATTAACATAATATGGAATACGAGTATTTGTATGTTGATAACACAGCATAGGTTTCCGACGTATAAGACCAAAGCATTGAAAATAGGTCAAACAAGCAGTCGGTTTAAAGTTTGTTCGGAAGCAGTACCTTGTACAGGAGATGAAACTATTTAGTTGTAACCTATGCAGTCTCAGATTCCAATACAGTGGAACATAGCGGATATTAGGTCATCTATCTTTTGAACACGAAGCAAATGTTGAAATATATACATTTAGAATGAAGCTGTGCTCTTTGGCCAGCTTTCTGAAATATGAAAGCGATCCAATTAAGATAATCCTGTGATATTATTGCTATTCTGATTCGGCAAAATTACTTCAATTAAAAGACACTAAGTTACAGAAAATAATTCTAAGTAAAAATAATTCTAAGTAGAGTTAATCGATCCTCTTGCAACAAGCTGATAATAATAATGAATAAGGAGCTGTAGCTAAATCATGACGATATTATCGATATGATCGACAGCCTCCGTGGTGCTGTTGGTTAGACGCCGGCTGTGAAACGTGAGACCGCGGGTTCGATCCCCGCACCGAGACAAATATTTGTGTGATCCACAAATATTTGCGTCGGATCTGGGTGTTTGTGAGATCGAAAATTCTATCGTAGCTTCTGATATCCACGACACAAGACTTGATCTTAACTTTATTAATGCTACATACATTTAACAGTATAATTATCTAATAAGTATACAATCACACACTACGGAATTTTGTCTTTAAAACTCTAACCCACAAAGATATTTAATTAAAGCAAACTAATACATCCGAGAGGTATATTCCTTTCGTCTCGGTATTCAGGAATCTTCGTGCCATTCCTTCAACCTTCGGATTTAATTACGTACACTAAATAAACATGGAACTCGCACGTTTCTTGGGCAATTTATCTATTTTAAATGTAAATAAACTATGTGGTACATTTATCTTCATGAAGATTGCGCGCGTCCGATTAAAGCTTTCGCCAATGAATGCAAAGCAATTGGCTCTTTGTTGTTAGTAAT
Source organism: Deilephila elpenor (assembly GCA_949752805.1). Lineage (NCBI taxonomy): Eukaryota > Metazoa > Arthropoda > Insecta > Lepidoptera > Sphingidae > Deilephila > Deilephila elpenor. The sequence goes on along the minus strand of OX457097.1, from coordinate 14,914,317 downwards.
TGGATATCTTTCACTCTTTTTAAATTGAAAGGGAGCTCACAGATGTGATTTGATTGGCCGTCAGGAATTCGCAGTTGAGTTTCCGGCTCAATAAAATATCTCTCTCTTTTTTTCGTCTCTTTATCTGTATTCGTTTACGCTCATTCATCCGTGTTTCATCGGTGGCTTTGTTGCATGTTTCCTAGCGTTGCAAAAAATATTGCATATTGCTACGTATACAGAATTTCAATGCAATTTTTCAACACTTTGCCAATGTAAAATTGATATAAATTTAGAAGCATAATAAAACAACCAGTCCAGGAGATGCTAGTAATGACTATAGACGGAAGAAAAGTCCAAAAGCGCGCGTATCGGTTTCTCGTCTTTTGCAAGGCACAGACAATATAAAATACATACCAACACTTGAACAATTTCGATTGTTCGATATTTAACAAATGGTGAACCCGAAATACCGTTTCATGTTGTCAAATTATATCCTATCTGGGAAGAAAAAATACTTTTCTCTCATCATCTTATTCGACCCATCCATATTCAAATTAGAGCATCGTAACAGATGTAACATTCAGTTATTGATGTATATAGACAGCAGTGATCATTGATCATTTTATTTTCCTTTCTCGGTTCATATTTTAATCTGAATATATGCAGGTGGAAATCGATACCCTATACAATTCACGTATAGTCGAATATTGGTACTAAAGCTTTAACGAACTGCAATACTCCAATAGTTCGACATAGCTCTGTTTCTGCAAACTCGTATATTGTCAAGTTTTTTGAAATCGACTCCTCACTGTATTACGAGTTTAGCTCGCTAGATCGGTCAAAGAAAAATTATTACTTCAGCAAAGTCTTTCAAAACTGTATGTTTTCCATTTATCCAAAAGTAAAAGTCGTAAAGGTAAAGTCGATATAAGAACACAGCACATGTATATTTTATTCCCCTTTTTATGGTTAAGCATCAAAAGCCTTGTATCTACCACGAGATACTAAAAATATTTCATTGGTTGTAGTGTAATAATTTAGGAATAACGTGCTCATAAAAACCAAAGAATTATTACATAGAACATTATTTTGAGTGTTGTAAACGTATGATGGTGAAGTGCCAGCATGTACGCCTTCCAGTGTAATTTGAGAATCTCCTCTAAGCTCTACGATTGTGAATTCTTAGACTTCTTCGTTAAATGCATTCACTTTTGTGATTTCACAATATATTTTTTCTACTGTTACGATAAGTGAAGCATATGGTACACTTGATAGTACATGCAATGTAATTAGAGTATCCGCTGTTGATATATTTGACACAAGTTTTTTTTTAAATTTATTTACAGAAAAAGTTTGCCTAGCTTAGTCGAAGCCAGGTATACAAACACATTTACTCGACCTGTTAAACAATTACTTGCTACGGATTATAGAGAGAAATATTATATTGAATAATTTAATGGTGTGAAGGTTTTCCGTAATGATAACTTTACTGTTTAAATTTGATTTAAACTACAAATACACATTATTGATATGCTGAAGGTCTGTGTGTTTAGAACTCCAAATTGCTATCACCAGATCAGCAGCCTATTCCATTTGCTAATTAGCTCACTATGATGATTCCATAAGCTTATCTAAATCCAGTAGATAATGCTATTCGAAACAATGTGCATGAAATTACAATGAGCATTATCATAATTGCGTTTACATTAAGGGTCGGTAATGTGATTCGTTGCAGTGTATCCATACAATACATGCAATGATCAATAATCATTGTATTTGCATGGCATAATTTCCCCGAATGTTAGTGGTAAAATGTCCAGCTTAGTCTATAGCCCGAAAACCGATAAAGAAGTTCTAAATGTGGTTTTTTTTTATCATCGTTTAGGTCATATTTTCGAAGATCTATAAATAATTTCAACTTCATTCTAACATCTATCTTTTGCCATCATTTTGCAATCGGTCATAAACATTGAATCAGGTATTCTGATGTCAAAATAGTGCAATTCAAATAGGATATTTCTAAGCTAGAGATATTCATTCTTGCAATACAATTATGGCAACCTAGTCAAATTAGGGTATACGCATAACGCACTTGTTATACGTATATATACTATATGTATGTGTATGTATAAGTATGTCTGCATATGTATGTGTATGCATATACTATAAACAGTGTTTAACACTGCGTACGATGGTCTTTATTTGGGTGAATACGAATATCCTGCCACTTATAAAAAAATCGTGTAACCCTTTTCCGCCCGTCAGTACCAAACCCGGCGCGTCACGTATGGAACGAATAATGTAGAGTCGCGAACACGCCTACTGCCGCGGATGCACCTTCAAAGGGTCTTTCATATCGAGTTGGTCCCAGTTTACACGAGACGCATCGAAAGCTTGGACGAAACGGGTGTTTGTAGTATGGTTTTAGGGAGCTGTGATTTTTTGGAGAACAAACATATTATATTCCTAATCACATAGCTTCCTATGTGAGTATCAATTTTGTAATATATTAGTATTTCTTACAAGATATTTTTTGAAATAAAACTAATTTTTACGGATTCATTTGCGTATTTGGTTTTTTTTTTTCCGGACGTTTCGATTGCTTTACAGCTTTCGTGGTCACGGGGCGGAGTGAGGAATTAGTCATCCGCTCAGTGACTGTTACAATTTAACTTCGCTTAATTTACAATTATTAAATTAAACAGTAAATTAGTTTTGTTTCAATATGCAACATTTGCGTAAATTTAAGAAACCATTAAGATATTTTTTGGTTCGTAACACTCAGACACAACAAATATCAATGAACTCCATAAATATTTGTCTTGATGCGGGGATTGAACCGCCGGCTTTTCCTTTCGTAGGATACCAAGTCTTAAAAACTACAAGAGTCAATTTCCGGACCAGACCCGATGTAAATATTTGCAGACTGCACAATCATTTGTCTTCGTGCGGAGATTGAATACTATCGTCAAAGAGCCGGCTTTGAAGGAACTGCACACGGAAACTATGTTTAGAACTGGAATCGTAACTTAAAAGTTATCAATATAATAATAACATTACACTTACCTCGTATTGAAGGCGAGAAGTCTGTTGTAAAATTAATGTTGTAGGTACTGAGGTAAAACAAATTACTGTAATAGAAAAACGTATGTCATAAATGCGAGGGATAAATGCATTATATTATTTGTCAGCTGCCATATTACGCGCGGCGTAAAACGCCCTAGAGGCCTATAGGCAATAAGGTTTTAAATAGCCTGGCAAAAATATCTTGATTAGCAACGAAGGGTCTACTATCGATAGCATTGAACTTTTCATCGGATGCGGTGTTTACGTTTCCATACCAATTAAAATTATATTGTTTCATGTCAAATATATTTCATATTTTCTAATTTACATGACATCGTTATGTATGTTCTCATGTTAATGATTGAGGAATGTAACCAGTTGTTATCATTTTAGTAGATAGAGCATATTTTTTTTAGTCAAATAATTCTATTTTTATATACTAATGCATACACCTATTACTTTAGTTTTATATTTCTACATCTTATGTTTCTGGCTACAGTAGGTACAGTGTTTTCGATGGTCATATTCCAGTTTAATTAAATATTAAAAAAAAAATTAAAGCATAATATGTAAACTAGTGTCACAACTCCTCTCGTATAAAATGTAAGCCGCGATCAGCAAGCGATTAAAAGAGGTTTCACACAATCACACCCAGCCGGCCGCGAATTTTCAAAATCCGAAGCTCAAATTTAGAGGCAGTCGTAAAACTAGATTTATACGCGTACTTAGAGCGTCTAAATCTGTCTTCCCCGGGAAAAGAATTACCCGGGAACTTGGAAATGTGGTTGCATAATCCGGGGACGTCTTAAAAACGGAAAATAGTTCTTAATGGTTTTCTTCTAGCGAGTGAGAATGACTCGCTTTAGTTTGGATAGAATATTATGTAGATACTCTTTGAATTTATGGTCTATATAGGTAATTCTTTCTCCCTACTCTTATTCTATACTTTATTATATTTATGTTCCAAAATTATTTTATCTTTATTTGCGAGAGTAACAACTTCGCAATAACAAAATTAGCAGGATGCACATCTTATAGTGGGCATCACGCGAGACCATGATCTAGAACAACACTATTTGTATAGAATTGCATCTTAGGGATTACTGTCTATAATTTATACTCTCAACTAGGTTACGACCACTCTAAAATAACTTACAAAAAAATCAAAAAGGATCTTCAATTAAAAATACCAAAGATCAACCCATGCACGTAAATACTCTCCGGTATAAAACCCAAGAAGGAAATAAATACAAAATGAATCCACACATCCCTTTGAGCGCGGAAAGTCCAATTTAATGAAGTCTTTAAACCGCCAATGTTAAAGTAAGCCAGTTTTATGAAATATTTTCAGTGGGAGCGGAGCCGGCACGTGTTAAAATCGACTGCGTGAAATGTCTCTTCCGATGCATTTTTAGATTCATTTTTGCATGAGTTTTTAGTTTTATTCTTAGAATAACACTTATTTGTGTAGATGAATTGGAGATAGGCGAGGAGCTGTGGATGATCGAACTTCACCCATCTGATATCCAGATGAGACAAATTTATTAAATATTATTGATTAACAAACATGCCTATGATAATTTTAATATCGAAAAGTGTTCATATCCAATGTACTCTGATATTTTGATTAGTAGCTAAGATTACAACAGGCCCCAATGACTGAATTTTCTCCTCCCGTCCTTATTCCTTTCAATTCCCTTCTGTTTCGAGAGGCCTGCGATGCACCTACGAACCAAGTGCTGTAGATGTTCATGAACTGAGGTAATCACTTTCCATCAGTTGTTTGCGCTTGTACCAAACCTATGCAAAAAAGTCTCATGTATTTTTTGCACAGTAAAGTTTTTTATATATTTTTTATCCGAAGTTACAAAGCCTCACCAAAGTTGAATGTCACGTACTGGCATGAACTGTGAAGTATCTCTGTGTACCGTTGTCATGGCAATCGAGTATTGTAAGACTTTAACAGCAAATAATAGTTTTTTTAAATTTCGAACGAAATAAATTGTGGTGATAGTCTTTATTTATTTTTACGATCACACGACAGAATGAGTCCATAAAAATTGTTTATAAATTTAGTAGCAGTAAAATTGTCTTTGTTTTGAAAATCGGTGCTGTCATTCTCTGATGGTTTATAAAATTTAGCTAGATGGGTGCTTACTATATCGTAATATATAACATTTAATACAAAACTTCAAAATCTTAATATTGACAATATTTGAGTTATAGATTTCACTAACCTTATCTTTAGGTAGATTTTAGTTACTATCCTGTCAATACAAAAATATCAACATATAATTATAAGCAAATTAGAATTAACATCTCATAATGATCCTTCTTTCTTCATTTTTAATGAAGGCATGGAAATAGCAAACTCAATATCACTAGTAATATATTTATATGAACAAAAAAACGGCTATAAAAATCTGTGACGTGAACTCCAAAAACTTTATATCAAACCACTTCTAAAAATCCACAAATGAACCGCTGAAACAGAGCCAATAAAAACCCTGAAGACCTACATCACAACTTTCCGGAACAAATTAAATAACAGTCCGGTTGAAATTCATCTGACAACGCTGACCCTAGTAATGGCTCTTTGATAAACTATCCTCACAAATGGGTCTGGACCTCTATTGTAGCGTCAGGCCGACAATAATTCATTGTTTACATATTGTGACCATTGCCCTGCCGAAACGGTGGTCGCGGATTCAAATCTTACACAACTCTGACTTCTCGACTGTGTGTGTTGATAGTCTATCACCTCTTACTTTGACGGCGAAGGATACATTGTAAGGAGGTTTTTTAACGATCTTTCATTGGTTTGGCATACAATAAATATAACAAGATTTTCTATGGTAAGTGAAGGCCGACAACCCATTGAACTCTCCATAGTGGAAAAGTCAAGTGCTCAGCAGTTCTAGGCTTATACAGTACAGATACGCTGAATGATCCTTTGATAGCCCTTATCATTTTGCGAATATTTACATGCGCATCCGTTGTTTGTTTTAATCTGTATCGTATGTGAAATGAGCGCTTAATCTTTATTTATTTTATTCAACTTCATATACAAATGGTATAATGGCGGGCTTGATGCCAAGGGCATTCTCTGCCAGTCAACCCTGAGATGGTGCGGCGATAACCTGAAGTAGATAGTAGTAGCCAAAAGCAGGTAATCATCATCATCATTAGCCCTCCTGCGTCCACTGCTGGACATGGGCTTCTCCCATAGCACGCCACTGGGCTCGATCTTCAGCCCATCGTTGCCAACCGCTACCAGCCACCCTACGAATATCGTCGCTCCACCTGGTTGGAGAATCAAATCTCAACCTCTCTAATTACATAACCATATTGCCCAAGTAGGTAATATGGTTATGTAACTAGAGAGATATATTTATCATAATTATTGCTTTGTTAATCGACTCGGTTCTGTGGTATTCTTGACTGAAATATAAATTAATTGGGTCGACAAAAGTTACCATGGTGTTTCAGAAACCCGATATGAAGTGACGATTACATTAATTAATGATATATTTTGTGGTTAGTTTCATGGTTAGAGGATCACCTTTGTAATCTTGTCTACAGTAATCAAAAATTCGGATCGATCAGGACACAGGCACTATCTTACAAAAATAAAGTAACAAATTGTAAATTTTGCTATCATGTTTCCTTCTATCCGTGAGGCATCCATAAACTTTATTTACTGTACCCGTTTTAAGTAGGTATAATTAATTTGCCAAATATAATTTTTCACGGCATTTAAGATCTACCATTATAGCCTACATAATTGAACTATCAATAGCTTGGGCTGTAGTATTTTCTGTCAAAAAAACTAATTTTTCAGTCACTTCCGTGCCATAAGAAAACCCATAAGCGCCGTGCCTGTTTGACTTAACAAAACATAACAGTAACCAATACCCAATTATTACTCGATATGTTATGACAACGGCAATCCAGCGAGCGCTTTCCAAACAAATATTTCTGTAATCCCCTATATATGTGTAAATGCGATAGGTCAATACATAGCGGGTTTATTTATAAATCGCATTCCTTCGACTCGGGCTACACGTACTCGAAACATTTCATTTCCTTTGTTTCTTGTTTTATGTAATACCGTGGAAAGTATTTCTTCGTAAACGCGCTTCGAAGTTTAAGATTTCATGTTCGATGTTCATATTTTATTTGTACATGAGTTTGTGAATGAAAGATAATGGGGAACTCATGTACTTTAATGTGATCGTTTGATACAGTTAAACTTTGTTTCGTGTGAGGAACCATGAACTTAATTGAACTTGAGAGATTTGTGCTACTTTCAGAGACATAAGAACGAAAATTAAAAAGAGGAAAATATGTTTTGGGCGTACAAAAATCTAAGAGGGATGATAAACTAAATCTGTTACTTTGGCTCTGTGCTGATATCTAAACTATAGAGGGGACATCATAGTTGCCTCCTGAAAAATTATATTCATTAAAGCTATGTTGAAATTACGATCGCTTTATAATGTTTTTTTACAGGCACATCGTTTATGGTGGCAAAAGGCAAAGTGTGTAATCGTTTTTGTTAGTGGAATGTAACTTTTATTTGCACGTTGGTTCAACTATCCTAGCTTCCTCAAAATCGAATGTACACAGTGAACGCAAACCATTTTACGTATCTATACGAGAACCTTCATAATCTTTTTAGTATTATTGCTATCCAGGTATCATACCACCAAATTCTATTACATAGTTTAATCCCTCACACAATAACATATGATTATAGCGTGTGCATCCCTTGTGAAACCAACTGAATTAAACAGATAATGTCATTGAGATCCATGCGCAGCGTGACGGTACAAACATAATTTTCTTAAGAAAACGCCGTGTCATCGGCAAACGTGTTTATCTTCAACACAATGGAGCAACTCGCGTCACGTCACAGCTACACGTATATTGTGTCATTCCATTGTTTGGTGGTTGTAAGGTGTAAGCAATATTCTTCGTGATGTTTTTAAATTATAGGAGAAATTAGGTTCTTGTGGTGGTAGGATATTTATATCTGTCTAGGGATCGTTGTACACAGTGGTTAAGGACCCGTCTCCGTGAGTATTTGAGCGTTTCGGACACGTACTATGTATACGAGTAAATGGATACAATTAGATCGGCATAGTTGTGTCGACAGGCGAGAGATAGCCGTTTTAGCAAATATTCTATTTAAATTGCATTGCATATAACTTTAATTCTTTATTATTTGATATTTTGCATATATTATTTTGCATGTGCAAACAGTGCGTTGGTGACGGACCAGACGCGGCTGCCTACATGTTCACGGTGGTCGCGGGTTGAAATCCCAGGGCACACCTTTGACTTTTCGAAGTTATGTGTGTATTGATAGTCCATCACCATGCACTTTAACGGTGAAGGAAAACATCATGAGGAAACCTGCATACCGTAGCGATTTTAAAAGAATTTCTGCGGTTCCATCCGGGTGTCCCTTGACACCTCTCAAGTTTTTTCTGTATTTTTTTTGTTTGTTTATTATTGTGTACAATAAACGTTAAAAAAATATAAATAAAATACAACCATGTACGTTTATTTCGTTAGTATAAAAAAGTGGTAAGACAGAAAAAGTATTATCAAGCTTTTGGAAATTGACATTACTTTTTTTAATTTTAAATTAAAATAAATCGCTACTGCTCCTATTTGACACCACAAACTCTTACTTATAGTAACAAATATTAAACTGTCATTCACTATAATACATCTTAAAGACTGTCACGATATTTTGATACACGTCTGTATTTAACGTACTAACAGTAAATACCGTACTCTTGGTTCGCTTTGAAGTTTGTGTAAGAAATTATGTGGTTGTGATATTATGATTTTAACGGCGGTAGGTCTCTGATATATGAGAGGCCACCTGGGTACTACACCGCAATGTCTATTTCTCCCGCAAAACAGCCTGACAGCCTCTGTGGCGCAGTTGGTTAGACTCCGGCTGTGAAACGAGAGGCTGCGGGTTCGAACCCCGCACCGTAAGAAATGTTTGTGTGATCCACAGGTTTCGGGTCTGGGTGTTTGTGAGACCGTAGTCTCGTAGTTTCTGATACCCACGACAAAAGACTTGATCTTAGTGTGGGATCAGAACTATGTATGTGACTGTTCGGTGTATTTATTTATTTATTTATTTAAACAGTAGTGAAAATGCACTGTTGTGTTCCCGTTTGAAGGACATTGTAGCCAGTGTAACTACTGGATATAATGGGACTTAACATCTTATGTCTCAGGTTGGCGAGCACAGTCGATTGCTTAGCATAACTTTGTGATTCAAGGTTTAATTTTTTTTTGCTACTGTTAATGATTGATATCGCTGGTATGTGGTATCGCTTACCATCAGGTAAATGGCATGCTGGTATCGCCACTTATGGTAATAAATTAAGGAAAATTAGAAGGAGATACACGACCAAATCCCCAAGCTCGGATATACATAGAAAAATGGAGGATGATGGACGAAAGGATATTATTAAAGCATCGCTTATACAGCTGTCAAAATATTCTAAGTACTCATATGATTATTGATGCAGCTTAATAATACATGATGCGGCAAATTCTAGTAGTAACGGTGTAGGACATTTTTAGAGGAACAAACGGAGATAGGAGAAATATGTTGCATTGTATATAGAGAAACTAGTCTTCAAAACAAATAATAGAAATATATTTTCAAGCATATCAGCATGTCGCCTGGCAAATAAGTCGTGCTTCAACACAGGATCTATCACAGTAATTATTATTTGACGTCACGTCGCTTGCTCCACCGGTATTTCCAGACCGATATCATCTACGGACCTTGTTGCGAATAGCTTACTCTTTTTGTCAATACACCGACGCTTCCTATGGTGGTATGATTGTATATGGGCGATGGTCACCAAATACCATCCGGTGTGGTCCGTATGCTCGTTTTCCTTTTTTTTCATTATAAAATTGAAACCCGGTCTATTAGTTCTTTAAGTCCTCAGTTTTTTTTTCCTGTACCATGAACCAAAATCTTTTTATCGAACCTTCACAATAACTCTTTAATACAAAGGAATCCACCGCCAAAGTTTCTCATTACCAGCAAAAGCCCCTAATTGAAATTAATGCGTGAAACGGAACTGAGCACCGGGGAATAAATTTAAACTTAGATCATCTGCAAGGTGATATTCCGCGTAAATTGGAACGTTTTTGATTGAATTAGCTGGGAGCGGCCGCAGACCGGTGGATGAGTGGCTTGTCCCATTAAGTTTTGCTCACGTGTCGATCTCACAGAATGGATTTTGGGAATTCGTATACATTTTTCGCGTAATTTTACTTATTGAATAAATGTGTGTAGTTTGAGAAATAGTTTCGAATTTTGTGTTGTCTATAATAGAACTTATATTACCATTCCCATATTGCTCCATTTAAACTAATCTGATAATTGATCACCATTGCAGACCTAGTAGTACTAGTTCCATCAACATAAATACTTAAAAAATCAAATAAGAACAGATGATTAATGTTTCTACAATTCAATTTTCTTTTTCTGTAGTTAATACATATTGTTAAAAATACACATGTGCTAGTGCTAGTGCATTGAGCAAAAACATACTATTTTTCCCAGTTATTTATACTTTTTTAATGAGGTATATAATGCAAACAAACACCTCCCCAAGTATCATATAATATTACACTTATGACGCAAATATATTCCCAAATTGTGACGAAAACGTTTATCCATAAAATAGATACGACCTTAATAAGCGATATTATTGGTGTTGGGCAGTATATCATGTTGTTCCAATATGATACCTATCCCGTTCACTTACAGTTGCTTTTGGTTTACAAGTTAATCGAGAACAATTGTCTTCCCCTAAAATTTTATATATGTTGAGCTATTAAAAAGTTACCCGGCATGCAACAAACGAACGGATGTTGGGATTTATGCCGGCCAGCTAATTATTCACAATCGTGTGATACGTGCAAAATTATTGTTTTTAATTTACATAAATTTATGAAAATATTAATATCACATTGTTTTAATAACTGGCTCGGTAGCTCAGTTGTACTACGGTATAATTACAAAGCTCCTCAGGTTCGAATCCCGGGTGGGGCAGTGATATTGGATTTTTCTATCCATAAACTAATTATCATCCCGGAGTTATAAATTTATCTGACGATAGGCTTCGCCTCCTATCACATCGTGGGACGGAACCCACTAGGCGAAACATGGGTGCCCTATTAGCAGCTCTGCCTACCCCTTTGGGGAAAAAGGCGTAAGTGTATGAATGTACAATTTTTTAAACTATCGATAATGTTTATTACGCTTTATTCGTGTTAAAGGGCTGTTCAAGGTATACATCCAATAGTAGGAAAAATTTCAACATTTTCGAACATATCAATTGAAGGAATAACGCAGCAGCCAAAAGTCACTCATTATTTTTTATTGAATGTCAGAGCAGGCTGGCGGACAAAAAGGTTTAAATAATTTGGAAATGCAGTGGCCGGATGACATTCTCGACAATGTGGACTACCGCGTTAATACTTAACAAAACCTTATATCAAAATACAAATCTACCGGTAACAATGTTAATAATGGGCATTTTTGGTTTAAAGACTAACTCGCCTTTGTACATTATCACCTTAGTGTTTACTTCTTGAAAAAATTTAGATATGATATAGGTATACTCAATAATTATTTGGGTATTTTGAAAAAAAAAATTAAATCACATTATTAATATTGAATTTAATAACTATAGAATCAAAGCCAAATTCTCAATATAGAGTACACGAAGAGTGTAAAGAGTACATAACCATCCACTCATTATTATTATATGCCTCTAAACTAAGACAACTTACTTACATTTTTCAAAATGCTTTAGCCGAAAGTTATATTTTTCGTCGTCATCTTTATAAAATGAAAAATACATTTACTGCTGCTTATATTTATTTTTTAAATATGTATAGTATGCAGTTTTTAACTCGTTAAATTTAATTGGAACTGCGCTTACAGCACTGAGTTGATGCCTCCCAAAATATATCATGCTATTTGTAAGTGATGTGATAGTTATGTACAATGGATTTATACAAATATTTGAAATGAAAGCTTCTTTCACTGAACCAAAATGGGTTCGAAAACAAAAACCCAAAATATTCTATAAATAAAACTTGATTCATGAATACTGTGTTGATACCAGTTACATTTGTAAAGACCATACAAAAACACCCCAAACAGATCGAATAAGCAAAAAGTAGAGTACCTACGATCAACAAAATGTATTTGTTTATTTATTTAAAAAGTTTATTCCTTAATTTAAGTTGTTTCGACGCGCTCAACAAAAACTAATAACGCACAGCTTTAAATATTGGTAGCTTACAAAAATATAATATAAAGAAAAAATAAAAACTTCAAAGTAGGAATGTTGATAATTCAGCAGTCAAAATACCAAGAGACATGCAACAGCAATTCATTTTCAGGCCAGTTTATACTGTCATATTTTAATATCAATGACACTATAGAAAGGTCAGTCATCCCCAAAAATAGCATCTGAGGATCCAGATCAAACCTTAATTCTACTAACGAAAATGATTCAAGAAAATTAAAAATACCAGTTATTAAAGCTGATATCGACAATAGACTAATCTCAGAGACAGTCCCGATCGGTACGCTCTTTTGACAAGTCGGTTCAAACTCGCCTCGTTTATCTGACGTGGAACACCGGTTATTGGCGGAGATTAGACGTTTAGCAGTCGGGATCAAGCAGTTGAAACTTTGACGTGTGTCGCTTTGAGAGCTCTGCCAGATAAATGGCCATCTGAATTCTGAAGGTGCTTGTGGGCTTCGGAATTCAAACGGGAGTGTGGATATACTTTGATTGGCAGTTTTATTTTAATTAACCATATGGTGTACTTGAACTTTTTTGTAACTAGTTTACTAAAGCATGAACTTTCTCTTCATATTTGGTATCAAGATAATTGTAACCATAAAATATTATTGCGTGAAAATATTCATAAATACATGTTGCGAAAATTATATTACAATCATTTTAGCAAATGTGGAGCCTTGCCTGCCCTGACAGAATACGAGCATATTTATCGTTTTAGTATATATTATATTCTCTAATAAAACTTATAATTATTAGTCTAGCTTTCAGCAACAAAAAAATCTTATACACTCAAGCAAAATACATGGTCGTCGACGTACAACATAAGATAATTTATTCATACCACATATTGCCGTTCTAATATGCACAGAACAGTTTCCATTACCTTAAGAGCAACGCTTGCATCGGATGGTAAAATAATGAGAGTTAGCAGATAATAATGGGCAAGCAGAAGGCACGAAAGTGAACTCAGCTTTTGAGGTGTAATGTCTGTTATACAATACACATGATAATATGATAATTATTAATTCAACGTCTTATGTGGTCGTTGTTTAAATTACGAAACTTTTTTGCAGGCAGTTTAAACCAGTCTGTGAATGGGTTGACTTGTCAAAATTAATCCACTTGTTCGATTTAAATATCATAAAATAAAAGAATAAAAATAAAAGTTGGCTTCAGTGGGTCGATTGATGAGCGTCTGTTTTTTCTAGGACTATAATTTTTGGACTCTGTCATCGCTGTACGTAATCCCAGAAAACTTTCTCAGCAGCGTTAGAACGCTTGTAGCTGGCAACTATAAATTTTATCGTCCCGAGAGAAATAACCGTCTTTCGCCGATTGAGACTCAAATTGTAGTCCTTACTTCATCATAAAAAACTTCCATGAATAAATAAATATCTCAAAACAGCCTAGCATTAAAAAGCCTAGCTTACATAAATTTACATAACTTAAATATTCATAGCCGTTTGATATTGTATTATTCCAAAAACTGGATGGAAGGATACGATTCGATCTTTGTCTTTGACTATTAATTTGATTATAACTTTATCAAACGCCAAAATGTAGGACTTAAAAGGAATATTTCATCACATTTTTATAAGAACAATTTTGATATATTTTAGCATAAAAGTACTAAGTGGTTCCTGAATACTTCGCTACAATACGTTGAATATTCTTCAAATATTTTAGAACTTGAATATGCATTTTGAGGATTACATTAAATTAAGAAATTCTATAACAAAGTTGAGCAAACCATAGTTCCTACAGCGTAGTTCTCTCATTGATTTTCATCTAATAATAATGTCTACGAAAATCTGCGTAGCGCTTCTACGATAGCGCTACATATATGCTACGAAAGTTCTACACGCATGAGACACTGATATCTGACGTTATCAAAACTGGTAGAAATATAGACGTGAATATTTGATGCAGTCCTATATAATACCTATGTTAAAACTAATTCGACCTGATATATTCTTAATACAGAGATATTTCAGCCATCAAAGTGCCAGTATTTCAGACTTTGTCTCACGGTGCCAGTGGCGAAGGGTGACTTTTTTCAAATGGGAAGCCGATATTTCTGGTGACTAGTTTTATTAAATTAACAAGTACTCATACTTACACGTTACTCCGTTATGTACGTACGATATTGAGTGACATATTCGCTTATTAGTACTTACTATATTTACATAAACACTTGCTACAAACTTGCACAGAATTTCACTGTGCTCGTTGGGTATATGGTGAATGGTGTAATGATAAATTACAAAAGGTAAGCCGGTAGGAATCGAGTTATAGGAGGCCACTGCACGGTGCTAATAATATGCTAAGCATTCCCAAACCACACTTGGGTACACACAAGACTAAATACACAAGCCGTAATACATCTTAGTGTACACAATTGGGCACTAAGCCTGTATTGATCCCATGTACACATTTTCGGATACTGGCCTTCATTAGACGGACAAACGGGCCATAAACGTCACAGAGAGTCATTCGCAGGTCGCATATGCGCAAGTTTTGGGATTTTATGAGCTTGATTTTTTTTTGGAAACAATATTGAAGCATAAATACTCTCAGCGGCCATGCATAATGTCCTGACTTGAGATACCATGTTTTATACAAGGATCATGGTCATTTCATGGTGATTAAACTCATTAACTACAAGTCATATAATTCGCTACATTGTTCAAAAATCATTGGCATAAATGGTTGCTTGATATCACCTTCGTTCATCAACGACTTTACTCTCCCTAGGAATTTACTTCTGAAAATTCAACGCTCATTTATTACTGCCACTACTAGTAGCAAAATGGCTGTTAGTAATTACTAAGGATGAAAGAACAAAAAATATTAAAACGTATTATTCTAAATTTTAGTTTTAATTGACGTGTTTAATTTATAAAATATCACTTATTTTGCAAACAAAAAAAAGTAAGTCTAGCCGATTTTACGACCCTGCCAGGACTCGAACCTGGAATCTTCTGATCCGTAGTCAGACGCGGTCTCCATTGCGCCACAGGGCCGGGCGGGCTATATGTAACACAGCAAATTAATGAACCTTATGCAGCTCCCAGAGAACTAGCTTAGTGGTTATAAGCTTCATTGATAATACAAAGGAATTAATAACTAGGTTATTAGATGATGCAGTGGATTATTACAAGAAACTGAAGTTAGTGATTCGATTTGTGGATTAATTTATTAGTGGTTAATTTTTGTCATGGATTCACAATTTCAATAAAGTAAATTTTTCAGGTAACGCGTTTAAACTTTGTATCTTGAATTTGAATGACTTAATTAATATCTTCTAGATTCTTATTTACCTACATGGTCAAAAATTCACTTAACAAAATTCTTATCAGCGATTGATGTGGTAATTCAAAACTTGGGTTTCTACCTCAGTGGCAAATGTAATTTTTGCACAGATAATTAAATGTTTTCCTTTTTAGTATTTTCTGAACAGATCATCGACATAAATCAGACGGCTGTCTCATATCGTTCAGAGCAATTAGACTTGGTCGATCAATTTCTTTTTCATTCTTTCTAATCGAATGCACATTCAAGAGCAGCAATAGTTTTATTTGAATAAAAATATATCTCGAACCTTCGTCAATCACCATAAAGTCAATGTTACACAGTATCACCACAACACATTTAGAACCTACTCACGTGCGCTCAGCGCGCTAGGGTTCAGTGTTGACATAAAGCTCGACAGCTCTAGCATATTGTCTGCGTAGCTCGTAATTTGGAATGGTATTACAAATATATTGTGCACAATAATAACATTAGGTTTTACTTTTAAGTTACTTAAGTCTTATAATAGTTAAAACGTATATTTGAAAATAATTCTATCCTAATTACTCCGCATAATTTTGTTTTTGTCTACACAAAGGCAATATTTATATATTGAAATCGTACGATATTTTTTAAAGTAAAATAAATACTCGCCTTACTTTCAATTAACCGTATAATTCGTCCAATTGGTCCAATCAATCGTGTATTCTTTAATTACTGCGTCCTTCTGGCATTTATTTGCTCATTAGCTCGGTATATACACGTCAAGGTAAATCCACAGTATTCGTGCTCTGCATTTAATAAATATTCCGTTCTCGAAATTAATTTTAAAGGTGCCGTCTTTGTGAATTTCGAATGGGAAATGGACAAACATAGGTATCGGAGAATTCACTGTTGGAAAATGAACGACGTGAAATTGTAAGTTACTCGTTTAATTAGCGCAGTCGAAACATCGAAGGATGATTGATAAACAGGAGACAAAAGAATTTTGTGAGACTATTTCTGTGACTATAGCCCAAGAGCCCGTGACCGCCTGAACTTCGTCAATGAAAAAAAAACTGAAAGTTTGTCTGCACATGCCTCTTTCATGGACATCACACGATCAGCAATTATGAAGTTTGGACCATGGTGGCTTTGGAAATAATCAGCTTTAATGCGTCCGACACGACGAAAGAACCATCAAAAGTATCTGGGTACCAAGGAAACATCTTTTGATAGTTGGTTTAGTATTATATATAAAATTCAGAATTTATACTATTATAACGTTGGCAAAATTACATATTATTAAAGATTACGTGATGTCGATGTTAGAGGCATGCCCAGACAAATGTTCAGCTTTAATAAAATGACGAATGTCTGGCGGCCCCGGGCTCTAGGTCTACAATACCAAGGCTGAAAGCGATACTACCAATGTTCGCTGTAGCTAGTTGTTGTTAAAGAATAATTAAGGATATTAAGCTAAAATGATTGTGGAATATAAAGAGAGCAATCGAATTTATTAATCAATATATTAAAGCAGTCTGAACTGCATTACTTGAGTCCTCCAATACTAAGACATATACAGGGTATATCAAGACCGCGACCGAAAACGAAGCTAGGTGGTACTATTAGTGACTTCAGACACAATGCAAGTAAAAATTTCGCAAAAAAAAATCGACAATTATTCTTTTGTAATTTTTTAATTATCGTCGTATTTGGGTGATAAATACATAATTTTCCTAAAATAAAGATGTACACCTCTTTATTTTTAAACACGCAATGGTACGTAAAGGTTTAAATTAATATTTTCGCAAAAACTAGGTATTTACCAACCAAACACGATGATTTTAAAAAAATTCTAAAAAAAATATCTGTCACTGTTTTGGCGAAATTTTTATTTCCATCATGTTTGGAGCCACAAAAACTACCACCTGGCTTCGTTTTCGGTCGCACTCTTGATATACCCGGTATGTCACCGAAGTAAGTGTTTTGTACTCTAACATAATATAATTGGGACCCAATTCCATAATTATAGTATTTGTCTTTTCGGGGTACAATGACACCTTCCCTTCTCAAAATCACATACGTATTTCACTTAGCATATATAGTTCAATAAACACGCACCAGAATACTATCTAATATCCTTAAGTACATTATAACAACGCTTTAGTGGTGCGAACACATTATCATGTGGTGTTGTAATCACTTACCCATACGTTCATATATCAGTGCGTAACGGCCTTTATGTGTCGCTTTATCGCGATACCATGGCTTCATTTTGGGCATTACAAAGCTGTTAAACTCCAAACATAAATATAATGTGAGATAGTTTGCCTTGCGGTTGTAATTATGATTTAGAATGATTTAGTTGTTTAAGAGAATGTTCCGCCTTTGACTCGTCCTTTGAAGTAAAATACGTGAGATTGTCTTAAGGTTGAATTGGGTATCGTTTTTATATTATATTATACTACTTGTCTATGAGATAGTAAATTTTTAAAAATCCTCATAAATTAAAGACATCTTTGTGATGAACCAATATTTCCTATCAGTGGATTTAAACAAAAAACTATTTTGCAAATTTTTATGCTGACGGTCCGACCAATCCCAAGGAAATTACGATGAATTCACATAATTTGTAATCTACTTAAGGGAACTGTATAAATTTTACGAGCAAAAACGAACAAAAAGTAAGTTGAGACACCATTCTTTGTGAACGTAAGGTCCCAGATAAGCCAGTAAAATACCGTACCGAATCAATTATATGTTTGACCGGCGAAAATGTAACGACAGCATAAATTTTATAGCGGTTCCTATAAAAAGGGGGAATTATCAAAGTGTGTCAGAATTTCCCCAATAAATTATTACGGGAGGAGACGGGTCATGGGGTAAAGTTATGACGTTTTTAATCGGCCAGTATTGATTATAATACGGGATATTTCGTGTTTGCTTATTATGTCGTGATGTGGGTGTTACAGGTGTAATGTTACTTGCGAAGGAGGTTGTATAGCTTCGGTAATTTGTTAACCCTCCATTTTTGTTTAAGAAAAGGATATTAGGATCTGTAAACAAAATTAAATGGAGTTGAACCAACAATTTCGCTAACGCATATCAGATGTTTGGGATTTTTAATCCCTGATGCCAATTAGGTAATTCGAAGATTAGGCAAGCAACTGCTCTTAGATTTCTGTTAAGTAGTCAATCTATCTTTACTCAACATTTCTGATTGAGTAAGGTGGATGAAATATAAAATGTAGTACAACGGGCATTATAATTTTACAAGTCATTTTCAGGCGTCCAGGAATTAATAATTATTTAATCACATGTAGTAGTTCTAAACTTGACAGGAACAATTTTACACCAGATTACATTTTGAGGGTACATCATTGTCCAAACGCTCCCCGGACAATCATAATGCCAACAAACTCAATTTAACTACAAAAAGTGCCGTATATCCGCTAGTTCAGTAACTAAAGGCGGCCCTTCCATCTTGTTAATGAGTGGGGTCGACCCCTGACGGCCCAGCTGCTCTATTGCTCATCCCGCGGAGTATAACCGCCGCCAGTTACTTTTTTTTTTAATTCTGGAGAAGGTGGGTTCAGATTCACGTGCGTATTAATAGTCAGTATCACGCATTCGATAGTGAAGGAAACCATTGCGAGGAAAGCATACTATAAATATTTTTACAAAATTTTCAATGGTGTGTAAAGTCCGCACTAGGCTATTAGGTCTAGAACTAACCTAACCCTCTTCATTCGAATTCTGGTTTGCAAAGTAGGCTTGTGCTTAGCAGTGGGTGATTTTGAATTGATACAGTAAGGTACTTAAAAGATGTTAGATGCGGTTTCCATCTCAGGGTGAAAACCATTGACTATTTGAAAATATACATAATATTACTTGCTGTAAGTATGAATGCAATCCGAAATCTCTTTACCCATCATGTTTTTACCCATCATAAGATAATTGTAAGGGTAGAAGTTATTGAGGCGCCCGATCATAAATACCAACACAAGAAAAGTGATTTTATTTAATTCGAAAGTAATCAAAAAGTTCCATCAAATTCCTGGTAATTAGGTTATTTACTATAAAAATTCTAAGAAACGAATCGAAAAAATGTTTTATAAATTTAATTTTAAATAGATACACAATAGTTTCTAAAGTTTATTGATAAGATACCAAGAGCAGTGTATCATTTGTCGCAGGTTCTATAATTAAATATCGCTTTATTAATAAAAAATATTTTCCACTCACATTAGTAGTCCCGCACGATTGCCTCGGTGAGAACTCAGATTTGTTTAGTTTTTTGGATCCTTAAAATTTTATTGTTAACAAAACATGTTTTATACTATTTTAGAATTTGTTAAGCGTCAGTTATTCGTAGTCTAATGCTTTTTCGACACATGTTTACAGATCTTAAATAAATGATTGCACACATTCCATTGCACAGAACTGCCATATTAATGTAATTCCCAAACAAATTAAATTATTAAAAGTTGATCTTAGAATTAGTAAACAAAGCGAAAGTAGTATGTCAAAATCAAGAAAAGTGGAGATCCATAATCTCTGCTTACCCCTATGTGATACAGGCGTGACGTTTATGTAAGATTGTTTTTTTTTTAAATCGAACAAAAGACTCCATTTTCACCCTATCTGTGCTACCACTAGGCCACTTTTGGCCTTAAAATCCTTTTAATACCAACATCGCGTTATTATCCCCCCTCAACCACTCAAATAATTCATACTCCACAGAAATACTGCGAGAAATACCATTTCATACCATGCATTAGTCTTGCGGTCAATCCGGCGACTAGAATAACCCCCGCACGACTTATATCACGGCTTAACGAATGTTGTGGTTAGTTACGTACCGAAGCCGACGGGTCCTATTCTGGAGGCATGCGACTCACGAGATTTTGTCGCCATGCGCTGTCATTCATCCGATTAAAGAGCGATACTTTGCTCAGATTTAGGTCACATTGGAAGCAGCGCTTTGATGATAATATGTATGTATGTACCGATGTTCCAATTTGATTGTTTATACTCAGGGCTTATTCCATTTTGGGAGGCTTAACACTTATTAACGCAGGAGTGTAAACGCAGTGCAATTCCATGCATTGCTTAATAATACCTATTTTTGAGTAGCATTGCAATTAATACTATGGCTAGGTGACAACTACTATCGGACGAACAACTTGTTCGTCTCGTCACGCTCACTAATAAAAAAACTGTACTAAAAAAAGTCTGAATCAAATCGTATCTTGACTAAATCTACGCCCCGCTTACTAAGTCAAAGAGCCTGCTCATCTTGCAATTCCCGCTAATACGAAAAACTCGTCTGAGTTCTGACTAAAGTGACCGAACAATTTCTTGACCCACTTTGGATTAAAACAATTAAATCCAAATCAATATTAACCGTAAGCAATTAAGCAATTTAATTTAATCGTGACAATTTGAAAGCAAACAGCGAGCACGTTCATTAGCGCTATACCGTGGGGAGAACACGTGACCGGAAAGTGAGAGGCGGACACCGTCGCGGACCCAATTATGGCCAATTTCCACCTGTCGGTACAAAACGTGGTGGGTTAACATGCTTCGGGACTAAGCTTGACTGGTTTGCTTCTTAAAAAATCGTAGTAATTACAATATTGTATTATTATTGGAGATCCTTAATGTCTGCCACTCCTATGGGATAAAGGCGACACAGGTATATATTGTTATGTATGTTCATTATTTCGAAAGTAATCAAAACATCAGCTTCTGTCAGGTCGTGGAAATTCTTTGTTCAGCAGTGGACTGTGGCTGAAGAAAAATCTATTTGGGCAGCTGTTACGGGGCAATCTGTTAATCAGTCTGCATTGAAATAGGAAGCAGCGGGTGCAAAATATCACCGAGACAATTTTTTGTGTGTATGTACACTAATAAACTCACGCCTATATCCCAGAAGTAGGCAGGCAGAGGCGCCACTAGGTGCCGCATTTCACACACACATTTCGCCTTGTATGTTCAATCCCAAGATGTGATAGGGGGCGAGCCTATCGCCATATCGGGCACAAATTCCTGACTCCGGGCTGATAATAAATAGAAAAACCCAATATCACTTTGCCCAACCCGGGATTCGAACCCGAGACCTCAGTTTTGTAGTCGTACCGTAGTACAACTACGCCACCGAGGCAGTTTTTTGTGTAACACGTACAAATGTATTTGTTTTTTATCTAAATGTTCTGAGACAGTCTATCGTAAATTATCTATACCCACGCCTCAAAACTTGATATAATTGGTATTATACCGAGAAAAATAATAAATAATAAAAAAAACATCCAACAGTCACATGCATAATCCTGACCCCACACTAAGAACGAGTCATGTGTCATGGGAGTCAGAAACTACGAGAGACTTATCGGTCTCACACAAACATTTGTTTTGGTGCGCTGATCGAACCCGCGGCCTATCGTTTCGCAGTCAACGTCTAACCTACTGCGCCATGGAGGCTGTCGAAGTTTATACAGTGTCCATCACATTATTCCCAGTGAAAGAAATTGCATCGGAAATGACGTCGGCTCTTCTATCCTAGCCCCGAAACAAATGTCTGTTGAATTCGGCTCCTTGTTTCATACTTGGCTACTCGCCCAATGCGCCACAGGCTTTCTAAATGTATTGTCTAATGATTCCGTCGATTTTGGATCGATTGCAGGTTTATTTAAAATAAGCTAATTAAACTAAAATGAAGTTACAGCTTTGATAATTTATTTAGTAATTAAGAATGCCGGCTCTTAAAACTGACACTAACATGTTCATATCTATTCGGATAGCGGTCATTTTATTGTGTTATAAAAGCCATCGTAGTGATATACGCAAATGTGTGTTGCGTTTCCGCTTCATCCTACGAGTTTGTTTGGTCAGTTACAACCAGATCGACATATCAATAATTTGTTTTGCAAGGCGCAAAGTAACTCTAATATCTAACAGACAAGTGTATCTTTTTTTAAGATTCTTCTGCATTTATATTTGATCGCATTGAGAATTAATAAAGTGTATTGCTATTAAAATATAATGCTATTTGAGTCAATGTACCCAAAATAATAAAACAAAAACACTATGGTCAAAAAAGAGAAAAATACTCATTGATATACTCATTGATTTATTAAAATTAATATCACAATAATCCGTTTTGTACAAGAACTATTCGAAACGAAACTATTAATTAATAAGACCTCGCTGAACACTCGAGGTTAACTCCCTCTTGACCTTTCCTTACTTCGCGGAAACTTGTATAGAGTTGCGAAGTTACAAGTATTCTAGAGAAATTCAACTGGAATAAGACGTACGGCTTTAGTAATTTTTATTCCGGGTAATAATAGGTCTAGCAAAGCACCATGCTTCTTGTGATGGTAAGTTGTCATATAGATGCTTAAACACCCACAAGCTTAGCCATAGTCAGTTTATAAACAAAGACACAAAGATACAAAGACTTTTGAATCCAGTTTGAGCGAAAAAGACAAAACATTCGATAGCTAAAATAATATGTTGAATAAACTGGTTATGAATAAGGCCACCATTATTCAAATGAAGATATAAGTGTTGCAGCGTGACGGAGAGTGGAGAATGAGATGAGTGTTGTCACTGTGGGGCATTACAATAATAACATTACATAATTCTCTTATCGAAACTATATTGAAATGTTATGTAATATCATAAGTTGAATCGCCATTTTTTAAAACTGATTACTTGCTACTCATTTGCGATGAAATGTTACAATCTAAACAGGTGCTTTTTTATTAGTATGATAAAGTGACAATTAATTATATTCTGATATAAAATTATAGTGCAAATTGGGTCTATAATGATGTAAACCTGTTTGAAATAATATACACAACTTAAATTAGAAACGCAACACAATTATATAGATCACTATAAGTCAATATCTACCATCTGCGTTTAATAAACGCAATGGTCATATATTGTCTTGCGATTAAAAGAGCCATGTTAACTTTCCGATTAGTTTATACAATGAAAATATAATCAAGTAAATATGCTTTTAGTTGCAAGAGTAAATTGGGCGAACTCCTGTAAATTTCTCAACATAATTTATCGGAAATCCTTTATGGGAGAAGTGGTTGCCTCGCGCTGCGGTCATTGAAAGCAATTTGCTGCTGTCGAAACAAAACGCTTATAACGTGTAAGTGATGGTACTAATGAATTAAATTTATAAATTATATTTAAGTGAATTTAAAATAATGGCGTCCTTTTACGAAATTCATACAGCTTTTGGCAATTCCTATTTGCCGTGGAACTATTTTAAAAAGAGTTAATACATTTGTCAAAATCGGTTGTATGGTATGGTGGTCTTTGATATTTTAATAAATATCAGCATATACAAAATGTAGTTTATCATGATTTCTATTAAGATTTTCATTTCTTTTTCTAAAATCAGTATTATACAACGTTAATTATATCATAGCACAAAACTGAAAGGCGGTCTCTTTTATAGACCATCTATATTATAGCGGGTAACGTTATCCTACTAATTCTAACTTTTTATGTCTCATGAGTCCATTTCATCTTGACCTCCATGCCTCCTCATCTTCTTTTAATTATTGAGGACTCCTGTTCAGTACTGTGACGTAACAACTAATATAAATAAAACTTAAAAGTAATTCACCTAAAACATCCCATAAGAATTACATCAAAAACATTTAAGCTTTCTTTAGAGTATCCACGTAATAAAAATACTGGCGTATTTCCCGCTGAGATCTCGCATCAATACCTCGGGCGACCGACGAGTTCGCGTAATAAAAATAGCATCGCACGAGCTGGATATTATTTTAGAACTTATTGTTGGAAGTGATGGTGATACAATTTGTGGGTGGTAGAGAAAATAATGGTAAAAGTTACTATTTATTTAATAGATTATATAAAGTGGTAGAGCCACGCTATTGTTACTTTTGATAAACGTAAAAAGTTAATTTATTTCTTACTTCAACTATTAATTACAAAAATGGTACAGGACCATATTGTAGTTACTTCTGGTTATTTCAGAAATGAGCCGGCTGGATCGGTGTTTTCATTTGTGTTTTGTGGTAGAGCCACACTGCAATTACCTCGGAGTACTGCAAGAACACGCCAGAGAAATCGGATGGTATAAGTTTTGACAGATATCTAATGTAGTCACGGCTCTGCTGTTTGTGTTCGATAATTGGAATAATGTGAGACCTTAATACCCCTACTCCTCCACCTCCTTTGAAAGACCGGCATTTGTTCCTAGGCGGCGATTTTTATTTATCGTCGGATGAGCCTTCTGCTCGTTTGCTGTAATTATGAAATAAAAAGACAAATAATTTGAACCAATCAATAATGTAATTAAAATATAATATTAGATATTTAAATACAATAACAATATTCGTAAGATTTATACCTACAGTGCGTAACAAATATGTTATCCAAAGGTTCGATAGCAACTGAACCTACATAGCAATTCTCTAAGCTTTTAAAACCTAAATGCGCATAGTAAAATGCTATGAGTATTGTAAAACAGTCGTATTTGCGGAGCCTCGCCTCGACTCTCAACTGTAACAATGGTTTTAGCTATTTGAAAGCATCATCTAGCCTGGATACTGTATAAACTTGTTTCTTGTTTAAAAAATGTAGTGTAGGAAATACTTTTGTTCAGCCTAGCAGTGTGTCAGTGATGAGTTAGATTTTTAGGCTAGGGCAGAATTTAAATGGGTTTTTTTAATTAGTAAAAAGGCAACATTACCGTTTTGCGTTTAAAATATTATAGAGAGTTAAATGTCAACTAGTTGCTGGGAATAAAATTGGCGCAGTTTTTACTTTAAGCTTCTTGTAAGGTATTAAAATATTTATAAACTGGTATTTATCTGTAAATGATTTCTCGGAACACTATATACGATTATTTGAATTCAACACATCACAACACTACCATAGCCTGAAAAACATAATCTCGCCCTATAATTAACGTAATTTTTAGCTGCCGCTTTTATTAATTTAAATAATAAGATTTTACTTACTAATAATTGTATTTGTTAGAAACGAAAAGCTTTTTATTTAGACTGTACCTTTGTTTTCCTAAATTTTAATAACCACATATAGCTCCTTCATAATTCATCACTTTGCATAATTAAAGAGCTTTAATACCAATACTAAATATAAAAAATTATGCAGAGCCAGTTAACACAAGATATTGTAGCTAAATCTTCAGCGTTTCAGTACAGCTAGCAAACATCATGTTAGAACTTACCGAGTATTGCAGTATTAGTTCCGTCCATTCCGTCTGTCGGCAATTACGCCAGGCTCCCTCGAGAGCGATAGGCCAAGTTATCGCGAGCAACTACAAGGGATTTCATCAGGGTATGTGCAAATGTTTGATGGAAAAACTGGGTAATAAGGTGCCGAGGTTATTTGGTTTGACCTACGCGTACATTTTGGTCGAATTGTACTTTGTTACAACATAGGGATTTTTATGTAGGGAATTGTCTTAAATGTGAGTAAATTTAATTTTCGGATTTTCTTTAGAAACAAGTACATGAAAACCAAGTTCTTAAATTCTGCTTAATTCAGTCATTTATGTTAGACCAAAAGCTGTCACTGTTATGTATTATACCACGATTATTATCCAGGAGTTTCCAGCGTAAATAAAATTACTGAGCTACGATCACAAATTCTGAATTTTATACTTCCTAGCAAAATCACAAAAAATGAAGATATGAATACAAAACACGTGGAATATGAAAACTTGATCAATTAGGAACCAAAAAGTTGTAACAAAGCGACAGTAATTGTTTCAGTCTTCAAGTTGTCTGCCGACGAAGATTCATCCGAAACTCTTATGTTTAAATCTTGTTAAAAGTTAGATAATTAGAAAGCAGGCTTTATGTTAATTGGTATAAAGATCAGATTTGTTTGATTTGGAGCTTTACGAGAATTTCCCTCGGATCATTTAGTTTTTAAACTCGCGATAAATATTTATTAAAACCGCTTATTTTTGTGTTTAAAGGTATCAGCGAAATTTGTAAAAAGTTTTAAGAATTGTTCGGGCGAACTTTTGGGTGCCTTTTTTTCCTTTTCTACTATTATATTTTAAGTAACTTTTTTTCTCCTTCATCAAATGGTATCCTGTGAGGTCCTGAGGTCAATCCCGGATAGGGTAATTCGCTTTACTTACATATTTTTGTCATCCAATGCAATAAACTCGGGATATAATATTTATTTATATGCAGTTTATCAACCCCTGCAATTTCATTAAATATAAAATAAACTATCTCTGAAACTCTAGTACGTAAATTAATCCAAGCAAAAAACTAACCCTGCAAATTAATTTCATCCTAACACGTCTCAACTTACCCCCTGTTTAACAGTCAAAGGGGTTGAACGCACTTAGCGTATTTCCCTCAGGTAATTCCTCTAAGTATTGACACATAAAACGTATTATCGATATTCCTGTGTCGCTATACAGCTCAGACTTTTAATGGAATGTCTAGACATGCGAGTTTGTATATCTTATAGACTGGAGCTATAAGGGATAAGTAGATATGTAAGTTGGAGTGGATATGGCATTAAGCGCAGACAACTGATGGGTGGTGGGGCCGAAAAGTTCTCGGATAGAGACCGTGTAAGAGTAAAGGAAGCGTCAGACATATATCTACATGGTAATCAGACGCCTTAATAAAAGTTACAGAAAGTAGCTGGATGCAGGCCGCTTCCAGCAGGTCGTTGTACAAAGCCGTGTAGTAGACCCGTGTTCAGATATGATTAAAAAGCTATACAAACCGTTTCTTCAGTTAAGTGTACCTTAAATATACTTTGAAAACAATATTATCCCACTTTCAAAATAATTTATCGCCCACATAATTTTTAAAAGCAGTGATCGATACTTTGATACCTATCAACTGGTGACCCATTTTTCGGAACGATGCTATTAAAAACTTCTCTTATAAATCAATACCCCTTATCACAGCTTAATTTTAGACATTTTCCATAACCCCCTATATTCCCCCGCCAGCCACACAGCCGGTCAGTTTAAGTAATGAGCCGTTGACCTTCACGGACGAGCGCATTCCGACCTCCACGCATATTTGGCCGATTCGCCAGGAATCCCCTGCCAAGTCGGCCAACAATCGTATGTGTTATTTGTATGATCTGGATAATGTGCATGGGATATTTAGTTGAATATGTTGTATGTTGTGGGTATGTTCCGCTATTGACCTATATAAGAATGTGTGAAACCTGCTATAATAAACTCAAAAGTATCGCGTATTAGCCTGTTTTTATTCGATTTTGAGTGGACTGGCATAATTACGTAAGCCGACGATGTATGATTACTTTGTTCGGATATTCCATCTGTGGTGAATAGTTGTGGTAAAAATAAGAAAATGTAACAAGAAACGCCTCTGGAGGACTACATAATATGAAAAAAAAAATGTGTGCATATCTTATACACTTAGTCGAATTGTCATAATATCCAGAAAATCTGAATCAGAAGTGCTTAGATGATATTTCTATTAAGTAAATAAGACACGACAACTTATTACTTATTAATATAATAATAGTAAGTGCTACACTATATTTTAGTTGTACTATTATAAGTTTGTATTATATGAATTGTATGCACCATTAAGCAACCGTTACGCTTTGTAGATGTGCTACAATACTACGATGCTACGCACGAAGTGCTACGTCGCTACGAAACGCTACATGCATTGGAACTTTTCGACGAATTTCCACTAAAAGCTAGTACTACGATATTAAATGTGCCTTATAAAAACACGTCAGATAAAGTCGCAAAGAAAATACATTTCTACTAAATGCATCTGAATATTGAAATAGTAATGTGAATTTTATGGTTTTACCAAGTAGAGGAGAGGTGTTATGAGTCCTAGAAAAAAAATAAGCAAGGCGACAAGTGATGCAAACGTTGGTAATGTTTACAAAGCAGAATCAATGCAAAAAAAAAAAAGAAATATTAAGCATTTATTGTCTGTATGTCACTCGGTGGCCACCAAAGATGAAATAGTTCTTTTCCGCTGTCCTTTTTATATCCACTCCTTTCGCCCTCTTATTTTAGGAAGCCGACAACCCGCGTTCATGTACGAAGGCAAATATTGATCCCTAACTACATACCATCAGGTCAGCCGTTTTCACGTGAACCGACAAAAATTACATCTATTTTAGTTGTTTCTAAAGAAAAATGATAATATGCCAAAAAACTGCTCAACTAGTATGTCCGCAGGATACATATTTGGGTTTGAAATATTTTAACACATCATGGATAAAGCCATAGTGACATTTATAACAAATTGGACATGAACTGCCTACCCTATAAGAAACAGACGTGTTTATGGAAATATCTACGAACTATTCCGCGCAGTTGCGAAGTATTCCCCTTCTATCAACTTTGTCGCCGTATAACCCCTTTGACGGAAACTATTTGCGTTTTAAATACTTGCTAACTTCCCGCTGCATCCCTCACAACGGGGTGTTATTCTCGAGACTGTTTATTTAAATTCTGCAGTGTCAATTGTTAAGTGTTTATTTGTATGTATTTGAGTTGGTAATATTCTATTTGTGGGGTGATTTGTGCAGTGGTGAAATAATTGTGGGTAGTGTGGATAAATAGTGGTCTCGCATCTGGATATTTTTGGCTGTACAGGTAAAAATAAATCGTAAAAGACAGGCGTAGTGTAAGACGCTCTCCAGCCAGGTGGAGTGGCATCCAGCATCTGCCACCTTTCGCGATTTGCAAAAGGTAGCAGATGCTGGATGCGACAAGCCGAACGCAGGGTCAAATGGCGCAATTTGGAGGAGGCCTATATCCAGCAGTGGACAATAAAAGGCTGATGAGAATGAAGATGATGATGATGAATCCTAAATGAATATAATTTAACGTGTAAAATTTTTTACCTTGCCAGCAAGCTGTTGTTTCTTCTCAAAAACAAAAACCATTATAATAAGAATGGTTTCAAGAAGTTAAATTCTTTTCATCATTTGGCCATTCTTATTTCTTTCCGGCTCAGTGTGGACTATGGTCGTGCTATTATAATAGGCGACATTCAAGCGACAATTAAAAACCTCCTTTCAACAACTCCATTGTAAAATAAACCTCATTATTAAAACGGTACAGCATAAAATGCATTGAGTCTATAAACCACTGCTCCGTTGTAAATAAAAACTGAAACAATTACTAAGCAAACGGGGCGTCTTACAAAACCGCGGCTAATATAAGGTCGGTCAGAGTTGGCGTCAGGCCAGCCCCGGGCCTATTAGGAGAGCGGTGTAGTAAGTGAAAAATTTTCCATTATGGCAATTTTATTCTTGTGTTTTGTTCAATCTGGATGTTTAATCGGGGTCTGTTCTATTGTGAGGAAAGAGGTTTATTGTTATTTTAATAGTTAATAATTGTGTAGAGTCGAAACTTAATTGTCTTTTATATTCCAGTAGATATTCTTGTATTTTTGTAATCTCGTCACTTTACATGAACCAACAAATTAGAGTAAAATTTTCAATGCACATAAAATCTATTTATATTCTAAGTTCAAACATGGCCTACTTTTTGTTCCAAAAAAAGATGTATATCGTTTGACTAAAGACATTAAAACTTGTGTACTTTCAATATTGAAGAATATTTTATCAATAAAATGCTTTCATCCAGGATTTTTTTTATATCTGAATCTTATTATCAAAATACGAGGGATGGTTATATTAAATAAAAAATCTACTTGTATTCAAGTAAAATCAGCTTAAGCGTCTAGTAAATAAAATAAAATCTCTCTCAATGTATCCAGCACTTAGCGTAGGAAAATTGATGCGAGGCTCCGGATTGTCGTGTTTCTTAGCGGCATTTAAAGCTTCCTTCCACATATCGTTCGTGTTTTCAAAATTACGTTCGTAAACTTGCAAATTTGTGGCCCCTAACTTTTGAAACTGGTAATGGAACGCGATCTGTGGAAGAAGATTGTTTGTTTGTTTCATGTATTCGATTTGTGATAGGAAATTTACAGTATTTTAATATTCGTCAAATAGTTTTGGGAAATAAGTTGAAATTGTATTTATGAAAGTTAAATTAAATACGGCTTGTATTTGTTTTATGAAGCTATAGTCACTCATTAGTTACCTTGTGTTGCTGTAAAGCTAAACCAAAATTGTGGACAATGAAGTTGTCTATGGGCGGCAGTACTAATGACTTACTTATGGTAGGCAGTTTACGGTTGTAGGATACTATAAAAAGATCTAATCAAATATAATAACATCGAAAATGTATTCGAACCTCAAACCTCAAATTTGTAAATTCAGTTTCCTGCTAAAACCCTTACCCTTTACAACTATCGCACACAATAAATATTACCAGAGATATCGCTACAAACTTAATGACTATAAATCAAAGCCAATACACAGCTGCACCGTATGAATGGCACAACACCCCGCTCTGAGCGTCTGAGCTTGAATGTCTGAGCGGACTAAATTAAACAAGTCTGTGACCGGTGCTGTGTCCTGAAACTTTGAACTGTCATGGGACAAGTCATAGGCGGAGTAACTTAATTACATACATACATACATAAACTCACGCCTTACTCCCCGAAGGGGTAGCCAAAGGCGCCACCAGGTAACCCACATTTCACCTTTTATCTTCCGTCCCACGATGTTATAAGGGGCGAGCCTATCGCCATATCGGGCACAAATTCCTGACTCCGGACTGATAATGAATAAAAAAATCCAATATCAGTTTGCCCGAACTGGGACTCGAACCCGAGACCTTGTAACCATACCGTAATACACCTACGACACCGAGGCAACTGAATTAGGTATAGTAAAAGTGGTATAAATGCTGTAGCTACCATGGGATATAACAGGAATTGTCCAGGTTCGTTCAGAGTAGTGCCACTGGTTTACGGAAACCAAAACGAAGCGACGGTTTCGCTACCATAGTATGTGCAATAAGCGTGGTCGTTGGAATTTCATTACTTGTCCCGTTCTTTTTCCTTTTACTTTTATAAGCCGGTAAGGCTTATGCCTTTTAATATTATTAATTTAATATTATTATTAAATTAAGTGTTGTAGATATTCATAGGCAGCGGTACAAAAATAAAGTCGGTGTCTTTTTTTTAAATAATAGTGTCCAATAACAGCCTCCGTGGCGCAGTTGGTTAGACGCCGCCTGTGAAACGAGAGGCCGCGGGTTCGATCCCCGCACTGAAACAAATATTTGTGTGATCCACAGGTATTTGTTTCGGGTCTGGGTGTTTGTGAGACCGAAAAGTCTCTCGTAGCTTCTGATACCCACGACACAAGACTCGATCTTAGTGTGGGGTCAGGACTATGTATGTGACTGTTGGGTGTATTTAATTTAATTTAATTTAATTTAATAAAGAAATAAATACGTCAGTTATTTGTATCGACAACTTATCGTCACTCGCTTATCACAACTCATCTTGAGACGGAAGAGAAAACTATAGAAAATGTAAACTGTCCGTCCTAGTGCAACATTTCGTAAAATAAGTATGAAATCATATAAATATTACTTAACAAAATTATATACCATGAAATTTTGCTAATAATAATCTTCAGCTCCTAACTTGCACCTCCCATCTTAGATTCGCTGACAGCTTCTATTGTTTGCGAGGCTCATCTCTAGGACCTGCTTACAACCAACTAGAAACTTGAATGAGAACTTACGATCTCCATTCATAAAGGAATGCAATATCACAATTTAAAGTAATGAAGCGCCGGAACGCGAACTTCAGAATTTAGCTCGGAAATGCAATTTCGGACTTCCTTTTTGGAATTTTGTTTGTCCTGTATTTAGTAATGAGAGTTTTATTGTGCTGTAGTTGGTGTTTAATTTTAATTAAATATGGCAGCCTCTCTAGCGCAGTTGGTTAGATGCCGGCTGTGAAACGAGACACTACTGGTTCGACAAACACTAACACAAATATTTGTGCTGCCTGGCTAAATTTCGTAACCTGCACTAAATGTCTATTCATTGGTTAAAATGTTAACCTTAGCTGCGGTACACAAGAGATACTATAGTATAATGTTATTAACGCTAAATTAAAATAAATCTCAAATGAACACAAAATCATTGCATCCTAAAAAGTTTTTAGCACTCTTCTTCTACTTTAATCACCAATTCTGCGCTGAAATCTAACCACATAATGTGATTTTAAAGCATCAATTACCTTTATCAGTTCTTAACAGCCAATAACTCTTTCATACGGACGTGAAAGCTTTTACGTCCATTCGAGGTTTTTCTAGTTTGTATACATTCTATCAAAGCCTTTGTGGTTGCGCGTATCTTCAGTCCTGTTTCCAATCATAGGATGGACAGATATGTCAGATAGTAATCCAAAATTGCCTCGTCTAACTTGCGGAGATGAATGCAAATTGTAACATGTAGTGTTTATACGCACTTGAATGGAATGTTTAAATATGTTTCCCTTCATAGAGAATACTAGAGAAGTTATGTGAGGATTTTTTTTTGTTACGCTTAGTTATTTATAATTACAGTTGGTAATATATTAAGCTAGCGGAGTTCGGACTTAAGGTTTTTAAAAACTTTTTAGTGGATTGTTAACAGTGACCGCCAAATTTGATTGAAAAATGTATTTTTTCACGAAATTTACTGCAGGATTGACCCTTATCCTTGCCTATTATTATTTGTAATATCATTACAAGACTCATGTTGACTCTTAGTTATGCGGGACTCACTACCGCGTTTTTTCTCAAAAATTTTAGTGAAATCTTATCTTGTCTTGTATATTGCCTTAATATAGTTATAAGAGAATTTTATAAACGACGTGTTAGTCTAGATTCGAACACAAGACCTTACTCAGTAGTTGGTCGTGTACCAAAACAGACAAATATTCCAATTTAATATCATTTTAAATATAAAATGTTATTTAAAATAATTAAATCAACGATTGCGGTGTATTTAACCTGGGAAGCTTGTAAACGAGGACTCAATGTATTTTCTGCTACATTTCCGAGAAATATGTTTGTACAACTTCTTTAATATAAACTACTTTGTTGTTATATTTATTCTTTGAGCTGAGTCAGTATTTATTTTAATCTGAATATAATTATGGAATGGGGAAAATGAATCTGTTTTGTGATGAACCACTTTTTAAATAAGTAAAATCTATTTTTACAACCTGTTTTCATTCCACACTTGGATTGGTTCAACGCAAAATTATTTTTCTTCTTTCTTTCATAGATTATTTTGTAAATGTGTTTTGCAGGTTATCTCAACTTCTTTCTCGAAATGTTTCTTTTTTTTGGACTAATGGTTATGACTAGTTTTCTTTTTCCTTATGTACATTATTCGGTATTGATAGTTAATCACCACGCGCTATAACGGTAAGGGAAAACATTGTGATGAAACCTGCATA
This sequence comes from Deilephila elpenor, assembly GCA_949752805.1. NCBI lineage: Eukaryota > Metazoa > Arthropoda > Insecta > Lepidoptera > Sphingidae > Deilephila > Deilephila elpenor. The sequence continues at coordinate 14,880,230 of OX457097.1, read as the reverse complement.
CGTATGTGTGTAAAGTCCGCCAACCCGCACTAGACAGGGATGGTGGACTTTATGGCCTAACCCTTCACAATCATGCTCTCGATTGTATAGGTGGCTCGTGCCCTGTAGTGGGAAGTTTATGGGCTGATACAGTATAATATAGTACGTTATTCGGACAGTAGGTAATATATGTCACAAGATACATAGTATTTAGTGAATTATCATTTTACCCACAAAGTGTGTTTGAAATATTAATGAAGTACCATTGCGGGTGATAAAGCTTGCAACCCACAACCCGACCAAAATCTACACCTAATCTCTACTTTAAACTTGTTTACGAATGAATTCGTAATCTTTGAAATATAATATCAACCTACCCACTCTGAATAACAATCGGATTATACGAAAGGAGATTTCGAAATTGAACTAAGTTCATCTAAGTTTGTCATTCCACTCGCTTTGCAAATGTAAATTAAGTTTACTAAAATGTGTTTCAAGGTAAAAGTCAAAGAATTAGTTAAAAGCTTTTTAATCAAATTGTCTTGTTAATGAATATCGTTAAAGAGACATTAGGGTATCTATTAGTACTCCAAGAAAAAACTAAGAAAATAAATTTCATTTCAGTCCCACAAATAGTTAGGATAGCAAGATGCCGGGTATCGTGGGTGTCAGAATTTACGAGAGAATTTACGATCTCATAACATTTGATATGGCATAAATAAACAGCAATTCGGGTGCGTTTAATAATCCATATATATTATCATAAGATGTCTTAGTTTTTTATTTGATGGATACTACTAAAAAAATATTAAAAATTTCAAGTAACCTTTTTCGATAATGGTAGAGATATTTTGTTATTTAAACGATATAACTTTCACATAACCTGACTTCTATGAAAGTCCATCAATACCTGTAAAAATCAACTAAGTGCCTAACAAGATCCATTATTTAAATTCCACGTACAAAGCGCACCTTAAAAGCACATGACTCGATCAATTTTCGCATATCCCAACAAAGGTTTAAAAACGTGCACCTACAATTTATTCAACCTTTTTACACCGGGCTTCCGGGCGCAAATGGTCGCAATTTCCACCCGATTCCGAATGCCATTGGCGAAGAATTAAAAGTGAGTTCTGGATTTATTAATTTTAACACGTTTCATCGGATCGTGTAGAGGATTTTACACTGGTGTTATTACAATGAATATGGTAAAAGCAGGGCAAGCTAAATAGATTATATATACGCGAGAGATGTTACTAGATTATGTTCTCGGCTTGGCTCGCATGACTTTTCTTTTATTGCATGACGACGAGGACGAGCATGCCATTCGCCTGATGGTAAGTGATACCACCGCTCAGTAGCAAAACCAAACAGCATCATGAATGACAAAGCAATACTTGGAATTCCACTGCGCTCGCCATCCTGAGACATAAGATGTTAAGTCTCGTTATGTCCAGTAGTTACTCTGGCTACAAAATATTGATAGAAATGACTAAGGAATAGTGTTTTATAGTTGCAATTTAACCATGTTGGCAAGCCACATTTTACGCCGTCTTCCTGCATTTTTTTAGACGACTGTCTAAAAAATTTTTGTTAGTAGTTGTTAGTTTTTTTCCGATTCAGGAACAAGACTTATTTTTTAGATAATAAGTACATTATATGAAAACATATAGTATGCATAATCGGTTGAGTAGTAAAGGTATGAAGTTCTAGCTACCTTTCGGATTTATAATATTACTAAGTCTTGGTGATCAAGACAATTACGTCGAACAGTTTAAAACGCACTTGCGCGAATTACTATAACAGGTTTTCCACCATCATTAATTGTCCTGATAGTTTTAATTGTCTGCCTCAGCTGTGCTGTGGAGTTTCATTTGAACAGAACAATTGCTGGAGACGTGAGCGTTCTTCATCATCAATCTTTCCATTTTTATACCTTTAGTTGCATCCACAAACAATTAATAATGAAATACACACATAGTACTGACTAATAAAACTATTTTTTACGGATTTTTTATCACGATTTGGTTTAATTTTTACATTTTTCAATTCCCGACGTTTTGATTGCTTCACAGCTTTTGTGGTCACGGGGCGGACTGAGGTATTAGTCATCCGTTCAGTGACTGGTACAATTTAACTACCCTAAATATGATATAATATAATATACTATTTAAATTGTATGAGTCACTGAGCGGGTAACTATATCGCGAGAAAATCCGTAAAAATAGATTTATTTCAATGTGTAACATTTGTGTGAATCTAGGAAACTATTATTAGAATCTTAAGAGAGTCTTTCATTTCACACTCGCAAAACCTAGGCCTCAAACAAATATTTATAGTGGCCTATAAAACATTTATCTCGATGCAAAAATCGAATTTACGATCCTTCGTTTCGGATCCTGTTCACAACCAACTGCGCAAAGGCTGTCATAGACTATTAAAAAGTGTTTCTAAAGCCTCAAACCGGTGTAGGGATTAAAAAATTCGGCGCGCAATAACACTGGTACCGAGGTAAACAAAAAAGATGTTGTTTGTACAAGTTGAAGCTTGCTCCTAGAGGGCGGTGCGGATTAAGCCGTAATAACATGTAAATTAGTCCCTCATTCCTTACGTTGTGGCGTAAGTCAAGAGCTAAGACGATGGCGTATTTTTGTACTGGTCCTCTTGAACAGTTTTGGTTTGGCATGGCAAAGTAACAATGCACGTAATAGTAACTAGATTATTTACAGAAAATATCAATATTAGTGTAAACCCATAGCGCACCATTTGAAACGATGCTCTTTCACGCTAAAATTGGAGTATCCATAATTTTAAAATGAACAAATACTTTGTCCGGCTGACATCATTTGGTGTCGTAGTAAATATAAAAAGCAAACTCTTGGTTTTAGGCGAGGCTACAGTAATAACGTAGTTGTTTTTCTGCGTGTTGTTTTTAAGAAAAACAGAGTATGAGATGGTGACCATCATACTCAGTCACAACCTCGTAAGCAAGGCACTTGAAGTCAGGGAATTATTTCAACTTCCTACACCTCGAACGTCAGACGATATGCTGATAAATGCGTAACATCTATTTGATAATCTTTTGATTCCATCGGCCATTACTTCTATTTACTATAATATACATCATCATCATCAGGCCATTGCAGTCTACTGCTGGACGCCATAGAACCCGGTCTGCTGCTTCATGCTTCCAGTCGCTGCCGGCACTCTTGTGCAAGTAATGTAATATACCCTGCCTCCTAATTTTTTATTTAAGCCCTGCTTCATCCCACTACTTAAACCACACAATCTCATACATAATTCAGACACTGTAAGTTTTAGTTTTACACACGAGGTGTGGGCGTGTCGTTAGGCGCATTAATTTATGCGCCTGCCAAATTGTTTGATACGGTCATTGCCACGACTCGCGGATGGACTTCCCGGTTCCATATTTTTTCGTGGTCTTATGCAGGTCCGTTTGTGCTGGTATACACAAAGAATAGCTAAACCTCACACTTGTAACACAAAGGGTAAGCACCCTTGCTTGTACAAGTGACACCCATAATTTGACGAGGGTATTACTGTCTGAAGATGTGATATAGGGTTGGTTTATTGCCATGCCCGCATGAACTCAAGTGCCGGACAACACACGAAATTTCTCTATTTGAAAAAAAATACGTAGTACGGATAGCCCAACTTGGGAATTGCATTCAAGACCTCCCTACTCACAGGCTTTATGTGCATAATTAGGCAACTAAAATGAATTTGATATTACATAGCATAGAATTTAATGAAATGTTTAATTGAATAATATAATCAACCGGTTCTTACGAATACTTTTAGACAATATGTTGATTATTTCATTATTTTACAACTGAAGTCCCAAATATATGTATAAAATACTGCAACATTTTCATTAGGTACACATAAAAAACACACAGGCATCAAAACAAAAACCTAAACCACATCAACACCAAAGATTCGTAAAACAAACATATCCCTTTGTATTCGGCATAATTTTAATGAAAACGTGTTGCTATATTGAAATTTTTATACTGCGGGGGTGCAATGAAAAACAACCCTGGCGCGACGTCGCACAATAAAGGGTACTTTGTAATATCCGTACAGAAGCTTTGATGTGTGCGGAATAAATATTTGTGATTGTTAAATGTTGAGGGGGATGATTGAGGCACCCTCTGTATCTAGAGTGCGAGGAATTGAAAAAAAACAGACGGGAAATGATGTTTCCAGTGTGTTATACTTCTGGTTTTTTATATTGCCAGTATCTAGGACGCCAGTTTAAAAAAAAAGTGAAAATGTGTCGTTCAAAATATAAATACCTTGACCTGGTCTCATATGACATCTTATGGAATAAAATGAGATCATCCCATATACCAAACGAACTTATTGAAATATTTAAGTACTGGTATGGGAACCAAATTAACAACGTTAAATGGGCAGGTACGTTGTCGGACCCATATAGGTTGGAATGTGGTGTGAGGCAAGGAGGTCTGAGCTCTCCTACCATTTTCAACCTGTACATTAATGGGTTGATCGAGGCGCTCAGTAGACAACATATAGGTTGTTACATAGATGGCGTGTGTTTTAACAACATAAGCTACGCGGACGATATGGTGCTGCTGAGCGCCTCGGTCTGCGGACTTAGAAAACTGGTGACTATCTGTGAGAGCTATGCGGCTGAACATGGCTTGATGTATAATGCCAAGAAAAGCAAATGCATGGTTTTTCAGGGTGGTTCAAGAAAAGTATTAGAAATGGAAATTATAAAACTTAAAGATACACAGTTAGAAAGAGTAGATAGTTTTAAATACTTGGGTCATTTGGTTACACCTCATCTAAGGGATGATGATGATGTTGAACGGGAGCGAAGGGCGTTGTGTATCAGAGCCAACATGTTGATTCGCAGGTTTGCGCAGTGCTCTACTGATGTTAAAATAACTCTTTTTAGAGCCTATTGCACTACGTTTTACACATGCAATCTGTGAACAACATACACTAAAAAATCGCTCAGCGCCCTTCGGGTCCAGTTTAACAACGCATTCAGGATGTTGTTGGGGCTGCCACGCTACTGCAGTGCTTCAACAATGTTTGCGGAAGCGCGAGTGGATTGCTTCCACACGAAAATACGCAAGAGAGGCGCTTCTTTAGTACGCAGAGTGCATGAAAGCGCCAACAGCATGCTAGCGGTGCTTGCAGGTAGGCTTGACTGCCCCATCATTAATCACTGCTGTGGGCTACATGTTGCATGATGTTGACAATTTTAAGCGTATTTTGTTATTGTATGTTATCTATTATTATTCTGATTTTATTTCATTTGTAATGTGACTAATTTTTGTTATTGTAAAAAATCTATGAGTCTTTGGTACTTGAAATAAAGATTATATATATAAATAAATAGATATTCGACATTCACACACATGGTCCTGACCCTATTATTGTAAGTTACCAAGTCGTGGGTATCGGAATCGGCGAATGACTTTTTGTATCGCAGTTGCTTATGAAGCTGTCTGCGAAATGAAACCGCAAGTTCAATCACGCAGAGACGAAATATGTTTGTGTTCCTTTAATTATTTGTGTTGGGTCTAGGTGTTAGTTAGACCGAAAAGTCTCTCATCATGTTTTCGACACCTTCAATCTAAATGAGGCCACGACAATGCGTTCAACTATAGGGCTTTATTTATAATGATTCATCTTCGCATACATAAAATAAAATTGTATCAATGTTGTTGTATAACATCTAATTTTGTTGTGTAATAGCATCGTGCTACATTTCATTAGGTATTTTTTCTTTTATGGTACTTTCGTCTTCCTTAGTTGTATTTCATCGCCTTTCTCCCAAGCGGTGCACATTTTACGACCGCTTCATTCAATTTTTTCTATGGTGATTAAACCTTACATGCGAAATGTTTTTCTTCTATACGCCAAAAATTCAGACATGAGTGCCATTTTTTCATGTTTTGGTGTATATATTTATTTGGGGTGCCGTATTTTTATCTTTAAACGTTTTTTTTATTCATTTCTTATTTTACTCATTATAGATTTTAACTGAAATAATGAAGGTTCTGTGCTAGACTCAATGTATTTTTTTCGTTTTTGTATGTCCATGCATAACTTCATTGTTTTTGTTTAGAAATTTATCTTACTGAGTATTTTTTTCTGTTCCAATACTTTGGTGCACCTTCTATATCCGTTGTAATCGGGACGAAAATACAAAGAATATTTGTCCGGTTTCCTTATCCCCCAAATGCTTTTTACAGCCGATTTATTCAACTTTTACCATCGCGATGCCACGCAATGCTTTTGTTGCTACACGGCGAAAATTTCACACACGAGTTCACACGGCTCAACATTTCATTCATCGTGGGTTTATTTTGTGGATAACAGGACCGTTCCTGTTTGTTCCCGTTTCCTGTGAGACACGTGTGCTGTAATTTACATATGTTTTCAGGCCTTCCCGTCTGGAACTAGACGATTCTGGATTAATTTTAGTCGGAATTTTAATTTTTGTGCTTGCAGGAGTTTGCTTCAGTTGAAATCTTGATAATTTTGTAGATATAATATAATATTCGTGTCGCTCCAAGTGATCTATTGTAAATGATCTATTGTAATATTTGATTAAATATGCTATCATTGTTAGTGTTTTGTACCTCTATTTTGAAAGAAATCATTAAACTATTTTGTCTTACCCTCCAAAGTTGAAGTTAGTTCAGTTCCGATAACAATGTGTTTTATTAATTAGTCTCACTTAATTTTGTAATATTACAGTCAACTTTCATTTAACGTAATTTTCTGTGATAATTTAAATTTCGGGTTTTTTTTTCTATCAAAGATTATTGAGTCATTAATTCATAAACTAAACATTACACAGTTATACTTTATATTTAAAGAACCTTCTACATCTTACGAAAATTTCTTTGAACAAACTCATCTTACGAAAATATCGTACGACGTACTATCTCGCCATTCTAAACTCCAAATCCAAAAGTCATACATCACGACGGCTTACGACGTCATGTTAAGGCCGCAACATCCGAGTGAAGCACCGCGCGAAATTCTTAGACCGCAATTAATGCAAGGTCGTAACGCATCTCACCCCAAACCGCTGAGGTCGTCTATCTCGACGGCTTAGTCCGTCATGTAAAGGCCGGCGTATCTCATCTTAGACGTATTATTCCGCTTTGACGCATCGCCAATCTCCCGCGTTCGCGTGTGCCGTGAAAATAATTTATGACGTTGAAATGCGTACGTACGACATTTTGTGCGGGTTATTTGAGGAATTGTGCGGTGTTTGCTATAAGAGAATAGAGGCAAAAAACAAATTGATTTTTTAATGTTTTTTTATTTTTTATTGCAATGAATGGCGAGACGAACATGCCATTCGCTTGATGGTAAGCGATACGACCGCTAGCAAAACACCGCCGATGGACAGTAGCAAAACCAAACCATGAATTACAAGGCAATGTTTGGCATTCCACTGCGCTCGCCATCCTGAGACATAAGATGTTAATTCTCAATATGTCCAGTAATTACAATGTTGTTTTTGTTGTATTTACAATGTTTGTGTCTAATGATGATAATTATATTATTATAGTTCATTTATCGCGAAAAAACCTAACGGTTTACCAGATAATGAGTGAAACACCAATAACAATTATCTTGCGCCATTCAATTCAATTACATCGGCGCACTTGCGAGCATTTGCGGGTGTCAAAAACGCCATCGTTGATAGGCGGTGTGCCAAATGCTTAGCCACAATTCCATTTGCTCATTAATGTAAATAACTCAACGCGATTTGCAATTTAAATTATTCAATGAATACTCGGGTATAACTTGCATCGCTTGTTTCACCTTTAAAGAAATATAACATACGCCTTCATAGAATACGTGTTTTTTACCGTGGGTGTGATGAGAAATTTTTTGTCAGTAGCTGAAAAAAATAATATCTACATATTATTTGAATCTAAATATTAAATTGATGCAAATGTCTCAAAATTATAGATAGATCTTTAATACGAAGACCGAAAATGCATTTTAGATAATATTGCTGGAACATCGCACATTTCTCCACAAAATTTTATAACTTAATTATTTAGGAAAACCATTGGCAGATTTGCTCGAAAACAATATTTTCGACACACATAACTTTATATTCTTTTCAACTCTAAAATCTCACCACTTGTACCCCATTAGGGTTATAAGCGACGTATCCACGCACAGTTCAAGGCTTTAAGGAAATTTGTATCTGGGTAGGAAATGAGATGGAAATATGGCACAATCGCGTGTGAGAAGGAGACAGATGCCATTAAACGAATAGTCTTGTCGCATGGTTTGCGGCCAATGTTCGAATTAAGATACGAAAAATTCTTGGCATTTTTTGACAACCCCAGCTCGGAAGTTTTGTTGCGAATAATTTTAATGGCTCAATTCTCAAGAACCACTGTATAGAAACTGAACAGTATATTGTGAAATTGTGAATTCAAATTGCCACTTTCTTTTACGTGGCAGTCATGCTGTATTCAATTTTGACAGGAACGCCAGTGCTGGTTCGTCTGCAAGATTAGGGTGGTATTATAGTTCAAAAAAACGAAACGATATCGTATTTGGTGCAGTCTGTGTGATTCTATCCCTCGGTCGCCAATACCTACCACCGTAATTTCTTCAGGAGCTGGAGATGTTCATAATTAAATGAACACTGCAAAAGGCCCATTCCCCGAGAGAAAGAACATTATCTGCATCGGTCTATACACATTATATTAGTGTGCACGGCCCTCCACTACGATTGCACAAGGCTCTTTACTTAATCAATATATTATCAATATATTCAAAATTGGTGAGTCTCTCAAATTATAATTGCAGAATTTAAGCATTTTTATTCCGTTTCCAGATGGAATACTAATTTCGTGAGGTGGACAGACATCCATGGAATATTAAAATGTTTGAATATTTATTGAAATTATTGATTGGTGGAAAGTGGGGTGAGGAAAACAAGAAACGCAATTAGGGAAACAAATAATGTTTTTTTAAACGTCCTCAAAGCTTAAGTGGTATAATTTTGTCATTACTTTCATCCCGTGATACTTCCATCTAATTAAGTATTCAAGAAATATATTCATATTACATGTATGTCTCTCTTTATTTCATTTATAATATCATACATGCATGTCGCTCATGGCAATAATTGGTCAAAGTTTTGCAAATCTACTAGGACTTCAAATCATCTTGGATCTTTTATTTGTATTTTATGTGAATCTCCAAATTGAACAAAGTAACTTTTTTTACTGTTCTGAAAACTGATTACTTAATTTATTCTGCTAGGATAAAGCTTTAAGTGTATTTACTGTATATAAATATATTATGTAAATTGCAGAGAATTCAGCCATTTTGAACCAACGATCAAAATAAAAATAGTAATAAGCCATTCACCAAACATGGCTAAATTATTTTATCAATGATATGACATCGTACATAAATAAATTATTTATTTTAAATAAATTTATTATTACTCATTTCGCGTTTTCCAGTAGTAGCCAACACGTCGATGACAGCGCCACAGGTGGTTTCTGCGGTTAGTTGTCAACGTTTGACGTCATTATTCATCGGATAACCGCATGGCGAAAGTTCTGGAACTATCCGCGCCTGAAGAGTTCAAACTATAACTTTAGGTTATTGTGTTCTCGTTACGAAGAGTTTTGTCATATTAATTTATTTGCAAACGATGGGAAGTGAAAAGGTTGATATTACGTAAAAAGAACATTTATGAGATGTTACTTTATTATCGTCCAATTAAAGATTTACATAGCTAATTTCCGAACTTTGTCCTTCAAAAAAACTTCGGGGATAGCTCTTTCCATGGCACATTGAGCGACTTTAAGTATACTACCGTACTTACCTCCTCGGGGTCACTGGTGGAGCGTAACATGTTTTAAATAAAAATAAGTTTGGTTCCAAATATACTCATAATCTACGTAACCCTAAATCGATTTATTAAATTAATTTCAATAGACAAGGTATTATCGGTATGTGTGCATAAACATCAGGCCCTTAGAAATTTAGGTATGTCTCGAAAGCCCCTAAATTAATTCGAAGACACTTGATCTAATGGATATTTGGAATAGCATTAACGGTTCGTGGTATTCCACCTTCCAGTACAATGGCTTCATGCCTTCTAAGAAGCTATTGAAGTTTCGAGTGAACTCAAGTGAAGTGGGAATTATAGGATCTAAGAATAATAGAACTGTTAAATATTATACTTCAATTATTATTTAATGTTTTTTTTTAGTTTTCAATTTACTCTCTTTTGACTTCAAAGAAAAAGCGACTTTTGACAATTAGATAATCTGTTTGAGTAGTACTTTAATCAAAATGAGTTATTTTTATTCACGGACAAAAGTCGTTAAGGCTGTAAGTAAGATTATAAAAATAGACTACAATTTTTGAACGCCGTGATGGTTGTCGATTGCCTACCCTCAATATAATGACATAAATCATTAAAAGGTTCTGATGCAGGGATACTGTAATTTAAAAGGTGTAGACATTTTTGTTACGGATTCGTAAAACAAATGTTTTATTTCAATGTGTTACATTCGCGTAGATCTATGAAACCATTATAAAAGGAGAAGACTTTTATTAATCCATCAATCATCTTCCATATATTATATTCAAAAGATGATAATTTACAATCACGATAAAATGTTGCTTGTTTAACATACCTACATATTACGTACATATTGAACGTATCAGATGCATATTTCCAAGTTTTTTTTAAATAGAAACTGCCCTGTTAACTACAATATCTGCTGCACCCAGTAAATTGTTTTAAACACAGAAGAAAGGCAAATAAGCTTCTGCCGCAGGCACTTTGCAACTCCACTACGTTCGCCTAAACTTTCACAAGTTTCCTTTGTCTGCTTTCAGAATGGGTCAATAAAACAACGAAATTCAGTAGCAAGGGACGTATGTGTATCAAACAATAACGTTTATTCACCAAAATGGGTAATTCTGTTTTCGATGATCGTGTTAGGGAAACTGAGCCCTGTGAAAAAGTGTTAATTTTATTTCCAATATCCTTTTGATTTTCTATGTGATACATCATATTAACATTTGCCTTTCTCCGTGGTAGTACGATCCGTGATTTAGGTAAATGTTTTTGTAACCTATAAACGTTTGCGTCAGGTTTGGGTGTTGGCAAAATAAATAAGAAAATGTTACTTTGTATAATACCCTTAACGCTAGATTCAGTATCTTTTTGTGTTGTTAGGACTGTTTTGTTTTATACTAATTTGTTCAAAAAACTTTACAATATACAAGTCTATTTTTAATTTTGTGCATAAACCTTCCTGAAAAGTAGCTCTGTTAATTAGTGCATACTGCATTGTAATACGATCAATATTAATTTGTAGGCAAATATTCCAATATCCAACTAAGGCCTCGTGTATTAAAATAAGTCACGCAAACAACGATCACAAGAAACGAAACATCACCCGCCTATCAAGAACGTTGACATCATCGTGACGTCACTGGAATCGGGTCTGGTAGAGGATAGGTAACATAGGTTTTGATATGAGCATACCTATCACAGGTCATTGTTACACGACTAAGCTTTCATATAGGAGCGACTCACAATGGATGTGCGATCAAATGGAAACACAAAAGCATTGTCCAAAGGTGAACTGTGGGTACCGGTATACAAAATTAATTTAACTTAAAGATTTTGCAAATGCTGGGTTGGATTTTACTGTGGTCTTTGTTTGTTTGTGGGACATTGAGGTTTTGTTATTGGTTACGCTAACAGGATATCTAGTGTGAGAGAAAATATTGCCATCTAATCATTAAATTGTGTGATTTTGCAATTAAAATTTGTTTGAAAGTAGATTTGAGTATCGCATTAAGCGGTTTTAGTTTCATATATTTTAAGTTTATTGAATTCTAACAATTTGTAAGCGAATGTCAACAAAACATAGCTTTTACAAAAGGGGAAAAGGGGCAATAGTACGTGGAATGAGGTATACATTATTCCCAGTCTCTACTTCATCTAAACGTCGATGATATACATTAAGCCAAGCAAAAGCGAACCAAAAAGAAAAAAAAACTACAGAATTTGTCATCATCAATACACGTGGAAGTGACGTTAATTGAACTGCCAATGCTTTCCATAAATAATATATCAAAAAATGTCTCATATTCAAATACTAAGAAACACAATTTTATTTTCATAAGGTGTACCTCGGATCAAATGTCGGAAGCGAAAATAATGGATGGTTTGCCTGTGTTAGATCATCGAATCTATTTGAACCGATATTTAAACGTGTCTTTGCTTCAAGGGCACATTAATATTATGGTACCATTAGAACGGTGAGGTCCGATCGGGCAAAATGATACTGAAATTATCTATTCATTATCCGCCTGGATATGCTGGCCCCTTATCACATAGTGGGACAAAACACACAAGGCGAAACGTGGGTGACACGTAGCACCTCTGCCTACCCCTTCTACGAAAAGGGTTGATGTGTGTGATATCGAAACTGTAAAAAATGGTTAGTGTAAATCCGTTTATCTTTCCATTTACAATCTTTTTACGTAACATTTTGTCAATAAAAATAATGTTCTCTTTTATAATATAATTGAATCTTTACGCTCAATTATTCATTAGGCGTCAGACTTAAAAAAAATGATTTTCAAGTAATAGCTTAAGTCAAACTTCGTGCCTACGAAAGCAGCCTTCGGCTAGTTCAGTATTTAAGGCTCGAAGGGCGTAAATTATGGCAATAAATCGTCTGTTAGGTCTACAAATGTCAAATTGAAATTTAGCACGCTGAATAATTATTACCCTGTTGGGTATGTAATAAACGCTTCGTTGGTTCGGTACCAGTGCCCCTAGCCGGAACATTTTGAAGTATTGTTTATTAATACTCGTATAGTATCGTAAACGTTTCTCGCTGTCATATTTTAGTTCCAAATACGCTCACAATGGCGCTGTTTAAATTCCCATACAAAATTTTACTATTACTATTTATTCTATTACGATACTGCAAAATGTTTCGGCTAGGGGCACAGATATAGGTTATACACTGGGTGCTATATTCGATACGTTCCTTGTTCGGGAAACTCACTTTTCTATAATCGGGCCGAAATGGGAATTTTATCCCCTTCTTGATGTATGTCTACTGCCTCGTTGAGTAATGTACTCCGGTACAATCACAAAACTGAGGTGTCGCGTTCGAATCCCGGGCCGGAAAAAGTGATATTTTTAGTGATAATTTTTCATTAATTATCAGCCCGGAGTCAGGAATTTGTGGGACGGAACATGCAGGGTGAAATGATGGAAATAATGATGTATGTTAATATGAACAATATTTAGATACACAAAAAAAACCCTATATTAAATACGCGAGCGAAGCCGTGAAGAAAAATCTAGCTATTAAATATTCTATTAAAAATAAAAATATCTAGAACCAGACTTTAATTTAGTAGTTTATTTATAGGACTTTCTAAAACCAGGCTATCGTGTGGTTTCAAATAGTTTCATTACATCTTCACCATTCTGTATAAAATATGTTAACTGTTTTATTTTTCCTTTCAAATCACGCGATATTTGTCACAGATATTGCTTGGTATTCACAATTTCGATAACATACGTACAGTCAGGTTGGCCGAGTGGTCTAAGGCGCCAGATTTAAGCTCTGGTTCCCGAGAGGGAGCGTGGGTTCGAACCCCACACCTGACATACACTAGTGGGCTCTCCGTGTTTGATATTTTTACCATTTTTATTGTGACTATGGCTTATTTGTGAGGAGTGATTTATCCGGTCACATAAATGAGTATATAAGTGAGGTCGTCCTTCAATTCTATCCATTTAAAAGGCATTTTTGGCAGTGGGAAAGTATGTTAAGTAGTAAAAAAAAACAGTCACATATATAGAAAAAAAAATCAATAGCTTAAATAATGCCATATAGTTTTCAATTCAATGATTTACGTATTCCAGTGAGCGAGCCGTAGCTTTAATAAAGCTAAATGAAATCAAACCTGTTCACAAAAATATTTTAATTAATTTTAGACATTCATTTAAATCTTAGGAAATCATATTTTTAATATCTTACTTTATTAGCCTATATACGTCCCGCTACAGGGCACGAGCCTGCTCTACTCTCAAAAATATGATTAAGGGGAGTTAGTGCGGGCTGGCGGACTTAACATACCATGGAAATTATTAGAAATCGCTATGGTATGCAGGTTTCCTCACGATGTTTACCTTCATCGTCCTAGTGCGTGGTGATTGACTATCAATACATACATGATTCCGAAAAGTCAGAGGTGTGCCCTGGGATTTGAACCCGGGATCATCGTGAATATATTGGCAGTCTTGTCTGGTCCGTTTACCAACAGCCCACCACGCACTTACACAATTGGTAAAAACTTACATGTAAATATGTACCAAAAACGTATGTATTGTGCTGTGTGCTGAAGCCTCAATCAGTGTATTTACATCTAGCTTTCAAAAAATATCATATGAATTTCCTGAGACTTCAATATGTGGCCGGCATGGCGATCAGTTCACCCATCAACCCATTTTGGTGCGGAAATTAAATCGGCTAACTATACGTGGCATGTGACATCTTTGCCAGACTTTTAGGGTATGCACGTGTGAATCAGTGTATGTTTTAGGTTGCAGCAGAATTGTCATATTGTGAAAACTATTTGGTTACAATTCCTCCTATTTTTTTTAAGTATATTTCGATGCGGTTTCAAAGTAAATTAGTTTCCCCGAGAAACTCAATGAACTCCGCGTTAATAACTGTTGTACACAAGTGCCCAATCAGGCCTGATAAATGCTCCACTCCAATTAAACAATGACTTAAAAAAATTGTATTAATATGGTAATGTTTCATTATAAATAATTTTGGAAAATAAAAGCTTATTTATTATAATTATTTGCGTTCTTGACGTGTATGTCTCTCAATACCAGTTTAAGTGCCAAATAATACTCTACATGACTGTATACATAATCATATCGTATTCATGCCATAGGTGTAGGCAGAGCATGTGTCGAGATAATCACTTTGCTCGATCCTTACATACACTTTCGCTTCGTTTGCTTTCATCATTCTCATCGGTTCAGGATACTTCTGTACCATTGATTTGATTATCACACTAAATACCCCAATCCTTTTGCAATTTACATCGCATTCATATTCAGCGTTTTTAAAAACTAACACTGACAGTCTAAGTCGGTGTCGGTTCCGATCAGATTAGGGCTTCTTCGTTTGTCTTCGGCGAGGCGCTTGCCAAACGTAGTTGGCTCGTTGGCACCGTGCCGGCCGTTCGTTTTTCAACAATGTAAATTAACCACTTACGTCGTTCTGATTGCGTCGGTCTTACACGATGACATTTAAATTAGAGCCGTGATTGTGTGAGACGTTCTCATCACCGTTACATTGTATTTTAAGAAGTGTTTGAAATTGCTTGTATTGAGACTTTGTAATTTACTTGATGTGTTATCATTAAGAACTATTGGAAATTCGCTGGTTTAATGTAATCGGGGAAGATATGAAGTTTTAACATAAAGATCATTATTGGGGGTAGAGTTTCGGCATTGGTGAATGCAGAGTCGGAATTCTAACGTCATTGCTTCTACTCGCGTATTGGTTGAAAGAATGAAGTAGTATATTTAAAGTGGTGAACTTGCTATGGTTGATAATAATTATGATAAATGAACCGAAACCCATACCTATTCTCGTAAATATAGTACCAATAACAAAACTAAAATAACGTGTGTCGACGAATGTTTCTTTGTTTGTCACAACAATATTTTTTTTAGAAAAGTCACAACAATAAAATTCCGTGGGCGTAAAAGAATTCCAAAACCAGACAATTCTCTACACAGTAGTTCCCTTTGAATACTTTTGTTATTTTTGTTGTTTATACAATAGCAACTGATACCCCTCAGCCGAGAAATATTCTCTCTGTGACATCGTGTCATTTAAAAAAGTAAAAACATCGTGTGGAAACGATACAAAATTTACCTTGTGTTTTTTGACAACTCTTAAGCGTAAATTACATTGATGGGCGTACGTTTACCTTTTTTCTGCCACTCTCTTCATGTTTCTGTTACCTCTTTTTCTATTGATGCGAAAGCATTTGGGCTGTCATATACCCACTTCTACCCACTTATAATAATGAACCTATCATAATTCGACAGCCTCCGTGGCGCAGTTGGTTAGACGCTGACTGTGAAACGAGAGGCCGCGGGTTCGATCCCCGGACCGAGACAAATATTCGTGAGGTTCACAAGTATTTTTCTCGGGTCTGGGTGTTTGTGATACCGAAAAGTCTCTCGTAGTTACTGACATCTACGGCGCAACACTTAATTGATCTTAATGTGGGGTCAGGTCTATGTAAGTGACTGTTGGGTGTATTTATTCATGTATTATTATTTACTGGCATAATTCTGTCGACAACAAACATTCCATTGAAATCTATTGTTAATATCCGATCTATTCGAATTCCATTGCTCTTACTGTTAGGATCTATGTTGTCTATTTATTAAACTAGTAAAAATCTTTCTATTTCTGTAATAGCCTGATATAAATAATAAAAATTCGCTAACGACCTATTTCCTTTCCTTATTCTATATTAATTTTATTACAACATAGCTATAAATGTGATAAAACTGTACCTCAACTACCAACTTCAAGCACCGAATAAAGCGTGGTCAGCCTTCTGGTAATTCTCAAAACACAATATTATTTGAGGTAACGAAACATTAACAGCTGCCCTGGCAAAACATCCCTTACAACTTAAGCAAATATTATCTTTAGGGGATGAATGTCATTTTATGTTGGTACAGCGTAATTGTGAAGATGGATGGTAGTTTTAGACCAAGCAGGTTTATTGGCGGAAAGGTACTTAGGTATTTAGTATATATTTTGGCATTACGAGAAAATCTAGGTGGTGGAAAGTTAGAAACTGGCCGGAGAACATTCATGTCACAATCAAAATCGGTGAGAGATTATTCATGTCTAGCAGTGAACCTTACATGAAATCGAGACGTTCAATTTGACAGCCACCGTGACGCAGTTGGTTAGACGCTGACTGAAATGAGAGGCCGTGGGTTCGATCCAGCACCGAGACCATTTTTTGTGTATACTGTATAATATAACCATAAGTATTTGTTCAGGTCTGGGTGTTTGTGAGACCGGAAAGTCTCGCGTAGTTCCTGATACCCACGACACAAGACTCAAAATTAGTGGGGTCAGGACTATGTATGTGACTGTTGGGTGTATGTATTTATTCATTTCAGGTAAAAAAAAATTCTAAAAAATTCCAACAGACTAAATAATTGTGTCGATCGGCGTGAGATGATTATTTCACGCAGATATAATTTATGTGGACTGCACTCACCATCAGGTACATTGTTATCTCTTTACCCTGCCAGAACAAAAGTCCAGAATCCTGCTCCAATTCGCCCACCCAGACATATTGGAATACTCCATTTCCTTCATATTGATTCGATGATCGACTATTAATTCTTGCAACAACATCCATTTCGACGCCAGGAACCGAACAAAGACTCTTTATGCGCTTGTTTATCACCCACCGCAAGGAATTCAGACCAGACGTACATTAAAGCCGCGCTTTCAAAGACTTACCGCTGGCTTTCACGTTGTTTGAGTGTCGAGTTTTGTTTAAAATAAAAGTTTCCTGTCGATACTTCTGTTTGCGTTTCAGCTTAATGTCTCGTTCTGTAATATTTTCATATTAATCTGGCGTAGAATAGATTTTAGATAGTGTAAGGTGTAAAATTACTAAGTTGTGAGCCATGTGGATAGGTAATAATACCATTTTATCTAGTTCTGCCGCCAAGCATCAGTGTAGTAAGCATTGATGTGCTCTGGAAATTGTTGTCCGTGATTACTTAGTAATATGAGATTTAACGGCTTGGGATGACAAGCGCTGTCAATTACCATATTATTGTATTGCTTATTTCATACTAACAGCCTTCTTCATAGACAGATTTAAAACCTATTTTAGTTATCGAATGTTTTGTCTTCTTCGTCCAAACTGAATTTTAAAGTCGTTTGATAGGGAAAACACATTCGATAACTAAAATAAGTTTTAAATTTGTCTATGAATAAGGCGGTAAAAGCTTTAACTGGCGTTGCTCCTGTTCATGGGTCGGCGTAGCGGTTACCTTAAGGCGAACGATCTGCTCATTTGCTTCTGGATAATAAAAAAGTGGTTGAGCGTAGTACTGTGATGCTAATGTGTCAATTTAGATTAGATTTACTGGTGGTAGGTCTCTCATATGTGAGAGGCCGCCTGGGTAGGTACCACCGCAAAGTCTATTTCCCCCGCCAAACAGCAGTGCAAATGCGCTGTTGTGTTCCGGTTCGAAGGACATTGTAGCCAGAGTAACTACTGGACATATTGAGCCTTAACATCTTATGTCTCAGGATGGCGAGCGCAGTGGAATTCCAAGCATTGCCTTGTAATTCATGGTGTTGTTTGGTTTTGCTACTGTCCATGAGCGGTCGTATCGCTTACCATCAGGCGAACGGCATGCTCGTCTCGCCATTCATTGCAATAAAAAAATAAAAAATAAAAAAAAATATCAATCCTGTATAATCACTGTATTGTAAAGTTGGTTTAAAAAGAGCAACGCTAGAGTTCATTGCCCGTTCTTCTCTGGCGCAAACAGCCTTGTGAACCGGGGGGTAGTGGAAAAAAGTGACTGAATCTAAATAATGTATGACATTTCAAAAATATTTTATTTCATTTCATTTCAAATAAATATGTTTTTTAAATCCTAATTCAGTATCTTGAGCCATAAGACCTCCACTGCTGAACATAGTCCTCCATCAAATTTCGCACTCTCAAAAATATATATATATGTTTTATAATAATATATATGTTTTATAAATACTTCTTAAGAGTAAGTCTGCAAATGTAGTAAAATAAGTTTCAAGTAATAAAGAGTCTGTTGGAGCACGAACAACTTATCTTAACTAGGCCACTGGAATTCTTTAACGCAATAAAAAACAATTTTAAATTATCAAAAGTTGGAAAATGTTTGGAAAGTTTGATATGTTTTACATTTTTTGCGAAGTACTTCTAAATTGTGTTATGATTTTGAAATTTTCAATTTATTGCAGTAATTTGTTTTTTATTCTACATATTTTTTTTTTCAATATTATTGGGTCATTTTAGCAGTAGTTAGAACGTATGAAATGGTTATAATTTCTCGATGGAAAAATAAAACCTACAGCCCCTTATTTTATAAAACGAACTCGGTAAAGCATAACGGAGGCTTTTTAATGACAAAATAATATTATGTAATAATATGCTTAATTTTATTCTGAATATAATTCAAACAATGGCTCGTTTTTCTTTTCTTATTATAAGTAAATGTTGCAGACACGTATAATAAAATAAAAGACCGCATATATCTGATGTTTTATTCGATAATCATATATCCAATTTTTGAAAATCTAGTAACATTTTCTCGCTCTAAAAAAGAACTTCATACACATATTTACACTCATACACTCGAATTATTCCTGTAATGTTCTATAGGGAGTTTGCTGTCACACTCTCATTTCATCAATCGCTGCCTGCGGTAGATTTGCATGGAGAGACGTTTTCCCCCTGCGTAGCGTCGCGTGGGGCGCTCCCCTCCCCTCCTCCCTCCCTGGGGAATTCTGCCCCATCGAGCCATTTGGCGGTTGGAATTTCTGCTGCCTCAACTCTTGCATCGGAGGAGAATTGTTAAAATTCCCTACATTCTTTGGCATAGTTGCATAGTTAGCTACTTGTGGGTAGCTCACGTTTGGAATTCGGAAACTATTGCTCCTACTTCCCAACTTGCTTGGAAGCATCATGTTGTCCATACTGAGCGTTGGACTTGGAGTTGATTTGGGCACGTCTAGAGGCCCCTTAAAATTCAAATTTGCTAAATGCGCATCAGTATTGAGCATATGCTTTTTTCTGCTTTGTCTTTCAACATCTACTACCAAACTTGGTGCGTGTGTTGGGTCCATATGATAATGGGAAGGTTTACCTGATATCGTTTCAAAATGCTTTTCATTGAACCGGTTCTTTCCTCGAGATCTTGACTTGTCTCTTTGGTAGTATACTCCAGCAAATATCAGTACGTTTAGAATGAGGAGTGAACAGCCAATAGCAATTGTGACACTTAGAGCTGTGGAGTAGGCCGCGTACCCAGCTGCTTCAAGATTAGCGTAGCTGTTATCAGAATTGTTCAACACTTGTAGGTCCCTTCCACTAGGTATGACAGTTGCACAAGTTGCTAGTATACTATCAACAGTTGTCAAGGCTGTTTCTGAGTAGCTCGAACCATTTGCTCTTCGAATCTGGTCATTGTCATTGATATTCCTTGAAAGTGGGTCTGGTCTGACAACGCCTTCATAAAGATCCTGTTCATTATGGTTTCTGAAAAGGTTGTGTCTTGCAGCAACGTCTTCCATGCCAGCCCGATGGAGCTCTGGGACTAAACGGAGCCAGACTGACAGCTGATGCGCTCTGTAGTGGTTCTTGAGACGGGACTTCATACCTGTGGACAAAATAAATTGTTAAATATTTTTTTAATTTAGACTGCTATTAAGTCGGGTTTGTTTCCATTGAACACACTTTTGATTTTCTGTAGTCATGTGTTTATTTTTAGACGAGTATGGCTTGTTTCAGGAATGAAGCTACAATAAAATACAATTTAACCTAACCCTGCGTATCTTGAAGTTCGGCTATATATTTCAATGGTATGAAAAGTCTACTACTACTTAAATTTAGAACAGAAAGGTGAACTGTAAGCCTTAAGTTAAGCCTTATCCATTTTTCCTAAAATATTTTGATATTGAGCTCATGTTCATCCACATGTTAAAATGAAAAGCTTTTTCTGCGACATGCTACATTGAATAATCTCACGCTGACAAAATACAATTCTGGAATTACCAGAAAACCAACGTAAAATAGTCCGTACAACTTCAACTTAATTGAACCAATTTGAAAAAAGAACGACAAAAATGTCCTAACATTTTCAGACAAAAACATTCCAATTCTACAATCTGTAGTACTCTCTAGAATCTACGTAATCAAAGCCCGTATAACAACCAACTAAGCAAATTAGCATTCCCTTTTTTGCAGAGACCATTAAGAGAACCGTCCGACATGGCTCTTATCTGTACACATTTATTACGAAAAGTAAACCCTACGAGTAATGTAAGCCCGGAGCAAGATTCTCTTGTTAAGAAATCTCTCAGCCCGCATAATGTCTACAAATATACATCTGATATATTATTAACGTGAGATGTATTGTAATTCGGAGCAAATGGATGTAGTAGGTTTTGTTAAATTATAATGGTTCTTTTTTTTCGAATGACGGGAGAGGGAAATGTTTTTACTGAAAACATTGGCTCAAACCTACGATTACGTATTTTCTACAAATACGTTTATACGAAGAATACAGAATCCCATTCTCGAAATAAATGCTTGTAGATCATGAGATGACCGTATCAAATATTTATCAATGCTGAAATTAAGTATAGAATAACACTATATTGGAGGTAGAGAAATCGTGTCCTCTTGAATTATATACATGTAAAAGTTTGTAAGTATAAAACCTTGCATCATATTTTTGTAACTAAATCACGTTTCTCAATCAGCCAGTATACAGGTTTTGGAAATAGCCATCACTTATCCGTACAATCTACCTAGACTGCATTCGCCTTCGTAAAATTATTATATTTCATAGATTTGACGTTATTTAAAGGTAAACGCCTGAGAAATTCTGTTGCAAAGTTTGCTTGAACCTCAATCGTATACAAATAGGTCAAAGTACTACAAAGCTAGAAGGTCAAATTGAGCAAGTCTTAAATCTTGCTTTGGATAAAATAAAATATTTTAACAAGTTAAATATTTGGTAACGAACAAATTTTATTATTAACTTCGTAATATGTATTCAATGCGCGAAAGTTTGAAAAGTTTAAAGTCTATCAGATAATGCGTAAACAATATTTTAAATATACATAATATTTTGAATATAAAATGAAGAATAAAAGAACTTATGCACCGATTTAGATAATATTGTAAAATTCAAGAACTTTAACGAATTTGTTTACTGTAAATATTTTTATTTATGTATACAAGCAAATACAAAAAGAATACTTTGACCACACCGGACAGTTGTTTAAACAACAATTAGAAATCTATTAATCAAAATGTCTCCAAATAAAAATAGTAAGTAACCATCTATTTACCGTTTCAATTGAGAAAATCTTGAAGAGTAATCGTTTACAATATATTATCAGAGCAGCCTTATTTCTAAGCTCTAGAAAATAACCTCTAGGTCTCTCAGGATCATTAATCATCTGCCTGGGAAGAGTATCCGTGTTCGTTAATCATTCGCAGCGCAGTCATTCTACTGTGAATTGTTTTAGGAAAAACTGGATGTAATTACTTTAGCCTGTTTACTTCTTTTGGTAATACTAAGCTGTTCTTTGTAGGAAATTCTAAGTGAAATACTGTTTTAGTTAATTCAATATTACTTCTTTTTGTTGTCTTTTATAATTTGGAAGTTGGCGCATATATGGCCTGTATCTGTTGCAAAAAGCGTTGAGTTATGGGTCTTCCAACGACAATTTTTCCTAAAATTTATTTATCAAAGTCAGATGTTTTTGCGCCTTTTCCTTCGTACGTAATTGTCTAGGGATTGAACCCAATACCTTTCGGTTCACGTCGTTTGCACACTGGATAAAGAAAATAGAAATGATAGCTTAAGCATTAAATTATATTCCTATAACTAAAATTCTATTTCCCATAATTCCAACATCGACACATATTCACTCTAAAATCTAAAAGATAAAATAAATTAATAATGTATTTATTTAATATTAAAAAATATAAAACTACTAACCTATTTCCAAGTATTTCTGATGAGTGGAATCGTATACCTCCCAATTAATGCCTCTGAACTTGTTTCGTTCCCTCGAGGCGGGTAGGAGGGCCTCTTGCCGTCCACTGTCGTTGGGGTCCCTGTAATAATAAATATGAATAAGAGACAAATTTCCTATGAAAGATCATGTTCAGGATTGATCTTGTTACTGTCAGCTATTTAATATAAATCAAAATGTTAAGTTTATTTTACTGTTGGTGATGTGATTTTGTATTGCCCCAGATGGAACTGATGAGACCTAACATCTTATGCCTCAGAATGGAGAGCGCAGTGGAATGCCAAGTATTGCTTTGTAATGAATGGTGCTTGGTTTTGCTACTGCCCATGAGCGGTCGTATCGCTTATCATCAGGTGATTGGCAAGCTTGTCTCGCCATTCATCACAATAAAAAAACTACCACCTGGCTTCGTTTTCGGTCGCGGTCTTGATATACCCTGTATATCCTATTTAGATCTGGTCGTAATAATGGCCTCGAAGGGTTGGAAATAAGCATCTCATCCTGATGGATACACTATTCGGCTTCCGCTTACCATCAGGTGACTTTTTCGTGGCAAAATAAAAATAATCTGGTATCTTCTTGAAAGTACAGGTTAACTGATAAAAATAACTAAAACCCAAATACGGAAAAATGTTCCTAAAACCTTCAACCCGATTAGGGTTAAATAAAACAAAATCAAAAAGTAAAAAGTTTGATTGCCATCATAGCAATACTGAATACGACAAATCTCGTAAGCCAGATTTTCCTGTTCATTCTATGCTGTTGAAGTTTTCAGGTAGATTTACATTAAAAACACTGTCTTAAAGGATTTAAATCAAGGAGTTCTCGATTCTCAGACATCTTAATCAACTGTTTCATCGAGCTATCAGTATATGTTATTCAAAACAATCCCAATAATCTATTATATAAAGTACTTCAAACACGATCGCTGGAAATAAAGCTCATATTTTCATCGGATAATTACAAACATGTACGATACAAGAGGTTCAAGGGTTTCCTCTTGAGAGCAATATTTTGTATATTTATGACTATTTATTCGGAGGCAACACTCGCAAATGTAAATGTGGGAAACGGGTATTGTCCGACGGCCCGCTTGGGAATCGAATGGAGATCCCTTACAAACTTATTCCGGGCAATCATTGAGGCAATTGTTTACGAAATGCAGACTAGGGTCAAGTGAGGTTCGGTTTCTGGACTGTTGATAAGGGAGGAAACATTTGCTTAAGACGTAATATATTAAGATAGACTGGACTATGGAATTAAGTAGAAGTGTTGAACTTCTTTAATACTGAATCATTATTGAGCAACGGATCAGCGAGCTATGTGGGGGTAATAACTGGTGAAATATAAACAGCTAAAAATCTGAGGAATATTTGAGAACTTTACAACAGAAATAAAGATGTGACCAGGCACGGGTTTAGCGTCAGAGTTGATCCATCAAGCCCTTTGTTGTCTAGGTGTAGAGCTTTGAAACCATTAGGGCGTAATTCGCACAGAAACGATGGTTGACTTAATATATAAATACACCCAACAGTCCCCACATAGTCCTGACCCCACACTAAGATCTAGTCTTGTGTCGTGAGTATCAGGAACTACGAGAGACTTTTCGGTGTCACAAACACCTAGACCCGGAACAAATATCTGTGGTTCACACAAACGTTTGTCTCGGGGATCAAACCTACGGCCTCTTGTTTTACAGCCGGCGTCTAACCAACTGCGCCAAGAAGGCTCTCAAAATTGCCTCTGAACATAGAAGGAAGTAAACTTCAAACCATAATATTTATAGTGTTTATAAACTGGCTTAATTAGTAAACCATCCATTCACATGGCGTGGTGCCAATAACCATACATCATTAGGTAGGTAGGCAGAGGTACTACCAGGACACTCACATTTCACCTTGTATTTTCCGTTCTAATATTTGATAGGGGGCAAGCCTATCGCCATATCGGGCACAAAGTCCTGACTCCAGGCTGATATTGAATAGAAAAATGCCCTGTCCGAAATCACTTTGCCCCATTCGGGATTCGAACGCGAGACCTTTGTAACTGTACCGTAGTACAACTACGCCACCGAGGCAGTCATCATCATGAATACCTTACAAAAGTCACTGTAAGACAAAAACATCTCTAATTGTACGCCGCTAAGCTCAATTCTCTCCTGTCATCTATCCTACTTAGCTAAAGACATCGTGTCATCCGGCCTAAGTGCGTCCTACATTAAGTAATGTAAATTCAAAAGGTCCACTCAAATTTACAAAAAGATGAAGTTGAAAAAGTTAATAGCGAATATAAAACTGGGCTATAAATGTACTTATAATAAAGGTTTATTAGCCTTTTCAAAACAAAACGATCTAAGAGACTGGCTAAAACGCTTCATATTTACGATGCAATCAAATTTGATCTTTATTACATTGACGATAAAGCCCACTTTGTAATCGCACGAAACTTTAAATAAGATTTCAGTATCAGAGTTTTGAATTTGTCATTAAAAGGAAGTTCATGTCGCGAAAACAATTACCTTTGCTTTGTTAAAAAGTCTTTGGTCGTTAATTGTACAACTTTCAAATCGATTTACGGAAATTTTCAGCGTGTATTGTTACAATCATTGTTGTGCGTAATTTAAATTAAATGATGGATGAACCTCCTTTGTTTAGAATATTCTGTTCTTGGAAATTGAAGTCTAAGGCAGGTTTTCTGCTGTAAATAAAACCACTATAATTCTTATTTATGAAGAAGAAAGTTTAACCCTTCATTCTTTTTTTTAAGTTAATATTTATGCAGGCCGCTTTCAACATGTCGCCGGAGATCCTAGGCATATCTTTAGCAGTGGCCGCCTTATTTTTGATTATAATGACGACAATATAATATTGCAAGAAAAAACTACCAATTCTACAAATATCACCATTATTAATAACTGGATACCCGCTACTGAGCATAGGCCTCTCTTAAATCACTGTCCAGCCTCCTAAGTAATTATACCACAAATAAACTCTCACCCAGTCCTCGCGAAGCTGGCTATAAACATCATGATGGACTCCGACAACGCCATCTCTGACTTGGTGTAGTTCTGAGGGAAATGGCTGAACCCTCCCACCAATGGAGCTCCGAAGACGTACGGCAACTCTTCACCATGCACCGCACCCGTTCTCTAAGGGAAAATTGTTATTTTAGTATGTGTGAAATGTCTGATAAAGAGAAATAAAGACATAATGTTTCGCTTTATGTTGTATAAAAAATTCGATAAATAAAATTATTTTAAAGAAAAGTATGAAGAGGCTTTGTTGGCGCCTCTGCCTACTCTTTCGGAGATGGAAACTTGTGCTAATTTATGTATGTTTCGTATGATTTGTAATGGGTTAATTATTGTCCAATGATAAAAACAAATAATTTTACTAATGCATTAAGATTTTTTAAGCCTCCAGTATTTGTGGAATTGGCTCCATCATCACGCTGGGTGAAAAATCCAGTCCTGGGTATTTTAAATATGATTTTTCATATTGAAAAAGTTACTTATTAATAAAATTATCAATTCCTAATAATATATCGAATCTATATTTTATATCAAAATTCCGAAATCTGTAACTATCCAAAACCGCCGGGACATTATGCAAGTCGTAACACCGTGGTTCAGAATCGGAGCGTTATAAGCTGAGCTCGAAATGGATGCTGTTAAGTGTTTAATAGAATTCTTCGTGAATTATGTACGGGTGGCATTAGAAGAGATACCGGGTATATCAAGACTGCGACCGAAAACGAAGCCGGGTGGTAGTTTTAGTGGTTACAGACACAATGCAAATAAAAATTTCGCAAAATAAGCGACAGATTTTTTTTTTATTTTTTTGAATATCATTGTTTTTGGGTAGTAAATACCTAGTTATTGCGAAAACAGTAATTTAAACCCTACCGTACCATTGTGTCTTAAAAAATAAAAAGGTGTACATCATTATTTTAGGAAAACTATGTATTTATGACCCAAATACGAGGATAAGTAAAAAATTACCAAAAAAAAATTGACGATTTTTTTTTTACGAAATTTTTCATTGCATTGTGTCTGAAGTCACTAATACTACCACCTGGCTTCGTTTTCGGTCGCGGTCTTGATATACCCTGTATATTTATATCGAAATTTAACCAGATTGAGTTATTATATTATTAGATAAAGCGGGTTCATGCTATATTATGTATAATATGTTATATACTGGTGGTCTGTCATATTATGTGAGAGGCCGCCTGGGTAGGTACCACCGCAATGTCTATTTCTCTCGCCAAACAGCAGTCTAAATGCACTGATGTGTTCCGATTTGAAGGACATTGTAGCCAGAGTAACTACTGGACAAACTGAACTTAACATCCTATGTTATATGATAGCGAGCGCAGTGGAATGCCAAGCAATGCTTTGTAATCCGTGGTGTTTTTTGTTTTTTTTTACTATCCTTGAGCAGTCGTATCGCTTACCATCAGGCGAATGGCATGCGCGTCTCGCCATTAATTCCAAAGAGTAAATATATACCCTTATGGAACAAGTACTGTACTAAATTCTATTGATCGCTAATTTGACCAGTGGGCATAAATGTAAACATCATAACTCAATAAAGACTTTTGCTTAGGAAAATAACATTTGGTCAGCTGTGGGTCGTATTTCATCATCAGCTATATGAAATCCATCCTTGACGAAAGACGTACATATCTGGGTCGATCAGGAAAGTAAGAAATATAATATGAAAATAATGATGTAACATCCAAATTTATTAAGTACTTTCCCTCCAAACCAATCGTGTGCCTTTGGTCAGGAGTGGGCTTCCTGTAGCTGATTGATAGATAGATAGATTCAACACGGATAGTCGTACATTTACTGCGCTAAATATTTCTTCCTCGTGAAGCCAATTCAACGATTTGAATTTCTGGATTCTGCAGTAAATTTCATTCGATATTTTACCCTGACAGTGCTAAGGGAAAGTATTGCATATAATGGTATATGCGACACCATCCAAAAAGACTATTCATTGGCTACGGATTATTATCTCTTGGCACTCAACACACTTATGCCGACACTGTAGTTGAAGGTCGCGGTATATATAGATGTTAGCAGCCTCCGTGGCGCAGTTGGTTGAACGCTCGTTGTGAAACGTGAGACCGCACTGAGACAAATATTTGTGTGATCCACAGGTATTAAGGTCAAAATGGTTACTTATTGCTACCCATCAAAATATTGCGTCTAGACAAGGACAAATAACCAAGAATCAAGACAATGTTATAATTTAAACAAATTAGTTTTAATATCAGACACCTGTAAATAATATTATAGCGAGGTATTTAATTAAACGTCGCTCATTTTCAAAGGAACAAGGAGGGACGATTTGTTTTCAAGAGACCGGACGTAATGAAAAATTACTCTGACGAAATCTATGAGGAAACTTGTGGCTGTGAAATGTTCATGAAAATTATGATGCAAACATATTTAATCCAAAAGATTTATATTAACAAAGCATTTTTAGGTACTAGTTTGAGAATACTTTAATAAAAATATTGTGGTTTTTAAATAATATATTTCCGCCGTAAACATATTTTATGAATTAAAAAAATACAACATAAATTATCTAAATTGGAACTTGACCCCGAGACTTATTAATTACCAGTCCTATTCACAGACTATACAACCATTAATCACAAACAAAAAATCTAAATAACAATAACTAATCATAAACTTGACCAGAATAAAAAATTTCACAATTAAAATCGCTGTATTAATGAAACTAAAGCGCTTCGTTCAAATGTAAAGTGAATATTTTAATAAAATCAACAATCGCTCCGAGCGTACTACAAGCACTCAAAGCCGTTGCTAATTTGAACACTGAATATCGTAGTTTGGAAATATTAAAAAGGTAAAATTTTCATTCCATATGAAATATGAATTGACCGTTTGCATGTAGAATCGTTTGCGGATATCTGTAATATTTCGGTTTCTGAAATCGGTTAACTGTTGGGAAAGAAAAATATTATTGGTTGGGTATTATTTAGCTCTGAATGTTTTAAGCTGAAGTCAAAACAAATTTATTATGCGATATTAAAAATATAGAATTGAGGGTATTTTAAGAGAAAACATGGCAAGTCGCACTCGAAGCTGTCGAGCGAAAGCTTTTCGTAAATGTATTACTTGAAGTCATACCTTATCTCTAGCTACAGCATTTCCCAAGTCCCTATCTTTTTCTTTATTGCTATGATTAACGAAATAAGCATGCCATTCGCCCACGGCAAGCGACCCGACCGCTCATGGACAGTGGTAAAACCAAACAATAACATAAATAAGCAAGGTTTGGCATTCCACTGTGCTCGCCATTATGAGACATAAGATGTTAAGTCTCATTATGGCCTGCAGTTACTCTGGCTACATTGTCCTTGAAACCTGTACACACCAATGCATTTACACTGCTGCTTGGCGGGAGAAATAGACATTGCGGTGGTACCTACCCAGGCGGCCTCTTACATATTAGAGACCTATTACGAGTGGAAAAATCTTCATCAAAAATCATTAAATGAAATCTCATCGTATTGAATCCAAAACAAACGTGATAACATTACCCATATTATAATGGCAGAAATCATTACTTCATCAAAATTGTCATCCAATGCAATTTTAAAGCACCCTGCACTACAATCATAAGGGTAAATTCGAACATTTGCTTGAATGGTTAGAGCAAACGCCAATGCATTACAAATGCCGATACACGGAGCTATAAGATTGGCACGAGGTGCGCTGTGACGTGCCAACTGGCACACTGAAACATGTCGGGCTACTCAGTATTGAAGGGGTGTGCTTGATAAGCAATGATTTAATGTACTTGCTTTACGTTTAGATCTCTTTATATCTGGTATTTTAAAATGGAGATGTTTGCTGGTGGTTTTTTGTGTTTGAATATATTTTCGAATATCTGTAATATTCGAAAAGTCATCTTGAATCGATAATGTACCTAAGTGTAAGATAAAGACAGACAGAAGTATTTCACCTTATATTTGTTGATAATAATGTTATGTTGATAGACTGCCTTGGTGGCATAGTTGTATTACGGTACGGTTACAAAGCTGAGGTCTCGGGTTCGAGTCCCGGGTCGGGTAAAGAGATATTGGATTTTTCTATCCATTATCAGCCGGGAGTCAGGAATTTGTGCCCGATATGGTGATAGGCTCGCCCCCTATTACATCGTGGGATGGAACATACAAGGCGAAATGTGAGTGCCTTGGTGGCGCCTCTGCCTACCCCTTCGGGGATAAATGCGTGAGTTTATGTATGTATGTATGTAATGTTATTTTAACCTGCAATTGATTGATTGACGTAAAAGCTAAGTTGGCTGTATGGTAAATATTTGTTGCGTTAATAGAAACTTGTTCGTGTCTAGGAATATGTTCGTGTATTTTGTATTGGAAAAATGATCTACCACAAAGAAGTAATGGTAACACGTGGCAATTTTGTAAATATTTAAATTTGCATGCTGTGGTCTCCTGTAATTAAACATCACGTCGCAATGTAACCTAGAATAACGCTACACCATTGTGTTTATTATATGTCGTGTAACATTCGTTGGAGGTCCTAAATAAAATTACATACATACATAAACTCACGCCTTTATCCCCGAAGGGGTAGGCAGAGGCGCCACTAGGACACCCACATTTCACCTTGCATGTTCCGTCCCATGATGTGATAGGGGCGAGCCTATCGCCATATCGGGCACAAATTCCTGACTCCGGGTTGATAATGAACAGAAAAATCCAATATCACTTTGCCCGACCTGGGATTCGAACCCGAGACCTCAGCTTTGTAGTCGTACCGCAATAGAACCACGCCACCGAGGCAGTAAATAAAATAAAAAAAAAGTAATCTCAAAATTAGTAGTTTTCTTTGGTATACAATTTCAATTCACGCACCGATCACCTTCAAATCTTTTGTATGATAATAATTTCAATTCAATTTACCTTCGAAATCGAGCTAGCCAATTTGGGATTCCTTAGAATATTTTCTTTATCATACAAAAATTCAACTTACTTGAGGGTAAAATCCGTCCTTAGTCTGATAATCGAAAACGTAGAAAAATGTCTTTGTAGGTCTCCTTGGTCCGTCTTCATCGCTTGGCGCGGGTTTCGGACCTCCGCTTAGTAAATCACCGCTCTGTACCAAAGGAGCTACGTATTGAGCGTCTGATAATGCTGCTACCGTAGCGTCCCTCGTGTTTATAGGGTTCTAAAACAAAATAATTGTATTAAAAACCTATATTAGAAAGAAAGAAAGAAATAACCTTTTTATTTGTCACTAGAGAGCAAAACGACGTACATATACAGATGTAAAGAAAAATACAGAAATAGAAAAAAAATTTGAAAAAAGAAGGAAGAATTTTGCACCTCGTGGATGTGACTAGTAATTGATCACTCAGCAAAATGTTGCGCTGCGGTGCGCACCACAGCGCAACGCTGTTTTTCAGTGATCACCTTGGATGACATATTTCGAGAATATCTGGGGAATGTGCCTCAACACGCAATAGGATTGATTGGCGGTGTATGGTTTAAACCATTTTAATCGAATGCTCTATTGTAGGTTAAGTGATCAACAGTGAGCAATTATGGGTCTATACAGCGTAGTAAATAGTAAAGTTTGATAAAAATCGTAAGGGTTAGAAATATACAATAATGTGGATATTTGATATTTTGTAAACTTCTCTGTCACAAATGTTTTTAATGATACTAATGGATTAATTATAATTAATTCCTACGTATTTTGTTTCTCAATCAAATCCTAATTTATTACTCTAAAAGGGAACGCGAAAGACACGACTAAACTCCAACATTTCCTTCGTTTTACAGTCGAAAACTCTATAAACTTTTATCAAAATAAACATAGCCTCCAATGGTAATCCCGGATCAAATCTAAGAGATTGAAGTCTCCACGCTTCGGATCTCATTCCATTGGAACTGAGGATAAAATTAAATTGTTATTTAATTTGGTGAATACAGATTTATAACGAACTAAACTCGTTTTGCTGTGATGGGAATTAGTCATTGGCACCCCGAAGACAGATCTTTGCAAGTGGGTGATATTTTTGCGATATTAATTATGTTTTTAAGCGACGGCTCTCTCGAGAAATGCGGGGCATGAAATATAAACGGTCGGGTCAAAAATTGCACTGTTTTATTGGTTTGGAAATTAAATAAATAAATAAATAAACACACCCAACAGTCACATACATAGTCCTGACCCCACACTAAGATCGAGTCTTGTGTCGTGGGTATCAGAAGCTACGAGAGACTTTTCGGTCTCACAAACACCCAGACCCGAAACAAATACCTGTGGATCACACAAATATTTGTTTCGGTGCGGGGATCGAATCCGCGGCCTCTCGTTTCACAGGCGGCGTCAAACCAACTGCGCCACGGAGGCTGTCCTTATTGAAAGATATGTTATAAAAAAATTTGAAACAAATATACCTAAAACTTAAAAGAACAAATAAGGACTGCGATTTGAGAATACCAAAGTATATTTGAGTTAAAAAATCCCATTACTGGGATTGTCTACTTACTATCAGGAGGCCCATTATATGTTACTCTACTATTTCATAATAAAAATGTTTTCTTTGTACACTTGTTCTCCACCTTATACATCAAAGTATCAGGTGCGACATTACATTGGAGTAAACAAAGCAATGTAGATTTTCTAGTCCAATACTGGTACATTTAATGCCCAAGCCCAGTATATAACTACGGAACGCTATTAATGCTTGTCCGACACGCCCCAGTCTGGTTTTTAGCTTAGTTACCCGTATAATTTTCCTTTGTCCTAAATGTTTAATACGTGTTCATTACTTGGTCGGTTCACGGAGAAAATAAAAACATGAATTTATCCACCTCTGCTTCGCGCGCTAGATGAATTTAATCGTAGGAAATTCTGTTGCCAGTGTTAATATTTAAAAGTTGTGTCATCAGAAAAAAGCTGAATAAACTTGTGTTCATTAACACTGACTTATAAAAATATGGTTATGTTATTTTTAGGTTGATAAGACATTTTGTTACCAATAGTGACTATAGCATAAGTATAGAAAAAATCTATTGCAAAACGGCTTTCTTAACAGCATTACTTTTTTTTCTTTTTTTTTTTTCTTTATTAAATGAGTTTGGTCACTGAGTGATCATGTCGCTCATTACTTTCTGTTATTACACTTCGGTAAATAAAATCTGTAGATGCACAATAATCCACATTGCCTCTCCCCAATTCTTCACCTCCGTAACTATTTATTCATTTGCATCGCTAAGCCTGGCAGGCGGCAATATACCCACAATAACCTAGTTGATTTTAGACTCGCTGGTTAGTGGTTATACTTAGTTAGTTACTGGTTATATTCAAAGTTATTCGTTAATAACTTTATTAAAGTATTAGAATCCCAAAAACGTTTTAAATAAACAGTAATTCATCCCTTTTAAAATTACTACCAAATTGATCGTGGCTACAGGCTAAGTAATTCGTCAGACCGAGGAGAATCCCACACAACTTCACTTGAATTAAAAAACAAACCTCTACCGTTTTTTCCCAATCGGTGTACTCGTTCACGATCGTGTAGAATATTTCGCTCAGATGGTACGTGTAGGAGTTTCTCACGTACGTCCTGGAATAGAAGATTAAATTAATTCTAAATTCAAGCTGCAAAAATTTTTTCTCTTTACAATTACTTCGAATTTTATAAAAGGTAAATATTGTATAATGATTTAGATTTATTACTAACAATCTACCAAAGATTTGAGGATGGTTTTGCAAAACTGAATCAAGAAATATTTATTTCAAACCAAAAATTGAAACATTGAATTCTTTGGCCTGGGAATTGAACTAAGTTCTTCACGATTCACTGTTTATGCAATCTTAAACTAACCAATACAGGATTAATTGGTATATTTCCTAAATATAATTCTAGTTATCTCAGGTACAAAAGCTAATATTTCTTACTTATCCATGTAAAATTAAATTTATTTTAAAACATATCAGCATGGTATCAGACTTGCACACACAAACTGATCGAACAACGTGTCAGCGCATAATATATTGGTCTTACGTAAAACATTCATTTAAATGTATACACTTCATGTTACTCTACTCGGATGAAACATGGCGACAATGTTTGTTTTTAACTAGTGCGCTGTTCACTGACACTCACTATTCCAACGGACAAGAGCGCAGGTGCTTTGAGTAATGAACAACACAATTATACTCGAAATGGCTGATACTCGACATTGTGTTGTGGGCCTTACAATAGTATGTTTGCATTGACAGTCTCCGTGGCGCAGTTGGTTAGACGCTGCCTGGGAAACGCGAAGCCGCGGGTTCGATCCCAGCACCGTAACAAATATTTGTATGATCCACAGGTATTTGTTTCGGGTCTGGGTGTTTGTGAGACCGAAAAGTCTCTCGTAGTTTCTGATACCCACGACACAAGATTCGATCTTAGTGTGGGATCAGGACTATGTATGTGACTGTTGGGTGTATTTATTTATTTATTTATTGGAGTCCCTTTTTAGGAATAGTAGACACACGAGCTACCAGGCCACCTGATGGTAAGTAGCCACGTTCGTCCAAAACACTTCAAACACCAGAAATTTTCGTCTTTATCAATAAGTCTTCATCTATTTTTGATGTACACGGGCGTAGAATGTAGTTTGAAAAGGTTTGGTAACGTCAGACTTACAGGCTTCAGCACTGACTAAGATAACGTCACGTACCAACATTGAACCGAAATTGAATTGAAAAAATTATGTTTAGTTGTAAAATATTTTTATTTCACTGGTAAGAGAATAGACGCCGCTGACAGCAAATTGGCTATTATATTAATCGTTGTCTAGGTGGATAAAAAATAATTTCACATACCTCAACATCCGATCTCTTTTGTCAGGCTCAATTCCATTCTGAACATCTGTTGCTGAAAACTTCCAAAGAGCTTCGCTAGTCACCACTCCAAATAACAAGTCATATTTATTCTGAAACAATCTTCTTCCACTATCACTTCTTTTTTTATGAATATTCAAATTTAAATTGATATTATTCAAAGGCCCAAAACTTGGAAAATCTCCCGTCGAGTACATTGTTAGGAAATCTTTTCCAAAGTCAGTTTTGATGACGACACCATCTACTGAGGGTCCGAATGCTGTGAGAAAATTTGGGGGAGATATGTCTGCTGATATCAAATCTTCTATTGCAGCTTCTCTTAGGCAATCTACTATGATCTCATGGTCTTTCGCAAGGTCTTCTGGTATCGTGCAGTTCATGTACTTTGCTAGTTTCAAAGAGTAGTATACAGGATCGTCGACAATCGCCCAAGAACTGAGTGCGGACCCTGAGAGCAACACAGCTCGATGGAAGAGACCTGAAAAAAATTCTACGTCAGCAAATGTTTGCGATTCAGCTGTTTCGCTCGTCAAATATTTGGATTTAGGAGGTTTACACAGTTTGCGGTTGTTTGCAGAGCTTACGCTCGTCGTGTTTAACACGAGAAACATGTAACTATCGAGGATTTATCTTATTTACGTCGTAAACCGTGTTTATGTTAACGTAATGTGTAATGAATAAATACACAATACACACTTAGTTCTGATCCTTAAATTACGTGAGTTACGTGAGTTGCGAAGTAGGTGTACACAAAGGCTAAGGATATTATACGTCATAATGTTTTGTGAGTAACAAATATTATATACAATCTTTGAAGAGAGAATCGAAATCGCAGATACTGCACCATGAAAACTGTGTTATTGTAATCCTAAACCCGATTCATATTGATCAATCCGTCATAGTTTGTCTGGAAGAAAACGCTCATAGCGATAAGCCCGCAAATTGCAACTCATAAATCGTAGGATTTTCAATCTGAATTCTCTCTATTGTATTTCATTCTATTTTGTGTTCTTTGTACGAATTATAAAGAAGCAATAGAAGATTCTTGCCTCAATGTATCATATTATAAAAAATATCAGCTGTCACTATTCTATATTTGGTAATCCTTGCTTTTACCATCAGGTGTAATGATACTTGATGAGGCAATATTTAAATATATTTGTCAAAAATATATTATATTTGTCAAAAAATGTGTACTTACCAGGCATTACAGTCGGTGATATCATTAGGAAATTAATGCAAGCTGCTCCAGATCCGTGGCCCATTAGAGTTATGTTGCTTGAATCTCCCCCAAAAAGGGCGATGTTCTGCTGAACCCAGTGTAGCGCTGCTATTTGGTCCATTAGCCCATAGTTGGCGACTCGAGCTTTGAGATGTGGTGCAGGGTTCGCGTTTAGGAAACCTGCAGGAAAATTTTGAATGAGTTGTTGGAAAATTATAATTGATCTTGTATTAGATCTCTGGGTACTCATTCGACTTTGTGAAGATAATATAATTATGCATGAATTTCATTTCGATGACGTGAAGACATAATTTGTTGTTACCGTTTCATTCAGTGCAAAAAAATTGTAATCAGTTTCCTCCTACATTCAAAATCTTTCAACCTACAACTATTGTAAGTGTTTTTGTGAACACATCCAGATATAGTCAATTGTTCGTCTATAGAATTTTGTCTGTATAAAAAAAGATATATTTCACCAAATTCTACAAACATGACTAATTCGCCATATGCTACGTTTACTGAATTCAACAGATATCCTTTAAACATATTATATTATATCCCATTTATGAAAATATAATAGGCCAAAAAGCTGCAAATTCACGTCAGCGTCAGCAACAATATACAAGATCGATAGAACAGGCCAAATTATATGCAAAGAGGGATAGAATGGGTTAAATGGCCTATGTTCCAGTTTCCCTCTCTTTTATAAAAGTAACCAACACTAATTTATTCGCGTGGACAGAATACTTCAACTGGTTAATTGGTTCGAATGAATGTTGTATCTTTTTTTTATTTTTTTATTTATTTATTTATTAAAATACAAAGAAATACAAAAAGTTTATGCATAGGTCCCACGAAACCGTATTTCGGTTTGACCGTGGAATCACGTTTGATTGTGAGGCTCACTTATACATTTAAAAAAATGATAAATAGTCTGGGTATTGTATAACTTCTATCTTTTGTTATTTTTGGGTCACAATATGTATTTGC
Organism: Deilephila elpenor; assembly: GCA_949752805.1. Taxonomy (NCBI): domain Eukaryota; kingdom Metazoa; phylum Arthropoda; class Insecta; order Lepidoptera; family Sphingidae; genus Deilephila; species Deilephila elpenor. Next base: position 14,843,170 of record OX457097.1, on the reverse strand, counting down.
TGGCATTATTGATGAACATTACGTTGGCAGTGAACTGCCTCAGGGTAACAAAATATGTTGTGATGTTGCTACACGATTATTATAACCGTTGTCGTTGTTACGATGTTATTAATTACAAGAATACGCAGAGGCAGAGAAATATATTTTTATTTTTATATTTTTTGTGGATAATTAAATAATTGTTGGAATCATACGGAAAATACTACAAAAGAAATAGCTATCGAATTGTATTTTATTATATTATGTGTATATTTCACATCGAAATAATTTCATTATCTAGCTGGGCATTCGTGAAACAGTAAATACTCGATTTACTGTGGTAGAAAGTTTACGTTTAATTCGAAGACTAAGTTAATGCACAAAGAATTTTGACTGTTTATAGAATAAACTTTATAAATTAATTAACAACTAATTGTTTTTTATTTATCAACCGTCTGAATCTAAAAAAAAAACAGTATAGATAAAGGTGTTTCAACAGCTTTGCTGGTCGTGAAATGTTAACATAAGACAATGTAATGATAATATTAACAGGGTAAATAAATTGCCCTGTTTAATAAAACAGAGTCGCTTCGGACTTTTTCTATATCAATACAAAGGAACAAATATTAGATACCTTTTATAATTTGTTTCTAAAAATATAATGAATTTCCAAAGCTATGTACTCTTGGACTTTTATTAATCTATTAATTGTGGTAATCAAAAAAAAGTCAAGCCAAATAATACTCTGTCCTGTTTTAATGATTACCACTTTATTTCACACGAAATATTCAACTAGGTCAAGTACATACTTGATTTTCAAAGTACAGAGTGACTTAAATTTTCTTCCACTTAATCGTAAAATTCTAACACGTCACACCAAAATAGCGCGTAAGAACAATCCAATTAACTTACAATTTTAAATAATCTTTTAAACAAAGCTAATATATAATGGCATGTTATATTTATAACAGTGTGAAGTTACGCTATGACTCGATCACACAACTCTCAAAATTCCGCATCGAAACGAGACTAGAATAACTTTATGAATTTCTTCGTATGATATAGTTTTCCGGTTCGGAACCTATTCAAGATTCCTTTGCTTCATCAGCTGCCTACTGCAGAGCACGCTCAACTGTCAAAGTGGCTGAAGTCACAGCAAACTAGCCGACAAAAGCCTTTCCCGCAGATCGATCGGTTCACATTATGCATCTAGTTATACTCGTACGACGCAGTGCCCAAGTTTTCAATGGACCTTCGCAAATGGAAAAGTTCTAACATTTATACATACAAACAGAGTATTTGTTATTTGCATTGTATCCATTGAGCAAAGTAATCTACGAGTTTGTGAACTTAGAAGATGGAATTCACTTGATTATTCAAATGGAATGAAATAGTTTCTTTTTTCTCGTCTTCAAATCAATTTGTATGTATATTTGTACGGAGCACTCCGGGGATTGGTTTAAACTTATATTTCTATTTGATGGAAGTGTGGGTGGTTTAATTTTAGTGTTTGTACACATTTGTTTGAGTGTGGGTGTTCGTCTATTATGACTTTAAGTTTCATTTGCTTAATGCCACGTTTCATCCTGTTACTGTATATAAAACACTTGAAGAGTGGGTGTTGAAATAACACCAGTCAGGCCTAACACACATTTCTCTCGGTTATGTGGGAGTATGGCACTGCCACCTACTCATTAAATAGTTGCCATATTGATAAGTTACCATACTGCCTCGGTGGCGAAGTTGTATTACGGTACGGTTACAAAGCTGAGGTCTCAGGTTCGAGTCCCGGGTCGGGCAAAGTGATATTGGCGATAGGCTCGCCCCCTATCACATCGTGGGACGGAACATACAAGGCGAAATGTGGGTGTCCTGGTGGCGCCTCTGCCTACCCCTTCGGGGATAAAGGCTTGAGTTTATGTATGTGTATGCATATTGATAAGTTATTATACAATGCACCGATATTTCTCACATCATCATTATCATCTGTATCAGTCACATGCGGCCTTAAAACTACAACAGCACGTTGACGAAATAAGCCTGCGCCTCCACATGGTAAAATGAAATCCCTCATATCGCCCACAGCGCTTGCTTGATTTTACAGTGTATACAGTGATTCAATGGTCTTACATACAACGGTACTAAACAGTGGGTGAAATGGTAAGATTGAGAAGGAATACAGAAACTTAAACTAGTAGGAATTACTATAACGCAACATGAGCAATCATAGACCATGCTCTCAGATCAGGTGGAGCACTGAAAGATGGACTGTATGATGAGACAGTTGACTCCAGATAGATGAAAGAAGCCGAGGTTCAAGATCAATCGCTTTCAATTGGTAATTTTTCTCCATCAGTGAAATGGTTATTCGGTCATGATAAATACTTAGATACATTGTCAAATAAATCACCACTAACAGGACAACTTACTTCACATTAAAACTACAAAGGAGATTATATAAAATGCAGTAAATGCTCTGTTAAACCGTAAATAAACTTTCACGCGAACGTTTCATTGAAAATCAAACATTACCTAGTAATAATTAAAGCGTTGTTTATTCGCAACGATACGGCGCTACCGGCTGTTTATATTACATTTATAATGAGCCAGACAAGTTTTATGAAGTTGTCGATAGTTGAGTATCGTTAAAGGATGTTTTAATTGTTGCAAACTTTTCGTTTATATATTTTGTTGGAGACTTAATAATAGACGCTTTTAAAATAAACCCGAAGTCAAAAATAGGGAAAACTTTAGTTTTTCACGAGTGGTAGGTCTTTTATATTTGTGAGAGGCCGCCTGGGTATGTACCGCCGCAATATCTATTTCTTCCGCCAAACAGCAGTGAAAATGCATTGTTGTGTTCCGGTTTGAAGGACATTGTAGCCAGAGAAACTACTGGACATAATGATGCTGCACATCTTATGTTTCTATTGCTTTGTTATTCATGGAGTTGTTTGCAAGATATCATCGCTTTTGAAAAATCTGTATAAATAGAGTCTACTTAGAACCTAGCATCAACAGGTTCTATGAGATAATCAAAATAGGCTATCAAGTTTGTGTTAGTAGATTTGCAATGGACAAAGCCGTGTTAAACGTTACAGAGTGTATATTTCAAGTGAGAATACAAGAGTGACTCAAATATTTTGGCGAACACAATAATTCAAGAATCCTCCTACTTCATCATTAAAAAATATATTAGCAACTTAGTTCTTAAAGTTCTCCATGCCAACTGGACATTCGCCACGTCCAAGCAAACTCTACAAAAATGCGTAACTAAAAATATAATTAAATAAAAATATTTATAATTGGCACGACGTCGCCTCGCTTGAAAATTCAATTACATTTGAATAACAAATGAAACTCGAGTTATAAACTGCGAGGACCCTTGCGGCACTAAACACTGCAGGGTCAACGACCCCCAGCACTCAAGTGTCGGCCAAACGTAATCAAGTTTAGCCCGAGCGTTGGAGAAATCTTAAAAAAAATCGTTTATGGGAAATGTTGACACTAAGAAAAACTTGAAACGTCTTGGCAATGTTTAATGTGTTTCTTTTCGAAAGGTAAAAAGGTTTTAGTCGACAAATTGTTTTTGCTTAAGCTTTTAGAAGGATTTTTGTGACAATTTTGACGCACTTTCTAGAGGATTATCCTAAGGAAAGTAATTGCTATTACCAACAATACTTGGAGATTGTAGGTTAAATAGCTATAAATACCACTTACCGAACGAAACAACGGCTAATTTCTTATACACATATTACTATGTGCATTTACTGCTACTGATCATCTTTTATTGATTTCAATAATACTAGCTGTCGCTGAGCGGTTGAAAATAAACCGAAATTCAGTTAGTTTATCTCAGTATTGTATCACGAGAACACTCGGATCAATATTTAAAAAGCTCAAAATAGCAACAATTCCACCTCCATACATTGTCATGATAAAACTACAGCTCATCAGGCTTAGCTCATCAGGCACAAAATAAATTCGATTGTGAAACGATTGTCTTATACTGATCTGTTTTACCTTAGCCTAGATATTATAAATGAACTTACCCAAAACCCCGAGCCTGAAGTTCAGAGTGACGACGATGAGGTCGGTGTAGCTGGCGAGCACGGCCCCGTCGTACGGGTTGCTCGAACTGCTGGAGTAACTCTCCCCGTGTATGTATACGAGGACCGGCAGCGCCAACTTTATCTCGTCCACTGGAACAAGTGTAATTGTGTTAGGCCAGTGTTTATTGTTGCTTTGAATGTTTGAGTTACAGGTTTCGTTTTGAAATGGTCTTGTTTTATGCGTGAGCTAAGTTTTATTTTGTTGTATATCACGTATCAATAAAATATCGAATCTATTTAATAGGTATACGATTTGTAATTACCAAAAAAGGTTGGTTAATATATTTTACTTAGTACCTGCGATCTGAGTTTATTTAAACAAAAAGCTCTACATTCTAGGATTCCCTCAGAATTAGGTATAGTACCTATAACATTTATACCACTAAAAAAACTAGAACTAACTGAAGCAATTTCATTAAGTGTTTAACATCAAACCACTAGAATAGTTCCCTCTATCTTTCTGCACAAATAAACGTGAAAATATCTAACCCAATTTCTGGCGAAATCTAATTTTTCGAACAGGCGTTAGGTCGGGGCCATGCGGCGTCGACGACAATAATACATCGGGTATTATATTTCGATAATAATAGAGGATTCTATATTTGTTCGATACGTGGTATGACATTCTTTGTGTTTTATTAAAACAATTGCTTTGATGGAAAGAGAAGAAGAATGACATAAATTATAATAAATATTAATGTAAAAAAAAAAGACTGCCTCGGTGGCGTAGTTGTACTACGGTACGACTACAAAGCTGAGGTCTCGGGTTCGAATCCCGGGTCGGGAAAAAGTTATATTGGGTTTTTCTATTAATTATCAGCCCGGAGTCAGGAATTTGTGCCCGATATGGCGATAGTCTCGCCCCCTATCACATCATGGGACGGAACATACAAGGCGAAATGTGGGTGTCCTAGTGGCGGCTCTGTCTACCCCTTCTGGGATAAAGACGTGAGTTTATGTATGAATGTATGTCAAAAAAATATATATTATAATGTAACATAAAAATACTCAATTTGTATAATCGTCGGAAGGTGTACAAATAGTACAAGTTTCAAGTGACAAAAAATGAAGATATAAGATTTTGATCGCACATGATTTGAACCAGAAATAATATCTTTTACAGAGAAAATCGAAAAATAAATTGAACTCGTCCCGACTGGAAATTTAATCTAAGACCTCAGTGTGGAAATTTAATCTGAGATCTTATATTATTTATAGTAGGATTTAATAACAATTGGAATCACCAAATGGAATATGATGTTACAATCTGAATCAAACTGTTCATAATTTCATTAATTTTACGGTCATCTTTTAATCTCAGTAATCATACCGATTATTTATTTTTCAGGTAAGTGAGATCTGCAGAAGAAGAAAGAAGACCTGGTGAGTGCTTAAAATTTTCATATCTTTTATAATGTTGTTTTCTCTACCGCACAAAAGTTTTCAACGGTCACTTTGTCCTTTGAAATTTAGGTTTTAAAAATAAAAACATCTAATGCACAGCGTCCATTAGGGGCGAGGCGAGCCGTATACAACAGCGCTTATTTATTTCACAGGCCAATGGTTCGCCGCGGTCCACTGCGTGCAGTTTCTTGCGGGTGCAGTTGTGTTAAAAATAAAAGACTAACTTTTACAATGTAATGTTGGAACTGTCTTGGTGGACGCTTATCTTTACAAGTTGGTTGCAGTAATTAGAGATAATGTTGTTGTTATATAGAACAATAGTAGTAACTGATATTACTTAATTTAAATTTTAAGTAAGATTAATATTTCATCAAATTTCGTAACTTTTTCTTTTTCTTAAAAATGGTTTATTTTGACATTACTTTTAAGTTGAATATTTTAAACAATATCGTTCTTATTTTTACGATATGACTATGATTTTATAGTAAGTACTATTACAACCAATTTATATTTAATTCAAACTTACTTTGTAAAGGGGCGAATATGTTCAAATACAAACAATCTTCGCTTTGATTCTTAAGATAAGGCATCAGTCTTTTTAAATACTCTAGTCTCCCTCTGGGCATCCGTTCTAGCAAGCTCTTCTCGTCATCCAGGTCCGGCAGTTTCTGTGGGCACGCGGGCCCCGGCCGGTCCGACACCCTCACTCCGTCCCACGGGGAGGGGGTGCGTGTGGGGCTGAATCTAGAACAATATATAGCTTTAGCTTCCTAGGATTGACAATTATGTGATGGGACCTAAATCATCCGATTCTTTTGCATGTTGCGTAAGCTTAATATCTTAGATTTCGTAACTAGGTGTGGGATAAGGATGGGTTTAAAAGGAGATTTAGATTCCACGGTCTTCGGACGTTTAATGCTGAATGTAGACCTTCCTAAAGTATCTACAGTGAGCTGTGACTTGTGAGAAACATATCCAATCTAGCGACTTTCTACAAAGTCGTTTGTAAACTATGAGGACTTTTTCACGTTAGGTCCGTGGTTGTTTATAGTTATCAGCGATTGCTTTAATGAAATACCCCTCGAACTTTAGAGGTATATGAAGTTGAGTACAACCTTAACACTTCCCAAACAGATAGCAGGCTCATGCGCAAAAATAGGACTTATGTAGCATAATATTATCTGCGATGCTTCATAAATAACTTTGTTAATGTAAATGAGTGTCGAAATGTGCTTCAAAAAATAGAAACTCAATATTGAAATCTGTATAAAAAATTTCAGCTGAAAATATTTCATGAGCGGCTAGTCCCACGACCTATTTTCTATTTGTCCCTCCATTTCTCGAGGGTAGTTGGGGGCCAACTTGACATAATTTTTACTTGTAGAATACTTAAGCATCTCATAACACAAAGTTCTTCTCGTAATTTTTATCTAAGCTCCTGCTGACAGTTTTGCTCGCGTTAAAATTATCAGTTGTTTTCTTGTAAATTAAATTTATACGTATAATAAATTACACTAACAATGAAATAAATCTACACTTGAAGCGCAATCTCTAGAGAGATGGTTTATGAATAAATAATGTACTTTGTTGCGCAAACCACGGAGGTCTGTGACCTGACATAGATATAATGAAGTGAAAATAACGTGGCGATGTATGTTTAACATGTTGAAAATATAAATCATTAAAAGCAAAAGACCTTACCTATTAGATCCCACAGGAGGTGTAGCATACGGTACTCCCAAAAAAACTTCCAAAGGACTCAGATATCTATGCTCGTCCATTCCCAACACGATGCCCTGTAACTTCCCATACTTAGTCTGAATTATCCTACTGCTTATTTTAAACTTAGCATTCGACCTAGGCAGTGGGTTTGAAGGATTCAAATAATATTTTTTATAATCTTCATAATTACTATACGAATTTTTATCATTATTATAAAATTTCTGCATAAAATCCCCGCCAAATGCGTGTTCGAAATTCGCTTTCGCATATTCGACTTCACCATCGGTATCGTGATCTTCGTAATTGTCATCTTCTTTATCGTTTCTGTTCATATTAGTAGTGTTGGAGTTCACAGTATTGAATGATAGACACGTGACAATGAGTATTGTGTACAAATTGAATATGACTAGTCTTCGGGCGGGGTTTTTATTACGTGTGTCGTTTTCGTCATCGCATCGACAGCGCATGCTCGTTCCGCAGTCAGTCCTTTTCGCATCGGACTGAATTTGTAACATAATTCATGTTATCATTTTTTGTTTCGGTTACTTCGTTACGTTGCTATTCGGATCCGCATTTTTTCGCCTTGCCATCTGTAACAAAGGATTTAGGATTAATCTCTCATAATTAATATAAATGAACCCTTTTTGAATTGTGTTGCAAGTCTTTATTATGAATAATTTTGTATTTTTTGTGAGAAGATTTTTTTGTTTTTTTTTTTATTGTACTGGTCCGACAGAGTGACTACAGAATACTCGATAAAGTAATTGATTACGATCAATATTAAGAGTTTATCCCAATCACAGGTGAAGGATTTGACCATATGCTACTCTAAAATCTTGTTCTAATTCGATTCCCCGTCAGGTCCAAATTATATTAATTATTGTTAATCAAAACACAAACATTAACAGCCAATATTTGGAATTGGTCGCCTATATTTTTACTACAGCCATAATACATTTCAGCTAAATACCCAACTGGAAAGATATGATATATGTAATTAACTCCAATACATTGTGTTAACTCGTCCAACATTTTAATTTGAACTGCACGCGTGGTTTATCTCGTCTGAATAACAAATATCCATTAATTTGATGAACATCCATACTGTTTGGTCAAACCAGCGCTTGGTTTGTGGTTTGGCTTTTGTTTTACATTTTATTCATGTTGATCATTATCATATTTGGCCACAGAAGAACTGTGCTAAATATATGTGGAAATAATTCCGTGTCGGGTCAAATAAACGAATATTAATTATAATATCTTCGGTATATATTTTATGCCTTTTTTCGTCTTTGAATTTGTCTTCATCCATCATTCTCAACGTCTTCCGTCGTCTTCCAAACTGTCCTCTCTTATTCTGACTTTCCATACTTCACATCTTGTGGTTAAAGAACTTTATTTCTCAAAAGAAATTTACATTTCACTTTATGAGATAAGTACAATAATAATTACTTCACATCTTGATCATTCATTCTCTAACGCTTTCCGTCTTTAGTACTTCTTTCGCCATCTCTTTCACACAAATTACGTTCCATATCAGTCATTCATCTAACGTTTCATTCTACTCATCTTTCATCAAAACATTCAAATTCTACATAGTCCCTTCAATGATTCCTAACGTGACATGTTGGAAGTAGAAAGTATTCATCGACTTTCTACAACTATTACCAATTTTATTATTTGCTAGTATGAGTTCATTTATTCGTTTCATTACTCATCATCCTCAGCTATAAAAAGTCAATTACTGTAAGATCTACCTCAAAGTGACATTTTCATTTTCCATTTTTCGATTTTCCACAACTAGTTATTACTAGGTCTTTATTATTTGTAGTATAGTATACAAGTATTATTTACCAATTGTAGATTAGGTATACTTGTTATGTTTTATTTTAATCTTTTTGTTTATTCTATGTGTAGTTTAAGTACCTGTATGTAGATGAGTATAGTACTATAATGCCGGCTTAATTTTAAAAATACTAACGCCCGTATACTCAAACCTTGCTTAAATATTAAGTTGCTCTTAACTACCAAAGTCCCGCTTAAATGTACTGTTTAAGAGGGACGTGGGTAGTTAAGTGCTACTTAATATTTAACTAGCGTTTGAGCGTTCGGGCATAAGGCGGATATTATAGCATTATATTTATGGTGATAAATAAATAAGTTTATTCATTCCGCAACCTACAAGTCAACTATCAAGTCCGCCAACCCGCACTTGGCCAGCGTGGTGGACTATATGGCCTAACCACTCTCAATCGATTCTCTCGATTGTAGAGCAAGCCCGTGCCCTGCAGTGGGACTTATATGGGCTGATATAGATAGATAGATAGATTCATTACTCGTTATCATTCAGCCCTAAAGCCTACTAGCATACACAGTGTTGACCCAAAGGGACTTGTTAGATGGGAACTGTTTCCAGCGATAACCTGTGACCTTTGTCATCTGTCCGCCATGTAAGTGGACATACGACGGTGCATTCGCTACGTGGCTCCCACTCAATCACTTTTCGGTCCTTTTGGCCATCAGTGCTCCGTAGCACGACGTGGCCTCTGTCACTTTTGTGGTTATCACTGTATTATAAACGGGTTTTGAAAAGAACAACACTAGAGTTTTTTGATCGTTCTTAAATTTAATAAATGGTTTTCATTTTCATTTGCACTTCAACTGAGTTTCTTTTCCTTTACAAAACTGTCTATATATTACAATTTTCCAGATATATTACACAACAACCAACGCCCCACTATGTTCGTCCATCTTGATTTTATTCCCTCAACTTTCCCTCGTCTAAATTCATAATATTTATGACAAAATGTTTACGACGTCCACACATTAGAGACCATGGCCGTATATCAAAAACTATATGATTTATTTAAGGATAGGGAAACGCCTGTATTGTACGTCGTTCAGCGAGAAATATGAAGAAAAAATTGTTGTGGAGGTATAGTCTGAAATGGGCTCATGAGTTTTGTATCTTTCTGTAACTCAAGATAATATACGTATTTTCAGTATGGGCTTCCGCGGCGCTATATTCCCTAAAAGGGTAGGCAGAGGTATTACTCCCACGCTCATCGAGCTTTTGTTAATGAGCAAAATTGATAGGAGCTTTCCTACCGTCGCGTCGTGTAAGTAGATTAAAGAAAACAGTAAGCGTTATCTCGTAAACATAATATAATGTTTTATATTTCGAAGTTTCTAAAACCTACAACACTAAACTGTTATCTTATTATGGTATTGATACTTTATCTGTTTCCGTGTTTTTGTTTAATAATTTAAAATAAAGTTGTGTAAAAATGTATTGTTTATTAAATTAGAAAATAATCAGAAAATAATAATTACATCTCTCTTTTATCCACGAAGAATAATTTCGTGCTCTCATTTCTTTCCTGATTAACGTCGTCGCGTGTTAAAGGCACGTTGAGGTCCCCTAGAGATTCGCCGAGCTTCGCTATCATGCGCGTGCCACTGTCTATCCAGTCTCACAGGAGTTGCAGTGTGTGGGCGAGATAATTCCTATTCTAAGTATATTGAATTTGAAAGGTACTATTTCGTATTACACGCGACAGAATATGTTGTGTTGTTTTAATATAATTGTAGTAAATAATAAAAGAAAAAGTTACAGATATAAGTAAATCTGATTTATTATGCCATTTTAGCAGCCTGCTTGGTATTAAACTGTGTATCAGACAATTATTGTTTTGTGTATTCGATGATTATTAAACACAAGTATTTTAGCCAGAAGGACTTTCACTAGACCACATATTTACTACCACCGTTTTAGAACATTTAAATCTGTTGATAAGGAATAATACAATAAGAATGTCCTAATCAGGATTTTTGAAATAATACAAAATAAAAATAATTCATACGTGAAAAGTCTGATGCCATTTTTTTTCTAATGAAAACCTAATATTAATAAAAAACAAGACATAAGTACATTCTTAGACAGCCTGCAGATAAAATATCTTCAGTCGGTCTTTCCTCGATCTGTCCATAGGATGGCGAAAATTGTGTTATCGAAGCGGTCGTCGATGTACAATTCGTTTACTCGGAGCTGCCAGTTCTTCGGAAGAGTTAAAATGTTTAAAGGCTAAATTGTTTATATACCAGTAGTGTAAGTATACGTATCTAGGTGATTGAGTAAAACGGTTTTCAGAGTATTTATTTAAGGTTTTTTTAAGATCGAATTTGTTAACGAAACAATTGAATTGCATCGTACACCAAACCCACCTTCCTGCCACTCATTTAATAAAGCATGTACTGCAAAAATATATACATCTATATAAAATAAGATTTACAACAGATCCAAGCCAATGCATATTGTGAGTGGAAGCCGTAGCAAGCATGAGTTATCCAATAAAAAAATCGAAAAATTTAAATCCCCCTTTAGCCGTCGAATCCAGCTCCACATAAATCTCTTACCATTAGACCAATGAGCCACTATGCAGACAAATTGCAATGACAGAAGCATTTCAAAATGGCCGCCCGTTCGACCCCAATATCCCGGATAAGGAAACATTCGCAGGTATTACCTACGCCGTTTGATCCGCTCTGTATTTGATGACACACATAACCGAATGGTATTAGGGTACATTATATTGTCTCTAAAAGCACTTATTGCCGATATACGTATACAGCAATTTAAAGACGATATGGTTTAATGCGTATGATGTACTGAGACAAATGTTTGTGTGATACTGAGAGACCAAAAGGTATAAAGTACTATTACATACAAAATAAGATGTTTATTATGAGCAAGAATGACGAAACGAGAAGGCACTCCCTTGATAGTAAAAGACAGACTCATAAACAGAAGTAACACCACTCAGAACTTAAAATAACTGAACACTGCACTGCATCGCATTGCGTTGTCTCTCCGAAACATTGGTTGTTAGCAAGTTATTAAGTTTCTTAATGCCCTTTTTGTTTGTGTCTCAGAGCGGTGTCAGAACTATACATACGTACTTACTTATGACGTGACTGTTTTGTATTTATTTGTTTATTTGATAGCCTCCGTGGCGCAGTTGGTTAGACGCCGGCTGTGAAATGAGAGGCCGCGGGTTCGATCCCCGCACCGAGAGAAATGTTTGTGCGGCCCACAAATATTTCTTTCGGGTCTGGGTGTTTGTGAGACCGAAAAGTCTCTCGTAGTTCTGATACCTGCGACACAAGACTTAATTGATCTTAATGTGGGGTCGGGACTATGTGTGTGACTGTTGGGTGTATTTATTTATTTATTTATTTTTATTTATGCGCTGAAAGGCTAACGTTTGGCAAGTGAATTATATATAACCGAATAAGTATCGTAAAATGGGAGAGGCTGGACGATACTATTCATGCTAATGAGCGAGAAAGACATAACTAGAAACGAAAAATACTAGCCATCGCGTGTTACTTCACTGTGGCAAACCAAACTGACGTATTGATGCTGAAAATTAGAAATATTGTTCATAAAAATGTAGCCAATCTGACTAGCGTCTCAAATCATGCGGACGTGCCAGTCAGACAGTATGAAAGATATTTAGACTTCGGCTTCGTTAAAATATTGAAATCGAAGTTTCCATTGAACTCGATCATAAATAGAGAATAACATCAGCTTATGATATCATAATATTTGCTGTAGTTTACGAACTATTGTTAACTCAAATATACTAGGTTTACCTTTGAACCTATACGAAGGTAAACTAATAAAATAGGATGAATAATATCTAAATCTAACAGCACTAAACCTGCGTTAACAAACGGATTGACATTTTCCCCTAAATAAATGTAAACTAACATAGTCCCGAATTTGTACTACCCTTCCTAAACGAACAAAACCGTGTGAGGCATTATTATTGGATAAACCGAACAATTAACCCCAACACAATATCAAGCCAATCTTACAAGATCTTCATGATAACCATAAAATAGTCCCCGCCCTCACCACGTACAAAACGAGCCAAATCTCCGTTACGGATGCATTACTTATTTCCAATCAGCATTTTCCCCGAACGTCCAACAGACGCGTCGATGTACAGCGTTTGCGAAATTGAATGGATGTTTCCATCGACGTAAATGAATGGGCGGAATCTTGGTCGATCTTTTTCTAGTGTCAGCGTATATATTACAGTGAATTATCACGTCCCACAGGACCCTTTCGGGTGAACGGGAGATGACCGCTCGGCGAAAATCGAATCGAAACACGTTCCTCTATTGTTGTTTAGAGAAAATGATGGAATGTCGAGTTTCTCTATATTGCTTGTGTTTGGACGTGAAGAGGTTTTTGTTGTTTGGATGACCTAGTTTATTTTATTTTCAGTCTTCATATACGTGATTTGGGTTGTTTTAGTAAGATATAAGTAAAATGAAAAGATTGTTTATTTTATAATACCGTACCACCGGCATCGGAGTAAACGACTCACGTGAAAATAATTAGAATTCTTAAATATTTTCCCTGAGTTACATTACATTTTTATCGTAAACTGTACCTGCTTATGAGAGCATAAGGAAGACTTCTTGCTTAGGCGACAACTGTCGCGGCAGTAACACTAAAATCAAAACATCATATTAACAAGCACACGCACACATAGAGCCAAAATAAGTTGAAACATGTATGTATATAAACACACATTCATTATATCGTCCTAGCGAAACAACGCTTACAAAAACAAAACAAAACAAACAGAGTAGGCTAAGTAAAAATAATTTAATATTCAACAGCAATATGGCTTAAGAACTACACGCATAAACTCATAAAGGTAACGAAGTAAATTCTCAAAGCGTGGGCCAAGCCCGGCGTTCTTTATTAAACTCTGTATATTAACTTGGTCTCAAAATATTACTAAAAATGTGGGAGGTGGTGATCAAGGATTTTTCAATGGCAGATTACTTTTGGTCGTTAATTTAAGAGTAATTTTAGGGCTCGGTTTAATAAAGTTGTAAATATAGGGATTATAGGATTTAACATCGACGTTTATTAATTTGTTAGCTGTTCTCGCTGGTTATGGAAAATTTCGGCATTTCAAATATAGGAGTTGATATACGTAACGGACAAAACAGTTTATTGGTAAATTTGTGGCACCGATTCCATGTAAGTGCCCATTGATTAAAAAAATGTTGGTAAATTGCTCCAGGTTTTTTTCTGACTTAAGCCTGATTTTCAGAAACATTATATTGGTTTCCTTAACGATAAATTAATTTGGTTTATACGAAAGATATTATTAAATTCTTAGTGAAAGACCGATGCTTCATCAAACGTTTGCGGCTATCAGGGTATTATCTAAAAACATTCCATTACCGCCTTAAAGGAGGTTAATGTCAAATTAGTGTCAATGGAGACAGCGTCGTGGTCTGAAGTGTTTTTAATCCGACCGATAAAGTGGAGGGACATTTTATTACCTCAAATGAGACATTTAATTTGGAGGCTTATTGCCTTATTATTAGGTCGCAATTACATGATGAAATAGAAATTGAGTTCTGTGGTTTAATAAATCTACGATTGGGAATCACTAGATTTTATTGTATTTTTTTATTTTTTATTCTGGCACGGCACAGTGACTTCTTAGGACCTAGCGGTAAGTGCTAAAGCCGTCCAGACAGATTATCGAATGGTATCAGGTATTAATCTCATACCATTGGATACAATCATGGCGGCCAGTAAAAATAAAATATTTGACACTTCAAAAACATTTCAGTAAGTAATTGAACCAAATGTATTCCATGTTCTTTTCCTGAAACTAAATCTGAATGAAAAGCAGAGCTTTGATTTTGCCAACCAAGTTTGAATCAAATTTGTATTGGTCGAGATAATGGTAGACTAAACAAATTGATGAACTCTAAAATATACATCCAAAAAAAAAAAAAAGAATGTAATAACACTTTACGTTCCAATACTGAAACTATTATTACAAGTAATGTAAGAACACTGCACTATTCTGCAAATGCAAAATACGAGGTACTGATACTAAGTAGCCTTTTATACAATTCTTTTAACGCCATTTTGCATAGTGGACCTTGGGGACTTTACCCAGCCATTTTACGATATCTGATATGACAGAGAAAGAATTGGCTATAACCATCTGTATCGATATATTATTTTATAGCGAATTTTAGTTATGTGAGAAACTTTAAACTAAAAACCTAAATTTAAAAAAAAATGTGCCTGATTAGTAAATACCAATGTATTTGCGTAGCACGTATGAACGTGAACTTGAGAAGAACTATCAATAATCCGGTTTTGTTTCCATCTCTGCTAACATCTCTGCTAATACAAGCGATAATACTTTTTCAAACATTTAAGGGTTTAGTATGGCAGAGTGGCTAACAGGCACCCAAAAGAAAGCACATTCGCAAAAGACGCAATTTTGCTAGCCAGCTTGAAACTGAATATACACAAGATGAACCCGGAACAATATAAAGTCAAGGACAAAAAATAGAACCAACCTACAAACCTCTAGACATTAATAAAAGAAATTGTATCCCGCATTCCATAATTTATTTTGCTGTCTTCCTCATACAAAGCATGAAGATAACTAGCATGCAATCCAATTGGGATAGAGAAAGCGCTTGTTCCGCTAGATATCACCTATCGTGTGATGTGCAAGGAATCTCATTTGACTACAGCCACTTGAAAATGCACTCTGTACGTCTCAACATGGAGTTGAAATTAGTAAAGCGACACGTTTATCTCAGGTCGCCACCCGAGAAAGACGTTAAGACATGTCAAAGTGTCTTATACAAGATTAAAATCTCACTGAAATGTGCTCAAGGGTGCTCCATTAGCCTTGGAGTTAGTAAAGATGGACTTTTCGGTGGAACGCTCGTAAACGTATTTTGTAAGGCATTACTTTGATGACGGGTGGGATTATTTCGTGCCTTCTTTAATGGTTTAATCATTTGTGATGTGCGTTTTGTAACTTGTCAGAACATCTGGATAATTAATATGGCTTGGTTTGATGTTAGGATAAAATAATCAATTTGAGTTTATTTTTGTATGTGAATAAGATCTGTAATATTACAGTTGTGACAATTTTGTTAGGACCAAATGTGATGATCATTTAACTCACTTCATGCCAAATATCGAATCTCGCCTAACTAGAATAACATTCATATATCTTTGTTTGTATTAGATACCAACAGTCGTTAAGCTGCGTCATAAGCTATATTATCTTCGGATCTAAATTCTGACACTACTGGTCATTAATTTGACATATTTCATATATAATACGTTAATATACACTAGGCGGTTTGGTGGCCAAGCCCCTGTACATCATGTTGGGGAAGTTCCATCAATATTAAGTAATTGTCTTTAACCAAATATTATAGTTTGAATCCTCGCAAGGATATTTTCTTACCAACAGATATTTGTATCGGGAAGAGATGTTACTTTAACTAAAAGGTACTATTACTACGAGACGAAGTAAAAATAATAAAAGCCCAAGGCCGCTAGCCATGTAGATTTTTAATATTGTTTAAACTAAGACGGAGCGTTAATAAGCAATTAAAGTGTCATCGGATCGAATGATGAGAGATATTCGTTTACCTAATTGTGAAGTCAATTAAAAAATAAATAATTAGATAGCTAATAAACATCCACTAGGATAATTAACAAATTTTAATTCTAATTATGTGTAACCTCTAGCCAGTCATTTTCAGCGATATTAAAACGAATAAAGACTGTCGATTTTAATAACCAAAAATTTAATTTTTGACGCATATATTATATCTGAAATATTTAAATAAAAATACAAATCTCGCAAAGAATCTTAGTAAACAAAGGGGGCTAACACAACCTCAGTTTTCCAATTCATGTCACTGTTGCCAAGACGTTGAAGTTTCTACACGGAACCTCACTTTGCGGAGCACATAACATAATGTACGTTTGTGGCCATCGTCTTTGATTCCGAATTCCAGTTCACGTAAAACGGAATCTATTAAAGAGCCGTTTGAAATGTTTATACCAGGGTTTAAAGTGAGGTATCTTGCAGCGAGGTTTGATAGCGTAGTTTCTTCACCCTGATTGGTATTTGAAATGGATTCGCTTCAATGTTTGATTTTGATGACTTTTTTATGGGCCTGGCTAGTTTTATTTAAGACTGGGACTACTATTTTATAGGCTAAGTGGTTAAAGAGCAAGCTGGTCTTATGGACGTCATCGTCTATATGACGCGTTTGCTCTATTACCATGTTACTGAACTTTACAACACCTAGAAAATTGTTGGTACATTGATGACTTTAACGAAAGAAGAATGAAATAATAAATTGTCCGGAGAAATGTATCATGAACCGTGTGCAAATTTATTTTAATTACTTTATATTTGAGGTATACGAACATGAGTGCTTATTAACTAGAAGTTAATTAATCAGTTAGGCAGTTGCAATATCAGCTATTGTGAATAAAATTATAATTGCTATTTGCGTCAGGTATGCATATTTTTTCACAACAAAAAAATATGATTGATTTGCTATAATTAAGGAGAGAATTAGTTTTAGATAATTTAGATGAAGTTTGCAAGTTCTAAAACAGATTATACAAATTACATCTTGAGGGTAAAGATTGTTGATCTAAACTCTTGAATCTAATTTTTAATATCAAAATATCTTTACATTATTGAAAAAGTTTTGAATATACAAATTTTAACAATTCTCAAGTTTATTCGTAGATATCAGTTTCTGCAAATTTTATATACTTCTTACTTTCAACCGATGCTCGCCATCAATTAGTTTAAATAATATGTTTGACGCTATTAAAATAAATGAATTTATTTAAAAAATATGTCGTCAAAGCTTAACTTACTCCGTTTCTTTGCGTTTCATCTTACTTCCAATTCCGTAAATAATTTTATTTAACATCAATCGTATTATGTACGAGTACGTCGGCGGTAAAAAGTTTGAGTTCCTTTTACGTTAAGTAGAATAATTTTATTAGTGCGGAAAGAGTTTCATGTATTCGTTTCGCGAATTATTTTCTGAAATTGAGTGATATTGCTATACGTATGTAAATAATTGGAGTAGCAGAATTATAATTATTTTAAGCGGTGCAATTGCACTGTAGTTAGCTTTCGTATATACATTATTATTAGTGCCAAGAAAGAAAATTAAATTTACTGTCAGTTTTCATTAGGACAATAAAGCCTTTTAGCTATGGTGGTCTGCCATTTTGATCTTACCTCTGCTCTTATAACACTTCCCGTACTTAATCATTCTTCTTAAGTTTTGTGAGTATTTAGGAGCTATGGTTACTTGTAATAAATAGAGCTGTTACCCAATTAGCCTTACGTACAAAATATTTTTCATTTTTTTTTTGCACAGTTCTTCTGATTTTAAGTGATCACTGCCGCCCATGATAATCCACAACGCTTGGATCATGGATATGTCGCCGGTCCATCAAAAAGGGAAGGCAAAAAGATGGGATAAGGAACGGGGTATCCGGTAACTTTACTCACCGAATGAAATGCGACAGTAAAGCTGTCACTTCACATCGATTTCCTGTGACAGTGGTACCACTCCGGACGTGCCGACGGACCATCCATGCCGCCACCTTAATTTGCCGAGTTTCATCCCATTTTCAATTAAAAACCCTAATAAAACCATCGTTATTTCTTACTATTTTGGATATTCATCAGCGGTGGTTACAACGAAACAAGATATTGGCAAAAAACAAAATACCTCAATTTCTGTGTACCGTCCCATTTCACTGGTAAAGAATCGTCAAAGCGTTCACACATCAGTAATCAAAAGCATAAAATCATTCTCTTTACTAATAAATGCTTCATCCTTCTATATTTATAATTATTTACAGCGGTCGCAACTTTTGATCAAACAAGCTGATTCCAAAAACACAATCTCAATTTCCGAGCATATTTCCATTTCACAGGTAAAAAATCAAAGCATTGCACATCGGTGATCAAAAATTTAAAAACATTCACTTTCGTAATAAAATCACAGACGGCATCGCTTGCCTCGTCTCCGATATTTATTTATATTGGCCGTGCAGTATTGATTCCGTCTCGCCCGGAGCAAATTATAGCATATTTATAAGTATCTCGTCGCGTGGAAACTTCTTTGGCTAGTTTATTTCATAGTTTGCTGCTTGAGTGGGTTATTGAATGGATTTTGATGTGGTTTATCATTAATAAAATACTCAATTCATCGAATTGTTTGATTTTGTTTGAACAACATAGTTTGCAATTATGTTGGAAAAGGTGGCAGCAATAGCCCTTTTCTAAAATACAATATCTAAGATAGACAAGTTATACTTTGAAACACATAATTATTTCATAATATTAACCTATGTTATTGTGTTCTAGATAGTATATGTAGGCACGATGTTATTTTGTTTCTATGGTAGAGTTCGTTTTACAAACAATAATTTTATTATTACCGCAACATTCGCATTGTGTTCCAATTAGCATTAAATTGAAGAGCTAGGATTCCAATTTGTAGCAAAAAATGCAGGCAATTTATTCCACAATTTTAATCTTTAATTTACAATATTATGCTCTAAGTCTGATATAAAGCTAATTAACTAAAAACACTCACGAAAAGTTTAAATTAGAGGTGAAAATTATGATTGAAGTCAAGACTCTTTCACAGCACATAATACACGAATATTTTAAATTTAAAATAATAAAGCAACTTCAGCTTTATGTGTATCACCTTGGTCTGCCCTCTTTTTGCCAATTATTTTTAACAACGCACTTCGTCAACTGAAGTTATTCAAAGTTGCACTCACCCAATAAGTTAAACTATTATAATGGTTTCTTAGATTTACGCGAATGTTACACATTGAAATAAAACTATTTTATACGGATTTTATCGCGATTTGACCACCGCCCCGTGACCACGAAAGCTGTAAAGTAATCGAAACGTCGGGAAGTTAAAAAATGTAAAAATTAAACCAAATCGCGATAAAATCCGTATAAAATAGTTTTATTTCAATGTTAAACTATTATTTCTTAAATAACCTACGCCAGGTTTCGTTAATGGGTTCTTATTAGGTTCTTTCGTATTAGGTTCTTATTTAAGAATGTTTGAAATTGAAAAAGTATATTTTCTAGAAATATTTTGCGTTCAGTACAAAAGTATGTATGCCTACTTGTATTAGGATTACTAGGCGTTATTTTTGTATTAACTTGCACATGGGAGTGACAGTTTATTTTTGAGTTAAAATAACAGACTAGGGGTTCAATACATGAGAAAATATTTGGTTTTTATATTTTCGTATAATATTTTATTATTATCATAGTTATCTTTCTTTTAGAGGTAGGTACTATGGATGCGTTGTAGTTTATTGAGAATAGAACATATTATCATAAATAAATCGAGAGAAAGGTACATTATATTACATATTATAATCTTACTATAATTACGATCAATACGTAAAAGCAAATTAATATTAACTTCAAGACACTTTTTATAAGAGTTTGGCATACCGACATAAAGACTACGCTAACACATCGCAATTCAATTTTAATCCATAGAAAACATCCGTTTTGTATGGAGATGCGAACACATCCATTCAATTTTCCGCGTCTATTGAACTTTCGCGGCAAACACACATAAAACGAGTACAAGTGTGTTTTATCATGCGGAGGCTAATAATGTTCAGCGTTGTTTTTTTATATGATGTATAGCTCCATCGGTGTTCGTTGATTTTGCCAATGTCGGAGTATGGCAAGAAAGCAATAAATAATAGTATAGAAAACTAAAATACACGCTTTAGCAAAAGACCCAACTAAAGAAGTAAAAATAATTGAAAATGAGTTTTTGATTAGAAAATATAAAAATTTTATGCTTAAAAAGCTAGGGTGCTTTAAATAATAGTTGTAAGCACCCTACTCGGCTCGATCTTCAGCCCATCGTCTGCAACCGCTACCAGCCACCCCACAAATATCGTCGCTCCACCTGGTTGGAGGGCGTCCTACACTACGTTTGCCGAAGCGCGGTCTCCACTCGAGAACACGTAGATCTACACCAACGGTTGTCGGTTCTCCGACAAATGTGACCAGCCCACTGGCACTTCAACTTTCTAATCCTTTGGGCTATTTCAATAACCATGTTTCTCTGTCGGATAACCTCATTTCTGATTTTATCCTTCAGAGAAACACCGAGCATAGCCCGCTCCATTGCTCATACGGGAATACGGATACGTTCTCCTTAGCTGTACGGGAATAAAAAATTAGGAGTATCAAAATCAACCAGCGAAATGCAAATGTAGCTGAAAAAATGTATTTACTGTACTAGTCCAACGACCTATCTCAAATGTAGGTGAATAAACGTATTTATTTAGTAAAAGATATCTATTCATGTTGCAGTTAAAGCTGGCCACAAACAAAACAAAAGCAAAAAGTTATCTCATAATTATACATACTTTTTTATACCGCATAACTTCTTATTACCGATCAGCAACATACTCGTACTATATTGAAGTGAACGAAAACTTGGTAAGTTCAGCAAAATCCGCGCCCTCAAACTATAAGTCTGAAGAATTTACGTCGAACTAATTTAGTCGGAAAGCTGATAATCCCTGGAACTAAATCCGATTATGCAAATTAATACTTTAAGAAGGATTTTATAAGTGTATGCTGATGGAAATCGTGCTGTGTTCGGTGTGGCGTGTTGTAGTTATTTTGTAGTACTGTTGTAATCTGTGTATGTTTTTGTATGTTGCAGAGGTTTTTGGTTCAAATTGTGTTTCGTTGTAGTAAAACATAATGCATTTTCAATGGGCTATCCGACTATCGGCTACCCGGTTTTAGTAAAACGCCTTTTAAACGGTAGGTAGAGGTTCCCTGGATGCACCCACGTTTCGCCTTGTATTTTCCGTCCCACCATGTGATAGGGGGCGAGCCTATCGCCATATTGGACACAAATTCCTGACTCCGATCTGATAATAAATAGAAAAATCCAATATCGCTTTGCCCGACCCGTGATTCGAACCCGAGACCTCAGATTTGCAATACCGTAGTACAACTGCGCCACCGAGGCAGTCATCTCATAATGAATGATCATTAAAACTGAACACCTATGATATGTAGGTTTTTGATTAATTATATTCTAGAAAAGTAACGATACTATACCTGATAAATGTGGTGTGCAAATGGAGAATTGACAAAGCAAAAAAATGATACTTGGAGCTCGACACAATTATTTCAGGCTGCTTAAATTCTGCCTGGTTGACACTAAACCACAATATACTCACTGAAATTAACATGTTATTCAAAATAAATGGAAAATAACGGCAAAAATGGAAGGGGAGCTACGAATTTCAAGTCTTCCATCTCATAATCCACAAAACATAATATCCATTAGTTCCACAACAGGCTGACATGAAAAATGCCGTATAATATATCTATTGTCCTTTGATTAGATGAGTCCATTCACGGTCCATTTGAGTGGAGGCTCATGGAGCGACCAATAACAAAGGGCCAGTAGAACCGCGCCGCTTGCCAGACGTCCGGTTTATCTCGTGTTATTAAAAGTATAAGGTTGGTTGATTGAGGAAGGAAGGCATGGAAGTAGATAAATGTTATTCTCTGTTCCTTAATTCTGCACTTAGATAAAGTCGTTGCATCAATATCATCATTATTTTAACCCACATTTATCCCAGCTTCATAGGAGAGCAGAAGAGTCTTAAGGGGAATTCTTAGGCATGCAGATTTTAAGTCAAAATACGTTACTCTAAAGATTTTGTATGGTGTGCTCTGGATTTGATCCCGAAATCAAATGAGCTATGCAAGATATGCATAAATATTTATTCATATTAGGTAGTCAAACATCCGCACAAACCTTTCTTTCAAAGTTGATTCTAAAGTAAGTTGTAAAGAAACATTTGACGCATGTCTAGCATAAACTTGATGATTCACTGATACGAACACCTTGAGTGTCCACGCTCTCAATAACTAACAAATGAATGCGAATCATTTTCCATTGCGTCTGTCTCATTGTCCACGTAATTCTGAAGTGTGAAACAATGCGGAGAGCACAATAGCCCTCCGCAAGAAAACAAGAACCAATATGATTGGCTCCAATTATTTTCCGATGCAAGTGTGCAATTCTTCGATGAAAGAAAAATGATATTCATTCTTTACGTCATTCATATTGATAGATTTTAAATGAGATGGAAAAATAAATAATTTAGAATTGGTGCTGTGGGAGTTTGAGTCTGCAATATGAGATATAGTTTATTTTGATGTGGACCATAGTTTCGAGATAGTATGAGAGATTTGACCCAGGACTCACACCAATGTTGGCAACAAATGTATTTATAGATTTTCTCATTCGCTTTTACCGACAAAAAATATTCTTAAAAGAATCCTAAATAAGACTTCTACATAATTATTTCAAAGCTATAAACACGTGGAATTTACTAACTTGGTATATTCATTATACATTCATTTTTAAGCTTATTAGCTTTTTTCTCTCTATACCTAATTTTAATATAGATCTGCTATTATAATTTATATCGAAATTGCCAAACCCAAGCATTCCTAAGACATCATTTATCTTGGTACAGCAACTTTGACAGTGCAATCCCTCGAACACACAACACAAAAGACTTCCGCTTACTTAAACAATGGTGACAGTATTAAAACGTATTGTCGGAATGATTAATGAGTCCATATTCTAGAAAACACTTCCGCGTACACGGTTTTCTTTCTCGGAATAAACTTTGATGGTAATGAGCAAATATAATAACTCATTTGCTTATTTACTTATTATACCGTTCGTGGGAATAAAATTATTTTTCTATAGAATTTTCCGAGACAAAAAGTCGTATCTCGTTCGGTTATTGAAACTTCAGCGAATAATATTATTGGCACGAAATAAAAATTGGAGGTACGGTAGAAAAAATAACCTTGAATGAAAATAAGTTTACAATTCACACATGCCGCGTAAAATTCTCCCCTTTACCAAATGAACAGCCTTTGACTCACTGACTTTAAAACGAGAGGCGGCGGGATTTATTTTCATATTAGGACAAATAGATGCCTCATAATTGTTTTACAAATATATTTTATTGATGTCTGGTTACTAACCTGGAACCTTCGCATCAACAATACATTCAGCTTCTAATAAATCTATCACTTTTTTCATAGCTATATTAATCTACATCACATTGATCTTATTAGATAACAACAATAAACCATAAATAATTATTCATATCCTTAAATCTATATTGACACAGGATGGAAGATAAAATTTCCCTTATTCCACAAAGAGCCTGAAGTGTATTAATTACTCTGGACTTGTGCTCTTTTGTACTGCCCCTAATGTATTGGTAGTCAGATAAACGATTGTCGCCTCATTGAACCCGGGTAAATACTCCGGCACAAGCTGTGGAATTCTTACTATTTGTTAAGTGTTTCTGAATGATACGGATAAGATAATTTATTCAAATACTTGATGAATAATTATAGAGATAACTGTTCATATTATAACATACATAAATGTCTATGTCATATTGTGTTAGGTTAGTACTAAAGTGCCAAGTGCTACCTTAGATATTTCGCTTCATCATAGCCATTATATAAAATAAGTATCTACATACCTACGTATTTGTGACTATATAAGATTGTAGAGTATAATGTATTAACTAATAACTTAGTGATTTCTTCATGTTATTAATTACTCTTAAATCAAGAAAGTCTTTACTAAATTTTATGTTAGAACGCAGACAATGTGGGTTTCTTTAAGGCTACAGTGGTAAAAACATATCAGTTCTTTCCAGTAAATTATATGTCAATCTGAAACCCAGGACATGCGAAAATTCTCATGCATTCTCATGTAATTCATGAATTACAAAGCAAGCATGTTAATATTACCATAATACTAATTCTTCAAACAACATTTCCTCAACTCTTTACACAGGCAACGGGGTGTCCAAATAAACTTCGTCGCAAACAAAGTGCCAGAACGCTTGTTACGTTTAGGCAGAGCGGACTAAGGTATCGGTATGACTGCCTCACAATTGCGAAGATACGGATTTGCAAGTGAAATTCTAGTCTGTCTTTGTATTTTGACGAGCGTTTTGATATGAAACCTGAGCAAAATCTATGCTTTCGGTTTACAGTTGTTGTATCAGCCCATATAAGTCCCACTGCAAGCCATTGGCCTACTGTACAATCGAGGGTACGATTGACAATGGTTAGGCCATAAAGTTTACTACGCTGGCCTAGTGCGGGTTGGCGGTCTTTACGTACCATAGAAATTCTTACAAATCGCTGTGGTATGCAGGTTTCTTCACGATGTTTTAGTGAAAAATCGAAATAACTGTTTCGCTGTCATGTTGTTTATGGTGTATGACATTGATGGTTAAAAACATGTTTTCTTACTATTGTGACTAGTGGAGTAGAAAAGTTTATGAATGCATTTCACCTGATGTCGATTGACATGATGTTCAATGCTTTGTAATTCATGATGTTGTTTGGTTTTCTACTGTTCATGAGCGGTCATATCGCTTACCATCAGGTGAATGCTCGTCTTGCCATTCACGCAATAAAAAAAGTTCAGGTAGACTGTAGAGTACCGAAAACACGATTTCAGTTAAAATGGCCTGGATGGACAGTTGGCGAGGATCAAAGTGATGTCCAGATATTATAGTATCGATAATATGATAATGAATTGGCAAGGTATAATTAACTCTCGCCAGTCAACATTATTCCAGTGTGCTCATTATCGGATAAAGAGTGGGTCATCTCGTGACCAATACTCGCGCGAGCTGCGTAGGGAGTTGGCGATATTGCGTAGGTTTATGACGAGCTTTACTTTATGTATACGGTCGTGATAACCGGAAGGATCCATGCATATGCATATATATAATACAAGAAATACATACATACATACATAAACTCACGCCTTTATCCCCGAAGGGGTAGGCAGAAGCGCCACCAGGACACCCACATTTCGCCTTGTATGTTCCGTCCCACGATGTGATAGGTGGCGAGCCTATCG
Organism: Deilephila elpenor; assembly: GCA_949752805.1. Classification (NCBI taxonomy): domain Eukaryota; kingdom Metazoa; phylum Arthropoda; class Insecta; order Lepidoptera; family Sphingidae; genus Deilephila; species Deilephila elpenor. The sequence goes on along the minus strand of OX457097.1, from coordinate 14,817,023 downwards.
CCATATCGGGCACAAATTCCTGACTCCGGACTGATAATGAATAGAAAAATCCAATATAATTTTGCCCGACCCGGGACTCGAACACGAGACCTCAGCTTTGTAACCGTACCGTAATACAACTACGCCACCGAGGCAGGCAGCAATACAAGAAATGGTTGTCAAAATTAGTATCAAAACACAGGCCTCCAGATATTTTGATTTAATAAAGATTAAAATAAATATACCCAACAGTCACATACATAGTCCTGACCCCACATTAAGATCAAATCTTATGTCTTTTAATACCCATCAGACTTTTCTGTCTCACAAACAACCGAACCCGAAACAAATAATTTGGAAGAAGCAGTGCAAAATCGAGATTATCCTCTACTTATATTCTTGTTGGGAATAATATATTGGACGTAAGTAGACAAATTTTAGACAACTTACCTGGAGTTTACGACGGACGGACTACAGTATGATGTACTTTACAAAGTAGTTACTTTGTATGTCTCTTTTGTGAAGTATGAAAAGTACGTGGTAAGTAATTTTGGGAGGCATTATGTTTGTCTTGTGTAGTCTTGTGTTTGTCTTTGTCTCTTGTGTAGGAGTGCGTGTTGGCCTGTTGGTAACGGACCAGACGCGTCTGCCTACATATTCACGGTGGTCGCGGGTTCAAATCTCTGGGCACACCTCTGACTTTTCGGAGTTATGTGTGTATTGATAGTCAATCACCACGCACTTTCACGGTGAAAGGAAACATCGTGAGGAAACCTGCATACCGTAGCGATTTTAAAGAATTTCTACGGTATGTAACTCCGCCAACCCGCACTAGGCCAGCGTGGTGGCTATATGGCCTAACGAGTTTCAATCGATTCTCTCGATTGTAGAGTAGGCTCATGCCTAGCAGTGGGACGTATATGGGCTGATACAATACATTTGTTTGTGTACATTAATAACATAAAGGAATATTATTGTTTTTTTTTATACAACTAAGGAGGCAAACATTCATACAGCCTCCGTGGTGCAGTTGGTTAAACGCCGGCTGTGAAACGAGAGGCCGCGGGTTCGATCCCCGCACCAAGAGAAATGTTTGTGCGGCCCACAAATATTTCTTTCGGGTCTGGGTGTTTGTGAGACCGAAAAGTCTCTCGTAGTTCTGATACCTGCGACACAAGACTTAATTGATCTTAATGTGGGGTCAGGACTATGTATGTGACTGTTGGGTGTATTTATTTATTATTTATTATTATTATACGGCCCGCCTGATGGTAAGCAATCACCGTAGCCTATAGACATCTGCAACACCAACTGTGTCACTCGCGTGTTGCCGACCCTGTAGGAATCTTTTAACTCCTCTTTTGAAGATTAAAATACTTATGCCAGTAATATAAGTAATCGTCGTATATAAACGTTATAATTATTTTACATACATATCTTCTATTTTAGGTATAAAGAATTGTAATTGACTTTTTGGTCGCACAATAGGTACCCAATTACAAATTTTGATTTGATCACACAGTGGGACTCCACCGACTCTGGAGTAAGTTGCCATAGATAGTTTTGGATACAAATTATTTTAAAAGATGATTTATATTTGACGTTTCGCTTAAAATTTGAAACCACAATCGTTAATAATGCACAAACAATAAGAATATTTGCATTAATTCTACAAACGACAAAGGACATTAGGCGGTGGAATCGAAACGAAAAAGAATAAGGAGAGATGAGAGGTCGAAATGTGAAATTTATTCATCGTTACACCCCGAAAGGCCCGTGTTCTGTGACAAAATGGCTACACCGGAAATGGCGGAACGAAACGTGAAATTAAAACTTGAACATCTTCGGGACCTTTTTGCCGAAATAATGTGTCCTTGGGTTTCAACAGCTCGCCGTTATTAGGCCCGTATTTTTCGTGATAATCCTTATCTATTTTCGCTGGAAAAATTGGCTAGGGCTATTTAGTAAAAAGGTTTTCAACAACATATTATTATTTCTCGTACTAACTGGTTTATATTTAGACTCGATGTGATCGCCATTGATTATATTGCTTTCGCCGTCCCGTCCTGTTATATCCCGTCCCGTCCTGTTATATCCCGTTCTGTCACTTTATATCCTATTCTGTCCCATGACGAAAAGCATGCAATCCGGTCCTCTTCTGTCCCGTGCCATCCATTCGAGTTTGAAAAACTAGCAAATAGGTATATTTGAAGTCCTTACTCATTCCACGGGAAAACTTTTAATTCCCCGATAAAAAGTATCCTATGTATTAATCCAGGGTATGAACTACACTTGTACCAAATTTCATTAAAATCGGTACAGCTGTCTTTGCTTGGAAAGCAAACAAACATCCATACATTTTTACATACAAACTTTCGTATTTATAATATTAGTAAGAAAGTTATGAAAGGTAAAAAAAATGCTTGGTAAAATAGTGAAGATTTTTATTTGTAGTGTTAAAATACGCATGACGGCGCATGGATAACACTAACTTTAAATCTATCTATCTGCATAGCTGAGAGATTTCTTCAAGAAAGACAACGACTTTTACTAGGTAATAATGGAAGACCAAGCTCTTATCAATGGGACGTATATTTTCTGTTATTTTTATTCAAAATGAGTCAAGTGAATTAACAGACCTAAATTTTGAAACATAGATCCCTTGTCTCACAGCATATAAACGCTGCCAGAGACCCATGCAACTCTTTTTTATATTTTTTCATTCTCACATAAAGAAAACGAACCTCCTCATATAAAAGCGACCTTAAGAAAACTGGGAACAAATCTGTTCTATTATTTTTCCATTATTTCGCCTGACGGTTGCCAGTTAACTTCTGAGACTGAATGCAAACTGAAATAACAATACATCTTACCCGACTCCTTTCAAACGACCGCACGTAATACAATTTCTTCAAAGGAAACGCAGCAAAGGAAAATTATATATTAAACTAATTTTTAAAAGTCAAATATAGTTGAGATTGTTATGAAATATTTGGAATAAATCAGTATGGGATTTTAATTAAAATAATTGTAATTGTTATTAGTACCTTTGTACCTTACTGTACCTTTGTATATTAGTGGGTTCCTTAATTAACAAATAAATTCCCCGCCCAAATTTTAAAAGCTGATTTTTACACTGATATGTACTTATAGAGATAGGTGACGTCATTCATTGTATTCCTCACAGATGCAGAAAAATCTTTACTGGACATATCGATATTATTCCTGTTTCTTTATGAGTTTATGACTTACTACGTAGTAGGTACAACAAGTTGAAACCCGGCCGAATTAGATCAATTGATGAGGAATAATCTTCATTCGCTCGCCAATACTATCTAGGTTGCACTGTACTATAAGGTATAGTGTGTTATTCTAAACGAGAAAATACAAACATGCGATAAAAAAATACTCGAAATTTGAAAGCCAAGCGCCAAAGTCGATCAAATAACGTCGATCGAAAACAAAACAGAACCTAAGCCCTATCAAATGATTGCCAAACCTATTCCAATATCGCGATGAGCAACAGCGGAGGAAAAACTCAGCACATTCGTACAATGATATTTTTTTACACTTGGGAATAGTGTTTTTTGTCTACAGAACGCTTAGCATACAAATGGGACGAGATTTTGTTTGAGAAAAACTCGAAGATGTTTGCAATGTACACAAGGATTGGAGCTTGGGTCAATGGTCAAAAGGTGAGCAACTAAGACATGAGATTAGTTTGCAACTTGGGAAAACAACACGCTGTTATCGGATTTTCGGGGACTACGCAAAAATATTTGTTCCGTACAGTTTACGGTTATTTATTACGTTCGTATTTTTCTGTTTTGTTGTACGTACTAATATTGGTAAGGAAAAAAATTTTAGTATACTTGGTTAAATGAAAACTACTAGACATTGTACCTATTCAATTAATTATTTAAGTAAGACCTAAGTGAAATTTGCACTCATTAAAAGTATTATTATGATTTCTGAAGTGATAGAACCATGCCATAGCCCGTTAATGTTAGAGTTAAGTAACCGAAACTATTTACCTATCAATGTATGTTACGATAAAGTATAATACCCATCAAAAATATCTCAGCAAGAATCTAAATAATAATATTTCTGGTAGGTACTTACACTCACACGAAACAGTGACGCTAAGCAATTTAAATAAAAACACCACCTAAACGAGAAATCTATTTGATGACATAAAAATAACCTACACAATTTATAACTACTGGAAAACCTAATTAGAGCTTGTTTCAGAACCGGTGTCTTTTCAAGCGGGAACGGAATTGCAAGCAATTTGAACGTAACGTCGAGACACCTGTTTTTGTAACAATTGCTTCCTGCGCATTTCACTTTAGTTAGAATTGAAAGTGCAAAGACAACTTTGGATCAACGGCTCTCGGAGCTCATGCTAGGTTTTTGTTCATCTGTTATTCTCTTTGGGAATTAAACCATATATTTCAGTTTGCATCTGTGCATTTACTTTAGTTTAAATGTATGTGATTTACATAGAAATGATGTGGTCAAACCAAACAGTATTGGTTGTTTACGAAACACATCTTGTTTTCGAAAGATTTGATTTTTGCATACATTATATCAAGGTATATATATTTTTTGTTTAGCAGTCAAAAATTCAGTGTGGAAATGGATCCAGCCGATGCTTTTCGTCCAATGGTTCATGCAGACCATCATATATTAACCAGATCCATTTTATTTTAACTAATATCCAAGCTTGGCCAAGAGAAAAAACTGCACTTGTAAATAAGTGCAATGCCATCTAGATAGATTATTATCAATTGGCAAGACACAGTTATTGCCATTCGACAGAATCACGACAGTCATAATATTAGAATATAAAATTGTAGACTTATTTTATAAAAATTACACATCATATTAATTACAATAGTGAACGAAGTAAACGAGTAAAAACTCTATCAGAATATTACATAGTCCAATGCGAATATATTCTGCTTCAATTCTATTTATGTCGGTACAAACTAATAGGCAAAACAATTTGCAACTCAATTTTGGTAACACAAATTGTAGAAACACACAAGATTCCAACTACAAGGAACGCAGCGATACAAAGTTATTCAAACATTTTAATAGCATATCTAGTATCCTTTCGTAAAATCCAGAATTCACCCAATTTTAGTCTAGATATTTTGGCAACGAGCACGTAACTCACAGCGAATTCTTGTCTTCGGCAGTCAAAAGGAATTATTTGTAAGTAAATCTAAGATTTATATTTGTTTATGAATACCTAATGTTGTTCAGTATTTATTATATTTTACGGACCTGGTTCGCTGTTTTATAACTTTAACGGATTTCTTAAATTGCCCGAATTATTGGTTTAGTTACACCAAGTATAAGCTGTGAACCTTTAAAAAAATGCGATTATTTCTAGATCGATAGCCAAAGTCTCGCCTATATACATACACACATAATACACATACCTATATAACAGAAAGAATATATAAAATCCATAATAAAATTTTCCAATTCGTAACTTTATTTAATTCCCATACCACAAGTTTAAACGATACTTTGTTTCCGATGTACAGTTTAATTGAAAAAGCATTTATTAATTATTTCTGTAATTAATCTTTGAGCATTGAACAATAGCAGCGGTGGCAGCAGTAATTAAGCCACATTACGAGTAAAAACCAACAAAGTTTGACACAAACACGGTATTTGTAATGGGCGAATGTGAGATAATGAGGTACCTATCATGTATAAAATAAACTGGTACATAACTACATTATTTATGTTCATGAAGATTTATTATTGTTTATTTGAAGTTTAAATTACATACATACATAAACTCACGCCTTTATCCCAGAAGGGGTAGGCAGAGGCGCCACTAGGACACCCACATTTCGCCTTGTATGTTCCTTCCCGTGATATGATAGGGGGCGAGCCCATCGCCATATCGGGCACAAATTCCCGACTCCGGGCTGACAATTAATAGAAAAATCCAATATCACTTTGCCCGACCCGGGATGCGAACCCAAGACCTCAGCTTTGTAGTCGTACCGTAGTACAACTACGCCAACGAGGCAGTTAAAATTATTTGTTACATATATTCATGATGTAAAAACATTATTTGGATAGTGAGAAAGCCTAGTTACTCTACTTTAAGGGGCCTAAATGCCTAAATATAAGCACATGATCCTATAAAGAACGCGGTGAAACATCACGGATTCAGTTCATCCGAATGTCAAATGATCAAACATTAGAATATTAGGATTGACATAAAATCTCTGAGATATAAGTTTGTCGAATGTATTTTTCTTGCAAAAAAAGGTGTCGGCGCTACCAATTTTTTTACCCACCCATGTCACACCCAGAAGGTCGATGAAGTGTGCTATATCACATATATTTTAAAGTCTTTCTATTTTCCGCCGGGTGTAATGTCCGTACAATTTTGGGATGGGCCGTGTGTTAAATCGAACGAAAAGAATATTTTCACTGAGCTCTATCGTCCCGTTAGTTATGAACGACATGTGGGCCTCAATTTATATGACAGCACGGTTGATTCTGTTTTTGCTAAAATATGTGTTTTCCCCGCTTTTTCCTTGTATATGCGTGATTGAGTTAGTCGAGGTGTGTCGTAAGGTATTGTATTGTCTGATTATTGAGACAAGAACTGTGGATGGAATAGGATATTTGACTCTTTTTTTTATTGTATTCATCAAAAAGTATCCATATCCAAAATCTAGCAAACAAAGAATTTTGTAAATCCATTCAGAAATAAACAAGTTAGAAACGTTTTAAATCTTGTAGTGGAGGTAAAAGAAAAAGGATGCAAAACAAAATTAGTGACGTCACTAATCTTAATAAGCATTATAGTGTGCGGGTGTGAAAGAGACGGTAAGATGTCCCCACTACGTCCCCACTGTTTCATTTAAAATACTAATATTTGCCTCATGTTACAAGCTACTTTAACACTGTTTTCACAAAAATGATTTGTTTTAATAGCGCTTGAGTTTGTCTGCAAAATAATACAAAAATTGGATGATAGTCAAATACCCAATAACTGTGTCCTTTCACAGTGAGCTGCATGTGTGCCATGTTTGAGGTTATCTGTGTTTATCCGGTTTCAACCAGGCCGACATAATTGTGTAGACCGAGACCGATAACTTAGATTCTTCAGAGAGAGAGGTTGGAATCTGTTCAGCCTGACCGTAGCACAGGGCAGCTTTAATAACATAATATGTGTAGGTATTATGTAGGTATCTACACTATACACTATACACGGTATCTATTATGTAGATATGGGTGTTATAAGTTTATGTGTGAGTACTAGACACTACCTGGGACTTCTTGGTCTCCTAAAAGCCAGATCAAAAATATATGTCTTAAAGAAAGTTTCGATATCACGATCTCAAGTTTCACCAAGCCGTATTCCACTCCTTTACTGACACGAAATGAGGCACTATCCAATAAAGCCTTTAATAATAGGGAATATTTATAATAAACATAATTCCTAATCCAGTAAGCGGTGAAATAATTAAATTGATTTTCCGCGCCGCCTCGATTCTCACCAACTATCTAAATATTACACGCTTTTATTAGCTTCGCCTGTATGTATGTATGAATGTAACGGAATCTTTAATGTCGATTTTCGGACACTTCAAAACGATGGGTTGACTTGAAATTTTGCTTACTTGTCAAGCACCGATGACAATACAATAATTTAAAAAGTATGATATTATATTAATCAGAACCAACAGTTTTTATTTTTTATTTTAAATGAGTTAATTGCGCGCTAGCTGCCTTTCTTTAATAAGATAGACGTAAATAGACCCTTTTTAATAAAATTAATAAAAAGTAGTTTAACATACTAAGTGTTAAGTTGTTATAAAGCGTGGGGTGCTTACAAAAATTACTTATCTTCAAATATCCTAGCTTTTTAACCATAAAATGAATGTCTTTCACTCTATTTTCTTATCTTAAACTCGGTAACAATTATTTTGAATTTTTAGTTGGGTATTTTACTAAATCGTGTGCTTTAGTTTTTTCAACTATTATTTATTCGATCCCTATGGTATTGTCTATTATTCATCCGATGAAAACAAGCCAAGTATTGAAGTCAACTACCTCGGTGGCGTAGTTATACTAAACGTACAAGGCGAAACGTGTGTCCTGATGGCACCCCTGCCTACACCTTCTGGAAAAAAGGCGTGAGTATACGCAGTGTAGTTATACAGAATAATTGAAGTGCCACGGCCATATTGTAGGTAGGCAGCAGTCCTACCAGGAGACCCACATTTTGCCTTGTGTGTTCCGTCCCACGATGTGATAGGGGCCGAAGCCTATAACCATATCGAGGACAAATTTCTAACTCCAGGCTGATCATAATTAATAGAAAAATCGAAGATCCGAAACCTCAGGCATGCCATCATATACAACTGCGCTGAGGCTGTCACCTGTCTTGGAACTACAAAAGATAACCATCCCACTACCTTTGTCATAGTAGACAATGTTTGTTTTCCACAGTTTGATATAAATAACCTATAATGGAGTGCAACGGGACATCTGTACCCTAGTGAAATTGGCCAAACTACTTACTAATAAAATACGAGTACGGATTACTCATGCAGAAGTATTATGTTTAACCCAGAAACTATTCAAGTTGGTCGGGTAACGTCTACTTTATATGCTAATGTGAATTGAGAAGTATTTCAGAAGTTTCATAAAATCCGATTTTACTTTATTAAATCAGAAATAAATTTTGTTTAGACTGCCTCGGTGGCATAGTTGCACTGAGGTGCGACTACAAAGCTGTAGTTTCGGGTTCGAATCCCGAGTCGGGCAAAGTGATATTGGGTTTTTATATTCATTATTAGCCCAGAGTCAGGAATTTGTGCCCGATATGGCAATAGGCTTGCCCCCTATCACATCGTGGACGGAGCATACAAGGCGAAATGTGGGTGTCCTGGTGACGCCTATGCCTACCTCATCTGCGATAAAGGCGTGTGTTCATGTATGTATGTGAAGAAATACATTTTCGTAATACTATAGTATGGATATGGCTCTTGGGAACTGTTCGTAATTTTTAGGTTGTAACATTTATTTGTAATTGAATGGTGATTAGTTAACGATAGATTAAGGAAATTAGATCAGGATCTGCCTGATGATAAAATTGAACTTCAGTGCACAATTATTGTACAATTATATTATAAAGCCGAAATAAATGTATAATTATTACATAAAGCCTTTGATATATAAACAATAATCATAATTAATGATACCGTAGCGATTTTAGAGAATTTCTACGGTATGTAAGTCCGCCAACCCGCACTAGGCCAGCGTGGTGGACTATATGGCCTAACCACTCTCAATCGATTCTCTCGACTGTAGAGTAGGTCCGTTTCCAGCAGTGGGACGTATATGGGCTGATACAGATACAGAATGATGACTCACGAAAACATTGCAAACAATGGATTTTAGAAAATCCTAAATTTTAAATATAAAATACTTTTCACGTTTTTTTATATTGTAGTAAATAACAACAGACGCCCCTTCAATCCGAATCCACTAAATCCTAAATCCATTCCGCTCAATTAATAGCGATTTAATTCGTCCATTGAAACGTCAATATAACCAAGCGAGTCCATTTTTCACAAAGCTTTTACTGGACCTGTGTTAGTTCTATTCCACGTACGCCTGATTGACGGAATGTATCCATCGTTAATAATTCAATGCACAGTGTGCGCGCAGCTATCCGCGCTTTGGGTATTTTTAGGTAATGTTTTATGGCGTGGAAAGGATTTGGCATGCTTTTTTATTTACATACATTCATACTTGGATTGATAGTAGCGTGGGATTTAAAGTAAATTAATATGATAATACAGGTCTAGATGAAATGAGGCTCCTCAAATTGCTCACTTACCAAACGAAACGCGACGGCAAAGCTGTCGCTTCACATCTTTTGTGAAACAAAGGTACCACCCCGGGAGAGCCTGCCTGTTCATACTGAGTCATGACTGACAAAAGCGTGAACTACCACAATTCTCTTTTATACTCTCATACTAAATTTGAAAATATGTGTTTTTTACAAGGGAATTGAAAAAGGGATTGACATGTTTTATTGCATAAAAATGGCTTAGAGTATTATGAAGTGTATTTATTACGGAAACATATTGTATGAACGTGGTTCTGAAAGTATCGATCTGTAGGGTTACTTTGTAATTAACTCCGTATGATAATTTTGATTCACCACTAATGGCCCCGAGGCGTATCTAATCAAGCTACTCATTACTAGCCCAGCGAATAGATAACTGCTAAAGTTTGAATACTATTTAGATATTACAGTGTCCGTGGCGCAGTTGGTTAGACGCCGGCTGTGAAACGAGACGCCGCTGGTTCGAACCCCGCACCGAGACAAATGTTTGTGTGAACCACAGGTATTTCTTTCGGGTCTTTGTGTTTGGTTGTCTTTGTTGTGGTGTTTGTGAGACCGAAAAGTCTCTCGCAGTTTCTGATACCTATGACACAGGACTCGATCTTAGTGGAGTCAGGACTATGTATGTGACTTTAGAAAAATATGATACTAAGTTATAACCAAACCTTTCAAATAAATAATAGATATTTATTTACCTATCTGTGTTTAGAAAAAAAATTAAACATCTAAATGTTTTTTGAATAACAATTGAAAAAAATATTTATTGTTTTGATAAAAAGAGCAGAGAATTGAATGGAAGCGCGGGCGATGAAACATTTGTTGTTTTTATTATTTATTGTACTTCGCTACAGCAATTTCAAGTCAAAGCTTTGCCGTCACGAAACGGGTAATTGTAATACCATAAATAAGAAGTTTACTACTAAATAAGAAATAAAATTGTTATTATAAATAGTAAAGGCACTGAACTCTTCCCAAGATAGATGAGAAAAGATATAGATATGAACGGTAAAAAAAATTATATAATACCTAAGACAATAATATAGGCTGAATAAATAATTTGAAATAAAAGATATAACAATATGAATTAAATTAAACTTAACGCTGGCTTGACTAACGTTAAAAAAATTCAGGTAGATGAACAAAAGTAATATCTCCTAAAATAAATTATTATAATACACCGAATACTCTCCCAAATCCTCGCATTTATCGCCTGTCATCCAAACGAAGATATTAAGATCCCGAGCATCCATCACTCAAGTACTCGCAAAATTAAAGAACAGAAAAGTCGCCGAAAGACAATGATATGCGCAAAAAGTATTGCCAAAAACACCTGGCTACGAGAAAAATGTATTAAATCCAAGGTTATCCCGTTTGGTAAGCCTCTTAAACTGTCACTGTAAAGGTAAGGGCGTACTGACTGCGATGTTATGGGAGATATTTTCCGCTGCACGGATTTTTTGTTTAGCGAAATTGAAAGTTAACGGTTATCACAACCGTATCACAACGGAAGAAAAATATGAGTACCAGTCACCAAATTTACTAAGCTGCTTAACTTCTTAGCTACAGATTGCAGGAACTTTATTCAAATAAATATTAATTGTAAAAATATCGCGCATGGAATAGTAAAAAAGATACTTTGTGGTAAAGAGCGATTTTCTTTATATGTGTACTTATATATTATTTACCCTTATCTCATTATCAGACATTCAGATATTTAATTAATAGAAATTTTTCAGATTAATATTCAAAGGCCAATTATTGGAATAGTCGGTAAAAATTTAAATTTTTCGCCTAAAAGGTCACGTATGTAACAGGTACTATTGACATATGGCATTTAATTTCAACCACATGTTCCTAACCAACCCAGATAACATTGTACCAAGTTTGAAAAGAAACTGCCTGGTAGATTTGTCAAATATTGCGATTTTAATTTACAAGGCTTTTGATCAACCCGTATAGGAACGATAATTTTTATCGCTCAGGTAAGATCCAATACCTTTCAAGGGCAAATTCGATCCGTAGTCTTAAACCTTAGACCCAAAACACTGAATGTAGAAAGACCATGTCTGTGAAGCGTATTTCATATTTTATATCACATCTTTTACTACGACAGGTACCCACCAACCTGTCATCGTAACTCAAAGCGTACGAGTGATTATGAGATAACGCAGACGCGACTGCCAATGGCTTCACCGCTTCAAGATTACCTGATGCCTTCGGGATCCCTCATGATCCCACTGGGGTTTATATATCCCAGTAGAGTCAAATAATGATATTATAATGTGATGAGTAATCAAAATGAAGGTACACGTGGATTAATGCGTAAATGTTCTGATATAAATAAATAAATAAATACACCCAACAGTCACATACATAGTCCTGACCCCACACTAAGATCGAGTCTTGTGTCGTGGGTATCAGAAGCTACGAGAGACTTTTCGGTCTCACAAACACCCAGACCCGAAACAAATACCTGTGGATCACACAAATATTTGTTTCGGTGATCGAACCCGCGGCCTCTCGTTTCACAGGCGGCGTCAAACCAACTGCGCCACGGAGGCTGTCATATGTGCAAAATATTTAAGAGTCTCAACGACATTTATTTTATATCAGAAAAATAAGTTTAATGTATTACAAAACACAGATGTGGCATACTGAAACACGAGTCTTTTTATTAACTGTACAAAATAACTGATGACTGTCAGATTGAATTGCACGATGAATTAAGCTGAAATACTATTAATCTTTTTTTATATTACTGTTTCCATTAACTATTATTATTATTATTACTCGGCAAACGTAGTGTAGGACGCCCTCCAGCCAGGTGGAGCGACGATATTCGTGGGGTGGCTGGTAACGGTTGGCGACGATGGGCTGAAGATCGAGCCCAGTGGCGTGCTATGGGAGAGGCCTATGTCCAGCAGTGGACGCAGAAGGGCTGATGATGATGATTAACTATTATATCTTCAAGCTATATTTTGCTAATGCTTATACGAATCTCTGATGTCTGAAAATACATCATTATTATTCAAGAGCACAAACCCAACCCAAAATAAATGGAAACACACGCATAGACGAAAATTACACCCATATGAGGCTTAAGTCACCCGCGGCAACTAAGAGCCGACCTCAATTAATTCCGAAAGGCCCAGGTGGATCGTGATATAATGCAAGGCAGACGTAAGTTGCACATTAATTATTTCAGGCCCCAAGACGTTCTCAAAAGGGTCCCATTACACAGACGTCACACGGGATGTCGGAACATTTGTTTTGAAGAAGCGACGTTTCGTGACGCTCGTTTTCAAAGGTGAAAGGGTAAGTTCCATTAAATTACAGAGCATGTTTTGATTGGTGTCTTGGTAAAGAAACATTCTTTTAGCACCATTTTATGTTTTTTTTAGTATTAACAAAACAGATACAGGGGAGTGTTAATGGAAAAGTCACTCATCGCATTTCTTCATTCTGATTCTTTTTATTCGCAATTAAACCTGCCAAATAGCACTCGAAATGTATCTACTCTAATACAGTCGCAAACAATTATTTTTTATTATACAAGATAGCTGAGATTTGTATTTGAAATCCATTTATATCGGTCCGATTGGAAGGCGAAGTGATATTTCAATTAGAAAGGTAATATTTCAGTGGCGGTTCAAATCGCCGCAGAAATTGCTGGGGCTCTCTCATTTCTGATTAAACTGGCTGTAACGGAATTTAGCGTGAACGTCCGGCCGCGTAAGCATTTACATAAGTACTAGAATATACCGCTGGCTTTTAACGGGTTATTACGGTGCCGATGGAAACCACGGGAATTAGGCTTTTCCGGAGGCTGATAATGTCATGCTGCGGTAAAAATTGTCTTTACTTATATATGTTTTGCTAAGTTGTTGGGAAATATAAAAAATAATAGGATGCGAACTTATCGCCATACCTAAGATGAATTCCAGACCAGACAAGGTTCACTATGATATGATAAATTCGAAAAACTAGCATTAAATTGATTGTTCGATATAACATTCGGACCCATAACCTGTAGGTTTGCACTCCTCAAATATTGCCAATAGAATAATAAGGCAGCAAGACAACTTAGGTATTATTTGGCTAATTAACTTAGCTTAAAATAAACAAAACGAAATCATATATTCCAGCACCCACGTCACAAAAATCTTATACTTTATATCTCTTAAACAAATTTATTTTAGAAGCGGACATGAAAATATTAAATCAAAATTAATTTTGCTTCATGATCCCTCAGAAAAAACGAATGGCAAATATTTTTTTTGCCTGTTTCTCTGTGGCATGGCTTAAGGCGATGTCATTTACAACGGCTTTTATAATAAATTACTATTTTTGAAATAAGCCTGGGGCTTGATTTAGTTCCACAGAGGCTGTTGATATTTGTGCCTTGATATTGATGAGATTTTCTATGACATCTGTTGTTTTTACAATTATATTCTTTGAAAAGCCCGCCTTTTTTAAATTGGGATGAATGGCGAGACGAGCGTGCCATTCGCCTGACGGAAAGCTAAACGACTGATCATGGACAGTATCAAAACCAAAAAATACCATGGATTTTAAAGCAATACTTCCACTGCACTGGAACACAACAGTGCATTTACACTGCTGTTTGGTGGACGAAATAGACACTGCGGTGGTACCAACCCAAGCGGCCTCTCACATTTGAGAAACTTACCACTAATTCACCAGCACCATCTTCAAGCAATTTTGGGTGTTCAAATAATTTATGATTAGCTTTTTCATTCTGGCGTGACAAAATCACTACAATGCGCCTCATGGGTGTATCTCGTCGCCATAATTATGCGGAACGTACGAATGGACAGTGACGTAGTTCACTGAGGTCTTTGAATACTATATACCGTGGTCACTATTCGAGCAGATGTGAATCTCCTACTGTCTCAGTAAATATTATAATATGCATTTCCTCATTTTGAAAACATAAATATTTTTGCATCTAATTTGAAAAACGTTTTTAAATTAAATATGAATTGTAAAAAAATTAAACAAAATTTTAATCGAAGCATTATTCAGCAAATCCAACAAGAACGATCAAACAATAAAATCAGGATAACCAACAGCAAAATCATAGTCGAGACCAGTATTGAAAATTACGCGTCAGGTTACCGCCCTCCGGCAACTGAATAACTCAATTTAAATTAAAATAAGAAATGACAGCTGAGAATTTCCTCTACCCGGGGCGAGAGGATCATTTTTAAGGCATTTTATTTTCGTATTGAACAACTTTTAAACGGATACTCTTTTATTTTTGTTCCGAATTTGTTTTTCGTTAATTAACATAATGGGATTCGGAGGAAGTGACGAGGAAAAATTGAGTATTGAAAATATTAAATGAATTTAATAACTTTATTGTAATTAAATTTGGTGATTTCTCGTATTTTAATGCGGAGTTTTTCGCCCGCTTACCCGTAGCTAAAACTCCTGTAAGATACGGTTTACATCACTTTTTTTTTTTTTTGCCGTATATACAGACGAGCTAGCGGCCCGCCTGATGGTACTTCCAATGTTTCCAAAGTTTAGTATTGTTTTGTCGAAGTTTCAGTTTTAGCTATGACGCATTTAGAAGTGATATTGAAATAGCACCGTGTACCAAAGTTGCAATTAAATTTACAAAGGGATATATTGCTTTGCTGAGAGAGTTTCTTGTGCTGTTTCATTTATAATATTAGAAGCAGTAGTCATGTTTCTGGAGGATTTATAACATATGGGAAAAGACTGAATAATTAATATAGAATATGTTGATTTTTATGAACTTAGACGAATTTCTGTGAAACGTAAATGGTCTTTTACACATAAATAAGCTAAAAGAAAATAGATGGGTGAGGAAAATTTAAATCCCAGCTTGGTTTCTTGCAAAACGAAAGACGAATATATACTTTAAGAATTTCTTAGATATAAAAGCATGGAGCAAGTCAGGAAATGTAAATCACTTCGTAGAATAAACGGTTTCAGTTGCAAGCTGTTAAAATCTGTTCCAGAAACTGGCAATTCGACGCAACGTTAATAATTATATGAAGGTCTACCCCGCTTGCAACTTGACTGATTGGTGTAGAGGCTAACAAGTTCGCTTCCTGCGCCAAAATGGCAGGTTCGATTCCCGCACGCAGAATTATTTTTATGGCCTCATATATTTGTTCGGTTAAAATGTCTACATGTCTTTGACAAAGGCACTTATGATACATAAATAATCCTGGTATGAGGCAAGGATTAAAAAAAATATGTTCAACATCACTTTGCGTTCTTCGAAGCAAAAAACAACAATGCGATGTACAGATTGATCGTAAAATGAAATGGCTTGAAAAATCAATCAATCTGTTGTAGGATTGTTATATTTAGATCAAGCTGGGTAAGTTTTATGGCCTTCTCAGGCCGATGAGCATGCGGCCAGCCCAATGGCAAGCGGTCACCGCCGCTCATGGACCTTCGCAGTGCCAGGGTCCAGCACAACAAATTCGCTGCATACCATAAGGAGAGCCTATTTTTAAGCCTCGCTTATAGAAGGATAGGTCATAGCGATCAGGGAACACCGAAGCAGGGAGTTCAGAGCTTGCACGTGCGTAGCATTCTCGCAAAAGGTAAGAATAGATACGATGTGACCAACAGTCTAACACTTAAAAGGAACAACAATTGCAACATCTGATATGGGAGTAAAATACTAGAAGGGTGTGGGTGTATTCGCTTCCCGTTTAAGTACACTTCAGGGAACGGCGTGTGGGCGTGAGTACTAATAAAAGATCGCATTTATAGCGCATAGATAGTGTACGTGTTGTTGATTGTAAATGTTTGCTGATTTTTGTTACCGATACACTGCGCATTATGAAAAGAGTATAATATTGTTATTGCAATAAATAATTATTTTTTTAATCTCTCATTCTTGTGTGAAATTGACTGAAATTGAATTGTGGAGTCAGGACTTAGTGCCTTATATGGCGATAGGCCTACCCCCTATCACATCGTGGGACGGAAGACATAAGGCGAAATTTGGATGTCCTGGTGCACCCTGCCTACCCCTTCTAGGAAAAAGGCGTGAGTTTATGTATGTATGTATGTATGTTTATGGTTGTTTATTGGCAGAAAAAAATATTTCCTGTCAGATAAGTTGGCTGATTGTGTGTCAAAACTATTTTATAACAAAACCAGTGATATTTTGTCCGTGATTGATATCTGTACTACCTGCCTTCGTTTTCAACACGAATAAAATATACTTTATATCACTATTTTCAATACCAGATGTATAAAGCTTTGTACCATGGAGCAAGGGCCAATCTAGAGCAATATGTTCCTGGAAAAGCGAGAACCGAGTGCTATACAATTGCATCTGAAGATACCAGGCTTCTACGAATATCGGATATCGTGAAACCGATTATTAGTTGTGTTCCGAGGACGCGTATGCGGTTTCCGAGCTGAGGTAAAGCTTTGAGGAGATATATTGTGTTGTGATTTTAAGTACATCAAAATAGGAAATAGAAAGCGTAGGAAAGTATAGCAAATCACTTAGTATAGTTCACGATATCGAGAAAAATATTGTGTTATCAATTTACGTTTTATTGGTACGGATAACTCTCTCATATTTCTAAATACAAGACGCATATGGTTCGAATGATATCGCTATTTGATATTTAAAAACAGGTTATAAGAATGCCATGAAACATTTAAAGTTAAAAAAAAATTCGAGAAATGTTAACATTGAAACATGGCATGAAAAGTCAAGCCATGTTATACATTAACGAGGGAAACAGCAAAAATGCCTATAGATTCCAATCTACACATAAGCACGTTTAACATTAATTAGCCAACCAGCTTCATTATCCAACTCATATTTTGATACGTAATAAAGAATATTTCGCGAATAAAGGCCGAGATGTTAGGGCCCTCGTAAAAATACTCGCCGGGGGAAATACTAAAGATTTTATTATGCGATACGCTACGTGTTCGAGTGTTCGCATTTTATTGAAAAAAAAATGGAGTTTTTGCCAAGTGCTGCGGAGTGGAAGTCGGAAATTGGTGCTGTGTTAAGGAGTTGCTGTTAGGGTTAAAATATGGGAGGATGTTAGCACGGGGGCTTCTTTGTGTCTTTAATCGACATTTAAATAATTTAACCTTTCTCCATACTAGGACTATTCTGGTTTAAGTTCTTTAAATGCAAATCTTATGAGCATAAACGCCACGATTCTAACAAGTTTCCAAAGGACATCTAAGAATTTCACAGTTCGGAGATGATATGATGATGATATTCGGCGCAGATAGGCCACTTCTAAAGCGTCGACTAATCTTTCGCTCCAATGTATGCAGTACTATAAGTTTTTACTCTACATAGAGCCATTTGGATTATTTTAAAATTATTCACCGATTCTGTGTTTGTGTGTTATTTGCTTCATATAAATCTGGGTATTATAAGCGTGGTCTGAAAGAGCAATTGAACAGAATACCGTATGGATGGTTTCGGTTTACCGCCCGGGATATTTTATATAAACAACTTTATATTTGACATTGGGTATACTTTGGTGATTCAATGAATACAAAAGATGCTTAGTATCTTTTTACCAAGATCATTCGTTATATTTTCAGATGATTGTATCACAAATATCGTTTTATATACAATTTATGGTTTAATTAGCCCTCAATTCCAGTGACCGAAATCAAAAGCTTGACAATTGCCTCCAGCTCATTCCCTTCAGCGATAACAATTTCAAAATCGATGTCACCCGAAATATTGGTGATGTATTTTAAATAAACTCCCGGGAGTCATTTAAAACGAACGAAAGTTAATTAAACCCTTTCAAAACAAAATCCACTCATTTATTCGGCAAGATGGTTCGGCTAAAGGAAATGAGGTGTTAAGGCAATTTGGCCCTTCGAATAGCCTGTTTACCGATTTCGCCGATTATAATTCAAGTGGAAAATTCTTATTAAACTTCGGTATATTTCGACACAATTTAATTTGACTGATCCGAAACAGTTGGCGGAGTTTAAAGGTTGGGTTTGAAGATTTTAATTCTATTTGAATTCTAAGGAATTTGGTGTGTTGAACTGTGGTTTTGGGGTATGTAATACAAATCGATTTGCTGACGGTTTACGGATAAATTGAATCAGGTTTTTAAAACCTAATTATTCATATTTAGGTCCTTTTTTGAATAGATCAAGTAGATAAGTGTAATAGCTCATTACCGCTACTTATATTCATCGAAAACTAAAACATTGTTATTCAAGTATGGTTTATGCTGGAACTGAAAAGTCAAGTTAAGATGAATCCATAAACGCGTGGAATGAGAGCAGGAAAAAAAGCGCAAAATGAGACACGGCCTGGAATCGTAATCGACGAATCATACTGGAAGATAATTAACTTCGACAAAAGTTTATTTAAGGACCCAGACGCTACATATAACTTTTCTTTAAAAAGTGTAGACTATTTCTCAAGTCTAGACTTGAAACGTAAACAACGCTGAACTAACCGCTTAACATCTTCAGCAGAACTGAGCCACAAAACTACTTCAAACTTTAACACTGACAGGTGCTAAACAGGTGGGTCTAAAAGCATGTTTTGCATATTCGTTCCTTATATATATGAGCACTAAGAGAGAAGTTTAGAAAATTCATTCCAAGGTGGTTAAATATGGTATGGAAGTTTGTACGAATTACTCATATAAAGTTGAGTATTAAAATTGGCATGTATTACGTATTCCTATATGAGTTATTTTTACAATATCTGCTTCTATATGTCTTTGTTTTATACTTTCTAGGAGTCAGCACAGCAATACTTTTTTGTTATACATAGAAATATATATACATAAACTCATGCCTTTTTCGTAGATGGGATAGGCAGAGGCGCCACCAGGACACCCACATTTCACCTTGTGTGTTCCGTCCCACGATATGATAGGGAGCGAGCCTATCACCACGTTGGGTACAAATTCCTGACTCCGAGCTGATTATGAATAGAAATATCCAATATTACTTTACCCGACCCGGGATTCTAATCCGAGACCTCAGCTTTGTAACCGTACCGTAGCACAACTACGCCACCGAGGCAGTCAATATTATACGTCACTTTTTCGTCACTATTAAAAATTGCTGAATTAATATTTACAATAACATACTAATACACTTTTAGGAAATCATACAATCCCAAGTGATAAACATGCTTAGATCGATATATTTCATGACATTAAATGTATGACAATGGAATTAAATTATCACAGATTCTTTTATGCCTTACGCCTCAGCTGTGATTCCAATTTGAAACAATTATAGTCATGCAGCAGTTTTAACAGTTTTGTCACGTATGAATCTCAGACAAGTCGTGCGTGGCTATAAGGCGCTGTGCACACAGAGCTACTCAAAATTTCACTTGTTTTCGATAAATATGCCAATAGCAGTAACAGTTTTCAGTTACCGCGATTGTAAATTTCATAATATTTTACAATATTCTTCAACTGAAGTTGCTCCGTGTGCACAGCGCCTAAGTCTTCCAGTAAAACATTACCTATATACACACGTATTCACACACGTTCTCGAAACACGTTACAATTCAATTAATCACCCAAGCGATATTTCTTTCTCGATACGTCGAATTTTTGTAAGGAACGTGACGTGTATCGGTCGAGATAATTGATTGTTTAACAAAGTATATCAGCGTTATTCACCACCTGCGCCCATATACATAGCAAGGGAGGAGCATTAAATGTTTTTTTTTTTTCATAAATTTTCTTAAATATGCCGGGAATACCTGTTAGGTTAGTATAATGGAGAGATATGTAAACGAAAACGAACATCTGGAGTAAGTTTATTGACGTGTATTAAGTAAATATGTATTATTGAGTTAACAATAAATTAAAATTAAATTATGCTTATCGAATTATTTTCTGCGCGTTTTTAATTATCTTTTACATTAATTTTAATATTAATACTAGTATGCCCCCAATCATATAATAAATAAATAATAAAATAAATACACCCAACAGTCACATACATAGTCCTGACCCCACACTAAGTTCGAGTCTTGTGTCGTGGGTATCAGAAGCTACGAGAGACTTTTCGGTCTCACAAATACCCAGACCCGAAACAAATACCTGTGGATCACACAAATATTTGTTTCGGTGCGGGGATCGAACCCGCGGCCTCTCGTTTCACAGGCGGCGTCAAACCAACTGCGCCACGGAGGCTGTAAATAATAAATAAATACATTTAGCAGTCACATACATAATTATAGTACTGGCTCTATTTTAAGACTCAAGCTTTTTGTCCTAGATATCAGAAGCTGCTAGCGACTTTATGATCAAAAACAATCACACCCAGAAATAAATATTATACGACAAACATTTTGTCTCATGCGAGAATTGACCCTTCTTCTCATATTATATTATGTACCAACTGATTCATTAAACAACTGCGCCAATATCAGCAGCCAGTCATTTTTAGAATAACTACTGAACATAATCAGACTTAACATGTTACGTCTCAGGATGGCGAGCGCAGTCGAAAGCCAAGCATTGCTTTGTAATTCATGGTGTTGTTTGGTTTTGCTACTGTCCATAAGCGGTTTGCTTACCATCAGGTGAATGGCATGCTCGTCTCGCCATTCATCGTTAGAAAAAAAATCAGTATCAAGTACAAAACTAATCTTTTGTATCCATATGTTGAAATATAATAAAAATTGAACGAGTTACACATCCAGTATAATCCGTTCACTCGCGTTGTTTGAATTATTAATCCTCTCATAGAAATTCCATATTGATTTGGCCGATGTTGTTGACGCGTGGATGTTTTAAGCTCGCTTGTAATACTAGTTGAAAAAACAAAAGCGAATGCATTTAATTAAATATTCTAGTAATTGGATTAGAGAAGTTGGAAACATCTAATGGTAAGGAATTAACGTCGTCACTTTTGCTCGCCTTCTAAGCTAAATGAAAGTTAGATGTAGATGTATTGCCAGCTTTTTAGATTGTAACTGTGAATGCTCAGCTTGTCTTGTCATTGGCAAAACAGACACAGCAAAGCTGTTAATAAGACTCTCGGCAAGTACTCTCGGTATAATGGTTCAACATTGATGAGACTGACCCATTTGTCTTATAGTCAAGACTACCTACAACGTCCCTCTTCCTACATAATACACTTTATAAATACACATTAATTTTCTAGAATTACGTACACGCCTGTATCTCCTAGGAGGTAGGCAGACATCCCACTAGATCCGCCCGAGGTTTGCTTAGATTTACGGCCTTATTCATAGACAGATTTAAAACCTATTTTAGTTAAATAATGTTTTGTCTTCTTCGCTCAAACTGAATTCTAAAGTCGTTTGACAGGGACACAACATTCGATATCTAAAATAAATTTTAAAGCTGTCTATGAATAAGGCCGTCGTTTCGTCGTCGTTTCTCGTTTTCTATAATATCTCTATTCCGACATATTATAGAAAACGAGTCTAAGGCAATTCCACGATTAAATAGTCTCGATAAACTCAACTGAGGTTTTTCAAAAAGAAAGCTCATAATGCAATGCCCAAGTTAAGAATCTAATTCAGGGTAAATAACAGTTCACAGCCCATGCGATGTCACTAGGTCACTGAAGCGAGCTCAAAGACAGCTTCCGTGGCGCAGTTGGTTAGACGCCGGCTGTGAAACGAGAGGCCTCGGGTTCGACCCCCGCACCGAGATAAATGCTTGTGGGAAGTACAGGTATTTGTTTCGGGTCTGGGTGTTTGTGAGACCTAAATGTCTCTCGTAATTTCTGATACTCACGACATAGACTCGATCTTAATGTGGTGTCAGGACAATGTATGTGAGTGTTGTGTGTAATTATTTATTTATCATAGAACTTTTCTTTCCGTCACAAGATTATAATAGTTAATAATCAATCATAAACTCAACTAACAATGATAAAGCTAGAAAATACATTGTCTGTAGATTTCCTATTCACATTGTATAAACCTTTTCAATACACGACTTAAGTCCATTTATCTTCACGCTGCGTTACGCTCGCCGCCCTACTTATTCCACGATGTTATTGTGCCGCATACTTTGTGAAGTCGCATGTTTACTTTAAACAACAGTTGATCCAGAAGACAAATAAAGTACTAGAATTATCTCTATAAGTTATTTTAAATTGACTGATTAAATTGACCTGATGATTATTCTTCATATTGACGAACCTGTTTTTTTTTGTCATTGTTACATTTTAACCTATGTCATATAGACAGCCTCCGTGGTGCATTTAGAAAAACGCCAGCTGAGAA
Source organism: Deilephila elpenor (assembly GCA_949752805.1). Lineage (NCBI taxonomy): Eukaryota > Metazoa > Arthropoda > Insecta > Lepidoptera > Sphingidae > Deilephila > Deilephila elpenor. The sequence continues at coordinate 14,793,873 of OX457097.1, read as the reverse complement.
ACGAGAGGCCGCGGCTTTGATCCCCGCACCGAAACAAATATTTGTGTGATCCACAATATTTGTTTCAGGTCTGGGTGTATGTAAGACCGAAAAGTCTCTCATAGTTCCTGAAACCCACAAAACAAGACTCAGTATTTGCGTGAAATCAGGTCTATGTATGTAACGGTCGGGTGTATTTATTTATATTAATATTTATTTGCTTTTTAACTAAAATTGTAACGAATATCATAGAATATCAATATTAACAAATACATACTTTACTTTACTTTGGTTAGAGACCACTGTTTCTTTCATATTTCAATTTCAATTCCCAATTAACATAAAAACCTTTTTGACCTAGCTCTCATCCAGGCGAATACATAAGTGCTCTTTGATTATTAATCTTTACTGTATCTCTATTTTCTCGATTGTCACTTCTGAAGATAACAAAAGTCATCAGTATGACGTATTTATCTACTACAAATATTACATAAATAAAATAATTCGTTCTCGAATTACACCCGCAACAGAAAACGTAAAGACGTGGTTAATATGTAAAGATATGCCAGAAGTACTGATCACTAATATCAAAGTATAGTAAAGTTTGTCCTTGACCTCAATGCAAAGTGGAACTTGCCAACACATCCATGTCATAAATCCAATGAATCATAAACACAGGCTGTATACAAAAAGCGCCAAGAGAAGTTGTGCAGAAAGGTAAGTAATAATATTATTGCTATAGTTGTGCAAGTGAATAACAGCTTAGATGGGAGAACAAATTACTGCAAGTTTGGAACTTAATATTGGAGACTACGATTGCTGTGAAATATTGTTTTTATGATGCAAGAAAACACCGTAAGGAAACTACAAGGAAATTAATGAAAAAGAAAACTATAAGGACCTATTATGTTTTCATATTATTTTAGTAAGCAATAATAAAAATAAAAGAATAAAAAGAAAAGAAAAATTCACTTGTGATAGAACATTCATATTCGCCGTGATAAAGACCGCCATAAATTATGACAAAAATTAACATAATGACCCACGAAACCGTGTCGCATTTTGTGTCGTCCTGTGTTTACCCAATACCGACCTGGCCGACATAAGATTGTTAGTTAATGCTTTTTAAAGATTTCAATGCACTTAAATTCAATTTGATTATATTCACTTTCTCGTCCACTGCAATTTGACTGCCTCCGTGGCGTAGCTGCGCCACGGTACGATTACAAAGCTAAGGTCTCGGATTCGAATCCCGGGTTGGGCAAATTAGTAATAGATTTTCTATTCATTATCATCCGGAATTTGTTCCCGATATGCCACATCGTGGGATGCAACTCATAAGGCGACACGTGGGCGTCTTGGTTGCATTTCTGCCTACCGCTTCTGGGAAAAAGGCGTGATGCTTATGTATGTACATGTACTTTTCCGCCCAAGTACAATAATAAATCAATAGTACAGATTGAGCATTCTGTCATTCCAATTTATTGTACTTGATATAAACAATTGTCATATTTGTAGCGTCATAACAGTGACACAAGCGTACACGTCTTGTGCCAAATGCCAAGGCATTTACGCCCTACATCCAATCTTCCGCAGACCCGTTATATTTTCACATCGTGTCATAAACAGATATCGATTATGGTTGTATTAACATATTAATTGACAAGGGGAGGCTATGGGTGTTTAGGGGTGTGGAATAATTTCGTCTTTGACACCTAGTCATAGATTGAGGTTAGCAATTTGGTTTGTTGTAGGTCGGAATACTGCTAAATTTAGTTTGAAACCAGATTGCCTTCTAAATGCGCCCTCATTTATGTAGGTACAATTGTGTCACCAGATGAGACAGATTTTCTCGCCAGTAGAAATAAAATCGACTAAAATAGAACCTTTTAAAATAGCACTACAGTTAACCTCCGGTGCAGTAAACAATGCTGTAACAGGTTTAAATTGAATCCATCGATCTATCAATAATATTGTTGTATATTTTACTACCAGACTTTTTTCTTTTTCTACGAGATCTAAAGCTCTGTCCCACACGGATATTAGGATTACGAAATAACTTCTTCCATTCGAACTTTTGATATTGCATTTAGTAAACAAATTAAATGAATAAACTAAATCAATTTTTAGACTGCGGGTTCGTTCCCCGCACTGAAACAAATATTTGTGTGAACCACAGGTATTTGTTTCGGGTCTGGATGTTTGTGAGACTGGTAAAGTCGTCGTTTCTGATCGTGTCAGGACTATGGGACTGTTGGGTGTATTTATTCATATAAAGATTAAAAAAAAACATCTGTCGAAAATTTCACAACTCGCACAACTCAATCACACGTCCAGAAACGAGATGCAAAATAATGATCGATATCAGAGCACCTCCGCATCAGCACTGAAATATTAAAATATTAATTAAAATCAAATTTAACGCTCAAACTGATGGTTAGTCGGTCTGAATCTTGATAGCGAATGGATTATGACTCGGCTAAATTGGAATTTTATGGATTTTTATATTCATTACCGCCGGCTTGGTTGGAGCTGTCGCGATCACTCCGCTCTGCAGTTGATTAGTCGGGAAAATCTTTATTAGCATTTTATTGAGCTTTGTGGAATTAATTCTCTATCAGCCTTTTTTAATGGACATAGGCGTTTGTAATGTAAGAGGATTGAAAAGGCTTTAATTCTATCTCTTTCTCTCTTCAGCCACACGAAGTTCATCTCTCAAAAAAGGCCTCCCCCATTTTAATTTACTATGATGGAAAAGATCAGATTAATGTTAGAATGGATTTTCAGAGGATTAATAGTCAAACCTTTGTCAGCATGTTTACAAAGTATCAGGAAGTAGTTTAGGAGCCGTATAGTCACTTTACCAGAATAATAAATGAAGAACCTTCTAATGCGGCTCTTGATCTCCAAGGTAAAGTTGATTCTTGTTGGAGTGATGGGTCAAAAGTAAAGACGCGCAGCGCAGTATTTCAATTAATAACTTTAATACACTTATTTTTGAGACATTTACATTGTTTTATATTTTACACATGCCTTACAGTTCACGAGAATTTTGCAAGGAAGGCCATGACAGTTAATTAATAACGTGCGTAGATCGATCGATTACTTATAGACCCAATAGAAGGGGCTGTATATATTTTTTAATATTAAATTATAAAACCACAATTACCACAGTTCTAATTTTAAAAATCAAAGTTTTCTCGTCCTGTGTTCAATCCTAAATAATAAGTTGGTAATATCTAGATGCTCCTGAACTTGTGTAAATTTATGGAAGGGTCAATATATCATTGGTGAGTCAACCATGTACTTCTTTACCACTTTTACAAAAGACTTAAATAACTGAAAATAATCATGGTCTTCAAACCGAAAATCGAGAAACTTAAACAAATCTGGACAATATAAGGACGACAGAAACAACAAAAAGTGTATTATTGTCTCATAATGCTTAATAATAGCCCTTGTCTACCCATTCTATATACGCGACCCTGTGTATAGAACCCAATCAATAAAGGTCTTTCATCTACAAAGGGCGGGTTGTCTGCATTATTGGAAGTTTCCTTGTATGTGATGTTACAGTATATTAATGACCAGTGTTTACACAATCTACTTATATGAAGGTAACTTTTTTGCAATATAACTCTTCAGTTATCATGTAAGGTCCACAAAAAATTTTATGACATCATTATCGGCATGGCGGACTATATGGCCTAACACCTCTCAATCGTACTCTCGATTGTAGAAGAGGCCCTATCCCTGCAGTGGCACGTATGGGCTGATCCCACGTACATACAGACACAACATTATCATAAAGTGACACAGTAGTCCATTCCTTGTGAACGAGAGGAAAGCTATAACCTTTTATATCCGTGTCTTGAGGATTACAGAGCTACTGGTTGGTGCCACTGGCCAAGCCAAGACATTGCGATCGAGCTGGCTTCTTTAAATTCTACGTCCCATACTCGGAGTTGAAGTATAAGCCGGGAATGGCGAATAACTATTTCCATATTTTATCTTGGGACGGAAATGAGCTCGGCGAAGTTTTGATTGGACTAGTGTGTACTTACCCTTAGCATCCTCTAAAGGTATGACAAATGTAATAGGCATGAGTTTACGTATGTAATTGATTATCCTGTTCAATAAGAACATCTACATATCCCTACTTCTTCTAGAAAGCAAAATACAGTCAAACACGTAAAGTAAACTCACGCCTTTTTCCTAGAACGGGGCGACACAGTGTATCAAGACACCCACGTATGGCTTGTGCCTTCCATCCCACGATTTAATAGAGGCGAGCATATCACCATAAAGGGCATCAATTACTGACTCCGAATTGAGAATGAATAGAAAAATCCAACATCACTTTGCCCAAGACTCAACAATCTCAAGACATCAGCGTTCTAACTGTACCTAACTGCGCCACCGAGGCAGTAGCAAGCATAATCCTGACCTATGAAATATCTGTTCATCTCAGACCAAACTGTTTGCAGGTAAACCGATGCACAGTTCACGGCACAATAGATCCGGCGCTCCGACCTCCCACAAACTAGTGTTGGCAATAACATTGTACAAAGGTGATACGTAATTTCATTGAGGCCTTGTCATTGGTGGAGTTAGATTAAATGTATTGTGCTGGTTTGAGAGGCGTTTCGAACACACTGATATTGAAGATACAAAATATAGGACTTGGATTAAATTGTTATGATAAAGATTTCTGCATAGCGCAGTTTATACCCCAGCAAATACAAGTAAATTAATAATATAGATAAATACACCCAACACCCACATAATATATTGTCTAGCTCCCATACTAAGATCGAGTCTTGTGTCGTAGTTTGTGTCGTGGGTATTAGAAACTACGTGAGACTTTTTGGTCTCACGAATACCCAGATCCGAAACCAATATCCACAGGGGATAACACAAATATTTGTCTCGGTGAGGGGATCGATCCCGCAGTCTATTTCACAGCCGGCGTCTAACCAAATACGCCATAGAAGCTCTCAAAAAAGAACGACTTTATTTTTAAAGTGATCAATAGCCAACAAAAAAATGGATTGTGAGGTCTTCGTGCCGGTTTGATGGTCATCGACAATGTGCGTATTTTTCTATTAAAAAAAAAATTGTTGCGTAGCAAGGATCGAATCAACTGCTGCTCGTTTCAGAGTCGGCGTCTAACTAACTGCGCCAGCGTGACTATCATAATATATTACATGATCATTAACACGTTATTCCAGAATGAGCGTCGCTTAAGTACGTTCAGCATGTTCCAAAAATAATCGTCTCAAAATCATGTGACATTAAAAGCGCGATAAAAAATTCATAAGCCGCAGCCGTCAGTACGGCAGAGTTTAATCGTGAAAAGCGCAGCCGATAGCGTTTTCATTTATGCACCGTTTTATACGAACATTATCGCTGTATGAATATTTCATGTCCGACTGGATGTGGACATCGTTAACATTTTTTTATGGAAATCGCCAGATTATCCGCTCGCCTGTTGTTTTACTGGTTCCCGATTTGTTGTTTAAGGGATTTGAATTAGTTACATGTTGTGGTTTTTGTTTCGTAATATTTATCTAGTGTAAACGTGCTTTTTATGTTTATTACGTGCTAATCGATCGTAAACGTTAAAAATATAATTTTTAATCGCTTAGTTTTAGTAACAGTTCGACTTAGTTGTGGGAACCAGCGTGAAACGGTAATCTCCGAGTGTACCAAAGATATTTATTTTACATATAGATTTATGTGTTCATGTTGAAATTAAGTAATAATAAACGAGGAATACACATCCAACTACCAAAACTCAGAGGTTTGTAGAATCGAACCAGCGACCAATAAATTGTCAGTCATGTCAATTGTTACTGGAACACTGCCTACCCTTCGTGATTACAAGCGTGAAAGCGCATGAAAACCTTACTCAAATTACCCCTCAACTAACTCATAAATTAAACAGCTAAACTCGCAAACAAACGTATAATATTTAACTCAAAACATGGCGTACTGTTGGACAACACAATTTAGTTGCGCATTTGTGCTGTTTCCAACTGTACTGAAGATGAACATTTCCCATTAACATTCAGTTTTGTAATAGGGAATATTTTCATCGGCGCTGTAACGTCTCGTATTTATCTCTGAATATATAAACTCACGCCTTTTCCTGAAGGGGTAGGCGGAGGTGCTGCCAGGATACCTACATTTCACCTTGTATGATCCCCCATGATGTGATAGGGGAGCCTATCGCATATAGAGCCCAAATTCCTGACTCCGGGCTGATAATGGTTAGAAAAATCCAATGTTACTTTGCCCGACTCGAGATTGGAACCCGAGACTTCAACTTTGTAACCGTACCGTAGTACAACTACGCCACCGAGGCAGTCGTTTCTCTCTGAATATGTTGAATATTTGCCAGAATATTTCTGATAAATCTTTTGGAGACAATAATAAATACGTGATATAAATGGAAATTCCACGAATTTATTGAATACCTAAAATATTATATATAAAATACTATTTGTACTAGAGAATAACGGATAAGTTTCTCTAGCGTTGCTCTTTTCAATACCTGCTTACAATATATTGATTCACTAAGACCCATAAAAATAAATATATTGTAAAAAATATATATTGATTACAGTAGTCGTTGCTTGGTTTTAATTCGCAGCGGTTCATAGATCATTTATATGTGTTATTTCATTCCAGTTTAGCAAAACAATGTTGAATAAATAAAAAACTAAAATGAATTATACCATATTCAAGATACGAATAAAGAAAATGGAACAAATATCTAAATTTGAATTTTCTGTATAGTATTTAATTGGTAGATAAGAACAAAGGAATTATATAAATTACGTACCTTGGATGTTATTTCGTATCTTCGATAATATGTAATGAATTTTTTTTAATAGCAGTATTAGGATAAGAAGTAAAATCTTACATAGAGAAATAATGATATGGCACGGAATCAAAAAACGTATTCTGATATAAATTATCTATGGTAAAAGAATTAAATTATGTTTCCCTAAGCGTGGTTGAAATTTCTATGACACATAAGCCTAATTAGTTTGCATAAGTGAGTGCATTCGATTTCCAAAAAGATTTAAATATTTTCTTAGTAGGTAATGTTGAAATTAAAACCAAGTTAAGTTTATATCCAGTATAGATGACGAATCATGAATCAGATCATAATTATCAGATATTAAGGACAACTTCATTACATTACACGTTCGTGGATGTAATCCAACCTGCCATCCATAACGTAATTACCTCTCACTCCAACAAATTAATATCCCTATCTCCATCCTTGTCTCGCATTGATCCGTGACGAAACGCGTTTATTTTTATGAAGCCACCGTTCACCCAAAAATTGAGCGAAGTACTCCGACCCTTATATGGTCTAGATGTCGAAACAAATAGCCTACTTAGGGACACTTTATAGACTTTAGTAAAGATGAGTGAATTTTCAGACTTAAACCAAAAAATAGGGTTAAGGCCTTGAAGCCTTTTAGTTCCATCAGACTATGGAAGTCAAATTGTATGGAAATTTTAAAAACTGTGTATGGGTTTTTGATCCCCTTCTAAACCCCTAAATAATAATATATTAATATGTACCGCTGTTGGCTGACCAGACAAAAAAAATATCTCTTTCCTTAAAAATAGTACACGATTTTCACACAAGCGAAGCCGGGAGCAAAATTTGTAAGTTATTGTAGCTGTTGTGTGCGAGTGTACTTGCAATATGAAACTATAATATCATAAACTATCGTATGTTATAATATTTAGACAGTAACAGTACAACCGTTGCGGAGTTTAAACAGTTAGACAGATTAGACAACCTCCGTGGCACAGTTGGTTCAACGCCGCCTGTGAAAAGAAAGGCCGCGAGTTCGATCCCCGCACCGGAACAAATATTTGTGTGAACCACAGGTATTTGTTTCGGGTCTGGGTGTTTGTGAGACCGAAAAGTCTCTTGTAGTTGTCATACCTGCGTCACAAGACTTTTTTTTTTTTTTTTATTTATTTATTAGGTCACCAACAATTGTTTACACTAATACTTATCTAAAACATTCACATATTATATATTAAATAAGTGTAACAATTACTTATAGGTAGACACAACATACACCAAATTTAGCAGTTCACATACTATAAATATTTAAAAAAAAGCAAAATTAAAAAAAAAAAATCTTATAAGATAACATTTAAAAAAAATACAAATGATGGCATGTCTTATAAAATTACAGTGACACCTAAATGAGCAAACAAAATAATAAAAAATAAAAAAGACAAAAAGGAAAACAAATAAAAATTAAAATCTCAATTGGATCCCATTATTGACTTGTGGATAGATTTTGTAAGTTTAGTCAGGGAGTCAGCATGCACATCAATAATATCACTGTATCCATTTATGATTTTGGCAAACCTAGCGAAGGGTGAGTTCGAACCTAAAACAGTTCTTCTTAATGGTGGGCAAAGCGGCGTAATTGGCTTCCGTGGAATTTTTGAGGGAGCACGTAACCTAAAGAGATTTAGTAGCGTAGGGCAATCAATTTTATGTTTAAATATTTTACAAGCGAATATTGCATCATTGTACTCTCTACGTTTGGCCAAAGATGTAATTTTAAAATACTGAAGTCTGTTGCTATAAGATGTAATTGTTTTGTGCACACATGAAGAATAAGCAAGATGCCAAAGAAACCGTTTTTGTAGCCTTTCAATACGCAGGGTATGTGTTGCATAGTGAGGTCGCCAAACTACACTGCAATATTCTAATATACCTCTAACCAGGCTATTATATAATAAGATTTTTGTCTTACAGCTTCAAAAAGACTTGCAATTTCTTATAACAAAGCCCAATATTTTTGATGCCCTCTTAACTATATGCTCGATGTGTGGTGTAAAGGTGAGTTTTTTGTCAAAAATTACACCCAAGTCTCGGATTGTATCAACTTCATTAACTTGTTCCTTTCCAATAAAATATATGGATTTAATAATTTTATTATTTCGACTAAACTTGATGTGATGACATTTTTTAATATTCAGATACATATTATTATTTGAACACCAATTTACGAGTCTATCAAGATCTTCCTGTAAAAGTTTGAAGTCGTTGTCGCATTTTACTACCCTTGCAAATTTTAAATCATCCGCATATAGATAGACTTTAGAATTTTGAAAGCATTTGGTGATATCATTGATGAAATAATTAAATAATACTGGACCAAGATGAGAACCCTGTGGTACACCCGAAAATATGCTCCTTTGCGTAGACTGAAATCCATTAACAAGGACATAAAATGACCTTTCTGATAGATGAGTTAAACCATTTCAATAACTCACCAGAGACACCGTATGCATGTAGCTTGGCAAGTAATATTTTATGTGGTACCTTATCGAACGCTTTACTAAAGTCAGTATAAATGACATCTGTTTGATAACCACTATCTATTGCCTCTGTCAAAACCTCAGTAAAAGCGACTAGGTTAGTACTTGTAGATCGAGAACTGACGAAGCCGTGTTGATGGTCAGATAGGAAAAGCCGCAAATATTTTTGTAAATGAGGATAAAGAAGAGCTTCGAAGACTTTCGCAAGTGTAGATAGTATTGATACTGGTCGATAGTTAGCAACATTGTCATCTCTATCAGATTTATAAATCGGAACTACTTTTGCTAATTTCCATTGCGTCGGATAAATACCAGAAATCAGTGATTGATTATAAATAAACCTTAACGGGTAAACTAACTCAGCGGCACATGACTTTATGAACATGGGATGTATGTTATCTGGACCAGCTCCTTTTGTACAGTCTAGACTTTTTAGCATAGTAAGTAAAGTTTCATCATATATGGGAGGTATATTTAACTGTAAATTACTTATTTGCGTTGATGGAAAGCAAATAGGTGTTTGCTTGTCTTCTGTCGCAATATCTAACGTATAAATGTTCTTGAAGTTGTTAGCAAACATTTCGCATATTTCTGTACCATCAGATGTCGTAATAAAACCATTAGTCATGGACTTGCATACATACATACACAAACTCATGCCTTTATCCCAGAAGGGGTAGGCAGAGGCGCCACTAGGACACCCACATTTCGCCTTGTATGTTCCGTCCCTCGGTGTGATAGGAGGTGAGCCTATTGCCATATCGGGTCGCTCAAATTCCTGACTTCGGGCTGATAATGAATAGAATAGTCCAATATCACTTTGCCCGACCCGGGAGAACCCGTGACCTCAGCTTTGTAACCATACTGTAGTACAACTACGCCACCGAGGCCACTTAATTAATCTTAATATGGGGTCAGGACTATGTATGTGACTGTTAGGTAAATTTTTATTAATTTATTTTACAATATAATATACACATATAATAACTACTTCCCTATTTTAAATATATACTAATTCTCTCTCTCTCTCTCTCTCTCTCTCTGTGTGTCTTTATTTGTTTGGTCAAAGGAAAATAAAGCTGAACATATGCCTCCCCAAAAGACCAACAACACACTAATTACAAAGAAATAAGGCCCTCAAATTCTAGTTAGACTAGTGAAACATTCACTATTCGAAAACAGACAACAAAACAAACCAACAATCACGACTCATAACCCATTCAAAAACAATTGCAAAGAGCCAGCAAACTTTCATTCACTTTAAATGCACGAGTACATTTAGGTAAAAAGCGTTCACAGTTCACGGGGAACAATTAGCGACTATTGGAAATTTGTCACAGTACGGAACGCTTTTTCTTCTAGCCCAGTAAACTAACGACAGACGGTGCCAACATTCTTTCCCAGGTTTTTTTACATTCGTTTAGGGATTGGAATGGTCCGTGCATTTAACGTGACCCAGTTATTTGGTATTATAAGTGGCGATTTATTGTAGATTCGTTTGGTATTCATACAGGTTGGGTAGAAGAATAGATCGATACGGTGCTTTTATTAATGTTCCGTGTTCCAATTATATCGTTTTTAGCTTACCTTTTTGGTTTAAAGATAGCATTAATGGATTATGAGCCATAAAGTCGTAGGTATATACTTCATGTGAATGTTTTGATTTAAAGAACCAAATAAGAGCCGACCTGGATTGGTACTTGAAGCCGGCATGGCAATAGACTGACTTGTATAGAATTTTTATGGAAATAAATCTTAGTAGTAAGTCAGTATAAATGCACCCATAATATTAAAACTTAAATGGTATTATTTTATGTTATGACTTAATATTAATCAATTGCGTGAACAACAATTTAAAATTTTAAACTTTTATTGCAGTAATTACTGCGTTAAAAGTACTGTGAACTTAATATAATTTCGAACTACGAAGCGTGAACAACATCTCTCGGCGACAGTCATTCGTGAAGTTAAAATGCAGTCTTTTTAATATTCAAAAATATACAGCTACATTTCATACTAACAATATAAGAAAATTTATGTTTAATATCCTGTTTGGAAAACTTCATAGTATTTTATATTTGGCAGTTCTTTTAAATTTTTTTTATAAATATTTAATTATCCGTCTTGGGAAACTATTTTTTTATTTATGTTAACACACCTTTCATTTGTGTTTTAACGGTTGATTTCTTCAGTACTTTCATTTTTAATTCATATGCTCTTAAATGTGATGCTGAGTACCACAAGAATAAAATAACAATTTGGTATTATTTGAATTAGACGTAGTATTTTACGTTAAGTATCTTTATTCCTCTATGAGAGGGACGTGAGTAAGTTCTGAGATTAAGACACATTCAATTTAACGGTAAATAAAATTCGGTAGGTTGTTCAAATGTATCCCGAAGAGGTTCTTTTTCTAGATTTTACCAATGATGACACACTTTGTATGAGCTTATCGCTTAATTCACCTGTAAAATTTAAGGTCGTGAGTATGATTTCCAATCTGTGAACAATCAATTCCAATTCATTCAAAAAATAGTATAGATTATCTATTTTTATATAAGTTAGGATTAAAATTAATAAAATAGTAATTGAAAAAATATCTCAGTTGCTATTTTAATGTTGCGGTATAAAAACGTCTTGTTACACTTTTCAATCTATTTCAAATACACTTCGAAGTTTTTGGGATAAAATAAAGTCTAGAATGTTTTAAGCCCACAAACAAATCTTATATAATAAAAAAAATACATCTTAACAGAAGAACAAACAAAAATATACACTTTCAAGAATAAAATAGTATTCATAATAATCATCACCCACAAGATCTTAAGCTAAATGCAGTGGACTGCTTCCATAAATTTTCTGTAGCATCCTGTTACGAGCATCATGCATCTAGAGAGCTCTACAACTTAATATAATTTTATCTAGCAAACCCACACACACGCAAGCGAATACGATGCTTTTTACAATCAATAGAGAGATTGATAGGCCTAAGGCCATAGTCGATCCCACTGATCACCTATAACATCGTGGGACGGAAAATACAAGGCGAAACGTGGGTGTCCTAGTTGCCCTTCTACCTACGATTTCTAGAAAAAAGGCGTAAGTTTATGAGTAAATATCCTTCAATCCCAAGACAGAACACCAACTCGACAAAATCACACACTAAGCCACGATTCAACCTACATGATAATAAAATAGGGATACTCTGAACCTTTCGACATCAAAGTGTTTAGCGAAAAAGTTTCAAAGACGAAAGGATTTGGCCGAGTAATGTTGCGATGGCACGCTGGTTCGATGCCCCGGCATTTATAAAGGAACATCTCGGGGTCAATAGCGACATTTGAATAGAAAAGTTGTCGGATCAGAGCGAGACGCTGTTGGATGTCTGGCTTTTATATTTTGTTTACCGAAATATTTTGTTTATCGCTTGCTCGAAAGCTGGACTGAAACCTTTTATATGACTAAGAAAAATATCTATTTATTCAGTTTGTTTTACCCAATTTCTAATTTAAGCCTAGGTAACGCCTCTTCTTTATAATGCGATTTATCTAAAATTTTTCGACAAATTTGTCTTATTATGTAATTAAATAAATTATGTCATTTTCAACGATCCAAAGAAAACGAATGCTGCTAATGAGCATTCGCAGCACATCGAGATTCGTAAAGGTGTTTAGTAACGCATTGGTATATACCCCGTATAAATAAAGATTATACTCTTAAAGCCTCTAATAATATCATTGATCAAGTAAAATACAAAATTAAAACGATTTTTGTTGACGGTTTTTACGACTATAAAGATGCCTCCACTATTACGTATCCATCTAAGCACATCTATTTACATACATACATAAACTCACGCCTTCTTCCTAGAACGAGTAGGTAAAGGTACTACCCACATTTCGCCTTGTATATTCCCTCCCACGATGAGATAGGCGGCAAGCCTATCGCCACATCTATTTATACATACGTTAAAACTGCCTATAAGGTGGCTCTACCATTTATACCAAATAATATTGCTAATTAAAACTCAAAATACTCGTAGGTTTATCACAAAACATTTCAATTTATTTGTAGCAAAATGTTTGCTATAAAAGCATTTTGCGAAAATTCATTGCTGAAAGAATGAAAAACTGGGATCATGTTTCTGAAGCTAGGAACATTAAAATGGTATTTAGGTTATTATTTATAGCCTAATAAGGCTTAGACACGTTTTTTTATCAGTCGAGTGAAATAGCGAGAATAGATGACCATTATAAATTTCTATTTGGTTATAAAAATGTTTTACGTTAACGTCCTCTTTTACTTTTTGCCCTTTTGTTCTTATATTTTTTGACTCATATCAAATTACTGATGGAAACTTATTTATGACATTAATTCTTATTTGCTCTACTTGACTGCCTTAGTGGCGTAGTTGTACTAAGGTACGATTACAAAGCTGAGGTCTTGGGTTCGAATCCCGAGTCGGGCAAAGTGATATTGGATATTGTTATTCATTATCAGCCCAGAGTTAGGAATTTGTGCCCGATATTACGATAGCGTCGCCCCCTATCACATCGTGAGGCGGAACATACAAGGCGAAATGTGGGTAGCACCTCTACCTACCCCTTCTGGGAAAAAGGTGTGAATTTATATATGTAATTATTATCTTCTGCGTATAGTATATTTTTGTCAGTAATTCCATATACATATACTCAAAGCTCTGTTACTATGTGACAGAAATATGATCCATGTATCTATGTTGCAGCATTCTATTAATTTATAAGAGGAGGATTAAATTTAACGGTAACAAATAATTATATCTGCTAACAAAATGTGAGACAATACACATAAACTATTGGTTCTACGTATATGAGTACGTAATTAGTATAGACCAATTCCACTTTCATCACAAAAATTACACAAACCAAGCAAAATTTCTATGAAAAATCTATTTCTAATATTTTGATATTCTCAATATATTGTTAATTCAACGCACGAGATGCTGGCAAAGAAGAAAGATAATTTAAAAAAATATATGTGCTCATTGTAAGATAGAAGATTTTTTTAGCTAAAAATACACAGATGTGCTAAATCCACAGCCCTGGATGTTACGTAAACTGATATTATCCGATGAGGATGAAAAAAAGACAAACTTCAACAAACCTTCACTAAAATAATTGAACCTATTTACCTAATTAACGAAACGATAAATCATTTTTCAAATGAGAAAATTATATTCCACTAAAGTTTATAATTCATAAAAGAAAATGCTTTTAACGGTAAAAATGTATTTTTCATATATCATAATTTTAGGCATTTTTAGTTTATGATAACACCCGTTAAATACGTAGACGTTATTTTTTTCTATTACTATAATAACACCATTATTAGATAATTAATTTGTCAAATCTATATCACTTAAGTAAATACTAAAAATCATTATTTATTTTAAATTGAACCTGAAAGTAATTACCAAATCACGCACGCATATGTTTAATTAACCACGTGCATTTTAATATTTATTCAAAATCTAGAAACAAATATTTCTTGAGCGAAATACCTTAACGTTTATTATCTTGCATCTTATTAAAAACCTTTGTATTAATAGTATTTATTTCACTATATAATTTTCAAATGCAGCCCATTAAGAGCCAGAAAAATAATCAAAAAATTACCGTTCCATATCAGCGACACAATTTCACCTCGAAGTCATTATCCCAACACAACAGTTCACATTCTCCACAGAACATTCACACAAAGTCCAGTAGTACAATATTTTAGAACCTTGTCTTCCCAATAATGTTTTGAAAAAATACACGGTAGTCGTAAATGGCGCGGGAGGCACCCACGCACGTCCGCTCCCTAACGCAGTCGCGCGTCTACTGAAAATTTCACCGTACATGAACCTAATTTTCCTGTGCGTAATGATGAGGTCGTGTCGCGCGGTGTTTTTGTTTTAGTTCGCGCCCGAATAGATAGATGGCGCTGAGTGATATTTTTTGCGTTATCTCCAGTTCCGAAGTTTTGTGTGATCTTAACTTTTGTGGAGTGTTTTGTTTTTTTAGGTGTGTTTTGATTTATGTGAAGACAATTTCAAAGAATACTATGTAGTTATTTTTAATGGACGTTATTAATTTAAGATAGCCATTTTTCAGCAAAGCATAAAAAGGCCTAAGAGTGCTTTACCATAACTATTGACTGATATACACAACAATTAGGCTATTCAACACTTTTATCCTGTAAAAGATATATTGGATATATTTACAGTCAGACATACAATCCCAACTAATACATGCTTCAAAAGACATTATATATAATAGTACATATATGCTATCTTGTTTATGTAAGAAAAAGGCTTTTAAATTCGTCGGCAGGTTCCACTGCAAATAATATTATTGCCAAACTATTGTCCATCTATAAAAATATAAAACAGCTACAATAAAAACACTGGCAATGATGACCACTCGCAGTTAATTTATTAATACATAAAATAAGTAGTAAAATAGCATTACCCTATTTATTGTTGGGAAATTATATTCCACTTAGGGTCTCCTATAATTTTGCCACGCGGGGTATGGTACAACAAACGAGGAATTATTTTTAATTTTGCCACGACACAAGACTCGATCTTAGTGTGGGGTCAGGACTATGTATGTGACTGTTGGGTGTATTTGTATTTGTATTTCTTAATTGTCCTTAGCCAAAGGTTCACTGATTAAATCTGAACCTAGTTTTACTGAGACTCGTAGTTATTTTATAGGTCTTAAAATGACTTTATGTAACAAATATGTATAGATTACAGCGGCTCAATCAACATTTTAAGCCGACAGTTACATTTAAATTGAATTTATTTTTTATCTTTTACAACATAGACATTCCAATTGAATCTTCACAATGATAGTAAATAGGAAACTTTAAAGTAATGTTTCGTCTGAATCCAACAGTGAATATGCATTAAAAATAAATTCTGCATCCGCAATAAACCTAGGTAAGCACTAAATCATTTTCAACATAGCCTTTGAAATGCTTTGTAGTTCTACGAAAACGCTACGAAGTGCTACGAGATTGCTACGCGGTGCTGTGAGCATTTGTGTCGGATCGGTGTGTATATACTATATTATGTAAATAAAATTGTCAGCCTCAATATTATCTCGAGGTGTTAAAGAAGACATATTATAATTTGAGTTTTAATATACTTTTTAATATCGTTGTGATATTAGTTTAATTAGTAAGAAGCTAGACAAGTGTACAGGACCATGACTAATGGCACAATAATGCTATACTTGGTACAAAAATACTTACAATAGGTTCTCTATAAGAACATGATGTGTAATTTAATATTATAATTACCAGACAAATTAAAACCAGTATTCTTTCTGTGAAAACATTATTTTTGTATACTTTTGAGTATGTGCGATTTAAAACAACAAGGTTATTCCAAATCACTACCGTTGAAAGTCACAAAAAACCTGTTTCTTGAATTCCCATAGCCATCAGTCAATGTTAAAATCACAAGAAATACCAATCGCGATCTCTCGTAGCTTGTTTGCCACAGAATTAGAATTCAGCGGTAGGTTTGTGTTTTTTCTCTCTATGTACTCGATTTAGTAACGGTTTTTATTTGTTTCCACGGAATATACACGAGTTCTTTGCTATCAAACATGACCGTTTCGTTCATATTTGCCGTTTGCTATGAAACAAAATTTATCCTGTAACAGGATAGTAAAGGTATTATTTAAAAATATTGCGCTACGTTTTATTTGTTTTTGACTAAACTATTTTGAGCTGTGATAAACTTCAAATGGAAGAGATTTACTAAAGGCCGTTAAAGATTCAGTAAATATGGGTCGACTTGACCGGGGCTATGCTATAATCTCATTTCACCTTTCACGTACAACTCGATTTTGAACGGGCCGGCATAGATGTGTCAACCGGCAACAAATTGTTATCTTTTGCCAGTGGATGCTCGGTTTCAACCACAATACACTTATTGTCAGGTGAGTCTAATAACTTATATTTCCAGTATTTATAAAGTCAGCAATGGTTATATGGATAGCGGGCTAGATCGATAGCGGTGAATCAGTCAGAAAATTGTCATGAAGTAACGTTAGATTCTGTTAGTGAAATTCGTAGAACTTGCGCTATCGTTGTCGATAAAACGGTTCTGAGAATAGCTTCCATCTCTTGGAAATAATTAGGACACGATAAATGTACCCGGAAATTATATAGACCTATTTGTATGGCTGTATGAAACTATCTCCTTATAAAATCTTACTCTTAAATTACAAACACTGTTTCCTGATAATATAAATTACAGCTATTTTCCCACTTTCATTAATTGAGATTTACTATCGCAACACATCATAAATAATCCGACAATGAGTGTTGAATTAACAATAAATAAGAATTAAAGCAACAATATTTTTCAACTGCATTTCCCGCCACGCCAGAAGTTGCCATTGTGTAACCAATAATCCTGGAGCTTCTAGTTTTCAGAGCAACCGTAAATCAAAGTTCAACAATAAGATAGAAAGTCTACCCTCGGGACAAAGCCTGGGGTAGCTGACGTGGATCCTGAACAAAACCTTCGCGGCTGATTAAGGGATGAGGGTGGAGCGTTTTACATATTCACTATTTAAATCAATATATAAGTTTTATGGATTATGGCAAGGATTGCTTGACAAATAATATTGCCTTGTTGGCCCAATTGTACTCCAGTTTGATTGTAAAGCTGAGGTCTCGGGTTCGAGTGTTAGGTCAGACAAAGTGATATTGGATTTTTCTATTCATTATCAGTACGGAGTCAGGAATTTGTGCCTGATATGGCGATAGGCGCGCATGCATTAACCATTACATACATTAACCTACCCCTTCTGGAAAAAAGGCGTGATTGTATGTATGTATAATATTATTATATTTTCCAGGGGTTACTTATATTACCCTTATACTAAATAATGCCTATAATTTAAAAAAAATCGTATAACCCTCTACAATTCCATACCTTACACCGTTTCGTCGAATATCTTCCGCGCACTTCCTTGCGACACGAAACCGACCTTATTATTATAACAATAGGGCTCAAGTGAAATTATTTAACAATGTTTATATTCGATTATTCTTGACACGCTGACAGCGGGTTTAGAAGTATGAATGGGCAAGCAGGCCATGATTTTGCGTCACTTAAACATGTAACGGGGCTTTAGATGGAAATATTCTTCCGGATGCTCTTGAGATCAAATTCGTTTATTTATTTATTAAGTTATTATGATTTGTAAAAAAAGATTTCTTTTTGTTTCTTTTAAATCACAGTCTATCAAATGGCTAAGAAAGAAAAAAAAATAACCTGCTTTTCTTTGGCTCTATTTATTATTTCAAATATTGTACATTTTTTTTATGTTGTGATACAAAAACTCTCATTATACCTACTTTAACATAACATTTACGATCTTGGAGTATTTTATAAGTACAAATTTTTATCTTTCCTAAATTATGTATTGGTAACAGCATTGTAGCCAGTGTGACTACTGGACATAGCGAGACTTAACATCTTATTCAATTTTAGTCAACTATTTTGTATTAAGACCAAGACCTTAATATTGTATTTGTTTGTAAAAGTTTAACTATTCTCTAAAGTGATTGTATAGAAATCTAGAATGTAAATAAAGTGTAATATTGGCCAACTTATTTTTCTGATTTCTAATATTAAGACCAGAGTTCAATCATAACACTTTATATACTATTTTAGTTGTTGCTCTTGTGTATTTAGTTTTAGTGTTTTGTACTTCTTTTGTTCAATAAAGTTTTTTTTTTATTAAATCTCAGGATGGCGTGCGCTGTGGAGGTGTTTGGTTTTGCTACTGTCCATGTAAGTGGTAGTATTGCTTAGGCAAACGGTATGCTCGTCTCGCCATTCACCGTAAAAAACTTTAACATAATAATTATGTATGTTTAGCAAAATAAAATGTTCTACTTAGCTTAGGGCGATAAGCCGGGCATAATACATCACAAATAGAACAAATAATATTAGATATTAATCAAATTGTAAATGTCACGAGCGTGGATGCAAATATGGCGTATACACGTAATCACGAGAACAAATCCAGACATTAAGGTTAATTGCCGCGAGCGACGTCGGGAGCGCGCCTTAACTCGATAATTGAATGCAAACACGCCACTTAGAAAAACAAACAGCCGAATGTGGGTATGGTATTACTCGGTTGACAAATAACACTGGATTTCTTGTAGTAAGAACTAGGTTATATCCTCTGTTTTGTTTTGGGGAATCGAATTTCTTAGGCAAAGTTTGAAACTGAAGGAGGTACTTAACTCGTTTGTGTATATTAGAATTTTAATGAGGTCACATAAAACAAAAATCATTTATCATCAGCCCTTCCGCGTCCACTGCTGGACATCGGACTCTCGTATGGCACGCTACTGGGCTCGATCTTCAGCTTATCGTCTCCTACAAAAACATCTTGGTAAATAACATAGACTCCACTTGATGTTTTCATTCCATACGTAGCAAATTAGTCAATGAATATGGTACGTCATTACCAATGTCCATGAAAGTCTTCAGCATTTGTATACGCGTTGTTGGCCTCTCAAAATCGGAATAAAAAGAAGGACTAAGCACAGGAAAAGAAAAGTGGTACGGTCCCAGTAATCTCACTCACAAAATGAAATATAACAGAAAAGCTGTCGTTTCACGTCAATTTTCTGAGAAACGGAGGTACCATCCCGGTCGAACCTACAATTTTAAACGGCTTTACAAATGACCTTTTTAAGTGTTAAGATTAAGGATTTTTCCTTTGTAATGGGTTTGCCGAACTTTAAAGTAAGTGTTCTTTTGTTTTAGATAATTATATAATTATGAGTAATTTACCTTAGTATTGTGAGTGAGTAGTTACAAATAATAATTATTAAATAAATAAATACACCCAACAGTCACATACATAGTCCTAACCCCACACTAAGATCGAGTCTTGTGTCGTGGGTATCAGAAGCTACGAGAGACTTTTTCGGTCTCACAAACACCCAGACCCGAAACAAATACCTGTGGATCACACAAATATTTGTTTCGGTGCGGGGATCGAACCCGCGGCCTCTCGTTTCACAGGCGGCGTCAAACCAACTGCGCCACGGAGGCTGTCAATTATTATAATTGATCTTTCTATATGGGAAACATACATACCACCCAGATGGACACCAATATTTTGATAGTGGTTACTGTAGCAAATCGAAACAAACAATTAGTAAACCTGCCATTTTATTACAGTTCATGACGTAACAGTCTATAAGATAGTTTTATTTTGTGTAATTTAATCAAAACTTTTATGAAATCAGTGGAATGTTATTAATCTTGTTATATCTTAAAGCTAAGTAATAGGATGAATTGGAAGACGTGTAGGCGTCTTTGTTCAAATTCTTGAACTGGTAGTAGGCGTATTTCAGCTTCAGCCAATAATTTTTTTCTTTGTAGATCTTTTAGTAGACGTTCAAAAGAGCTCGCTTATTGATAAATAATTACAGTTTAAATACTGTAAAAGACACCTACAATAACAAGTGAACTGTGGGTGTTTTGTAAAATCCTAAGTGGCAATTGAGATTGTTTCATCTCTGGAAACTCTTTTGGGTCAATTTTCTGTGCTGGTCATGTTACTAAAATTGAGCCCACATGAGCTCAATCTACCACGTCATGTTGCCGATCAGAGTTCATCATCTAAATAAATATTATCTAGTAAATAACAATATGTTCTACAATACTATCAGTTCCGATCAAATATCATTCTAGTAAATTTATTTATTAAATTTGAATAAATTTCGCAGTATTTTATATCAACATGATTAGACTTTTATCAGATTAATTATATTAGATTGAGAAGCATGGTCGACTTTGTAATTTATTATTTATTTTTTTAAAGCTTTATTGCACACCAGAAATAAAACAAAAAGTGGACAATAAACAGAAAAAAGTACAAATTTTTGTCTCTTAAAAATATATAGTCTTTCTACTTACATGTGTGGATATGACTGACGACGATTCATATAAAAGTTGCAGCACATTTTATAGTTTTCATGAAGTTTGTTTTCACAAATGTTCGCGAGTAAAGTCGCAAACAACCACTAGGTCCATAAAAATTGATATTGTCAGCGAACGATAAAAGGCTTTAAAAATATCACTCATATTTAATTTACGATCACACATGCTTTATCCCAACGTTATATTGGAAAACGAACTCAAAATGTATAAGCATAAAATTCAAATTTCCATAAAGAGGATAACGCGCTAAATTTTCCATAGATCACCGATATGGTGAACTGTACTTTAGTGATCTTAGAATAAAGTCTATTTTGCGTTGCTTTTCTGAGTTGCACTAATTGTTGTTTCGCTAATGCGTGAGATCCGCAGGTCATTTACCCCCGTTTAGTATTAATGCTCTTACAAGCTCATTTTGACTGTTATTGTGAGACCGGGCTGTGTATATTGGGAGCCGAACATGATGTCTTTGTGACGTAAATAATGTTCGTTTGTTTTGTTATAGTGTAATGACAAAAATAATAGTAATATTATGTTTATTTCTTCCGTAATATTTTATGTAGAGCTCAATTTATACATATTCTCTTAGTTTATACTACTAAGCAAGCTTAACATGGGTGGTTGGTCAATATTAATAAAAAAAGTCAAATCATATTGCTCGATGTAGAATAATCTAAGATTCACACATTTATATAAAGCCTGTATTCAATATTGAAATTAACTACTAAATTGGATAGAGAAAGGCTCTTAAGCAAGTTTATCCATATAAATTATGTAATTGAACGATGCTTCAAAGTAACTTAGCTCTACCTACTGTCTCTACCTGTAAGCGGCCTCTTAATGTTTGAGTACCGTCGAGACTCTATCGTGCAACATAGTCGCCTTTATACATTGATGAAACTCTATCAGTCTCTACAATAGAGTTGTAATTATCTACATAAACTGAAGGTAGTGTTGAACAAGTGGCGCAAATATTCAGAACTGGAAATTATGCAACCAATATTGTTAATAATATCGATATAACATGCTATACGTGACTTTTATAAGTATAGAGTTTGATGAATTGCAGAAAAATGGTTGGTCTTTAATCCAATTGATCATATTAATTTATTAAGAATATATCAATTACCAATACCAATAAAGCCATTGTTTTTTTTAAGGCACTATCTACCTTTTAATTAAATTGCCTGTATAATAAAACCCATTTAAAATTGAAGGAAATAAAAACAAAAATTAAACTGCCTTGCCAAAATATAGTGTGCCAGGAAAATATTGAAAGAGTTTTCGAATAATTTCCCATTGGAGGCGCACTCAACACTCCCGTGTGTGCGTTGCTCGGCAATTTTATGAGCGAAATGATAAAATGCGTGTTAAATTTAAATGGGATCTGTTATTTGGGGCAAGCGTATTTTTTTGAGGAATTGAGAACTTAAGTTCAACGTCGCTAGGTACAAGTTGTCTATAATTAGATTTATAATATAAGTTTATTATTGTGCTACCCAGAGCACAGTAATAAAAAGTCAGTTATTAAATGAGCGGTAATTGTTATATTAGCGGCCATGGTAGGTCAATGAAATTTTATAAGGGGCAAAAAAACATAATATATAACACGATACGAAAAGTCGAGCATGTTACCTATATTCCTTATTCTGTATATTGTTTCATGAAGAAATAAATTAACTAGTCTTCAAATACCAAGAATTGAAGTGACACGCTTTTAATGCCAGAAATATATTTTTACAATCAGCATTTGCAACCATGTCTCCGTTATATTATCTCCTTATAATTTCTAATTTATTTTATACAGTTAGGGCCTCGTTCACCATCTTCAAGTAAACCGTTGATTAGGCTAGTCATCAGTAAAAGTCACCCGTGACATCACGTATCGATTTCACGATGCTCCAGTACCACTAATCCTATGATTACACTAATCAGTTCTTTACTGGCAACATCATCTGCCAGATAGCGTATTTACTTGATGATGGTTTCTTAGATTTACGCGAATGTTACACATTGAAATAAAACTATTTTATACGGATTTTATCGCGATTTGGTTTAATTTTTACATTTTTTAACTTCCCGACGTTTCGATTACTTTACAGCTTTCGTGGTCACGGGGCGGACTGAGGTATTAGTCATCCGCTCAGTGACTGTTACAATTAAACTACCCTTAATTTATAATTATTAAATTAAAAAGTTAATTTAAAAAGTTAGCTAGTATTTGCGATCCGATCTACGCAGAAGGAGCTCACTGTGTCTTGAGGTCTGGCAGCTGGTCTTTTGGGTTCCGATTTAATTAAATGTAGAATTGGATCCCATGATGGTGCAAGCTTCAAGCCATCTTCTCTATTGAAATTTGGATGTTTTTTAATTTCAATAGCCTCGCGAAACATCCTGGGCAGGAAACGGTGTTCTTTGGCAAGGATTTGGGGCTGGTCAAAGCGAAGGTAATGCTTGGAGCCTTCCTCTATGTGTTCAGCAACTGCAGACTTCGTTGAGCGTCGGTGTTTGACGTCAGCTATGTGTTCTTTTACGCGGGTCCCTATGCTTCGTTTGGTTTGGCCGATGTAAGAGAGGCCACAGTCGCAATCTATTTTATATACTCCCGGTTCTTGCAAAGGTATATGACACTTGACAGGTGGTAAGAATTGACTAATCTTCTTAGGCGGCTTGTAGTATGTTTTAATAGAAGCACGCTTCAGGATGTAGCCAATCTTGTCCGTGACTCCTTTTATGTATGGCAATATAACCGGGACCCGTTCAACTGTGGCTGGTTTCACTCGGTTTCTGTGACGGCGGCGTGGAATTTGGAGCTTGTTGTCTCGCAGTACTTGCTTGACGTGTTGCAGCTCAGTTGCCAGGTGTTTCTCGTCACAGATTCCTTGTGCTCTCTGAAACAAAGATTTACCCACGGTAGCTAACTGTTTTGGATGGTGGTGAGAATCACCGTTCAGATATTTATCTGTATGGGTCTTTTTCCTATACACAGTATGACCTAAGGACTGATCAGGATTACGGATTACTAAAACATCTAAGAAAGCAAGAGATTTGTTTTGTTCCAACTCCATAGTAAATTGAATTTTATTGTTAATGGAGTTGAGGTGATTTAAAAATGCAGTTACTTGGTCAGTTGGTAAAATTGTGAAAGTATCATCTACGTACCGCTTGTAAAATCTTGGCGAGACCGGAGCTGTACTAAGGGCTGTCTCCTCAAAGTCCTCCATGAAAATATCGGCGACTACTGGAGATACAGGTGAGCCCATAGCGACACAATCCATTTGTACATAGTATTGATTGTTCCACAACATGTAGCCAGATGTGAGGCAATGTTTGAGTAATTCTGCATATTCTAGTGGCATGTCATTCTCTGTTAACTTCTTAGTGACAATTTTGATGCAGTCTTGTACTGGTAAGCTTGTAAAAAGTGACTGGACATCAAAACTAACCATTGTTTCATTGTCAGCTAATTGTAGGTGTTTAATATCACTGACAAATTGGTATGAATCCTTCACAGATGCTCTAGTGTTTCCTCTCAGTGGTGAAAGCACTTGTGCTACGTGCTGAGCCAATCTGTAGGTTGGTGTGTCGATCTGGCTCACAATGGGACGTAGTGGAGCATTTTCCTTGTGTATTTTTGGTAATCCATACAATTTAGGAGGTTTTGCACACGATGGGATGAGTGACTTAGCGTTCAGATCTAACTTCTCGGAGTACTTGATTATTAAAGAGCTAGTGGCCTTTAAAATCCTGGTGGTCGGGTCTGATTTGACCATTTTGTATGTAGTGTCATCCGATAAGAGTTGTTCAATTTTGTTGTTGTAATCTGAAGTGTCCATCACTACTGTCGCATTCCCTTTATCTGCACGGAGAACAGTTAAATCCTTCATAGATCGCAGGTTCTTTAAAGCGATAAATATATGTTTTGGAAGATTTGGTTTCGGCACTTTGTTTCGTCGTAATAAAGATGATATATCTTGACGTATCGCCTCCGAATCTTCCTTTTTCAAATTGTTAATGAAGAGACTGTTCTCAACGTTACAAATAATATCTTCATACGGTATCCTACGTGGAGTTACGGCAAAATTTAGACCTCTTGACAAAACCTGAACTGTGTTTTCATCCAATGTATGTTTTGACAGATTAATGACCGCGCGTTGTTTGTCTGCGCCGGAGTGCGTGTTATCTGTGTTAGGGTGCGTTCCGTGCCTGCACTCGGAGTTGTTAGAATTTTTGACATTTGATTTTGATGAAAGTTTATCATATTTATTTATGTGTTTATTTTTGCATTCGTTATATTTAGATGTTTCTCTTTTATTTAATGTGTCCATGCAATTTTTAAAATCAAATGATGTTAATACTGTCTTTAACTCATTGGATGATTTTTCGATACAATTATTTAAGTAATGTAGGTCAGATCGTGTTTCATGTATGGTAGCTTGTAACAGTTTTTTACTCGCCTGGCTTAGAATTTTAGCGCTCCCTCGTATGGTTTTCTTCGGTGATATCTTCACACACGTGGGGATGAGATTATGATCACGGCATCTCTTCAAGAAATTCAAGGATGATATATTTCTTGCGCGCTTAGTTTTCAAATTCTCCAACCGGCGTATTTTGTTTGCAATTTGCAGTCCGTACTGGTTTGCATAATGGTTTCTTAGATTTACGCGAATGTTACACATTGAAATAAAACTATTTTATACGGATTTTATCGCGATTTGGTTTAATTTTTACATTTTTTAACTTCCCGACGTTTCGATTACTTTACAGCTTTCGTGGTCACGGGGCGGACTGAGGTATTAGTCATCCGCTCAGTGACTGTTACAATTAAACTACCCTTAATTTATAATTATTAAATTAAAAAGTTAATTTAAAAAGTTAGCTAGTATTTGCGATCCGATCTACGCAGAAGGAGCTCACTGTGTCTTGAGGTCTGGCAGCTGGTCTTTTGGGTTCCGATTTAATTAAATGTAGAATTGGATCCCATGATGGTGCAAGCTTCAAGCCATCTTCTCTATTGAAATTTGGATGTTTTTTAATTTCAATAGCCTCGCGAAACATCCTGGGCAGGAAACGGTGTTCTTTGGCAAGGATTTGGGGCTGGTCAAAGCGAAGGTAATGCTTGGAGCCTTCCTCTATGTGTTCAGCAACTGCAGACTTCGTTGAGCGTCGGTGTTTGACGTCAGCTATGTGTTCTTTTACGCGGGTCCCTATGCTTCGTTTGGTTTGGCCGATGTAAGAGAGGCCACAGTCGCAATCTATTTTATATAAGAAACGTCGGGAAGTTAAAAAATGTAAAAATTAAACCAAATCGCGATAAAATCCGTATAAAATAGTTTTATTTCAATATTTACTTGATGGTTAAAATGAGGTAAAAATCTCAACCTCCTTTTTTAAATTTTAAGAAAAAACACGTTGGCTCTTCAGCGGGAGGCAGGGCGGGGAACATTTGACCAATGATTAAAGAATAATAATACTTCAGGTGTCCAAGAGCTCATTTCGGGCTCCTGTCAAAAATTTGATGACGTTGCGCATTGTACAGGTGTCCATTTTGACAGATCACTTTGACAACAACAAAAACAAATGGAGAACATTTGGAGAACAATGCGCAACGTCATCAAATTTTTGACAGGAGCCCGAAATTAGCTCTTGGACACCTGAAGTAATATTTTAAAATCATTGCATTTGACGCAATATTGAACGAATGATTCGTCCAATTTCTTATGTCATTCACTTAATCAGCACATTACTTTATTTTTACTTGTGAAATCGACTGAAGACACTCTGCACATTTACTTGGCAATAATCGTTAATCAAAAAGTGACTAATCAACGGTTTATTAATTGAAGATGGTGAACGAGGCCCTTAGATAAAAATCTTAAGGTACCTGTATTGTATCAGTCGAGAGTAAAACTTATATACCTATATTTCTACGATTCAAAATTCCAATTCAGGCGTCAATCGATCTTATTTTTTTATTTGAATTAATCTGTTAAATAAGTCTGTCGATTATTCGGCTTAATTAAGCTTTAGTTAACGTAAAATAAATTTAACAAACTATGTAACAATTATTGAGGTCAAATCTCTATCAGATAAATAAAGTTAAACATCTTTCGGGCTTATTACAAAAGTTGCTCTATAAGTCGTAAAGTAGGGTAGTTAGAGTCAGGGTAGAGACGGGGTAGAGGGGTATAGTAAGGGATGGAGGTCACTCGCCTTCAAGGCCCGGTGGAGAATTAAACACGTAATTACTGTGATTGCACTGCGGTACATTCAATACTTTCATTGTAGAAATTGAGGGTAGAATGGATGTGGTATTTTTCAAACTTTTCTTTTCTCGGGCTAGTGTCAAAACTGCGCCGGGTCACAATATTTGTGGTGTTTGTTTTTTCTATGGTATGCAGGTTTTTTACACTGATTTATTTCAATGTTAAACTGTATGGTAATTGACTATCAATACAAACATGAAATTCCGAAGTCAGAGTATTTATTTTAGGCACCTTGGGATTCTAGCCATCGTCTCGACTGCGGCGTCCGGTCAGTTACCAACAGGCTACCATGCACTTCCAACAGTTAACCTTGCTTATTTCCATATCTGTTTTTGTTTCAGTATATTCTGTTTAACATAACAAACATCTCCTACAATTTAATTTTCAGACTGTGCTCATAAATAATTACCGTCTCCATAATTTATTATGTAGATGTACCGTCAGCCTGAGGCGGCGTCCTCCGAAGAAGTATAAAGCGGCTTGTCAAAGATAAATTGGGTTTGGGGCTTTACAGTGCTTGACCGTGCCGTAATTTAGATTAGCCGCCCGAATCACACCGCGTTCAAACTTGAATGCATCGGGAGTATTGTATTTTGTAATGGTTTTGGGATAAAGTGTCAGTTTTACAATGTTCAATTAAAATTTATTTGTTGCTAAATTTGACAATAATTATTCTTTGGCAAATATTCACGGTAAATAAATAATTAAGATAATAAAAGTTTCTTGTATTTTTTTTGTATTTTTATTCTACAATAGTAACATCATAATGTAGAGACACATGTATCGATGATTTCTTTACATCGGATCTATAAAAATGTTAGAAGAATATTACTGGATTTTTATCTCTTCATAAATAAACATAAAATATACGTAAACTTCACATTCTACTATCTCACATCGTGAAGCGGTTTGCCAGTACAATTATAAAAAAAAGTTAATAATTTGGCAATTTGCACGCTAAAGTCCTATAAAGTGTGATTCTATCGGAAAAAAACATTGCTATCAACAAGCTATTTCTCACACATCCAGTTCCCGAAATGACATACCACCATAAATATGTTTTTACACTTTAAAGCACACTTTAATTTAAATAACTCCCTGTTTCGAGTACAGGTACACCAATTTGAACGCAAACTAAATTGAAGACTCAAACAGAAGGCACTGAACAAACAACTTCCAGTTAAGATGCCATTTTGTGAGTAACAGCCGAGAGGATTAAGCCAATCTCAACCTTTGGACCGGGGCTCTTTGAAACTGTTGTGTTCAGGACTTCTGTCTTGAAAAGTTATAGTTTTAAATTGTGAATAAATGGAGATGGTAATAATTGGTTTCTGCACTGAATACGAAATCGTTAAGAAAGTCGGATTTATTATATTTTGAGTGTACATATAAATATAAATTCACGCCTACATTATCAAGAAGCCAGAATATATTAAGTCTAGTGTCATGTATTGTTTTTGAGATTTTTTAATGTCGTAAAACAAATTAAGGTAAAGTATTTTAAGTTATAGTGTACACCACGCTTAAAAAGTGTATATTTCAAATTATTCTAAATAAAAAATATACCCGATAAAAATATTTATTTATTAATGTTTTAATTAAATTTTGAACGTGAACACGTTCTACTTATAGGCTTATATAGGTATATTAACTAACATAAAAGTACCATTGTACCATACCAAAGTACCATTCTACCTACCCCTATCGGAAACAGGCATGACTACATAAAAAATATTACAAATATTAAATCTCAAACCGGTATCAACATCTCCTTATTCCGTAGTATTCCTGTCATGGAAGGGTGCATTAAAATAGAACGGGGCCATTTCAATCAACTTCATGTCCCTTATTGGAACCACCTGAGGGGTCCTCAAAAGCACATCATTTATGAAAGGCTCGAGAATGGCACATTTAGACTTGCTCAATAGAAAATTTTCAACCCACTGATATCTTTTCCGATATTCGAGTGTTTTGCCCTAATGAGGTCGGCGAGTCTTTGAAGGGTTGATTTTTTTAAGATTATTGAAGTGTGCACGTGATTTGATGATATTTGGTATCTCTCGTTTAGTTTTTGATTTTGATCTGTAAGAGGATGGAAAAACATAAAGGCAATATGCAAGTGAGTCACGTTTTGTTGGTATATTTTGAGTAGCCCGGCAAAATATTAGAGCGATAATTAATCATCTCTTTCGGTGGATTCTTTGGATTGCACTTGCCACCAATATTATCAGTATTTAACTAGTAAGCTTTTATAATCCTCTGCAATCTTCGCTTTTTCTAATCTTCTTTTATGTTCTATCAAAATACTCTGCCTTTGTGCCTTTTTCTTTGATAGAAGTACCTGAATTTGATCCGCTTTAAAGTAATCTGTGGTAATTGAAGACACTAATCAACTTCCGGATTAAATATAAAGGTATTGTAATAAATTGTAGGAGCTTAAGTCACTGACCATCGATTGATAATGAGGACCGTTGCAATGCCATGTACATTCCGATCACGATGCAGACATAATCGCCACACGGATTAGCAAATTGATTGTCGTACATGCGATAGAGAACGGATACAGCAATGCAAATCTATTAATAGGACCTGCGAAATACGTATAAGTAGTTTATAGGTTTTAGTTTTAAATCGATAGATTTTTTGGATAACGTAGCTCCTGCAAATTATAATTGGTAGTTACATACATACATTTATAAACTCATGCCTTTTTCCCAGAAGGAGTAGTTAGAGGTGTTACCAGTACACCCACATTTTGCCTTATATGTTCCGACCCACGATGTGATAGGGGGCGAGACTATCGCAATATCGGACACAAATTCTTAACTCTGGGCTTATAATACATAGAAAAATCCATTATCACTTTTCCCGACCCGGGATTTGACACCTCAGCTTTGTAATTGTACCGCAGTACAACTACGCCACCGAGGCAGTCGAAAAATGATAGTTGTATTTTTATTTGATTTATTTTATTTATTTAAGGACCTCCAACGAAGAATACGGGACATATAAAGAAGAAAATGGTGTGGCGTTATTCTAGTTTACATTGTGACGTGATCTTCAGTTACAGGAGACCCAACATTATTTTTTTATGAAATACACATTTTTAGAATTATCTAATTGTATCTCTAATTGTATGTATATGTAAAAAATCCTCTGCAGTTGTTTTAATAACTGGGATATTACTGAAATTGAGGTAACCATGTTTTTCGGCACCGTTGAAGGTAGCGACAATCATTATTTAAGTAATAATACGTCAATTAAAAAGTCAGTGGTATGTGCCTTGACTTTGAACCCGCAGTCTTAAGTATGACTATGTGACCTCACTGTACTTTACTATCGCCCGCTTAAACAATCATTACAAGCTCAAAACTCAAAATGCGTTTTAAAATCATATTACTATTTTGTACTGAAAGCATATCTTTATCACCAATGAATGTTGAATTTCAATATAAATTCCGTTTTTCCTTTTTCCACCGCCACTTAAATTTAATTTCGCGATTCACTCAAATGCCTTGCAATTACACAACGTTATATTTATACAGCTAAACGTCTCAAGTGTTGAGAGCTTCTTAATGCACGCTCAACAATTAGTGAGACTCTGCTATGACCTACATCTTAGTTTAGATTTCCTTAGACCCTCATTTGTCCAAGCAACAATTTACCTTATTACTCACATGATGGAGACTACAATCCTTTCTCACCCTTCCCTATATGTCCGTCTTTTATTGAAACTAGAAAATAAAAGCTTATTCCAAGGTTTTACAGTCCAAATTTCCTTGAATGTTTGATTCTATGTGATTTGTGTTTGTTACAATTTTCGACGCAAACGAAAATCAATTTTAACTTCATGAAGTTAAAGTTAATAATTGAGTGTCAGTGGGTATATTTATGAAGGGAATATTACGTATGAGTGAGAAGTGCGGAGGTCAGGCCGGCACGTGTGAGGTCAGGACGTAACGTTGACGCTGTGTGGTCACTTACGTTCGGATATTAGTGTAAATTAGAGATGTAGCGTGTTCCTAGATTTACATTTGCAAATATGCCCACTGAATTTATGAGGGGGATGCCAAGGGAGATGAATTAATTATGGGGTAAGGAAAGAGTATGGTAATGTATTCATTACTATTATTAGTTTCATGCTAGATATTATGAATTGCGTGAAGGCCTATATTAGAATCTTACACAGATAAAAGGAAAAAAATCTAAACGTATGCACGCTGCGCTCAAATATATTTAGTCACTGGTACAATCGAATTTTAACATTATTATTATGATCATTTTAAATGTAAATAAAAGCTATGTATTTTACCATACCGTTTCCTCTGTTCACTTCACCTTAAAAAATCTACCGAAAAATTTAAAAATCCAGGTAAAAGAATGCCAAAGACATTGCATAACTCCTGCTAATTATTAGGAAAAAATGTTCAATTCAATAAAACTGCCAAAAAACGTGGCTGCCTCCCATAAAAATGTCCTCGAGTAAATCCAAACGCCCTCCTCACAATAACTCCTCAACTTCCAAACAGTTACACTTATTCCAAATCTATATAATATAAAACAATAAGTATGTCACTCAAACCTACTGATTTTAATTATTTTATTTTATTTTTTAAATATTTGGCTCTTAAGTAAACAATATTATGACGGTTTCTCTATTCAATATGAAATAATTATTTTGTTATCTAGATGAATGACGTGACGTCTTTAAAAATTACCAACATTTTTTATTCTACAAGTACTTACACATGTTTTTTTTGGAATCATCACCATCATCATATCAGCCTAAATTCATCCACTGCTGGACATAGGCCACTTCTCTATCACACCACTTTTCTCGGTTCTGTCTCATCCACAATTTAACTTGAAACTTAATGATGGCATCCATCCAGCATTTTTTGGAATAAAATTATATTAATAAAACGCAATATTCTTATACGTGTGAGTAGTGGACCGTAAGTAAAAGTGGAAATGCTATTGTGACTCAGGCGAGTGTATAGCGGTCAAAGGTCAACCAGCGTACGAGTACATCCGTTTTCAGTCAGGACGATATAATTGTGTGGACCGAAGACAGACGGTTATACCTCGCTGGTTTGTAGATCGGTGTATGTTCTTTTTATACCGCACTTATCATCTAATCACGTCACTGTTGTCCTACAAATATAGAAAATAAAAAATACATTAAAAACCCGACAGGCAAAACCGCAGGCTTGAATTAGTTCATGATAAAAAATGGCGACTGGGTTCCCTCAAAACCCGATGGTTCGCAGATAAAGGGAGGAATTGTTATAAATTTATCCGGCCAGCAAAAAGCCGGTGTCCCTACAAGGAACGCAACTTTTGTCATTGCGTTAAAAAAAAAAGTTTCAAATTGAATTAACAACGGACAATCCGGAATGTCGCGAGCGAATTAAAACTTCTCTCTTAATCGTTTTACACTGGGACGGAGTAGGACTTAAGGATGGTTCAAGTTGTCTAGTCTCAGAGTATTACGAAAGGCAATTTATTTCCTTGTTTTGTACCAAATGGTACTGAGTTAAGAAAATAGAATTACTGTTAAATATTTACATACATACATAAACTCACGCCTTTATCCCAGAAAGGGTAAGCAGAGGCGCCACCAGGACACCCACATTTCACCTTGTATGTTCCGTCCCATGATGTGATAGGGGGCGAGCCTATCGCCATATCGGGAACAAATTCCTGACTCCGGGCTGATAATTAATAGAAAAACCCAATATCACTTTCCCCAACCGAGATTCGACCCCGACCGACCTCAGCTTTGTAGTCGTACTGTAGTACAACTACGCCACCGAGATAATCGGTAAAATATATTAAATATTTAAATGTGTATTATGCAGTATGCACCATCCATCTTATTATTTATCGGTAGACACGATTACATCCTGGTGCTCAAAATCGGTTATACCTACTCAGGCTGAACTATTAATATCAGACTTGCATGTGTTCTAAGAGATGATTTCTATCAAAATGCGTATTAGTCACTGGCAGGGTAGCTACAAATATCTTGCATCAGATTTGCGGCGGGCAATCTTAAGTACCAAGCCAAAGGTAAAATCAGACCTATTACATTACGTCGGTTTTCTATGAGATTATGGTACCACCCTTTGGAGTTGACCTATCTGTACAACAGTATATGTTTGATCCGTCACTTTTTATAAATTGTAGAAACTAGCTGCAGGTCTAAAAACAGCTTTATACGAACATTAAACTCGCAAAAAAGTGACTATAATTTTATGGAAAGCCCAGTGCGGTCCACTGTCAGCATATCGCAATTTCTATTTCTTCCGCATACAATTGTGTTTCGACTTAAAGGAGATTGTAGCCAGAGTTACTACAGAACATAATGAGATTTTATGTCTCAGGATCGCAAGCGCAGTGGAATGCCAAGCATTGCTTTGTAATTGATGGTGTTATTTGGTTTGCTACTATCCATGAGCGAATGTTAAAAAATTCTTCACTTACTGAGCGATATAAGTATACTAGCCAACTCGTAGTTTTATCCGTGGGAGCTAATTCCAAATTCACCCCTGGAGTCCCGTAACTTCATTGTTTAATTAGGATCATGAAATGTCTGTACCTTATGGGCTTGGGTTGACCTGCCTTTTATGAGTCTTATTTAATCAAACTCCGCTTTAAGCTCTTATTTGATTTGCAAAAACATTACTTTAAGGTCGTATTTAAACTTGGCAGACTTTGTGGCGCTGTTGATTATATAGTAATGAGTATAAAACAAACAGTGTGGCTTGTTTTAATTAAAATTACCGCAGTTTGACAAATGTTGGTGATATCTACATATTCAGCTTTTTATTGGCAAACATGGTTCTAAATTTGACATACCAAGTTATATTGTAAATCAGAATGGTAAATTAATAAAAAGCAGTTATGGGGCTTTGGTTTTCCTTTTTAATAACACCTAAATAAGACCCTTGGCTATGAATATAATTCTCGACTCGTAAACAAATATTTTTTTAGGGAACCAATATATATCAAACGTACTTTTAAACCAACACACGTAGCAAAACACAAAGAATCATATATATCAAAAGGAATAACATTGGAAACGTGTCCAAGTCTGCGAATTGCACGCGTGCCGTTGTCACCTTGTCGCCCTCAAGTGGGGAATTTTTCAATTTTATTTCAAACTCCAATTTTAGCGGACGAAACAAACGACTCGGATCGCTTTACACGGTTTGAGATATTTACATTTAGCTGTTTGTAACATGGCAGACAAGGTACGAGCAATAGTTTTTGTATTATAGTAAAATGCACCACACATTGACGACAGGAAAATTATATAGCAGATACTAAGTATTGCGTAACGGTAGAGCCTTGCATAAAATTTATAAAGATGCCGTGCCGACGACTCAGCTAGATCGAGTGGGTATCACTGTGTCATGGAAAACCGATGTGGTGTGATGTGGGTGCGTTTCGTTCGGTGATTAAAATTTCTGACACCCCTATAGTTGGTTATTCCACCGTCCAACTGGATGTCAGCCACCTTAAATGATAGTGGTAAACCGGTTACTTTGATCCACGAAAATTGAGCGTTTCGAGTTTTGCCGGTGTGTTATATTCAGTTTCGAACAGAGTATTCGATCAAAATATATTTGACTGAAGAGATCGGTATTTGGAATGCAGTGATACAGTAAACGTCACCACATTTATTGTACTTCAAACCGTCGATAAGCATTATTTGACTGCTAGTGCCCCACACTAAACTACCTCTCAATCGCCACCACCAACTAAAGCAAACAATGAAATACTCTAGCATACTCATTTTTGTCCGCAAGCCGCAATCGTAAACACCTAATCGGGACAAACAAACCAGCCCGGTTTATTTACGGCGCAATATGTTTTTTCCTTCAAAGAAATATCGGTTAGATTCCCGACCGACGTGACAGATATTCGCGCCTCCCCCCACACGTCACTGTCGCAGCCCCCCACCTTAGGGGGAAAGTTCCCAAGAATATTGGAGTTGGAAAAATTAAGTGCTATCCTTTTGAAGGTTGATTGCGATTCGGGGGTGATTTGTCACCGTTCGTATTTGAAGGGATAATATTTTTTAGATCAATAATAATATTATTGGAAAAGGCACTACCAAACTATATGGCCTAACCCCTTTCAATCGTTCTCTTGATTGTAGAGGAGGCCGAGCCCTGTAGTGGGACGTATATGGCTGATGTGAGGATGTGATCCGAATGATAAGAGGCCAGGTTTGCCCATACCATACACGATATGTATTGGTGACGCTCAAATGCGAATGTATTGTGATAAGCTAACAAAGTCTACCTATAGCGCGAAGTTACTGATCATAATAATTCAGGCTTAATGAACATACTGACTAGTACTATCTTGCGAAGAAAGCATAAAAATTTTAGGTGCCTTATGTGGTGTATTTTTACTGATAAGAAAATTTGACCTAGTTTTTAAGAATATCATCAATTAATGCACCGAACACTCGCGCGTTTTCGACTGTTTCGGTAGCAACTGTTTTGAAATTCATACCAGCAAATTTAAAATCCATACCACTTCATTCTTTCTTTCTTCATTTATTCTTTCAAATTTTAAAAAGAACCTTGATTGTACAATACCTGGAAAATTTTCAACTTGGGTATGGGGAGATTTATTGTAAGCAATGCGGTTGCGCTAGCATTTCGTATGCAATTCTCAAAATTGATTGTTTGACAGAATGCATCGTATGTTTGCGTCGAAGGCAGAATGTGGTTTTAGGATTTCTCTTTCTCTACTGCTAAGTTAATTTGGTAGTAAATATTCAATTTTTAATAATTTACTTGGAACTCTATGTACGGGTAATTTATTTTATATAAGAATATTGTGTACATACACTAGGTTTTAAAATATTGCACACTGTGGATATGGACCTTCACATTTGAGACCTATTACAGTTTTAATAATGATTACTTGCTATAGATAAAAAATTTATATTATATAACAAAGCAAGTACGTAACGAAGCAATGGTTACCAGAAATTATCTTTATGTTGGTTTATTAATAAATATACTTATACTACCGCAGATTTTATATCACTCAGTTTTTGTTTAGCATTAATCTTTTGTTCAGTATACGTGTTTGAAAAAAAAAGGCTATTATTATAATATACTTTCTATTTAAAAAACAATATTATAGCGAAATAAATTCAGCCAGTCGGAAATCCTACCAAGAACACAAAAAACTTTATTTACAAGCATAAGTTAATTTATCGAAAGACCGTAATTAGTACGACGTAAACAATTTAGGGCAGACCTTGAATGATTAGCCAGCCTCCCTGCAAGTTGTGAAGTGAACAATGCTCAACCGTTTTTCCTGAAGTAAGATTATGTCTTTATTATGACGAGCTTAGTAAGTAATTACTAAATAAAATATGTTGAAATGATTTAGATCTATTTCCTCAAAATGCAGTAGGTGGAAGGAGGTGTACTCGTAGTGCATTGAGAATTTTATAAGATACGTTTGAACTCTTAATTACTTATTATCAGACACAGAACGACAAACAAAAATTATACAGGGTATATCAAGACCGCGACCGAAAACGAAGCCAGGTGGTAGTATTAGTGACTTCAGACACAATGCTAGTAAAAATTTTGAAAATAAATCGGCAACTATTTTTTGTAATTTCTTACATATCGTCGTATTTGGGTGATAAATAATTAATTTTACTAAAATAAAGATTTTATTTTTAAACAAGCTATGGTACGTAAGGGCTTAAATTTGTATATTTGCAAAAACTAGGTATTTACCACCCAAACACGATGATTTTTAAAAAAATCTAAGAAAATATCTGTCACTGTTTTGGCGAAATTTTTATTTGCATCGTGTTTGGAGCCACTAAAACACCTAGCTTCGTTTTTGGTCGCAGTCTTGATATACCCAGTATATTATGATATTAAAGTTATTTTATATTTCGCTCAAACATTGACACATCCATAATCACCCACGTCACTAAATTAATTCCCAATGCACAAGTAAACAGCTAAATCAGATCTGAACAAATAATTACGTTGTTTGTTGATTTAGTGGCACACATAGCCGTAAATCAGCGGAGATGTCCGGATTAACCCTTGCCGTGCACTCAGCATCTCGATTTATGTACAACGGTAGTATTTGTGCGGGTATAGTCTGCCTCCGGTTGCAGTAATGTTCGGAGTTAGTTCGGAATGGTTCCGCAAGATGTCATTGTTTGAAGTTGTTTTATGACGGAATGTGAGTTTTGTTTTTTTTACTTTAGATAATATTATATGGACCTGTTCTTGTTTTCAGTCAATGTAGTAAGTGTAGCATATGAAAAAATATTCATATTTGGTGAACGCATCAAATAGGTTGGTTTATAGGTAAAACGCATAAATACATAAACTCACGCCTTTATCCCCGAAGGGGGTAGGCAGAGGCGCCGCCAGGACACCCACATTTCGCCTTGTATGTTCCGTCCCATGATGTGATAGGGGGCGAGACCATCGCCGTATCGGGCACAAATTCCCGACTCCGGGCTGATAATGAATACCAAAATCCAATATCACTTTGCCCGACCCGGGACTCGAACCCGAGACCTCAGCTTTGTAACCGTACCATAATACAACTACGCCACTGAGGCAGTCCAGGTAGGTAAAACGCAATTATAGTAAATTTAATTGTAGCTAGGAAACACACTCATATTTAATCTTTTGTCAGTAAAAAGTCCCCTCTATTGATTGAAGTTAACGTCCATTCAAATTTATTATATCTTTGATGGCAATATTTTCATATTATTTGGAGTGATTTTTAACCCATCCTTGTTTTCTGCCAGATTAGTTTTGTTCTTCAGAGTTACAACCCTTCAATCGTTATCAATACAAAATATTAATGTAAAATTAACTATACTCTTAATTTTGGCCGGCAATATATCATGTTCACGTGACTACAGTTATGAACGACTTAAAAAAACGTTATATTTTTCCATTGTCCATGGAGCGTTGATCGCTCTGCTTTTGTACTCCATTGTGTACGGTGCTCGTTTGTTTTTGACGAGAGTTTCTTTTTTTGGTATAGGCGCGAGTTAAATCTGAATTAAAATATATTTTTTGTCACCAGTAAATTATAATAATTTTAACAATACGACCGCTCATGAACAGTAGCAAAAAAAAACATTATGAATGACAAAGCAATGCTTGGCATTCCACAGCGCTCGCTAACCTGAGACATAAGAATTTGAGTCTCATTATGTCCAGTAGTTACTCTGGCTACAGTGTCTTTAAAACCGGAACATAACAGTGCATGTTTATGATAATAATTGATATGGAGATTGATGTAATACTCATATAATAATAATTTGAACGCTAGTTAGTGCCCATTGGTCTTCTTTCATTACCTTCGATACTGTTTTAGACAACTACAAACTAAATTATTTATACTGAGATCATAAAAATCACCGCACAGGTTTGTGGAAATATATAGTAAATTATGTATACGGATGAAACAAAATGTAATGGTTAGATATTTGAATGACTAGTGTAGTTTTATAGATTTTGCAACAAAGTATTTTTATTAATTTCTATCTATTTTCTTCGTGCTGTAATTATTTTTACGTAGAACCGTGGAAACAACTTTGCAGTAAACATAATTCTAATACAGTGCCATCTATATTTTTATACGACAAACATTTACTTTAACACCAAGCTACCCTTTTCAGGCAGCGTAATGAAAGCAAGTTTACATGTATTTGTATAGATGGCTCTATTTTAAATATTGTATAACATCACTGTTCCATATATTATTATCAATGCAATAATGATTATTAGGTATTATCTTAATTTTATACCATGAACAAGTAAGCTTTTATTTTTCTTGGTGGTTCTCGTTTTATATTTCTTACGAGCGTTCAAGGCTTAATACCCATAAGCTGCTTTAAAGTGTGAGGAATACGGAAGTGTTACGTTTACAATAAATAGTATTTATTATAGTATATAGTATTCATTAGTTAATTAAATAGAGGTAACCACAGAGTACATTCTATATACGGAGAGAGGTAACCAAATCGCGACGCAACCAACTGCAAGATCGTGGTAACTAAATCTCAGCACAACGTAGGCCAAACTGCCGTTATTTAATATTTTTATCTTACATAATATGTGTTTATAGATAATTTTCACTTTTATAGGAAAATCATAGAAAGAAGTCTCGTTCTCCTTGGGAAAATTGGAAGTACAGAATACTAAAATCCCGGAACGACTAACATCAACGGGATAGTTGTAATAATGGATTAAAAAAGCTTCACTCCTATGAACTAATATCACACTTCAATCCTATACAATTGCAGGATTTTCAACAACAGAAAAGCTGTTAGCTCATCTAAAATGGAATACACAAACTCCCCATGATCACGATCGAAATAATTAAATCTTTTATTGGCGCAAGAATTTATATTCAGTTGCGTCTCGTCTGCTGAATTTCCTTATAAAGGGAATTCAACTAATCTATGTCAATTTAACAGAGTCAATGAATATAAGATTAATTGGGGAGCCTATCTCGACGATCGAGCCTCCTCTGAATAATTAATTGAGCCTTAGTAGAGGCGCACTTTGTTAATCAAGTGGGACCTGAGACCCGCAACTACAGCTTTAAATATTTTTTTTTATGTTTTAGAGATTAGCATTTTTTAAAAGAAATGGTTTTTTATTTCAATTATATTATAAATGGGCCTGCTTTATTTTGTATGCCTCATTATCAAGTGTCATCTTAATAATCGCAAACCATATAGTAGAAAACAAACGATTCTTGCCTTGTCACATGTTTATGCCTCTTAAGCCAAGTATTAAAATATTCTGAAATAAGTTTCTGCAATATAAAAATCTACCTTTTTTTAGAATTATTAAACTTAAACTCATCACAAAGAATTATACGAGTATTTATTGCAACATTCTTTAGATGTACAAAACGAGATTGTGGCTTATTGTTTCAAAAACTTAATTTAACTTAATTTCTCAAAATTATCATTATCTTGTATATAAGGGGTCGTAGCCAAAGATCCTCTCAGTCCGTCCCATCCACAAACATTCGACACACTTTCCCATTACCACCCGTCTCGTTCTAACCCATTAATTGAACAAGAGACGGACATATTATCGAATCTTCGTCCAATATAAATTTATGTGTGTCGTTTCCTTCTATTAAGCTTTTTAATTGGCTCACTGTAATGGCGATTGCTTTTATTGCCGTCTTGAAAATTACATTGGTTGTTACAATCACTGGCGTTTCGGAGTGAGTCATTATGTGATGTTTGAATTTGATGGACTTTGTACTTTCAGTTGTGTCATTAAATTGTTATATTGCTTCGTAGATGCCTTTTAATGACTGCCTCGGTGGCGTAGTTTTACTACGGTACGATTACAAAGCTGAGGTCTCGGGTTCGAATCCTGGGTCGGGCAAAGTGAAATTTGATTTTTCTATTAATTATCAGCTTGGAGTCAGAAATTTGTGCACGATGTGGCGATAGGCCCCCTATCACATCGTGGGACGAAACATACTAGGCGAAATGTGGGTGTCCTAGCAGCATTTCTACCTACCCCTTCTGGGAAAAATGCGTAAGTTTATGTATGTATTCTTGAGATGGTTTAGTTGATTTTCTTAGATTTCGATTTTTTTTAATGTAATATACAATTTGTCACATATGTGTATAACTACCGGCGGTAGTCACACACACAACCCGCTGACACATTATCTATCTTTAATCTTAGATCTTAAATCTTTAACAATCAGCATTGAAACAAATACCCAAGTCTTATCCCCACACGAAGACAAATTTTGCGCTCAAGAATTTCAGTTCTGGGCGTTGGGAGACCAAAAAATATTTGGTATATCTAATTACCGCAACACAAAAATTGTACCTAAACGCGGCTTTAGGACTGTATATTGTATAATATGACTGTTTTCATTAACTCAAAATAAAAGGTTCTATGTATAAAATTTAATTATAGAACACAACAATTTTCTAAAATATCAAATGCCTTCGTTAAAATTCTCATTAAGCGTTTGAACCCAATCAGAGCAAATAAGTAGTGATTACATTTTAGAAATATCAAATTCACTATGATGAAAATGAAATCACTCGTTTAATGTCTGGCTCGATTAAAGCGATTTTCATCAGTTCAAACAGTATTTGAACATGGAATAAATAAACAAAATGTTTAATTAGTCATAATGTCATAAATGGGAGATTAAATAAACATTTATTTATGTAACGCAAATTGAAAATGTTTAATCGTTTGCAAATATTGGCAAAAGCATCATGAATACTAAAAGTAATCAGACCGCATTGTAATACTAATAAGTTGAATGTGGGATTGCGACTATTAAATGAGTATGTTATTTATGTGAACCGTGTAGTCATGGGTTCTTTTCTTAGGTGATGCAATGAATTTTGTGTGGGTATTAGGTTTGAAAAATGCAATTTAAGTTGCTCGCTTAACGTATTTTAAGATAGAAATATGCTTGATTAACTTCGGGAACATAGACTTGAACTGAGGTGAATTTTTCTTTGTTTTATAATTTTCTTGACTTGGGAATCAATCAGATCATCTTGTTTTATAATCTATGCATTTTAAAACTAAAAACAATATGTGCCATAGTATTTTTCAATAACAGTACTCTCGTATCACAATTTCCCATATTCAAACATTCCTTACATTATTCCATGTAACATTCAGACCAATCTAAACCTATCTCCATCTAAGAACAAACCTCATAACACAAGAAGCGCCGGTCAAACTTCAAAGTACTGACCAACTGGTCACAGATGCAAAAACATAACACAACAGCGAACTGCGGCATTAAACTCAATTAAGAGACATTTCCCCTGAGCGTGGGAGCTGTGCGTCCGCGTTTATGGCTGATATCTTTATGTTTATGGTCCAAATTTTAAGCGAAAGCGGATAAAAAATAATTTAATACATAATTTCTTAGATTTACGCGAATGTTGCACATTGTCGTTACACACAACGTCGGGAAGTCAAAAAATTTAAAAACCAAATCTGCGATAAAATCCGTAAAAAATATTTTTATTTCAATAAACGAATACACCCAACAGTCATACACATAGTCCTGCTTATACACTAAGATCGTTGTGTCGTGGCCATCAGGAACTACGAGATACTTTTCGGTCTCACAATCAACCAGACACGAAAAAAATACCTGTGGGTAATATATTTTGTATCGGTGCGGGGATCGAACCCGCGACCTCTCGTTTCACAGCCAACGTCCAACCAACTGGGCCACGGAGGCCGTCGAATAGGTGAAGGTTAAAAAAACAGTTTTATTACTATAAAAAGAACAAAAAGGGCTATCTAGACTGTATATCTTCGGTTTTCACGC
Source organism: Deilephila elpenor (assembly GCA_949752805.1). Classification (NCBI taxonomy): domain Eukaryota; kingdom Metazoa; phylum Arthropoda; class Insecta; order Lepidoptera; family Sphingidae; genus Deilephila; species Deilephila elpenor. The sequence goes on along the minus strand of OX457097.1, from coordinate 14,750,853 downwards.
ATTAAAATATACTAATATTCTCACTCACCGAACGAAACTACAACAAAGTACTCCGCACCGTCACTTTACATCAATAACAGCAAAAAGAAATTGTATATCACTATTAATTACACTACTTGAATTTATTTCCGCAGAAACATATAAATGCGATTCTTTTAATTTAGCAGTGCGTGAAAATTTTATAAAGGTATTATTACGAATAATTTCCTCGGAGCAATTCTTGCAACTGAAAAAATACATTTAATTAAACGTAAAATACCAATCTGGTAATATAAATTCTGATATATTTATTCGAAATATATTGACTGACAGATATTTTTGCATCATTGCAGTTAACAATTATTGCAGTGATTTCTTTAACGTCAATAAGAATTGAAAGCTTTTAATGGTTTCATTGGCTTTAACGTGCGTGCAATTCAAAATAATTATATAGTGTTTTCATCCGGCGGCTACAGCATTTTTATACACGTATAAGTACATACATAACATTGGTTCGATATTTCTTATTTCCATACTTTGACAGCCTCCGTGGCGCAGTTGGCTGGGTGCCGGCTATGAAACGAGAGGTCGCAGGTTCGATGCCCGCAACGAAACAAATGTTTCTGTGAACCACAAGTATTTGTTTCGGGTCTGGGTATTTGTGAGACCGAGAAGTCTCTCGTAAACTGTAACTTGCATTTTACAGTAACGAGGTTTTACTTCACATCGGATACTATTTGACGATAGTTCACCAGCTCGGAGTCAGGAATTTGTGCCCGATATGGCGATAGGCTCGCCCCCTATCACAACGTGGGACAGAAAATATAAGACGAAACGTGGGTGTCCTAGTTGCATCTCTGCCTATCCCTTGTGGAAAAAAGGCATGAGTTTAGGTATGTATGTATGTTCACCACCTCGGTCTAGCCGATCCATTGCTACTGTAACTTGACTGTAACCTTATAAAATTAGAAATGAAATTTTAAATCGCCACCGCTCATAATTCGTACCTCGTCTTGTAAAATAAGGTACATAGAAGCTCCCTTTGAATGTGGCGGGTCACTCCCGAGGGAAGACCCTGATGTTTTATGATAATCGCTTTGTTTAATATGTAGGGCTCGTTATAATTGATGTACACTAATTATATGTTTGCGTCTTCTGCGACTTAAGCTGAGAGCAGAATGTCATGTTTGTTTTTGGAAATAAGAATTATGACATACATACATAAACTTACCCCTTTTTCCCAGAAGGGGTAGGCAGAGGTGCAACCAGGACACTCACGTTTCGCCTTTCGTCCCACGATGTGATAAGGATCGAGCATATCGCCATATTGGGCACGAATTCCTGACTTAACGGTTTCGACTTCCATTGATGTAAAGAAGATGCGATGTCAAAATATCTAGCATTTGATAAAAAGATAACCATGCAATTTCATAAAATCAACATGAATGAACTACTAGAAAAGTCTATATGTGTTTATTTTTTGCGCGGCCTTAACCATTTACAAGTCCTAAGCCCATAGCGAGAATTAAACATCCTACATAACATCTGCCTAAGCATGCTCTTCCCTCCACAAAATTATACGATTTAAGATAAATAACATAACTCTAAATTAAAACACCTAGCAGAGGGTAAACTCCACAAAATAATATAAATCTTTATTATTCTCCCATTCCGACAATATTATCGTATCGCATTAAAAATCTTACCGCAGAATATTCCGCGAGCCCGCAGTGTTTCCTTAAAACAAAAACGTGCATAAATTGTCTGATCACAAACAAAAAGTTGCATTTAAGAGTCGGCAAAGTGTGACTGTAGAATTTGTGGGAGAGCAGTGCGGTTACACACAGATGGGGGGATTAGCGAATCATCTTAACATTTTCGAAAAATGAACGGCTTGACTGATTCCCCAGCATTATCAACTCGTCTGCGTACGCACGCAATACGAAAGGAGATTTGAAATGTCGTAGCTATGGTAAGCTACTTAAAGGGTAGGCCTAATTAATAGATTTCATTAAGATTTTCTAAAACATATAACAGCGGTAGAGCCACGCAGTTGTCAGTCATGGGTCAGGGTGAATGGGCAGGCTCTTCCGAGGTTGTACTTTTGTCTCACATAAGACCGAAGTGAAGCGACAGCTGTGCTGTCGCGTTTCGTTCGGCGAGTGACATTGCCAGGTGCCCAAAATCTATTTTATCTTCCCATCTTTCTACCTTTCCGCTCCCCTGACCATCTGTGATCGAAGCGTTGTGGATGTTCATGGGCGGCAGTTATTTCTTATCATCATCATACATAAAATAAGGAACAAATCATTAGTCCGTTGCAGTCCACTGCTGGAAATAGGCCTCTCCCAAGGTACGCCACAGAGCCCAGTCTGCTGCTTTATGCATCTAGTCACTGCCGGCCCTGTTGAAATTATTAAAAAATCACAACCCAGCGAATCATTTCATTAGAAAGACAAACATAGCTACCAACCTTCTTGATCTCCACTTTCTACAACCGTGTATCTCCACAGTGGTAACCATCCGTCCCGTTTTGAAAGTTCCAACTGAACTTTAATCCTGACTAACGTAATTGCAAAAGTTGGAATACAAAACCTTGTTCTCGGCGCTCGCGATCCACCCTCGGACATTTTATAATTGATGTACTATGACCCAAGTAGACCGCTCCGGGAAAACGTGTCGAGATCAGGGTAAGATGGAGTAAAGAGAAGTGTTTGTTGTACTTGATAATACTGACAAATAAGGGGCGAATATAGTAAAAAGGAAATTTAATACATACAGTCATGACAGCCTCCAAGCTGTGTAACGAGAGGCCATGGCTTCGATCCCCGCACCGAGAAAAATGTTTATGTGAATGACAGGTACTTGTTTCAGGTCTGAATGTTTAAGACCGCAAATTCTCTCGTAGTTTCTGATACCCACGCCACAAGAGTGGATCTTAGTGTGGGGTCAGGACTATGTATGTGACTGTTGGGTTGATTTTAACTTATACATAACCTTACGTCTATATAGTTTTGGAGGTAGGTAGAGATGTTACTAATAACACTCATAGTTTGCTGAGCTTATTTCGTCTCAAATATGGTAGGTACGGACTAGCCCATCATCGTGCCGGAAACATGATTATTATACTAATATTACCATATCACTAATACGACTTTAGTTAAGCCGAAATCATAATGAATGTACCTATTCACGGTTAGATGCCTTGAAAATAAAAATAAAATTTGTTGTCGCAGAAACTAATACGTGACTCCTCTGAGTCATGAATTCAATTAATAATTCACACGAAAATTTCCATAAAAAATAGTCTTTACCAAAAAAGGAAAAAAGAATTATGGGCAATAATGTTAATCAAAAAGGAGGGGCCTTTGCCCAGCAGTGGGACACAATATAGGCTACAAAAAAAATATTGGTCTAAAATCATAACTTGTTTATAAAGTTTGTTGCAGATTCAATACAAAAATGGAAAGTGATTGATCACAAGCCTCACTAGCGTTGGTAGTGATTAGCATTGTTAATAATTTTAAAAGCTTTACGATGCTCTTGTTTTTATTGTTGGTAGCCTTATTGATATTACAATGTTTTTATTGCAGCTAATTGTAAATTCACTAGGAAAATAACATAAAATGCCTAGTACTATAATATCAATTTCTATAACGTTCACGAAGCTATTATAGATTTTAACTGAATAAATTTAAATAGGATCTCTAGAAATTTGTAATTGCATTATAAAGAATCGCTATACTTTTTTTTTTTTTTTTTTATTGCAATGAATGGCGAGACGAGCATGCCATTCGCCTGATGGTAAGCGATACGACCGCTCATGGACAGTAGCAAAACCAAACAACACCATGAATTACAAGGCAATCCTTGGAATTCCACTGCGCTCGCCATCCTGAGACATAAGATGTTAAGTCTCAATATGTCCAGTAGTTACTCTGGCTACAATGTCCTTCAAACCGGAACACAACAGCGCATTAACACTGCTGTTTGGCGGGAGAAATAGACATTGCGGTGGTACCCACCCAGGCGGCCTCTCACATATGAGAGACCTACCACCAGTAAAATATAATACTGTTTTATGAAGTCTCATAGTACCGAAATAATACTAACAATATTCACAAAAAAAGTAATATTAAGAGTAAAATATGAGGACTTCAAATACTACCGGTCTACATCCATTACCTATTCACAGTACATATAAGGCTATTTGTCCGCATCCCTCAGAAAAAGTAAGTGCCCACATATTTCCCTAAAATTTATAGACTGGCATAAAGGAGGCTGAACGTCTTCATGTACTCCGCATAAACTTTATGTATATAAGGTTATTTCTTTAGGTTTTATCTTGCGGAAAAAGCTGCGGCTATTTTCGCGACCAAACGTGACTTCGGGGTAAATGCACCCGGAGGACGGCCGATAAAAAATTACGATGCCACAGTAGCTCCGTTTTTTGAGAATTCAATCGACACCGCGCTAGTCTTTTTTGCAACGCGCCGGACGCGGCGGCAATTTGTAAAAACTGAGCGGAATTTTCAATAGTTTGCCTCAGAGTCGGTTTGTAAAGGAACCGATGGTGTGGAGTGGGTTTTTAGCTACACTGGGTGCGACTAGCTAAACCGATTGGAATTTAGCTAGAGTGCGAAGCGTTTGTGCCGCTGCGTAGCTTATATCTACGTACGTAGCGCTGGCTACGTCGTAGCGCTACGCGTAGTCGACAGTATGCCAAACTAACTTATGAATGTAGTGAAGTGTAACTTCCATTATGTTTATATTTATTAAATTCAACTACAGTTTAAATAATATCATACTATTTTAACTATCATAACATATTTTACAATAGTGGTAACAGGCATTTTGTACAACATATTTCAAATTAAAACATTTTGATTACAACAAAAATAATATACAGGGTATATCAAGACTGCGACTGAAAACGAAGCCAGGTGCTAGTATCAGTGACTTCAGACACAATGCAACTAAAAATTCCGCAAAATAAATCATAATTTTTTTTTGGTATTTTTTTTACATATCATCGTATTTGGGTGATAAATACATATTTTATCCAAAATAATGATGTACACCTTTTTATTTTTAAAGACGCAATGATACGTAAGGGTTTAAATTACTATTTTCGCTAAAACTAAGGATTTACCACCTAAAAACTATGATGTTTAAATTTTTTTAATAAATAATCTATAGCTTATTTTGCGAAATTTTTTGTTGCATTGTGTCTATAGCCACTAAAACTACCAACCGACTTCGTTTACGGTCGCGGTCTTGATATACCCGGTATAAACATTTTACACGATTTCAATTATAAATTTCCTATGAGTTGTTAAAATATTTCATACGTTTATATATCTATTGAACAGGACCTAGCCATCCGCACCGAGCTTGCATCTGGTGCGGTGTATGAAATCTGCGCGGGGCTTAATATTTTTTTATTTAATTTTTATATCGCCATATTTCACTATTTGCTACAACAGTTTGTAAATAAACGGGTCGGTTTTCATTTGATCGTACTGTAATAGATTTCGGTATTTGAAGTTTTTTTAGGTTCTGGATTTTTATATTTTTTTAATTGCTGAGTGTTCTGCTTGAAAATAGCTTGATTTGCAATATAGTTCGTTCAACATTTATTTCGTTGAATTGTGAGCATTCTAGTTGGAAATTATTTTTTTATTAATACATTGATACCTGAAAATGTTCAAATACTTAAAGATGACCATGTGCTTTATAGTGTCAATGTGAATTGGCTACAGTATGATTGACTAAGTCCTTAAAGAAAATCCACTGGAGAGCGTATTCTTTTTTTTCATTTTCTTTTTTTAAGCCATTTATAAATAAAAAGGTTCAAGTCCTTATTATTTTAGTAATTCTCTTAATGCAAAATCATACATTTCCATAAATAATTCCATAAATTTATCCTAAGCCACAGATCATCAAAACAGTTCCGAAAGCCAATAGCAAACACCTCAAGGCCCATAACATTCTCCAGTCATAATATTTCACAATAACTGGGGCCAACAATGCAAAGCTAAACCGCCCGGACGCAAAGCGGCCTAGTTGTTGTAAATCAACCGTTGAGAACAAAGTGCGTCCGATCCTGTGTGCCGATTTGTCAAAACCGGTGGATGTAAGGCCGGACGCATAGTCAGCGGCAGTTCGCGCGAATGGACATGAGCGATATACGTTTATCGGTTGTAGCTCATTAAGTTGTCAATGGGCTAAGACTGGGCCTCGGTGGAGTTGTATTACGGTACGATTACAACGCTCAGGTGTCGGGTTCGAATCCCGGGTCGGGCAAAGTGAGATTGGATTTTTCTGATATGGCGATAAGCTCGCTCCCTATCACATCGTGGGACGGTACATACCAGGTGAAACGTGAGTATCCTGGATGCACCTCTGACTACCTCCCGCTCCCTCCCGCATCTGACTACCTCTTCTGGGAATAAGGCGTGAGTTTATGAAAAGATTAAAACTAGTGATGGTAACATATTCGTTCCTCCCGATACAAAGCTGGGGTATTTAGGCCAGACACATAGTCAGCGAGAGGTCGCGCGGGCAGACATGAGAGATTATAATTATTTATTCATGTATAAGATACCGATTAGGCTGTGGTGGACTAAGTTGATAGTGGAGAATGTTCTGACCGGTCCGGAGGCTACACAAGAGGATATCCAGATCCAAGAATTGTGGATATTCATGGGATGCAGCGATCACTCACGATCACGTGATCTGTGGCTCGTTTGCCTATTGTATACATATTTTTGTTTAATTTTATGATAAATGTAAAAATAATGAGTAAACTTATGTGTTTTTCATAGACCTTTTTTGTGTTCTTCATAGAAAATTATTTTAAGCGTACATAATTTGTACCAAAATACAATAAGGTAAGGGGATATACTCAGAACAAACATTTCTCATCATCTATTGTACTTTTACCCATCCTCAGAAGAGCTTAATTACACAACTGTACTGGTACAGTACAACATAATTGTACTGGTGGTAGGTCTCTCATGTGTGAGAGGCCGCCTGGGTAGGTACCACCGCAATGTCTATTTCTCCAAACAGCAGTTTAAATGCGCTGTTGTGTTCCGGTTTGAAGGACATTGTAGCCAGAGTAACTACTGGACATATTGAGACTTAACATCTTATGTCTCAGGATGGCAAGCGCAGTGGAATGCCAAGCATTGCCTTGTAATTCATGGTGTTGTTTGGTTTTGCTACTGTCCATGAGCGGTCGTATCGCTTACCATCAGGCGAATGCTATGCTCGCCTCGCCATTCATTGCAATGAAAAAGAAAAAACAACGTCATTATCATTATCGTCCAGCAATAACTAAATAGTACAATGCACCCGAAGCACAAAAATACTCCGAAAGATGAAATATGAATCAACAGCAGTGTATACCCATTGTGTGGACATCGTCATTTCTGTCGCGTAGTGGAAACAATAGGCTTAAAATGTTATCTTTCTGGATTATTCTTTCATCGTTTTATGCAGCTGACCTTTATTACGTATATTTGTAATAAAAACATATTTTATGTACAAAAATAAGTTTGTTATATTAATGTAACAACTATTAAGATAAACTCGAAAGAGTTGACTATGTGTAATTTTAAAATTCTCTAACCCTGATTACTTTAAAATCTAATCACAATTTTTTTATCTGTATCAAATAGCTGTTTTATGCATGATAAGCACATCCTACCACTTTCGCTTGAAAATTACGTTATGAAGGGGCGTTTTTCCAAGAAAACGCCTTCACATTTCAATATTTCTACCGAATTCCTGCGTTCCTCAAGAGACATCTCAAGAATCCTTACATTTCTTCTTCCATATATCATAGAACAATTACAGCTCTCATTAATAACTCGCAAGAGCGCGATATCAAAGGGAATTTCCTCACCGTAACAGACATATTAAGATAATTAGTGAGAACATATATCTAATTGGTCCGTACGGTTGTTTGTTCGTCCCAGGTGTGTCGTATACGTTAATTAATTACACCCAGTGTTCAGAAGTGATCAAAGGATGAAACATTTCATCTTGCCGGAGAAGGTCGCATAATTATTTTTCTGGAACAATACAGTCTGAGGCTGTTTTAATTGCCTTTTGAAGTGCGCCAGCCAGGAAGTCAAACACTCGTTGAAAAAACTTAAGATGTCGCTTCGACATTGGAGTTTAAGCCGTCCGGTGCTCTCGATTTGAGTTTCAATGGGTATCTGTTGGTAGTTTTGATAGCTATAAAAATACTTGGGGTAGGTCCGCCGTATGCAAGGCATAGACTCGGTAGGTACCTACTAGGTATAACTTTGTAAATGCACTAGCACTGTTATGTTATGATTTGTAGGTCATTAAGCTAGTGATTATAGGGCTTTAAGACACTGAACATTACATCTCGGAGCAACTAAGGCAGCGTAAATACAATACTTAATAATAAAACCTTCTTAATGGTGTTCATACGCAGGTGTGCCGCTTATAATCCAGCGGTCGCATGTCTCGTGTTGTCATTTATCTAATTATAAAAGTTTTAATAAATAAATAAATACACCCAACAGTCTCAATTTTGAAAATAAATGGGAGAATATTAAATAATTTAATAGAGAGAAAGAAAGACAAGTTTCACACAAAATATAGAGATGTGTTAATAAACATTTTAACTATAACAAAAATCACCGCAAGCCTTCGTCAAACTTTGACGCATTGCCTCAATCCGAAAACATTCAATGAAAACACCAAACTGAAGTCATAAATTAACTAAAATTATTGTATGGTATATTATAATTTGACTTCTTGTCGGGGCCCAATCGCCGTTGGCTATTACCCGGTTATACCCGGTTTTACACCCGGGTGACCATGAGACCCGGGTATGATTTAAACGGGCAGATTACAGGATTGTAATTTGATAATTTCGGTTATTGGGACGTGATGTTACCCTATTTAGTATATTGCGAGATATTTCGTGGAATTAACGATCAATTTAATGTGAAATTTTGCTGGTAAGGTTTCGGTGAAATTATTATCAAGCGAATATATTTAAATTGGTATATTTACTGACTGTATATTGACTACCTCGGTGGCGTAGTTGTATTAAGATACGACTACAAAGTTGTGGTCTCGGGTTCGAATCCCGGGTCGGGCAAAGTGATATTGGATTTTTTTATTCATTATCAGCTCGGAGTTAGGAATTTGTGCCCGATATGGCGATAGCCCGCCCCCCTATCACATCATGGGACGAAAACATACAAAGCGAAATGTGGGTGTCCTAGTAGCACCACTGCCTACCCCTTCTGGGAAAAAGGCGTGAGTTTAAGCGTGGTATTTACTCATATTTTTTTAGGCATGCGTTTAAGTGTGGTATATTTACTCTTTATATTTATAATTCCACTTAAATATTGTATGTCGGATCAGAAATGTTGGTATTAAAAAAATATGAGAGACTTCTTGGCCACACATCACCCATCTATCTCTCGTATTCAGCCACAGGAATTCCACTGCTAAACATAGGCCCAAGAATTTCGACATCACCCATCTCCGAAACAAGTACCTATAGAACACACTAACAATTTTGTCTCGGTGTGGGGATCGAACCCACAGCCTCTCGTTTCACGATCTTTCACCGCTATGCTGGCTGTCAATATATACATAATAATTTTATTTATTATAATATGATTGTCGCAATTTCTTAACAATATCTTCAATAGTCCTGACCCCACACTTAGATCAAGTCTTGTATCTCGTGCATCAGAAATTACGAAAGTCTTCTCGGTAACACAGCATCCCATACGCGGAACAAATACCAATGGATCGCACAAATATTTAATTTGTCTCGGCCCGGGATCGAACCCGCGGCCTTTTGTTCGACGGCCGACCTTTAACTGACTGCGCTATGCGGGCTGTGAAATATAATGCATATATATGTGAAACATCATATTATGGTTGCAAAAACAGTAAATTAGCAATCGAATAGATACAGTTAAATAATCACATTTACTCAACTACGAGTACATATTATTTCAAACAAGGAAATACAAAGGCTCTAAAGCGAATCATAATTTCGACAACCATTCTGAAGCCGAAATAGCTCAGTGGGCAGAGCATTAGGTCCTTGTGATCTAGCGGTCCCTGGTTCAAATCCAGGTTTCGGCACGGCTGTGTGGCTAGTACCCTTAAATTTTTTTTGCGTTTTTCATCATTACACACCGATTTCAAAATAATTAGCCCTCATAAATAAAAGTACAAAACGAAATAGCACTTCCTAATATTTTTTTCATATTTCAAATTATTTTATGACGGCGTGTTGAATCTGGTTCTGTTTTGAACTTAGTTTCTTTTTACAATTATGTTTATGAGATATAAATTTTAACGCGCAATAACTACTTTAATTTTTCATTTCTTTTTTCGTTCGGATCCGATCGGGCTTCCAATATAAATATACAAAACATTTAAAATCGCTTTTTGCGTCGATAGTTTCAGAATGGATTTCCTTAGATATGTATGTAGGGGTAATTTACATTTGTGAAGGCACCTTCGATGCAGGAGTAGTTCTAGTAATAAATAAAAATATTTTTGCAAACATTATGAATACTTCGTTCAACTGCCATTAATTTTAAATGTCATATCAAAATATCGAAAGAAAGCATAAATTATAGTAGCCAGTGTATCAAAAAATAGATATATAAAAATACTGACTCGAATAAGGAAGGTTGACAGACGAACTAGTTGAGGTTATAGGATGTAGCTGGATGCGGGTCTCTTCAAACAGGCAAATCTCCATACTGTGTTCCGTGCGTCTCTCCCAGTATTTTTTTCTCCATGGAATGTCCACTATCATAGGCCTCTTGCAAGGATCTCCAAAGATCGTTCCTTTTTACCACCACTGTCTTTTTCAGCTCATACGTACTGGCTTTTTCAGCTCTACCGAACTCTACTAAATAACGTTCACAAGGTATTTTACAACGACCTGTACAAATCGGCCTGCATCCTACAGCTTGCAATATGATTAGGAATTATAAAAACAAAAATAGACATTGAAAGTGCTCCTCAGAGAAAACTCAGTGGAATTATGTCATCTAAGAAACGGAACAGGACTCCGCTGCATTCGACACCGATTGATAAATTACTTTTATTAGTAGATCGGTGCTCATCCATCATCGCGGATGCCGCCATTATTATAGCTGGTAGTTTAAAGTCACAGTTTAAGGTATTGTTCGAGTTGGATACAGTGATATATAGCAACCATATTGATGTATAATTATAACGGTTTCCTAGATTTACGCGAATTAACAGTGAAATAAAACTATTTTTTACGAATTTTATCGCAGATTTGGTTTAATTGTACATTTTTAACTTCCCGACGTTTTGATTGCTTTCCATCTCATTGTCACAGGGGGGGCCGTCCCGTAAAAATTAGTTTTATAATCCGTAAAAAATTGTCTTATTTCAAGATGGATAAATATTTTAAAATTTAATAATTTTTTGATATCAGGATGTTTATATTTGCAACAACAACCAAATAAGATGATGGAAATCCATCATTGTGATTCACACAAATGTTTATGTTTTTAGTTGAGTAGCATATCTAGTTTTGGGCAGGCCGACATAATTATATCCGCCCGCGGGAGATGTCCAGTTATCATTGGTTTCTCTAATTCGATCGCAATCCACTTTTCATCGGGTAAATTGAAATGACTTTGTCTTGGCGATATAAAACGGTCAATAATTAAAATAATAAAACAGCGAAATTGAAATCTAGACGTTCCCATTTTAAAATATTGAATATCAATCGTAAAAAGCTAATGAATTTATGTTCGAGTGGCTTCAATCTTATTCAGTTCCTGCTCGACAAGCAAATCGTTTGATGAATTTAGTTCGGTTTTTAATTCCATTATTATACTACGGTTTCCGAGACCTTAAGTAATTTAACTCCCTCTTGTCTTCTCATTTTTACATTTCCTTAATTATTAAGGGCTGGCAATACTCTGGATATCTTAGTATTTTGATTATTCATGAGTATGGTGACTTCTTATTTTTCGTCTTATTAATGAGCCGTTTTATACACGTAGTACAAAAAACCTCACTTATGAAGGATCTATTTCTCTATTATAAATATTAATAAAACAATTCAAATCTAATAATATTTAATTAAGACAAATCCAATACATTCTAAATATCAATTCACAATACAATAATTATGACACGCTTTCGTTTACCAACTAGATACTCCTAGTACGTACCCTGGTACATCAGAACTTTAATTCATAAGTAGACAGACATTCAAAAGCCTTTCCAAAATTATCTTTATTACAGTCTATTTTACGTATATTTGTAATATTAGAATAATTTTAGAGTACTGAAAGCATGGATCCAACTTTTTACCTCTAGGGAAAGGAAATTGTTGCGTTCGGTCTAACTACTTTAGAGCTAATTACGAATATGCTATATCCATTTCTGGCGGAGAACTAGTTTGAAGGATTTTATCATAATATTTAAAAAAAACCTTTTGTCACAGTTTCCTTTAACTGCAATGCATGGTATTAAATTACTTTTGTTAAGTAATCGGTGGAAAGCATTAAATTTAAAATACCATCCTTTTTTATATACAATTCAGAAATCTTTAGCTATTGCTACTAGAAGGTTGGCTGGAATAATAAAAGTAATTGAGGCGTTTTTATTCTCATACAAAGTAGGTAAATGCTAATCTATTTAAATCTAAAGATTTACTGCGGTCACAATTTATAATTTATTGTATACATTTTTATTTTTCGTTTATGAATATTTTTTCTGGTTTGCAAGCATACTTGCTTTTTTTTGAAAGCGATATATTCATTCATAGTACTGTGTTTAATAAACTACATCTAGTTGGCTTGACTCTAAATTTATTCTTCATTTCGGTGTCTCACCAATATGCGGAGCATTACCAGTCCAAGTAATTTTTGCATCTTGCCACCTGCGGGAACAGTAAAATAAAACTATATTCAGAGTCACTCTTTATGGCCAAATAAAAACTTTATATGTCATAGTATGGCTATAAAAATAGGAGTAAAGTGGTATAGTGGAAAGTGAAAAAGTTATTACTATTAATAAAAAAAATGTGTTTATCAGCGCCTCCTTTTGAATATGATAAAGTTAAAGACGATTGTGATACATATGTTTAATTAAGTGAACAATATGTACCTGTACTGAATTCTACAATATCACACATCGGTGAATGAAGTAAGTAGTTATTTTGTAGGGCAGAAACTGATATAGCCATTATTATTGAAATAAAACCATTAGCCATTTATAATTATAAAAATAATTTTGCATCAACGCCACTCTTAGTGCGAGTAAGAACAGACAGATTAGGTACATAAATGATTTTCAATAAGACTCACTTGGTATGAATAAGTTTTTCAAGTGGAGTAGCAGTGATGTCATCAGTTCTCATCGCGGCGGTTGACTCGTCGTGAGCGCGAGTGTCCACGTTGAGCAGGACGTGGCAACCTCCACAAGTATAGTAGTGGATGTCAAATCTATAAGGTATAAATTAAGACAATAATTATAATGTAAAGTCGTAACATCTGGCTTGGTTTATAGGAGATCCAAATAACTGATAGCGAAATATTACAGCCGTTTATGGGAGTTTCGACTAGTCTATGAGAGTTTAATATAAAGGCTACTATCGGTGTTACGTGGCATGCCTTTTAAGTTTTGTCGTTTGAAGAAAAAAACACAACTAGAACCTTATAGTACTTTATATTGTTTTTCAAAGTATTCACCAAATAGCTTAATATACTTTTCCATTCGCTCAAACCAGTTATTATAATACTTATTCCACTCTAAAGTGGGGGTGTTCAAAATGGTTGACTTGAAAGCGTCGACTGCTTCTTCACCGGGCTGGAACCTTTGACCACGAAGACTTTTCTTAATTTTAGGAACTGTAAAGAAATCGTTAGGGCTTAGGTCAGGACTGTATGGAGGATGGTCAAGATTTTTTTCTTTTTCCTGCTTCAAATACTCAATCGTTTGACGAGCGCTGTGTGAGCTTGCGTTGTCGTGGTGCAGGACGATGCGTCGCTTTGAGTTAGATTTTCGAAGTTCGGCGATGACTTGTGGTAAACAAACTGTGGTATACAACTCTGCGTTAACCGTTCTACGATCTCCAAGTGCAATAGTCGCAACATGGCCGGTTTTTCCAACGATCGTGGCCACCATCTTCTTTGAAGTGCTTCGAGAATGAACAACTTTAGTCGGCTTTGGCTCGTTTTGAAAGACCCAGATTGTAGATTGTTGTTTGGAATCAGGATCGTAGGCATAGATCCAAGATTCGTCACCACTGATGTTGTCGTAGACGTAATTTGACTGTCCTCGGTTGAACCTTTGCAGAGTTTTCTTACACCATCTGACGCGGGCCGCCTTGTGATCGTCGTAAAGCAGATGCGGTATCCAACGGCAAACTAGCTTTCTCACACTAAGCGCTTCATGCAAGATCTTCTGAATGGTTGTCCCTGAGATGCCTGATAGAGCCTCTATCTCTCGATACGTCACATGACGATCTTCGAGATTTAGTTGTCTCACAGCAATGATGTTTTCTTCAGTGAAGGCGGATTTTGGGCGTCCTTCGCGAGATTTGTCACTAACACTAGTATGTCCACGCTGGAATTCTAAATACCAGCGTTCGACAGTCCGCAGACATGAGGCTTCATCACTGAATACAGATATTAACTCTTCAAAACACTGAAGCCGTGTCAGGCCTCTTCTAAAGTTGTACAAAACTATTGCACGAACATTTTCCTTAGAAAGATTCATTTTCGTACTAACCTGACAGATTCCAATCGATGCTGTGACTAAACAATAGCATTAATCCTAATACTTTAAACTGTTTAGAGATTCAAAATTTAAACACATTCGAATATAAAACAGTTCCAAATTAAAAATTGCCGGGAAATATGGAAACTACAGAACTTAAAAGGCAAGCCTAGTACTAAAAAAATCAAAAGAATTAATTTTCTTTTTTTTTCATTAATGGTTTTTTTTTATTTTAATATTTCAAATATTGTTCTCTGAAAATGCAAATAAAATAACATAAGAGTACTTTCTTAATTTCTGACTATCATAGTTACCTTCTTTCAGCGTGATAGTTCCTAAGCAGCTCGCGATTAGTGTTGAAAAGTACGCCGTAGTGACCTGAACAGCTGGTTACCTGTGAAGTAAGGAAATATTACAATATAAGTATAAAGGGATTACAGAAAATATACGTTTATAATATAATATATACGTGTATTTATAACGTAATAATATAATAATATAATAATCATTCTAAAAACCATTACAAAATATATGACTATCATTTTAACTTCTTTTTCCATACTCATTTTCATTATCGTGTCGTAATTTCGTTTCGTTCAATAATACCATCTTCAACCACAGGGAATACATTGGTTATTTGAATAAAATTTCAAGGGTCACACGTTAGATCTGTCTTACATCTTATGCTATAAATAATTCTCACCCATATCGGCAGTGCTGGAGTTTTCAGTCTAGATCCCGGGTACTGTTTGTTGATGTTGTTCTTGGCATTCTCATCGCCTCCGTACCACACCAGAAGACCAACTGGGCTGCGGGATAGTATACCGAATTGGGGCATTGCCTGAAATAAAATTAACGTCTTTATCATTATCACCAAAAATAAACTATACTTTTTAATTTATACTTTGTATAGCATAATATGATCATTTGCAACATCATCCCATTGTTGTTTCTTTTATAATATTTTTAGTGATGGAACAATATTTCCGATGTATTTTTATGTCCTGCATTTTACGTATAGTAATTTTAATGTTACTCCTTCTAGCTTCTGGAATTGTAATACGGTACCTTATAAATAGTCATAATTGAGATGATTGATATCACTCTTTGGAATCTACTACCAAATAATCCAAATTTATAATCTAATTAAAGAACTTACATAATGATCTTCATCGCCAACGTACAGAACTCCATTGTGAAGATAAGGCGTTGCCCTACCACTCAAGAGTAAGGTGACCACGTTGAGTGACCCCTCCACGTGTGGAGATACCAGATGAGATAGCTTGCCATCCAGGTCTTTCTTGATGCTGATGAAAATATGATTAACAACGTCGAAACTATGGCATAGGGAACGAATTTACTCGACGAATAAAGAAGACATTTATGAACATGACAGTTAGGTAGTTAAATCAATAAAACAATGCCAGTGATTTGTCCCTTTCCTTTCCTCCGGCAATGTTATTTAAGATCGACCTAAATAAGTTATATTAACATCGTCGACAGGTCTTACTCTCTTGAGCTTGTTTGTATACTTGAGAATGGTGCGACAAGACTTGGTTAGTCAAAATGTCAAGTTTGTAGGTGTTATAGTATATGTGTAGACTTACTTCTCGCATCCTCTAGACAATACTAAAGAATAAAGAAGAAGTAATGCTCCAGCGCCCTCTTCGGTTTGAAACTGAAAATCGAAATATGTTTTCTAGGTATTTAAACACAATAAAACACGAATACTAACATGAATATGTCGGAAATAAATAAAATTGTAAAAATGCTGAAGTCGCATGCCCCGTTTCCCGCTTGAAATGTATGTTGGAAATGAATAGAAATCTCGTGGATTCGACTTTTGTGTCCTTTTTCAGCAATTAATTAAGAAAACGACATAAAACCGGTTTAAAAACGCCTTTCACCTACATGTTAATAGATTCGCCAAAAAGTTTAAAGCTATTTTGAATGGTAGAGCCTCGCTATAGGCATGATAAAATTGAGTGGCAAAATTATAGTACAAATGAGTCAACTCAACCGGAACACTATCAATATCACAAAAAGACTAAAGTCACGTAATATTTTTGCTGTATGCTTATATTTATCTATTTATTTAATAAAAACAACTTATTTGATCTCAATTAATATATGATTGCGTATGATGGCATAATGAAATTAGTTAATATTAAATTACTAAGATATTTAAGTAAGTCACTGAGGATCTTTCTAAAATTATGTAATGAAAAGTAAACTTACCAAGTACAAATAGCGCTTGAGAAACACTTGAACATCGTCCAGACTCTTGAATTCAAATAGGCATAGCTTGCAAACGAACATAGTTATTGTAATATTCTATCTAATATTATTAAGTCTAATAAGGTTTTTAATTAGACACTCTTGTACAAGTTACGCTAATTATTCAAAGCTGACTTTAATATCTCTTTTACTGTTCTATGATTTATAAGGGTAAGGGTAAATAAATACAAAGGTCTGTAGTATTTAGTCCACATTAAACCAGCATGGCTAAACCTAATAAAAATACACACCATAACAAAATGAAAAATATTGAAATAAAACTATTATTTACGGATTTTACCGCGAATTTAGTTTATTTTTTTATTTCATTCCCGAAGTTGATTGCTTTCCAGCTTTCGTGGTCCACCTACTAGTCATCCGCTCAGTGACTGATACAATTAACTACCCATATTTTACAATTATTACATTAAAATCCATTTAATTAATTATTCAAAATAATTTAATTAGATTTATTTCAATGTGTAACAATCGCGTAAAACTATGAAACCAAAATGAAAAATACAGCCTACCTTCTCAGTGTATCCATCTTGATAATAGTAAGAGCTGTGTTGCACAAAAGTGTCTTCTCCGGGCAAGGCGACTATTGCTACAGGCTGGAACCCAGTCTGCTGGTTGAAACCTCCGGCGCTGCGCCATATAACCTCGCTGCAGGCACGCCAGAGAGCCTCCTCTTGACGCTCTTCGGAGGGACGGAGGTAGCTGTAATGGAGGATAGTTCAGGGCTATCTATTTATACATTTATACAGCTGTTTCCTCGGTTACCTTTTTTGTAGAGTCGGCTTATTGAAATGTAGTGAAGACGTAAATTTTGTTACGGTACTTAGTAGTTCTTTGATTTTAACGCCCGAATACTGGAACGACATTCAAATAATAAGTTGCTCTTAACAGCGCACGGCCCACTTAGCCAGTACATTTAATCGGGATTAACGTAGTTAAGCGCAAGTTATATTTAAGTTGCGTTCCAGTATTTGGGCGTAAATCTTTTACTATAAGTTGCGCTCAAGTCTTGAATATTTTCACTTCTCAAATCAGTCCTTGATTTTACCCCATTATATTATTACCATTTATTAAAATCTTGTATTCTTCGTGTATTTCTTCTGCAGCGCAAAATGTCATAATATTAGAGCATTCGCAAAATAAATAATAATATTTCCTCATCAAATTCAGCGAAGTTTAAGTTTAATATTTCAACACAGCTTCGTTGCGTCGCTTTGCATCGCAGTTTAAATAAAGGAGACTTTGGAACGGTAAAATGGTGTATTTTAAGTAAAATATCGGTTTCTCGGTGCATGCGCCAGATTTATGTAGAGACTCGCGGTATTTTACTAGAATTATGATCGGCATTCTGTAGTTATGTTTTATGACCAAGCGGTGGTGGAGGAATGTGATGTACTTTCAAAGATATAGATTTATGAATCTTTAACATAGGCTAGCTATTAATTTGTATTTTACACAATGATGCGAATTAATAGATGTTGTTAAACGAAGTTGCGAGAGTGGGCCTATAAAATATGCGATGTTACGATGACGTCACTCAATATAAAAATATATCTACAGATAGTTTTAATGCGATGCCCGATACGGCGATAGGCTAACCCCCTATCACATCGTGGGATAGAACATACAAGACGAAATGTGGGTGCCCTGGTGGCGCCTCTGCCTACCCCTTCTGGGATAAAGGCGTGAGTATAAGTATGTATGTATGTTTTAATGCGCTCGCATCACTGGTCTAATAAGTTGTTTAATATTTGTAACTGATTGTTTGCACTGATTGTATGTCCGTAATAATTTAAACACCGTTTTAATTGCCTGAGGTTTCCTGCCAACGAATGAAATAGACATTTCCACCAATGATGACATAGATAGCTTATGCTGATTATTGTTCACTTGACATTTCAGCTCATTCATATCGCGTCAGTGCGTCCTTTTTAGCGATGTTGCAGAATGATTTAACTCTTAATTTTACGACTTTCTATATGATAGCAACCCTTTTGGGAGAAGGCTTTTTATAAAAACACTGTCTATAAGTAAATCTTTCTCAAGCTTCAGTAAATATTTAGTCTATCTGTTCTGATCTTTTTAAGCATATATTCAGCCTTATTCATAGACAGTTTAAAAACCCATTTTAGTTATCGAATGTTTTCTCTTCTTCGCTCAAACTGAATTCAAAAGTCGATCGAAATGGATAAAACATTCGATAAAACATTCTAAAATGGGATTTAAAATTGTCTATACGGCCGATTGTGAATTGTGAAATAATAAGTAAACATGGATTTTAATTTAAAATATCAATCCACAACACCTTACAGCTTGAATAGACGTCAATACTAACAATTTCTACTTCCAATATACAATAGAAATAGTTCGTAATCTACTACAGCACGTTCCACAATACAAAACAGACTTCGAATCTCGTCTCGTTTGTTTCCGATCCGTCGGTTTGTAGCGTGTAATTTTTATTCTGTCGCCCGTTGCCTGTACGAACGGAATTGTTCGCAACAGACGCGTTTCCACGAAACATGATTTAGATATTTTAGCGACAACATATTGGACATTTTCAATTTCAATATTTGAATTTGTTTTCCTGGAATAATGTGCAATGGAATAAAAAGGCACAACGGCACGTGTTTTGTAGGTTTTCAAAAATTCTATGTACTAGATTAACGAGTAAACAGAGAAGAATATTGAATATTATTGGCGTTAGCGTGGGTATTATTATTTATAAATATTTATATAACACCGAACATTTGAGTTTCATTATAAAAGGGATAAACCGTTTATAGATTATTTAGTCAGTCCGACAAATACAATGAAACAATTGGGGAGATTAAACTCGTAAGAAACAAATCACGCTTTGTTACCAAAATAATTACTCACGTATCAGGGGGCACATCAGATTTGTTATCCTTAGTCTGAGGGCGCGAGTCGAACAGCAGCCATTTGATGATGTGGGCTTGAAGACCAGATAGCAAAGACCTGGCACCATTACGTGGGGCAGCCAGACCGTATCCCAGGGGCTGGTCAGGTGCCCTCATTACTAGAGGACTCCTGATCCATTCTCCGCGAGGGGGGCATGATGCCGTACCGAAGCAGGTCATGCGAAGCTCCTGTAAATGTGGCATTGTAATTATCGAGTTTTTTCTTTGGGTATTTCTTTTACTGATGGTTTGTAGTACTTTTATCGCTTTGAAAGCCTCGGTACACTTATTGTATTATTTTACTGGCATTTTGACCATTAATTTGAATTTTTATTAGTGTTTATTCTGCATATTAAACATCTTCCTTTTTATATATATTTCTGGATAAAGCACATTAGATTTTGATGATTGATTAGCACAATGAGAGACGCTCGTATTTGAATTAAGAACGCTAATTCCAGGCTTATATGGGTTAGTACATTTAATTGTACAGGATTATTATAGCGTGTTTTGTTGTTTAAAATAACATTAAACACCATTTAGATGAAAGCCTTGGAGATTGCAAAAGTCCGAGCAAAAATCATTAATAAGCGCTTTTACTTACAATGGCTAATTCTTCAGTTATCGGTTTTCCTCCAACTACGGGCGGCTTCGATCCATTGAGCAGCTTATTTCGAGCGTAGAGAACCCTCTCTGAAAACAATATTTAAAATCAAACGATGCCTCGCGATAATTATTTTGACGTATTTATTCTACATTGAATACTTAGAGTTGTGTCTTTAAAAAAACTGTTATCGAGAGAATATATTTTATATATTTATTTAAATTTTCCTTAGATAACCAGCTCTAACATCGGACACGACAGATATTGTAAGCCTTTGTTACTGAAACATGATTTTCGTAGAATAATAGAATCTTCATAATCGTCTATGATTCTCAAATATTCACCATGAAAACCGCTATAGACCGCTTCAAACTTATCCGACTAATTTTCTAAGTTCAAACTAAATTCAAGCACTTCAAAGGCTCTTTCACAAAAAGACGCCCGCATCCTATCTCACATTAGTAGTGACTTTGAAACGCCAAGAATTATCCGCATGCAGGCTCTACAAATCCCGGATATCTCCTCAAATGGGCCCCTTGATTCCCCTTACGCTTCTATTGTTGGCATCACAATATCTTCCAATTATGCCGGCCTACTGGCTGCCCACTGTCGCGTCTTACGATGAATTTACGTTGGAAAACTTGCTTGTTGGTTTTTGTGTTCCAGGTGTAAATGTTCTTTATATGGCTTTGTCCTTTTTTATGTAAAAGGATTTGAGTGTATGTTGTTGGGAATAGGATGGTTTACTTAGGTACAAGTTTCGGAGAAGTTTCGGTACTGATTTGAGGCTTTATACTCATACATTACTTAGAAGCACTTTTGAAGGTTTGAGAGAATGTATACTGCGTACCATATTCATAATAGCGAAGGGTTAAATATAAAGTACAACATCACTTAACGATTAAATAAATGATATTGACCTCGTAGTAATACACACAATTTTGATATTGCCAACAAAATGTGTTATCACACACAACACATCGTACGTAGCGTAGCGTATATAGATATACGCGCATATCTATATTTTAACACATTGAAAAAAAATATCGTATGTTTTTTTTCTGTTAATTAACCAATATCACACGCAAAATTCTAAATTGAAACTGAAAAGTAAATCAAAATACACACACGAGTTTTAGGACAACGCTTCAGAATAAATATGACACACTAAAATTACAAGGCCGCAAAAACACCGAATTTAAAATTAATAAAATATTTTCACGAGGCACGAAAACAAAATGAGTTCGATGTATTTTTTGGTAATGCTTCGGGTCTATTAATAAAACAAAGTGAAGTGGAATATGGGAATGGGTTTCAGATATTTTTTTACATCGAAAACCGCCAGTATGGTGAGCGATTAATCAATTTTTCAAATTGACATTTTTGAGAACTCGATCCGATTGAGGAATGTTTGTACAAAATTGGAGAACCATTTTGTTACGTAGCATTTGGAAACGAGGAAGCAGCTTGCCTGACAAAATATTATGCCCGTGGATGCTCACAAAACATTAAGAATCATGTATGCTGGTTTTTGTAAATTGAGGATTGAAATTAGCGACTCGATACGAACTATCCCTTTATATACATGTTTTGGTAGACATATTGTTCACAAAGTATGTTTCAACCAGAAAAAATCTTGGTTCCTGTGCGACCTAATTGAAATTTCTTTAATAGACCCAAGCAAATTTAGCCCCAAATAAAGACAATAGTCACATAATTTACATTGCAATTGACTACTATTTTCTAATTTTTGCATTTGGCAGCCGTCGCAATGTAATAGACAAGAAGCCGATTCTGAAACGAAAGATTGCATAAACGATATGTTTTACAAGACTATTACTTCCCTGTCTACATTAATGTCTGATCCCAGAAACGACACATTTGACTTTGGGTGAACCCAAAGTCTTGGCTTGTGAAACTATTTAGAATATTTTTAATTTAAATTTTCAAGAACAGATTCCTTAGATTTACATATCCCAATAAATTAAGTCAGTTATTGCTTGAGGCTATAATGTAAAATTTGCAATAGTTTTCCCCTTAGACCATTCGAGTTTGCAAATGTGTTTTATATGCTAATTCTTAAGATCGCTCTCTGTATGAAAATTACCCTCGATTGAATTATTCTTGCTCTCGCGGAAATATTTAAATTGTTTGATTTGTAGACCACAGGAATAATTGTTAGGTTATAGTTGTATGCCTGTGTTTTGGTAGTCTATACTAAGATTATTTTATACATATTGTCTGGTGGGTCTCTCATATGTGAGAAGCCGCCTGGGTAGGTGCCGCCACGATGTCTATTTTTCCCGTCAAACAGCAGTGTAAATTCACTGTTGTGTTCCGGTTTGAAGAACATTGTAGCCAGAGAACTACTGGACATAATGAGACTTAACATCTTATGTCTCAGGATGGTGAGCGCAGTGGAATGCCTAGCATTGCTTTGGAATTCATGGTGTTGTTTGGGTTTGCTACTGTTCATGAATGTAATTACCCATCATATCTTAGGAAGAAGGTTAGTTTGGAACTGTGGTTAGCACAAATGGCTGTGTTTTTTCTTGTATAACCACAGTATGCCATCTGTAAATATTAAGACATAAAAAATGTACATTATTTGGCTAACGTACCGGATTATAACCCAAGCTGTTCTGATCAAACTTTGGATTTTACAGGCCCGTGCTCATCAAAAGCCCAGTATAGGCTGATAGATCTATACACAAATCTCAAAAAAAAAAAAAAAACTGACATTGTAAAGAAAAAACCTATTGTCACAAAGACAGAAACGTTTGGTGTTCGCCGTGCACTAAATAAATAAAATTCAAACCATAAAACTCCTCTTGCGACGTGCCGAGAGCGCTCTTCCTCAGCATTATTCGATGTGTTTTGAAATTTCAAAATGTTCCTGAACAATCACTACTGTACTGAATTTATTGCGTGTGATAAAAACGTTGGCTTGAAGAGAACATGCTAGTACGTGAGAACAGTAAATATTTGTTTAATTGATATTAAAAACGTCTTTCCAAAAAAAAGCAAATACAAAAGACTATTTCGAACAAATTTTACGCAAATTAATGTGCTAGCAATGGCAAATACTGTATAAATTAATTTGTAAAATGAAATATGTTTTAACTTAAGAAATTGATCACTTCGTAGCAAGGGATAAAGTGATCAATCCGAGGATATCTCGATTCAAATACTAGTCACATATTTGCTTTGTCTCCCTCACACTTTCACGACAAGCTTTTACAAGACAACTTTGTAAGACCCTAGAGACTTTGGTCATATTTACGGTTGCTTTTAAAATCAAACGTGACAATATACATATTAGCAGTGAACACTTTCATACAAGCAAAACATGGACTACTCACCAATATGAATACAAGTGAAGATTCACACAGATTGCGAACCTCTTATTTGGAGTGTTTAAAACATGCTCTAAAGTAAATGACAGATAAAACACTGTCAGAATGTTTGTAATGATATGTGTGTAGTATCTAATCTTGATGGTGAATATGAATGTCTGCTGCTGAACATAGGACGCCCTATAGATCACCACATAGACCTGTTGGGGCCTGCCTGCACCCAGCGACTACCTGAGACCTTAACCAGGTCAATCGTCCGTCTTCCGTCGAAAATATTTTACGGGGAAAATATTTTTATGATATAAATGTGACCAGTAATAAGCTATTATAGTACTACTCTGATATTTTAAATTGTATGCAACAGCGTAACTACATAAAATCTAATAAAAACAAAAAAAATCCTCAATTTTCATTACGACCTTTTTTTGAATGTGCAGCTGAAAAAAATCTCACACTAAAATAAAACGTAAAACGTGCCAGTAACAATTTCACACTTCATCCGACCTTATTGCGAAAAAAAAAATGTGCACTAAGATAAAGTGTCCCGGTCTGTTATCCCTGTAATGTCCGGGCGATAACGACTGTCTGAAGTGTGCTTGTAACGAGGGCAGGTCGCCTCCCGTGTCACAAATTGAACGCTAACAAGGTTACACTACTGTTTACACTTAAATAATTCTAAAGAAATTACGATTCGAAAGTGCTTTCGCTTCGAGAGCTGAATTAGGTTTCAAGGATTTAGAGTTGTTTGGGCGTGTTCATTTCAAATAGCTATTTGTGAATTCAAATGGAAGTCGAGAATGTATTGTAATAGACGTAATGATCATTGAAAGTTTGGTTATTTTTTATATGATTTTACTTTCTGTTCGGGCTCCAAATCATTTTTTAAATATTTAATCTTTTTATCACTAAGACAGTAATGCGCTCGTAAGAATTTCACAAAAATGATAGTAAAATTCTGATTATCGCTATTAAATATGTTGAAAACCTCTAACTGGTTTTAAATCATAGAAATCACAATTTCTATTACACTCTGAAATATTTAAATACCTCATAATAATAAATAACTACCGTTAAATATAAGTCTTCTATTAATACATTTTAAGAAATCTAATAATTAATTTCCCTAATATCACGTCGAGCACGCTCACGATGGCACTCGAGCTTCCCTTTAATATTTTACGCTAATTGGTTAGTTTGGGAGCTAAATTGATGTATGACCCTCATAAAACTGTAATTTGATAATATAACTAATTTAGAATATTACACATATTTCATAATTATACTGACAGAAAAGTTAGCATCCGTGCGTGAGGTTCAATCCCGTTGAGAATCATCAATGTTCTTTTTTTATGAAAAATGTGTCTATAGTAAAAGATCTTCGTAGAGTATTGTATACGTCAATAAACAAAATTATGATTAATTAACAATAACAAAATAGAGTATAACAATAGGTCAAGCATACTTTCTAAAATGCTTAATGAATGAAATGCAGAATCGCAGAAAATCAACTGTAGTTATTTTGGAGCAAAAATCATAAAAAATATACACAATATGAGAAAACAAAATACCAGTCATGGATAGCCCGCATAATCAAAAAAATAAACGATTAATAGAAGTACGACATTTAATTAAGCTGTTTATGTATTTGTCTTTGCAATTATTATTTACGTTGCATAAAAATATATGACGGCGCATTTAATTAAATGAGTAACCGTCGGTAGCTGTCACCGTCGTCTTACTCTGACACAACACCCGGCGCTAGGGCAGCAAGTGCCGTCAATGCACACAATCGAGTTGCATCGGACCGGCGCGTTACGTGTTTGGTGGAGTGTCGTGTGATTTCGTGTGTTCGATTCCGTGACTGTCTGATCGGGAATATATTTTGTAGTTCGTTGTTGTGAAATAAAGGATTAGCTCTAGAACACGTGTGGCGTTTCGTTCTCCTCGCCCGAATACCCACGCTTAACCGAAATGGAGCCTATTGATGCTGGGAATCCTTCTGTTTTCTCAACATCAGAAGTGGGATGCGGAGGGCAAACACCAGGAGAAAGGAATGTAAATCCTGAACAATCAGCGCATGGTTTGCTACACAATATGGAAACTTTGTTATCTCGACTCCTGGAGACTTCGCGGCCCTCTCATGCCGTGAATGATACAACGACACAGCTAATTCGCTTTGACCCGGATGAAACCGATGCAGATATAGAAGGTTGGTGTAGAATAACCGAAATTGTCGTAAATAGCAGGAAACTAGAGGGCGCAGAACTTTTACTAGCCCTCACGCACGCTTTGCGCGGTCGCGCAGCCACGTGTTTAACCAAATTACAATCTTCGCAACTAACATGGCCGCAAATAAAGGAACTACTCTTAGCCAAATTTGGAAAACCGATGTTACCTCAGGACTATTTCGATGAAATACTGAGATTTCAAATTGGCGTTAAAGAAACCGCCAGTGAAGCCGCGATGCGTCTCTGGGGCATGATAGAACAGATTCCACGTATTGAAATGCCGGAAGATATCATGACCGGCTTTGTGACTTCAGTTTTGTGCCAAAAGGATATCATCATACGCCGTGAGCTGCAGTCTTGTAACATTTCCACCAGGGCCCAACTATGCCGGATCCTAAAAGGTATTTCTTTGAAACGGAGGTTTGAAGGCCTAGAAACTAACGATGTCGAATCGAAGAAGAGTCGTCCGAATGAATCGCGTTTCCCGGGCACTTGTCATCGATGTGGTCTACCGGGTCATCGAGCGGTAGACTGCCGCAGACGTCGAGAGGAACCCACCGTTAAACCTACGACGTCTAAGGCCCCCGAGCGGTCTCCAATGCCGCGAGGCTTCTCGCGACCGCCCGTCTGTTTCGTGTGTGGCCAACAAGGCCACGTAGCGTCAACGTGTTCGGACCGCAAGGGATCCCACGAGCAGCCGGCGGTCAAAGAGGTCCACCTGTGCGAGCGCAGACCAGCGAGCGGCACCTTGACTACATCTTCCGGTGAGCCCGTTTCCTTTCTTTTTGACAGTGGTTCCGCTTGCTCGTTAGTGAATCGTAGTATAGCTGATAGGCTTCTAGGCACTATGCTTGATGATTTGGTGTATCTTACTGGGATAGGCGAAAACAATGTAGTAAAGTGCAACTCCCAGATCCTTAGTGTCATCGATGTGCAGGGCATTTCGTTAGAAGTGTTATTCCACGTGGTCCCCGATACAGCTATAAGCGAACAAGTAATAATAGGCAGAGATATTTTAGACAAAGGTGTTACTGTTGAGGTAAACAGCGACGAAACTCGGTTCGTGTCGCGTAAAGAGGTCGACATCGTGGAAAAAGCCAGTCAAATAAATTTTGATAGCATCGATACCGATCTGCAGGGCGCTCATAGGGTAGCTCTAATCAAACTCTTGAGTAAGTATAGCGACTCCTTCATAGATGGTATACCTACACGCCGCGTCACTACCGGGCATTTGCGAATAGAACCCATAGACCCAAGTAAAACGGTACAGCGACGTCCCTACCGGTTGTCTCCTGTAGAGAAAGAGGTAGTTAGAAATAAAGTGAAACATCTTCTTGAAGCTGGTGTTATCCGTGAAAGTACATCTGTATTTGCCAGCCCGGTACTCCTCGTAAAGAAGAAGGACAATTCCGATAGGATGTGTGTTGACTACCGTGAGTTGAATGCCAATACTCGTCCCGAACACTACCCCTTGCCTATAATCGATGAACAGATAGATAGACTGCATGGGGCGTGCTATTTCTCTTCTTTAGACATGGCTTCGGGCTATCATCAAATTCTGATTGATCCGGAGGGCGACAGCATTGCCCGTACGGCGTTCGTGACCCCCGAGGGGCAGTATGAGTATTTAGCAATGCCTTTTGGGCTACGAAATGCAGCCTCGGTGTATCAGAGGTGCATTAATAAGGCTTTAGGTCCGCTTAAGGATACTGTAGCCCTAGCCTACATGGACGATGTGCTTTGTTATTCTAGTGACGTCACGCAAGGCTTGGAACGTTTAGATCACACCCTGAAAGCCCTATCCGAAGCAGGTTTTTCACTGAACATCCGGAAATGCAAATTCATGAAAAACGAAGTAGACTATCTAGGGTACGTAGTAAAATCCGGAAAGGTCACCCCAAACCCTAGGAAGATACAAGCCTTGGTAGACGCACCTACACCGCGAACCGCGAGCCAAGTCCGCCAGTTCTTAGGTCTCGCCTCCTACTTTCGTCGGTTCATCCCAAATTACACTCATCTAGTAGGACCGTTGTACCCTTTGACGAAATTGAAAGGGGCGATAACGTGGACGAATGCGCATAACGAAATACACAAAAAGATTTTTCACATACTGACATCTGAACCTATCTTGATGATCTTTGACCCAAAATTACCAGTGGAATTACACACAGACGCGAGCTCAGAAGGGTACGGCGCTATTTTAATTCAAAGACAAAACAATTTACCCCATGTGATATCCTACTTCAGCCGCCGAACTACCGATTCGGAGTCCCGCTACCACTCCTACGAGTTGGAAACCTTAGCGGTCGTTCGAGCTGTAGAGCACTTCAGGCATTACCTGTACGGGCAGCACTTTACTGTCTTTACGGACTGTAACTCCTTGAAAGCATCCAAGTCCAAGACTGATCTCACGCCACGTGTCCACCGATGGTGGGCCTTCCTTCAGGCGTATGATTTCGACATTGTACACAAACAAGGGAGCAGTATGGGGCACGCTGACTTTCTATCTAGAAATCCACTCGCTGACTCTCCGGTAGAATGTCCAGAAACTGGTTCGTCAGCAAAAATCAAATCCATCAAGTTCGTAGAACTCCATGAGGGTTGGTTAGTAGTCGAACAAAGGAGAGACAGCGAGATCCGGGACTTGATTGACAAGCACAATAATGGTGAACTTCCCGAAGTAATATCTGCCACTTATGACGTCCGTAAAGGAATACTCTACAGGAAAATCCAGCGGAACAAGTGTAGCTATTGGCTCCCTGTTGTACCTCGATCTCTCACTTGGTCCCTAATCAACCATGTCCACACAGAGATCAAGCATTTAGGTGCTGATAAGACTCTAGACAAGCTATACGAACAATATTGGTTCCCACAAATGTCGAAATCAGTGCACAAATTTGTAGATTCATGTATAGTATGCAAAGCGTCAAAAGGCCCATCAGGTGCTACCCAAGTCAGACTTCATCCAATCCCAAAGGTCCCCACTCCCTGGCACACCATACACATCGACATCACAGGTAAACTCAGTGGTAAAAGCGATCAGAAAGACTACTCCTCAGTAATCATCGATGCATTTACCAAGTATGTCCTTTTGGAGCACACCCCTTCTCTCGACTCGGCAAGCGCTGTAAAGGCCCTAAAGAAAGCCGTATGTCTGTTTGGCGCCCCTAAACGTATTATAGCCGATCAAGGCAGATGCTACGTAAGTGCTGAATTCAGAGAGTTTTGTAGAGACCATTCCATAGAACTCCATCTCATCGCCACAGGCTCCAGCAGAGCGAACGGCCAAGTGGAACGAGTTATGCGTACCCTGAAAAGCTTACTCACAATAATTGAAAACGACCCTAACAAAACGTGGCGGGACGAACTTCTTGATGTCCAGTTAGCACTAAACAGTACAAGGTCTAGGGTTACTGGATACACACCCACAGAATTGATGTTTGGAATAAAGGCACAATCGCTAGGTATGGCTAAAATAACCCCAAGCTCCGAACCGGTACCGCGATTAGATTTAGAAATGATAAGACGCAATGCCGCCGACAATATCGCGAAAGCAGCATCATCTGAAACAAAGCGATTTAACCGTGGTAAAGCCGTCGTAAAACCATTCGCTAAGGGAGAGTATGTCTTTATAAAAAATAACGAGCGCAATCAAACCAAACTGAACAGAAAATTTAAGGGACCATTTATAATCACTAAAGTATTAGAAAATGATAGGTATGAATTAAAAAGCATCGATAGGTCTAACCGGACTTACAAATACGCTCACGAAAATTTGCGTCTAGTGCCTAGGGGTCATGGTGGCCTAGTAGAGGTAGCTACCTCATTGATTAATGACGATGAGGAGGAGGAGGCCGAGACGGCGAGTCAGGGTCAAGGAAATGAAACGGTGTCATCGGACGATGATACGATCTCGGTAGATAGTTCACACACTATGACCGCCAGCTCGGCAACCCTCTCGGCATCGGAACGTGAAGAAGACCTTTGAGACGTGAGTAGTGACGTAATTATGTATCATAATCCAAACCAGTTGGCTCCACGTCATATGAGATGACGTCGGGTAGAGATGCGGAGGTGACTACATCCCACAGTAGTACTATTTGCATGAGGTCAAATATTACTATGAGGTTGTGCGCAAGATGCGAGGCCGTCCGGTCCATGTCGTCATACGAGATGGCGAGCTTGGTCGAAGGGACACCCAGCTGCGGTACTATTTGCATGAGGCCAAATATTACCATGAGTTTGTGTGTAAGACTTAAGGCCTTCCAGTCCAGGTCGCCATATGAGTTGGCATGCTTGTTCGAAAGGAAACCTCGACCTTATCTCATTTGCATGAGGCCAAACATTAATACCCATGTGTGTACTAAATCATACTTGAAAAAATGTCAGGATAGACGAGCGAAGTAAAAAATTGTGATCCCAGTGATTTCTTTTCTTTTATTGCAGGCCGTCAAACACCGAAGAAGACAGATGCGCACGAGGACGTGCGAATGTCAGTCTGGCCGTGACGGCGCATTTAATTAAATGAGTAACCGTCGGTAGCTGTCACCGTCGTCTTACTCTGACACAACACCCGGCGCTAGGGCAGCAAGTGCCGTCAATGCACACAATCGAGTTGCATCGGACCGGCGCGTTACGTGTTTGGTGGAGTGTCGTGTGATTTCGTGTGTTCGATTCCGTGACTGTCTGATCGGGAATATATTTTGTAGTTCGTTGTTGTGAAATAAAGGATTAGCTCTAGAACAGGTGTGGCGTTTCGTTCTCCTCGCCCGAATACCCACGCTTAACCGAAATGGAGCCTATTGATGCTGGGAATCCTTCTGTTTTCTCAACATATACTTTCATTCAAAAATATATAAACAAAGAAAATCAAACTAAAATAATATTAAAACAAATTAAAATCAATCTATTTTTATCTAAACACATATGAAACGCCACAGTATTGATAAAAAAAGAATGCAAATCGCGAAACCGCCTGCGAAGAACTGAAGCAAACAAAAATTGGTTTCGCTTTGTACGGAAAACAAAGCGACCACTCGACAGCCAAGTGGTAAATGTTTGCTTTCGAGCAAGGCCGAAGGACGGGATGTCGATCTATTGAGTGATTCGCATGAGACTTCGTGCGAGGCTTATTTGCTGCTGGATTTTGTGTTGGCTATTTCGCAAATTGCCTCTAGTGCTGTTGCTGAGTTTCGATAAATCATATTTGAGTTTGCGGTAATGAGGTTTATTTAAATTGGTTGTTGATTGCATTTTCGAATATTTAATTAAATAAGTTACTCATTAAACGGACATTAGATCTAGAAAACCTATTGTTAGACTTGAAGTTAAAACTGCCAATTTTTTTTTTGCTAAGAGAAAACTTAGTCTTATAGTTTATCGTACCAAATTATTAGACCTTACTAAAACAATTCTGAACCAACGACAATAGTATTCTATTCAACAATACTACAACCTTTGATAAATGTTAAATATATTCTTAGAATACCTAAATTGTTATTGTGATATTTTGCTTTCCCTCCGAGATCTGATGATTCTGATACAAAAACATTAAATAAACCCAGAGCCATCATGCTTCTGACACGTTTTAAACCACGCTATTACTAACCCTATAGAACCGAGTCACGCTTTATTGCATTCTAACTCAACGCGAGTATAAAGTACGTATACAGAGCACATAAATTGGTTTTCAATTCACGCGATAACTTAAACAGCGCTCGGATATTAGGTGTTGTTGTATTTCAGCGTTTGAGTAAATTGCATGACCTGCATTTTGTAGGTATGTTATTGGATTTTTTAGAGGGTGTAGAAATGTATTTATGCGGGCTTTGTCAGTATTACAACATATTCAATAATTCCTACTCTTTTTCCGTCTTTATTTTTATAGAGATTATCTGCAGAAATACGCTTTACCTAAAAAAATGTATTTAATACAAAAGAACCGCTTAGCCGTAAATTCTATTCCTCTTCACTAGTTTACTACGTTTTTCTGTTTCTGTATTATAAGTGCAATCTCGAGGAAACTAAACTAAACGAATAGCCTATCCTATGTATTGGACAAATAGGAGTTTTTGAACTTATGACAGAATTGAAATCATAAATAGATATTACGTAATTACTTCAGCTATAAATACCAAAGTCCGTAAATTTACCGAAGGATTCATGTTTTTTGTCCACACACCAACCACTGAAAATCTTGTCAGCCAGGATCTACAGCGACACGCAAAGAATTGGCACCGAGCTTGCCTTTAATAGGATCGGAAATCTCACAGAAGGGTTATGACACTACCGGTATTATGAAATATTAGCCGAATTTGTGACCCATCTCGCGGTCCACAGCCCATTGATTCTGTCGTTTGACACGGGGCATTATTTTAAACGTATACTCATCAAACTACCAAGGTCTGAGTTATGTTATAGGACAGCCTCCGTGGCGCAGACGGTTAGACGCCGGCTATGAAACGAGAGGCTGCGGGTTCGATCCACGTACCGAGACAAATGTTTGTGTGAACCACAAGTATTTGTTTTGGGTCTGGGTGTTTGTGAGACCGAAAAGTCTCTCGTAGTTCCTGATACCCACGACACAAAACTCGATCTTAGTGTAGGATCAGAACTATGTATGTGACTGTTGGGTGTATTTATTTATGACTGAAAGTATAATAATGGCAGTCGATAAGTCAACATACTGGTAAATTCAGTTCGAGATCAGTAATTAATCATGATGATGCAGTTCTAATGTGTATTTAAATATAAATACTCATTGGTATAGTTTATGAGAAAATTATTGAAGTCATATTGCTCGTAGATCAGTGTATTAAATTTTATATTTTAATACTTGTATGACCTCCGGCTCCGCCCGCGTGAAAAAGTTTTCCCGAGATAAAAGTTCCGTTGCATATTTTCTCGAGGTAAAAAGGTACATATAAAACTTTACATAAAATTATATACTTTTAACTTTAGATCTTTGTATACAATTTAATCTAGTAGCAATATTTCATAATTTAAATGCGAAGTTAACTTATAAATGTTTTTGAATAAACAATTCCTATTTTGGGACAGAAGTAGTTTTAAGAATTATGACTCCAAAGTTTTTTTGTCCATCGTAACATTGAAAAGCGACATTTATTATTTTACTTAGTATTATACATATTACGATTATTTGAGCAGAAATTGTAAATTTAATTTAAAAAAATAAGGTTGAGACAGAAATAAATGATCTTCTACTTTAAAAAATCTTAATTACTTTTTTTTTTCTTTCTTACTATTTCTTCCCTCCAGATACGCAGACTAGCGGCCCGGCCCGGCTTCGCCCGGGTGCAAATAGTTTTTGAGTATAGTCCACATCAACAACATATTATTACTAACGGTTTTATATTTAAACTCGTTGTGACCGCCTTCGATTATATTGCTTTTCCCGTTCCGTCCTATTACATCCTGTTCTATGCCGCCTCATTCTATCCCATGACGAAAAGCATGCAATCCTGTTCTCTCTTGTCCCAAGCTATGCATTCCAGTTTGAAAGACTAGCAAATATGTATATTTGAATTCCTTACTCATCCCACGGGAACGCTACATTTTTTCGGGATAAAAAGTAGCTTATATGTTAATCCAGTTACCCTTATACCAAATTTTATCAAAATCGGTCCAGCCGTTTTTGCGTGAAAGAGTAACGAACATCCATACATACAAACCTTCGGATTTATAATATAATAGTTTATAGTAAGGATAAACAAATTATTACCTTCAAAAGGTGGTGGTACTACGCCTTCACGCGGCCGATGCATTTTCTCAAAACTGTTTACAAAATAAAAAATATCCTTAAACTAATAATAGAATTGACTGAAATAAACTATAATTGGTATTATGACTGACATCAATTTATTGAATAATGTTGCCTAGGGCTTCATATAATATTACAGGATCTATAAGATTGAAGTTACTCTTTTTTAAATATTTTAAAAAATATACAATTCAGATTTTGTAAAGTAAGTTGAACCTAGATGAACATCTTTTTTTTATATTTGTGTCAGTGTTCAGAGAATGTAAAAGAAAATTTCATTCCATTACTGACAGATATAAGACTTAAAGGCTTATTTTGAATCATGGATCACTGAATAGCTAAGAATTAAACTGACATATATATTTGAAGCGTTTATGTTTTTTAATACATTGAGTCATTCACAAGCAGTCAAGCGAATACGAATTCAAATTGACTGTACCACAAGCAAATCAAATAACACAAGCATTCAATCAGCCGGGACACAAGTTAAACTGATCGCTCTTTATCTAATATCTATCTGTCAGTCAAAACCTCGATCAAATTAGGCAAAATTATACCGACCTTGAGCTGTTTGAATATGGCACTTAACACTTTGGAATAGGGTGTTTTATGATTGCAACTTGATGGAGTGTAACACGTCAAGCCGTCAGTGGTGATTGGTTGAAAATGCGCATATTCGCGGACTGAATTGTGTTAGTACATATGGTGTTATTCACCGACATTCAAGTGCATCTATAATGCAATATGGATGTGGTATTTTTTGGAATAATGTTTATGGGTTTCTTAAAGATTTTTCGAGTCATGATGACGATGACAAAAAGAGAATTTAAGAGTAAAGTATGTTCACGATGTCCAAGATCTTTGAAAGTCAAACGATGATATCACCCAAAAGCGATATCTAACAACGCACTAATAGAAGGCCTTATTACATCCAAGTGACGTCAACAAAACGATAAAGTATATTCACGATCTTTGGAATTAGTTGATATTATATGACGTTAAATATGTTGTATCTACCATGCTTTCAGTAGGTCCTGTTGCTTACAACGTTGATTCAGATGATGATAGAAAAGAGATACTCTCTACCCTTATGAAATGTAGGTAAGACCATTAGAAGTCTTAAATAACAAAACACTAAACGATTGTATAGACGTGAATTTCAAAACTAAAACCATTCACAATACGAGACAGAAGCATCAGCACACGCAACCTGAGTTTGATCTTGGAATGATCCATAACTGCGACCAATTAGATCAAATAATATAATAAGAAATCATCTGTAACTTAAAATAGTTTTAGGTTCATACATGCGTAGATCTTAATAATTGATTACGTAAACTAGTATTTTATTTTCTGAACAATAAGATGGTTGAAAAAGCAAATAATTTGACAGAAAATAATCCGACGATTTTCATCCATGCCATCGTTTATTATACAGATAATAATCCCAATTTAAGGTAAAGCTTATTTATAGAAACTCTTGTCTTTGTTGCTTTCTCTATAACCCCATAATGTTAAAGTTCAAAGGGAAAAAATATAACTAACTGAATCCTTGTTATTGAGTGGTCCGTAATTGATTAATCTTTCTTAATCCTACTTAATCCTTCTGAACAATGCTCCAAAACCTTTACAATACAAAGAAAGTCTAATGATGTACTGTTTTGTCCGGAATTTCATGTTAAATTGTATACCTTGTTCAGAATCCGACGTAATATTTTGAGAAAACAAGGCACATTCTGCTGTGAAATCAGTAACAAAGCAAGTTTATTATATTATTTTATTTACAAGACGTGCAGTGCACACTTGCAACGTTGTTTCTGGTGCAATCACGTCGCTGAAGATTAAAGTCATGCCACCCACCGCCTTATAGGAAATTAATCTTTTATTTTTAGCACCCATTTGTGAACCGAAGCGTTCGTGTGTCGTCGCCATAATGTGTTGCGGCCATATTTCAAAATGGCGTCGCATTCGATTTTTAAATCCGCCCCAAGTTTGATTTCTATTGGGTTTTTTATTTTTAATTCGGTGAAGTTTTGAAGGTTGCCATTGTTTTTCGTTGATTGTATTTTGTTTATAACAGTCAAGGAGAGAAGACAGGTTATATTCTTTATTTGAATTTTGTTATTATTATTACATACTTCCGAAGCGGGTATAACTTTATATGACAAATAAAACTGATGTTACTGGCTGGTAAGTTTATTTTATATTTTTAAACCAAGTTTATCAAAACGGATGACCAATGGCAGAGAATGCAATGTCTATCATATTAGGCTAATCCCAAATAATCCTTTGTAATATTGCCAAGCTTAGCCTTTATAACACTGTCGTCAATTTGTTCAATTCCATATTCAACTGAAATGCTGTCAAGACATTTCTACTACACGGCAGCAGGTGCTTTTTACAAGAACACATTCGGTAGAATGAAAACTTCAACGTCATGATTGTAAGTTTCCTTACTACTTATTTTATTTTTAAATACATAACCATGGAAACATTCTAGCTTAATGCTCTACAAAATATGGTTATCGTTAAACAGAAGTCTTTTAAATCATTTTTGAAACAATTCACGTAGCACCTTAATTAGCGAAAAGTTTTCAAAAAACGTACCTTTAGGTCTTTTTATTTCATTCTTCTCGTCTTCCATTTTGTGAAATATCAATGGTACAGTTTGATGCAGCCCAGAGTGAGGCAATTAAAAAACTAAAACGAACGGTTCACGACTTGCCCAAATTGTATTACTTCACAAGTCATGAACTTACGGCTTTTGTTTTATTATTTATGAATGCCAGCATAAATAAATCAGTAGAATGGTTTATTATAATTTAGAAACCTGTACAAAAGAACTCCAATGCATCGGATTATAGTGCAATGCAATTTACATAAAGCTTGTATTCACGCAACTGTGCAGAGCTGCTTGAATGTGGTTAAACATCAGCTAAACCCGAAATACGAATCTGTATGATGTAGTTATGACGTAGTTTTCGACCATCGTGTAATTCTTTATCTGGGCAGATAAGAATCCACCACTAGCTAAATCGAAGAATATTCTATAGTAATAAATATGTTTATTGACAGTTGAGTTCAAGTGATTTTCTGTTAAATGTGTAAATTGAACATCTTATAATTCTACGCTGTATATAGTATATGTTCATATTTAAAAAAAATAAACATTTTCATGTTTTTTGCAAAAAACCTAGTTGAATTTTTCACGTTTTTGATCAAATATATTCTAGATAATCATGTTTTTAAATTTTTCAATCGGCATCAGAGCATGCGATCCTAATTTCGAGAAAATAAGCGACTCATTTGCTGTAGAAATTTCTTTGTTTTATTAGATAATACATAAAAGGTACGTTTTATTTAAAAATAAATATTCTGTGCCAGGGAATATTTTATTTTTAAGAACAATAATTGAAAACAACAGCATCACGAAACTTTTTTCTCGCCATTCGCTTAATACTTCCACCAAAGCCGTTGCAAAGTGCCCTGTTATGCATTCATTTAAGTAATCGACAAGATAAGCTGCAACTGGCTGCCGTTGCGAGAGATCTTGAGTGCTTCTTGTTAGTTTATTAATAAGATAATGAAACTATCATATTTCATGTTAGCTACCGATGCAAAATCTTAAATACAATGTGTATTTCGCTAATCTTACGATAAGATATTCGTATTTGATCGGTTGCGACTGCTGTACATAACCATGAATGGCGGTGTTAAGCTTGTCAGTGGTAAATACAAGTAAATCGAAGTCCTGGAGCAGCCACTGAACCTAATGCACAAGGAACTATTAGAAACCTACTCAATTTTGAGGAGTTCTTCTATGCCCGAAGATATTTATCAGATCTTCACCATTTTATGGGACCATATATCGAGCCCCAGCTTTGAAGAATTAGCGAAGAATATTCAAAATCGGGTCACCCAGCACAAAAATATGAGGTAACAAATATTAAAAAAAACATGTAGTCGAATTGACAATCACCTCCTTTTTGAATTTGGTTGAAAATGTGCTATATAAAAAAAAAAACGAAGTTGAAATAATATTTTTATTTTTCATATTTTTTAATTGACGTTTACAAAGTCAAAGTTATGGGCAAAGTTAGTTTGTGCAATTGGTCCTAAGAAACATAAAATTTTCAAGTATCAAAACTCAATTCAGCTCGGTTAATATTTCATCGACCTTGTTATGACGGTCAAACTTGAAATAGTACGGTAGCCTCAGTAGTATGCCTATCTTATTTTGAAAATTTTTAAAATAAAAACATCACATAATCAATATGATATGATATGATAAATATTACATACATACATACATACATAAACTCACGCCTTTATCCCCGAAGGGGTAGGCAGAGGCGCCACCAGGGCACCCACAGTTCGCCTTGTATGTTCCGTCCCACGATGTGATAGGGGGCGAGCCTATCGCCATATCGGGCACAAATTCCTGACTCCGAGCTGATAATGAATAGAAAATCCCAATATCACTGCCCGACCCGGGACTCGAACCCGAGACCTCAGCTTTGTAACCGTACCGTGATACAACTACGCCACCGAGGCAGTTTTTCTGTTATATAATGATAATTAATATTATATAACAGAAAAACTATTTTAGCAGTGTATCCCAAATGTTAATGGTTTAAATCGGAAATTATTTAATTTCCTTACATAAACCACTTCCTAAAACCACCCTAAACACTATTAGAATAGATCCCAACTTTTGTTAATGGATAAAAATAAGTACTAAGCCATTCTGATTTCGGAGGATCCTCCAATCACTGGTCGATCGAAGTAATAAAAGCTATCGCAGAACTTTTGTTTCAAAATAATTTTAAAGGATTCAATAACTAGTAAATTAACAATTTACAACAAAACAGTCCGCTTTCTTACCTTCATAATCGCGGCTGAGTTGCGGTGATAACAATAAAAGTCTTTTATCGAAGCCATCCGATCTCCCTTCGCTATCTTTCTTTTGCGCCTTCATAGCTTCGTAGTCCATATTGTTACTGCTATTCGGTGTTTTGTTGTATACTAAATACTTTGTCAGATGGTCCATTTTTAAAATGTCTTTGAAAAGACTTTCTTAGTGAATGGGTATCGGTTTCTTCAATTCGTTCTCACTTTCGCGTCATTGTATTTCGATTTTTGCATCTGTTAACATAGTTTGATGTTTGATTAAGTGTTTTAAGTTAATTTACTTAATTACTGGGTAAGTATTATCCACTAGTAATAAAGTTGTATAACAAAATTTCATTGATTAGTAAAGATTAAGTGTAAAATTAGGAGTTAAGGTAATAGCTTATTATGAATGTGCTTTGAAATACAGGAAATCCAAATTAAGAAGCTGCTAACCTAATTGATAGTGATCAACGCTGTTAATTAACACTCACAATGCCAACGGAATAGTAGGTTACCGATCTTTAGTAATAATGTGAAATTAACTAACTGAAACGCAGCAATTATTTGGTCAATTAAAAGCCGTTTAAATATTCATCAAGATGAAATTCACCTTTTCATTTTTAATCTTATATCCGATAGTAAATAAATATTACAAGACAAGAATATAGAGATTATTTTTTACTAAATTTAAATTTACTATTATAAAACGCAAAGCTTTGAAATTTCGATAAGTACACAATCGTAAAAAGGTTAAAATATATAGACTTTACAGTGAATGTACTTCCAGTTA
This sequence comes from Deilephila elpenor, assembly GCA_949752805.1. Lineage (NCBI taxonomy): Eukaryota > Metazoa > Arthropoda > Insecta > Lepidoptera > Sphingidae > Deilephila > Deilephila elpenor. Next base: position 14,711,211 of record OX457097.1, on the reverse strand, counting down.
AGCGATGTGTTAACGACACTGATCCCCGCCACGAAGTGTTTGTCACTGGTAGGATTATGCAAACGTCGCATGCGGTGTCTAGGAATCTAAACTTTGAGTTTATTATCACCCCTACAAGGTTCAGTGATAAGCAGTATGTGAATTAACTATTAGGTATAAAAGTTTTAAGTTCAAGGTTGGGAAACTTGAAAAACTTTATATAAGCAAAATAGTCGAATATCTAGTGAACGTACTTTTATAAGAAAAAGTTAAGTTTGTAACAACATGAAAGATTATAGGAACTTATTCAAGCTGAATCCAAACCGCTCTGATTTTTTGGGCTTATATTTAGCAGTCACCTGCAAGTGATTTAGAATCCTCAGTATTTAATGATGATGTAGTCAAGCGTGGCATGCCAACGAAAACATAAGAATGACAGTTGAAAAAAAACAATATCTGATCATTCATGAAATACTGGGCATAAGAGTTTTCAAATCGGTGTAACATGGTGTTATACCGTGCTCAGTATTAAAAAACACTGAAATATACATTAATCTTTCTCCATTACATGTAATTCACCGTAATTTGTTAATACTTTTTGTTACAGATGAATTTATGATTTAATAACTGAAAAGTTTTCTACCGACAATTTTGGTCGAAGAACTCGTACAAAGTAGAATTCTCATCTGTTCCTATAAATCTTTGCCTTTTAATCCTCTAATGGCAATAATTGGCATTTGATTCCTCTAGTTCAAAATCAGACCCAAATACCAAATCCTAATTACCAATCTTATTACATAAATTTAATCATACAGCTCAATAACTCCGAACTAATCTCCATATATGTAAAATATTAGGCAGATTACCCCGTGACGTCATCACGGCCGCTAATACTGCGGATTTGGCTAATCACAATTAACATAGTACAATCAACGTGTAAAGCGAACACCTGCATCGCACGCTTATCGCTACCGAGGGCCTTTTGACAGCCACAGTACTGTAGCGCGGTTGAGAGTGTTTGATACTTTGACTTTTGTTTAACCCATTTAAGATTATTTTTTTTCCATTATGAAAGCAATTCAATGTGCCGGTATAGATATTTTTAGTCACCCTGAATATATTATACACAGCACGCAATGGTGGATATCCGTAATAATATGAACCCACAAAAATGTGTGTTTCAGGTCCCGGCTGTATATACCTCAATATAATCAAGCAGCCATAACTGCGTTGATTTAAAAGAAAAGCGGACTTTCACCCATAAATTGCCGGATACCCAATTCCCTTTTCCTCTTCCCCTCTTTTATTCTTCTCGCGTCTTTCCTGTTTAATGGGCTGGCTACACATCTTGTATCCAAACGTTATGGACGTTTATGGGCGTCAGTGATCCCTTACCAACAGATGAAATTATTACTCGTTTGCCAGATCTATTGCATAACATATAAATTATATATTTTATTTGTGACGCCAGTAAAAAAATATTTTTAATTGATTACCATTGGATTCTTATAGAAAAATAAATTGGTGTGTGAAAGGCATGAAGAAAAAAATAAAGAGAGCTTAATCTTTAGTTCACTACGGTTGCGCATTGCTGGATGACAGACGAGTGTCGTTGGACGATAATAATTACTCAATTATGCTAGTTCATTCACCAGGACTTAGTAATTACGTGTTCAGAAACTGTAATTGAAACATAAGTAAGAAATAATTAGTGTCTCATTACAGTCCATAGATCCTTCGACCCGATCAATCGAGTTATTATTATTACGCCATAATTTGTATTTGTGATAGAAAATTATTTTTTAAGAAACTTATTATTAGTTTCTTCTTTACAAATTTATATTTTTATATTCTATAGTAATATAAAATTACTTTAGAATATTTTGTACACCTGTCATGACAGCAAACTTTTACTTTTTATATGATGAATTTTATAGTTTAAAAGTTTCTTTCATTTTGGTGCACCATAAAGTATGTATTTTGTGTAAATAAATAATTTGATGCACTTAAAAATTACAGCATAAGTAATAAAAAATAATACCATTAAAAATAAAATTAAAACACCCAGTATCAAGACTTTTCGAGCTCGATGTGTGTTTAAAATTAGAATGATTTGTAATTAGTTCGTACCACGAGGTATTTTTTTTTTTTTTTTTTTTTATTGCAATGAATGGCGAGACGAGCATGCCATTCGCGTGATGGTAAGCGATACGACCGCTCATGGACAGTAGCAAAACCAAACAACACCATGAATTACAAGGGAATGCTTGGAATTCCACTGCGCTCGCCATCCTGAGACATAAGATGTTAAGTCTCAATATGTCCAGTAGTTACTCTGGCTACAATGTCCTTCAAACCGGAACATAACAGCGCATTAACACTGCTGTTTGGCGGGAGAAATAGACATTGCGGTGGTACCCACCCAGGTGGCCTCTCACATATGAGAGACCTACCACCAGTGGTATGCGGCCGCTCTAACACCCATCCACTCTGCACTGATGGTACATTCATACTCGCTATCACTTCTACACGTTTACATTATGTATTAAGCAATACTTACGTTAAGATTCGGTTAGGGTGGTAATCTAGAGAAAAATTGCATTATTTTTGAGAAAGCTTTTGGTAAGTAAAAGCCTTAGTTAGAATTGGTATTCTAGCGCACAATACATTTTTTGAGTTATGTGTGTATTATTATGGTATTATTTAATATCGTTTGTTTTAGGTTATGGCAACATCTTTTAAGGAAACCTGCTTACTTGGGAGACCAACACAGAGGTATGTCAAGTGGTACAGCCAATATTGCTTGTAGTTTCAATTTTATCAAGTATTGAAGTAATAATATTGCAATTGTTGCCAATATTGCATCTAAGTAATGGTTATTATTGACTTTTTTTTAAATAAATGCGTCTATTGCTGAGCACTGAACTCCTCTAAAATCGAGAGTTTTTGTCTCTCTGTGATTCTATATTTTTCCATTTGGGTCTTTGTTAGAAGCCTCATTAACTATGCACTTTCCATTTCCTTTAAAGGCCAGCAACATTTAAAATTTCCCATATATTTGAGTGTTCATAACCGGCGGTATTATTATCCATCATTAAAGCCACCTGCTTGTATGTGGTTTTAGTAAATTTTCACAACGCTCTGCGACAAGCTTAAGGGATGAGAAAATCTTTATTTTTTAAAGTTAGTTCTGTACTAGTACTTCAGAACAATAGGAACCTGGCGGCTGTAAGACATTGGTATTTCAGGAATCACCATACACGAAGGTAAAAATCCCCTCAGAGTATGAGCCTGAGTATGTCCGGAGTAAGCCGGCATAATCGTGTCGACGGGAATTAAATTATTGGTATTCTATTTGCAATCCAATGCACTTACAATAAGGTGTATTTACGATAAAATAAATTCATTTCATAATAAAGACATTACATCATATGCAAAAGCTGTAGTTCGTAACTTAACTAAACCAGAACATACTACATTATAATGGCCTCATCCTATTTGCTAGCCATAATCCAGGCAGCAGTATTATCACTAAGTTAAGCAGACAGTAGCTTAGAATACCTCGGTTGTGTACTAAGTTAAGATTAAGTAACACTCACCGCATCCAACAGGCGAACGCAGCTCCGACTCGCGATCGATATTCGAAACTCCGAGTATCATTATAAAGTCAATTATTTAAAGGAATAATTTGCAAGGAATTATTTAAACATTTATCTTTGACAAACAGCCCGAAATATATTTGGGAGTTAATGAAGCGGGTGATTTTGTAATTTCGCGACTGGCCGATTAAAATAACGTTTTGAGAACGAATGGGAACGCATTAATTGTGAATTGTATTGCTTGGGTATATTTACTTTTTTAAATTTCGAATTACGTGCACGGAGTTTCCGGATTACAAATTTAACATACACGAATTCAGAACACTGATAACCGCTTTAGTAATTTCATGATTGAATTTTTAAATTTCGAATACGAGAATTCACACTTTCACCACTGTGTATAGAAACGAAAACACAATTTTAAAATATTAACTTTAAAGTAAGAACTGCCCATAAGATTAAAACTATTTATTTAAATATTTCGCTTTATTTGTCACGTAATTAAAACAAGACTATCATTTAGTCACACCGTATGATGGAAATGAAGACACTTTTTGACTGAACAAAAGAGCTATTTCACCTGTGGTGTAGACACCATTAGACTTGACAAAAGTCATATAACGTCTAAATAAAAAAGTTCTCATTTGTTAAATATGTATAATAAAAACTGTTTTAACGCGAGCCTCAGTATATTAAGATTATTAGGAATTCTCATAATAATATAATATTAAAACCAGGACCGTCGAAAAGGTTATTCATTCGGTTTAAATCTTAGTGTCTTAAATATAAAAAGTAAGTTTACAGATTTTTATAATTTCCTTTGAATATTTGTTAAATGACCATGGCAATAAAACAGACATCTTGTATGATGTTTATTTTTTCATACCGTACAACTGTGCGGATAGTCCATCCCAATTGAACCTAGCATCTCACAGTCAAGACAACTGCTGGAAACTACCAGTTGTTCAAAGGCAAAAATATTGATTAAAAACACCAAAAATACTCACCTCGATCCTTGCTAAGGGCGACGATTTTGCGTACAACAGGCTTCTCAGTCACTTCATTGTTTAAAGGCATGTTTCTCTTAACGTTCTGCCAGAGGTTGCTTTTCCTACTCATTTTGTTACTTATGTTTAAGTGTGTCTCATTTAACCGCGGCACGCGGACAGAACTTTCGTCCGTCGAGGTGATTATGTGTACGATTTTTTAGGATACTGTTTTTAACGACTTTGTACGTTTCGACTCGGAGTAATATGTTTTGATACTTGATAGTTTTCATATTTTTGTGAACATAACTTCTAACTGACTTTCGACTGCCTCGATGGCGTAGTTGTAGTATAGAACGTTTTCAAAGCTGAGTTCTCAAGTTGTAATCCTGGGTCGGGCAAAGTGATATTGGATTTTTTTTATTCATTATCAGCTCGGAATGAGGAATTTGGTAGGTACGTAATCAGAAAGATTATAATTGTCCCTGCGGCAATCTCAGTGATCCAATAAAATGTGACGTTAGGCTTTCACTTCTTTTCACCTTCGTGGCGTGGTTAGTTAGACGCCGGTTGTGAAACATAATGCCACGGGTTCAAACCCCGCACCGAGTTATATATTTGTGTGATCCACAGCATCCGTTTCGAGACTGGGTGTTTGTGAGATCGAAATGTCTTTCATAGTTGCTTACACCCAGGAAACTAGACTATATCTTAGAGTGGGGTCAGGACTATGTATGTGGCTTTTGGGGGTACTTATTTATTTCAGTTTTTCTATGCGAACAATTCATGCAAAATTGGCTAAATCATGGGCTTACATTTTGAAGAATATATTTTTTTGTCATATAAGAATCAATTTCAGTATTTTGAAGAAGGTTCAGCTTCTTCTACGGTATTTCCATTTATCTTAGGAAATAAACTATTTCTAATAATAAATAAACAACTCATACCACACTTGATTTTTTGAGAAAGGATATACACCTGTCAATCTGTCAATCCATAAGTTAGATCATCATTATTATAACCATCATCATCATCAGCTACATCATACAATACACGGCTGACTAAACCTTTCGCCTTTGGGTAATTTCCACAGTGACTTATAAGAACCTATTTATTAGCGACTTGTTAGAAACTTCTTACAATGCGTGTTACGCCGTCTGTGTTAATAACGTCCGCCTCTATAATATAAAGAAAAATTTACTAAAACCCAAGTACCAAGATATGCAAATCCATGTACAAATCGATTTAAGTGTCGTATAAGGAGGGATTTATTGTTGCACAGAAAGGTCACGATCGGGCGCCATTATCGCCTCACAAATTGTATACCTGCATCAGAATGCTCGATACTATAACGCTCCTCGGTAGATTAAGGGCGAACCTCATTTATAAAAGCTCTTTCACCCACGCTTTTCATGTCGGATTGTTATCATGGGAGTTCAATGTGGGTGTTGCTTTTGTACCGTGGACAGGGGGTTCCAGGTGTGAGCTGAGAATCTGAAAGGGATCCGAGTAGTTTTGTTGGGTAAGTGGAACGATGCTTGTAAAGGAGAGGGATTATAAGATATGAAGTGAGTGAGGGTTTTATGTTTAGTTTAGAAAATAATCAATTAAGTACAGAAATAAATAATTCGAGTTTTATACTAACCTATAAAAAAAATTACGCATGAAAAGATAAAGCTTCTGATAGAACTACTCAATTTTGGTAAACTAAAAAACAAAATGAAATATAGGGTGTGAAGTCCTTCGCAAATTGCAAGTCATATTAATTTTTCAAATTCACATAAAAACTCAGAACATTACGATTTACAATCAATACACTGTGCTATGAGGCTAATGAGATACCTAAAATAAATTATTTCATTGACAAATATTTTTAATAAAACCTTGACGAAACGTTGAGTGTAGTTAGCCCCTTATATTTTTATTTTGCATTGTGGAAAAAATCGCGGAGTTCTATGAACCAGTGTAAATAAATGATGTTGTGTTGACTTGCGATATTCGACTTTGCGAGTTCCCAACCTGGGCATTGTTTGTTCGTAAAATACTGAAAAAATATACAATATCGCAAATTAATAGCGATGTTGCGGTTGAAATGTCTTTTTGTGTTTTTTCAATGACCTGATCAGGTACTTATTGACCTATTATAGTGTATAATGTTATATCCTATACCTTTTGAAAATGTTGTTTAGTTATCAAAAGTGTTTTTCATATTTTGTTTTAACAATAAATCATTATATTTGAGAGTAGGTACTTAAGTTTTATTGTTATTAAATCACTTTTTTGTTTAATCACCGAAGCCTTAAATTGCCACACGTTCAAGTGCGTTTGCGCAAACGCGAGTTTGCACTATCGAATTTATAATTTCAACGATGTTTGCGCAGTTATTTGCCCACACACGTTCCAGTATACTGGTGCAAACTCAGACTTGCACAGTTATATTGTTACGTGTGTGGCGGCCATAACGTTGGGCTCTGTACATTGTTGTACAAATATTGGCTCAAAATCTAAACCACTTTTTTTGGCAACAACAGCGTTACACGGACAATTCAGAATAGATTCTACTTTCGCCTTTGACTACCTCGGTAGTGTAGTTGTACTATGGTACCATTACAAAGCTGAGGTCTCGGGTTTAAATCCCGGGTCGGGCAAAGTGATATCGTATTTTTCTATTAATTATCAGCTGCGAGTCAGTAATTTGGGTCCGATAGTGCGATATGTTAACCCCATATTACATCGTGGGACGGAACACACAAGGCAAAACGCGGGTGTCCTGGTAGCACCGCTACCTACCCTTTCTGGGAAAAAGGCGTGAGTTTATGTATTATATGTATTCTTCTTTTACTTGAAGACTCTGTATTCTGTTATTAAAACACTGTATATTGGTAAATTTACACCTTGTGAGGTAAAACTAATACAACGCGTTAACTAAAAAGAAACACCTATCATATTTTTTCATCGAGTAATTTTTAATATTTTTATAGTCCAATATAACCCACTTAGGGTCTTCTATTTACATTATATATTTGTTCACTTTACAAATTAAAAACTCAATTCCAATAACCTTATTCTGCGCAAATTAAGCAACGTACTACGCGACGTATTGGCGTAATTTTTTCCCCGTGACTAATAATCTGGATGTAAGGAGCAAGTTGGGAGTCTTCGGGATGAATGCGCCGTTTCAATCAACGTCTGCGAAGAGGTGGTGACGATTTGTTATCAAAGCTCTTACCTGCTCCGATGTAGGGGCAATACGTCACGATCGGGAATTAAATTTACTTGTTATAAAGGAATTGGGGAATAGAAGGTGGATTACAGGAGTTTTCGTGATAATTAGGTCAAAATTTAATAAGAAAGGCTCTTTATAAATTTCAAGGCACACTCCGTATTTCAACCGAACCAACTTTGCAGACTGATTATTAGAATTTTCGACATCTAAAACTTAGATTCTAAATCATTACACTATTGTGTGAAAATTCAATAGTTTAATTACCAATTTTAGCTTTAAATTGGCAGCAAAGCCAACATACTCAAGTTCTAAAATGTGAATATTCAATCAGCGCCAACGCTGCCGTTCTTTACGACGCCATAAACAACCTGATGCCGGTCTGTATCGCACATTCGGTTGATGGAATGCGCTGCAGTGCATTGAAACTTTATTCTCTGTTCTGCAAGAACTACGTAGATTTTACAGGAAACAACTGGTTTTAAAATTTATGTGTATAGATGGAGTTCATGTCTGGGGCTTGGTCTAACATTCCAACCATTGAAGCAGAAATAAGTAGAATTAGAACTCAGGACCTCATGATTCAGTGCTCATATAATATGTACGTTGTCATATGATCAATTAAGCGACGAAGTTTGAATTTAATTACCTTACTAAACACTTCCATGCAGACGAATGAATTATAAAACCAAATGATAATTTTGCGATTTTTCTTCTCAAATTACGTGAAACATATTAAAATAATTGTTCTCCAAACCATTCCTATACGAACCGTACGTTCAAGACAATTTTGCGAGTTCACCATTTAAGCGCGAGCTCTCGACAGACAATGCAAAACACGATCATCTGTGCGAGAACCATGCGCGTTCTCAACAATACATTGAATTGAAAATTCGATCTCAAGGGCGCTGCGGAGTCACATGCATGGAGCAACTGAAATTACGCCTTCAGAGACCTTGCAGACATGAGTGGAGTTGGAAACGCTTCGGAAATGACATGGTTTCCTGATACGAGTTGTAGAAATTATTGATTGTAGAACAACTGTCAAATACGTACTTTAATTTCTCGTTTTTTGCTATAGTTTCGAATTTGATGTTCGCTTTATTTCTGGTTCTCCTCGCTTGCATCTTTTTCGACAGATTGTCTAATTTACAGTCACAGTTATTTGTTGGATCGTGATACGCTCATCCAAAAATTTGAATTATCCGCATCTGATAGTCGCTTTGTATTGCAATATATTATAATTTCATAGATTTGCAATTAGCGGTTTATCTGTTGTCACAAACTTGAAGTTGACTTTGTTCAGCTATGAACAAAAGCAAACCATTACGTTTTGGGTAAGCTTTAGTTTCAGTAGGAATGATCTGTAGCTGGTAACATGGAACTATTGAATTATTTGGTCTTGTTGAACCAGTTTTAATAAATATGATCTAGATTTATACAAAATATGTAAAAGAGAATTTCCCTAAAAGAAATACATTTAAATAAATACAGTTTTGGCAGTTGTAAAGTAATGTGTGAAGTGGAGATTTAGTAAGAAAGTTGAATCTGGCGTTGAATATGTTAAGAGTCGTATTATAAAGAAAAGACCTTTTTAATATTCCCCGCTGTTTCTGATTTAAAAAATAGATTGAGTAAATCATCGTCTCTTTTAAATAAAGTTATTATTAAGACACATAGGCTACTGCAGCAACCGTCAGTATAAAATCTACCCATGCAGAAATCTATTCTTGGTGAGTAGTTATGCAGGCCACTACGAACGGCTCGATGTGAAGATCCTAGGAGGCCTATGCTTAGCAGTGGACTTTCTGTGGCTGAAAACAGAGAGAGAGAGAGTTAGAGTTATGCAGGGACCGACTGAAATAAAAGATGACAAAAGGGTTCTACATACATTTTTAACCGTTTGTTTTTCAAGGAACTTTTAATACTATACTGGTATTTCTTTATACACATACATACTTTTTTATTTGCCTCGGTGGCGTAGTTGTATTACGGTACGGTTACAAAGCTGAGGTCTCGGGTTCGAGTCCCGGGTCGGGCAAAGTGATATTGGATTTTTCTATTCATTATCAGTCCGGAGTCAGGAATTTGTGCCCGATATGGCGATAGGCTCGCCACCTATCACATCGTGGGACGGAACATAGGCGAAATGTGGGTGTCCTGGTGGCGCCTCTGCCTACCCCTTCGGGGATAGAGGCGTGAGTTTATGTATGTATGTATATACTTTTTTATTTAGTCAAAAAAAAACATTTTGTAACTGTTTCCAATTGATTACTAATAATTCCAACAAGCCTGGATACTTACAAAAAATTCAGTTGAAGAAACTTAATTTGGAAATTAATTTGATTACAACACACTTCTAGTGCCCAGACAGTTACGATTAGCGTCAAAATTAACTAAAATGCTTTTAAAATTAATACGAAACCCTTGATGTAGTTCAAACCTGTTTTATAGACAACAAAAATGATGCACTACCATCCTTTAGAAGTCAGACGTCAAGGGAAGGAATTGAGAAACGTATATTTTAAACGTACATACATACATAAACTCACGCCTTTATCCCCGAAGGGGTAGGCAGAGGCGCCACCAGGACACCCACATTTCGCCATGTATGTTTCGTCCCATGATGTGATAGGGGGCGAGCCTATCGCCATATCGGGCACAAATTCCTGACTCCGGGCTGATAATGAATAGAAAAATCCAATATCACTTTGCCCGACCCGGGACTCGAACCCGAGACCTCAGCTTTGTAACCGTACCGTAATACAACTACGCCACCGAGGCAGTCGAGGTATTTTAAACGTGGTATGATATTATGCTTCGGATAGCATCCAACCATAAAGGCAGAAAAGTCACGCTAATAACCATTGCACATGTGTTGCGTTTCCAGTTCAAACGAAATATATCCGATTTTAAACAATATACTTACAAGTTTTTACTTGTAAGTAACAATATTAGTATTAATTGTGAGTAACATATCTAGTTTGCAATGCACTTAGTAAAATTCTTTTGACGAAATAAAGCTCACATGCAGCTGTCGTGGCCCCCCTGCCCTTCTTTCACTAGGAGCGTCATGCACGAAGTTGTCAGTTTATAACTGGGCTGTATTCAAAATTAAGTTCAGAACTCTAATCATCGTCGAAATAAGTTTTAGTTTGGAGCGAACGTTTCAATGTTTAGTTTTAAATTGTTTGTACGTTTGTAAAAAGCTTTTCTGAATTAATTAATTAAATTATCACGCTTAAATTAAAGTCGATTACATTAATGAGTTTGGAATATGGGATTTATTACAATAAAGTCGAAAGGCTATGTATTAACTTGGCATTTTTTAAGTTATTATGGAAACATAGGGGCATAAAATTCATATTTATAATTAATTTTGTTAAAATACGAAGCAATGAACTATTAACTGATTTGATTAACAAGATAGTTGGGTTGTGAGGTTTGCAAGTAAGCAAAGTATTTTTATACCTCTGCAACTTCTTAAACTTTACTATAAAACCAAATTCAATATGTCAGTGCAAGTGATCCCATGCGTGGTGTGGTAACGTAAAAAGAATTCATTTTGTGTCGGCGTATCAAAGAACTTTTGCATAAGAATGTCATTCACACGCAAGGAAAAATTCCCGTGGATCTGAATCTTTTCGTATTTATGTCTTTTTCTACAGTGACTCCGGTGGTGAAAGATTTCAATTATTTCTTTCTTTTACACATGTCTACTGCCTGACAGGATCGGTGGCGTAGTTCTACTACGGTATGGTTACAAAGCTGAGGTCTCGGGTTCGAATGTTGGGTTTTTCCATTCATAATCAGTCCGAAGTCAGGAATGTGTGCTTGATATGGCGATGGGCTCGCCCGAAATCGAAATGTGGCGCCTCTGCCTACCCCTTCTGGAATAAAGGCGTGAGTTTTTGTATGTATGTACATATGTCTATGGAAGAATTTCCTTCGAATAAGGAAGTAATGATAGTAATGTCGCTGGTTGCAGGTCTTGCAACAGGTCGATGGGAAAATCCTTGGGAGAGGCCTTTGTTCAGTAGTGGACTTCCTGTGACTGAATAGATAGATAGAAGGAAGTAAAAACTATAATCGTTTACATTTTAATATAGTCATCTTCATTGCTTGTTTCTTCTCGAGTCTGGTAAGGTGCTACCCTTACACGAGGTCTGTGCAGTAATAGTCCTATGTTGTAACGTAACTATCAACTCATTTGCTTTAGTATGTCAGTACGCTCGCCTGATGTAAATGGCTAGAACCGTATTTTTTATTATAATGCTTACTTGTATAAAGTTTTTTTCGATTGTCACATTCTATGCAATGCTCTCATGAACTACAAAGACGCACGCCATTGATGGCCTCTCAAATATTATTAGATTTTTTTCTTATCTTTCCTTAATACTATTTACAATCTCTCTTGACAATAAATGTATCTGAGTATGATAGATAGATGCGCTAGTTTAGTAGTTTAGCTTTGGAGCAAACCATAAACATGCACCCACCAAATTTCACGTACAATTTCTAAATTAGGTCAAATTTAATCTTTAGCTTCCTTGTTTATAAATACCACATCAATGCCGGCATCCGTATTCCCACGTCTGTGTTTAAGAGCATATTCCGCGGGGCGAACAGAGTGAACGAGTTTTTTGTTTTCAAACAAATGGTCCGTGAAAGACGTTGGGAAATTTTCGCCCGTGGCAATTTGGGCCCGGCTTAAAACAGTTTGCGCCGCGCTCCGGCCGCATTCTGTAATGATGCAATTTTTGAGTTATACTCTTGATGCGAAAGTGTTGTGTTTGTACTTTGTATTCTTGTGTATATTCATTTTCGAAAATATTTTTTTGGTTGTTGACTGCCTCGGTGGCGTAGTTTTACTACGGTACCATAACAAAGCTGAGATCTCGGGTTCGAATCCTGGGTCGGGCAAAGTGATATTGGATCTTTCGATTCATAATTATCTGCCCAAAGCTAGGACTTTGTGCCCGATAGGGCGATAGGTTCACCTCCTATCATATCGTGGCTATACACCTCTGCCTACCCTTTCTGGGAAAAAGGCGTATGTTTATGTATTTTGGTTGTCTGGTGATTTACTCATAGCTTCACCATCATCATCCCTAGTCTATTGATTTCATAAATTGAACATATTGTACAATCTACATAAATAACAACTTTCTTGTCCTATTTCGTGATTCTGTGATCTTTTGTTAAATTTTACTGCTTTTACGATGATTACGGTTCAGGGATTCGTTCCTTTAAGTAGTTATTTTACAGGTAGATCATATTATTGTTTAATTTAACGCAAATAATCTAAGAAATCTTAAATTAAACTTACTGACAGTATTCCCATAAATGTACCTCTTTATGGACATATAATACCGATTTAATTAAATATTTGTCGAAAAACTTCTCAAACCCCACAATGTTCCATTAAATCTATGAATTACATTATGGAGTTAAGAGGAATATTGCTGGAGACGAGACGTTTCAAACAGAACAGACAATCTACAGCTGCTGTGCAATGTTCATTAGCTCAAATGGGACATAAACTTGGGGAATGAAAGCTGCAACCGTGTGTTGGAAGGTACAGTACGGTAAGTGAACATTTACGCATTTTTTTATATGTGTATACTTCTCCTAAATTTTTTTCAACTTTGTCAGTGGATAAAGGAAGCATGACAAAACAATAAAAATATGTATATTAATAACATAATTTTTGCTCAAATGAAATATGTTTCATGTGGGTGAAATTTTGGTGGGTAAGGATTTTTTTTAAAGGTTTTTTCCTAAAGTAATAATTTTCATTTCAGAAATTTTGTTTTAATCTAATCTAATGTCTCTCACTATTACAATATTATGTAATCAATTCCACATGACTATTGACTACATATTAGCATTATGTTGCAATGTATATTTTTTGTTCTAGCGGGAACCTACATACTTTCCAAAGTACATGCATGAGGCTTTAAAACCCGGGTTTAAATTTCGGGTCAGTACATTATGATTGTATCAGTTTGAAAAAAAAAACCAACAAGATGTGTATGACTGGAAGACAAAACATAGATGTACTCGTAATAGTTCTGCCTACTTCATTGGGGATGTAAAGGTGTCAGTTTATGTTTAAATACGACAAATACTAAGCAGCAGAATAAAGTCTCCATACTGTCCCTCCATGCTCTGTGTTGCAGCAACCGCGCTCAATGTATGTGATAATCATATTTTAGAGTATACAGCAATATCGCTTCATAGTTGCTTACGCTTTATGTCATTTTTATATGATGAACATTAAAAGAAGGAAGTGCCGGATTATGTCGGGTGTAAAAGCAAGCTGTTAATTCAACGTGTTCTGAACGTAAAACACAACTAGAGAGGGATTTCTTGTTTTTTTTTTGTTTTGGTAATAATTGTAATTCTTAACTACAAAGTTAAGCCAGAGTATGAGCGTGATGTGTAATGAAACACTATTGAATATTTTAGTGTCATTGTTGAAGATGTTTTAAATGATAGTCATACGGGAAGACTCTTTTTGTAACATTGTGTAATCTTAAGATTATGTAAAATATGTTTTATTAATATTTACTTACAAAAAATAATTTACATGAACATGATTTTTGTTGTTACGAATACTTTGGATGCAGGTGTCTTCGATTACAAAGAATTTCACTTTCAAATCAATTACGCATAACAATTTTCACTTAAACCAGATTCCAAACCAATGAATTCATCCATAACCTACATAGTCGCGAGCATAAATATCCCCATATTTCCACCTTCTTTATTATTTTTGACAACTTTATCCACACCAAGAAGTTTCAGCGAACAAAACATGTCATTCATCTGCCATGGAACTTTGTAACGCTATTTGTCACTGTAAATAACTATGAATATATGGAGCCGTACATTTTTAATAAGAAGAAGAACTAAGACTATATATAATGGAAGAAATGGGGTACTTAGAGGACGATGATAGGAAGACAGTATCATCGCAATGGCAGTTGGGAGCTGATAGTTCTATATCTATCAACTCGCAATCTTCCAGGCAGTTGAATCCACACTTGAGCCACCACTTACATTTGTTTCAAAAGGTATTTATAGGCATTGGTATATTAGTCCAGTATTCAAATATTGTAATTGGTAAAACATGGGTTAGCGTTTGGAGTGTATGGTGATTGGTGGCCTGTTAATAATAGACTAGATTCGGCTGTCGAGACGGTGGTCGTGGGATCGATACTTAGGGCTCTCTCTGACTTTTTGGAGGTATGTGTATATTATAAGTGTATTACTTTGATGCAGCGTGGCGGACTATATGGCCTAACCACTCTTAATCGATTCTCTCGATTGTAGAGTAGGTCCGTGCCCTGCAGTGGGACGTATATGGGCTGATATAGATATAGATTACTTAGATGGTGAAGAAAAATGACCTTGAGGGTTTATCCATAAAAAAAGTATCTTTCAAGATACTTTTTTTTATGGATAAAACGACTTTGGATTTAATATGTGTGCATTAGCCATTGCAGTGCTTCACAGCAACCTACAACGATAATAATATTTTCAGAAATATATTCCTTCGCATCGTCGGATCATACCTACGTCGGTACATGAGCGATTGTCTTACTATAGAACTTATGTTTCATCTCCTAACAAAACACAAATAATTTGCATGCAGCACGTGAAATTCAACAGGTATGTAAATAATATTTCATCTATGACTTTTTTTTCATAGTTGTTTTGCGTCAATCTGAAAACAGCCAAGTTTATTAAAACCTTATCATACAGTACCCACTAGATTTGTAATTACTGACGACCATCATGAGAAGAATAATCTGATAAACCATGGTTATAATTAACTACGAATGTATAACTTGTGTGTGTCGATTTTTTTTTCGAAAAATCAGCAATATTTGTTTGCTTTTTGGAATCACGTAGTTTTCCCAACTTGACAGTTTGTCTCAGCGTTCTTTCTTTTTACTCAGCTTTGCTTTAGTGTCACGGTCTGTTCCAGCTCAAATATTTATAATTAAGTATTTGTTTTATTTCAGGTTCCTTTGGTACTACATCTTTAACGTTTTCTTCAAAAGTCTGCCTCATACGTTCGTGTACATTTTTCTAGCGTCATATGCAGCTGAGGAGCATTTGTTCCTATCAAAAATGGTGCCTATTGCTTATGGTAAATGAAAATAACCTTATTTTGTAATACTGAATTGGCAACTGTGCAACTACATGTCTGATAGTAAATGGAATGACGTCCAGAAACTATCAAGTAGTAGCCGAGAATAATCTTTTGTTTTTCGATATAATTCTGATTTGTTTTAATTATCATACAAAGATGTGCAATAAAGAGTATAAATAAAGAATAACACCAGTCTACTGGTGTATTTGATGATAGATTTTTTAGTGCAGCGAGCGAGAAGCTGACTGAGAAACGGCACGCCTCGAGCTCGAGACAAATATTTGTATGCTCAACAAATATTTGTGTCAGTCTCGATGTTGTGGGGACAAAACTCTGTTGAAATTTCTCATTCAAATGCACATTACAGGGTGGCATTCTCCATTGGATACATTCCTGATATTATAATATAATTGCAGAAGTTATAGAAATAATGGAATTATCTAATTTATTGGACAGCCTCCGTGGCGAAGTTTTTTAGACACCGGCTGTGAAACGAGAGGCCGCAGGTTCGATTCCCGGACCGAGACAAATGTTTGTGAGATCCACAGGCATTTGATTCGGGTATGGGTGTTTGTGAGACAAAAAAGGCTGTCGTGGTTTCTGATACCCATGTCACAAGACTCGATCTTACTGTGGGGTCAGGACTATGTAAGTTACTGTTGAGTGTATTTTCATTTATCTTCTTTCAGGCAGCAAATTCATAATCATAATAGCAGGAGTTTTCGACTTGATCGGCTACATAGATACAGCCACGCTTCTCCTAGATTATGTCATTTGCGGTGTACTTTACAAGAATCCTTGGAACAGGTATGTATATTATTATGTATTATATATTTATTTAGACTTTTGTGTGATTGAGCTCTAAAGGGAGGTTAGCTTTTTATATTATAATTAAGATGCATGAAAATTGCATGCAATGTTTCTGATAACGAATCCATGGGTAGGGTGGAATGAGATAAAAATATGTCGAAGGCTTATTCCACAAAAAAATACATAAGCAAACGCGCCTTGAATTCAGCGAACCATGTCGTTTTATAAACATGCTTAAAACGAATTGACTTATAATTTTACATCTAACTGCTTGACGTGAATGTGCTTAATTATCATCTTATTATCTTTATTGAATCTATACAGTTCATATAATTAAACTATCAGATGCCGATCAAATACATACATTCTCCAGTCGACAAATGTAACAATGCATTGCTACAATTTCTACGACTTTGCGGCCAAGTTTGTGAACAATACTGTCCATTTCCACCGCTTCGCTTACGTTGATGAAAATGACGAAGTATTTCAAGTAGCCCAAGTTGAGTATTACAGGTATGATGTTATCCCTTGCTCTCTCTTTCTCTCCCTCTACAGCGACAGGAAGTCCACTGCTGAACAAAAGCCTTATCATGTTATCATGATCAAATTATTGCTACAGAGGCTTCTTTACTCACACGCCTCTTAAAATGATCCTGGGCTAACCTCATTCGTTAAAAGCACGTTAATTGTAAGTACGATCTTGGCTGCTCTTATCATTCTCAGGCTTCAGTACAATACATATTTTCATATTTTATATCTGAATGACAAAGTGATTACACTGAACTTTATAGTTAATGCATTGAAATCCATAAACACTATCCACAGGTGAACAGTACTTCATTGTCAGCAATTTCCTTCCTTGAACCACACTTACTTTTTCCTTAACGGTGCAAATATGGTAACCTCGGCATCTTGTTAAATATTTCGTAGGTTGTTGCTTCATGTGCCTTGTAAGGTGTCAAATAAAACTATTATTCGCCAAAAAATAAACCCTTTGATGAAAATAATATGTTATTTTCAGGCGACGACTGGCAATATGGGAGATGTCATCATATTTAGTCTATTTTGCACTTATATGGATCTTGGCTTCATTAATGCATAAGCAAGTTTATAAGAAATATTTTTGGAAGGTAAATATACCTAATAAAAATAAAACATTACGATCAGTTTTAGGTTGTCTGGTTTATAGACGTAGTAAATCATCAGTATCACTCTGGACAGCCTCTGTGGTGCAGTTGGTTAGATGCCAGCTGTGAAACGAGAGGCCGCGGGTTCGATCCCCGTACCAAAACAAATATTTGTGTGATCCACAGGTATTTGTTTTACGTCTGGGTGTTTGTGAGACCGAAAAATCTCTCGTAGCTTCTGAAACCCACGATACAAGGCTCCATCTTAGTGTGGGGTCAGGACTATGTATGTGGCTGTTGGGTGTATTTATTTATTTTAACTATGATTGAGAGGTATAATACATAATATGTTTACCAGGATAGCGTATTAGTAGCCACAGCCACAGCCACATATTATAATATTATATTTATCTCCGTGGCGCAGTAGGTTAGAAGTCGTTTGTAAAACGTGAGCGGGTTCGATCCCCGCATCAAGACAAATGTTTGTGTGAACCACAAGTATTTGTATCGGATCTGGGCGTATGTGTGACTCAAAAAACTCTTGTAGTGACTCACGACTCGTTCTAATGTGGTATCAGGATTATATAGTGTGTTACCATTGGATGTGTTTATTTCTTTTTGTAAGTATGTATATCCATGTATGTATATATTAAGTATGTATATCCTAGAACTAAACCCAAGAAAGGCCAGATGGTAAGCTAATTCTTAACTCCTCCTGGAAATAGTCTCATACCAACTATAAATCATTACTTCACTTCAGATACTGAACACGATGCAATGGATAGTAAACGCTATTGATTTGCTATCGTTCCTTCATCTCACGCTGGTGTATTTTCAAGAGAAGTTGGATGAAATGCCAGAGGTACCGCAGCCCGTTGACGATCTCACCAATACTTTGTGGGTGAGAAGTTATATTAATTGACTAGACAACATAATTTTTGTACAGGAATGATATTTTAAAGACACTCAGCTGAATGTAGAATTATGATTCTAGTAATCGTCGATAAAAATAAAGGTAAAGTAATTTTATACCTACATAAACTCACGCCTTTTTCCCAGAAGGGGTAGGTAGACGTTTCGCTTTGTGTTTTCCGTCCCACGGTGTGATAGGGGGCCAACCTATCGCCATGTCGGCCACAAATCTTGATTTCGGGCTGATAATGAATAGAAAAATCCAATATCTCTTCGCCCAAACTGGGTCTCGAACCCGAGAAATCAGCTTTGCAACATACTGTAGTACAACTGCGCCACCGATTGAGATTATTGATATTATTATTGATTACGAGACAGATTGCTTCATACAATTATAAAAAAATATAAAATGTAAAGGAGATAAAAGTACTGAACCCATGAAAATTGTTACTACCAGACAAAATTTTCACTTAGCAAGTTTAATATCAAAATCTTTAAACACAGGGTTTTTGATTGAGCTAAATTCCTTTCACAAAATTATAATAATGTTTATACTACGATGTTTGAATTTTACAACACAAATAATAGCCTTTGTCTAAGAATATTACATTAATGTAATTAATATTGCTTCTATCCTTGCTTTGAAGAGACGGGGAAATTAATTTATAATACGTGCTATCTTCAGAAAGCTGATATCGACATGTTGGCGGAGTCGACTACAGCGCCTCCACTTGTTCATATTCTAACAGCCAGGAGTACTCAAGAGGTATTTAATATTCTGTTTATACCTATTGTTAACGCAAATATTATAGACGTTTCTAAATTTACCATACCATCAAAACTAAGCGTCTGAAATACACTAGAGTTATTGTTACGAACAGCCTCCGTAGCGTAGTTGGTTAGACGCCGGCTGTGAAACGAGAGGCCGGGGTTCGATCCCCGCACCAAAACAAATATTTGTGTGAACTACAGATATTTGTTTCTGGTCTGGGTGTTTATGAGACTGAAAACTCTATCGTAGTTTCTGATACCCACGACACAAGACTCGATCTTAGTGTGGGGTCAGTGGTGAGTGTATTTATTTATTTATAAATAAATAAATAAATACACCCAACAGTCACATACATAGTCCTTAACCCACAGTAAGATCGAGTCTTGTGTCGTGGGTATCAGAAGCTACGAGAGACTTTTCGGTCTCACAAACACCCAGACCCGAAACAAATACCTGTGGATCACACAAATATTTGTTTCGGTGCGGGGATCGAACCCGCGGCCTCTCGTTTCACAGGCGGCGTCTAACCAACTGCGCCACGGAGGCTGTCATTTATTATCTTATAAGCTTGCAATTTGCAAATGTATACTTTTAGCGGCCACCTTGTTGGTTAAAATGGCTGTGAAATGCTACACGGTATCACAATCCCGGAACCGAGACTATTGCTTGCGTTGTTCACTTTTTTTTCGCGTCTGGACGTTGATCCTGAATTTTTTTCGTAGTTATTGATACCCATGACAGAAGATTAGTGCCTGAATGTGACTGAACTTCTTCTGGGATAATTTGTATTATATTTTAGACTGACTCGGCTAAAATAATATGTCTACACTGCACCTGATTGTAACATTCAGATTGATAGATATATAACATGGCATTATAATTTCATTACAGATAGAACCGAGTAGAGACAGCGCAATAATATTAGCCTCGAACGCAATATGTTTCATATTCAGAGGACTTCTGACTTACAGGATCAAGAGGTACATAGAAACATTAATTAAAGCGCCCATACAGCAAACGGATTTTAGTAAGTGTACTAAAGCTATCTTGTATTAAATACATAAGCTCTCGTCCATGTCTTCAGTTCGAAGGTTGAGGTGGTAGTAGTTCCACCTACTTGAATGTGGACCTCCAAGCTTATTTTCATCTCAAATTTGGTTATAGGAAACCAATCCTTCCTTCTATAACGATAAAGTGGCAAAATGATTGGGATCATGATTTTATCACTGGGCTCCTGCCTACTTTCCACCATTGGAATTTTGGCAGCCGCCGTGGCGCAGTTGGTTAGACGCCGCGCTGGCTGAAAAACTAGAGGCCGCGGGTTCGATTCCCGCACCGAGACAAATGTTTGTGTGATCCACAGGTATTTGTTTCGGGTCTGGGTGTTTGTGAGACCGAAAAATCTCTCGTAGCTTCTGATACCCACGACACAAGACTCGATCTTATGTGACTGTTGAGTTTATTTATTTATTATTGGACTAAGAAAAGGACAAAATAGAATTATGTGGACTTTGACTAAATTTCAAGTAAAAATATTAATTTGAACAGTTTTATCTAAATAAGAAACTATTTGTAAGTCATTGTTTCGAGACAAGAAAGGCAAAAAGTTTATAGCTATTTCTAATTTGTAACAACTCCTCAGTTGCTTAATTTTAGTCTTTCTTTTTTAACTTCGTCGACCGATTAGTCCTTTTAAAGAAACTTTCTGTCTGTGAACTTCAGAATAGCTCCTTTATTATTTTGTCTTCATTATTGCGATTTTCTTTGTATTATTGTCTCAACTAAGACTATTTTAGTATTCTGATGCTTAATTAAATATTTTTCTCATTTCAGATCAACACTCCTGGTTCTATTTTTGGCCGATGTATTTTTCTACTTTATATTTAGGAGATCTTTATACTTTAGCGTTTTTCTTTTTCAACTTGGTGATGGAGTTTTTGGCTATCGTAAGTAACAATAGTTTTTATAAAACAATAGTTTTTATAAAACTATTGATAATAATACTTAAGATACAACAAATGGAGCACGCTTTAAGTTACTTTCAATCTAAACATAAACCAGTCCCTGAAAATAACAACAAACTACAGGCCAATATGATAGAAAAGGATTTAACAATCTTCAATAACATCTGAATCTGGTATGGTTGGATTTTTCCTCCAACATCCAAGTCACGCTTGTCTAAATTCATAACTATTTTATCTCGTGCATGAAAATTTCTTCCACTAACATAATCTGACTTACAAACAACGTACCTTGGTTGGTGGTGGATTATAGAAAGAAATAACTAAAAATATGAATATTGCTTTCCCAGATAAAAACAATGAACAAGATATCAATACAATATACATATATAAACTCACGCCTTTTTCCCAGAACTGGTAGGAAGAGGTGCCGCCAGGACACCCTCGTTTTGCCTTGTTTGTTTTGTCCCACAATGTGACAGGGAAGTGCGACACCGAGACAGTCGATTTGAGATTTCTAGATATTAATGCTCATAACATAGTCTTTATATGAAGAGCGAACAACAATGACCAAGCTATGTACCATAGAACAGATTAGGCTGCAATTGCAATAATTATACATACTTTAATTTGATTTTTTGTTGTTTTTTTGATTAAGGGGGTGGGGTTGTGACCTCTATAAATATAATATTGGAATAATTTAAAATGTATAGTAGACTTTAATTTTCAGACTGTCACGTTGTTCTGCATGGTGGAAACCATTGTGTGCGAGTGGCGCTGGGCTAAGAGATGGCTGGTCACCATCGCGATAGCAATCGTGTCCCACGCCGTGCTCTTATGCACTTCACTCAATGTATGTACTTTTAGAATTATTTTTAACACGTACGCAATTACCTCTGTATATGAAAACGTAATATTTTGTCCATTTGGTCGCTAAGGAAATCCTTGGAGGCGGTCCATGTTCAGCATTGGTATTCTTGAGGTAAAGATTGATGACAATGATAACAATTTTCATGCCAACAAAACTGTCGTTCCATTTACAAACAAAATACGATAGAAAAATACCACATCATTAGGTGTACCATATGCTCGTTTGCCCCCTATAATATTTAAAAAGAATCTTCTTAAAACCTTTTTTTCAGGCTCGGCTTCTGTGCTACATATACAGTAAATTCATAGCAACGCTAATAGAAGTGCAAGTTCTATACTGGATGTACCCCTTAGAGCGGCTCGTCGATGACGTCACATTCCACTACGGCGTGCCTCCGACATTACTGAGGATCTTGAGTTTAAGACTAGTTCCTATATTTTATACGGTGCGTATTCAATACTTATATTATTTTATAATTATTATGAGTCCTTATGATGAGTACCTCTGTGTTGCTGTTCAAGTTAAAATAAAAGAAAGAAAATATAACACATTTATTATATTTATGGTATAGTTATTTTGGAAAAATCTTAGAAATTTAGAGGAATAATCCAGCAGCATCCTAATATGTAGCTCACAAGTATGTTGACGACGGACAGTGCCGTTCGGCGCGGTATGATTGCCAAAGTCATACCAAAGCTGAAGTTTCGGGTTCGAGTCCCGGTCAGGCAAAGTGATATTGGATATTTCTATTCATTATCAGCCCGGAGTCAGGATTTGTGTGATGTGTTTGTGTTTGATTGAATGCATGAAGAGAATAATGAAAGTGGATGAAGCGAAAGTTGTATGTCAGGTTCGAGCAAAGTGGCGATCCATAGTCTCTGCCTACCCCTATGGGATACAGGCGTGATGATTATATGTATCTATGTATGACGATAGGCTTGCCCCCTATCACATTGTGGGACGGAAAATATAAGGCGAAACGTGGGTGTCCTGGTTGCACCTCGGCCTACTCCTTCTGGGAAAAAGCGTGATTTTATGTATGTATGTATATTACATAACATGACACGTTCTCCAGCGATCTGTTCGGGCGGATGTAAATATTCTACCTTAATGTTAAACTGTTTCTGTGTTTCTGATTTCAGTTGAAATGCTACACAATGATGGATGCTCTGATAGAAGTTATGCTGAAGACCAAATTTTCTTCCAAAGTGCCGAGCTACACGTGGTCTTGGACGCTGATGCTTTTACCTGTTGTATTGGGAGTAGTTTACATAATTTACATCTATATGTATAAGGAAAAGAAGGTTCGTCAAATACATATCCAGACTGCAACCGAAAACGAAGACAGGTGGTAGTTTTAAGTAACTTCAAACACAATCAACCAGAAATTTCGCAAAAAAAGTAACGATTTTTTTGTAAATTTACCCATCGTCATGTTTGGGTGGTAAATATATTATATTTTTTTCTAAAATAATAATCTACATTGAGAGGGTTTAAATCGTTATTTTAACAAAATGTTTGTATTTTAGACCCGAAGACAATGATAATATATAAAAATAAACAAAAAAAGAATTTTGCGACTTTTTTAGCTGCATTGTGTCTGTAGTCACTTAAACTACCGCCTAGCTTTGTTTTTATTTCAGTCTGGATATACCTGGTATCATTCTTATTTCATAATTCCCGTCAGCTTATAAAGTTTATTGCTGGATTTAAGTCTATGCGAAGCCAGAATAGGAATATTCCATATATCCACAAGGATATATAGACCAATGAGACAGTTTTTTTTTTAACAACATACATACATACATAAACTCACGCCTTTTATCCCCGAAGGGGTAGGCAGAGGCGCCACCAGGACACCCACATTCCGCCCTGCATGTTTCGTCCCATGATGTGATAGGGGGCGAGCCTATCGCCATATCGGGATTTTTTTTAACAATTATAATATATTTTACGAATTAAAAATAAATAAAAGGCAATATTGGCATCCATTCTGTTTCTGTCGCTAAGAAATAAGAATAACCTTAAAACATACAGCAATGGTTCTCTTCGTTGCACCCCGCGACGCTTTTGGTGCATAAAATTTTATGCATCTGTACTGTTTTCCTTTGCATTTAACATGTATTTGTTTCCAAGCCGCAAAATTGTCGTTTTATATGGAAAATACCGTATTATACGACTATTTCTTTAAACTAGAAATAATGATTTTCTTTCAGCATTGGCAGAAGATGTTTTGTCCTCATCCTAAATGGGGTCCGAAAGAATACGCAGAGAGACAGTTAAGAAAGCAATATGATTCCAGGGTGGTAAGCAATGGTTCAGTTTTACTAAAAAAGCATGTACTTTATTTATTAGTCAGGTGAGGTTACATTTTTACTTAATTTTATTTTAGTTTTTTATGTCTTTTGGTAAGTATTAAATGAAGTGTGAAGTATTCCTT
Source organism: Deilephila elpenor (assembly GCA_949752805.1). Taxonomy (NCBI): domain Eukaryota; kingdom Metazoa; phylum Arthropoda; class Insecta; order Lepidoptera; family Sphingidae; genus Deilephila; species Deilephila elpenor. Next base: position 14,686,367 of record OX457097.1, on the reverse strand, counting down.
TTGACAGATTGAATGGCGTAAGTATACTATGATTTAGAAGTCGTATCGTTGATTTATGAATAATTGGTACCCTCAACGCAATAGGTTGTTGAACAAAACCTTCGAGTAACACTACCAAAACCATCCCGAAACCTTTCATTTATCCAGAAATGCATGTATTTTCAGTACAACGGATCTCAAGCACCAAGGATTCTAGCGCGGTACCTGATCACCAAGGCTGAACCGAAGGGATACCAGCTAGATTTACGATACGACTCCAAAAGACGATCCATTACGAACACCGGTACTGAAGCACGTATCGAAGTCGAGAAGAAATGGGAGTGATATTTTGAGAATGATTTTAAAATACGTATCATGGATATTAGATATACGTGATTGTTTGTTTTTATTATAATGTAATCGAATGTTGCTGCTTTTTTGTTGCATAAGTAAGGGGAATTCTCCTAGACGATTATTTGGCCATTAAGCTTCTGGCAATAGAGAGCTTTAAAAAAAACACTGGTACGTATATCACAAAAAATCCTATTGATCAAAAGAAGGTATACCAACTACTAATAATAAATTCCACAATAATACCTATCCTTAATTCTATCACAAAACCACGATCCCGATTCAACTGAGCTCAAAAAGAAAAAAATTAATCAATCATTTCACGGGCGGTTGATGCTAATTTATGATTTCGGCGAACGATGCTAGCCGAGTATTTCTAATTTCATTGCTTTTTGGGCTCCGCAACACTAGCGACTTTTAGTGTTGCGTTTTATTCGCTTTTAGGAAGCTTAATGTCGCGACTAAACGTTTTATTTCGTATACATACATTTGTCGCGGCAATCGAGACGCTGGAAGAAGCAAAATTAATATTTACAGCGATTGAATACGTTCGCTTATCGTTGTGCGTCAATCGAATTGCCAAAACGATTGCAGCATCGATAGCATTAAAAGGCGATTTCATACAACTTTGGAACGAGGTAGAATCGTATCGACCGCACTAAGCCAGTGTAATGAACAATGCCTCTTCTCAATCGGACTGTCAATTGTATGTATGATTCCCATGATTAGCAGATTGCAGTGGATGATAGGGTAATCAGATAAGTAGCTAATCGCCGAAACGCGATACAACGTCGATAATCGCAAAATCGGCGATCGACGATACCCAAAAGTCGCTAATTTTCGCAAATCCTTAGAGCCGAAAGCTTTTAATAAAACCCACAATAATTATACTCGTATTCGTTTGACTGAGTGCACACGGGTGGAAGCTTTATTTCCAACTTGTTATGAGTTAGTTTGTACAATTATGATTATATATTTTCCTCGAACGTGTCTGATTCTTTAACAGTAATATTTTGTTTTGGTATATAAAGATATTGTTTAACTGATACAGAGGTTTCGTCGCCACGGCTAATGAAATCTAGCTAGATAATTTTAGATACTTTGTCAGTCTGAAAATGGACAATGGGTTTCTCTCTATTTAATTGATTGAAAAACATTATTTATAGCAACGCTGTTACTTTACAGCCTCCGTGGCGCAGTTGGTTAGACGCCGGTTGTGACACGAGAGGCCGCGGGTTCGATCCCCGCACCGAAACAAATATTGTGTGATCCACAAGTATTTGTTTCGAGTCTGGGTGTTTGTGAGACCGAAAAGTCTCTCGTAGCTTCTGATACCCACGACACAAGACTCGATCTTAGTGTGGGGTCAGGACTATGTATGTGACTGTTGGGTGTATTTATTTATTTTACATGTATTTTCTATAATGCAATGTTACTCTCCGATTAATTCGAGTTCTGCCAAGACTGCATCCTTCTTCAACATTAAATTTGTATCAAATACGTAGACTTCTACAAAAAATATCATCGTATAAAATTAACATCGTTCCTGAATACCTATAATACCTGACTGAACTGATGGCCGCTGGGGCCGAAAGGTTCTAGAGTGGAAGCCACGTACAAGCAAGCGAAGTGTCGGACCTCCACCCACAAGGTGGACGGACGACCTGGTTAAGGTCACAGGAAGTCGTTGGATGCAGGCCACTTCCAACAGGTCTATGTGGCTATGGGGGAGGCCTCTTTTCAGCAGTGGACTTCTAGTGGCTGAAGAGAGAGAGAGAGAGAGCGAAATACCTGGATCTTGTTTTATACAAAGTTTTTACCATTTCAAAGGTTGCTCGTTAATGCCATCTCATAATAGCAGGCTATTTATAAAATTATAAATATACAACCACCCAGCAAAAGAATTGCTAATTTAATAAAACGAAAACACAAACACGTTAACTCTCATCAGCATTAATATACACAAAATAACCGTGGAATCACTCTGAGCGCTTTAATATTTATGAACGGACCATTTCGCCATGTCAAATGCAAATACTGCGAAGCGGTAACAATCGCGTCTCGGGCCAAATTAATTAAATTCTGTTGCCATGTTTCAATTTTAATCGTCAACGAAATAGCTAATCGATGCGGTGTTCATTTGTTTTCGATATTTGCTTTGGAGTTTCATGTAATTACATACGGATACCTAAAAATAGTAGAGAATCTTTTTCTCAAATTAGTATGGATAGATTGTTTTGATCGAGCCGATAACACTGATTTCCCGAATAATAGTGTTACAGCTTTTTTGTCACGTTTTGTTCGGTTACCGAATGACATCATTTGTGTTCTAATAAATAAATACACCCAACTCTTACACTCATATTTCTGACGTCACAGTAGGATATAAAGTTTTGTGTCGTGATTATTAGAAATTATGAGAGAATTTATGGCCGCACAAGCACCAAGACTCGCAACAAGTATATATCACAGGAACAGTTACTTATTTCGTAGCCTACTTCTTAAGCTACTACCAAGCAGGTCATCTAATGTCTACATAGCCCTTTATAATTTCACAGTTTATATAACGTATTCATACATTCGAAATACGCCCAATATCTCAACACTTCTATTTTCAAGATCGTCAGACTTCCAGATGTTGAAAATTAGAAACTTGCAATACTACAGATGCAGTTAGTTCAGCTAAATTTAATTTATAGAGCTAGCTAACGTCCAAACTATGCAAGTTCACCTAACCGCAGTAGCGCGGGGCATCGGTAAGTAATCGAAGGTAGTAAAGTGCTCTCAAGACACCTTCAAACTCCTCCATTCACTCACCACATAAAATATTAACTCATTTTGTATGAGCTGATTCTGAAATTGCCACTACGATTTGTTTAATTTGCTGGACACGGTGTATCCGTATTATAGAAAACTGATGTTAATTAATCGTCTTACTATGCTATGTACGTATGCGAGTTAGTAAAATTATAGATGACCCAACAATTCATACATCTTTCTCTCGCTTGTTCATTTATTTCAAAGGTCACCTTTAATTTTGCTATAACCAATGTGCTATGAGTTTAGAGGTAAGAGTGATTGCTTGCAGTAAGCTGAATACTTTGCCCAATCGTCAGACGTATGCTATAAATACTATATATCATTTCCAATACTAACTGTATATAATTTTAATTGAAAAAATGTCATGAAAGCGGGGCCTAGCTCCAAAATTTCGTTTCAGCAGTCCATTCCTCTCTCATTTGCATTGTCGCTCCCTTCACACAAAAAATAAACAAAACTAGCGATAACAAATAGTAGGCTCCACGCTCAGGCCTGGTCTCCCGGGGTCTGAACTCGCTTGCTTATTAACGAGTCCACTTCATCGCGCGGATGACGGTCTAACACGAACGTTTTGTTACTTACCGTTCTAGATTTGTTTTGGCAACCATACGAACACCACCACGGGAATTGCAGTATCGGAAATATATTAATTACCTGAGCTCCTGTGCATACAATGTGTAGCGGAAGTGGTTTCAGTATAGTGATATTAATTATGGTAAAGGGAAGGCAAATGAGCAACTCCTGTTCATATGAAAACGTATTCAGAGTAAGATATTCCATCCATCCATCCATCCATCATCCATCAGCCAAAGGACGTCCACTGCTGAACATAGGCCTCTCCCAATGATTTCCACAGTGACCTGTTGGAGGCAGCCTGCATCCAGCGACGTCCCGCCACCTTTACCAGGTCGTCTGACCATCTTGTGGGTGGACGTCCTACGCTGCGTTTTCCGCTACGTGGCCTCCATTCGAGAACTTTTTGGCCCCATCGGCCATCAGTTCTCCGCGCTATGTGCCCCGCCCATTGCCACTTCAACTTACTAATCCGCTGGGCTATGTCGGTTAGTTTAGTTCTCCTACGGATCTCCTCATTTCTGATTCAATCTCGTAGGGAAACCCCGAGCATAGCCCTCTCCATAGCTCGTCGAATCCAACTCGGTTGGGCAGCGTTCGGGAAACTACGCGACGTCTTCTTGTCCAAAATACCTCAGTGCCTCAAATCGAAAGTCTTCGATAGTTGTGTGTTGCCAGTGATGACATACGGCACCGAGACGTGGCCTCTCACTATGGGCCTTATTAGGCGGCTCAAAGTCACTCAACGAGTAAGATATTAATAGAATGTAATTTTAGATTGTACAGGCACAGGATAATCGAGCATGATTTGTATGGCATAGGTTCGCAAAAATGGCATGGCTGTTGATATAACCGCCTTTGAACATCTAAATCATTTATTTCCTAGATGCTTTACTGATCCCTCAAAATGGGATGCTAAAGGAAAAGATATGGTGGAGTGGAACAAACGAATGAAATTAAATATTTCAATGATGGTCTGCCAAAGAACATCCTAAAGCTAATAACGCAAGTAAATTTGTGAGCTATACAGTGAAACATTATTTTAAGTACCAAAGCCTTTCTGCACCACCCTGGTCTAGCCCATTTATGCTGTAGGAAAGCCTGCATAATATGGCTCTACCTTTTACGCGTGTTAAATAAAAACACATTTACATTGTACAAAAGTATTGTGTTCGCCAATGTGGATTTTTGTATAAAGAATTTCCCAGGAGTCCTAAAATATTTAGTTTTAAAATAGAAATTGTTCCTTCGTGCCTTTGTGTTTCACTGGGTACCTATAGTATTTGTTTTTTTCATATTACAGGTTCTATGAACAGGTCAGCATATTGTGTAATGAATTTTAGTGCTCTGCCACTGAAAATTAAAAGAATAAAATAAAAAAACATACGAAAGAAAGCAAGAATTGTCTTGGTCGGCTATCTTTGAGACCATGGTATCTCTTCTTATGAGGTAACCTTGTGCTATATTCTAAACATACTACAGCAAGGCTTTACCGTTTATAATATATGATTTATTAACGTGAATCATAATTTGTAATCCCATTAGTAGAATTGCAATTTCCATGGGTTTTGATCTATAGAATTTCGAGTTCTATTTCACAGTAATAACGTTATTCAACTTTCAGGGTTGGCAAGGCGAAATGTTTGTCATGAAATACTTGGTCAATTGATGCTAGCTAAATACAATTTTCCAACTTCCTATTCAATAGTCGAGCGCCCCGCAAAATATTCATTCGCTCCACTGACAGCACATCAAACGGTCCTTAGTCGATGTAAACATTCAGAAAAGTCGTAAAACTGGTGAAATTTTGTCTCGACGTCACTTTAACTGGCCCATTACTTGTTTCTTACTTGGGCGACCTTTAGGTAAGGAATATAAAAGATCTTGTAAATGGCCACGGGATGGGAATACTTAGCGATATTATACTGTTAAATGTGGTACGACATGAGCTAGAGGTTCGAGGGTAAATTTTGTTGAAGTTGAATTTCGCGAGGTATATTATAAGTAGGAAATACTCTCAATAACCACACAATTGATAGCCTCCGTGGCGCAGTTGGTTAAGACGCCGCCTGTGAAACGAGGTCTTGGGTTCGATCCCCGCGATCCCAACGAAAATGTTTGTGTGATCCACAGGTATTTGTTTCGGGTTTGGGTGTTTGTAAGACCGATAAGTCTCTCGTAGTTTCTGATACCCACGACACAAGACTCAATCTTAGTGTGGGGTCAGGACTATGTATGTGACTGTTGGGTGTATTTATTTATTACATTTATTTTATTAGTCCCAACCACGCTTTAATGATATTGAATTTTATAAAGTTCGTATCAAAGCCTATAAAAAACTTTTATCCCGCACACATCCATATAAGAACCAATAATTTGAATAAAATGTTTGATACAACAAAAGTGCGTGGTGGCCTGTTGGTAAACGGACCAGACGCGGCTGCCTACATGTTCACGGTGGTCGCGGGTTCAAATCCCAGGGCACACCTCTGACTTTTCGGAGTTATGTGTGTATCGATAGTCAATCACCACGCACTTTAATGGTGAAGGAAAACATCGTGAGGAAACCTGCATACCGTAGCGATTTTAAAGAATTTCTACGGTATGTAAGTCCGCCAACCCGCACTAGGCCAGCGTGGTGGACTATATGGCCTAACCACTCTCAATCGATTCTCTCGATTGTAGAGTAGGCCCGTGCCCTGCAGTGGGACGTATATGGGCTGATATAGATAGATAGATAGATATAGTTTGATACAACGTGTTGGGATCATAGCGTATTTTGTTTCATAACCGGTGTCCTATTCTCCGTAGGTCACATCTGTCAATACAGAATGATATACCGCGCGTGTTGTTCAGAATAATCGTTTTAGCTGGCAGAAAGTAAGTCTTTGCGACACTATTACACAGACCACATTTTAAACCTGCAATTTACACACAATACACAACGCTAGAGAATTCATTCATAATATAAAAAATAAATAATTTTACATAAAATCTCCATAATACTCCTTTTCCTGAGCTTACAATTATAGTTATATTTTCATTATATTCCGCCGGCGAGCGCAGGTATTCTACGTAATAAAGAAAAGCGTATGTAATATCGTGTTATAAGAACACATTATTTCCATGTTGCAAAGGTTGAGTTAATTTATTTTATGTTGTTATTAAATGAAAGTTAGCGGAATGTCCAGTATTCCACTTTATAAGTAAACTGAGTACTTATTTTTAAAGACTTTTATTAAAAAGCGTTCAAAATTATACGTTGATTTTGTTGCAAATCTCGCGATAATTTTCCGACGATTAAAAAATCCGTTTATGTTGGAAATAAATTATTCTTTAGCCTCTAAAATCCCTAAAAAAATACCCAGATTTTTAGTTTATAATATTAACTTTCAGACGTTTTAAAAACTACAGCTTTGTGCTCTGTACTAAGTATCGAGATAGACATGGTCTTATGATAATATTGTATTGTATTGTATCAGCCCATATACGTCCCACTGTAGGGCACGAGCCTCCACTAAAATCGAAAGTACGCTTGAGAGGGGTTAGGCCATATAGTTCACCACGCTGGCCTAGTGCGGGTAGGCGAACTTTACACACCAAAAAAATATTCGAAATCGCTATGATGTATGATAATATTACTGAAATATATTTATCTATCTCTCTATCAGCCTATATACGTCCCACTGCAGGGCACGGGCTTACTCTACAATCGAGAAAATCGATTGAGAGTGGTTAGGCCATATAGTCCACCAAGCTGGCCTAGTGAGGGTTAACGGAAATATATTTATAAATTAAAAAATGTAGTCGATCATTTAAACATGTTTATATACTCAAATACTGTACATCAATAGTAAATACGAAAATACTGCAGCCCTAACATGCGATGCCAACTCTCCGGGGACGGTGAATGTTAAATGGTTGCAACAATTGTACGTGGCTGTGGATTTTTTGTTTTTGGCTCGCTACTGTCCTTCGGGATTCGTGGTACTGCATTTCCTGCTATTTTTGCTAACTCAATATTCTCACACACACATAGCATGAATTCTTATTTATCTTACCTAAAGTGTCTAGGGAGATATCAGAAATAATCTTAGTAATGTTGAACATCTGATGAGGTCGAGGAAATTAAATTGCTATAATTTTGTGTCATGAAAATAATAATAGTTTTTAACAATAAATCACATCTTGGCGCGACTGCACTTACCTTCAGGTACAGTGTATTAGTGTATAAGTGCGTGGTGGCCTATTGGTAACAGACCAGACGCGGCTGCCGATACGTTCACAGAGGTCGCGGGTATAATTTTTTTTTTTCAATAAATACACACAACAATCACATACATAGTCCTGATCCCACACTAAGATCGAGTCTTGTGTCGTGGGTATCAGAAACTATGAGAGACTTTTCAGTCTCACAAACACCCAGACCCGAAACAAATACTTGTGGTTCACACAAACATTTGTCTGGGTGCGGGGATGGAACCCGCGTCCTCTCGTTTCACAGCCGACGTCTAACCAACTGCGCCACGGAGGCTGTCGCAATTGGTATAAAAAGGCACCCTTCTTGGTTTCAAAGCAGTACTCCATGAATCCTCGTTTAAAAAAAGAAGAAATAATCTCCGTAATTGCAGAACATTTTCCATTCTATTCCACATATTGGCTTATTAGAGCAAGCAAGAAAAAAATAATCGTATAAGTTTAAAAGTGCACGAGTTCCTTTGGATGGAAATGTAAACATCTACCTGCTGGTTCCGTAGCCGCATTACACAAATGAGACTATATTTTTCTTTGGAGTTTACACTTGTGCAGTATCGGCCGCGGAGAATGTAGGTTTTGTAAATACATGAGTTATTTTTTATATTGTTTTGCCGTTGGAAGTTTTCTAACTTTTTTAATCGTTATGGTTTGGTTTAGTCTGGTGCTTTATCGAACGTTCGCGATGTCAGGATAACAGCTATAGTGGTGGTGCAAGTTTTATATCTCGGTAACGAATTCAATGCCCACAGTGTATGCTTTAGTCATCCACGCACAGATCGTATTTTTAAATTAACTAGAGTCTGTCGAAAAGCTTTCATCAATTTATTAGGTTCGGTCTCGAGGCAATATTTTCAGGGTGTATTGTAGCGTGATGGCGAATTGATACACCAGTTAAGTAGATAGCACAATTATCTGAACTTTCGTATCGATCAGCGAGAGATAATCATTGTTTGCTAGTGGTATGTACACCACATTTAATATTAAATATAATGTATCAATTTCCCACTTTATATCATTTTATCACTACCCAACTTAGAACTTCAAAAGACTTATTCACACCACACTAAACACAGTTCATATACGAAGCGAATTTCATTTTTCCACTGGTGTTTCGGGAACTAAATAAATAAGCTTACCCTACACTCGTATCTCGTCCCAAAACTAATATCAGTGCATTGCAAACATGCTAGCACCAAAATTGCTGAAATTGCGCTTGGGGCATTACTTTTGCAACCACTTGCACAAGCAACGAGACGATACGGCGTCTTGGTTTTTATTCATTTGAATTTTTAAGGTCTACTTGTGGTGTTATTTGAGTTTTAAATGTATGTTGAATGAATGGTAAAGGACTTGGGATGTTGGATGGAAGCGGAATGTTAGGTGTATTTATGTGTGAAATGTCAGAGTGACGCGATAGTTTTGTTTTTTATTGTGGTGAGAAATTTTATGGTTATAATAATGGTACGTTAATCTCTAGCGGAAACGGCCATGTGAACCGAGTGGTAGAGAAAAAAAGTGAATGAATCTAAATAATGTTTAACATTTGAAAGATTAAAAAGAGTATTATAATTTCAATATTGCTCGCCTATCCCCTCTCAATCGAATTTTCAGTTAGAGATAAGTTCCATGCTCAGCAGAGGGTGATTATGGGCTGATACAGAATACAACAGAGTTATGTTATTTTAAGTAATTATAGAATCATTTAAATGTTTTTTTTTATAATTATTATAATTCATATTGTTGTTGGTTTTTTACTGTCCAGGAGCGGTCGTATCGCTTACCATCAGGGGAATGGCACGCAAGTCTCGCCATTCATCGCAATAAAAATAAATCTGCAACAAGTTTTGCACAATATTGCACTGTAAAAAGAAAAATGATTAGACATTTTTATTACACACTCAAACTGCCTTAAATCAGGTTGGTAGCCTACAATACCCTCTCACATTATTATCGATCAATTCATTAATGTTTCACTGAACCGGCTTTTCCGACATGCCGGAGTCCATCTCACGGATTGGTCGGCTGTCCGGCCATTACGTATATATTAGCGGAATGACCGGCAAATATCGCGCCTCGTCACCGCCGTCATGTTAATCGCAAACCTCTCAATACTTATGTGCTGTCTGGTTGAAATGCCGAATGGATTGGATGATTCTTGAAGAAAAGAATAGTGTCAAATGTTTGTAAAACTACGTGGTTTTCACTTAACGGTTTCAAATCAAATCAAATACATTTATTGTGGACATAGGTTTACATATGCTGTTACATTTTGTTCATCTGTACAACTATGGCCCGCCAAATTGGCATACAATAATATAAAAATTACAAAAAATACCTACAATAATTACTACAAAGCTAGTTAACATTGAGAGAGAAAATAATAATAATAAGTCCAAACATAAAAAATATAATTATGTAGTTTCATGCTAAGTTGATACATTTACGCAGATATAATTTCGACCTGGGAAAATCAGCCGACTCGTAACTAAATATGACATGCACTGGATTTCGTAAAAAATCATTAGGTGTAACGTTGTTCCAACACTATAGAAAGAGATCTATCGACGGCCGACACAATTGTGCCGGCCTACTTAACCGGCATAACAGCACAACTAATCTTGTTAAGAACCACGAGAGGACTCGTTAAAAAAACAATTGTAGTAAATTTTAATTTTCTATTCAATGTTATCTTTTATTATTTAATATCAAAAATGAATTTTATTTAATCAAGTAATTGCGAGATTCAACTAGTAAATCTCACGTGCCTTAAAAAATATATCCCGAAAAATGGCTTAGATATCGAAATGTCTGCGAGATAATAATTTCAATATTATCTTTTAAATGAAACTCTATTATCTTTTACTTAATGTTGATGTTATAAAATAGCCTATTATAAGCGGCCTGGCTACAATTTGATGAAATTTTATATTAATTTTTACTTTGATAACCATTTTCTGCTCCGTGTGACGCACCCCTGCAATTCTCGAACTTTTGTTAAAATAAATAACACGTACTATTTTGTATAAATTTCCACTAAAATTGTTACATATCTACAGGCAGAAATTTAAAATTTTACTGCTAACACTCATGTTTATCGTGATTAAGTATATACTAAAACCTTCGTAATCACGGTATTTGTATACTAAAGCAAACAACATGTCAATGTAATCAGTATTTTTCAAGACATAACCACACAAGGCGATTATCTACGGTATGTAAGTCCGCCAACCCGCACTAGGCCAGCGTGGTGAACTATATGGCCTAACCACTCTCAATCGATTCTCTCGATTGTAGAGTAGGCCTGTGCCCTGCAGTGGGACGTATATGGGCTGAAATAAAAATAGAACCACACAAGCGAACATACAGCTAACATTTTAGGGTACCTATACAAAAATATCCAAAAACTTAACTACATTAGCAATTTTATATGAAAGAAAAGATTACATTATATTTTAAACGATTTGAATTTGAAGTTATCTAGTTAAAATTACACAAACTATAGTCTTATAGTAATGAAGATAACAGACAATAGGATCAATCTAAGCTTTGGCACTAAAGTCGAGTGACCCAAGGTTGAAGACTTCGCATAAAATTTATGATTTCCATGACCGAGCCGGCCTAATACGTAAATTGATGTATACGCCAAGAGAAAAGAGCGTGAAATATAAAAAAAATACTCCTACTGCCAAAGGATGGGGTGTATGGGATTTTGTGATATCGATATTTTTGGATGTTGTCACCTTAGATCACCAAAGGCTGATTTATAAAATTTCACAAAGAGAATTCGAAAATTCTAAGATATAAAAACAATGATATTGACTTACCATTAATTCAACATCTTCTTCACTTCAAACAAACAAATCAATCATCAACACAAAAATAAATATATCTTTAGTTCTATAAAGTACTGGATGTTAAAGGACATACCGTAATTGTTTAAATAATTAAAAAATATCGACAACAACAGCAGTCGATGTAACAACCCTTTGAGTTCGTAAGAAGATATTCCATGTAATCCGTATTTATTTTATTTAGTAGCTAAGTAGAAGTAATGGGGTGGGTCGTGACGGGGTAGTCAGGGGGCTGAGATTACACGACACGTTAGGGTATGTTCACAATTACTGTAGAAGTACTGCCTACTGGTTTAACGGTGAAGGAAAAAAAGGAGACCCAGTTACCTACGGTAATTCAGATGTATGAGATTCTACCAACCTGGTTTAGGCAAACTGGATATTAAAGCTGTTCTTTATGAAATTTCGAATGTATTCAAGGTCTACTAACCTATTTTTGTGGTATATTACAACTTAATTGCTTCTCTCGAAGTTATTTATTTAAATGTTTAATCCTTTTTTGCAGTGTACAGAGAAGCAATCAATAAATAACATAGTAATACACTTGTACTACAAGTGGCGACCTTATCACATTAGGTAATTTATTATAGGAAACCATGGGATGGATATATAAATTGGAGAAATAAAGGAAGAACTTATGTAGATGATCGCTCATATTAAATCCATCAGCTAAATTCCGTTATATATTACTCATTGTTAATTCATTTACGCTTCGACTACGTAAGCGTTGATTAGAAGCAGGTAGAAAAATAAAATAAGTCTGTTATACTTTTTCTGATGGATTCACTCATGAGTTTTGATTATGACCACAACGTCCTTTTTAAATTCTTTGTATTTCTTAGTTCGTTCTTATCAATGCCTTTCTCTTTCACAGACTACAGGTATTTTCTATATTTATTCTGGCTCGACAAAATGTGTGCATTTCATCTAACCGTTCATGACGATATACATATCACACACACACATATAGCACACACTCCGTGCTTAAAATCATGTAAGTACTTGAGATCATAATCACCATATGAAGTATTACAATATTGATCATTTTTGTATTAGAAAACCTTTTGTATTGAAAAAACAGTTAATAACAAAGACAGTCCAATATGTACCGAACCTTAGCAGACATGTACCGCCAGAGAGGCGCGTCAGTCACATTGCTAATTAGCGAAGGATTAGAAGATTTTCTTACAGCCATGATTGGATACCAGATTCGGACCCTCTCAATTTATATAAATAGAGAGTTCATTTCTTTTTATATTGGACTGTGTGGGATATGTGATGAATTCTAATTTGTAATATTATCAGAGCAGTAATTGTACTGGCTCATAGTTGGGAAAACACCTTGAAATTGAAATCGGTTATGTTTTAGTCCTTCATCAAGCGTATCTTGCGCTTTAGTAAATTTATAACAAACGGCCCGATTAATGTCGTCAAATTCATTTACATTATTATCATCTTCACCAACCTGTAAACGTTCAAACTCAGGCTTAGTTTCTTCTAAGTCTTTCTTCCTAAGCTTGATCCAATGCGTAATTGTGAGCTTGACATACCTTTTAAATCTTAATCATACAGGTTTGTATATTTCCCTTCATCTTTAATCAATAATATACAGGGTATATCAAGACCGCGACCGAAAACGAAACCTGGTGGTAGTATTAGTGATATCAAACACAAAGCAAGTAAAAAAATTTTACAAAAAAAATCGTCAATTTTTTTTTTTTTGTTATTTTTTACATATCGTCGTATTTGAGTGATTAAACATAGTTTTTCTAAAATAATGACGTACACCGCTTAATTTTTAAACACGCAATGGTACGTAAGGGTTTAAATTACTATTTCTGCAAAAACTACGTATTTACCTCTCAAAAACGAGGATTTTTAAAAAATTGTAAAAAAAATCCGTCGCTTATTTTGCAAAATTTTTAGTTGCATTGTGTCTGTAGCCGCTAAAACTACCACCTGGCTTCGTTTTCGGTCGCGGTCTTGATATACCCTGTATAATTCAACATAATCCATAACCTTCAATAATAATGTGGGTGTCCTGGTGGCGCCTCTGCCTACCCCTTCTGGGATAAAGGTGTGAGTTTATGTAAGTATGTATAATGAACCACGAATGCACCTAACATCTTAAAGTTATAACTATTTTCTGTACCTCAGCAGTTTCCCCTACGCCATCGGTTACATACTACATTCACACAAACACAAACAAACAAACCGGGAGTCAAAATCTCGAGGTCTAATATACCGAGACGGCGTGCTTCTTAAACCCAAAAATATTTCTTCGAAGCAATCTCGTACATACGAAGTGATCCCTTAAGATTTGCACTCGGCTTCTGCGTTCCTCTTGTACAGCGAGTAAGTTATTTTGTAATATTTTATGGGAGATTGCACCAGGGGAAGTTATGACCAGGGGTTTCGTTTGATTTTCTATTCGATTTTCTTGAGGGTTCTGAGTTTCCAGGTATGTCCTAACCTACAGCGGTTTTCATTCTACTATATCATTTAATGAAATGTAAAATTATAAAATATTCCATATGCAATGCATGTGAATTTAACGTGACATTATTTGTCGCCTTTGTCCACATTTATATTGTTGAGTGCTTGATATTTTGGTATTGAAATACTCAAAATTCCGCGACGTGATATCTAAACTTCAAACCTTACCTTATTAATCTGAAAAAATGCAAAGTCAGACAAAATAGGGTTTTTTTTGAAAATTTAATTTATTCTATTTAGCGTTCGCGCGACGATTATACTCTTGCCAGCTACGGGTAAAGGGATGTTTTTATTGTCTAAAGTTTGATGTATATAATAAAAGCATTTTCTTTTCTTCTATATCAAATACATGCTTAGAGCTTGCATACATTTATGTACATATATGAAGTACAGTTTTGTAAATCTGTCTTGAAGCTTTGATTAACAATGTAAAGTGGTTCAATTTGTCTTAAAAATTCCTTATAATCATGAATAAATAGTAAGCAGTTAAAATTAGTAGTTGAAGGCCGAACAACGTTGGTTGACACGATGGTCTACGTCCAACAGTGGGACTTTTCCAAATTGGTATAACCATTAGCCTTTTTCCAGCATTGAACATAACCCTCTTTATGGTTTCTTAGATTTACGCAAATGTTACACATTGAAATAATATTAATTTTACGGTAAAATAAAGGTCCGGAGTCCGCCCCGTAACCACGAAAGCTGTTAAGCAATCGAAACGTCGGGAAGCTCAAAAACGAAAAAATTTAACCAATCCGCGGTAAAATCCGTAAAATTATTTCAATAGATAAAGATGCCATAAGGTTGTGTTAAGAGTATACACTGATTCAAGCGAATTCTTGCGATTTACATTGTTTGTGTTGTAGGTGACAGCCTCGGTGGCGTAGTTGTACTATAGTATGACTACAAAGCTGAGGTCTCGGGTTCGAATCCCAGGTCGGGCAAAGTGATATTGGATTTTTCTATTCATTATAAGCCCGGAATCAGAAGTTTGTGCCCGATATGGCGATAGGCTCGCCCCCTATCACATCCTGGGACTGAACATACAAGGCGAAATGTGGGTGTCCTGGTAGCACCTCTGCCTACCCCTTCTGGGATAAAGGCGTGAGTTTATGTATGTATGTGTTGTAGGTCCGTCACGTTAGCTATATTATGATCTCCACTTGTATTTTTTCAAGAGTCATCGTAAAGTACACTTATATTTTGTCAAAATATATTAGGCTAAGCCTCAGACTCCAAAGCTTAGCGGATAAACATTAAATATATAGCTTTTTCTTTCGCCCGAGATTCAGAGAAAGTAAGACAGTAAGTCGACATTATTTAAGCTCGCTAGTATAAGCAGACATACGTAATAATATTGATTAGGCCGATGTCAGCTATCTAGATCTCACCAAGGACGAACTTAATAAGCTTGAGTGTCTGTAATTTTTTTGAATCAGATTCATAATTATTAGGTCTCCGCAAAAATTAAGCTAGAGTGTCTCTAAAATTTCTGTATCATATTCATATTAGGTCTCCGCAAAAATTACCATTTTTCTGAATTTCGTACTATGTTTAGATAGTTACCCGGTTTTGTCGAAATAATTATATTCTTTCACTTCTGTACAACATTTTGATTGATCCTCTCACGTCTTCTTATCTGAAAGGTCGATTCATCTTTCCATGACTCACATTTTATACCTTTGTACATGAAGCTGAGAATGCTAGTGCATACCGCAGTATTCATGGACGAATCATTTACAGTCCAAGCTGCTTTTGTGGAAACCACTTCCAGTTGAGTTAAGACGGGCACGAATACTGCTGTCATTTTAGTAAATGATAGCATAGGTATATAATATGTTTATTTATATGTATATATTGTCATTATGTGTATAAGTGTCAGTATATATATATAGGTATATACAGCCTCCGTGGCGCAGTTGGTTAGACGCCGCCTGTGAAACGAATGGCCGCGGGTTCAATCCCCGCACTGACACAAATACACACACAAAATGTTTGTGAGAACCACAAGTATTTGTTTCGGGTCTGTGTGTTTGTGAGACCGAAAAGTCTCTCGTAGTTCCTGATACCCACGACACAAGACTCGATCTTAGTGTGGGGTCAGGACTATGTATGTGACTGTTGGGTGTATTTATTTTATTCATTTATTGTAAGTATGGGAAACATGTGGGTTAAATTAAATATCATATTATGTCGATATCGCCCGGTATATAGTTATTCATTGTTGATTGTTATTCTTTCATTTACGCTTTTATACTCTGCTTGCCTCTAAAAAAATATCTAGTCTGATAAGGCCGCCACTTGTTCTGCTATTTTTAACGAGTAATTTCTTATTTGTGTCTCTGTATGCAAAAGAGGATTAAATAAATAAATAAACTTCACGCATTTTTTTCCAGAAGGGGTAGGTAGAGGACGCCCACGTTTTCGTGTTTCGCCCCATAATGTGACAGGGGGCGAACCTTTATTTTTGTTTCGAGAGGAAAAGCTAATAGCTCCCCTTTCGGTACCCGGGGGAGGTCGAAAGGGGTATGTCAGTGTCACTGGCCTTCCAGCTCGGAACAAATCGGATGTTGTGACCGAGCTGGGTCCCTAACAATATCTACGCCAGCATACTGACTAAAAACCCCTCGTTAACCGTCACACGCATTATAGGCGGTACCGGACATCCCAGGGCGAAAAGAGCCCCGATTTACGTCCGCATTACCGCCCCGCGCAAAACCATCGCTGGTCCTTCAGTGTGCGGATGACACCCACTTACGCCTATTTTTGGACGCCCGTTTAAGGTGTTGTGGGCGTCCCTGACAGAGACGAGGCTCTATCGTACATCTCGGAGTCGTTATACGTGAGGGCACACCGCCCCCGCAGTGTGCCCAGCGACTCCGATGACCCCTTTAGGTCGCCTCTTACGACGGGCAGGGAATACCGTGGCGGAATTCTTGCACCCCCGGACCACAGGGCAAAGACAGGGGGCGAACCTGCCACAAATTCTCGACTCAAGGCTTTTAAATTAATAGAAAAATTCAATGTCATTTTGCCCATTTTGTACAACTTCACAACCGAGGCAGTCACTTCAGCTTCAGTTACTTTATAATCTGCCCTAAAGCTCCCTATACAGCTTTTAATATATCCACTCTCTGCCGCGAGATGGCGCTGATCAATTCGAACGCAAAAGCTGAATCGCGGTGTCAAGATTCTCCGACGAACCTACAATAAGGGCTGGTCAACTCTGTCAGTACGTTGTTAGTGCATTCGTTGGATATTTTTGGAAGTCCCTGATAGTTTAAAGGGACATATTATAACCAAAAAGGCATAATTTATCCGTCTGGAATGTCTGGATAGCTATTTATTTATTTAAACTTTTTATACTTGTTTACCTAGACAACCTTATAAACTTCGGACAAATTATGTTTCACAATTAATATTATTATCTAAATAGTAAAATGAAATTTATTGTCTTCTCTGTAAAATGACACGACTATCTTATGATTTGAAATATCCGTATTTCATTACAGAGCGCAATCCGAAGATTCTCTCGCTTATTTAAAAAACATTTTGTCGCAAGTATCGAGTAAATAAAATAAAAATATTGCAAGAATTCAAAGGTACGTAAAGTCAATCGAACTGTCTATCGTGCAATGATCGTGGAGAAATAGCAAGAATTTTATAAATATAACATGCCGCATTTGGACCGCGTGTGGCAATCAAAGTTAGCCACATTTAAATATTGAAAGACCCGCCCAGTAATGGACCTGACTGAGCTTGACTAAGAAACTCCAAAGACGCTGATTCCCTACAAAATTCCACAGCACTCAAAGAAATGACTTAATAAAAGAGCTGTATTAATAAAACTGACTGAAAGCAATTCTATTAGCAATATCGTTGAACTCATAACCATTTGTAATTAAGGTGAATTAATTGAATTTAGTAAATTTAAATACAAACATTCGCGAATTAATTGTGTAATTTTAAGTTTCACCGTTAATTAAATTGAAAGTGTAAACAGTTTTAATTATGCAAAAGTTGTTTTTCGATTAATTCGCTCGTGATAATGTCTAAACAAAGATTGTTATGGAAATTAATACTGGCGAATATTGCGACCGATTTGCATCAGGTAATACATTTTTAGTGTTATTAGGATGCGGATTGGATCACCAAATATGTTGATATAAAATTATTTTTTATAGAGTCTATCGCGGATTGAATAAATTTATACAAGTTTTAACTTCCCGACGTTAAGATTACTTTATAGCTTTTTAAAAATGATTTGTAAAATTAGTTTTATTTCAATGTGTAACATCTGCGTAAATCTATGAAATTTGGTATTGTTGTAGGTTTGAGTATTCCTGTTTTTAAAATGAATTTTGTGACCCAAAACTAATATTACTTAATGTAGAAACGTTTGACATATTTTACACATTTGCCTTATAGCGACAACTGTGCACAAAACCCATAGCAATAACCAACACATCTATCTCATAATAAATTCTGGTAAGACATCGTCTTTCAACCATACTGGTACTATTATTGTGCCTATTGTCGACAGGCATTCTGTATTTCAATATTTAACATATTCTACAGCATTTTCATTGGTCGTATGAACAAAAAACATTGTAAAACACCCAAGATTCATGCAATACAATGTGCTCTTTCATCTGCATCCAATACATTTTTGAATTCCGAAACATTGCAATAAGACAACGACGATAAACAATTGGTTATGTACCGCCCGGAGCGTTGCCGGGAATTAAAAATCTTATTTACTGCGCATGTTTTAATTTATTTTAACAAGGGTCAGACTCCAAAGGAAGATGTTTTTGCTGCTATTAAGTTTTAAAGGATAAATGGAAAATAAAAAGGTTGATGGCTATTTACAATAATGTAATAACAGAGCCATTGTGGATTCGGAACTTGTCTAAAATTTTTAGGTGGTATTTAACTGTTGTGTACTTTATAAATTAAATGTCACAGTTAGAAATCAAGCATGATACGTAAAGCTGCTATTTTTATTAGTGTACAGAGAAAATAAAATTTTTGTGGCAAATATTTATTGACCAACTAGCATACTAACACATTCACCCCATTATTTTCTACTTCACTTGCAATACAACCATCAAAACTTTTTATTCATACGTACGCGTTTTTCTGTTGAAGGGGGTAGGCAGAGGTGCTCGCAGGAAACCCACATTTTGCCTTGTATGTTCCGTCTCACGATGTGATAGGAGGCGAGCCTATCGCCATATCGGGTACAAATTATTGACTCCAGGCTGATAATAAATAGAAAAGTCCAATATCACTTTGCCCGACCCGGGATTCGAACCCGAGACCTCAGCTTTGTAATTGTACCGTTGTACAACTACGCCACCAAGGCAGGCAACTTCTTTTTCAGAATGTGAAAATCCATGAAATATAAAAAAACACAAAAGGTATTATAACATTTATTATGGTAGATTAAATAATAAAACGTAGTATCGCTCCGCTGAGGTGAACGCCAGCCTCCGACTCCTGGATAAAGCGCTTATGAATTATTTAATGTCATTTTTGTTGTTCCACTTTCGGACGAAGAACTTTATCTTATAAATTTTATGAAGTGTACAATGATTTTTATTGATGTAAACAATTTTTATACATTTTTACGTTCGTCTTTATTGGGCTGAAAGCTTAATCTTATTAGAAGTTAATATTTAAAGATATTGATGAATACTTCTAACTTTTAAAGATAAGTTAATAATCGCTTGCTGTAATGGTGAATGAAACATCTTAAGGGAACCTGATAGTCTTTGCAACCTCTCTGAAATTAGTTTAAGATCCGGGGACTTAACCATACGCAGCATGGCTATTAATGTCATCCAATAAATAATTATCTTTATAATAAAATAAAATGAATATCATTCCAAAAAATAACATTTTCCAGTACTACAGCCTAAAATTCCATCCAATATATCTAAAAAATCACTTAACACTTACTTTACCATTAGCCGCTCAAAGCCGCGCATATCTCAGTAAAAATCTGCGTGGATACAGCGATCGTGCGTTAGACAAAGCCTGGCAGAGCATAAACAACGCAAGCCCGCATTTGTTCGCATAAAAGGCGAGATAAACTGAACCCTTCTACCCACGGCTGCGTCTAATTTAGTGAAAAGATAACGATCGGCAGCTTCTTGGTGCAAGTTGGGGGATTATGGCTGGTTTTAGGCTGTTTTGCCCCGTATTCTTTTGTTGTTAAGGATATTTTTTGGTTAAACATTCCTTTTGCATTACTTTCTGTTTCTATCTCCGGCGTTTCTAAGTTGAACTGTTGAGTCAAGAGTGGTGTGGATCTGGTGTTATGTAGGACATAAGTTAACTTAATGATAGAGATAGATTAATTAATAGCGTAGGTGTAGTAAATAAAAATGAGATAAATAAAAATTTAATTCGAGATTCTGCCGGTAGATGTCACTATTTATAAATGGCAAGTTACTGCAATTGTAATTGCAAGCACAAGTTACGGTATTCTAATATTGTTGTTATTAAAATTGTGTTATTATTTGTTAAACATTGAATATGGAATGATTTTATCATTGAGATATTTTCTTTATCGAAAAATAGTCGCTGGAGCTTACAATTTTAGCCACTCGATTAAGGATCAACAGACAGTCAGAGATGCCGTAAAACCACAACGCGGGAAGCGTAATTACTGGCCCAAACGCTAAGATAGTGACAAAAAATCAACAATTCTCCCTATTTCATTGTTAACCGTATTGAAAACGCTGTGATGCAATTTACGTTTTTACGTGATTTTTATTTTGTTTTTTGACTATTGTGAACCGACAATATCATCTACATTAAATTCCTTAATCAATTTAAAGCAATCGAATTACCGATGTCGTTTTATTTTATTGTAGTTTTCCTATCGCATTTTCTCTGGTAAGTGGGATAGCCCGAAGCCCGACATTGCCCGTATAATCCTAATTCGGGTATTTATATACACCATTTTCGCTAACGTTATTAGTATTCTACCAAACGGGTTTTTTAACTCTAGGCTAGTTTGTATTTGTGACTAAAGGATAAAAACATCAATTAAACGCCGATTCTGGGTCACTTATTGTAATTTTATAAGTTTTTCCTGTTTACATTCTGTTTAAAAACCAGCAATCTATATACCAAGTGATTAAGACTTCATAATATGATGTCACAGAATGTACTAGCGAAATGTGACTCAGAATCAAAATTCTTGCACGTCTGTCTAACCCCTTATGGAATACAAGCGCGATTATTATTTATGACGGACCATGGCCTTCTACAATGCTATGTGAGAAGACTAAGCTATTAGCACAGCACATCAAAACAGATAGTAATACAAAAACATTCTGAAATCTCATTACGGCTTTTATTTAATCTGGCTCCAAAGAATTAGTACATTGCACGATTTGTCGGCCAAATATAATACAGTTTATATTTGGCAATAAGTAATCATTTAGCATAAAACACAGACAAAGAACCATGATTATCGACGTAGCCCAACGGATTGGCAAGTTGAAGTGGCAGTGGGCCGGTTTTGTCGGAGAACCAAGAGAAGACAACCGTTGGTGCAGATGTGTTCTCGAGTGGAGACCGCGCCACGGCAAACGTGTAGGACGCCCTCCAACCAGGTGGAACAACGGTATTCGTGGGGTGGCTGGTAGCGGATGGAGACGATGGGCTGAAGATCGAGCCCAGTGGCGTGCTATGGGAGAGGCCTATGTCCAGCAGTGGACGCAGAAGGGCTGATGAAGTTGATGATGATGAATAATTTACCAACACTAGATACCATTATGCCTACCCACTGAATTATTTATTTACGCCACGGCAGAAATACTCAGGGTTGAAGAAAAAAGTGAACATTTAGGCCGGTGAAGCGTTCCACAACCAAATTTTGAGGCAGAAAAATGAGTAGTAGACCTTATTGGTTCAGGGCAAACAAGCTGTTGAAATACAATTCCATACAATATTTAATTTATCGTACCTATTTGCTTAATTGGTTTTTATTTAAATTAATAACTGAAATGACTGATTAAATCTGCTTAAACGTAGAAATACACATAAGTTTTGAAATTACATTATGTTACAGGAAACATTTAATAACCTTAGCAAAATTAAACAAATTTACACAGATGTAGGGGCCTGGTATATAGACGTGAGAACGCCATGAACATTCTCTTTGCTTCTCAACTGTGGCGTTGATGTAACGTAATGTCTTTACAGTATTTTATTTTGGCCTGCATTGTAGGCTGCGTGGTGTTGCCGTCATTTGATTTCATCGATGTCTGTGAGTTTAAATTTCTTATAGCCGGAAAATTATTTGTTATTGCGATTGGTGATTTTTATACATAAAATCATAGAGATTCGCTGTTCGTTCTGTGTTAGAATAGAATAGAAATACTTAATTTTCAACATATTACGGACATACAAAGACACTTCAAATACTGAACATAATACAAACAAACAACAAATACTTCAAATACACTTTTCATGAATTAATATGATAATATTATTAAAGAAAAGTGTTTGATTAAACTGTGATGCCCAAATAAAGATTTAACTTGTGGTATGGGCGCCAGTATTCTATAAATAATAATAAGTATAACATTTTATTTTGATCTAACGTAGTTAATATTATTTTTTAAGTAGACGACGACAACGATTGTCCATTCCCATATCTAAGAAAAAATTTTGTTTGAATTGTGGTTCACAAACACTTCCTACGGGTTTGGGACCTGGGTGCTGTGAGACCGAAAAATCTCCCGTGGTTTCTAATACCCACCACAGACATAACAAGTGATAACTTGATCTGGTGTATTTAATTTTCAAGTTTTGTCACCTTTTATATTTTTATAATATATTACATGTTATAGCTATTGTCATATTTATAATATATACATTTTATAGCTATTGAGGTGCCAATCAACGAGATACCGTGCATGTTAATCGGCGGAACCTGTCAGGAATCAGGAAAATGTCCTGACGGCACCATTGTGACTATAGAAGGACTGTGTCCTTTACAACAAAGTCGAGGGGTAGAATGCTGTAGTTATACAGGTATATTTATCATTATAATTTCCAACCTAACCAAAGGACTCGCCAATTAATACTTTTTACATGCTGAGCTTGAGCCGTTTTGTTGACAAGCACTGTTATTCGAGTATATGTATGTTTTAATTACTTAAATCTGCAAACCATTGCTTGTAACAAATAAATGTTTCTTTCTTCTTCTTTCTTTTTTTATTTCAGCTATTAACGCAGTTGCATCTAATAAAACGTGCTCACAGTACGGAGGCAAAGACCTCCGTAGCCTCAAACAAAATGCGGCAGAGCAATTCAGGAAAAAAGGGCTATCGATTGCAAGGAAAATATTTGTTGCATGCTTGTTGAATGAATAATCAAATTTATGTTACTTTTTTTTTGTCCCTAAGTAATTATGGAAAGCTTGGTTTTCACAAAATCATTGCAAATTATTATGGGATATAATATATCCTATCCTATATTATTTAATATTTTTTTCATGGCCAAAATTTTTCCACTGCAGATGCACCTTTCATCTTTCATTCTTCCTGTATACATACATAAACTCATGCCTATTTCCCAGACGGGCTAGGCAGAGGCGCCACCAGGACATCCACATTTCGCCTTATATGTTCCGTCTCATGATGTGATAGGGGGCGAGCCTATTGCCATATCGGGCGTAAATTCCTAACTCCGGGTTGATAATGAGTAGCAAAATCCAATATCACTTTTCCCGACCTGGGATTCGAGCCTGAGACCTCATCTTTGCAATCGTACAACTACGCCACCGAGGCAGTCACAGTTGTACATCTACCGTTAATTAACAGAAAGTTTTGGATATGTAGCTAAGGTTTTCTGCAACCTTAGCTACATATCTCTTTGGGAGAGGCCTATGTTAAACAGTGGGGTTCCTGCGGCTGACAAAGGACAGAGACAGAAAGATAAAGACAAGGTAGTAGATAGCTAGAAAATTAATCTTAATTTATATTTTCAGACATGAGTCAAGTTCCAAAGGCCTGTTTAAAGGCCGGAGGATTCTGCCTGCCACGAACGCGATGTGGAAGACAAGTTGACGACGATCCTTTTGATTGTAAAACGGATGAAGTTTGTTGTATTTTAGTCAAATAAACACTCACAGTGTTCTACATTGTTCTTCATTGATTTTTTATTTACCTATAACGATTCCCAGAAATGAGCTTCAGAAAGAAGGCTGATTGTAAAACCAAATCATTTTGCTGGAGTAATAATAAATTATATTGTGACCAACTAGTACGAATGTACCACACCTAAAATAAAAAGAAAACAGGTCCGTTTACATCGTAATGGCCTTTTGGGTTGACGGACTTTGAGATACATATTTAATTCTCGTGGAGAAATTTGAAATGTTGAGGTTCTTTCACTGAACCTTTTAAGTGGAACAATGGCAAAAAAAAAACTTTATAGTGCTAGACAAGTATTTTATACCGAGTATATTAAGACTGTGACCGAAAACGAAGCCAGGTGGTAGTTTCAGTGGTTCCAGACACAATGCAAATAAAATTTACACCAAAACAGCAACAGAATTAAAAAAAAAAACATCTTGTTTCTTTTTTTTATTATTTATTTATTTATTAAAATACAAAGTTAGAAACAATAAATAAATATTATTTCCACGAAACCGGGCTTCGGTTTGACCGTGGAGGTGGTGAGTCTCATTTACACATGTACAAAACATTTTCATTGGACATTAAACAAAATAAAAAGTTTGGCGAAATTCATAATTTAAACCCTTACATACCATTGAGTGTTTAAAAATAAAGAGGTCTACGTCATTATTTTAGGAAATCTATGTATTTATTACCCAAATACGACGATAAGTAAAAAAATTCAAAAAAATGTTGTCGATTATTTTTGCGAAATTTTTACTTGCATTGTGTCTAAGTCACCACCTGGCTTCATTTTCGGTGGCAGTCTTGATATACCCTGTATGTCAAGAAAAAAATCGTATAGTAAGTAGAAAGATCGATATTATTTAATATTTGATGTTTAATCAACTGTTTCGGTTGTACATTTAATTTTCCTTATTAAATAACTATTTTGCTTTATTCAGTGCAAAACGTCGTCAGATTTTTGATGCGTCATATGATAACGGTTTCTTAGATTTACGCGAATGTTACATATTGAATCGTGTGATCTAATAAATGTGATCTATATCACTAATCGTGACCACGAAAGTAATCGAAACGTCGGGAAGTTAAAAATGTAAATATTAAACCAAATCCGCGATAATGTCCGTAAAAATAGTTTTATTTCAACGTCATACGATAATAATTCTTATTCTAATTTTTCTCATGATATTAAGTCTTAACATGGCTTCAAAAAAAAAATTTTAAGCGTCCTCTGAAGTATACAAAGAATTATGAAATATTATTAAGGTATAGATCGTATTCTTTAGAAGTCATCTAAATCAGTATTTTCCCCTATTTGCGGTCATTTAATAAGACCTTAGCTTGTGGTTAATAATCGTGTTTTACAGTTTCTTACGGACAATGAACAACAGGTAATAATAATATCGAATCTAAGGACGAGCTATTGTTTTCTAGATAAGTTGACTTGCGTGCGTGTTAATCGATTCACTTTACTGTTTATTTTAATAATCCAATTATTACACTCTTTCACTAAAATAGTCCAAAATAATTATTATATAAATTTGAATATTTTCTAGGAAAACAAAAATAGTTTTAAGGCCTGTCAGCCAGGATCAACAGTGACACGCAATGAATTGGCACCGAGCTCCGATGCACAGTAATTCTCTTACGGACTCTAGCTGGTCTTAAGCCCGTATCGAAATTAATCAAAAAGAAAAAATAAATAGGAGTCAAAACAAATAAGTGTCCACTTCTCTCCGCAGCAAAGCGGGTGACAAAATATTGAGCTGAGAGGTAATCCTCCGATATAAATATATACAATTGGAGAAGACAGATTTTAAACACAACGGGATAAACAATGACATGGGTATCCACAGTAAAATTAATCATCATTAATCTGTCATTTTCCCATTTATATATCCATCCAAATGTTGCCAGGAGGAAATTGCCTAGTGTAATAAGGCCGCTATGATTACTATTTGTATTTCTCTTTATTTATTTTACTATTTTTTTACATTTTTACATATATAATAAAAAATCAAAATACATATAAAAATATAAAAAAAAGAGGTTAACCCAACGATGGCGAGGCTCGAGACCCAAGCCACCGGTGGTTAGGACCCCAAAGTGAGGAACCTCCTCACTATACGTGCCGTGTCAAGCAATACTGCCTTCTGAATCTGGCTCATGACCCAACGGCCCATTGAGAGCCTCTGGAGATGTTGGTCGAGGCTCTTTGGTATCAATCCATGTGCAGAAACAACAATCGGGACAATAATTGTTGAGTCGACATTCCACAATTCAGTAACCTCGTGTGCCAAATCTAAATATTTTGTCAATTTATCTTTTTCTGCTTTAACGAGGTTATCATCATGCGGAATGGTGACGTCAACAAGTATTGCCCGGCGCGCCAATCGATCTATTATCACAATATCAGGCTTATTGGCAACAATAGTCCTGTCTGTGATAACAGACCGATCCCAATACAGCGTAGCATGACCATTTTCAAGAACTGGTTGGGGAACATACTGGTAATATGGCACTTCAAAAGTCACAAGTCCATATCGAAGAGCAATTTGCTGATGTATGATCTTGGCTACTAGATTGTGTCTATGCAAATACTCGCCGTTAGCAAGATACGAACAACCGGAGATAACATGCCTGATGGACTCGCCAGGACGGTGGCATGCCCGACAGATGTCGACGGTACCGTCCTTCAGGATGTATTTCCTATAGTTGTTCGTCTTAATAACTTCGTCCATAATTGCAAAGACAAAACCCTCAGTTTCCCCAAAGAGGTTACCGAAACGTAGCCAAGACACAGACGCTAATCGGTCCACATCAGGCCCATGGAGGGCCCGATAGAACCGACCATGCAGCTCCTTGCCCTTCCATATTTCCTCGCGATCCTTAATACCCATCACCAGAGGTTTCCGCCAGTTCTCATTCGCCAAAGAGAGCGGGGTAAATCCTTTATCTACCATCACTACAACCCCATGCATATCCACGTCGCTGTGAAGGAAATAATCCCTGAGATTGCACACCTCGCGATTATGCAGGTCCTTAGCATTAAGCATACCTCGGCCTCCGCATCTCCGCGGGATGTACAATCGCATTACTGACGAACGTGGATGGTGCATACGATGTGCAGTCAGTAGAGTTCGGACTTTACGATCCAGGGCGTCCAATTCGGTCTGAGTCCATCTGAGTATGCCGAAGGAGTACATAAGTACAGGCATAACCCAACCGTTAAAGGCGCGAATCTTGTTTCCACCTGACAAAAAACTGTTAAGTACTTTTGTCAGGCGGCTAAAGAAACGTTCCCTTATCGATTGTTTTACGTCTGCACCCCTAATACCTAGAGCCTCAGGCATACCCAGATATTTGTAGGTTTCCGTCGGCGAAAGGGATCTGAGTCTTACAGTCTCTGAGACACGTATGTCATCAGAGACCGCAACCACGCCTCGCTTTACATGGATAACCGCACATTTATCTACACCAAACTCCATATTGATTGATTTGCTAAATCTTTCAGCTATTTTTAACAACTCAATCAATTCAGATTGTTTTGATGTAAATAACTTGAGATCATCCATGTAGAGCAAGTGAGAGATAGGCTCAGACCCTCTCCGCAGACGGTAGCCTAACCCCGAATCCAACAACAGAGTACTGAGGGGATTCAGGGCCATACAAAACCACAGTGGACTCAGACTGTCACCCTGGAATATACCCCGCTTGATTTTAATCGGCTCATCATTCACCGAAGGATTGGTAGCGCCTGGATATTTAAGAACAGTTGTCCATTGTCCCATACATGCCCCAAGAAAAGTGCTCAATTTTGTATCAACTTTATACAAATTAAGCACTCTCATGAGCCATGTATGGGGCACCGAATCATATGCCTTTTTATAGTCAATCCAGGCAGCTGATAAATTCCTTCGGTTCTGACGAGCCTGTTGGCAAATGGCCATGTCAATGAGAAGGAGTTCCTTAGTACCACGGGACCCGCTCTTGCAACCTGTTTGTCCGGAATAAAGAATTTGATTAGTTGTAATATGACATTGAATTTTTGATCTAATTATCGACGAAAGTACTTTATAAATTGTGGGTAGGCATGTAATGGGTCTATAATTTTTTGGTTCCGTGGTACTACCGGATTTAAAGAGTAGGTGAGTGACACCTGTTGTCATAAATGTTGGGAGTGATCCCCCTTCAAGCGCATCCTGGAATTGTGTTGCCAATCGAGCATGCGAACTTGGAAACCATTTTAACCAGAAGTTGTGCAGACCATCTGGTCCCGGAGACTTCCAATTTTGGGTTGGACGAATCGCGGTCAGAACGTCCTCTGGACTGATTAAAATGGCCTCCATAGCCGGTATCACCTTGCAAGCTCGATCTACAACACTGAACCAGGGGGCTTCAGTGTGAGAGACAGGCGACGACCAGATATTTGTCCAGTACTCACGCATTTCATGAGCACTAGGTAGCCGCCCATCTACCACACTTTGTGGAGAATTCTCCCAACATCTATAAACCCTCTTTTGATCACTTTGGAACATACGATTTTGTTGGAAACGATCCCATCGCCTCCTGTAGCGGCGGATGCGGTTTGCCCACGCATAGACTTTTTGTTTGTAGAAGTCTATGCGTTCCGTGACGCAAAGTCTATAATTGCGAGGACTGGTGTTAGTCCCCGAAAAAGCCTGCGCCACAAAACGCATAATCTTCGGTCTACTATTTCCTTCTTTGAAGGAAATTAGCTTGCCGATGAGAGTTCGGGCCCTGTTGATACGTTCCTCAATCCTACACTGCCAGGCAGGCACAGCCGCAACATCTCGAGTGGCTCTACGTTCATTTGGGAAATTAACATGAGCCACACGACATGCTGCGACGGCTGCGCAGTAAAGGATCGAGTGCGTATCAACAAGATCCCGACTGGACTCCAGGTATATAGGTAACATGGAGTCCAAAGCTCCCATCAGCGCCAAATTTCTTCTATGCGTTGGCAAACGCGGAAGACGCGGTCTACAAGACGCCGACAAAGGCATGAATTCCGAAATCGCACGCTCCAAAGCCCCTCTCAGACGCTGTTCATCTTGGGGACTTACGTTGTCGTCCAAATTGTCCGTCACCTCAATAACAGCAATAGGTATTGGTGTTGGGTCTGCTGCTTGATCTCCACTGACGGGCTGGACATTGTTGTCCTGGACAACTCTTAAGTCTGTGCGCAACCGCTCAAGTGCTTCATCATCCAACAACTTACGCCGCTGAATAAATCGCACTTGATCCGACAATCGTTGGGATGATACTTCAACTGTTGGTTCCAAAGCCTGAAACAGAGACAGCATTTTAGCACGATACGCAGTAAGGTGAGTTCCTCCCCTTGTTGCCCCAAAGTAGGCCCGCATGACATTTTCATTTATTTGATGAGTCCATCTCATGCGGCGCACTACTCCACCGGTAGCGGGGACCGTAGGCGGGACACTCGGTCCCACTGGTCCCAAGCCCACCACTGGAGGGGGTCGTCCTCTTCGCCGCGCAGGTCTTGGTGGCGGCGGGGACGACTGCAGCTCGTCGCGTTGGCTCGACGCGTCGATGTTCGGCGTCACTTCGAATACGTCCGAAGCTGACGCCCACGACGCGGAGCTCGACGAGCTGGGAGATGTTGGTCGTGCGTGTTTGCTTCTGGCTCGTTTTTTCATCTTGTGAACATCGTTATATTAAAATATATTGGGTGACATTGTCACTTTTGTCAAAATGTTTTCTTTGCTATTACGAGTACAACTATTGCTTTTAGAAATAAGTTTAACGTTTTTGTGATATGGCATTATTTAATTTGTTTGTGGACTAATTTTGTTTGATGGAATTCAAGTATATTGTAATATAAATTAAGAAAAATCGACGAAAATTTGACGTTCACAACTGATGATCGTTAGTGTTGCCAGTTATTTTTCTATGATTACTATTATTATTATGCCATTTTTCAACTGTTATTGATTATCTATTTATATATAGTGCAAAAAAGGATTAATTAATAAAAAGAAAATAATCATAACAAAGTCAGGTACAAATTCACTAACATATTTTTATTAATAAAATTTTATTTTGCATGTTAATTGTTATTTGTAGGTACTAGACAAATGTACAAATATTTATAATTATAATTTATTAACACAAAAGAAAATTTGAATTAAACCTTATCGACATTGAACTCATTTGCACAAGTGTAATGCGTAGTAGTTGTAAATGCGTTATTTAAACTTGAGTTAGTTATTGGCATACCGTCTTTTTTACTGTGACGTAACATACTATAACACAATGCCTTTGCGTTATTTTATTTTGTTATATATTTTCGGCTGTGTGGTGACGTCACTGGAATTTAGTGAAGAATGTGAGTATATTAGAAAATATGGCAGTACTTTTTGTGTTTGACTGATTCATCATAAAGCATAAAATCTGTTCATTCATTTTATATTTGATTGCATACCAGAGATATTTACATTGTATATAACACAATACAAAAAGTATAAATGACATTGAATTTAAAGGCAATATCTTACAGATGACCATGAACCGGATATAAGAGAAAGAACAAACTCTTTTATATACATAAACTCACGCCTTTTTCCCAGATGGGGTGGGCAGAGGTGCTACCAGGACACCCACATTTGCCTTCTATGTTCCGTCCCACGATGTAATAGGGGGCGAGCCTATCGCCATATCGTACATCAATTCCTGACTCCGGGCTGATAATGAATAGAAAAATCCAATATCATTTTCCACGACCCGGGATTCGAACCCGAGACCTCAGCTTTTAATCGTACCGTAGTACAACTACGCCATCAAGGCACTCTTTTTTATTAGGTTTCAAATAATATTATATTTTTAAATGATATTTTATAGATAAGGGGCCATTAATTAACGAGGACCCATGCGGATCTGTCGGTGGAACATGTCAGGAGGCAGGTGATTGCCCTGACGGAACCAGAGTGACTACTGAGGGTCTGTGTCCTCAACAGGAGGGCCGTGGAATACAATGCTGTCAGCCACCTAGAGGTACAATACACTAGTTAAACATTAATAGCATTTTAAAATGGTTTTCCATTTAATTGTCTGATTAATGAATATGGGAAAAGAGCAGCTGGAAAAATACGAGAAAGTAAATATAAATGTACAAATACAATACGTACAATCATTTGTCTCTGTGCGGGAATCGAACCGGCTTTTGGTTGTACAGACGCCATCCAAGTAACTGCGCCACGGATTCTATCAAAAATGTAAAATGTAGAGGACAGTATTGTTAATTTATATACCTAAGGCAAATGAGGAGTATTTCCTTGATAATAAAATGGGTAAACATGAATATTTATGTAGAAAAATGTGTAAAAAGATAAGAATGTCACAAGGTTATCTTTAGAATATGGCATTGCTCCCAAACACAATATTATCTTGACCTTGATGTTAACCAAAACTGAATGAAGAAAGTATATGATAGAAAGACTATAAACCGCGAGTTTGATTGAGAGTACTAAGCTCATAATTTACCACGCTGGACCATTGCATGTAGATTATTTCTATAAATGACAATTGTTAAAGTCGGGAATAAAACTCTGGTATAACTTGAAATTACTATATTCGATACTTTTTTTCATAAGACTCAGTACAAAAACAATGAACACCTTCTCCTGTCTTCGCTTATGGCGCCATTCGTGACGCCTCTCCGTGTCGAATGGCGGGCGTTTTGACATCTTTTTTTATGCAAAGTGGTTTTAATTATAAGGTTAAATGTAAACACGCCCATTACATATTATGACAATAATTAATATTTCTAATAACCTTTATACAATTAATAAGGATAAATACAGTCACTTTATAAAGCAGTAATTAATAATTATTAATTGTTAACACAATACACCCATGACTTCAAAAATAAGATCATTGAGTTGCCAACAAGCTACCATGCACTATAAAAAAAACTCGTCTATCATGGAATTGGACACAATATATCGATACTATCCAGCGCAAGTGTTGCACAAATTGAACAACTTTGCAAATACTTTCAGCAGAGATCAAACTTTGCAACAACAATTCCTTTGGGGTGAAATGATTTCTGAAACTCGTTTTGATTTAAAATTGCTGTTTTATTGTAGTTTTGGGATTCATTTGATTGATTCTTTAAATGATCCACTACTATTTACATATTTTAGGTGGACTTATGATTGTGAATATTATTTTTTGCAATATTTGGTAGATTATCACATTTTTTTCATTATAAATTAAGGTTGTAAGAACTTTCCACACCTGGGAGTGAAAGTGAATGATAAGCAGAAAAAAGAAACATTAGTGACGTCATTGCCATTAGTCAGTGCGGGCGTGCGGGACGAAAACGAGATTTTCTCTCATCCCCTTAAAGTATCTGCTTATATATCATTTTAAAATCGGTCATTTAGGGAACGCCTATGTTTAGCAGTGGCCCTATCAGTGAAGAGGATGACAGAAAGACGAACAAAGACACAAAAAAATACAAAACTTCTTTTTCGTATTTTTTAGTTGCATTGCGTCTGTAATCACTAAAACTACCATCTGACTTCGTTTTCGATGGCTGTCGGGATACCCTATATACTCAAATTCTATGGAAATCATGTGTTTATTTTTTTATTTCAGGCACTAGAGCAATTTCGGCGCGCGTAGACTGCTCGTCTTACTGCGGCGAATGTAAGAGTCGAATGCGATGCGAAATGCCGCTACGGGAAGGCAGAGCGGCCAATTGCTTTCCACTAGTTTGTTGTGTACCTATTAAGTTTCTTGGGCTAAAATAATAAAAATTACTTTTATTCAAATGTCTATGTCTTTTTCGCAATACATTCCATTAAAGATCATTTCGGTATGATCTCAAAGAAAACCGACGTGACGAGAGTCGTGTGCGCTCGATGAGTGAGATTGAGGGCCCAATACTCTCCCTTCTGAGGCCAGCAATACATTTGCGATTTCAGTGTTGTAGATGATAATAGACAAATTTATTATTATCAAATGAATCTCTTGCGCGTTCTTCGGACCTAGGCAATAAAAACGTGACTATTTTTTAAGATATTTGGTATTTTTTAAAAAAAAATCTTTATTTTTTGTGTAGGCCTATCGAAACGTAGAGTAGTAAAATGCATTATTTTATTTGTGTAGCGCAATGTAGAAAACAAATGGTTGAGGATTTTTTTTGAAAAAGAATGCATCAAATGAATAGAATTACATACTTAAATGTTGTTGGATAACATTTAATTAACTAATTACTTAATTTAAAACAGCGAGAATAGCACTAATTGGACACACCGCTTACCATAGATAACAGACAATAAAGAGCACAGACAACAAAAATACAGACAAAAAATTAACAATAAAAATAGAGCAAGATACTAATTTCATTTTTGGCACAGTTAATACATAACAATAGGTTTTCTCAAGATGTTTTTGTTGCTCTGTGTAAATTTAAGACAAGCACAGGTAGAACAAGAAACTGCGCAAGGATATTACTATACATTAAAAACAATATTGAAATACGGTATTTGAACAATATTTATTGCATCGAAGGTCTTCATGAATTATTTTATTATTTGAGTATTTACATAAGTGTTTTATTTTACACTCAATTTTTATTAGATTATTTATGTAAAATATGTTTATATTTTATCAAGGTATTTTTATTCCAGATTATCATTACGCCATGCAGTCGGGCAATGTAATACACGTTGCCTGACTGTATGAAAATTAAACAATAATTTAACCGCACTCTGATTTATGACAAATAATTAAGAAATTCTTATTATCGTCGATCCCATACCTCGATATAGTTTTTCTCTGTTTAATAAATTATTATACGATTGACCATCACATAGCTATTTAACAGAAGGCGCCACTTTGTCTGTACTGCTGACCAACGGTAAGATAGTAATGGTCTGACCACCTGATACCACCATATTCCAAGTTTCAAGGTATTATTACTCTGTTTATACAAATACGTAAACTATAAACAAATCATACACCGACACGCACAAACTATCAACGGTATAATTGATGACTGCCTCCGTGGCGTATTTGTACTAAGGTTAGATTACAAAGCTGAGGTATCGGGTTCGAATCCCGGTCGGGCAAAGTGATATTGGATTTTTCTATTCATTATTAGCCTGTAGGCTAATTCTCGTAATTCATTGACGCGCCGATCAAGTTACGATGCAGTTGCGATTAGGTTTACGTTTTAATGGTACGTACGTCAAAATGGTATTCTTGTAATTGTTTAGCTGCACGTAAGCTGCGCATGTGTCGCACGTTGGTCGGACTAAACTGTCATTTGAGACGTCAAATGAATAGATAAATACCGATCAAGTTGCGATCTGAATCACGTACATAAAACGCGCAGCAGTAGAATACGCACAAGCGCTCGCGTGACGCGATCTTGATGCGAGCGTATCTGACAGCGGTTGTCTAAATTACGAGAATACAAAAAGGGTTGTTTTGATCGAAACTTAACTGCAACTGCACTGCAAGTGAACTTATTTAATTACGTGAAATAGCCTACTGGAGTCAGGAATTTGTGCCCGATATGGTGATAGGGTCGCTCCCTATCACATCGTGGGACGGAATATTCCAGGCCAAATGTGGGTGTCCTGGTAGCACCTCTTCTGGGAAAAAGGCGTGAATTTATGTATGTATGTATGTATAATTGATTAATTAGGTATAACACAACATAGTATATGTTATGGAAAGGTTCCTCTTGCCACTTGCATATTTTTCTTAAAAGGCGGGTACGTCAACTGGTATATAATTTTCAATAAAAAAAAATGTAGTCAGTTTATATAGTTAGTACCAAGAAAGCGATGTTTTTGTCAATGAAAACATGTTTGTATCCTCACAGTTTATCATTTCCTTACAACTGAATCATGAATTTATCGTAATTACTTCCCCCTCTTGTTACCTTGTCGGGCAATAAAACGATTATCTCGTATCGCTAACATCCTTTATTTACAAGAATAAATATTGAGTGTTCCGTGGAATCGCACGAATAAATTAATTGAATCCAATAAGTAAATAATCGTATTGTCGACTGACTCAGGTCTTTTTTCCTATGCAATCAAAATATTTATAAGTATGCCTTTTTTTTTTAATAAAAGGACTTCTTGCTGACTCTTAGGAAAGGTGTAGCCTTTTCATTGCTGTTATAGACCTTCATGAGAGAGAGAGCAAGAGAGAGTGTTCGGATGCAATTCGAGTTCCATGAACTCACTGATCTAGTTAATTGGGTTAGCAAACCTTATATATCGCCTTGTTAGTTATAAAAAAGTAACTATTGATTATAAAAAAGTAACAGGACTCACACAAAACTACACACTATTTACATACATTAACATGACCCATAAAGGAAAAGTAACAAGCCGTTATCAAAATTAAACAAATTTACATAATGCGGGTGCGAGGTATATAGTCGAGAGCGCGACAGTCATTGACATACTGTGTTTGCAACTGCACCGTGACGTCCGACATTCATAATGTTTTCGCGCTATTATATTTTCGCCTGTATTGTTGGATGTGTGGTGACCGAATCAGTGCCGGACATTTTAGATAACTGTGAGTATATTTATGTTTATTTTTTACCAACTTATTCGATTTTACAGTCTTACAAAAATGTATGAAGTGATTTTTAATGTTTTTTAATTAATTGCGTGTTAAATACTGATATCTAAGTAGTCTCAAATTATACATGGTGAAATTATTGAACAAAATTAAATATGCAACCTTCAAATTATACGGGTTAGTGTTGTAATAGTCACTTGATATTTATAAACACGCATCGTACTAAACGTGAATCCGAGTCATAAGCAGGTTAGCAAGTTATCTACCTTAGTTATCGTATTACGTCGTAATGTTTATCGTAACCTCTGACATTTGGAATTATAGAAAAACATATTTCTTTTGCTATGTCGCAGACGATATTTTCGAACTTGTGACACTAGAATCAATTTCTCCAAATACTCATATACAGAGGAATGCTAAAACGATTTAATTTTAACAGAATTGTACTTACAGACACAATAATATCAGCCTAAAAAACACCACTTTATAAATAAATATGTTTTCTGCAAAGTATTATACATCGAATGGCGAAAATAATAGTGGACTGTCGCCAATTGATATCCTTACTGGAAATTATGATGCTGACTAACAGATGCATGGTTCTCACTACTTGCTAAATATAATTTTCATAAAATCTGCAGATAATATAAACATTTGTGATAGCCTATGTTCAGTAGTGGACTTTCTGTGGCTCAGAGACAAAGAGAGAAAAGTAAATGTTAGCAATGAATTTTCTATGGCTAAATAGATATAAATCTAAGTGTAAGATGCAATATTTGGGATGACGAAAACAGGCTTTATTTTAATTCTAAATTTTAATATAATAAGTCTTAATAATTTACATAATATTTAATAACTTCATTACGTCTTCTTGTCTTAACGTGTTTTCTAGAACTCTCTTGATACGTCATTCATTATTCTTCGTCTTCTCTTTAATATTACATTCTGCCCAGTCACTCAATCCTTTCATCCCTACCTGTATTATTGTAATTATTTCTTCAGATTCTGGGCCGCCAATCAACGAGCTGCCATGCATTGTGATCGGTGGAACATGTAAAGACTCAAGCGAATGTCCTGCTGGCACCAGAGTAACTGTTGAAGGACTGTGCCCTCGCCAAGAGCTTCGAGGAGTACAGTGCTGTCATTCTGTTGAAGGTATCCTCAAACTTATAAGCATTGGTAGTATTGGCAATAGAATAATAGTATTTGACAGCCTCCGTGGCGCAGGTGGTAAAACGCCGGATGTGAAACGAGAGGCCACGGGTTCGATCCCCGCACTGAGACAAATATTTGTGAGGCCCACAAGTATTTGTCTCGGGACTGGGTGTTTGTGAGACCGAAAAGTCTCGCGTAGCTTCTGATACCCACGACACAAGACTTAATTGATCTTAATGTCGGGTCAGGACTATGAATGATACTGTTGGGTGTATTTATTTATTTTTATTTAATATAAGACTTAATGTGGTCTTGTATTTACGGATCAATTTGAAGGGTTATTTTAGAAGGATTCTATATGTAAATTTGTTTTATAGACCATTAATTTGATAAGCTGAGTGGCTCTACAGCCAATAGCTTAGCTTCCTGAGCTAAAAGACTGCAGGATGAAATCCCATAAAGGCTACTATTTGTTTATCCGAAAATATTTATTCTAGGATGTAAAATCCGTAAAAAATGTTTATCAATGTGTAACATTCGCGTAAATCTAAGAAATTATTATGATTGATGTATTTATTTATTGTTTACTATTTTACAGCTAAAGCAGATCCGAAGGCGGTGACCTGCCGATCATTAGGGGGGGAATGCATGCCGCGATGCGCTAAGTACCTATGGAACAGATCAGCCACTGATTGCGAAGAATCGCAAATCTGTTGTATACTTGTTCATTAAGTAATTTTATTTATATTATTTTGTACAATAAATCTTTTTTTTTTATATTTTACCTTTAATGCTTCCCGATAAATCTAAATTTTGACAGAATGGTTTGCTGGTGGTAGGTCTCTCATATTAAGTGAGAGGCCCCCTGAGTAAGTACCTACCGACGCAATTTCTCCCGCCAAATAGCAATGTAAATGCACTGTTGTGTTCCGACTTGGAGGATATTGTAACTAGAGGAACTACTACGAATGATGAGACTTAACATCTTGTGTCTCAGGATAGCGAGCGAGCATTGTTTTGTAATTAACGGTTTGGTTTTGGTACTGTCCATGAGTGGTCGTATCGCTTACCATCAAGCACGCTTGTGTCGCCATTTACAGCAATAGAAAGAATAGTTTCTGCATTTAGGATTTTATGTCCGATCAGATAGTACCGACTATATACAAATGATGATATCATATCATGATGATAAATAATAATAAATAAATAAATAAATACACCCAACAGTCACATACATAGTCCTGACCCCACACTAAGATCGAGTTTTGTGTCGTGGGTATCAGGAACTACGAGAGACTTTTCGGTCTAACAAACACCCAGAACCGAAACAAATACTTGTGGTTCTCACAAATATTTGTCCCGGTGCGGGGATCGAACCCGCGGCCTCTCGTTTCACAGGCGGCGTCTAACCAACTGCGCCACGGAGGCTGTCAATGATGATATACAAATACATGTATAAAAATTTCCTATATAAGCCACGCAAGAGTGTCGTGTTCCTGATCAGTTTTAATACATATTTGAAAAATCGCGATATCTTTTGGTACATAATTTTTTCACATTTAGAAGATGTTTCATAAAATTAATTGTATATATTAAAAAATAAGTGTCATATTACCGTATAAACTGACGGTTTAACTTGTGTTTATCTACAGCCACATTACAAAATATACCTATTCTCACAATATAAACAAAAAAATCAACATAAAGAAAAACAAAAACAATTAAACAAAAAGAAAAAAACAACGTAAATAGTTATCAGAATTAGAGAAATTAACATACGCTAGAGCAGATGCTCTGTTTATAGAGAAACGATAGTTTTTGCCATACTGTCTGCAACTGCACCGAGATGATTGATATCAATTACGTTTTTGCATTTATTGTATTGCAATATTTTGGTTTTGATTGAAGTTTTTGAGGTGACGCAAGTTTTAGAAAACTGTCAGTCTGCTTCCATATTTGTATAATCAAATTTAGAAGGGATTATTACAATATTAAATACTACACAGAAGTCAAAAGTTAACAAAAACCATAGAAATTTGCTAGAAAAAGTCTGAGGTGACTTTTTTGTTGTTTGTTTGGAGACACTTTAACCTCCTGACTACAGAAACTTGAATTTTTGGATTTTCTTCTCAATTTTTTTACTGTGAACTTCTGAGGGCCCAAGAATACAAGGAAAATTTTGAGAAAAAAAATTTATCGTGAAAATTTGGATTTTCATTACGTTCTTTGTATAGGACAAATTAATTCTATAAGGTTGTACTACACATAGAACATAAAAAAAAATTCTATTAAAACTTATTAAATTCTCAAGAGAAAAATAAAACATTTTAATTACTATAAAAGCAGTCTCATTTATTTTAAAAAAAATCGTCTTATAAGTACAAATCTGTCAAAGAAACTTAATTTTTTTATCAAAATCCACAAACATAAACTTTCTTCAAGCGAGAGTTAACATTTTTATTTAAAAATAAATTTAAAACAAAAATTAATTCTTACAAACCTCTTACTGTGAGTTTTCATAGAGATTAACATTAGTACACAACTATCAAACTTCACAAAATAGCATCTTTGTTCAACTAAGAACTGACATTTTCAGTCAGTAATAAATTTTAACAAAAATTAATTCTAAAAACTTCTTACTAATCAAATTGAGATCAACGCTTATCCATATAGTTATTATTAATAAATATTCTTAGAAAACAGTACAAAAAAAAATGTAATCTTATGTAAATCTAGTTATCTAATCAGTCTCATGAAAATGAGTAAAACAGTTCCTATTTGGTATGAAGCATAAAAAAATATTACACTTCTTGCAAAAGTCAGTGGTCTTCTTGTCACAGCCAGGATTTCTGCAACGCGACTGTTATATATGCATATTTATATATTTTCATCATATAACCCTGAAAAAGAAAAAAAAATTATACTATTGATATCTGACAATGTTCTACACGCAGGACATAAAATTGCCTGACCTTATCTCAATAGGCTGAATACGTTCTACCCAAAGGACGTAAAAGAAACCCGTGTCACAATATGTACGATATTGCTCTATTTCAAAAAATAATGCTGTAATTTATATTTTATTTAGTTTATCAAACAATTGGTGCAAAAATTTTGATAAAATTGATAAAAATTACATATATTAAATAGGATTTACCTCTGCCTCTGCCCGAGCGCACGTTCACACTTCTGCTCCTCGACGCCATTTTGCAAAAAAAATCAACTGTCAACGTGTCAAATGACTTTTGTTTACTTTCCTAACAAACCAATAAATGTCGTTACATGTTACTTTCTCAAGCAAAACCTCATATAAAAAGTGTAGATTTTTTTTTCTGTTACGTTCTATGTGTAGTACGCAGGCGGTCACGAGGTTAAGTTACGAATATTCGTAGCGGAGTGTATCTCGTAGCAGGGTATAACATTTATTTATTTATTTATATAAATCTTTATTGTACACAGTAAAATATAATACAGGAACAGAAAAAAAATGTATGTACCCGGCATGAAACATAAAGAATCCATTTAGTATAACAACCGGTGGTTTTGTTACAGGCAGAAATAATTTTGCCTTATTAGTTTAAAAAACATTGCAGCTAATTACAACGAATGGACTACTTATCTTTTTTTTTAAAGCATAATATATTGGCTCCCTGCCCAGGAAGCCGATTGGAGAGATATCCAAAATAAGTCTTTGTGAATATTTTCCGGATCACAAGGAGGGATGTGCATGACTACAGTCGGCTACTGATATATCACAAACATGCTGTCTGCCTGATTAAATTAAATAATAATTAATTCTAGTTTTGTTATAAAATGTTATCGTATATTGGGAAGGAAATTATTTTGGCGAGGTAAGATGTCAGTTGAATTTGCCTATCACTTCATAAATTCGACTGCCTCGGTGGCGTAGTTGTACTACGGTACGACTACAAAGCTGAGGTCTCGGATTTGAATCCCGGGTCGGGCAAAGTGATATTGGGTTTTTCTATTCACGATCAGACCGGAATCAGGAATTTGTGCCCGAAATGGCGATAGGCTCGCCCCCTATCACATCATGGGACGGGACATACAAGGCGAAAGTTGGGTGTCCTGGTGGCGCCTCTGCCTACCCCTTCGGGAATAAAGGCGTGAGTTTATGTATGTAATTCATAAATTCTTAATTTACCTAAAGCGACGGCATACAGACAAACAATTAAAAACATATATTGATTAACATTTCAATAAAGAAAACAGTAACATTTGATATGGTTATCAAAATAGCAAATTAACATAATGCGATTGCTTGGTGTATAAAGCGGAGTGCACCAGTCATTGATGTATAGTTTTTGTAACTACACCGTGACGTTCGATATTAATAATGTTATTGTCTTATTTTATTCTGGCCTGTATTATGGGAAGTGTGGTGACACAATCGCCGCAAGAGACTTCCAATAACCGTGAGTTCATTTTAATTAATTAATGCATAGGGAAAAATACTTTTAATAGATTTTCTATCAATAGATAACAACAGAAAAATATACAGGGTATATCAAGACTGCGACCGAAAACGAAGCCAGGTGGTAGTATTAGTGACTACAGACACAACGCAACTAAAAATTTTGCAACTAAACATTTTTGTCTTATCGTCGCATTTGGGTGATGAATACATAGTTTTCCTAAAATAGTGATGTACACCGTTTTAATTTAAAAGACGCAATGTAAGGGTTTAAATTACTATTTTCTCAAAAACCAGGATTTTTTCACCCAACACAATGAGTTTTAAAAAATTGCACAAAAATCTGTCGCTTCTTTTACGAATTTTGTAGTCGCATTGTGTCTGTGACCAATCAAATCAACCAATCAAACTAAAACTACCACCTGCCTTCGTTTTCGGTTGCAGTCTGGATATACCCGGTACACAGCAGAATTTTTCGACCTAAACCGGACATCGCCTAAGGGATTCGTTCACCATCATCGAGTAAACTGTTGATCAGTTACTTTTTGATTAACGTTAACTGCCAAGTAAAAGTGCCGAATATCTTCGTCGATTTCACAAGTGAAAATTAAGTATCGAGTAACAACGTGCTGGTTAAGTAAATGACATAAGAAATTGAACGAATCCAAATCCAATTATTGAAGAATATGATTATTTAATAATTGGACAAATATTCCCCGCCCTGCCTCCCACTGAAGTGTCAATGTGTTTTTTTCTTAAAAAATAAAAAAAGGAGGTTGAGATTTTAACCTTATTTTAACCACCAAGTAAATATGCTAATTGGCAGACGATGTAGCCAGTAAAGTACTGATTAACGTAATCATAGGATTAACGTTACTGGAGCATCGTGATATCGACACCTGATGTTACGGGTGACTTTAACTGATAACTAGCCTGATCAACGGTTTACTTGAAGATGGTAAGGCCCTATGATAAATGGCAACCCAATTGCTAGGCGGTCCATGGTACATTTGACACTGTCATGTACGGTGGTAACGCCAGATGAGTATGATTATCATGCTACTAGGAAAATATCCAAGATTTAGTATTCTTTTTCATTTCACAGCTAGTCAAGTTCCGAGGGTGAACATCTGTCGATTCGTAGGAGGGGGATGTTTTCTTCAATGCCCACAAGGCTACTTGTATTTAGGAATGAATACTTGTATATCTCTTGTTTGTTGTATACGTGGCTATTAGTTATGTGATTAAATTCATATTATTTATTGCTGTGTCTCATTTTACCCTTTAATATCCTTTAACTAAAGTTTTAAGATATATTTTGACAGCCGCCGTGGCGCAGTTGGTTAGACGCCGGCTGTGAAACATGAGGCCGTGGGTTCGATCCCTGCACCAAAACAAATAATAATGTTTGTGTGATGTATGTAAACAAATTTGTGTGATCCACAGGTATTTGTTACGCGTCTGGGTGTTTGTGAAGGTTTAGGATATCTATCAGTCCTCTGCCTCCTTCACGTCTTGGCAACGTTAACCTTTAAGTACAAGAATGTGGATGATGCTTATTGTTTTTAGTAATGGACGTTTTAATTAATCTTTGTAAATTTTCCAAATACACCCAACAGTCACATACATAGGTCCTACACTAAGATCGAGTCTTGTGTCGTAGGTATCAGGAGCTACGAGAGACTTTTCGGTCTCACAAACACCCAGACCCGAAACAGATACCTGTGGTTGGCACAAATATTTGTTTCGGTGCGGGGATCGAACCCGCGGCCTCTCGTTTCATAGCAGGCGTCTAACCAACTGCACCACGGAGGCTGTCGTTAAAACACCAAAAGACGAATACGTAAGGACAGGAATAGTGTAAGAGTTAGTGGATGTAGTTAGATTTCTTGAATTTATTTGGGTTATCAGTAAACTATTAAATCTGCGTTTAAAAGTTTCTATTATTATTGTTAGTGATAGCATATTCTTATCCATCACATTTTTATAAGTTTGGTGGGATAATGTAGAATTTTGTATAGTCCATAAATA
This sequence comes from Deilephila elpenor, assembly GCA_949752805.1. Lineage (NCBI taxonomy): Eukaryota > Metazoa > Arthropoda > Insecta > Lepidoptera > Sphingidae > Deilephila > Deilephila elpenor. The sequence goes on along the minus strand of OX457097.1, from coordinate 14,642,652 downwards.
ATTATGTACAAGTAAGTTCGTTGACTGATCTTTTGAATTCTATAAAAATATGTGCACTGATTAGCATCCTTAAAGTTTAGTAATATCCAAGATTTTTCTTGCTGTTTCTATTTGCAGAAAATGTTCCAAAGTTAGGGAGAGTGCAAAGGCTTTGCCGAATGCATCAAGGGGTGTACATGCGTCAATGTCCAGGAGTGTTGTATGATATAGGGCGTCTCCAAATAAGTCTTGAAATAAAAGCGATGAGAAAATATCCACTAATCTTTTTATTCTTATTTTACAGCCGATGTGGTTAGTACAGTCAGACTAAACCCAAATACCTGTCGATCACAAGAAGGAGCATGCACGCCAGCCTGTCCCAATATATTGAACAATCTAGGACAACTCAACTGCCCCAGGGCAAGAGTTGCTGTGTCACTCTTAAGTAAATTGTATTTATATCACCAAATTTTTTCTTCATACTTGCTTATGATAATATTTAAAAGTTTATTGGCAAGATTTCTGCAAGACTCTACTACTTTAATTTTAATGAAATGTTTTATTAACTTTGCCCTTTAAATATTGAAAACGCATTACATTTCTTAAAAGTGGTAGAGCCACGCTGTTGTCAGTTATGACTCAGCATGAATAGGCAGGCTTGTCCGGGGTGGTACCATTGTCTCACAGGAGATCGACGTGAAGTGACAGCTTTTCTGTCGCGTTTCGTTCGGTAAGTGAGATTGCCGGTTGCCCAACACCTCTCCTCTTCCCATCCTTTTTCCTTCCCTCTCTCCTCCTAATATTATGTCAACACATAGTTAATTTAGTTAAGTTGTTTTATCGAACGCTGTGTTCACTATTTTAGGACATGCATATATAAATGTGTAGTACCAGTGTATCTAGCAAATAAGTGCAAAATTGTATTGTCTGATTTGTGAACAAATAATACAAAAAAAAAAAAAACACATCCATAATCCAGCGTTGTGTAGTTCATAGGCGGCAGTGATCATTCACCATCAGGTGACCTGTTTGCCCGTTTGCCGGACCTATGCAATAAAAAAGGAAGTCCCGTGCTCAACAGTGGTCCATTATGGCCTATAAGTAATTACTTACAGGCAACATTATAATAGGTATATCAAGACTGCGACCGAAAACGAAGCCCGGTGGTAAGTTTATCGGCTACAGACACAATGCTACTAAAAAATTTGCAAAACAGCGACTGTTTATTTTTGTTTCTTTTTTAAATCGTTGTGTTTGACTGGTGAATGCCTAGTTCTTGCAAAAATAGTAATTTAAACCCCTACATACCATTGCGTGTTTAAAAATAAAGAGGTGTACGTCATTATTTAAAAAAATCTATGTATTTATCACTCAAACACGACGAGAAGTAAAACATTGCAAAAAAAATGCGAATTTTTTATTTGCTTTATGCTTGAAGTCACTAACACTGTGTGTGTTCACACACCACCTGGCTTCGTTTTCGGTCGCAGTCTTGATATACCCTGTATGTATTTTTTTTCTCGTGCTTTCAGGTAACTCATGAAACCAAATTAAGTCAGATCAATATACATATTTGTCTTTCGAGGATTCAATTGTAAATATATTTCGATAGGTCTAGTTTATATTTCAGACTACCCTTTGTTTTTTTTTTTGTAGGTAAAACCACCACATAGATGTTATGTAAAATTCTAGATGAGCGGTCAAGTTGCTTTGGCGTGAAAGCATTTACAATATTGGATAAAAATATCTGCAATGTATGTTTTTTGATATTAACAAAAAAACATATTGACTTTGGGCATGGAAATGCCTCATTTATTCTACTTCTTAATACATTCAAATTTCTTATGAGTGCTTGATATAATTTTGATTTTAAGCAACCGCAGGAAGGGTAATACAAGGTTAAATCTTGGGAACGTGCCTGATTAGTTCATCGCCTTATTAATTCAGGGTCAAGCAATGCATGGGAACCTATTACACAGCTTGATGGGGAAATTAATTGCAGAAATTAGAAAAAAATTACAAAGAAAATAGAGTAATTAACTAACTTGTATTAGTAATTAACTTCGTAACAATTGAATGAATAAACTACTCCGACCTTCCTTGCAATTGCACCGTGTGCAGTGTACTAGCATTATAGTGTCCAAGTAAGTAGACCTAAATATCTTATAGAAGGTTTGTTCATTTATACACTTACATATTTAAATACACTTCATTGCACACAAAAATACAGTGAAAAAATATACCTACATAATAATATATAAACTGCATATACCTACATAATAATATATACAAATAACGGTATTATCTCTTCAAGCAATGTCTCAGACAAACGAAAATTATTTAAATACACTTTATTGCACACAAAAATAAATTGAAAACATATACCTACATAAATAAAATACAAATAACAGTCTTATCATTTCAAGCAATACATCGTCTTACATAAAATCATGAGACGCATATAGAAAAATGAAAATCAGAACTGCCCTCAAAAGTGTAAAGGATAGAAGGTAAAAAGAAAATGTATAGTAAAGAAATGAAGTTATATTATTAGTCAACCGCTTATTTGAACTCCATGGCACAAAACAAATAATGGTTTGACGCCGGCCGTGAAACACAAAGCGGTGGGTTCGATCTCCCACCGATTCATATGGGCCACATTTTTGTTTATTGCAATGAATAGCGAGACTAGCTTGCCATTCGCCTGATGGTAAGCGATACGATCGTTCATGGACAGTAGCAAAACCAAACGACACCATGAATTGCAAAGCAATGCTTGGCATTCCACTGCGCTCGCCATATTGAGACATAAGATTTTAAGCCTCATACATACATAAACTCACGCCTTTATCCCCGAAAGGGTAGGCAGTGGCGCCACCAGGACACCCACGTTTCGCCTTGTATGTTCCGTCCTACGATGTGATAGGGGGCGAGCCTTTTAAGCCTCAATATGTCCGATAGTTATTCTGGCTACAATTTCCTTACAAACGAAACACAACAATGCATTTACACTGCTGTTCGGCTAGAGAAATAAACATTGCGGTGGTACCTACCCAGGCGGTCTCGCACATATGAGAGGCCTATCACCAGTAAAACACAAATATTTATTTTGGGTCTGGGTGATATAAGACCGAAAAATCTCTCGTAGTTCCTGATATCCATGGCACAAGATTTGTATATTATTGTAGTTTCATGTCTAACGCTTCGGATGCATTTAAATGCAACATATTATTGCTTCAAAGTCGTAGGAACATATCGACGCTTACTATATTTTTACTATTACTACTATATTTTTTTGCTGCGGCGCCGCCCTAGTTTGCTCTATCTCACGTTACTGGGTTATCGTCTTGTTGTGAGACATCCTCTACATTTCTAATGAATATAAAGAGGTAACTATTAGAAAAACAAAACTATTAATGTGATAAGAAATTGGCACATCCAGTGTGCATAGTATAAAGCTGATTCCGCGACATACATTGACATATCGTCTTTGCAACTGCTCCGTGACGTTCGACACTAACAATGTTGTTGCGTTATATTATTCTGGCTTGCATTATAAGCTGCGTGGTGACACAATCACCGCAGGAGGGTGCCGGAAACGGTGAGTTTAATTTTATTTATGTGTCAACAGGCAGATTCCCCAAGACGAGTCAAGCGAAGCGCAAGGGCATCGATGTTTTCATTTTTACTGTGCAACCGAATTTTTTTCAGGGGCCGGTCGAAGAGGTCTAGCATTGTGTGCAGGACGAGGAGCAATTTGTATTCGGACCAAATGCCTATTACTAGGTACATATCTAGGACGATTCGATTGCGGGCCAGGATTTGTATGTTGTAGAAGGCGTTAATAAATTATAATTCAATTTCAAAACTTCGCATTTTCTTTTATTTTGCCATAAAATATGGTTACCTATATAATGTGAGAAGTCCGCCGACCCTTACTAGGTAAAGTTAGCTGACGCTAGCTTATTTCATGACCACATCATTACAGTAGCCAAGGAGTCCTTCTCGAGGCTGGGTTGCGTACTAAGAAACTCCAGGGAATTTAAAAGCGACTGCGTTGTCAGACTCTTGTTTAATGCGCTTGTCCGCAGTAAACTGGAAACAAGTTCTTGTGTATGGCACCCATATGAAAGCACGTATGCCCTTCTATGGGAAAAGGTGCAAAAGGCTTTTTTGCGGTACAATTATAAATTAAAATATAGTACATATCCTTTTATGTACCCAACCAAATTTCTTTTAGGTTGTTTGGGTTACAATAGCCTTGAAGTAAGAAGAACCAGAGATCAAATTATAACCATGTGCAAGATTCTCCTTGGTAGAATTGATGCACCGGATCTGAGCTCTGAGTTGTCACGGCTTTATGTCCCTAATAATTATCTGCGTGGCAGAAGTCACAAATTATTTTCCGTACCAGCATGTCGAACAATTGCTCGTGCCAGGTCTCCTATTCCGCGTGTTCTTGCAGCGCTAAATGCCCTCCTCGATACAAATTCCAAAGTTGATTTGTTTACTGATGAATGGACAGTTATCTTGTCAGCGTGTGTGGAATACTGTGAGAAAATTTGTAAATAGCCTTTCATGGTAGTTAATAAATTATATTATAAGTCAGAGGTTTGTTTAATATTTATTAGGATTTTAGTTTTTTTTTTCTTTTCTGTTTTTTGTTTTTCGTGAACTTAGTTACTATAGTTTATATATTTTTTATTACCACACTGTTTTTGTTTTGGTTTTTGTTCATAAATATTGTTTATATTTTGTTGATTTGTCTAGATTTAATATATTAGATTTACTTAGGTTTAAGAATTTAATTGATGTAATTGGTGTATGCCGTTTTGATTAAATTAAAAATAAATAAAATAAATAATTAGCCTCAATCGAAGTCTCATTGCTCAGCAGAGGGGTAGGGTTGATACAGTATCGTATTTTATTGTTTGTAAACAATGATTACAACGCGCCTGATGGTAAGCGCAGTGCTGTCCAGAAAGAGTATCACCCGGCGTGACATGTTCATCTCTACCTGGTCGATACAACTATGCCAGAATAATAATTATTGTATCGGGGATTCTGGCCTCACCGCGATGTCTCTGCCAACTCTGTTCTATATCTGGTTACCGATTCATTATACTGTCATCATTTATACTGTCTCCTGTCTTCGTTTTCGGAAGCGATTTTCTAGCACCATGTATTTTAAAGTTTAATGGGGCCAAAGAACAATGGCAACTGACCATAAATTATTTTGTTTGAAATAAAAATAAACGTTTTTACATGAAAAGATCTCGTTAGCTTGAGTGCTATTTCCTAATTCAACGTATGGAAGAATTGTTGTTAAAGAATTATAAGAAATATATTGATGATAATATTCATGTTTCATTGTTATTGTTACCATTTATCAACAATAAAAATCTTGACCTAATACTTATTTACTATATTATTAAAAATCAACATTTTTAGTCACGATTGGCTTTTAAAATCTCTGCATAAAATACAACAAACACATATTAAAGTAACCATGAAGTATTACTTTTTTGGCCAAAAGTATAAATTCCGCTTTCGCGTTCGTGTCGACCGCACAAAGCGGTGCTCGGCATTAATACATGATACATACCGCTTTATCTGTAATTGAAATATTTGTCTTCTCTTCCTTATGTAAGCCTTAGGTAAAGGAAAAAGTGAAAAGAGAAAAAGTGGTAGGTCCCTCATATGCCAGAGTCTTTGAGTAAATCTAAACATCTTAGTTTAATAGCAGCTTGTGAGCCACTTGCACCACGGAGGCTGTATGGAACAGAGTTGGCAGAGACATCGCGGTGAGGCCAGAATCCCCGATACGATAATTATTATTCTGGCATAGTTGTATCGACCAGGTAGAGATGCACATGTCAAGCCGAGTGATAATCTTTCTTGACAGCACTGCGCTTACCATCAGGCGCGTTGTAATCATTGTATACAAACAATAGAATTCGATACTGTATCAACCCAATCCCTTTGCTAAGCAATGAGACTTCGATTGAGGGTAAGCTAGTGTCAGCTAACTTTACCTAGTAAGAGTCGGCGGACTTCACACATTATATAGGTAACAAAATAAAAGAAAATAGGAAGTTTTGTAATTGAATTATAATTTATTAACGCATTAAACAACATTTAAATCCTGACCCGCAATCGAATTGTCCTAGATATGTACCTACTAATGGGCATCTGGTCCGATAACAATTTGCTCTTAGTCGTGCACACACTGCTTGCCCTCTTCGACCGGCCCCTGAAAAAATATCGGTTGCACAGTAAAAATGAAAATTTCAATGCCCTTGCACTTCGCTTGACTCGTCTTGGCGAATTTGCCTGTTGACACATAAATAAAATTAAACTCACCGTTTCCGGCACCCTCCTGCGGCGATTGTGTTACCACGCAGCCTATAATGCAGGCTAGAATAATATAACGCAACAACATTGTTAGTGTCGAACGTCACGGATCAGTTGCAAAGACGATATGTCAATGTACGTCGCGGAATCGGCTTTAAACTATGCACACTGCATGTGTTAATTTCTTATCACATTAATAGTTTTGTTTTTCTAATAGTTACCGCTTTATTTTAATTAGAAATTTACGGTGTGTCTCACAACGAGACGATAATCCAGTAACGTGAGATAGAGTAAACTAGGGCGGCGCCGCAACAAAAAAATAAGTAGTCCTATCCCGGATAGTTTTGAAGAAACAGCCATTTTATTTATCGTTAATAAACGTACTTTGTGGCATTGTGACTAGTGATTTCCATATTGTTTTATTTTAATTCACGTTTTGTAATTTTAAATAGATAAGCTTTAGAACTTCATTAACAAATTAACGCAAAACTAGCCTTTTTTTTATTTTCAGAAATATGCTCAAAGAAGATTTTCAAAATATTTATTGATCAACTTTGACACGGTGTTGGAAAAAAAATATGAACTATAGTGTCCATGGCAAGTTTAACCAAAAAATGGCGCATTTTACCAAAGTTTTAAAATGCTACTACACTTAGTATTTCTTCCACAAATTTTATTTGAAAATTAAGTTAGTTTCGAAGGATCTAATTTATAAACAAGTTAACAATATTATATTATATTAAACATTATCTTACTCAATATTCGAAATTCTTGGGGATATTGTATCATGTCATGAAAGAGGTGAAAAAAAGAAAATAAGTGCATTCTAAAATAATGCACTCACAGATAAATTGAGACTGGGTCCGATTCAGCGGTCAGCATATTCACCAAATATAAGTCCACTAGATTCCTTTTAAAGTGCGTGGGGGCATATTGGTATCAGTCTGGACGCTGCTGCTGAGACAGTGGTAGCGGGTTCGTATTTCAGGGTATACCTTTGGCTTTTCCGAGTCATGGTTATATGGATCGTTAATTTTAAAACACTTTAAATGGTCTAGTTCTGGGACATTCTGTATATAAATTAGACATGGTAGAAGACGTTCCATGCAGCTACAATGCGCATAGTATATTCGTTGCTTATCGTTAGAGGGTTTAATTTATTGACTAACTAGCGGTAGGGCTCGGCTTCGTCCGGTTGCATAATATAGTTTTTGAGTCCAGTCCACATTAACATACAAGGCGAAATGTTGGTGTCCTGGTGGCGCCTCTGCCTACCCCTTCGGGGATAAAGGCGTGAGTTTATGTATGTATGTATCCAAATTGACAACATATTAGTTATTGGGCGTACTAACCTTTTTATATTTATATCAACTCCTTTATACCGCTTCTCCCATCTCATCCCGTTACGTCGCCTTCTGTCCCGCCTTATTAATTTTGCATAGAAATGCACATACGATATTTTGATAATTAATTTGCTGCAGAGATCTTTTAAAACTGTTATATTCCCTAAAATATTTATTAATATAAAATATTTATTCAACATGAAATAATTGGAATGAATAAAGTGATTACCATATGAAAATTTAATTTATTAAATATGCTACAGAGAGAAACATGCTACCTCAGCCTTTTTAGGAGAAAAATCCATCATAAATGATTGTTGCGTAATTTCAACCGTTTACACATCGCACGTAACGTAAGCCTTCAAAAGGAATAAAGTTTTCCAGCTTTTGCAACATTTTTAAGTACTGCTTCGCTCCTATAGGTTCTAGCGTGATGTTATAATATAGCTTATAACCTTCCTCGTTTAATGAGCTATCTAAAAAAAATAGAATTTTCCAATTCGAACCAGTAGTTCCGGAGATTAGCGCGCACAAACAAACTCTTCAGAATTATATAATAGTATAGATGAGACACTTGCATAATATGGATAAGTGTTTACCTGCAGTTGAATATATGTATGTTACTGTTTTATTAGTCTTTTATGAGAGTATTGACCCACGAAAGTAATGTATCATTGTCCTATTTTCATGAATTTTGATTAAGGTATACGGACAAAGCACTGTTGAATACATATTTATTTTTAAATATCATGACAGCCTCCGTGGCGCAGTTGGTTAGACGCCGCTTGTGAAACGAGACGCCGCCAGTTCGATCCCCGCACCGAAAAACATGCTTATGTGATCCACAGGTATTTTTTTTGGGGCTGGAAATTTTTGAGGCCGAAAAGTCACTCGTAGTTTCTGATAACCACGACACAAGACTCGGTCTTAGTGTGGGATCAGTAGGCCAATTCACGTAATTAAATAAGTTCAGTTGCAGTGCAGTTGCAGTTAAGTTTCGATCAAAAGTGCCCTTTTTGTATTCTCGTAATTTAGGCAACCGCTGTCAGATACGCTCGCGTCAAGTTCGCGTCACGCGAGCGCTTTAGCGTATTCTACTGCTGCACGTTTTATACATGCGTGATTCAGATCGCAACTTGATTGGTATTTACCTATTCATTTGACGTCTCCAATTACAGTTTAGTCCAACCAACGTGCAGCACATGCGCAGTTTATGCATATCTTACGCGCAGCTTAACAATTACAATAATACCATTTTGACGTACGTAGGTACTATTAAGACGTAAACCTAATCGAAACTGCATCGGAACTTGATCGGCGCGTCAATAAATTACATGAATTAGCCTACAGGACTATGTATGTGACTGTTGAATGTATTTATTAATTTATTTATATCACTCGTACCACTGTACCTACGCATAGTCAAAAATCATCATAAAATAAGGTATGGTATATTTGTTATCTATTTATACTTAGCATATTGACTCAGCTTCGGCCGGATGCAGACACCTTTTGAATGCCATCCAAATTAGATACATTATTTCGCGTACTGTTTTATATTTAAACTCAACGTGGCTGCCGTTTTATATACTGCCTTTTCAGTCCATTCACGTTACAACCAGTCCTGTCACGTTTCAGTCTATTTCATGACGCAAAGCATGCAATCCTGTCCTCTTATACAGGGTATATCAAGACCGCGACCGAAAACGAAGCCAGGTGGTAGTTTTAGCGGCTACAGACACAATGCAACTAAAAATTTTGCAGAATAAGCGACGGATTTTTTTTTTACAATTTTTTAAAAATCATCGTTTTTGAATGGTATTTTATACCTAGTTTTTGCAAAAATAGTAATTTAAGCCCTTACGTAGCATTGCATGTTTAAAAATTAAGCGATGTACGTCATTATTTTAGAAAAACTATGTTTAATCACTCAAATACGACGATATGTAAAAAATAACAAGAAAAATTGACGACTTTTTTGTAAAATTTTTACTTGCATTGTGTTTGATATCACTAATACTACCTCCTGGCTTCGTTTTCGGTCGCGGTCTTGATATACCCTGTATACTATTTCTTCCGCACTATATTCTATCCCAATCCATCCCTTTGAGTTTGAAAGAGTAGCAAATATAAATATTTGAATACCTCGCTCATCTCAAGGAAACACTACATTTTCAGGATAAAAAGTAGTCTATGCATTAATCTAGGGTATCAGCTACCTCCATACCAAATTTTATTAAAATAAGTCCAGCCGTTTGGGTGTAAAGAAGTAATAAACACACAAATTTTCGCCTTCGTTGTTTTTTTTGAAGTGAAACTTCTTTATCGGGGTTGGAAAAAAATTTTGCGTTACGCGCCATCTTTATTTCTAAGTCACATTTTTGCGTTACGCGCCATCTTTATTTATTTAGTAAATTAGTAATACTTAGTAGTAATCCTGTGTATTGTAACTGTATTTAGTACGAATCCCCCACTAGTGTATCATCCCACATTTGGACATAATACAGTGTATACCATTAGAACACATTCTGTACCCACTTCAGTAAGCCACACCCCCAACCGTTTCCAAGCCCCACCCAAAATTTTAAGTCCCACCCACTTTTTTGTAATTTGATCCTTACCCCTCCTCTGGCCTTCCCCCACCCTAAATCCAAAACAGTGCCCAATAGCCTCCCCACGAAACCTCCCCCCCCCCCGCTTACCCCCACCCTAAAAATTTTACCTCACCCCCCCTACTCATATCTCCGGCATTATCCATCGTAGACCCACCGACCTTGGGTTCATTGAAACCGGCTCGGTGAGGGCTACAATCCTGCCCCAACAGAATTCCCGAATTCCCCCTCCACAACTTTCCCCACCCAAAAATATTTTAAGGTGCCCAATAGCCTCCCCACGAAACCTAACCACCCCCCCCCCCGCCCCTACCCCCACCTAAAATTTTTACCTCACCCCCCCTATTCTTATCTCCGCCAATATCCAACGTAGACCCATCGACCCTGGGTTCATTAGAACCGGCTCGGTGAGGCCTACAATCCCGCCCCAACAGAATTCCCGAATTCCCCCTCCACAACTTTCCCCACCCAAAAATATTTTAAGGTGCCCAATAGCCCCCCCACGAAACCCAAACCCCCCCCCCCCCCCCCCCGCCCTACCCCCACCTAAATTTTTTACCTCACCCCCCCTAAACCTATCTCGGCCAATAAAGGTCGTGGACCCACCGAGCTTGGTATCCTCGGAACCGTCTCGGTGAGGGCTACAAATTGGCCCCCATAGAAATCCCAAATTCCCTCAACAATTTCCCCCCTCCTAAACTTAAACTTTATTTAATTTAGCTTTATTTTACCAATTCTGTAAATTTGTAAATAGTAGATCATTTTTCGTAAAATGATGTCATAAAGAAGTTTCACTTCTTACGTGTGTACACTAATACACACACACATTTTTTTTTTTTTGTATTGTATCAGTCCATATACATACCACTCCAAAGCACAGGCCTGCCCTATAATCAAGGTAAAACTGAGAGTGGTTAGGCCATATAGTCCATTACGTTGGCCTAGAGCGGGTTCGCCTTCATAATTTTAGTAGGATTAAAATTAATTACTCGGCAATAATGGTTTCAACTGTTTGACGCCATTGGTTTTCAGGTGCGCCTACATTACTGTAACGATTTCTTGTGATGTTCAGTTGTTTTTATAAAATATTATTATCGTCGCTGCCTAGGCATTTATTTGAAGATATAATCGGATATTACGATTAACAACATATATTTATTTGTTATCCCTTTAATTTCTTTTTTTAAATCTGGCGCGGCATAGTGCCTGCATTGCAGCTGATGGTAAGCGCAAATGCCATCCAGACAGAGTATCGAATGGCATCAGACGGTGGATCAAACCATTCCATACAATTAAGCCGGCCTGCTAAGGAATCACACTACAACAGATCAATTCATTACAAATAGAATACGAATATAGAAGTAATAACTACTACTAGGTAATATAGAAACATTCTGTTTGAAGTATTTTAATTGCATAGTTCCGGCAAACTATCACGCAGCCTGCATTAAAATCCTAGGCTAATATCAATTATTAAACACTGTGTATATTTCTCGTAGGTATATTCTTATAATTCACAAAAAAACATCTTCCTGAAGGAAAGTAACAAACGAACACAGGAAAAACAAAACACAAACAAGAGCCGCAAAGCTCGCGCCACCTAGCGGTAAAACATTAATTGTGTGTCCAGTGTCAATAGAGCCGGCAGACAAGTTCGCCGAACGCCGCCGAGCGCCACCGAACATCGCCGACACTCGGTGCACTAGTGAAGCGTCACGTAATACAATCTTGCCACTAGCAAACTTTTTGTATGCAGTTGGACTTCACGGAAGTAATAAGGGCACAATAAAATAAAACAATGAATAATATAAACGAATCAATAATTTATATGGGTCTTTTACAGCATACTGTTGGTTTAGGACAATCGAAATTTCCTATTTTTGATTTCGGTAGACATGGAATTAGGCTGCAAAATCCTCCCAGTATTATGCAGAAAACTGGAATCTGCCTGGCCTGCCGAACTTTGGGCACTGTAAAATAGAAAAAAAATAGATATAGATCTCGCCTCACAGCTCTTAAGAGACAATGATAAACGACCACTATATCATAAATTATGAACTATTTTTCTGAAACGTTGAAAGGTTGTTTCATGGCGCGGCGCGGTGAGCGTGGTCGACTCCCGCGCTGTCTCGCGGCGGCTCAAACGCGCTGCAATCGCCAATCACCAGTGATGTGTCGTGACATATTTTTCCATTGATATTGAATTATCCCTGAACTACGTTGCACTTATAATGAATAGAAAATTTCTAGTACTTCAATTTTTGTATGCGTTGTTCAATATTTGTTATAAAATATTTTTACCATCAGTGCGTGTTATTAAATCATTATCGAACACTTTCCTTATAAATAAATTTAGAGATTTAAAAAAAAACTCACAATATTCTAAAATCGCCTGTGGAGATTGTGTCAACACGCAACTTATAATGCAGGCAAAAATAAAATAACGCAGAAACATTATTGATTTCGAACGTCACAGTGTGCTTGCGAAGACAGTATGTCAATTACGGTTGCGTTATCGTCTTTATACCATATTGTGTCCTATATATGTAAATTTCTTATCAGTTAGAATATAAAATTAACTGTATTTATGTAGCTGTTTGCTTACAATTAACAGTAACAGTTCAATTAAATGTGAAACAAAACGACTGTAAAATAAGATGGTTTTCTTCAACGAAAAAGAAGCAACTATATTTCTGTATTTTTTTCTCGTGGTATTTTTGGGAGACTTTCCCGCCTACACACCCACCACTGTGACTCCTGTCAGCCAGGATCAACAGTGGCACGCAATAATTTGGCACCAAGTTTCGGTGCTGGACATGTTTCTTAGGGTCACTAGTTTGTCTTTAACCCGCATCGAAATTAATCAGAAAGAAATAGGAGGAATTGGTCTCAAATAATTGTCCACTTTCCTCCGCAACAAAGCGGGTGACAAAATAATGAGCTAAGAGGTACTATCCTCCTAGGTACAACTGGAGAAGTCAGATGTCAAGCACCATGAGATAAATAATTACATGGGTCCTATGGTGCTGCTAAATTTGAGTCCAATAATAGGTATGGCAAAAGCGCCGTAAAGCACATATATTCTTCCTAGATTTCACGAAGTCCGTATAGTATGCAATACCAGCCACTCAATGTGGCGGATTCAATATGAATGGGGCAATATGTCACGACACGTCACTAGCGAGTGGCGACTGCAGCGCGACCGGGCCGCCGCGAGACAACGCGGTAAAGCAACCTTCTGATTTTCCACAGGAAAAGTCAAGTGCTTAATAATTTGTTACAAACGGTTAATATTCTACATTGGACTCGATAACGATTCGCAGCTAATAATGATTGTCTCTCAACTGCTGTAAGGCGAAATCTACATCAATTTTTGTATTCATATTTTAAAGTCCAAAAAGTTCGGGAGTTGAAGTAGATTTTAATTTTCTACTTAAAGCTGGAATATGCAGTCTAGTTCCATGTCTATCAAAATCAAATATAGAAAAATACATTATAATACATTTTTTCCAATGTTTCCTCCACTTTGTTTGCCAAGGTGGCGTATCCGCAGGGCGTGATTAGAGACTGGCAACGCATCCATGCTCCAAGCGTTGTGGATGTTTGTGGGCGGAGCTAATCAGCCACATTATCGGCTATGCAATAAAAAAAAACTTCGAAAAATAAAGATGTATAAACAAATAATCTCTCGGACACTGTAGCAGAACGACACTGCTTTCCTGACTTATCTACCTGATTTCCAAACTGTATGCGTTATGGTTTCATTTGAAGAAAAGCATTTATTTTCTATCCTAAGAAACGTGTGCTATATTTTGTGTAATTATCTTAAATTGAGCGTACGTCTACGTAAGCTGGTTTTTCTATGTTTTCTACAATGCTTCGTTCGTGTACCTTAGAAAATGTAACTGAAAATACAACAAAGCGTATCTTTGATAGGTCAATTCTGTTTTAATTAATCAATTAACTTCAAATTCAGGTATTTATTTTAATGTAAGTGGCTCATTAGTTTGTAAGTGGTATGCGCCACTGATAAACAAGCACAATACTAGAGGCGTTGTAGCTGCATTGAACGTCTTCCAGTAGAGACGTGGTTGGAATCATCCCTCGGTTTGAGGGATAGTCGTAGGTACCGTTTGACCCAACCGAGTTTAAAGTACCTCACGCTCTAGTTTAAAGTATCTTAAGCGCGACGCTTTCAATCACTTTAATATTTTATTTACTTTTTAATAGAAAAAAAGCGATGATAAACAAACAAACACATTATATCTTATAGTTAATGTAACACCAAACCATACAATATTACGTGTGCGTGGTATAAATAGCCGACATCGCGACTGTCACTAGCATTCCGTCTTTGCAACTGCTCCGTGACGTTCGACATTAATAATGTTATTGCGATATTTTATTTTGGCTTGCATTATGGGCAGCGTGTTGACACAATTGCTGCAAGCAAATGGCGGAAACGGTAAGATGAAGTTTATTTATATTGCGTATCCTATCATTTTATTAAAAGTTATTTATTATTAATTTTATTTATAAATTGCATTTCGTTGCTATAATATGTACATATGAGATTATACAGATATAACAAAATGTTTGGTTACAAAAACTGAGGTTAGCATAAACGACTGCCATTTGTTGTGCAAGAACATAATATTACCGTTATTTATATACCTATTTTGGATTCCGTCGGAGCCGAGAGAAAAATCAGCCAAGACTGCATATATTGTGTATCAACTAAGAGATTAATATTGTTTCAGGATAGGGTCGCACTTACCGTACTTATGACTTGCAGCGGAGTCAGGAACACTGTAATTTCCTCTTGAGATAAAAAAGTACATTTGGCATTCCAAATTAATTACACACAGTGTCCCTCAGACCAAATATGGACACGTGATAAACGGTTTAATCTCTCGACGCGTGCTTGACGCCCTGCCCGTCGCGTTAGGAGACCTATTCACGCCTTTTAGACAGAATTATCTTGTCACCAACTAGTTTACATAAGTGAAACTAAGTTTCTATAAAACTATTTTTTTACAGCAATTAGCATAGTAATATTTAAAAGTGAAAACAAGTTATGTTTTTGCTAACTTTACTACTTAAATAACTTCTGTTTAGTCTGTTTTTACCATATTATACACAATAAAAAACAACTGACAGACTGCCTCGGTGGCGTAGTTGTATAACGGTACGGTTACAAAGCTGAGGTCTCGGGTTCAAGTCCCGGGTCGGGCAAAGTGATATTGGATTTTTCTATTCATTATCAGCCCGGAGTCAGGAATTTGTGCCCGATATGGCGATAGGTTCGCCCCCTATCACATCGTGGGACGGAACATACAAGGCGAAATGTGGGTGTCCTGGTGGCGCCTGTGCCTACCCCTTCGGGGATAAAGGCGTGAGTTTATGTATGTATGTATGTAAAAAAACAACCATATTTACAACGCACGGTTGAGGTTAAACTACTGTGACTTTGTTACTGAGACCACACGTGGAAATTCAAATATTAAAGAAAGCGGATTTAATCGCGATAAAATCCGAAAAAAAAATAGTTTTATTTATCAAAATCTGAATTAACTGATCAAATTATAAGCTGATCAAATTCAATCACGTTTGAAAGACCTTATTAAGACATCCTTAAGTCTCCAAATAGGCACGTTGAAGATTTCAATGTCATTATAGTGCCTATAAATATGTTTGGCCCGGTATAATGGAGAAGTTATGTTTGTCCTATATGATGCTTTACGGAAGGTATCTTTCAGGGCGTATCTAGGAACTTTTCTCGGCACCACTTTTTGAAATTGAGAAACCAATTTGATGCATATATAGAGCCATTCATTAATTTGTGTAAGAAAGTTACGTTTGTTTAATGCGACATTTATAATCTGCAGGATAAGGAAAATATAGACCTTTTAAGGCCAAAAATGTTGTAAATATTTTTTGTAATTGTTCTATGCGTGGAATGTTGTAGACGCAATCAGGCCCCAGCTCAGCATTATGCAATGCTCCAAGAAGCAAAGCGCTGAGTATTCTGCTGGTACCTGCTTTACAATACTATGATCTAGATCTAGGCAGCTATGAGACGAGATACATATTTATCTTTCCATTTTTAATGTACAACCTAAAATGTTGTAGGGGCCGATCGAAGAGTGCTATCTATGTGTAGAAGAAACGGAGGGACTTGTAAACT
Organism: Deilephila elpenor; assembly: GCA_949752805.1. Taxonomy (NCBI): domain Eukaryota; kingdom Metazoa; phylum Arthropoda; class Insecta; order Lepidoptera; family Sphingidae; genus Deilephila; species Deilephila elpenor. Next base: position 14,626,177 of record OX457097.1, on the reverse strand, counting down.
GACCGAATGCATTGTTGGAAAATTATCCCTGGGACAAGTTGATTGTGCGTTAGGATTGAAATGTTGTCGAGATTGATGTTGAATAAATTATTTAATTGAAATACTTAGTTTTTTTTATTTTTTTGCTTATTTATACAGTATGTTACCGACTTTTACTAGAATTGTGGACTGTGGCTTAACCTCAATCGAAGTCTTGGTTGTGGATGGCTCCAGTGCCCAGCAGCGGGCGGCTATGGGCTGATACAGTACAGCTTTCTTTTGTTTTTATACTGTACCAGTTTGATTACAATGTGCGTGATGCTAATGGTGCTGTCCAGAAAGAGTATCAACCGCCGTGACATTTCCATCTCTCCCTAATTAAGAATGCAGATTCCATTATAGTTAATGTACTCACCTGCAATTTAATTTATTTATTTTTATATATTTCCTTTGGTAGGAAGGGTCTGGTTGTCTGCACAGCATCTTGCCATGCAGTTTTAGTCCGTATATTGTACCTATATAGATTTAACGCACGATGTTTTATCTAGCGTTTCTCTTAACACGAATTCTAATTGTTAAAATTAGTAATCATATAGTCATTTATACCTTTGTATATGTTTGTATATGTCCTGTTCCAAAACTGTAATTGTAAGTAAAGTCTTGTAGTTGTATAAAGTTGTTGTTATACTGGGTCACCGTTTAAAAGTGCTCAGATGCCTGGGAGTCTTTTTCTGTGTACACTCGTCAGCGGGACGCGAGATATTTATATTTCACTACCCACATCTGATATTGCTATTATTTTGTTTTGTTTTATTTAATTTTATTTTTATTTTTTGCTCATTATGTTTTTGGCGCTTGTGACGTCACTTACCGGCCTTGCGGAAGACCAGCGTTGGTTTACACCAGCACATGCTGAGCTTGAGCCGTTTTGTTGACAAGCACTGTTATACGAGTATATGTATATTTTAATTACTTAAATCTGCAAACCATTGCTTGTAACAAATAAATGTTTCTTTCTTTCTTTCTAATTGATACAACGATGCCAGTCTAATATTTATTGTTGTGCAAGTGACCGAACATGAAAGCGCAATTTGCTTATATTGATTATACTTCTGGTAAATAAAGTAATACTTTTATCATGGATATTAATATGTTTTTGTTGTATGATATTATTTGGAGATTTTAAAATCCGAAGTGATTGAAAACGTAAATTTTTGTAAAGATAGTGATGTTGAATGATGTAAATATTTTTGTTAGTAAATAAATAATCATAATCAAGTGAAGAAGCAGTTATGTATGCCGGGAAGGGGTAGGCATTGGTGTTACCAGGTCACCCCCTTTCGCCTTGTGTGTTCCGTTCCACGATGAGATAGGGGGCGATCCTATCGCCATATCGGGCACAAATTACTGAATCCGGGCTGATAATCCATTGAAAAATCCAGTGTCACTTTGCCTTACTCTAGATTCGAACCCGAGACCTCAACTTTATCAAGAGATATATATACTTAATGTCAAATCATAATAAATAGGTATCTACCACTTGTCTGTCATTTGCTTTCTCTTAAATTATAACTGTACCCAAGTTACAATTTACTCTAATACAAAAACTATTTAAATGGTCTATAGATTTCTTTAGTACAATTCTCGTCCTAATGTAGTCTGTCGTTTCAGTCGTCAAAAAATGCATTGGACTTATTTGGCGACACGAATACGAGATGAATACTTACCATACCATATTAATATACCATTTTTACTGTAAAATTGAAAATGTTTTAGGGGCCTTTCGGTGTAAACTACAAGGAGGGACTTGTATGCAGACCAAATGCACGCGAAGTATAAGCATGGGACGACTTGATTGTAGAGCAGGATTCAAATGTTGTGCAAGGTATTTATAAATTATTTAATTTGAATTCTTTGTATTTTTTTATATTTTGCCATAAATTATGGTTACCTACACAGTGTGTGAAGTCCGTCGACCTTTACTAGGGTAGTGGACTGTGGCCTGTGCCTCGGTGGCGTAGTTGTATTACGGTACGGTTACAAAGCTGAGGTCTCGGGTTCGAGTCCCGGGTCGGGCAATGTGATATTGGATTTTTCTATTCATTATCAGCCCGGAGTCAGGTATTTGTGCCCGATATGGCGATAGGCTCGCCCCCTATCACATCATGGGACGGAACATACAAGTCAAAATGTGGGTGTCCTGGTGGCGCCTCTGCCTACCCCTTCGGGGATAAAGGCGTGAGTTTATGTATGTATGTATGTATGTTTATGTATGGACTGTGGCGTAAACTCAATCGAAGTCTTGGTTGTGGAGGGCTCCGGTGCCCCACAGGGAGCGACTATGGGCTGATACAGTACAGCTTTCTTTTGTTTTCATACTGCACCAGTTTGACTACAATGTGCGTGATGATAAGCGCAGTGCTGTCCAGAAAGAGTAACCGGCGTGACTTGTTCATCTCTCCCTAGTCGATACAACTATGCTAGTATAATAACTATCGTATCTGGATATATACAGAACAAAAATCTAAAACCAGGCTCACTGAGTTTGACTCGCTAGATCTACTCAGATCTGGGTCGCGTCGCGACCACCCATAAATATTCTCTATGCTACACTTGTCAACACTGTTGAATCTTTATTTACACTATCACAATAATATGAATACACTATGGTGGTGGTAAGTTAATATACATTGACGGAACCCGAAAAGCCACACGCGTCACGATGAGAGATTTCGCAACACAAAATGGCTGCTTATCGGGAGAATATAAACACCCTGCGGCATGCCATCAACTAAATAGTTGTTCAACAAAAACAACTTCGATTAAATTGACTATGATAAATAATTACGAATTATAATATTAAAACTGACGGGGATCAAAGTGAAATCTGCAAAAATCAATAGACAGAGAATTGAATGAAATGAGGAAGATTTCATATGGAAAGAATGGTATTCATTGTGATAATGCGTATACTGTTGAAGAACTTAAATTCAATAAATAAATATGGTCTGTGTATAAATAAATATGGTTATACGAGTGGTAATGAAGGTGCATCTAAAAATTTGTATCAGTCAGGACATACAATTACAGCTAAGTAATTCATCTAAATTAAAAACTTTATGGAACAACTTTAAAACTGAACAAATACATTGTAAAAACTTTGCAAGCAATACAAATTGTAGCTGTTAAAATATTTAATGTCGCAGCACGAGTACTTTATACTATCAAATGTATAGATGTATGAATTCTTCTATATAGACTATAAGTCAAAAGATAATTAAAAATATATATATATTTTTCGTTTCATCAACTATAGTTAATGAAAGTCATATAACTACAGACGGGTCTAAAAAATTTTTACTTAACAATTGCATTGGTATTATTTTTTACTATAAAAATAAATGGTTAGTTAGCTAGGCCCACATATAACTCATAATATGACAAGTTTAAATTCTTAGTATAAGTTGTTTCTACACAGCTATAGGGAAGACCAATATCTAATTTTGTTTTTAATTTTTCAGCCGAACTTGTTAATGTGGGCGTTTATGGCGAAACAACCTGTGCAAGTCAGCGGGCGCAGTGCACCTCCACCGACTGCTCATAAGGTCAAAACCTAGGAAAACTCGATTGCGGGGATGGATATGTTGTAAAAAACATTAAATAAAGGTGAGCCGTTTGCTCGTATGGGGGAAAGCCTAGCCATATTATTAATTGTAATTATTTATTTTAATTCAATTAACTCGGTTACTTACCTATAACATTAATTGAATAAGATTCTAATATTTAAGTACAAAGATTTAATTTAATTTTGATGCAGTAGTGTACCCGCATTTTCTCATACAGTGTAACAGCAGGCACAATTGTTGCTGGTGGTAGTATATTGGTGGCGCTTAACCCAGTGTGGTTAAGCGAACACCGTAGCCAACAGTAAAACGATGGCAACTCACCGTGGTGTCACTGGTGACTATACCATACAGCCTTCATGACACAATAGGTTAAAGAGCTGATAATTAAATAAGAGCTTTCAATAACGCATTGATATAAATATTTGAGTAAGTCATGCTCGCTAAAACGTCTGTGCTTGCGGCGGCGTCGTGTGCCGGGTCGGTCACTTCCCTGTAACATGGTTGAGGAGGCCGATGGCTGGCACATGCGTCATACTCGTGAACGAGTGCTGCTTGTGTGGACTGGTCTGCTCGATTTGCTTTTAATGATAACTTTTAATTACTTTAAAACTTTTATTTCTATTCATTGCTTTGGTGAAACAGTGTACTGATTCCGCGTTCTGGGCGACTTTACTTACCTAACTCAACCGTACAAAATCACTTGACCAATTACCCTATTCATCATTACTATTCTAAATTATCTATGAACTGCTCTGAATTTAACGCTGCAACCTCTGTATATATACTGTATTGTAAACTTGTTTTAAAAGAGCAACGCTAGAGTTTCTTGCCCGTTCTTCTCTGGCGAAAACAGCCTTGTGAACCGGGTGGTAGTGGAAAAAAGTGACTGAATCTAAATAATGTATGACATTTCATGGGTTCAATAAATATTTTCATTTCATTTCATTTCATATTAAATATCGATTTACACGAGGAGAGTTTCTCGCGTCGAAGATACCATTATCGTAAGGATATAAAAAAGTTGCATCGTGTAAATACATCCATACATAGTGCTGACCTCACACTTAGATCAAGCCTTGTATCGTAGGTATCAGAAAATAGGTCACGCTTTTCAATCGCACAAGCACTGAAAGCAAATACTAGTGGATCACACAGACATTTGTCTCGGTGCAGGGACTGAACCCGCGACCTCTCGTTTGGCTGGTGTCTTACTAACAGAGCTATAAAGGCCGCGAAAGATACAAAAGAAACTAAACACAAGGCGCCTTCGTCTTTTAATTTTATCAATGCTCTATACAAGGAGGAGACGATAAACATTTTAATTATAAACAAAACGGTACACATCGCTGTACTAATGCCGAGCAACGCTTTGTGCGGCCGACACGAAGGCGAAAGCACAATTTGCTTATGTTGGATATACTTCTGGCCAAAAAATTGTTTCTTCGTTGTTATTATAATACATATAAATTTTCAATTAATCAATACTGAATAGGCACAATTTTAATAATATAACAATCGGGTGTGATTGGAGTTGATAATGAATTTGATTACCCGTCCGCGCCACTCAAAAGAGGTAAAAATCGCAGTTCATTTTATAATCTCATACGACTTATTTGCATTTCAAAACATTTTTATTGAAAATAAACTTATCGTTTGCGCGTATCAAAGCCGGTTTAACTAGGCTTATTAAACAGAAAACATTTTTTGCATGTTTTAAATACTTTTAAATAATAATTCTACTTTTAAATCACGTACACATGTATGTGCGTAAGAAAAAAACATGGAAAATTAAATTATTATTATTTTAAATAATATTTTTTTTTTTTTATTAAATTATTTTCACTAATTTCAACAGTAACACGGCATAAACCGATTGATGTGGGTTTTAAAATTGCAGAATTAGTAATTTAATATCTTTCTGCAAATATTGATTTGAGGTACGTGAGTTGAAAATGAAGAGGCAAATAATTATTCAAGGCTGGTTCCAACAGATGGCTGTATATTATTCAGGGAGATCTACGATAAGCAGACTTTCCATGAAGACCCGGAGACTGTAATAAAAAGTAAGCAATAGTTGCATCCATTAAACATCTTTACAACTCACTGTTTAACTCATGTTTGCGAGTTGAGGAAAGAACTTACAGGAGGTGTTCCCAACACTACTGAATCCGCTTACAACATAGAATACACATCACGTAAGACCGCTAACTTTAAGCTTAACTTAATAAACGATATAACAGGATGTGAAGTTTTGCTAACTTCGTTCTTTAATAATAACTCTGTAGATCGTACCAGTATATTGTGCATCATTTTTGAAACTTGTAAATGTTGTGTTAGGATTAGTCGGTTTATATTTACGGTACCAAAATATTCGCATCTGATAGTTTGAAGTGTCGGACGCCCACCCACAAGGTGGACGGATGACCTGGTTAAGGTCGCAGGAAGTCGCTGGATGCAGGCCTCTTCCAACAGGTTTTTGTGAAGATCCAGGGGGAAGTCTATGTTCAGCATTGGACTTCCTGTGACTGAAGAGAGAGGGAGAGAGAGAGCGTTTGTTAAAAGCAATTGTATTAAGATTTCTTTTTAATATTGACCTTTATCTCACACCTGCACAAGTTTCCCGATTCTGTTGTTTTGCTTAAAATTTTGCAACCTACTTTTAAAAATAACCAGTATTCGACTAAATATTATCTTCTAAATCGAAAAACGCACAAAAAAATATTGCTCCACACAACACATAACCTAACTCCATCTGTAATACACGTAACCAATGCACCAAGAATAGTATATTTTATAAGTCTCATAAAATAAAGCAAAACATACAAATAAAAAGCAAAACGCCATTTTGTCCAGCAGTGTACGACAGAACAATGTACCGTGCAACCCCATTGTGTGTGGAAGTTAGAGCGTACACGTCATTTATACATTATAAGCCTAAGTGACGAATTGTAGTCGGCTGTATTGTCTCAAATTAATGCTGTATCTCCAGTTTTCGAGTATGAAAAGAACACAAAGGTATTAATGGGTTTTTGGGTATACCCCCAAGGACCAGGCGTGATGGAATGGTATTTAAATTTTGCAAAGGGTTTTGTTTGGTTATCTTGGTGATATGGGTTGATTGTATTGTCTGTATTATTCTATGTTTGTTACTGAAGTTTGTAGCTATCCTCTCATAAAATATTGTAGGAAGAGCTCAAATAGTTCTAGTGTTTCGGATTCTAAATTTTTCCTATCATGTTGAATAGGCACTAAGAATGACTTGTGGTCATAAGAATGCAGAAATTTGCCAACCGAAATAGCCGCTTGTTATTCTTGTAAGTCGTATCCTCGCCATTAGGTGCAAAGTTATTAAAGGTCTTTAAAACACTTATACGATTTTAGAAATAAGTGATATTTTTAAAATATTAAAAATTAAACTGGCCATCTGGACTTTTTATCAATTTATAAATATAACCTGATCCCTCCAGACTTAATAATAAGTGTACTCGTAAAACAGGATTTCTGTTAAGTGGAGTTCAAACCGCTTTTCGAATATAAGACTAGATGTAAAAGAGATGGTTTTTAAATATTGCTCTAGTCATTGTATAAACACACTCAATGAGCGTATTTTGTATTGATATTTACTAGTTTCCTGTCTTTGCTTTCACTCCATTCTAAGAGCAACAAAGAAGTAACTTAAGTAAACACCAGCAGAAATTCAGTAAAACCAAACTAATCGAGCACAGAAGATGGAACTAACTGAAAGACAATCTAAAGCCGCCAGTCAATTCAATTAGCGCAATGGTTAAAATGAAACAAACAGCAGATTATCAAACTGAAAAGTAAAGAACAAAAAACGAGCCATTCCCGTTGAAGATTTTAATTCGAGTGAATTCGAGTGAAAGGAAACTTTCTTGTTTTCTGCAAGTTGCCAAACAAGTAGGGATGGGTTGTCATACTGTTTGCGGATTGGCGAGGGTAGATTGCACTTTCAACAAAATGTTTGATGACAGCCTCTGTGGCGCAGTTGGGCAAGATGGCGGCTGTGAAATTAGAGGCTGCGGGTACGAGATACAAATTTGTTTGGGTTTTGTTTTTGTTGGAACTATGTCTTTTAAAATGCCTAACACCCATGATATAAGACTGTAATATCTAAAAAGGACTCTTCGTATATTATTTATTACGTCGCACTTAGCTGTGTTTCGTTCATTGAAAAAGACCTGGACCAATTAGATATACCAGACAATGCCTAAATTTAGTTTTATCAATGAAAACGTCATCAATAAAAACATTGTACTCAGAAGACATGAAAACTTAATGATTATCAAACAGACCTGAATAAATTTTCTGTAAATCCTAGGATTTTTCCCACCCCTATTTAATATGGTAGATCTGATTAATGGACCTAGTGTCGATACAAAAAAACCCACGAATCCACAGCTGTATAAAGTCACTTTACTCAGGTTTCAATTTGGTCTTGTTACATCGTACGGGACGTTTGTGAGTTTTTTACATGGAAATGCTTCGGAAAGAGAATTTTAATCGAATTCCAACGGGATTTGTGTAGTTGAATTACTGTTTGAGCTGGTAGAAATCACTTTTTTACGGTATTTAATGGTATTTAGTCTGTATAGTGAACGCAGACTCTGATTCCCTGACTTTTCGGAATCATGAGAGTATTTATCATAAAGTTATTATCCGTTATCCGTCCGCCGGGTGGCATACACCAATTTTTTTAAATATACCTATTGACATTAACAATAAGCATCGCCGGTCGATACTATAATTATACCGACTCACTTGAAACCTAATATTCACAGACTGAACCCAAACGGGAAACATTTCACATCACGATAGTGGATTAATCACCATTGTATTAAGCTCTCTATCCGGATACAGTCCTATCCTAAGTGAGCTATCAATGTACCTATACCTACAATTAAAAACATAATTAAAGATCTATTCACATACATTACCATAGTAAATACAGTGAAAAAGAAACAAAAACACTGAAAACACGACGACACTTGCTGATGCATGTATAAACGAAAACCTCGCTCCGGTCTGTCGGACTTCGACGGAATAATTTAGGGCCGCAGGTTTAAATTTTGTATTTAGCTTTTTTTCTGTACAAATGCTGGATTCTTCAAACCTTTTCCGACAATGGGGTCAGATGCGGAGCGACGGAACGTAACTATGTCAAACTTGTTTGTGTCTAGGTTAATAAAACTGGACTGTTTTATTTTGTTTTGTTTTGAGTAGTTTTTAATGTCAAATATTTCCCGGGTTGGATTTAGTAGAAATTTTGGGTTGATTGGGAACTCTGTTATCATGCAGATAGTAGTTTGATAAATGAGCTTATCATTCAACTCTACCACTGGTACAGGCGCTTCTACTAATATGAGGATTTAGTCTTTGAATTCATCATTTTGACTAATGTGAACTGTAAAATGTATTTGCATATTTCAAAATTCGTATTTCTCATGTAGAATTCATCTCGTAATTTTCGTTTATCGTTGTCGCTTGTATATATTATGTAAACTCTATAGTCAAGAGTTGGGATAAAGGCGTTAAAGTTAAAGACACATTATTAAAGAAAGTCACACATGCGGGCCCTGGAATGTCACGGAGATTACAATTTCGTTCCACTCACTTTACTATACAATATGAAGTAGCTTAATAAAAAAACATTGCATAGAAATATAAAATGTGTTAAAAAATTGACAATGAACACGTCGGAGCATCAAAAAACAATTGCTGCATCGCACCAGCTGGGCAGCTTAGCGCTGGATACTGCGAAACAGGTGTTACATTCCCGGTTTTTTTGACAGGTACGTTTTTTTATTCCTAAAAATGCCGACACAAAATACTTCTAAAACGTTCGAACTATGGACAAATAAAAATAAATCTTATGAACAGAAGGAAATTTTTAGCAAATAAATAAAACTTTCAGGTGGATTTTCATCAAATGGTGAACGGTAATAACTGTCACGAATGTTCTAGGTGTATGAGGCTCTACTTGCCACTAACGTTATTGTAGTACTTAAGTCAAGTTATAAAATAAACATTTTTTTTCTAATAGAATAAGACAGACCAACGAAGAAGTTTGACGAGGAAATTTGTACATACACTATTATGATAAACTTATAATTAACAAACAAAGCTAATTGAAAATCAAATATGAGGGATTTTTTTTTCGGGCGGTTTCTGAACTTCGCTAGATAATAATAAAATTGGCGTGAATTTACACGCCCTCCAACCAGGTGAATCGGCGATATTCGTAAGGTAGCTCGTAGCGATTGGCGATGGGCTAAAGATCGAGTCCAGTGGCGCGCTATAGGAGAAGCCTATGTCCAGCAGTAGACCTAGAAGGGCTGATGACATAAAAATGCCTCGGAATAGTAATCTCGGCTGCAGAGGAGACCCGTCCTCTACTTGAAAGCCTAGGATTATAGAAGCAAATCTTCATAAATTCATCATACAACTACCTACTACCAAGAGAAAACACCCAAGTGCGCAAGAGAAAAACTTCGTAAGCCCTCATGCTTACTTAGCCTTATACTACGGCTTTACAAGCAAAAATAATTCGACCGTAGTGAGATAAGAGGCAAAGCTCTTGGAACTACTGTCGGGACAGCGCGGCCCACTCAGGCCACAATAGAGCAAAAATTATGAACTCCCCATGTTTGCGTTAAAGCACTTTCAAACTTAAGTGCAACTGCTGAAATGTTATTATTTTAAGACGCACAAAATATGGATTATACCCAAGGGATATGTGTTGATCGTGGGATTCCATATCTGTAGCATATTTTGTGGATTAGAGAAATTTTTACTTATTACAGAAGCAATGTTTACACCGTGGAAAGAGGCAACATAGGTCGCTGAAGGTCATTTAACACTGTGATATTTTTAGTCATGAACTTCCTATAGCACATAATGATAATAATAAGATTTACAGTACATAACTTAATCGTCTGAAAAAGTGCGGTCACTGACACATATAAATTGGGAATTAAGTTATTGTTAGTACGAGAATAGGTACCAAATATGGTGCGTGCAGATAAGAGAGAGACAAGAGGAGAAGAAGTAAAGAATTGTGTTAACGGAAATTATTGTGCTTTTAGTATCTTATTGTTACCCCTCTCAATACTACTCTCGATGGTAAGATGAGACCAGGTCCCTGCAGTGGGACGTATATGGGTAGATACAAATACAGATCTTATTGTTACATCAAGCAATGGTCTAGTAACTCATTAACATACCACACGGATCCAGCCAATAATTCCATTGAAGATACCAACGTAATTTCCACCAAAAAAATCACAGTACATCTTGAACTATACATCAGATATTAAAAAAAATATCTAATTTTAAACGGTTTACTCACAAGAATAATTTGAAAACTAACGCTAATTCCTTTACCTTGGTAGTTTAGCAAACTGCAGTGAAACGCTTAGGTAATACTCTTATACCTAGCCTACTTCGGAACTTGCTTCCACCGGCATTAGTACAGCCTAGGGGTGAGCTGACTGACGCTTCAGGGCTGTCACATATAAAAATATTTATGAGATTACTTTATTTTTACGACTTCTGTGGCCCGCCACGCCGGCTGTGAAACGTGAAGCTTTGATCCCCACATCAAGACAAATGTTTGTGAAACCCACGAATATTCGTTTCGGGTCGGGTTGTTTGTAAGACCGAAAACCCTCTCGTAGTTTCTGCTACCCTCGACACAAGACTTAATTGATCTTAATGAGAGTCGGGACTATGTATTGGGTTTGGGTGGTGGGTGACTGGAGGGTTTCAAAAGAAAAAGAGCAAATATGAAATTAGATTTCACTCCGACATCGACTACTGTATACTCTGGTGCCATCCGTCATAGCGACTCATGTAAGGGTGATGTTATTGGCTTCACCTGCATCTATCACAATGTAATAAGACCAGGATAAAATTGTCGACCTAATTACAGGTATATAGCACAAAGCAGGACTTGTCGTATCTTACTATGGAAACCAGGGAGGCGACTGTGGGTGTACCATTAAAAAAATAATATCTAGTATCTAGTATCAGCCCATATACGTCCCACTGCTGGGCACGGGCCTACTCTACCATCCAGAGAATCGATTGAGAGTGGTTAGGCCATATAGTTAAAAATAATATAAGAAAACTTTTTTTTATTGGAATGAATAGCGAGACGAGCGTGCCATTCGCCTGATGGTCAGCGATACGACCGCTCATAGACAGTAGCAACACCATGAATTACAAAGTAATGCTTGGCATTCCACTGCGCTCGTCAACCTGAGACATAAGATGTTGTCTCAATATGTCCAGTACTCTGGCTACAATGTCCTTCAAACCAGAACTCAATAGTGCATTTACACTGCTGTTTGGCGGAAAAAATAGACATTGCGGTGGTACCTACCCAGGCGACCCATCACATAATTTAATATGAGAGACCTACCACCAGTAGAGTCAAAATATTCTTGTTAGATGAATCCACTTAACTTGTACACCATTAAATTGTTATAAAACTACCAATATATTTTTAATATATTTTACATTGATTTTATAAGATTTTTAATTTTTAGGGAATGGCAACATGTTTCGTCGAAAAGAAGAAATAAACAAAAACGAAAAAACAGCAGCCCTCGTGCAAAAGTCGAGAGGCTAAGAGACTCCGTATCAAAGTTATAACACGTGAAACTATGTTATTACCAGAATGTTGTACTCGTTTAATAGTTGTTAAGCTGTATGTATTTTATATTACGGAAAAATACGCTTTAGCAACATTGTATTTTTATAGCGCCATTGGAGAACAAACAGAAGTGTGAAATATGAACGAACTGGGATACATTACATGGGTTTTTAGACCTTGTAGGTTTACTTGTAGGTTTTTATTTCACTTCTTAGCTGCTAAGTTACATTACAAGGCATTTTGAACGGTGATATGAAGAAGTTATTTATGTAAATATCTTTAGATAGAAATAAATAGCTTTATGGCACATTATTTTCATTTCTCGTGTGCCTATATGGCAGGTTAGGTCAATCATACAATTGTTAAATCGGCCACCTTGTAAGCGTATATCAGTCTTGTAAATGATCTCGATTCGTCAACATTTTTGTCCTGTCAGCTATTTATCTGTGAAAATGAAAAAAATCTTTCTGCAAATAATAAAAAATATTAATACGCAAACTCCACCTCTTCAAGACATGAGTCGAGGCTGTGGATTCATTATTTTATCAAAATATATGAATATGCGTCATCCAATAACGCTGCTTAGTCTAATACGACGAAATAATCTCTTTATTTGCAAGCACATCACGTGAAGATTTAGCGGGATTACATGTATGCGCGCCGCTCATTCTGCGAACACCAATTTGGTGGGGATTTGTGGTAAAGCACCTATAAATATATTATGAGATTATTTGTCATTAACACTTTTTGGTTTATACTGAGCAAGTACTGCGGTTGACGGTAAATGCGATAATGTCAAGGGAATTTTCGATGCTTTGATTACAACTACCAAACTTTTTGACTTAAGAAAAAAAACGTGCTACAACAATTTATATAATGTGTGAAATTCAACACAACCAGGATAAGACCAGCGGGATGGGCTATGGCCTAAGCGTTGTCAATCGATCTTGGTTGAAGATGAATCTAGATTCTATAGCTTAGGAATTGGCAATTTTGGGCTGATACAATACTGTACATATTTCTTTGTGCGCTGTTATGTCAGGTATTTTTTTCGTCTTATAATACCATAATATTTCAAGGCCAGCGTTGTGACCTATATTATAATTGCTCTTTTAATAAGAAGGTCCGTGCCTTGAAGTAGAACATTTACCTTCGATAATAATAGAACAGAAATAACATTAAACCAGCAATATATCCTAAGTTGTAAGCTACACCGACCGCACGAATACCGTATTTTCGTACGCACTGTATCTCGTTGCGTTGCCGCACGTGTACTTACCAAGTACTGTAAATTAATTAATGATTTAATCCTCTTTATTTGAACAACGTAAAACGGAGTGTGTGGTGTACGAGACGAGGTGGAGCGGAAAGCAAATAGCAGAATATTAAATACATTTTCTGTGTTTGTTTGCGCTTGTTGCGGAGACCAAGGAAAATTGTAATGAAAAGGAAATGTCATATTTTGTTTCCAAATCATTAGTGATCCATATATAATTTATTTCCCCAGCACGTGTAAACTCTGCTTTTTAATCTTATGAGGGAATCGGATTTTTTTTATTGATGTAGTAAATAATATATTAACTTTATATTTTTTGTGAGTAGTAGCTCCATTCTTTAATATTTATTTCACCTTTTCACCGAAAATGCAGTTTGATTCATTGATAGTTCGCTGTGTTTGTACGTTGTTGCATTGAATAAAGCATACATTTTTATGTCATGCTCCATTTAGCATACCCTAAAATAACATACAATACCATTCAGTTAAAGTAGTAATTATGTAACTTTTGCGTTAACTATATTAGATGGTGTGTGGATATAATATCGCCAGATTGTTATAAAAAAACAATAAATAATCGCGTCAATGTCCCAAATTGCACTCAATTACAAACCAGCCCTACCCATAATCACCTATAATATAACGTAATACGATGTACAATCGCTTAAAATTGATGTATGCACGGGAAATCGATCTCATACAAACGACAAATAGACCGCGTCCTTTCTAGAATTCGTCCATACATTATGCAAACGTCCCGAGGCACTGGAGTATGTTGAAGTTTTTCCTCTGCATTTTTAAGAACGTCATGTACGGAGACAGCTTCCGAATATTAGCCTGTTTGTTGGAATATATATTTAAACAGTACTTTTCTATTCGAGTGGGATGTTGCGTGACAAACGAATTTGGTATGTCAATGGGTAAGTATTTGGCTCTCGTTCTATTTGTTTTTACTTTTTTAGACGTCTATACCTTTTATGCAAGGAGAATGTTATTTTTAGTTACTGAAATTATCAGGTTGTACCGTATTTATAGGAGATCATCATCATCATTGTTATTATTCGTAGCAAATAAATCCCCCAAAATAGAAGTAGGTATTTAAGTATGAAACTCATCGGTACATCATTCATCAAATGTGCCAACATATTTTTATGACACAGCCTAGCCTAGACAGACTGAGCAACGTAAGGTCTTCAGTTCTAAGCAGGATATTAAATTAAATAGCTTGGTTCATTCTTTAAAATACAAATTTTATTCCGAATTTGCCTATAGGTGCAAGCGAGATCGCAATCAAAATTAAATTTTCCAGAACATACATCTAAAAAATAAATTATATTTTCGATTCAACATTGGGATAATGCCAGGTTTAGCCCATCAATATTACAAGAGCAAAAGTATCGACGTGTCAATAAACTCCGGAGTAAACTCTTACGAGCTGCAACTAATTGCAATCTGGAAAGAATCAAAGTTTGTATTAAAAATATTGGAAGTAATTTGTTGTTTTCACTCGAGGTGCTGACTGTTCGTAGAAGGAGGTAGGTTTAGAAAAGACACATTAGTTTATTTTTGAAATAAAACTATTTTATACGGATTTTATCGGATTTTATTTGGTTTAATTTTTACATTTTTTAACTTCCCGACGTTTCGATTACTTTACAGCTTTCGTGGTCACGGGGCGGACTATTAGTTTATTTTTTTTTACATTAATGAATGTATTATTTTACACTTATATGCCTACTTTATTTATGCATTTACATAAAGTTCCTTTTATATGATCTACTTCACTATATAGGAACTTGAAGTTAACCAACCCTATGGGTAGCCTCTTGGGAGCATTCCATGAGTTATAGAATGCAACGGTAGCCCTGCTGTTTATTTTACTTGTCACGTATAGTCCAGACTATTGTATTTTACATGATCACGACAAATCCTTGGAGGATTCTGAGATGTTCGTTGAATATTGATTCGACTTTACTTTATAATTCTAAGGATAAAGAAATGTTTTACTTATAAAAATTTACTATGGGCGCTTTATTACTTGTATGATATCAAATAATATACATACATATGTGATTCGTGAAATTCTTGTTCCCATTCCCAGGTCAGGCGCTCTAGTTCGTGTGAAATGTGTATATTATATGTATAATTTAATTAAGGGTGCGCATATCCTGAAAGGAATGTAGGACAGGCACCCGATATCGTTGTTTATTAACACTTACGGATCGTAATATAGAAACCTAAATCATTATCCAAAATTCATAACATAAGTTTCACCTATTCCGTAGTGAAAGACATACGGCTTTGGGCAGCACTAGCTCTTCCTCGTGAATACAGAAGTGAGCTCACATATCAATTTGATCCGCACAGCTATATTTAAACATCACACCTTAGCAAGATTTATACCATTTCTGTTCCGTACACAACTCTACGTGTGGAAAAAGCAGAAGGCGAGCTGGACAGCCGAGTAATTGATCGATGAGGCCAGCGCACGGCGCCCGGCTGCCGATTCTGTGCGCTCTTATTTAATTATAACACTCAGCTAATGCTGTTTATAATGCGATGATGCATTTGGAAAGTAATCTAATTGTACACTGACGTATCTTGACGAATATTTTGATATCACATAATTATAGCATTAGCGAGAAAAATCTCGGTCCAAAATCTGCAGACCGATTTCAACAGGTTTCTAAAATTTGGGGGAGACGTATGTTCAGCAACGAATTTCTTGTGACTAAAAGTTACGATTGTAATATAAGTATTGTAGAAATAAAATTTGGGATACTTTGGCTTCTAACTTTAATTTTAAGTAGTCATACTATCTGTTATAAATGAAAAAAAAATGATGGCAAGTATATATTACAATTTTACAGCATTCAATTTCATACCTACGCGTTCAGTACAACCAACTTAGCTACGAAATAAAAATAAAATAGATTACAAAACCATATTATCTTTTATTCCCATCTCAATTACCAATAAAATTGGTTATAAATCCGCCTAGAGCGTAGTCTAGCTAGACAATTCCTTAATAAAAGCAGCGCCATTGAGCCACCCACTAATGGATCTTCCATACTGACGCAAATGTCCATGGACGAAGATAGATTATCTGAAGGGACGTCATCTCTGTAAATTAGGGTTACTATAGGACTGGCAGTTTTGTCTTGGTGAAGTGGTCAGAAATCTAGACTAAGAAATACATCTCTTCGCAGCTAAAATTAGCATATGAAAGCTCGTCGGTTAAAAGCCACCTTTAATATTCATTTACCCATTATTTAGTCCACAACAAATATAATTCTTACAATCATTGGAATCGTAAAGGACCATTAATAATTTTTTTTCGTATGTATTCAACTTCTATAATTTAGCAGCTATACTATATTAGTGCAATGATTTTATCAGGCCAAAATATTTTGTTTATAAAACTATTATAGAAAGGCAACGACCAGTTACAAAATGATCTAGCAAGCAGGGTTATTTTAAGTTTTTTATTAGAAGAATATTTTTAAAAATTTCTCCAATTCCATAAAAACAAAAAGCTTTGAACAGCTCTCTAGCCCCAAAAGTGTCACAAAAATATAAAATAATATTTCTCCAGCATTTCTAATTTGTTTACTTTCTATCTACATGTATCAAACATTTCGCCACATTAAGCAGTTAATTCCCTGCTCATATGAGAAATATTTCCAACTGAATCAGACCGCGGCGTCGTCCAACATTTGTCCGACGCGCGAGATGTATTGAGCTCCGTTCAGCGGGATTAAAAATTATTTCTTTCTCGTTTCATCCACTATTTCTGTTCCCGCACGCTTCCCTTTATTCTTTGTGTAAATTTACTTTAGAATATAATAACTTACAAGCTTTATCTGGATAACTTGGAAATAGTCCTGAAATAATGTTTATAATATGCCGAAATATTTAAGGGAAAGAAGTGGTGCCATCATTTTTTTATTGCGATTGTGGTAGTAACAACTCACCAACATAGATTTAGGTTTTATATTTATTTGCTAATTTTTATGATAGGTATAAACTTTATTTAAATATGTATTTTTACTTTAAGAAATGACTGCAGATGTTTAACTGTAAACTGCATAATGCGTAGGTTCCAACAGACGAATGGTAATTACTTTGTCTAGGCAAAATGAAAAAGATAGCCAGAAGACCTGAACTTACGAGTATACATTATTTGAAAGAGAGAAAGGAAAAAGAAAGAAACAGAAAAAGTTTATTATATTAAGGTACTCAGCATAATGCTGAGCAGTGGCGAGGACCACAATTACACATCGCTGATTTTCAGTAGTCAGCTCTGATGACATTTGGACGGCAGCTAGATAGGTACTATGACACGAATAAAATTTTACTAAGATTTCACCGTCAATTTCGTCTCATCAATATTCATTACTAATTAAGAGTCATGAACATTCGTTCAGAAAAACAAGTCCCTCTCGACTTGAGCGTTGTTGTAAAGACAAAGACCCAGTTCTTAGAAAACAGAACGTTTCTTTGAATTATTTACACCCAATTTAAATCGACCCGCTGTTCTATTGACAGGAATTTAAACATTGTATTTGACAAAAAAAATACTGTAAGTATTTATGTATACAATAAGAGGTCAGTATAATAGCAGCTACATTGGTCTAATGGTTGTGACCCGTGAAGACCTAAATTCGATTACCTGTTCATGACAAATTTTATATGGTTTAGAAAAAATATTATAATTAATTGATAGTCACTAATTTTATTGAGTGCATGTGTGATATTCACGACGAATAAAAAACACTGCAAACAGAAATTACCACCAAAATCTCGAAAATCTACACCATTGCCGAAAAAATTTTGTAACACCTTATATATTCCGATATACATATCTTCGAAAACACAGTAAGCTCAAAATTATGCCACTCGAAGAACATTACGGTAATTACTACAGTATGTAAGTCCGCCAACCCGCACTAGGCCAGCGTGGTGGACAATATTATGGCCTAACCACTCTCAATTGATTCTCTTGATTATAGAGTAGGCCCGTGCCCTGCAGTGGGAGTTACATGAGCAGATATAGATATCGATATATATAGAAGAACATTAATCAAAATCCCATACAATTTATTGCGCCATTGAAAAATATCGAATGTTTCAAAGTACCGCAGTTGTGAAACTATTCCAATAGCGGCAACAAAGGTTACAGTCGGTCCGATCGTCGCAGAATACTCTAGACCACACCGTTTACTTTACAAAACTTATATGGTTGCTTAATGGTCCTAAACAGTCGGACTTCATCGCGGAGGTCGACCATCTCGAGACTAGTGCCCCGCATGAATCCGCTAACGAGATCTGGAGTAGGATGCATTTAGCAATCACCGCCGCGGGTATGCAAGTCCTTGGCACTTCTCTTGGTGGCCGCACCATGGAGAGGGAGACGTGGTGGTGGGATGACGGGGTGCAGGAGGCGACTCGGAAGAAGAAGGGTTTATTTAAACAGTGGCAAGGGTCCAACTCTCCGGATGACAAGGAGGCATATGCAGCGGCTAAGCGCGCCTGCAAAAAAGCTGTAGCCAGAGCCCGCAGCCAGAGTCTGTCGCCCTTATACGACAAGCTGGAAACTGCGGAGGGGCAAAAGCTTATTTTTAAGCTGGCGCGTGCCCGGGAAAAAGCCACACGGGACATTAGCAAATGTCTCTGTGTAAGGGACGCGCAGGGTAAGCTGCTCTACGATGCCCCCTCTGTCAAGGAGAGATGGCGTACATACTTCGCGGAGCTGTCTAACAAACAGCATCCCCAAAACCTTCCTCCCGAACCGCCTCCTAACCGTGGACTTATTTCCCCTATTTCCCCTGACGAAACCCGCATTGCTCTTCGCCACATGAAGAGCGGGAAATCGGTCGGGCCCGACAATGTGCCAATTGAAGTGTGGAAGACGATGGGCCCACATGGTGTGGACCTTCTGACGGATCTCTTTAACCGCATCCTGATCACCAAGGAAATGCCGAACCAATGGCGATTTAGCCTGATCATTCCTGTCTACAAAGGCAAAGGTAGCGTACAGGATTGTAGCAACTACCGCGGTATCAAGATCATGTGCCACACCATGAAGCTATTCGAGCGCATCATTGACACACGGCTCCGTAGCGAGTGCACTGTCTCTGAATGTCAATATGGCTTCCGGGCGGGTAACAGCACCATGGACGCAGTGTTCGCCTTAAGGACCTTAGCTGAGGCTTACAGAGAGAGAAGGAGAGCTTTGCATATGGCCTTTTTAGACCTGCAGAAGGCCTTCGACTGTATACCTCGGCGTTCCATCTGGTGGGCACTTCGCTCCAAGGGCGTTCCCGAGGCCTATGTTGACACTATCAGAGACATGTACCGTCATTCCGTGTCCTCAGTCCAGACCGCTGTTGGCGAATCCAATGTCTTTCCAATATCTGTTGGCGTTCACCAAGGCTCGGCTCTTAGCCCGTTCTTGTTTAACGTGGTGCTCGATGTGGTTACGGCAAACATCCAAGATCAGCCTCCGTGGCTAATGATGTATGCCGATGACATTGCCCTCGTTAATCAGAACAAAGCCCACCTTGAGCGCAAAGTGAACATTTGGAAGGACACGCTGGAAAACGGTGGTCTGAGACTAAATGTGGCGAAGACTGAGTACATGTCCTGTGGCAGCGCGGATTCAAACACAATCCGAATAGGTTCGGACCTGATCACAAGGTCCGAAACGTTCAGGTACCTTGGGTCCGTGCTGCACGAGTCTGGCAACGTGGACGACGATGTCCAAGCACGTATAGGCGCGGCTTGGGCGAATTGGCGCGAGGTCACGGGCGTTGTATGCGACCGCAAAATGCCTCCGAAGCTCAAGGGGCAGATATATAAATGCATCATACGGCCTGTTCTCCTATACGGCGCTGAATGTTGGCCAGCACTAAGCAGACACACCCAGGAGCTTCGCATCACGGAGATGAAGATGCTGAGATGGATGAGCGGTGTAACGCGATCCGATCGCATACGCAACTCATTCATCCGAGGTAGTCTTGGTGTCCGTGACGTGGGGGAAAAACTGCAAGAGTGTCGTCTTCGATGGTATGGCCACATGATGCGCCGCCCTATGGAGTACGTAGGTCGGAGATGCATGAATATGGCTGTCCTTGGAGCTAGGTCCCGTGGTCGCCCTCGCAAGCGCTGGCTAGACGTCGTCAAGTCCGACATGAGAGCCAATGGCCTGACGGATAAGGATGTTGAAGATCGGGCAAAGTGGAAGAAGCTCAGTCGGAAGGCGGACCCTGGCAATAGCCGGGATTAACGCCAGGTAGAAGAAGAAGATATCGACTGAGTTCCTTTATAAATATACTTTATTACCGAAGAAATTCCGAAATGGAAATTCTGCACCGGTCATTGGTTTTAAACTCAGATGAAATTGGTTATCTTAATAAAGCTTTGGGAAGTGGTTTGATTTTATGATTACGTACAGGTGTACGATTTTGTGTATTGTATTGTCCTATTGCTTATGTATTAGCATCGAGTTGGCACTCAATACAATGGTACCTGGACGTGAAAGAGAATCTATTACAAATTGCAAGAAGTTTTAGATGCAAAAATGGCAAGGAGTTCTCATAAGTTATAATAAATAATTCATTGTTGTCTTTTGTAGCTTTATCCCTTCTAGACGACTTATCATCCCCATATATTGAAATAAAACTATTCTTTATGGATTATATCGCGGTCCGCCCTGTGACCACGAAAGCTGTAAAGTAATCGAAATGTCGGGAAGTTAAAAAATGTAGAAATAAAACCAATTTAGCGATAAAATCCGTAAAATTTTGTTTTATTTCAATGTGTAAGATTCGCGTAAATCTAAGGCACCATCTCCATATATCCTATTTTATCTATGTATCTTTCTATTCAGCCACAAGAAGTCAACTGCTGAACATAGGCCTCCCCCTAGGTTCTGCATATCAACCTATTGTATTCTATTCCAACCCAATAACACAGCTGCAACGACCTGATGACAAGCACAATGCTGTCCAGATAGACCATCGACTTCTCTCGTTATCCTGATATAGCTTTCCAATCTAAATAAGTACTACATATTCGTTCTCATAGGTTAAAGGATGGAATTCATGAGAGAGGACAATATTACGAAAAATTGTACCGGCATTTGCATCAACTAAATGAAACACTACCGTAAAAATGTTGTGTCTAGTTTTCTTTGACACAGCTAATCAAGCTTCATTCAAAAACTAACAACATCATTCATCCACTATAAACAGTTAATTAACCCAAAGCACTACAGCTAATTAGGTAATTTAAAATGTTGAAATTTAATATGCTTTTAAAATGGCATCAGCTAAGATAAACAAAAAATCTGCAGCGAAACAGCTACGCACTTACGATCCGCGTATAGTTACCACCAACTTGCTAGCTTATTATTTCCGTATGAAATATTGCAATAAAGTCACCAAGTACTTACGTCATTTCGGTAGCGACCGCACTATAATTGCCTCCCGTCTCAACCCGGACTCGGTGGATGGATTCAATTAGTGGGATGATTGTAAAATTTCCACATTTATTCATTTTCATTGTCTGTTAAGTTTCGTATCATTATGCGGCGTTTTATTGTTGCGTTGCTGGAAAATTTCATTTTTAACTCGTTCTTATTAGGAGATTGCTAAGGACCTTGTCCGATTGTGACTGTGGCTCCCCAGAACAGAATCTGTCACACTTACTGATGTGCCCACTGTGTCCTACCACCCGCACAAAAAAGACATTGGATGCTACTGACGCTGCCATAGCTTTAGCGACCTACTGGGCCGGGAAATTGTAGAGGTTTAACGGTCTAGTCATTTTGAGCCACTGACTCGAACGAAGAAGAAGAAGGACCTTGGACTCCGTTAGGGCCTTTTTATTATTAGCCTGAACGACCAAGGTATCCCACAGAAAACCGACGTAAAGCGATGGCTTGGCTTGTTTAAGTGAGATTGCCAGCCAACATCCCTTTGTTTCGTCCCATATTTTTCCTTCTCTCTCCACTTACATGTTTAAAAGGCGGCAGCTAAGATCCAGCTGTAAAAGTCGTTCAAGAGACGCGGTAATTACTTATTATCGTTTGCTCGTTTATCGGATCAATACAATAAAATAATCTCATAAATGACTAATTGCCTTACATCAGTTTTTCTAAATAATCGCCGATGCGTGTAAATATTCACAAAACCAAAAAAGTCGTAGCAGAGTTGAAAACCAACAAATAAACGGGAACGAGAGGCATAAAAAGACCAAAACAATTCTACTTGGAGACGCTTTCTTAAAAGCTATTTCGCCAATAATTCAAGATGGCCATTTATTAAATAAATCTGGAATGAATTTGCATTTTAAAATACTTCAAGTTCAGGTAAACACGACTCCAATCTATAATCCAACGTTTATATTTGATAACAAACTAAAGAATTCATTGTTAGCGTAACCTTTCGAACTGCCAATTCGATTTCTAGAACTACTTCAAATACTGTGAAATCAGGGCCGAGTACAAGCGATTTGCAAATACCTGGCATTAAACATTACAATTGATCGGCAAACAGAATTCAAAGAACCCTTTTAGTTCTCGAGTAGGGATGTGACAGAACTAGGATAATGGGATTGGATTGAAGATATACTTACAAGTAAGGCAACGAAGGAGGCTGAGATTTAAAGTTACGTCTGAGAAACTCAGTCCTAATTCATAGACAGTTTTAAAACCTATTTTAGCTATCGAGTGAGTTGTCTTCTTCGCCCAAACTGTATTCAGAAGTCGTGCGAAAGGGACAAAACATTCGAAAGCTGAAATAGGTTTTAAAATTGTCAATGAATAGTTTAAAGCAATAGCTCAGACATGTGACGATCGTACTCCGAAGTTGTATAACCAGAGCACACACTCCTGGCTTTTAAAAATTGAGTGTATATTGTTAGTTAATTATTGTTTTCTTTAAAAACCAAAGAGAACATCGCGAGAAAACTTGCAAACCTGAGAGACCTTCACGTACGTCTTCACTTAAAAGGATAGGTCATGAGTATAAGAATAAAAACTTTGAGTGACTGACGGCCGAATACTCAAACGCAACTTAAATATTATGTTGCACTTAACTACGAAAGTACCGCTTAAATGTACTGATTAGGAGGGTCGTGTGTTGTTAAGTGCAACTTAATATTTAAATGGCGATTAAGTATCTGGGCGTGAGATGGCTATCATAATTTTATATGCATATGGTGCTAATTTTAATATAGGGTGTTCAGGAAGTTTCTTTGAGGGTCTGTTGTAAACAATATAAAACATGATCATCATCAGCTATCATTGTTTTTAGCTGCTTTATCACCAACTGGTGATAAATTATGATAATGGGCCGTCGTGATATATCGTCGTCGGGATGAGTATAGACTTCTCTCAGCAATTTAGCTCATCGAACAAAAGGTAACAAGAAAACAGCTTTACTCAACATTTACCAGAGACCGCAATTCCATCACGGTCCAGTAATTGAGCTTAACTATAGTCAAACAGGCTGCAGTTTTAGAAATCATATTCGTAAAATGCAATATCAATTCCTTCTGTACAGTTTTATTTCTGTACTATTTTTGAAAATTACTCATCCCTCAATCATTGAAAAATCCCTCAATAAAAAAGAAACAAAAGTTCTAAAAAAAGCTACAGCAATTTAATCCCAAATCGATGCCCAAAACGTAGCAACTCTATTCGCGTGATCGCAAAAACAATATTTGCTTAGGCGACTCAACCCAAACGAGATACAAAAAAATCTCATTAATCCAATACACGTTTATATAACGGTTGAATAATCACAGACAAGATGGATAATAGCTGAATAGGATTAAATATATGCGGGGAAGCTGCGTGACGTTTGCGTGGCGACAGCGGCACGGTAGCAGAGCGACTGCGGGGCAGCAGCGGCAAGACTGCGGCACGACAGCGGGGCGACTGCGGTACAACTGCCAGTCGACTGCTGAGCGGCGCGTAAAAATCACATTATGTTATAGGAACACCGTATTATAGGCGATGTGAGATCATTTATTTTGCACACTTGATCGGTTGGGTTAATTCTGTGTTTGTGTTTATTGATTTGACCAATTGTTTTGGCTGATACAAACGCTATTTCCTATTTATTCTACCAAAGCATTTAGTTAAATTAACTTAAGAAGCACTATAAATATGACTATTGCGAGACATTATTTTAATGTAGAAAACAATACTAACGGGCGGTTGACGGAATAACATAGCTGAGCAGCAGAAAGATTTGGCTATTTCACAACCTGAGATCAATAATTTAAAGATATTATCCAGTCTTGATTCAAATTTTTTTTTTAACCCAAACTCTTTTATAATTTGGATTGTCCTTCTTGAGACCTCTGATTAGCCAAAAACAGATTTTTAAGTCCATTTTAACACAATCACTGTTCCGCAACTAGAATGACAGAGGCATTTGAATAAATATATTAAATCAACAACAGCTGTCCATACCAGCATTCATATTTTCCACCATCCGGCCACAGTTTTCGTAATTCTAGATGAATAAATTATTTTTAGTCGGATGTGGTCGACATACATCAATGAGACATTTTGAAACTAAATCAAAATTCGGTTGTATTATTCAAAAACTCCCAATGATGTCAATTAAATAAAGAGAAACTCGAATTTAGTCATCATTCTATTGAAAGGATAGAATTTTCTGATGTTGTAATAATTAAATGTTTGTTCAATTTTCGGTTGAAATGATAATTATTAATCTATTATACTTTGTTTTTTTGGTGGAAATCAAAATATTTGCCTATGTACTTATAATTGGACTAGGCACAGGTTCGATGCTGTACATAGGTTTCTACTGAGATTTTCCTAATTATGTATTTTAAGCAGCCAGCATACAGCGACTTATTAAGACTTTTATGTGTTCTCATATCCTTCTATTACAATAAATAATTTATACTACGAGAGATTTCGGTTCCATAACTAAAACAAATATTTGATATCAATAAAGACTTTGTAATAAAACTATTTTATACGGATTTTTCTAGTGGAGACCGCGCCTCGGCAAACGTAGTGTAGGACGCCCCCCAGCCAGGTGGAGCGACGATATTCGTGGGGTGGCTGGTAGCGGTTGGCGACGATGGCCTGAAGATCGAGCCCAGTCGCGTGCTATGGGAGAGGCCTATGTCCAGCAGTGGACGCAGAAGGGCTGATGATGATGATACGGATTTTATCGCGATTTCATCGCGATTTGGTCACGGGGTGGACCACGAAAGCTGTAAAGTAATCGAAACGTCGGGAAGTTAAAAAATGTAAAAATTAAACCAAATCGCGATAAAATCCGTATAAAATAGTTTTATTTCAATGTGTAACATTCGCGTAAATCTAAGAAACCATTATACATAAAGACTATCAAATATACATCAAAACGAGATAAAAACAATCTAAATTGAAACAAATAGAAAAATAACAATAACAATTTACACAAAACGTCACATTTATCACGATGTATTACAAGCTTCAATTTATAGCCAAGATAAAAAGTACTGTGTTGATGCGGGACGAGTTACGATTGTTTTGTTTTTCCACATTAATCATTTAGGTTAGTGCACTCTGTACTAGAAACCTATATCTACATACATACATAACTCAGTTTTCCCAGAAGGGGTAGGCAGAGGTGATAACAGGACACATTTCACCTTGTATGTATAAATAGATATACACATATAAAACTATTTTCATAATGTGGTATCGTGGGTTGCATTAGCATAATATGTAACATTTTACAAATTATGAAATTCCATTCATTAATTTACGTAACTATAAATTACTAAAATTGTTAAGTAAATACAATCAAATAGCAAAAATAATATTATCAAGAAAACCTTTACTAATAACTTTCGTGGTAAAAGCAGAACGCAAGTCTCTAATCATAAAAAGTAATTACTAATACTTATAAGAAAGGAGTGCATTCCCTTTGCCCCAAACTTCCCCGTTTATTACCGAATATACGGCACAATATTACGATGTCATTAACTGAATATTTCCTTCCATAAAATCTTGATTAGCTACCAAAAGGCTCTTTGCTTGTGTACGTACGCCTTCACAAAGAGTATAACAGAACGGAAATTAGAAGGTCGATTGGCGTATATTTATGGTAAAAATAGTATATTTACTACATTCATATTGTAATTATTTAGGTTTATCGTTATCGTCTTCAAGCAGAAGCTTGAACTGAACATAGGGACCTGCTAGAATCAAGAGTACGATTGAAAGGAATTAGGCCAAATAGTCCACCACGCTGGACTATAGGCAGTTGGCAGATTTTACATACCGTAGAAATTCTTAGAAATCACTTTGGTTTCCTTGCGATGTTTTCCTTCAACGTTATAGTGCGTGGTGATTGACAGTGAATACATAAATGATTTTGAAAAGTCAGAGGTGTGTCCTGAGATTTGAACACAAGACCATCGTGAAGAGCAGCCGCGTCTGGTCCGTCTACCAACAGGCCACCACGCATGTTCTACAGGCCAACACCCACGTTTTTATTGGAAACAAATAATGAAACTTTGGAAATTGGGTCCTTGAAGTGCGTGAAATGATGCAGTCCAATTAGTGCACTATAAAATGCCTAACATTTTACAGTTATTATATATTATACAATAATTGCTTGAAGCTAGGGTTCAAAATACAACCACACGGTTAGAAGGTAGATTCTTAGTTTCTACCGTACAAATGAATTGCCCATGGTAGGAATGAAGATGATATTTCTGGTATCCATGAGCAATGTTAATCTGTACAGCTATTAACTAAAGGACAAAGTGAGTGTCGAAACAGTCGCAGGAAATGGTTCCTCAGTATTAGACTGCGCCTCACTGCACTAAGCACTAGCATGCTCGAGTTCGTCTGAAATTGCTACGAGTCTGCCTGTAAAATGCCTGTAATACCAACGGAAATGGGAAAGCTAAGGGTTATTTTAGTATAAATTAACATCTTGCTGTTTAAATACTGCGGAATATTGGCAAATAATATCAGTTTTAAGAGATTTGAACAAATATTGTTAACATACAAAAAAATATATAATAGTGTTATTTTAAATGTTACAATTGTTTATATCTTGAGATTATTCGCTGAATTTGTAAATCGATTAATTAAAATGTAATTACCTCATTGGAAAAATACTGTGTTCCTAGGAACCGACAATGTCCCATCTTCACATCATGGACACTCAACCAAGAATAAAAAAATATCAAGCATCTTTATCAAGCATTAAAATCTTCTCAAAAGCACCTATTAACTTTCCCTCATTCACCAGCAATCCCAAAAGATGCGATCAGCTATCCCTGAGGACTTTTCTCTACCTCTTTGTCTTCGTTCTCATTTGCGAATATCATGCATTCCACAAATTTTATTCGCTCTATTATTATTTCCACAAAAAACAATAAAACATACATAAAAATCTATTTTTTTTAACACAGTTGTCCATCCTTGCATAATTGCATCGCGGTAATCCCTTATCCATTGTGAACGATGAGCCCGCATCATACCATCTTGTACCTGAACTGAGTGATTAATGACGTGGCCGCTGGTTTGGGCGCTCGAGAGAGATGGATTGTGTTTTTGTAATGTTGCGCAGTTTGTGAGTTGATAAGCGGGTGATATTGCGAATTTTTGGATTGAATTTATATTAGCGATATTCACCTGTAGTTCTCTATCTGTATCGCTCTTTGCTATTTATATACGGTGGATCGACTAATGCGTATAAGTCGTCTATCATCTTTCGGCGAGTGGCAAAATTTGGAACTACAAATAAAAAAATATCAATTTAACGCATTGTTGAGATATGTCTTCATAATAAACTACAAGCATTTATACCCATAATAATAAAATGGGAAGAGAGAACTATTCTTATTAATTTGACAACAGCGTTTTTGGCGACAGAAGATCGACGCCCTATATCGCATTGTGTCACCAAAAACTGACAAGATGCCACGATTTTTCCATCAAGTTTTGTTTGCTTGTTTCTCGGTTCTGTGTATTGCTTTTTTTGTATAAATCCCTATGAATTCAACTAGGATTTAAAAAAATGCATTTATGGTAAAAATAATTTACCATTGGTAAATTAATAATTCTATATAAAAATATATATTGTTTGTTATATACTACGCACAAAAATTAAAGGATATTTTTTTTGATCCATTTTTTTTGGTGTTTTTTGAGAGTCTGTATCTTGGAGAAAATTGATTGTTAAGAAATTCAGAAACTAAAACTTTGAAGCTTGAAATGTCTTTTTTGCAGATCTGTGCTCTATTTCTTGATTGCTTGCTTAGTTGATAAGCAATCGTAAGAAAACTAACGAGAAAAAAAATTCCAATATTTTTCTAGATTTCAAAACCCTGCATTTACATGGGTAGTGTTTTTTTGTGACATCATTATAAAATTCCCGTAGATAATTTAATTGCCTTTAATTTGATATACCAGAAACCTCCGTGACATGATTTGGAGCTGACTTATGGTAAGTCAAAGTAAAAATGGCCTATCACACTTTGACATTGGATTACTCCATGAATATCAATTATGGGGAAAACAAAATCAGAATTTTAGTAACTTCAAAACATGTTCTATAAGATGGTATTAAAGTCTTATGATAATAAACAGTATTTCGAAGTAAAATTGTTAATTGAAAAAAAAGTAAAAAAACGGTTATTTATGGATATTCGGAAAACACTGCATATCTTTAGACAAAAGAAACTAACGAAGGATATCGTCGGTAACTTTTCAACCTTAAAGTATTCTAAAGACACTCTGAAAATTTCAAACTGCTCCGATTTGATTATCTTAGTGTTCGGAAGGTTTGAACTTACTGTATTCGTCAAAATTGTCGTAATAAGCATTTTTCGTATGTGATCGATTTTTGTCACTTCAGAATGCTTTTTTTGGTGATTATCCATATTCTTTTAATCAAATCATTTTTTCTAACGTTTTCTCTATTATCCGCATTTGTAAAAAACATACTGGCACTGTTTTACTATAAATCCGACGATGCAACCTCCCCGTAGTACGCTTTGGGTAACGCTTATGCCGGCGGTAAAACAGTGCCAGTATTTTTTTTACAATTGCGGAGAATAGTGAAAACGTTTGAAAAAAGGATTTGATTAAAAGAATATGGATAATTACTAAAAAAATATTCTCAATTTACAAAATCATCAGCATGCGAAAAATGCTCATTACGACGATTTTTGCTGAATACAGTAAGTTTAAACCTTCCGAACACTAAGATAATCAAATCGGAGCAGTTTGAAATTTTCAGAGTGTCTTTAGAATACTTTAAGGTTGAAAAGTTACCGACGATATTCTTCGTTCGTTTCTTTTATCCAAAGATATGCAGTGTTTTCCGAATATCCATAAATAACCGTATTTTTACCTTTTTTTTAGTCAACAATTTTACTTATAAATACTGTTTATTATCATAAGACTTTAATACCATCTTATAGAGCATGATTTGAAGTTACTAAAATTCTGATTTTGTTTTCCCCATGATTGATATTCATGGAGTAAATCAATGTCAAAGTGTGATAGGCCATTTTTACTTTGATTTACCATAAGTCAGCTCCAAATCATGTCACTGAGGTTTCTGGTATATCAAATTAAAGGCAATTAAATTATCTACGGGAATTTTATAATAATGTCACAAAAAAAACACTACCCATGTAAATGCAGGGTTTTGAAACCCAGAAAAAAATTGGATTTTTTTTTTCTCGTTGGTTTTCTTACGATTGCTTATCAACTAAGCGAGCAATCAAGAAATAGAGCACAGATCTGCAAAATAGACATTTCAAGCTTCAAAGTTTTAGTTTCTGAATTTCTTAACAATCAATTTTCTCCAAGATACAGGCTCTCAAAAAACACCAAAAAAATTGATCAAAAAAAAATATCCTTTAATTTTTGTGAGTAGTGTATTACAGATGCCATTCTAAATGATACGAATTATTTATTCACCGCGCTCACCACAGCGTCCGCTCCCTTAATTCTCTGATAGTTTGGATAGTACAAAGACAATGCTTATAACAAAATGTACGTATATATTATACAGCTGGCTTAGTAATAACCGCGGAACATTTGTAATAATTAGTACCAACCACCCAAGGTAATAGATCGTTTCTCACTGCGGAAGGGAATTTAATGTATATAGTTATTAGAAGGGTATTTATTGTTGGTGAGTTCTTTATTTAATTATCAGACCAGTCTCACAAATGAGATTTAAATTTTATTTTACAACTGTAATTAACGATTTGAATAATATATCTAGCGAAATCAGTATGTGTATATCGCAATATAAGGCACGGGCTTTCTCTATGAATAAGAAGGATCAAGCCTCAACTAGTTCACTACGCTATTCCATTGTGTGTTGGCAGACTTCATCTAACACGAACCATTGTTCCATATATTACGATAATAATATCTTATCGTGTATTATAGTGAAAGATAACAACATACCTCGACTGCCTCGGTGGCGTAGTTGTATTATGGTACGGTTACAAAGCTGAGGTCTCGGGTTCGAGTTCCGGGTCGGGCAAAGTGATATTGGGTTTTTCTATTCATTATCAGCCCGGAGTCAGGATTTTGTGCCCGATATGGCGATAGGCTCGCCCCCTATCATATCGTGGGACGGAACATGCATGGCGAAATGTGGGTGTCCTAGTGGCGCCTCTGCCTACCCCTTCGGGGATACAGGCATGAGTTTATGTATGTATGTATGTATGTATAACAATATATCTCGCTTGGGTATATCGGGACCACGTCAATACTCCCAATAAGTGCATACAAGTCACTTTTTCGTGCATGTACATATAAAAAATAGTCAATAACGTCATGCTTCCCTATCTTTTCTCAGTCCCTCGACACTAGTTTTAAGAGAACAACACTTCTACAATTCTGGAGATATGGACAATCATAGACAGTAATAATATTTACCAAATACCATCATAAAACTATGAGTTGATTCTTGTTACCCAGGATTTATCAAAAAATATTAAATATGTATTAATATGTGAATTGTATATTTGCCTATACTCTTATGTCAATTTATACTATGATTAATTTATAATGTACAATTGTTTATTTTCCCAAATAAATAAAATAAAATAAATAAATATTATTATCATATTAATATTATTTATATTTGTATTAAAACAGCAGCTTGGTTGAAAAGAAGGTAAGCTTGCCGGGAAGAATTAATCAATCTATGCGATATGGCCGCCCATTGAACTTATTTTTTAAATTGTATTTGTTATAGTTAATCACTGCGTAAATTAAGATATAAAATAAAGAGTATAAATAAAAGTATAAATAAACAGCAGAGCGACTATTTTAACTTATAGTACAGATAATGTAAACGATTATATCAGTTTTATTTACACATTTAAATGAGAAAATCTCAAAGCAATTAAACTTTTCAACGATTATTGCGACATAAATCTGTATTTAACTTTATTAAATTGATCCCATGTTGACCGTTCCGTTGAAGGATGGAGGGTTTATTTACCTTTTATTAGCTTTCACGTCTATCAACGCGCTGTGTTTTACAGGCATGAGCAGAGCATGATTAATTTTTTTGTTAATTTAGTTTGTACATTCATACATAAACTCACGCCTTTATCCCCGAAGGGGTAGGTAGAGGCGCCACCAGGACACCCACATTTCGCCTTGTATGTTCCTTCCCACGATGTGAGAGGGGACGAGCCTATCGCCATATCGGGCACAAATTTCTGACTCCGGGCTGATAATGAATAGATTTAGTTTGTGATGTTTGCTTTTCTACGAGTGGTCGTATCGCTTACCATCAGGGGAATGGCATGCTCGTCTCGCCATTCATCGCAATAAAAAAATATTGCCTACTTGGAAAGTGAAGAAAAAACACCGCGAATGCATACTTGACAGTTCTCTACATGACCTTTAAAGTTACGTGAGCTTCTCCATATACCACTTGATCAGGTTATTTGACTTGTTGTCTTATGAGACGAGTACAAAAATAAAAAAACGAGAAAATATAGATGTGCTAAAACTATGTACGTATAAATCTAAATACAATATATTCTACAGCTGAGCATGGCCTCACCTTCACGGTATGTAAGGTGAACTTGGAATTGACTCTAGCAAATTAATCCAATTTACTTTATAGAATATTATAAGACTAACTAAACTAGTCTAGCCATTGAGTGGCTAGTTTAATATCAGTATTTTCCAGCCAAACTAAATCTATAATTTGGTTTAACGGTAATTGTTAAAACCTAAAAACAACCACTAGAATTTATAATAAATACCATCGAACCTACCATCGAATCGAGTCTTGTAGATATCAGAAACTGCAAGAGACTTTTCAGTCTAACAAACACCCAGACCCGAAACAAATACTTGTGATTCAAACAATATTCGTTTCGGTGCGGGGGTTCGAACCCGCGGCTTCTCGTTTCACAGCCAGCGTCCAACTGCGCCACGAAGTCTGTCAAAAATTAAAGGCTTTTCTAGGTTTTTGCCAGTAATCATGGTAATTTCCTATGTCACATTATTGCAAAAGTATCTAAAATGTACCAATTGAGCTGCAGTCCTCTGATTTAAAATATAGATACTTATGGCAAACAAATGAATGAGATCCGATAAACTTAATACATTGTAAAGAGCCAACAAAAGCTGTTTTTATGGTCTGCTTATCGGATCCTTTGTTCACTTTATTTCATGGAGTTTTGATATGAACTGTGTAACATTTTGCTTTAAACTGTGATCACACTTTGTAACTTTTCAACAATCGTTTGCTAACTGCGAAAGGGTGGCTAAAGTATTTTGTTCAAACAGTTACTTTCCAATGGATGGATAATTTGAAACCTAGTGTTTAACAAATCGTTTTCTAAACTTCTGTTTATTGAACTCAAAGCTTTGGATTTTTGGACGTATTTTTTGGTTGGGAATTTTTGGATTGGTCTTGATGTTTTATTTTGATTTTTTGTTACTCGGTAAATAATAACATTTCCTAATTATGAAAGGACATAACTTCGCATAAATAAATCATTAAACGTACCGTCACTTCCACAGAATAATAATATAGAAAGACCAGCAGATGATACGAGAAAGAGCAAAGTTGAGTCAATTATGTCTATTACATAGAAATCTATAGCGCGGAAATTAAAAACTTTGTTGTACATACATACGTACATAAACTCACGCCTTTTTCCCACAAGGGGCAAGCAGAGGTGCTACCAGGACTTCCACCCTTCGCCTTGTATGTATATTAAAATATATTTCATACATTTATTCCGTTCCTATAAATATCTACTGTCTTTTTTCTCTGCTATCCTTCACCGTCAAAGACTACCGACGCATCCATGTTTTTATGTCTTGTAAGTGTAAAATCCAGTTTTGCTGTGGTCTGGTGATAAATATCTACATACATAGAAACTCATTATTCTTTATACCCATTTATATCCTACAAAATCACCACGCCAATCCAGCAATCCACTTAAACAAAATCACATTAACGTTCATTTATATATCTGATTAAAGGGGCTTACAGAGCACTTACTTATTACCCCTAATGCCGCCACAATACCCCACACATCGAAAACACATTCGAACGCCTTTGTTACAGTTTAAAAGCATGTGAGGGAGGGTAGACGGATAAATTGAAAGACATGCAAGTAGGTTGAATGCGCTGTACTTGTGTATATGTGCTACTTAACGCGTTCGGAGTTTGTGTATTTTGTTTGGTTATATTTTATTAGGTACTTGGGAGGTGTATGAGACGTGTATGGTAGGTAGTGATATTTGTATTGGTGCGGATAGTATATTAATAATCATGGGGCTGAATCTAGTATGTCGTTTTGGGTTTGTCTTGTATGTGTCCGGTTTCGACAAGGGCATAATTGAGTCGATCGACGTAAGTGATTTTATTTCTTCGTTAAAAAATATTGGTAGCCTTTATGACATACGTTCTAAATGTTATGCCCGCAGAAAGTCAGACCGACACGTCGTTACGTCAGTAAGAAACAAGATAATCCAAAAAACATAGTTCGTCACTTAAAATATGAAGCTTTATTTTCTTACTTAACTTTATATTTCACAACAGGATTGCAACTTTAAGTTGCCATAATATGAATATATCATGGAATCCACAACATTTTGGTATTTATATCCATCAAAGAGCATTAATTACACCACCTGCGAACCGAGTCAACAACAGCTTATTAGTTAAAGCATCTGCTCACTAACAAATGATAATTCCTGGTAATAGACTTAAATAAGAGTTATATCTTGTTTCAATAAACTACTTAAATTATCTATGTTACCCCATTCACAACTCCATAAATTGCTCTACTTTTAAGTCGTGTTATACCCCACTTTAAAAGATACCTCTAGACACTCCACGTTACCCAATCCTATACAAGCAGTTATAGTACGTTCCACGCTGTTGTTTGCAAAGCTATTAATCTCTCCGGAGACCCGTGGGAGGCGCATCTACCGATCGTACCGATGCCCCAGTAATTGCGGGGAAAACTACAATTAGTTTTATAAATGCCTATGTTATTCTGAGAGGTAAATCTCGTAGTGGAACGTTCTTTATGCCAATTGGTAACTTTATATCGGGTAGTTTGTTTTATTTAAATTGGGGGAGTTTAGTACCTGATTTATAATGTGCTTTTTGTTTCCTTTTCTTTAAATAAGTGCCCAGTTAAATACTAATTTACCGATATGAAAATAAAAATGGTGAGTTAATGAAATATTTCGGCTAATATAAATGATTCAGTGAGAAAAGTTTAACATTAAACAGGTAACATATAATTTGTACCAACACTTATTTCGTACCTGAAATAAAAAATCAATAATAAACTTTACTTTTAACCCATTACCAAACGCAAACTTTACCCTGAGTAAAACAGCATATTGTAGAGATTTTCATAACACGGTTATTCCTGCAGTGTAGTTTCTCAAATATCTAATATAAGGGAATTTTTGATTTACAGGCTACAAATTTTTTTATTTAATAACACATACATTACGGAGCTACATTAGACGAATTACCCCAAACGATTTTCATTGCAATAAATCACTAGCAGCTATTCAAAACTATGGTCATAACTGGATCTATAAAAATCAAAACAATACTTAAAGAAAATATTGGCCCAATCTTGTAAAAAAATATTATGCAAAAATAGTAAAAACATGATAAAAATATAAAGACTAATAAATTTCACTGAACCTCAAAACAACAACTTCGCTTTGTAAAGATTGTGGAAACAATATTCGGAACGGAAAGTCTTTCTGGGAAGTGGAAGGAACTGGTATTGTACGTAGAGGATAAGATTGTCGCTGGAAAAATACGACCGCAGCGGCGCTGAAATATCGCAATTCATTTATAAATAGACTACCGGATGTAGTAAACTTTGTTTATTAACTATCGCTTACCTCGTTTTATTTTTATGCTCATCCCATATGGGGTAATAGAGTGACTTTGAAATACGGTTGATATAATAGAGATATCCTGTATCGATACCGGATTAAAGAAGAGGTTGAGCTGTTGTATTTCGTGTGTATTAGATTGAAAAAAACGGAAGAACAATACACCTTTCTTTAGTATCTCTCTGTCTTCTCCCATTTTGAAAGGCCAGCAACGCAATTACACTTCAAGCGGTTATCATTTTCACGAGCAGCGGTAACCATCTACCACCAGGTGTGCTGCATACTCATTAGCCTTGCAATAAAAAACACAGCTCAAAATGCGCAAAATTATACCTCCCATCAAAAACGGATATTAAATTAATGTTACCCCCATTCAATCACGCAATACCCCGTGCACTGTTCCATTAAAATTTATTTTCGTCGAAATTTTAACAAAAATACACCCACATTTAACCCCAATGGGGTAAAGATCCAACTATCAAATATTGTCCCATCAGCTTCCAAATGAAAAAAAACAGCGTTGTTGTGACGCAAAATATTTTCCCAACGCAAACTGGATAGAGCACGCACTCGGCCGGCGTTGAGTGGCGCACTTCTGCCGAGCCGTATTTATCCGAATTATTCGGTATCGATAACTCAGTTTCGCTTAATAATACGTTTTAATTCTTGCGATGGACAGTTCGAAGCGATCCTTGATTAATAATCGTCTATCGTGTGTGTTCAGCGCAGTCGGAGTTTAAATACTAATTTGCTTGGTTTCAATTTGAAAAATTATGATTTTGCATTCTAATATTCATGGCCTGTTCAATCAACGGAATCGATTTTTTTTATCATTTACGGCCTTATTCATAGACGGATGTAAAACCTATTTATGTTTACGATGGTTTTGTCTTCATCGCTCAAACTGAATTCTAAAGTCGTTCGAAAGGGACATCATATTCGATAACTAAAATAGGTTTAAAATCTGTCTTTGAATAAGGCCTGTGCGTTATCTGTTGGGTATTATTCTCGACTACTAAGATAAACTACTACATTGGGTCATGTAGACGAAACATAAGGAAGAAAAGAAGGCAGCCATAATTGTATCGGTGGTTGATAATATTTTGTTTAGGGTTGCACTTAATATCCTCTGGGATGTCTTTAACAATGAATTGGCTGGGTTTTAGTATCAGGCTTTAACTAGATATGTAACAAATTGTGCACGGAGTGTAAACTTGCCTCATGCCACTTTCCAGGACTGGAAGGTTGAAACTCAGATATTATACCCTTTCCACGGAGTTTTTAATTGATAACTTAACACTTTCTAAAAAAGAATATTCAGTATTGTGCCTACATATACTTTCATAACCACAATAAACAGAAAAGCGAGAATAGAAATGTTTTTGCCGACAATATTCTTGGCCAGTTATTTATAGGGCTGTGACAGCTGTATTATTGGAGTTATTCCTTATTTGTAGTTGAGTTAGAATGTTTGTATTTGCAAGTTTCCCGATACTGTGTAGGCTGATTTTATATTACTTTAGTTTCATCATCTCGATGGATCCTCTGTTGATACAACTTAGCAAAAGTATTGCTTTATTGGTTTTCAGTTTGTCTTTCGCAAAAAGTTCTTTCGGTTTTTTGTGAACTGTACAGAACTATATTACAAAGTCGTTTCGTCGAGTAATAGCCTCTTCTTTCGTTTTTCTACTAGTAATTGTTTAAGTTGTTAAAATATAGTCAAAGAATTTAATATTTTTATAATTAATTTATATTAATGTTGTGTCATATGTATGAGGCTGTTGAGTGTATTTATTTATTATTTCCCCAGGGTGGGGTAACGTCACAGAAATAATCCTATGTAATTCTTTCAAATTGCATCGCAGTTTAGCCTCTCATGTTACATCAGTAAAATTATAGTTGTTAATATACTCAACTTTTTTTTATTCGCCTGATGGTAAGCGATACAACCGCTCACGGACAGTAGAAATACAAACACCATGACTTACAAAGCAATGCCTCGCAATTCCACTGCGACTGCGTTATTTAACAAACATCCTCCCAAGTTTCAAGCTTTAAACAGTATTCTCCATAAACACGAAATTATTAAAGCTGATCTCTCAAAGAGCCAAACAAACATAATTAGACAGCGGGAAGCGCAATCCACTCGTCAACAAGCAACTCGAAATACACTCGTAACAACAACAAATCATAATTTAGCGAATCGTAAAAAATACAGAATGGACTTCATTAATTAATAATGAAAAATGTTAAGGAATGAACGCTCGAGTGTGCTCGACGAAAAAACATGGCATCAAAGTGAATTCCTGCAAATTAGAAGAGAGAATTTTAAGAAAAAAAAACGCACACTCTTGCCCGTTTTAACTCCGTGTTCTGTATTAATAAAGGGCGCGTACTGGCGGGGCGAAAAGTGTTTGTTTAATTATTCTCTTGTAGTTTTATTAGAATTAAAATATTGAGTGGGACTTTATGAATAAAATATTTCAGTTTTCCATTAGAGCATTGTCAGAGAGGACGTTAGTTTCTAAATACAATTTAATTATTCAGCCCTGACATTAGATGCTAGAAGTATTAAAAACTTTACTATAATATTAAATATCACATATACACAATTTACAACCAATAAGCCGAAATATTTACCAAATAGTAATCGTAGAAAAATATATTTGTCAATACTCAATAGGCTCCGTTGAGCAATTGGTTAACAAACTGTCTGGAAACAAGAGCGTTTGACCTCCATACAAAGATACAATATTAAGTTTCTGTGATCCAAATATATTTGTATTTGATCTGTGTATTGTGAAACCAAAACTTGTCTTATTGTTTCTCATACTCATGACTGTACTGTACTGGATCAGCCCATATAATATGTCCACTGCGGGGCACGAGCCTCAGCTACAATCAAGAGAGCGATTGAGACGGGTTAGGCCGCATAGTCCACCACTCTGGTCTAGTGCGGGTCGGCGGACCTTAGCTACCGAGAATCGCTTGCAGGATTCTTCACGATGTTTTCCTTCACCGTCATAGTTGGAAGTGATTGACTATCTATACACACACAACTCTGAAAAGTCAGAAGTGTGCCATGGAATTTAAACCTGCGACCACCGTGTGTTTGCGACCAACTTTTATTGTGGAATATCTATTTAATGTGTATTTATTATAATACCAATTTATTTTATAAAGTCAAGCAAATGTTATAATCAGAGAGCACGGCACAACTAAAACGGTAAAGGAAAATATCGGGCGAAAACCTGCATACCATAGCCATTTGCAATAATTTCTATGGTGTTTAAAGTCCGCCAACCTGCACTAGGTCAGCATAGTGGACTATATAGCCTAAACTCTCTCACTCGTGCTCTCGATTGTAGAGGAGGCTCGTGCCCGGCAGTCAGACGTACATGAGCTGATAAAGATACAGTTATAGAATATTACCACAGTAAGTTTGTGGCTGATGGTGGGAATCTATCATCTATACATAATATAATACATTTGTAACCGATCGATGTCTGTACATGGAATATAAATGAGAAAAACCTAATATAGGGGTTTGTATTAACGTAATAGAACCCGAAACAATGATTTTGGGAAAATTTGTCTGTTTGTCTGTGCAGTTGTGCGCGATGAACTCAAAAAACGTATTAATGGATTTGGATAAATTTGGTATGAAGGTAGCTGACATCCTGGATTAACACTTAAAGCTACTTTTTATCCTGAAAAAATTAATGTTCCCGTGGGATAAGGAAGGAATTCCGATATTTGTTACTTATTTATACTCAAAGGGCTGGGATGGCACTGGGTTACATGCCTTGAGGGAGATGGAGACTGGATGCGCGGGATATAACGGGACGGGACGGGATGGGAAATTCCAAATAAAGTTAATTTCAAATAAAGTTAATAACACAGACGAAGTTTGCTAAACTAGTCTTAAATAAATGTACAAAAACCTGAATGAAGCGTCCTGCATCCAACTATTTTATATTTCTCTAAAATTAAATAAAACCACTTGTGCAGCACAATGTACACGGAGCGGGAGCTGAGCGACAATTCGTCGCGCACGTATGAGGTGTATAATGAGCGATTCACGAATTTCTTAACCGGCTTAAATCTCCTTCATTTAATTCTACACCAGCACTACATTCTTGAAGATTTCTTATTTATCTCCTTTCATGACTATAATAGTCAAATGTGCTTGAATAGAAGCTCTATATTAACCCATTTAATATAGTACTGGTAATTAGCTGTAGATAAAAACATTATGAAAAATCCTGCATACATACAAATTCGCCACTAAAATTTTAAATCTGAGGAATGTTATTCAAAACAATTAATTAGCCAGCGTAATGGAAATCAATCTACTCAGTAGTTTCTTAGACCGCTCCGTGACCACGAAAGCTGGAAAGCAATCGAAACGTCGGGAAATTAAAAAATGTAAAACTTAAACCAAATCGCGAAAAAATCCGTAAAAAATAGTTTTATTTAAATATCACTCTAATCTCTGAAAATAATTTAAGTATGAAATTTAGACGTCTTCGTCATATAATAAGCAACAGGGCAGTGCCATTCAGTGACACGAAAATAGCTTGATCTAAACGCCATCTATTTCATGCACAAATATTACCAATTAGTAATTGACAACATAAGAGGTATATTATTATATAACAAAACAAAAACGAAAACCCTAGACTAAAACAAGAGCCAATAGTTGATAACCGGAAGCCAGTTTATCAAGCTAAATCGAAAGGCCACATCTTGCGGCACGCTAACTTAATATTCCATAACTAAGGGGATTACATTACCCCACCGTCCAGCTTAGAGGGACCCCACACGGCATTCTCTAAGACAGGGGCTCCCAATATTTTTCAGATCACAGCGCATATACCAGTTTACTATTATGTCGCGGCGCCACAACTTATCTACCTATTCGAATTAGATAGGAACAATAATAAAAAATATATACTGCATTTGGGTCTCTCATATGTGAGAAGCCGCCTGGGTAGGTCCACCGCAATGTCTATTTCTCCCGTCAAACAGCAGTGTAAATGCACAGTTGTGTTCCGGTTTGAAGGAAATTGTGACCAGAGTAACTACTGGACATAATAACACTTAACATCTTATGTCTCGGATGGCAAGTGCAGTTGATTGCCAAGCATAATGCAAGCGTAATTTATGGTGTTGTTTGGTTTTGCTACTATCCATTAGCTGTCGTTTCGCTTACCATTAGATGAAAGGCATGCTCGTCTCGCCATTCATGGAAATATAAATTAAATAAATAATATTGTGAGAGAGAATTGCTTCACGTCGCCCTCCTTCACTTTCTACGGCGCACCGTTTGAGAACCTCTGTTCTAAGATAGTTATTTTGATTGTACTCCGGGGGACGGATTTCGAGCTATGTTCGTCGAGTTTCGCTTAACGAGCAGCTCACGGCGCTGATTCTAACAAATTTGGGCATAAGCTATTTTAAAGCAGATTTTGCGGAGCTTTTGAGGTATTTCTTCGAATTCCGTGTTATGGCTTGCTAGTGAATTTTGTGCTCTCATTATAATTTCGAGGTTATGACTGGAGTTAAGGTGCATTATGCATTTTTAGACGTGTTCTCGAGTGGAGACCGCGCCTCGGCAAACGTAGTGTAGGACGCCCTCCAGCCAGGTGGAGCGACGATATTCGTGGGGTGGCTGGTAGCGGTTGGCGACGATGGGCTGAAGATCGAGCCCAGTGGCGTGCTATGGGAGAGGCCTATGTCCAGCAGTGGACGCAGAAGGGCTGATGATGATGATGATGATGATGATGCATTTTTTAATACTAATTAACGTTGTAGGTATTAGATATTATGAAGTGGTTTTAGTATATACTTACACTCACATATATACATAAACTCACGCCTTTATTCCCGAAGGTAGGCAGAGGCGCCACCAGGACACCCACATTTCGCCTTGTATGTTACGTCGCACGATGCGATAGGGGGCGACCCAATCGTCAATTAATTCCTGACTCCGCACTGATAATGAATAGAAAAATCCCATATCTCTTTGCCCGACCCGGGACTCGAACCCGAGGCCTCAGCTTTGTAACCGTACCGTAATACGCCACCGAGGCAGTGGTATTAGTAAAGTTTCTTTACACGCAGTAACAGAGCAGTCGATCAACACTATTGTACACTGACTGCAGTTTTATTAGGTATTTATTAATTTTAAGTTGTAATCTCTAGTTAATATGTATGTTTTGTGTCTTTTCTACTGTTCTACTTGTCTAATCAATACTTTATAATGTTATGCATGCCTATAAAATACGTTATGCTGTGTAATGTGTCATTTTTTAATTACTCTTAGTCTAAGTTATTGTATGCGTAATGTAGTTGGTATGCTTATTAAATAAAATAAAATAAAAATAAAATAAATATAAATTAACATATGATTATGAATTCGAATACCAGGAAACACTAATTAGATTTTTCAGGTACCATTACTACGTACATCATTAAATCCACTGAAAAACTAGAGCATTCCGTTCTTCCATTTATAAATATCAGCACTAACATATCAAAAACGCTTCAAATCCAATCTTTATGACTGTCACGCACTCAAAAAGCTTCAAACGGGTTTTAAAAGGAGTACACGATATCCACACACACTAGACATAACCACACAGAGACCCACGAAAATATGATGCAAACTGCAGGCCAGCATAATTTTGTTAAACTTTCGGCAATAACCATCTCTCGTAGACACTCTATAATATGGACTGAACTTACCGTTATATTATATCTTCTAGTCACTATCATGCCAGTCTTAAAATATGATACTAAAATAGTAACACAGCTCCACTTAAGAAAACAAATACGGCACTCAAACTATCCCCACAAAAATCTGCCTCAAATCCTTGACTGACACGCACGCACTGACGATTCTATCCATCAACACGGCCATTGTACCCAAGTAGTTCCACAATGTTGCCAAGTTTTGACGTCGGCGTAACGAGGGTGCTCATTATCAAGCCCTTGCAAACTGCTGTCGACTAGGATTAATCTCAATACTGAGTGTGGACCCTGTTTTGATTGTACCCACTTGAATGTGCGTTGTCAAGTGTTTGTACATTCGTAATATAATGTATTCTAATAAATATACACTTAACGCTTACATATAGAGTTCTGATATGATACTAGCACCCGAATACCCAAACGCCATCTAAATATTAAGTTGCACTTAAATACTCATGTGCCACTTAATCAGTACATTTTAACAGGACTTGCGTAGTTAAGTGCAACATAATATTTAAGTGGCGTTTGAGTATTCAGGCGCTAGTTTTATATCGTTTAGCAGACCCTACGTGACACTTTTCGGTCTCACTAACAACGAGACCTGAAATGAGTACTTGTGTAACACTCATTTTATTTGTGTTGGGAATTGTACCCGCAACCTCTCGTTTCACAAGTGTCTAACCAACTGTGCTACGGAGGTTGTCAATGTATTCAAAAGATACATTATAGCTAAGAGAGGTTCGATAATTATGTTGTTACGTAGATAGTATGTCGATAGGTGGTAAGGTCCCTTATCTTTCTGAAGTCCTTCCAAAGTGCCGATGGAGAAACGTCTGGTTATAAGCCGGTAAAAAATCCGGCATACCCTGCTCAAACCAAAAATTCGAGAAGATAATCCCCACGAAAAAAGGATCCTTCAAATTCGAGAGTCCTACTGGGTGGGAAGAACCGTTTTGTCTTTTTCCACTTCCAAATATTAATGTGCAAGTAACACTTTTGTTTTTCGATTTAAAGGATATCGCAAATGAGACAAGTGCATTCCATTACCATACTCTGTCATTTTAAGTACTGAATCGTTTGGCTCCCGTTCATGTGACGCCAAAAAAATTACCCATTGGATTACTGGCTTTAACAATAATTTGTATAATCTAACATACAATAATGCAGCGACAGACAGCCGCTCAAATCCCGATAATATAAAATTAAATACAATCTGCGGCCAGTAACAGGACGTTGCTTCAATCAACACCGTACTATTCGATTCAGTTATGTACTATAGTAACAAACTCGATTAACTCTCCCATTTGTGACGTCAAGGCAATCATAATGTCGTTAGCAGCGAAAGAACATCAATGTTGCAAACTCATCACAAATTGAAAGATCTTTTCGGCCGTTGTGGTTTTTGTGGAGTGAAGGACCATTGAAAGCATAGATTCGGTTAGAAAATAGAATGGTGACGTTATGAAATGGTAAAGAAGAGTTTTATGAACTAACATCGGATAATATAATATAATCACAATTTAAAATAATTTGAATATAAACTATTTTATAAAACAACAAAATAAAATTAAACACATATTATTTAGAGACTGCGGGTTCGATCCCCGCACCGGTATTTGTTTCGGGTCTGGGTGTTTGTGAGACCGAAAAGTCTCTCGTAGTTTCTGATACCCACGACACAAGACTCGATCTTAGTGTGGGGTCAGGACTATGTATGAGACTGTTGGGTGTATTTATTTATTTATTTATTTACATAATATTTTTGAGTAAAGTAGCGCTCTTTCCGTTGTTTGTTGTCTAAAAGCTATCTTATGGCATAAAACTTTTTTGCATATACCCAATATCGGGCAAATTAGGATTTGAATATTATGATTATGGCGTAACCTTTCATATTAATTGTAGTCACATGATTAATTGAGTTAGATTATATTTTTTCATCAAAAAGCGCGAGATCTCAACTTTTGCTACTACTTCTGATATTCGCATAAATCAGTGTAGCGATAGACAAGTCGCCCTTTAATAATGAAATAGGTATAATTAAAATAAATAAAGATGAAATGTCGCTTCTATGTCAACTTATCATAGACAGTATCCCGTTTTTCCCGTTTCCATA
This sequence comes from Deilephila elpenor, assembly GCA_949752805.1. Classification (NCBI taxonomy): domain Eukaryota; kingdom Metazoa; phylum Arthropoda; class Insecta; order Lepidoptera; family Sphingidae; genus Deilephila; species Deilephila elpenor. Next base: position 14,581,315 of record OX457097.1, on the reverse strand, counting down.
GCGGTAAAGGAAAAATTCGGAAGAGCCGCACGCATTTCATATCACAACCACTTTTATCTTTTTTCCACTCGTTCATTCCTTTATGAGAGAAAATTTATTTCGTGGTATATCATGCGATTTGTGTCGGATTATTCATAAATCTGTTCGGAGGTTTACGGCCGTATATGGGTCAGGTTTTGTAAATACTTTTCATGGAATATCTACCTATTACTAGATTTGATCGCGGCTTCGCCTGCGTGCTAAAGATTACTAGGAACACAATTTTTAGTCTAGATATGAATTTGATATCCATTGATGTACCACATATCTCTTTATCATTCAGGCATTAAGTTACAAAATGCAAATTATTTTTTTTTTTTTCTCTATTTCAAGGATGTCGGCGTCGACGAATCTTCCCATGTCAGATGTATTATTCAAGTTGATAAGGCGTGTTTTTAAGCCGTTCTACCTAGTTTCCACAGCCTAATTATAATTTGTTTTTAATTCTTCGGGAAATATTTGTTTTCTAAGTAAAAAGTACTTCATATATTTTTCTGTTTTACAACGTGTGTATAATTTCATAATGTTCAAACCAAATCACTTTCCGAGTAATTATATAAGTAAGAATGTTCCGTGTTAACACGTGAAATACCTTATTTGGAGCTTACGTAAAATTGTTGATGTGGGTTTTCCTGATTACATATTACATATAACACATCTGAATTTGGTAATTATCGACAAGCTGATTATAAAACAAATATTTGAGAATGATAATCCTTACGAAGGAGGTTGCTTTATAATGAAGTACCAGAAATAGCAGTTTCAAACTATCGTTAGTTATTTTCCTTTGGTTTCTAGGTGTTCAGATAACAGAAGAAAAAATAGTTTTTTGCCTAAAATTACCCTTTTCCTTTATTTTTTCGTATGTCATTACTTCCCATATATTTTTTTTTTAATTAGCAACATTATCGAATGGCGTAATAATACAGCATAAGTTTTTTTTTTCAAAATCATCGGATTCGATTCCTCGCCAGGAATATAGATTTTTCAAAAATACTGTATACTGGATACAGTTGTAGTTTTTATCAAAATTGGGCTCGTGACTCTTTCCAGCATTTTTCGCTATTCTTCATAGTTTTGGGTTTAGCTATCGAGGTCCTTTTGCATGCTGTGATCTATAGTAATTGAAGAATACGGCACACTGTAAACTGTAATAACGTATCCTTTGTTGGAGGTCCTCAAATAAATAGAATAAAATCATATTCTGATTTGATCTCGTAACAATAATTTTTATATCCCCTACTATTAATAGATAAGTAAACTTAAGCCTCCTTAAGAAGACCGATTCGTTTCAAATAAAATCCGTCAAATAAACCTTTAGGAGACACGTTTCTTACCCACACAAGTGTCTTAGATACTTGAAACCTAGAATTAACAGAAACCTAGTCTTCAAGCTGTTCAATTTACGCGTTTACAAGGGTGTACACTTTACAAGTCTGAACGAATAATTGTTAATTTATATGCGCATCTTGTGAATACTAAACACTCTCGTCGGGAGCGGTGACAAGACGTTGCATTAAATAGTGCAGAATAACATGATAGAGTTAAAATGTTGAGGGACATATACCATATGCTAGGGGACGCCACTTTCATTACGTAATTTTTAGGTTATAAACTGATTAATTTGTTTATTGTAGTTTCATCTTTGCTGGGCATAGACTCTTTCGTTTAAGTTGAAAGGAGGTAGTAATACAACTTTTAGGTTTGATTGGTGAAAAAACATACTTCCTATTTTTTTTTCCTTTCATTAAAACCTATCTATATTATCTAATTCTATACTTATGCCAGAGTTATCAGCCACTATCATTCAGCTTCGTTACTCCAAATATTAAAGTCACTTCCTCAAAAGCGACAATAACTAAGCTCCAACTTCAACCATTCCATAATTTAATCCGCATTGTCCCGACTTGCCGAACTCCTGCATAATGGGAAGGAAGCCTAACTCTTGTCTGTCACTTGACGTGGCGTGCGCGCAGTATGCCACACATCTTGAAGTCGTTACGTCATAAGTTTGACGTGTGACGCAGTTCACGTGGAATAAGGGCTTGAGATTAATTCTATTTCTGTAACAAGTGAGGTGTGGCTGTAGATTGTTTAATTACCGTGTTTGATCCGAACTAGCGTAATTTGTACTAGCATGAAATGTACAGGGGTTTTACATAATTTCTCTGCATATTTTTAAGTACCATGTTCAATACAAAATTAATAGTATGCTCAGTTAGTGAGTTCAGCCTGCTACGTGAAAAAGCGAACATTGCAGATATTTCCATATAATCTGACATAAAAGAAACAGCAGCTTCAAGGCTATTATATGTAAGCACATGGACATCATGGTTTGTATTAATTAAAAAGTTGGATATATTTGTTTCTTATGGGTACCATTTTCTAGCTACTTATTTTAAACGCCCATTATTATAGTAATCATGGTGGCACCACAATGAAAAGTCCTTCATAATGTATATTCGGTTGCGATCACGCTGGTGTTTAATTTTGTTAACCGGAGAGACAATCTTTGTATATACTATTTATATCGTACTTCACTTACTATCAGCTACAATGGAAAGCATAAATTGTTTTATAATTCATGGTGTTGTTTGGTTTTGCTACTGTCCAATAGCAATCGTATCGCTTACCATCAGACGAACGGCATGCTCGTCTCGCCATTCATTGCAATAATAAAAATAAGCTACATTATTCTATATCGTGCCACTATAAAACACACCATTGTCTATTTACAACTTCCAATACAATATAACCCAAGTACAAACTGCATTAAGTCCTTGCACTCGAGATGTTCTCGTTAAAGGCATTAGCTATTTATTACGTAATACACGCCGCGAGCTGGATTGTTGTTAGTGGATCGAATAGAACTAAAGAACATAGAGCTGTAAGATTTCCGTACAGCTAACTTACTTGATTGATTTATTTTATTGTAATGAATGGCGAAACGTGCATGCCATTTGCCTAATAGTAAGCGATACGACCGCTCATGGACAGTAGGAAACAACACCATGAATTACAAAGGAATGCTTGGCATTCCACTGCGCTCGCCATCCTGAGATTAAAGCTTTCTGAAGAAAGTTGAGTTTCATAAGTTTTTCACCTTTACTATGGAAACCAAATTTAATCTACACGTGCGATTGTGCAAACCTAGAATGATATAGGTTCTGAAATCGAAGAAATTTGTTTCGTTCAGACCTTTCGTCTTCAAAAAGGCTCATAAACATTCATATTTTCATAAATCACCAAGAACATTATCGTCTAGTTTCTATAGACTTCCTATGGTAGCTATGTAACGCAGATGTTTACTAGACCGTCTCCTCATTTTCTTATAAAACCATATAATACAATTCTTCACATCCCGGTAGATAACCGGTTAAGTTTATCCGTGACACGGCAGTATCTTGCGAGTGAAGGGGCGCAACTCATAACATTACAGGTGAAAGCTATCTTTGTTGTGAGCATCACAGTGTAGGAAGCAGTAGTGAAGATATTCAATACAATATTTTTATAGGATTTTTTTTAGTAGACTGCCACTGTGGCATAGTTGTACTACGGTACGACAAGAAAGCTGAGGTCTCGGGTTCGAATCCCGGGTCGGGCAAAGTGATATTGGGTTTTTCTATTCATTAATTATCAGCCCGGAGTCAGGAATTTGTGCCTGATATGGCGATAGGCTCGCCTCCTATCACATTATGGGACGGAACATACAAGGCGAAATGTGGGTATTCTGGTGGCGCCTCTGCCTACCCTTTTTGGGATAAAGGCGTGAGTTTATGTATGTATGTATGTATTTTTAGTAGGTATCCGGGTGGCTAGGAATAACCTACCAGTATGTGTTCTTGTTTTTATTGCGTTGAATGGCGAGACGAGCATGCCATTCGCTTGATGGTAAGCAATACGACCGCTCATATTGCGAATATGAGCAGTCCGCGCATCATGTACTTTGGGAGTGTAGTCTTTGGCAGAATGAGCGTAAAACCATGCTAGATAGTATGCAAATAACATCTGGTGTTGTATACTACATGGACCTTGTGGAGACTAGGAAGAATTTCCGTGCTTTCCGGCGATTTTGCCATACCTATTATTGGAATCAAGTATAACAGCTTACATATTAGGTCCCATTTAAATGTAATAATCACTATTCCGTGGTGCTTTACAGCTGGCTTCTCTGGCTGTAAATGTCTTTATGCGAGGTTATTATTTACCTCTTTAGTTCATTGTTTTGTCACCCGCTTTATTAGAGAGGGAAGTGGACAATAATTTATTTCCAACTCCTCCTATTAATTTAACTTTTTGATTGATTTCGTTGCGGGTTAAAGACAAGTTAGACATTCCCGGAGACGCGCTGAGCTTCAATGCTCAGTGTCATTAATATGCGTGCCACTGTTGATCCTGGCTTACAGGAGTTGCAGTGGCGGGTGTGAGGGCGGGACAGTCTCCTAATACGACCGCTCATGGACATAAGCAAAACCAAACAACACCATGAATTACAAGCCAATGCTTAGCATTTTACTGGACTCGTCATCCTGAGACTTTAGGTGATAAGTCTCATTACGTGCAGTAGTTACTCTGGCTACAATGTCTTTCAAACCGGGAGAAATAAACATTGTGATGGCATCTACCTAGGCGACTTCTCACATATGAGAGACCTACCACCAGTATTTTGTCACCGATAATTTCAACCATTGAACGATATGCAACACCAAAATTTTTATTCAGCATTTATGTAAGGTTTTCTGTTACAATTGTACCATACCAAGCAAGTCGGCCTATTTGTAGTGAAGCTTTAATTGGTGGCCTGTTGGTAACGGACCAGACGCGGCTGCCTACACGTGCACGGTGGTCGCGGGTTCAAATCCCAGGGCACACCTCTGACTTTTAGGAGTTATGTGAGTATTGATAGTAAATCACCACGCACTTTTAACGGTGAAGGAAAACATCGTGAGGAAACCTGCATACCGTAGCGATTTTAAAGAATTTTTTACGGTATGTAAGTCCGCCAAACCGCATTAGGCCAGCGTGGTGGACTATATGGCCTAACCACTCTCAATCGATTCTCTCGATTGTAGAGTAAGTCCGTGCCCTGCAGTGGGACGTATATGGGCTGATATAGATAGACAGAGATTTAATTACGATACGATATAAAGGAAGGCTAAACAGCGTACGGTTGTTATATAAGCTTGTCTTTATCTAATCGATCAAAAAATAAAACAGTGTACAAATTATAGAGTGTGTGTATATAATTTGTGATCCATACGAGGAAAATAATTTGCTGTTTTTGCGTGGTGGCCTATTTACTGAGCCCTCTCTACCTAACTCTTGCTTGTAGATGAGTCTCGTGGTCAGCAGTGAGCGAACATATGCTGTTACACTAACATACAATTTCACATTCATAGTTCTGACCCCACATTAAGATCAATGAAGTCTTGTGTCATGGATATCAGAAACTACGAGAGACTTTGCGGTTCACAAACACCCAGACCCGAGACAATAAATACTTGTGGGCTACACAAATATTTGTCTCGGTGTAGGGATTGAACCCACCGCCTCTCGTTTCACAGCCGGCGTCTAACAAACAGCGCCACGGAGGCTGTCAATACCAAGTTACCTACGCAGCCACTTCAAACCGGACTTGCACTACTGAATTCGAGTTCGCCAGCTGGTTGTAATGAATTTGGCTCGCCACGCACGCACACGCGACTTGGGGCGCACGCCGCGTGAAAAATCACAACCGAACATGGATGACTGATTTTTTCCGGGATATTGTTGTCAATGCTCGTATTTTGCGAACGTTTGTGTATAAAAATACTGCGTAAAAGGGTTTCGATGTGAGAGGAAAACGGGCATTTGTACTGAGATTTTGGCAATGCAAAGCTTCAGCTCAAAGGGAAATTTAAATGTTCAATATTTGCATTTAAATTTTGATCCGAAAAATAAATTGTGTTGGTTTTCGATTTTTATCGTTTCGAAAAGTCGGATTGGTTAACGTTTTTTGCGTCGTCAGAACGGTTTATAATTTGGCGGTTTTAAGTGTAGGTATAAGAATGAGCAATTACTTCCAGGAACTACCTATTGTATATTTTGTAAATTAACACTTAATACAAACGGAGTAAAATTTTAACTATGCGACTCGGAGCGAGATGTGCTTGTGACAAGAGATGGCAGATTGTCTTCTATCCAAATAAACCGACCCTCTTATAGCTCTACACGAATGAGGATCGGTGGGGATAAATGTTAGAGAAACATATTTAAACCATAAAATAGGGGCTATCCTTAAAAAATAAGGTCTGCCCAAACATCTGGGCTATTGTCTAAAAGACATAAATTTGTTGCTAAAGATTGCCGCCACTAAAGAACTTAAACTAATACAGTTTTATTGCCCCGGCATGAACTGGTCATTACAATTAGGAAACAATAATTTAGAACAGCATCTTTTAAACTAATATTACACAATACGGTACATAAAAATTCTTACTTTAATAAATTTTACGACTCGCAAATGTTAATTTATGGTTAAACATCTGCAGTCATATCTTAAAATGAAATGCATGTTTAAATAAAGTTAAAATTACAAATAATAAGCGTGTTAATTTAAAAGCTAACTCTAAGTTGGCGTATTGCTATCGCCACAATAATTAAAATAATCATACAAAGGAAGTTGTTATAAAACACATTTTATATCTGTGTAGGCAATCTTACGAAAAATGTTCATTCTTCTAAAGACATTTTTTATATAATTATAACTAAAATAATCTCCCTTTCGTGAAGTGTACTGAGTAAGATTGTTGTAAGTGCAATATAATTCCATCATGTATGATAATATTATAGAGCTAGAAATATTCTTACGACTATAATATAAAAACCGTCGACGCTTATGAGTCGCAGTCATCACATACAAGGAAGAAGCAATTGAGCAGACCAATATTATAACCTCGAATGATGAATATCAAAACTTTAATATATTCGACAGCCTCCGTGGCGCAGTTGGTTAGACGCCGCCTGTAAAACGAGAGGCCGCGGGTTCGATCCCCGCACCGAGACAAATGTTTGTGAGAACCACAAGTATTTGTTTCGGGTCTGGGTGTTTGTGAGACCGAAAAAGTCTCTCGTCTCTCCTGATACCCACGACACAAGACTCGATCTTAGTGTGGGGTCAGGACCATGTATGTGACTGTTGGGTGTATTTATTTATTTATTATTTATTTATTTCTTCGAGCCATTTTTCCATAACACCAATAGAAATAACCTAAATTTAATACACCCAAAAATGGAAAATAGGAAAAACAAAGCGGGGATTTATTGGGAAAACTGAATATTTTTTCCGGTATATCCGAACGATCTAAACGATCCGCTCGCTTTGTTTATATGGGACCGTATAAAATACATCGTATCCATATAAAAATAGTTCGATGTTTCATAGATGCCGAGGTTTGCGTATGGATAATCAAATATGTCATAGATACGGGGCCTTTTGGTGTGTCTGTACATTTCGTTCTACATTCATTTTTTTTTTAATTTATTAAGGGCAAAAAACAGGTATACAATGAAAATAAATAGCTTATTCTAACTTAAAACTATTACTAATTATATACCCAACAACATCACCCACAAAATAACTATAGATAGTAAATACTACACATACATACACTTAGCTACAAAATTCATAGTAAAAGAAAATGAATATGTTCTATTACCTATTACAATACTAATATTATTGTATATTTAAGTCGGATAGTGCATCATAAATTTGTGTTTTAAATCTCCTTTGAGACAAATGGAAAATATCAATGTCAGTGAAAAAATCGTTGTGCAATTTCATTATACGTCGTAAAGGCGCTCACTCACCACATTCATAGGCTGTAATAGCATTCCATCAACCTTTGCTTGCTTTCCACATGTCTGATAGAAAAACCTGTAAAATATGTTTATTTTAGTGAGAGTCGTTTAAAAACTTTTTTTATATACTCGCAAATAGTAGTCTTGTTTGTAGTAGCTGAATATAAGCGTACCATAAGTAGCATTTATGAGACTATTCACTGTATATATGTTAACGGAAATGTGTGTAATCCGTCATTGTATACAATTCCTAGGAAATGTATGTAATTCCTAAAATCGCCCGGAAATGTGTAAAATAAATTACATTAGACACATTTCCTAGGAAATCTATACATTTCCTAAATAGTAATCGGAAATGTAAGATATTTAAGATATCAATTAACCTAAACTAACCTAACCTAACCTACCTACCTACCTACCTACCATTGGAGAACAATGGAGAATGTCACATAAATCTTGACAGGGAGCCCGAAATGAGCTTCTTGGACACCGGAAGGATTATTTTTAATTAGTAACATAGGTAATATGAAGATACGAGTATTATAGAATTTAACGCTACGATTGTTACCTGTGATAAAAAATATTACTCTCATTTGAACAACGTGTTTTATAATGGTTTCTTAGATTTACGCAAATGTTACACATTGAAATAAAACTATTTTATACGGATTTTATCGTGATTTGGTTTAATTTTTTCATTTTTTAACTTCCCGACGTTTCGATTACTTTACAGCTTTCGTGGTCACGGGGCGGACTAAACCAAATCGCGATAAAATCCGTATAAAGTAGTTTTATTTCAACGTGTTTTATAACAGAAACCATTATTCTTATACATTTCCTAATACGATATTGGAATTTTATACAATGCCTAGGAAATGTATACATTTCCTAGGATATGTATGTATAAAATAATTATTGAAAGAATATTTTATACATTTCCTAAATAGCTTCGGAATTGTATACATTTCCTAGGAAATGTATACAATTCCTAAACTTCATACATTTCCGGTAACATATACATTGTTGTTGTTACCATTCTTTATGTGGGTCATAATATTTTTATTTTATTTCTTTCTTTGTGTAAATAATAAATTTCATAATTATTGTAAGTGGTAAGACATTTGTTTCCGCTCGAATACCAGTATCAATACAGAATGCAAAGGCCACCATAGTGACCCAGGTACGTGTGTGCTCTGGGATCAGCCTATGTGTATCTAGTTACTAACAGGTTTCGATTATGTCGAATAGTTAGAGCTGTATCTTTAGAGTTAAGTGCAGTATCTTCACCAGTTATATTACATACCTTGCGTCAATTCACCCCAACATCTCCATCTCAAAATGTGCCGAAAAACAAAAAAGAAAATCTATAAAAGCCGTCCGCCATCAATTCAATTTAGGTCAATTTTTAAGTCGACGTTAAAAACTACTTTATCCTGAGATTAAATTGTGCAAAAAGTGTCTCAAGGTGTCTTGTTAAGTGGAGCAAGCGATCCGGCTGATGAAGACAAACGAGGGGATCTTGGTAATGTTGTAAAATGTCTTGGATATTTCGGGGCGTGCATATGTTATCCTGTGACATCGTTTATACCAGCATTAGATTCAAGGCAATTTGATAAGGAGTTTTTTGTTATGTTACTACTCATTAGAACAGTAGTAGTTATACATTGAAAGAATACTGTATGTCTTTTATTAGTTTGGTGAGTATTCGATTCAAAATCTTGATTCATCGAATTTTAAAAGAGTTAAGTTTGTGTTAGTGGATAGAATTATTAATACGGGCCGAACTGTAACATGAAAGTCGCAGTTTCGAACCAAGCGCACAGACACCTAACTTCGCCTAGTTAAAAGTTAATTCCGCCTAACTTTAACGATGAAGATACACAACTGATAAACCTCAATATAATATGAAATTCACCATCCTACATTAGTCATAAAGGTTCATCCTAAGTGAAATGCCCGCTAATTACTGATTATAGACAACAATGATCCGATGTAACCAAATGAATTATATGTGGCAATCGAACCTAAGAACTCATGACCCATATCCATCATCCTAATGACTTTTCGCATACATAACCTGGAAACCTATATCCAAATAAATTATTATGAGCCGACGTTTCTTTCAAATTCCTTTCCAAATAATAAAATCAATCAGAGAACGAAATGGTTGACACAAACGAAGATTGATCACGTTGGGGTCAATATACGGGTGGGGGAAAGTATTTTCCTCAGGTAGGCTGGGCCAAATTTGGTCTCACGATGGGCATAAATCAACGCGACAGACGCGGACCAAGGAGAAATATAACATTTTTCTGAAGTGTCATTTCGTTCGTGGAAAACATGGTGAGTGGGACAAAATGAAAAAAAAACAGTTCGTAGGTAAGCATCGAGGGAGCAGTTAATCCGATGGCGATATGTTTCTGTTATTGGGCTTCTTAATTAATTAATTTGAATACCTAAGAAAGATCACAAAATATATATCAAACTGTAGTTATTTTTCAGGTTGATACAAATACTTTACACAAAAATTCAATTGTCATTGTAAGTCGCATGTTAAAACATTCTCATTCTTCCTCCTCCTTAAAAGGATGCCAAAAAGCATTCATTATTTTAAGTTTAACAAACTGAAAAAATTAATTGCCTCAGATCCCATTTTTCAAATTATCTCCGATTCTTAAAGTACTATGAGTGTCCTTAGTAGGTGACAATGAAATAAAACCTATCCAAATTCATCAAATTTAAAGTCATAAACACCAATCCCTAGTTCCACATTCATACAAAGAACAAGTTCGATAATAATTGAGATGATCCGTCATACTTGCTGGCACCGTCATCGCTGAATGTGCCGGCACACCTGACGGAAAAAAGTTTGAATAAACAAACCGCTGTTGCGCTGAAACTCGCTCGTGCTGGCGCTGTTGAGCGGCCACTAAACCAGATAATTGACGCATTTGTTGAAAGGACCTAGATGAACAAAAAACGCCAAATTTTATTTTGCAAAACGGATGGTCACTGTCTTAATTTAAAGTGCAAAATATGAAGCCGAAAGTGCCTCGAAAAGTAATATAAGACTTCGTTCCCCGTTTTTCCCATTTGGAATCACCTGTATTCATTAGCTTACGATAGAAATTTTCCATTCAAGCGCAACCGGTATTAATTTATTAGCACGGGGAGAACCGTCTAGATCCAGAACGAAGCCTCAAGTCAACCCATTTATGATGTGGTTAGCATTGGCTAATTTAAAACTTTACCATTGGTATAACATTTTTAAGCTCTTCAATTATGGGTAATTTAACAGTCCACTGTGCGTTCGAATCAACAAAGTTCATACAATTGACTTTTGCGTCGTCAGAACCCATACTCTTCTGCATCGCTCTCAAATGTTTACAACAAAACTAGTGGCCACAAGAACACAGCCCTAATAAAGTGGGTCGAGCAAACATTCTCCCAGCTAAAACTACGCTTTTTAACTAGTATTTTTAGTTGCTTTTTACAAACGGTGTCTCGTCTGGATCCGCCTGCTTGCCGTGTACCAACCTGGCCTTTTTCCACCCCTTTTACGCTTGCTTGGCGAAAATAACGCAAGCTGGATTGACGGAATTGTACCGCCTTTGTTTTTCTACCGTTAAAAATACGGCTTCGTTTTGTTCTTGCCGGTTCACTTTAATTTAAAGAAAATGTTGCCAGCAACGTTTATTAATGGTATGTTGCATAACTTTGTCTTTATTGAAACTAAATATGTTCTGCTGTTTTGTTGTTGGGGAATACGATTTTTTGCATGAGGAATTAACTGATATAATATTATGTGATATGTGCCATAACTCAGGACAATCATGTATGTAATATGGAGCGGCTTAAAACTAGTTGCACCACACTTTCTCACATGGATATTCCGAAATTTACTGTCGAAATTTTCCATGTTGAACATTAGCTGTACTTATTTTGCTGCAAAATATATGACCATCAATTATAGAAATATATTCATTGCGGCGCATGATTAAACCTCTATAATTAAAACCATCTAAGGTAAAAAACATGGGGCATGTAACATTCTAAATCTTCTTGCACCTACAATTTTTCAATCACAGTATCCTTAGTCCTCACTAAATCTATCTTCTTAGGTCTAAATCAACTCAATTCACCTGTCAGCCCGCTGTTCCAAAATCTTTATTCACGCCAATACTCAACAAAAGGGTTTTAAACCTTTTTGTGACACCCGAAGATGTATGGTGGTCCTGCCGTAATCAGCGCCCCCTTTCAATACAGAATCTCAAAGGTAAATGATGACTGAGCGGGATTGTGTTTTGTTTCGCGACACCGTGATTTCACAGCGTTTAAAGCGATGAGACGGCTGCTGAAAAATTACATTGGAGGTGACGCGGTGAAGCGTGCTGACAGTAGGTTAACGCCGAAAATGTATAGTGCTTTCGTTTTGGTGACAGATACAACATTAACAAATAGGACAGAAGATGAGTATTTAATAATTTGTAAATTGAGCATGTAATATTTTCTATAAAATATCAGAACAACAAAACTAAAATCTAAAATGATGAAAAAATCTCTTTGAATATTATTTGGCTTAAAAGTTAAATATCATCTGCTTCCTAATCCATCATTTTAGAAATTCAACCGAATCCTATTCGTTGATCCAATCGGGATTCTAGTCAATTTCGGGTTTCCCGTTCTAATTCAAAAATTCTTTCTCCATTTAGCTTGATCTTTAGCATTCTCATTTGTAACACTAGAATACATATTTTTATGATTAGGAACAAAAAATCGTCATAATTTATATACCACACTTCTCACTCCTACACAAACGCACATCAAAGACCTCTGCAACTATCCTACTGCGTGCTCATACACCACGTCCCCTTTATTGGTACAAAGTAATCAATCATTCTAAGCTCGGTGACGTGAGCTGTGACTACGCCGCTATGTTTATGCCACTTTTTAATACTAAACATGACGCGTAGATATTTTACTTGACAAATTATATTCCCCCGCTGTCTTCATTTGAAACGTGGAGTTATTGCGTCTGTTAGTTCTTTTGACCTAGTATTTTAGTCTCGTTTGTATGTTAATAAATTTCAATTTCTTGTCGTTTTTTCTACACTTTTGCGAGATATCGTATAGATAACAAATCACCGATATAGTAAAGTTCTGATACCTAACCGTTGCACGTGAGTTGCTTATTAGATGGCTGATGTAATAAAGAATCTTTTCTTAATTAGTTTTATAATTTTATAGTAGGGTAGCTGCATCCATACAAATAATGATAAGGATAATCAATTTCCGATATAATTATACCGAGTGGCAAATTTATATAAATGATTATTTATCTTTGATGAACACTTTGTCAATTATTTGGGTCTATTTACTTTAATTTTTCACAAAACTTTGAAATCAATATACTTTAAAAGACTTTACTTCTAAAGCTTGGTATGATGCTCCATTGATCGTCTTTCATTTACTTCCTTTTATTTATCTTTTATGAAAGCAATTCCACTATCGCCAAAAATCTGCGACGCATTACCATTAAATTCCACTAAATATCTCATATTTATATTTTCAATTTCCCCATAGTAATTTTTACGATCATGGCATCCAACGACAATAATAATTATAAAATGAATTAATGGCACACAGCGTGCCCGCGCGTAAATCTGGCAGACACACTTGGCGGACACAAATCGGAACTTTGGAAACACTCCAAATTCAATAATGGCACATGTGAGAGACCAAGACAAGATCTCGACCTACCGCAGAAACATGGCGAGCACCAACTATATGCACAACGGCAGTTAAGATAAAGTACAACATCGATGAAATTGTATGAAGCGAAATTAATATGTCAGGATCGAGCAAAGTGGCGATCCGTAGTATCTGCCTACCCCTATGGGATACAGGCGTGATGATTATGTATTATATACTGAAAAGGTTAATCTTCATAGTCTTTGACAGATATATCAAAAGATAAATTCAAATATATATTCAGTTAGCTTGTACAATGATCTCCAATCTACTTAAACGCCATCGTCCGTGGAATCATAGAAGCACAGTCAGTCGCCAAACTCTGTCAGTAGCCGAACGAAACAGTTGGCAAAACTTGTAAATTTTTACATTAATTATTATAATTATAAAACACGATATAGTATATTTTTTGAGTTGCTTGCTCAGATTTGCTATAATTCCTATATCACAGTGATTTTTCTTTATATTTTTTGTTTCAAGAAGAAATGCTGTAAAGCTTCCCTTTCGGTACCCCGGAGGAGGCCGAAAGGGGTATATCAGTGTCACTGGCCTAGCAATGACGCACGCAGCGGATATTGTGGCCGAGTCGGGTCCCTATCAAAAACCTACGCCAGCATACTGACTAAAAACCCCTCGGTGGCCGTCGCGCGCAATTCGGGCGGCACTGGATATCATAAGGCGAGAGCTTCTAGATTCTTTCCCTGTGTCTTGGAATCGCATTTAGTGGGGGTGCACCGCCTCCGTAGTACGCCCAGTGACTCCGATGACCCCTTGTGGTCGCCTTCTACGACGGGCAGCGGATACCGTGCCGGAATTCTAAAACGTTTAATTACTAATGTTAAAAAGTATATTTTAAAGTTTCAATGTCCAGTGAAGCAACAATAAAAAAGCTATTACTAAGAACTACTACAAAGCCTAAAAACGAATGCAATCCCGTCGCTCAGCAAATAAACACACTGTTTCATTTACTATCCACCGAGCAAAATCAAAGACACAAGTATTTGCAATTCCAGTATTAAGACCATTGTAAACTGGTGCAATCCGAAAGTATCCAACCGTTGTTACATCCAAGTGGATTGCATTTAAACCTGTCGGGACACTAAATAATACTGTAACAACTATTAAAACACTGTAACCACTGGACGTTGCGAGCTTCTAAATTTATCGCCTCCACCAGCGACATCTGAACTGTTCACGATTTTATTTCTGTGTATAATTTGAATTGTTTCACTTTGTTTAAATGTTTTATTACATTTTTAAACTGTAGAATTAATTAACGAAATATAAATTTGCATTAGTAATGCATTTTTCATTTCTGCTTAGCGATGAAATGAAATTTAAATAAGCGAAATTATTCTTGTTGTTTTTTTATTTATTTCATAAAATACAGATTCTACGAAAATATTTTACATTTTTACACCATATAATTTGCAGGTATGGTGGATAACTTCAGTGGATATTAAGTCCTGAAACTTGGATATACCCAGCATGGGGCGTCCCCACAAACTGAAGAGTCAGTCTGATGAAGACTACAGAACATTACTAGTTACAGAGTACTTCCCACGAGTCAAACTGGATATTTTTTTGCAAAGCTGTGCTCAGCAGAGGACGTCTTGTTGATGGTGAAGATGATGGATTTCAAATGACTAACTAGAAATTTATATATTTCCTGGAAGGCCAAAATCAAGCGGTACATCTATTGGCAAGTGAAGTCAGTATTCTAGAGGAATCGTGAATGCACCACTAACTTTCAAGTCATAACCTATATCGGGATGTTAAATAAATGGTTTACAGTAGAGACCTGCATCCATAACCTGATTTAATCCCTCCCGCAGTATCGGTTCCGCAATAATTGCATCAGACGGAGCACCGAAACGTATTCCGTTGAACGCACTCGGCTCTTAATTCACAAAACATAAATTTTATTGCGCGTACAAGCGTTACACCTTTGTGACTGCTCGGTCACTTTATTGTTTACTACATACAGTTCGTACTAGGTGTTTCTTGGAAATTTCAAGAGAATTACTTTGGCGAAATATGTGCATTGTGAGCGAGGAATTTTATTATTTTTTTTATTTTTTGGAGTCTTAGCAAACAATTCTTGATGTAGTATTCGGCGTATAATTTTAAATTTTTACTAAAAAAATCCTTTGACGTGCAGCAAAACCGAATTCCTCGTAACAAACAAATTTGTGTATATAAAATACATAAATAATGCTTTATTATTAAGGCAAATTGAAATAAGAAACATTATTAATATGACAGTATCGAATACCAATACAATTATGCCTAGAAATAGGCACCGACGCTTATCAACAAACAGACAGTCAGGCAGACAGTATTAAAGACATTCCGCAGCGTCTAGACCGTAAACGCGCCTAGGTTTATTACTATAATACCCTGAGCCAGGTCCACGATGCCAACGACCCATGAAGAAGCACTAAACGAGTATTAGTGCTATATTGTTCTAGATTAAGTCGTTTCGCTCACCTTTAGTATCTGTTGATGCTGTTTTAAGGCTTATAATACTAAAAAGGTGATTTTAAAATATTTTGCTATTTTCAACGTTTAGTAGCAACATTAAATTATAGCAAGAAATCATGTAACATAGCTTGAATAATTTGAAAGCTGTGTAAGGTCTATATAGATGTCTTAGATCAATGTGTTCGATAATGTTTCAAACCTTTTATTGTTATTTTACTTGAAAATTAATCCCATTAGTAAATAAGTATTATTGAAAATCTATAGGTCTACATCCATCCAAAGTCAATTTCCATGATTACTCTAAAACTCAGCTTTTACCATTTCAAATGTCACTGCAGCCTCATTCGATACAAATGTTTTGCAAAGTCATGCCACCCGGGAATCAAACCCGCGCAACCTGATTAACGCGCCCCAATTTGTTAACTAATATTTGACACTTGAGTGACATTTACGAGGGTTGCCCGCGTACAACTTTTAATAAAAAAAGGAATAATCGAAACAGGCCGAACCCTTTGAAGGATTAATTTCAATAAAATCCCCGAAGTGTGTGTGATACGTGAAAAATATTTTTGATGGCAACTTTCGGTTATTAAAATATGCGGATACTGTAGAGAAAAATATTGCAAAATATTATAACCGTACATGATTGCATGTTTTAATGATTTCGTAATATTTATTAACATTGGTTTTCATACATGTGCAAATACCTAGTGGATTTATTCATTTTAGCTAGTTTTGTTTTCCACACTAGATTAGCATTTGGATCGTATGTCGATAGTAATTTGTTTTAGATAGCACCCCGTGTTTCATACGCTTAAAATTCCTCATGCCAACTGCTAAGTGCAAAGGATACAAATAACAGAACAATATGTAAGGAAAAAATAATGTGTTCTTTCATAAAATAGTTCCGGCATACGAGCAAACAGGTCCCCCGATGGTACGTGATCTCTGCCGCCATGAACATCCACAACGCTGAAATTATATAAGTGTTACCGGCCCTTTAAATCGAGAGTGGAGTGGGAAGCAAAAAGGGTGGGAAGAGAAAAGAGATATTAGGCTTCTAGCAATCTCATTCACCGAACGAAACGTGACAGCTAAGCTGTCGCTTAACATCGATCTCCTTTGGAATAGTGGTACCACCCCGGACGAGCCTGCCCATTCATATCATGACTGATAACAGCTCTACCTCACAGGGTAATGACACAATTTTCTCAATTGGTAGAGCCACAACTCTACCACTTAGGAAAATTGTGTGATTTTATTTTATTCCAGTAGCAATCTTATATTGAATTTGAATCTCCAATACGTTATATGTTTATTCTCATCAATATGTTAAAAAATCATTCAGAACTGGCCTTGCCGACCTAATGTGACTCGTTTTCTTTCAATAAATACTTTAACACATTTTTAGCTTTTTACCAAAATTAAGAAAAAAATAATAATTTTCGCGATGATGAATATTATTACAACTTTTGAAACAAAATATTAAATTTTACATAAACACGTTTTCCTGTAAAGTCTCGAGTCTCGGGTCGTAAAATCCGTTTCCAGTGTTTATAGTTGACGGTTATTGGGTGTAAAACAGTGATTCTTATTGGCCACGCGACTGTTCAAGTTTGAACCTAGAGGTGCATAGGGAAATCTTGGCTTTAAAATAAATATGTCGCAGCTCGGTCGTACCAAAAGGGGAATTAACGTTATTATTGTTTATTTTAAGTGTTACGTGTTGGTGTTTATTTATTATTGTATTATATTCATATTAAGACAACACGGTGAAATAGACAGGTTTCTTCAAGATTGGCCCCAAGTCGCGCAAGACCGCAAGGTCTGGAAGGAAACGGACTAGACCTGTGCCCAGCAGTGGGGCACTAATGGCCGAAAATAAATAAATAATAATATTTTGACAATATGATTCGTTTTCTGATTTGTTTTCTGTTTGGCGGGCCCTGAGTAATCCTCCCACAATGTGACAGATACTGTCGTACCGATTAGATCAATTACTTCTACACACTTTGACTAGTTATTAATTATTTTCAAAAGGAATATCGTAAAATTTATAGAACAGCTAGTAAAAATTAATTGTGTTGGAATAAATATTTTTATTAAATTATCACAATAATGTACAAGGGGTGTACTCGGTAAAAAGAAACTTTATTTTATGATAAATACCTTTCTCTACTGAAGGTTATAAACTAAGTAACAAATCAACTAGGCATGATCACAAATTTATAGCCAAATCAATTCAATACAATTTAATGTGAAACTAAAATTTAATCCCATTTAACTATCTAATTATTTTTACAATTCAATTTATCTTAAAGGACAAATTACTTTATCATTGTTGTTTCTCAAGAGTATTATACTGACATTTCGCAAAGGATTAATTAAAGTTTAAGAACTAGTAAATCTGCGACAATGGAACCCTGTAATTACTTTTCTTTTATGTCAAACTATTTATTAAACCTCTAAATTCTACTATTTTGATACAAAATCATATGATATATACATTAGCTGTTTAAACGGCAAAGCTGAACGTGAGATCCGGATTATGTGAGAGGCTTTTGCTCTCATAAATTATTCCGTTGTGTTTTTTATTTTTTTTATTGGAATGAATGGCGAGACGGACTTCCTGATGGTAAGCGATAGGACTGCTCATGGACAGTAGAAAAACCAAACAAAACCACGGTGTCGTTTGGTTTGCATGAATTACAATTAGCATGGGATGCCATGAATAATTACAAGGCAATGCTTGGCATTCCACTGCGCTCGCCATCCTGAGAGACAAGATGCGAGATGACTGTTTGTGCGTGGATGAATGAATTGTATTAGACATTTACTTAGTATTTATATTAAATTTTTAAGCTTATCATACACCTTCCGACGCAAGTAACTGCGCTGTAGGTAGCCAAACGGTAACCACATTTTAATCTATTCTTAAAAGTAAGGGGAGAATATAGATTTTGACCGCTAAGTGTTGTCTCTTTAGGGTTTCATAAAGTTTTATTTTATTAAGCTACATTCTTTCTAAA
Organism: Deilephila elpenor; assembly: GCA_949752805.1. NCBI lineage: Eukaryota > Metazoa > Arthropoda > Insecta > Lepidoptera > Sphingidae > Deilephila > Deilephila elpenor. The sequence goes on along the minus strand of OX457097.1, from coordinate 14,562,173 downwards.
AGTCAAAAGCATAAACAATGAATTTCACGGTTCAATCACGGTGTTATTGTTCGTTATTTAACTGGTTCTATTTACTAAAATCAATTTGTTTACAGGGACTGGAAAAATCTGATTCGGTATTAACTCAACCAACGCCTTACCCTCAAAGAAAAATCCATCAATAACCCTCCCATCGCGTAATGTTATAACCCGTTTATTGAGTCAACGTTCTAGCTAAACATGTGTACCGCAACACGGGTACAATCCACCCCGGCGTGGCGAGCGTTCGAATTACAACGTGCAGGGGTATTAAGGTCAGTCGTGTTCGCAGGCCGGTCGTAATAGCCTGCGAGAGCCGATACATTCTCACAAGAAGCGTACATGGGTACACAAGGCCGCAGCCGAGAACGGGTAACATTGTAAACTTTATGAAATGAAGTTATTCTAAAGTTGTTTAACTTTTCCTACGGTTAGATATTTTAGAAATTAAGTAGAGTTGAACGGTGGATGTTTAATTGAGAAGCTTGGGTTAGTTTTACAATATACTCGATGGTGGAGAGATGTTTCGATATACTAGACCTTACCTTATTGGGCAAAAGTAGGTCGTAGGATCCAGGCACATAGAAAAAGAAAGAAAGAAAGAAATAATTTATTGTTGGACAGTAATAAAAAATATACAAAAAAGAAGCATTATACATTATACAAAAAATAAAATAAAAAAAACATTATACATGAGAAAAACAACAAAAATAAAATATCAGCACTTAAAATAATTATTCCTGCGCCAACAATGGATCTCGCATTCAGCTAAATGCTAAAGTACAGCCTATGCTAGGTATACTTACGTGTGTTTTTTACAGTATGCAGAAACGAACAGAACGAATTTTGATGAACAATGATGATCTTCTATCATAGTAAGCCAATATGTAATTTTTATTTTGATATTTTGTTTAGTGATTTAAGATACGTCGAGCTTCTACGTTACAGCTCGAAGCTAAAATATGAAAAATTAAGTTATCCATATAGTATTCACAAATTATCTATTAATCTAAAATGTTCTCCACCTAAATTTTTAGATGACAACATTCACTGAAATTAATTAATTTTTCTAAGTAATGTTTTGATGGATAAAAACTAGTTCCAGAAGTACTGTTTTTGAGCCAAATAGCGCACGGAATGCGTACATACGCCTTTAAATTTCTCTTCATACGGATAACCTCTGAATAATCCGCTAAGGCCTTATTTACTATGACGCCAACAAATCCTAATAGAATCAAAGTTAATACCACCGCAGAATTCAAATCCCATTCATACGTACCCCGACTTAAAGTTATTAAATCCTTCAGGCATCCTTTGTCCGCTGTAACGTCTCTTATTATAAAGAAAATGTAACTTGAAGGTGAGCTTAATGAAATGTTATTGTTGCCGCTCAAATTGAGTTGAAGATACGTGGCTTGCGTCGGTGTTTAATTAGTTTTTGTGCGCCGAGCCAGTTTAGGAATACCAATAATCGGCCGTTATAAGGGTTTATAGGAATAAATATTACTTTTTGATAGCTTCTAGACTGCAATTCAGGTTTATAATAGACTGGAGACATCGATATCAATGTTACACTAGATAAGACATTCAGTACAAAAAATGTGTCCCACCTATTTGCGGTGCATGCACTACACATGAATCAGTTTGCTTCGTGACAGTGACAGTACAGTACGCCTTATCGCATACATTTTAAAGTAATAAATGAATGTTTCGCCGTCAAACCGAAAGCAAATCGTCTGAAGTTAAAATATTTTAATAAAATACCAGGTAAATGATGTGATATTGCAGTGTGCTTTTAAAATACGGGGGCACCTTATTTCTTTGACGTGTCTCGTCTATCGGTAGAATATAAGTCAATGGCTGGAGAATTTTATAATTTCTTGCTAAGGGTTTAGTGGTGTGATGAACAGGCACGTCCCTTAAATATTGATATCTCTGTCTGTATCTGTATCAGTCCATATACATACGCCCTAGCGCGGGTTGTTGGACTTTACATACCATAGAATTTCTTACAAGTCGCGATTGTATCCAGTTTCCTTCACGATGTTTTCCTTCACCGTTATAGTGCGTGGTGATTGACTATCACATATAACTCTGAAAAGTCAGAGGTGTGCCCTAGGATTTGAACCTGCAACCACCTTGAACATGTTGGCGGCCGCGTCTGTTCCGTTGCCAACAGGCTACCAAGGACTATGTGTGTACATATAATATATTAATAGCTTCTGCCCGCAAACTTCGTCTGCGTGGTTAACTTTATTTGAAATATCCCATCCCGTCCCGTCTTGTCCTGTTATATCCCACCAGCCCCGTCTCATTCTCACTAATGGAATGTAATCCAGTGCCATCCTATCCTTTTGAGTGTAAAAAAGTAGCAAATATATCGGAATTCCTTGTTTATCCCACGAGTACACTAAACTTTGCGGGATAAAAAGTAGCCTATGTTACTTCTAAAACCTCCAAGAATATGTGTACAAAGTTTCATGATGATCAGTTGAGTAGTTTTCACGTGAAAGCGTAACAAACAAACACACATTCATAATATTAGTAGGGATTATACATTGATATACATACCTATATTCAAACGGACGGAGATCTTTGAGGGAGGCCTGTGTAAGTAGTGACTGAAGATGATCATGATAACAATACTACAATATAATATTATTAAATTACAAACAACAAACTATACTGAGCTACCGAGACGGTATATGAGATATCAGTTTACACTAGTATATCTGGAACGGTTCCATACATCTATGGCTTCTCAAAGTTTTGAGTATATTTAAAGACAATTCTCGCTCACTGTTACATACATACATAAACTCACGCCTTTATCCCCGAAGGGGTAGGCAGAAGCGCCACCAGGACACCCACATTTCGCCTAGTATGTTCCGTCCCACGATGTGATAGGGGGCGAGCCTATGGCGCTCACTGTTATGGTGCAAAAAAAAGATAAAGGGGATAAGCCCTGCCCATGCGTGGGCTAAGTGGACAGAAATAAACAGGCAATGAAGTCATCAAATAATTTTATTATATCAAAAAAGTATTTTTAAAATACTCAGTACATTTGACTATTATCTATTATCTTTATATGTTTTGTAATAAAACGAAGTTTTTCACTAACGCCATTACATCACAATTTATCTTGTAGATTTCCTTGAAAATCTATATGGACTTTCCAACTGTAAGCAAACTAATCTTATTTCTTCTTCCAAATTATAGGTACAAAAAATAATATTACAGGCGCAAATGCCACATATTTTTGTGTTTAAGGTATTGACAGTACCTACAACAAGTCTCTCCATGATCATCCGTCATTCCAGGAGATATTTTACCTTATTTTATTTTTATTTTTCTTTGCACTTTATTACATTAATAACCTCACCTACTTTGTATAATCTCTGTATTACCCAAAGGTTGACTGGTAGAGAATGCCCAAGGCAAGTCCGCCTTTGTACAACACTTATAAAAAGTTTAATTAAATAAATGTTTTGTCATAGAACACTAAAGAAACTATTCTGACATGTATCGCATCATCTCGGTCTCTGTTTTTTATTAATTAAACAAGAACATAATATCCCGAGATGAGGAATAACCCCAATATTAATGATATGGTAATAAGTAACTCAAAAGATCACAGACTTGTGAGACGAAGCTAAAAATAAAATACACATACCGGGTTTGCCTTTGCAATAAAGTACAGCACAAATGAGTTTTTATAATACTAGAGAAAGAACACCTAATGCCAGTAAACTACGTGCAGCGGCTGGGATAGCGAGTACTACAGAAATAAAAAGCAAACTTGTACCACAATACTTTCCTACGGCATTAGCTTCTCGACGGAATTCATTTCGCTTGCGGCATTGCCAACAAATACCTGAACAATAAAAACAAGGTAACAAAATAAAAAACTCACCGAGCCAACGCGATTGAAATTCGAAATCAAATTTTCAATTTAATCAAATCAAAACTTCCGAACGCGAAACCGCACGAAGTTCACACAAATACGGGATCCGTTGTACGCGGCCGCGTGTGTCGGCCCGCGTATACGGGGGCACAGATAAAATTATATGCCGAGGAAACATCAATCACTGAAGCCGTGTACCGAACCGTTAATTGCAAAAGTTTGTATGCTGCGTACTTCACGCCAGGCCGCGTCGGAAGCAATTTGTTCCGAGTTACAACTTAGAAACGCTGGAACTTGTAGGGGAAGTTATTTTTAAATGATTATGTCGCGGTACTGCTCTGTGGTCACGTCCATTTGCTTTTAGATGATTGGACTTATGACTCACTTTTATCGCATTTGCTGGGATGATTGCGGTTCATTAGTTCCTCATAATCTTTTTGAGTCTTTTTTTGTTTCTTGTTATTTAGCTCTCCTAATCCATGGCACGGTGTGATATTTTCCTCAAATGTCTTATTTTCGATATTATTAGCCAATTACACTAATCAAGTCGCTTTTTCTTACTTCAGTCTGAGATATATTATGTTTTTGAAAAATAATATATATTTTTGAAAAGATTATAATTTCCAAATGAAATTACATTACATCTACAAGTACGTTTTAACTTTCTTTCATCTAATTCTGTTCCGAACACTGTTTTACAGGGGAATATTAGTATTGTTGTTTCTCATAATATACTACCTAAGTCACTTTATTTATTTATTTAATATTAATTGTAAGTACAATAAATTAACGTTATAAATAAATAAAATATAATAAAAGTACAATAGGCTAAGTTATCGCTTATAAGCGATCTCTACCAGACTACCTTTCGATGAATATAAAAGAAGGAGAAACAAAGGACAATGTAAACTTTGTCACTATGTCTTACAATAATGACATCAATTGAACTAGTATTTACTTATGAGAAGCAAATTCCCAAAATCTTTGATATGGTACCGTTGGTACCGGTGGATAAAAGATACTTCCGTATCATGTTCAATTAAGGCTACTATGATGCAGACATAAATACATGTATGCCTCAACATTTTCATTAGTCTCCAGCAGTCCTCGGCAAACATATTATGCAATTTGCGCATAATCTATACAAACACGTAAAGTTCAAAAGTTTGTTTGTTTGAACGCGCTAATCTTAGGAATTCCTGGATCGAGCTAAAACATTATTTTGGTGTAGGATAGCTGATTATTCGAGGAAGGCAATAGGCTGTTTATCATCACGCTAGGACGAATAGGAGCAGAGCATTCATGAAAAATATGCAAAACCGGTCATAAAGCTTCTGCACCCATCTGTTAGTATAAATTTAAACCTGAATTACCACCGGTAGCAAGCACACTTATTCATTTAAGATCGTTGTCTCAAAAACGTGTTGCCATGCCATCTCACACCTAAGTTTCCTATCTCAAAACCAGAGGTAACACTAAGTGTGAACCATTAAGGAAACTAACAGCATAACACATAACTACTGTATTTGCATGAACCCTGTACAAATTACGCCACCTGACTGTAGGTAAGTTACATCGAGTTTCCAAATTATACGTCTGAATGAACGCTTAGTGCAAACGATTTTAGACCTTAACTACATCAGAAGTTCCGCCAACTATGGATGTTGGATAAACAATGATATTATCCGTATGTTTAGTCATTTGAATTGTAGATAGTGATGAATTCAAAGGGAATTGTTTGAATGATGTGATTTTAATGTGTTTAAGAGAATGTTCACAAAACATTGAGGTTGATTTTGATGTAGCGTGTGTGATACAAAAATATAGATTCGGATCAGGCTGTTCTGAGATATCTTTTTATTGAGTTGAATGACGAGAAGAGCATGTCATGCGCCTGATGTTAAGCGATACGACCGCTTATAAACATTATCAAAATCAAACATACCATAAATTACAAATCAAAGCTTGGCATTCCACTGTGCTCGCCATCCTGAGACATAAGATGTTAAGTCTAAATATGTCCAGTAGTTCCTCTGGCTACAATGGTACATACGGACTCCCTTGTAATATAATTTTAAGTGTTATAGCTTATATAGTATCTTTGTCTCTGAACCCGACAATCGACAAATAAAATAAATCACGAGAGTAACAATGGATCTGATAAATAACATCAGCATGCTGTAACTTTGCGCGAGTTTATTAAATGTAATTGTTTTGCTTCGCCATTATAAAGCTACACACGGTTTCGCGGATTGACTAATGATGTCCACAACTAATTATAACGAGCAAAATTATGTTCACCATCATTATCAGCCCGTTGCAGTCCACTGCAGGACATAGGCCTCTCCCAAGGCACGCCACAAAGCCCGGTCTGCTGCATATGTTAAAACTTGAAATGAAATTCGTTTATTGGCCACGTAGGCAATTAAATAGCTCTTTTAAATATTTTGCTTAATGTGTCTTATACCTACCATCCTGGCCTAGTCATAGTCAATTTAAAGACGCCAAAAGTAAAATTCATATTTTACCTTGTAACTCACATATTGTGATTCATTTTTCCACTGTTTTTTGTATACTACGAAATGTTTTCCATCTCCAAAATCTACGTCATCAGTTCGCCTAGCAACCTTTTTACCGTCGCTAAGGTAAGCAAACGCTTGCGGCGCTACAGCTTGCCTGAAAGTGAATGTAAATAGCTCAAGGGCCACTGAATTAGATTCGTCGCGGATGTTGCTTGCATAACACAAATTTGTTTTGGTATGTCATTAAATAAGTATCACTTCGTTTGTAATAATGTGAAGATCGTGCGTTGAAAATGATTCTGTGGACTTGAAGTGGTTTTTAATTAAAAATAGATTTGAATTGTGCGAGGGTGGACAAGATCCTGGATTGGATCAAATCAGCAGGGTTTAATACTTGTTCTGAATAAAGTGTAGCAAAAGAAAAATGCGTAATTAAAACGATTGTTTGTATCACGATTAACTACTAAAATTTTCAATTCCACTTTCTCATTTATTTAAAATCTCAATGTAATCTATAAACACATAATTGAACCCTACAATATCATATAGCCGCTTAGATTAATTAATCCGGCATATCCATAGATCAATCAAATGTATTTCGACCGCAGCTATGCCTCAGGCGACGCTTTCAAAACGCACCAATGCCACATACGACTTTAATTAAAATTTACGATAGACCTACATTCAGAATTTAGTATTTGTCGTCATATTTGTAGAAGTCGCCTTTAAGGTCTACTCATTACACTAATAACATTAAACTTAAGTGGCAACCCAGACAAGGTTATGGAATGTGAAGTTCTCATTTTGATTTACATGATAAGCTGTCTAGTATCCGCTTTAAAAGAGTTTATTTTGTTTATAATATTTCTCTCTTTTTCAAACTTATTTTTCTCTCTCTGACATGCAGGCTGCTACCAACAGTTTTCTATGTAAATATTTAGATGAGGGCTACCTTAACTATAATAGAAGACTTCGCGTGGCTGAAGTAAGAGAGAAAGGTAGACAGAAAGTGATGGGGATAGATATGAGAGTCACATTTATCCTTTCAGGAATTAGAGAATAATATAAAATTTCAATTAATTTTCACAACACAATAATTACTCTATTTTTAGGGTAATATTTTAATACTTTGATCTTCGTAACTCGTTAATACCGTCTCGACCTTTGATATTATTCTGTTGAAATATTTAATGATGCCATTGTGAATTTTATGGCTTATAAAGGTGTACTGGAGCGTCTCATGTAAGTGGCCTCTTAAAATATTCCACGAGTATAATGGTATGTTTTCTTTGAAATTTAAAAGAACTGGGTAAATAGGCAAAGTGTGTGTTGTTGATGTCAGAAACTACGAGTTTTTGGTCTCATAATACCCAAAAACTAAAAATATTCCTATGACATGTATGTTGTCTCGGGGCAGGCGTCGAACCCGAGGCCTCTCATTTCAAATTCAATCAACTACTCCACAGAGGTTGTTTGTAACCAACATGTTCGCCAGCAAGCTGGACAATTTCCATAGTAATGCGTCCCAAACAATTTTATCACAAACTTACCGTATAAATTAAACTTTTCCGCAACAATTCGGATGTTGCCAGTTTTGGAACTGTCATTTCTGAAATTATTATATTCTAAATACATAGTTATCTATCCCTTATAATGGGGGCGTAAGGTGGATTTTCCCGTGGCAAGGATAACTGCTGTCAAGAGAAAATAGTGGCATTATTAAACCGGTATTAATTGATTGCTTTGTAAAGTGAATGTTGGGAGGAGACAGAGCTTCAATGCGAAATATTGGGATTTCGTTGTTTATTATAGAACAATGTTAGTGTTATTTTAAGTATTTAGAAGTTTTAACCTTATTGGTGGTACCATCGGCAATTTGAAGGCTGTCCATTCCTGCTCAGTCATAACTGGTAATGTCGTGGCTCAATTCCTCTTATATTCTGCATATATTTATATAATCACTAATGCAGTTTAAACAGGACATATGATAATGAACAGAGCAGTTGATGAATTATAAATGAGTGAACGGTATTATCGGATTACGGTTATATCGTTTCAGCTCTATTAACATTGCATTATGCTATTGGTTCGTGAATAACTAATTACAGACCTATCATCGGTAAATAAACACACGCCTGATGTGTTGTAGGTAGGGTCATACCAGAATAAAAACACCTACGTCTATTTTCCGACTGCCTAGGTAGCGTATTTGTACTGAAAAGAAAAAGACAATAAAAGACTCACAAGACCACGTCTTATCAGAACGAGAGCAGTGTTTCTGGCTCTCGACCATGGGAGGGACTAGGAACTAGCAAGTTTACTCCGACAGCTGCACAGAGTTGAACATGAACCAATTGTCAAAACATCATTGAACAGAATGTCCTTCAATCGGAACACAGCAGACTTTAAACATACTTCTATACTCTATACTCTATAGTCTATCCAATCACCGCCATAATTAATTAAAGGATAAAACGAAGCTCTACTTAAAGTTACAAGGTTCTTATTCACTGCAAACACATAAATTACCGTACCCTGTCGCACTGACGTCGTTCTATATTCATTCGCGTATTTTGTAGCTTAATGTAGAAATATACGTATATAGTTTATCTCCACTCGTCCCCGTTTTAACAAAATACCAATTTTATGTGTATTTTACGTCCCGTAAACATGGATTAAGTTAAAAGTGTCGTAAAATGTATGGGACGTAATGGATTCTTATTTGTATTTTCGCGACGAACGCGACACTATACTACTTGCGGTATCTATGTGCCTACGACTGCCTTTGTATACTATGTAAAATATATATATTATGCTTGCTAATATCGATCTATGCAATGAATAAGTATACTTGAATGAATAATAATACTATGTGTATTAATGCAGGTGTAGATAACTTTAAAAAACAGAAGCTAATGACTTAAGTGAAAAATGAGTGCGGTTTTAAAATATTAACATACTTTTTCTGTTACATTTTTGTGTTGTAGATTTGCCGGGCTTTAACGCTCGGCGTAAATTTTTTTCGCATCACGATTCATAACAACAGAAACGAGTTGCAGTAGACTTGTCTGTATAATTTATTAAATGACAGTTATCCTTTTGAATTATGAGACAAAGTTAGAACCTAAAACCACCTCGCAGCAATGATCGTTAACAGCCAATAAAATCGTTCAATAAAAACTGGGTTTCAACGACTGCTATATAAAATCATAAAGAAACTCCCAATGGACTTCAAAATTTCAAAACCCATTTTCAAATGAAGCATTCATTACAAATTATGCGTTCAGTTAGCTCATTTCATACAAGTGAACCGTAAAATTGAAATTTATGTAAGTCAATATTAACTATTTGTAATATGCAGTAAATGTACCGTAATATTTTAGTGTACTATGCAAAGAACTCTGTAATCACAACATGAAATCTATTAGCCATAGTTCATTGAGCATAAAGTTGCAACACAATCGTTGGAAGGACTACCAACAAAACCTGTAACGAAATACTTTCAGTATTGGTAATAATAAATAAATAAATACACCCAACAGTCACATACATAGTCCTGACCTCACACTAAGATCGGCTCTTGTGTCGTGGGTATCAGAAACTACGAGAGACTTTTCGGTCTCACAAACACCCAGACCCGAAACAAATACCTGTGGATCACACAAATATTTGTTTCGGTGCGGGGATCGTACCCGCGGCCTCTCGTTTCGTTAACCAACTGCGCCACGGAGGCTAATAATTATTTATTTAATTAATTTTCAGCCATTAGTGTCCCACTGCTGGACAAAGACTTCCTCCCGTTCCTTCCAGATCTCACGGTCTTGTGCGACTTGGGACCAATCTTGAAGAACCCTGTCTATTTCATCTCTATCTACGCCTAGATCTGCCGCGTCGTCTTTTAATACTAGTACTAATATACGATATGATGATGGTTTGGGATGAAACCATACGTTAAAAGCCAAAATTAAGGAGTAAGCTTGCCTTGTCCCATCCTTTTGAACAACAATTCACCTACGATGCAAGTTATAGATGTTCATGGTGGGCGGTAATCATTATTCATCGGGTGAACCATTTGCTCTTTATCGTCATTTGACAAATAACTTTGATTACTGAACATCAAAAGACTACGTTCAATGCACTGCTTAATAGTAAGATCTCAGTTATATTGCCCTTGCTCATGGAAAGGCTTATGGCCTTCTGTCAAAAGCTCTTCTCACCTCCTGAATCATCATTCTTATTAACAAAAGTATAGCCGTAGCTTGTAGATACAATAAGTTAGAAGGTATATTGCATACAATCTAACAGCCTCCGTGGCGCAGTTGGTTACACGCCGGCTGTGAAACGGGAGCCCACGGGCTCGATCCCCGCACCGAAACAAATATTTGTGTGATCCACAGGTATTTGTTTCGGGTTTGGGTGTTTGTGTGACCGAAAGTCTCTCGTAGTTCCTGATACCCACGACACAAGACTCGATCTTAGTGTGGGGTCAGGACTATGTTTGACTGTTGGGTGTATTTATTATTATTATTTAATCGCAATACTTTTTCGCTGTCTGAACTATCGAGCAGTGTGTACCGCAGTCGTTAGCCAACGATTTTATCGCCTATGCTCGTTACGCGAGAAAGGCCATTGAACTAAATCAGAGAGCATTTGATACGGAGTTAGGAATGACGCGATGCGTGTATTGTCGGCTAATACGCCGCTTTGTCGAATCCTATTCTGATACTGTTGGAGTGTCGCACTTTTAGCTTTGATAACTTCGTTTACTTTGAGTGAAATTTTGCTGTTCCATTTAATAATAATGTAGGATTTTTTATCTTAAAGAACGATTTATTTTTCTTCATGACTCACATTCGAGATCCTTGAGGTCGTCTGAGAATCTTAAGCTGAGAATGCCTGTGCATACCACGACATTTATGGATAATTCTTTCACTGTCAAAGCAGTTCGATTGTGGAACGCGCTTCCTGTTGCGGTGAGACAGGCTCAAACGCTATCATCATTTAAGAGGCTAATTAAAGAGCACTACCTTTCTCTTTAAGTAGACTAGTATAATTTTCTTCAAGTAAATCATTTGGCTATTTGTAGTATATATTATGTATGTTTATATTTATTTGTATATATGTATACATGTATTTATGATTATCTGTTATGTATGTATAGTATTTTTGTGTATTTATATATGTTTAATAACTATTATATAGCTTTAATTCTTTATTTTTTACACTGCCCTCTCTCTCTCCTTCTTTTAAATCCATCCCATGGTTGTCTGTAAGATATTGCTATAGAGCGATAAGACCGCCATTTGTACTTTTTTTTTATTGTTTCTATATTGTGTATTTTTGTTGTTAACTGTGTACAATAAAGATTTATTTAATACTAATAATAATAATTTTTTATGTGATCACGGGGTATATAATAAGACATTAGGTTGTTAAGCCTTTCGTGAAATACGGAATACAAAATAATCATGGCATCTTATTTCGTTGAAAAGACATTGCGTATGTATTACCAGTTTTAAGAGGTCGATGCACCCTTATTTTATGCATTTGGTGTGCATTCTTTTGTTGTATTATCCATCATGCTTATCCAATCGTAAAATTAAAATAAAGATACTCACTCGACTTTAGGAATTGGAAACAAAGCTTGACAATACACAATGCAACAACACCAATGAGGCGAAATGATATTGCGAATACCAATAAATCGACCGTTGAACTTTGTAATCTATCGTCTTTTATCATAATTCTTATCTGTATTCTTATTCAAAATCATAATATTTACATCTTTAGAACTTCTTGGTTCTATGAACTAAAGCACTGAATGCCTACCAACAGTTTTAGAACTCCACAGAAACCTTTTTCCCCGAACTCTTAAAAAACATCCGGCTCGGCAGGACCGATCACAGTATAACATAGAGGCGAAAAGATCGCGCGGATACAGCATGTGTTCGTCGTTGGACGAGTGACGTATTGTGGCAACTCCCCGGAATAAATCACCAAATGTACCTGAATGTGTTACAGGGAGTCCGGCTACCTGGATGAGTCAATTAACCCTTTTTCGAACAACGAAGGTTTCATGCTTAGGTAATTGAGCGGAACGAGGTAGGTAGAATTAAATATTTAATGAATTAATGACACACAGGCTTGATTATTAGACAGCCTCCGTGGCGCAGTTGGTTAGACGCCGGCTAAGAAACGAGAGGCCGCGGGTTCGATCCCGGCACCGAAACAAATATATGTGTGATCCACTGGTATTTGTATCGGGTCTGGGTGTTTGTGAGACCGAAAAGTCTCTCGTAGCTTCTGATACCCACGACACAAGACTCGATCTTAGTGTGGGGTCAGGACTATGTATGTGACTGTTGGGTGTATTTATTATTTATTTATTTTATTTATTATAATGAATTTGACAGCCTCTGTGGCACAGTTGGTTACAAATTGGCTGTAAGGCAAAAGGCCGCGGGTTTGATTCTCAGAATGAGTACCCCGCGATGGCTAAGATTTGCATCTTGACAAATCTGACATATTGTGACTCGGACTGTAATTTATACTTGGCATTACGGTATATATATACAGACCATACTGTGATATTTAGATAAATCAACCATTGTAATTTAAACTGGCCTTTAAAAAAAGAAAAAGAAAGAAAAGACAAGCAAAAAAAAATGAAGACAGTTCGTGTTGCTGAGGGAGTTTCTTGCGCCGTTTCTTCTTCACAGCTACAACACGTTCCGAAGCGGTGGTAGCAGAAATTAACGATTCAAAAGATCTTGTAAAAGACTACTTGAATAAAGAATATTTTGATTTTTTGATTTTGATTTTGGTAGATATTTTTTCGGCGGAAATATATTAAGTTTGGTAAAATGTGGATGTCATTAGTACTACCTTTACTGACCCCTACAAAAGTAAAAGCGTAAATAAATTACTACATAATATAAACATTCAGCTATCCATATGCATCGATTTCAGAAGATAAATTGCGAAAGTACCAAATTCCCTCATTTTCACATCAAACATCAGCGCAGTCAAAGCGTTATTGACTCAAAATCCCATCTACATAGCCGAAATGAATCACCGACCACTAGTCCCACGAAACGCACGAATGAGTAGTTTTCATCAATGCTCCCCGCGGCCATATTCTAATTTCAGTCCATGAAGGATCAATTCCGAATTTTGGTGACGTATTGAATCAACTTTCACCCGTGAAATACATACATACATACATACATACATAAACTCACGCCTTTATCCCCGAATGGGTAGGCAGAGGCGCCACCAGGACACACACATTTCGCCTTGTATGTTCCGTCCCATGATGTGATAGGGGGCGAGCCTATCGCCATATCGGGCACAAATTCCTGACTCCGGGCTGATAATGAATAGAAAAATCCAATACCACTTTGCCCGACCCGGGACTCGAACCCGAGACCTCAGCTTTGTAGCCGTACCGTAATACAACTAAGCCACCGAGGCACCCGTGAAATGTTCCCGATAAATCAGTGTCTATGAGTTGAATCAAATCGAATGAGATCAAAAATTCTATAAGCTTTGATAAATGTTTCTTTGTTACTGGAGCTTTTAAATAAAACAAGCAAAGTTTGTTGCGTTACGTAGAGCAAGACTTGATATCGCATTTTCATAAAATTCTTAAATCGATTGTTAAGCTTGAATTCGACCTAACTTTAGCCCCATAAATAGTTTTAATGTACTCGTGCAATGAAGATATTCATATTTCAAAGATATTTGACCATATAACTCCTTTAAATATCCACATTTTCCCGTCGGAAGAAAATATTTTTCCAGTCATATCCAGCTTCCATACACCTCAGTAGTTAATAGAAGCATCGTGTAGCTGTATCCAGTAAGGCTGTATGGCCGAACCATTTTTTCCATGAATTATGATCCGCCGCAGAAATATGGGGAAAGTGGGGCGTCGCTGTGACGTCACGGGAACATAACGCGCCTGATGAAAATATTTTTTCGTTACACGCAATCTTTGCAAGAATGTTTTAAGAGTTTTGATTCGTTATTCAGGAGCCTTGTTTTCAAATAACATTATTTTAGTTCAAGCAACTATTAATATAGTGAATACAGTTCTGCTTTTATTAAATGCATGCTTGTAAAAATAATCTAATTTTACTATTGCTCCAACTATCAGACAAATGTCTTTTTTGTTTTGATCGATATTAGTATCTACTTTCTGAGTGAAAAGTACTCGTAATAGAGCGTTCGGGATGCTATCACTGCATCATAAAGTAAGTGCCCGGCTTTAAGCCAAAACCTTCTTCTACAAACAATATTTTACTGCGTAAAGTACACGCTTTATAATTAAAGTCACAATGTTGTGTTTGCATTTGTTTTATTATACACCCAACAGTCACATACATAGATCTGACCCCATACTAAGATCGAATCTTGTGTCGTGGGTATCAGGAACTATAAGAGACTTTTCCGTCCCACAAACACCCAGACCAGAAACAAATACCTGTGGATCACACAAATATTTCCCTTGGTACGGGGATCGAACCCGCGGCTTCACGTTTCACAGCCGACGTTCAACTAACTGCACCACGGAGGCTGTCAATATAAAGGACTTCATCTACTAAGACTAACAACTGAGTATCTAAACTTGCATTGCACCATACTTTCACATCATCCGCCACAAATTCGTAAACCAGTGAATTAGGTACTTCCATCTAACTTTAGAAGTTGAGTTCAAACGTTTGTTAGCTTTACAATACGCTATTCAGAAGTGCATGTGGAAGATAACGTGCGACTGTTTGTTAACCGCTAGCATGTAGTGTTATAGAGTTTTGTAATAAATCATAGTCTGGAAGCTGGTCTGGCTTAGATTGGACGGTGGTGGCACCGACAGTGTTTTTTGTGACTTTCATATAGATGTTATTGCAGAATGAAGTGTCTTTTGCTAGATGTATTTTGAAGAAAAAAATCAAGTATCGTAAGACATTATACTACGAGAAATTAATCTGTCTGCAATTTTCATAAAATCTCTTTATGACTACCGCAAAATGGCCGATAAAAGCAGGTTCATTCTATGTACCTTCTTTGCAACCCATCGACCTACTCCGTTTTCCCTACCTCGGTTATTTATTTATTGCTTTGCTTTAGTTTCTACGTCATCTAGTAGATATATACTGTACTGCATCAGACCATATACGTTCCACTGCAGAGCACGAGCCTCCTCTATAATCGAGAGTACGATAAAGAGGGGTTAGGCCTTCTGGTAGATATGTTAGTGAAACTAATGTCACACCCTCTTATGAAAAAGCATTACATTTTAAAACCAACTTCATTACTCGCACTAGCCGCGGAATCTGGATCCCCTGAATTCGCATCGGTGTGATTGCGCCTTTATTTTACACAATGATCCAACAAAATCCTTTTATCTGCAAACCGTGATCCCCTTTCTCGAATATATCCACGACTTTCCCAGCGCTGGATTCTTGAGGATCCAGCAATTAGGATGAAATGGAAACGTTAAGACCTACCGTTGGTTATTCAAATGACTTTAGCATTGAACTTTAAGATTTGAAGAGTTAGGTAAAGATTAGGGAGGTTGAGGCAACAACGATCGATCATCATAAACACTTATATTATGTCAGGGCTGATGGATGGGGCATGAGGAATTTCCTTGTTTTTATAGGCTGTTAATGTTTTCTTTTTTGTTTTTTGTGTCCAAGAGGAAAAGCTATTAAGCTCCCCTTTCGGTACCCCGGGGGAGGCCGAAACTGTTTATGACTTACTAATAAAGTAAATGCTGTCAATTTATGTAAACATGGGTGACGTTTAACTAGTTGTCTATTGAATTGATAGCAGGTGTCGACAATTAAGAGGGGGTTTTAATTATGAAATATATTTGATGGTTAGTAATTTTTTTTTTGCAAAGTATGCCATCTCTCGCTTATGGATATTCCGTTTGAATTGCATTCGTGCCAGAATATTGTATAAAAATAAAAATTATGATTTTCTAATCCTGAAATGTACTCACTACCGAACAAAGTAAACGTACTTACAAACTTATTCCACATATTATATTTAAATAAAATAACAACCCCAAAATCCATCACAAACGCCTAACCCAATACGAACTCATTAGCTCCACACTTGCACCTACCATTAAAATCCATTTTACTATCATCCGTGCGGTTTTATTGGTCGATCGTAAATTACCCCCTTTAGCCCCCCCTTCATTTCCCCTCTCGTGTGGAGGTCCGGCCACGGTGCACCTCGCATGCTCCGTGTGAGGTAACACAATCCCGAAGTTCGATGGAATGGGTCGTAAAACATGGTGTCATGTGTGTGGGGTGTATGTGATTGTGGATTTCATGGGATTTTTGGAAAAAATTAAGTACTACTTGAACTTACCGGCGAGTTTGATAAAAATCAAAAGTAGAGTGAGAAGATTACGAAACTTTAGAAATAAAACAGTATTTTAACAATTGTACTGAATTACTTTTGTTACATGTTTTTTATGTGATGGTTACCTATGTTTAAACTTTATGTAATTTTGGTAATTTAATAAGCGTTAATACAAAATTAAAATTAATTCAGAGCATAGCGATTTGTTTGAATTTCTTTGGTGTGTAAAGTGCACTAGCACGCACTAGGCTAGCGTGGTGGACTAAATGACGTATGACCTAGCAATGGTGCTTTCGATTGTGAAGACACCTATGCCCTGCAGTGGGTTGTATCTTGGCTGATATAGATACAGATTGAAGAGAAAACTTTATTGATAATTTATCACAAAACAAAACCTTACAGCAAAACTGTGTTGGTGGATTCATGTAAATCAGAAGTTCCACTTCTATTACATTAGTCAGTTCATGCAGACATCACAAATAAAGCAACATTATATTCATAATATTTTACCACACTGTTCTATGTTTCGGAAAATTCGCAATCACGTCCTACTACCCGAAAATCACAACGAAATACCTCAGGAATCCTTTTACTTCCCAACTATGCTTACTATTATTGTCTAAACTAAACGATCACAATATAAACATTTCATTTTCCCAGGAAAGTCCTTGCTTATAATAAAACGACGCCACAGCAATTCTCAGGATCGCTTAACTCTCATTACGTTGGAAACTATTTTTATGATGCAATTTATAGACGATATTATTTGGAACGAGTAAAAAACTGCCGTTAAAATATCACCGAATACCCTATCATCATATTTTAGTACTACTTCATTTGTATCTAAGCACGAGGGTTAAACCATTATATAGATTTGCTTTAAATGTTCGTGAGTAATATATTTTCTATGTCTCTCTCTCTTTCTCTTAGCCACAAGTAGTCTACTGCAAAAAATAGGCTATCCCCAAGGACTTTCATAGATACGTTTTAGTTAATTCAAACTTATGCGTGGAAGTTCTAATAACCCCAATACATGCTTTCTTAGTAAAAAATCCCGCTTGGGTCATACAGCATCATATTTTGCAGACGTCCTAATGCAAATTAGTGGATGGATACGTTTAAATTCAAAAGTAAAGAGCCAGTATAGTTTCATCATTTTCATCAAATTAATCGTGATTCTTTGTGAACGCTTGATAACAGTTTGTGTTACAAAACAGTATCATGCAGCTCCTATCATGCTCAGTGGTTGAATGGGCTATCGTTACAACAGTACAACTTGGCAAAAAAGAGTATGGATTTAATGAGCGCCCTTAGATCAAATTTAGTATTAATGTGGCAACCTGATATATCGCGACGTAAAATGTTTAGATACTTGTAATTTTTATTTCTTGATGTTAAAACGCTGTTTATTTTAAATAACAAAACAAACAAAAACCCCACAAAAATGTCTAGAAATCCCTGCGTACTAAATTATTTAACGCACACTATGACATTTTTAATAATGTTGCCACAATTGTTTTCTTTCGTGCAAATTATCACCGCATCTAAATATTTTTTACCAGGTTATGTCTCCATTCAATAGGATACAAAAATCCTGCAAGTAAATTGTACCACGTCGTGTACAGCCGTGTGCGTGACGTAAACACGTTTAAAATAATTGTTGCAATTAAAAACCTATCGAAGACAGCGCCAGTTTGTGTGCAAATCGATTTATATCGTAGTAATTGCAATTTAATCACTTGAACCTGCGGTTTGTGCGTGAAATTCTCCACATTACTGAACAGAGGGCGTATTTGTGCAATCATTTATTTGGATACTATTAGATTTGGAATTTTACAACGTATATTTTGTTTATTACATTTTTATGAATATAATCAGCGTTTGATATTTTCAAAAATACTGAATCCCACCAAAAACAGTAAAATGTTGCCAACGAGACTGCACTGTCAAATATAGATGTTAAAAGTTATCAGATGTCCTGTACAGCCAAGCTTCTTACTCTTCACGCCTTAACTCTACAACGCCTAACTTCACAAACTCTGTTCCTTAGTCAAAATATATGGCTTTGCCATTTTATTCCATTCATTTGAAAGTAGTATTTTCCACCTTATGCCTATTTAGGTATAAGGTGGAAAATGTATCACTGTTCATTATTTTTCTGTTAGTCAATAGTTCTTGTAGTAACGATACTACCAAATGGCAAAATTTGGATTACGATACCGACTTCAGACTTGTCAACCGGCTGTTTGTATTTCATCAACCATTGTATTTCAAAACGATACCTTAAATGTATATATAAAAAGACAAAACGTGTTTACAAATCAGATTATATTGTTATTTACTTTACCACAGAAATATTGAACAGACGAAGCCTTGTTGTCTAGGCCACTGAAGACTTCACAAATGGAATTTTATCTTTGTAATGTGAGTAGACAGTGAAAATCCAATTAATATTGTGGGTAGATCGAAGAAGCCCTAAATTACTGTGATTTAACGAACAAAGTGGAAATATACTTTGACGACAATGCGTAGAATTAAAATTATTTGTTATAGGTTTAGAGGTAATAATACTGAGTACTAACTATTGAAGTTGCTTCTGTTTTATAGTATTACAAAACTCCAAATAATACGACGATTGTGTAATCATATTTCCTGTATTCTTTTCCAACATCATGTTCATCAATACAAGGGCTGTCTACAAAATACAACTCGCATATTGAAATGCCTACAACGTTTCTTCTAGAACATTTACAGCGTAATCCCCGACTTGGCCATCCTTCACATCAACCGTTGACAACTCCGTTCTATATTTAAATCCTTACTCCATTCTTCTTAATACAACTGCTAGCATCATCGTCATACTTGAATTAGGTTGCTTTCCTCATCGCTTATAAAAATCATCCGTAACAATAGCGTAGGTCCGGCAAACAAGCAAACATAGTGACCTGATAGTAAGTTATCATTGCCATCCATGAACATCCACAACGCTGGGATCGTGGATGTTTTAATAATAAATACAGGTGACAGTCACACACACAGTCCTAGCTCACAGTAAGATACTAGTATTGTGTTGTGGGTATCAGAAACTACGAGAGATTTTTTGGTCTCACAAACACCCAGATCCGAAACAAATACTTGCAGATCACACAAACGTTTGTCTCGGCGAGGGCACCCTATCCGGGGTCGCTCTTTTTACAGCGGGCGTCTCTACTACCCAGAGTTCGATTGAGAGGTCAAAGGCCAGCGGGTAGCAAGCTGGCCTAATGCGGTCAAATCATCTATTTATGATAAATTTAAACTAAGAGTTACCATAGAAAGAACCAATATGACTGGGTAGAAACCACTCTCGTACTGTGAAACGAGGTAAAGTAGCAGCTTTGCTATCGCTTTTCGTTCAGTCAACGAGATTTTAATAAAAACGATATTCCGCACCATTTCCCTTACAATTCCGTCTCCAATGTCCAGCAATTTATTTATAATTTCTCAAGTTTCAGCTTCATTGGGCACTTGCTTGCTCGTTAATACTATGATATTAAAACATTTGAATAAATTCTATTGTTTTTGGGCAATAAGATAAAAAAGACCCGCAGCATTAGCAAAATAGACGCGTAAGTAATGAATCCATCAGATTCTACCAACACACTTATATTTGAGGATATAACGAAGTATCCCAATCCTAGACCAGAAGCCTTAAGTGGTAGTAACTTAGAAAACTTTTAGGCCACCATCGGACCTCTGATGCGAAAGTTTCATATAAAAATATCAACTGGCACAGTCGAGTACTTAATCACGTCATCAGCAGACATTTCCTCGGAAAGCCACAAGACTAATCGCATAAGAAACTAAGAGTTAATCAAAGTTCCAACGTCTTTACCCATTTTATACGCGGCCGTGGCGGGTCCTACTAAAGGAAACCCCAAGTCGGTTGAAGGTAAGGTGATAAAGTAGTGAGTACAAATTCATTAAAAAAATTGTTTAAATTAATGATGGATTTCATACACCTACTAAACCCTTTTATACAACTAAAGTGCATCCTTAAGAACAAAGAAAATTAACGTCACTTTCCCATTAACAGTAAGTTGGTAGACTTTCTATTACATCTAAATTTTATTGGTATCTATAACATTATACTTGTAAGTATTGAGTCATGTTTTCTTTCACGGTTAAAACGAGTAAATCAGCTATTACATTCATTCCAAGCTATCAACGATGAAGAACTCCATCAGGAAGTAAATTACACGAAATCCAGCAAACATAGTAGAGGGCGTGAACATATTGAGAATCACCGTCAAATCGTCTCTGTAACTGCGAACAAACTTTTCGAATCAGCGAACAGTTTCCCAATCTTTTGATGTATCGAAGCCCGAACTGCTAACTGTGTTTCGGCCGGCCCGTTTGTTGCCACTCCGGTTTATGGATGACGTAAAATAGTTCAGCCGTTTAATTTTATATTGAACTGTGGTTTTATTAATTTCTGATTGTATAGTGATTTGGTGATTACTTTAAGTTTGTTGAAACTGAACTGTTGGTGTATTAGTTTGATGTTTTACTAAATGAGTGCCAAATGATCAAGCCAGATAAAGGAAATTTATTAAAATAATGAATATTAGCATGAAAAAAGGAATTGGACTGACAATTTCTGCAATACTTTCATTACCGGCCTTTTGGGATGGCAAGCAAAAGCTAGAAGTCACAAGCACTTATTTATTTAGAATACAATTTATTATTCTTTATACTATAATACTAATGTAGGTCTACAAACACATTTACATGAATAGTACAAACATACTTATCACTAAATAGTAATATAGGTACAATCGGCGGACTTATAGCTTTAAGCGATTTCTGCCAGACAACCTTTCCATTAATTCTTCGATGTTACTTTATATCTTACAACAACTTTTCGATCATCATTAACATCTTCGTTAAAATCTCCAAACTGCGATAAATTTCAACGAAATTACTATAAACATTGAAGAATTATCATTAATTGCTTTTCACTGCCTCGGTGGCATAATTGGTACTACGGTACGGTTTCGGGTTCGAATCCCGTGTGAGGCAAAGTCGTATTGGGTTTTTCTTTTCATTATCAGACTGGAGTCAGGAATTTGTGCCCGATATGGCGATAGGCATCACATCATGGGACGAAACAAATCATAGGGAAATGTTGAAGTCCTGGTGGCACCTCTGCCAATCCCTTCTGGGAAAAACGCGTGAAGCATACATACATAAACATGTATGTATTGCAGAACTTTAATGCTTTTCATCGATCCACAAAACTGAGGATAGTTATTATGAACATCCGGGTGGGAACAAAGAAAACACGTCCCTATGAGTAAAAGGATTACGTGTACTGCTAGGGAGCCTGAAATGCGTTACTCAATTAGAAGCTAGGAAATATTACACGAGGATACTATTGCAACTTCTAGCTATTGTCGTAGTACCTTAAGATTTCATATTTTGTTATTATGTTTTCATCAACAAGCTAAATTTAGCTTTGAATATTTTTTTAACTTATAAGTCGAAAGTATGATTCTGGTTCCGGTTTCCGGTTCTCTAAATAGTATTTTATTCATACTTGATAACAAATCATTTCTCAATAATATTCTTCAGTCCAAAATCTGACCTGAAACCACATTCCCACAAACGGAAACAAAATATCATAAAATCAAAACCGTCTTGCAAGCTTACTTCGCTCCGTAGTTCACCCGGACATTAAACAAGCTGTGGCTAAAGGGCGTGTTACTCATTTCTTTTAACAAAAGAAAACTGTTTATCCGAACTCACGATCCACGACGGAATTATTGCTTTTTCCTCTTGGTACAACGCGTTACAACTCATATTTGTCCCACATGACATTTGTTAGGCGATAATATATTTTTGGATGAATTCACTTTGTAAGTCGCTTTGAATTGTAGAAAGATTGTTGGAGAATCTTGTGTACAGCAGTGGTCTTCTTGACAAGAAGTTCTTGTGCTGGAAAATAACCATGATGAATGATCTTTGGCAGTATGACACGTCTCTGACGAGATATTATTATAGATCTAGTAAAAACAAACAGTTTGAAAAAAAAACGCTATTAGCCTGTATCTTTCCACTACACTATACGCAGCTTTTAGCGCAAAGTAGTTTTCATGCTATGTCAATCAATTGTAATTACTTTCAATGAAGAATGTTAACAAATTTTGATTATTAGCACTCCATATTCTCTGGCAAAAATAAAAAATACTAGTGAAAGAATTACTTCGATATGTCCATTAGTTTCCGATTTAGAAGTAAAACAAGTTGTAAAAGTACGACCCGGGCTGCCGGTTACGGTGTGACGTCATAGCACAACACGCTCACTGGCTCACTCAGTCCGCTCGTGGTCGCGCGCCCGTGCCGTTGAATTTATACCCACAGAGTACTATAATATTACGTTTATACCTAAAGACTTTTAACAATGTCCAATCCAAATACTAGGAAATCATGTGTTGTGCCTAAATGCACAAAAACAACTACCAATTCGCCAGAAAAGTTGTTTTTTATAGTTCCAAAGGACGTTAAAATGCGAAAAAAATGGATAAAGACTATGAAGAGGTTAGATTCATTTGGAGATAAAAGTACAGTTTATTGTTGTGAAGCTCGCTTCGACGATGAAGCCACATTAAAAATGCTATGGTATGTTTACAGCCACCTCTGCTGGCGGCACAATCTTCGCAGGTAACATTTAAAACTTCATGATCATTTTCATTGCATTCTAAACTGCAATGATAACGTACCACAGTACGTACGCGGTGTTCTGGCGTGATTCTACATTTAACCGTACATACATCACCTACTCTTTTTACTTGAATATAACCAATAGCAATATATAAATAAGTTTCAAATAAAATGAATGGCCTTGCGTATTTTATTAGTAGAAAAAACAAATAACTAAAAAAGGTTTAGTACATCTGTTCAAACATCTATATTTGCAATAAAAATGAGATTAAAATGGCCTTACGTATTTTGTAAGTAAAAAAATACAAATAAAAAAGGTTTAGTACATCTGTAACGTTCAACCCACTACATCTACATAAGTACCTAATACCTATCCTACTTCCTACTAATATTATAAATGCGAAAGTTTGTGAGTGTGTGTGTTTGTTATCTTTCACAAAAACAACTACTGAAAGGATCTGGACGAAGTCTGGAATAACACATAGGCTACTTTTAATACTGGGAAAATGTACAGCTTCTGAGGGAAACTGGGGCGAAGCTGCTGGCGGAGGCTAGTTTGCAATAAATCAATATAGGTATGTATGTATTCATTTAAATTTACTAAGAAGAGCGTTACCTACCTATATTATACATACGTGCCTACCAATAGCTACAAAACTATAATACATACAATATATTTGTTGTCTTTAACTTACAAATTTAATGGTAGGTACTAGGTAGGTAGTTCTACTATTTGAGTTGCATTCTTCCATTACGACATTAGTTGGGTATTTTCTTTTGATAAAACAATTTAGAACAGATAAACTATTAAGCATAAGTAGTAGCACGGAAATTTCACTTACCGTTGCATTTTTATTCCTCGCATTTCGGCGGCAACGAAATCACTATTTGTTGATAAGTAATGCGTAACCATTAATCCATCTATTTTAGGTAGATTATCCGATTGCCCTTTTTCGAATCCTTCATCCATTTTATTAATTGAATAATATTTACTATAATAATAATAGTTTAATAAAACTATTAATTTAATACGCGAACGAAAACCAACAACAAAATACTGCGCAAGCTATTACAACTACTATAATCGCTGGCGATTTGATACGAAGCGAGTCGTGGCCCGTGCGGCGCGTTGTGAAATGACGTCACAAGCGATCACATGACTGTAGCGGGACTCGATATTTTTCAAAACTTTGAATACCTATAAAATCAAAACTACTAGGTATTTTTGACTACAACAAAAACTAGTGTGTTTGTATACATAAAGGCTTTACTGAGACAACATTTCAAGCGATTTGGCATACCTAGTAACATTCTCCATTCACATTCTCTTCAAGTCTTTTCTTGTGTGCCACTCTTTGATTTTTATATTTGTGAGAAAGATTTCCTATTTGATTTAATATTATGATATAAACGCAGCAACTAGAACCACTGCTATCAGTAAACATAACATATTTATATTCTAGACTTTTGGTAATTGGAGATGTGGAAAAGTAGAGAAGGTGGGAGACAAAAAATATAAATAATTAAAAATAATAAAAAATTACAGACATTAGAGACTTAACACATTACAGATTGGTTTAGTTAACAATAAGGACCAACTATCACAACATCTCCTAACATTATAGTTTACATATTTTTGATTATAACTTGAACACATATCGCTGCGCATCGCGCCGCCTCGCCCCGCCCACGTAGGTCAAGTGGCGTGATTATTTCGTTATTACTCCCCGCCTTCCCCTCGGCCACTCGGCGTGACGTAGTAAATTTTCCCGTAGATTAAATAGATTTACTATTGCTTAAATTATGGTAATTGTTTCTACGTCTCGACGCTGTACGTAATGTGCTAATGGAATGAGATTTGCACTTTTCTTTCTTTTAAGTGGGTTAATGGGGAGGGAGACTGTATCCTGACTGACCTTTGTGAATATTAGGTAGAAATAGATACTTTTTAGACTATGTTGATGGTGGACAAACTTAGTAAGTAATGGTTTCTTAGATTTACGCGAATGTTACACATTGAAATAAAACTATTTTTTACGGATTTTATCGCGAATTGGTTTAATTTTTACATTTTATAACTTTCCGACGTTTAGCCGCCCCGTGACCACGAAAGCTGTAAAGCAATAGAAACGTCGGGAAGTTAAAAAAATTAAAAAATAAACCAAATCGCGATGAAATTCGTAGGAAAAATAGTTTTATTTCAAACTTAGTAAGTGTGAGTATATTACGTATACCATACCTAGCTTAATATGTATAATTAATTTGCAATAATATTTAAGATGCGTACCGCTGGTGATTTACCACACCTCCAAACCTGAATGAAAAGAACAAAAATATCCACAAATTAAACGACGCTCGGATTATTTTTAATTTGTATCATTCTACTCTTGTTCGTTGATACGAAAACTTTCATCACCGGAGCAAACGTGCACAAGTCAGAATTTTTTATTTCGCAATTTTCTTTTTAATAAAAAAATCCATCGCACTCGACACCATTATTGCTAAATCGGTAACACTCTGTTACTTTGCAATGTACGAAAAAGAACGCAGTACAAGATTGCGCCCTGGATCCTCGCCAAATGTCGCCTGACCCAATATCATTTTGCGCTTAAAGCCGCGCGCACACATCCGGAAATATCGATGATATATTGAAAAAAATAGCAGTAACGGAATTTTATTGCCTTGCGTTCAAATTGATGTGGTTTCAGCTACATTAGATCGCGTTGTCTCACTTTATTAAAGAATATCTATTGGTATGTTAGGAATTGGTGGTAGAGTATCAGGATCGGATACCATTCATCGTACAAAATCGTTAAATAGACAATATGGTACATTGTACAAACGTGTAAAACCTACAATAATGACCCACGTTAGGGTGTACTCACAATTTTAAGAAAGACGAGTTATATTTGTAAATGCCAATTACAAAGTATGTAATCATTTTATAATTCACCGGCTGTGAAACGAGAGACCGCGGGTTCGATCCCCGCACAGAGACAAATATTTGTGAGGCCCACAAGTATTTGTCTCGAGTCTGGGTGTTTGTGAGACCGAAAAGTCTTTCGTTGCTTCTTGTACCCACGACACAAATCTTAATGTGGGGTCAGGAGTATGTATGTGACTGTTGGGTGTAAAAATATATGAGTGATACCATTTCGCCTCGGTGGCGTAGTTGTATTACGGTACGGTTACAAAGCTGAGGTCTCGGGTTCGAGTCCCGGGTCGGGCAAAGTGATATTGGATTTTTCTATTCACTATCAGCCCGGAGTCAGGAACTTGTGCCCGATATGGCGATAGGCTCGCCCCCTATCACATCATGGGACGAAACATACAAGGCGAAATGTGGGTGTCCTGGTGGCGCCTCTGCCTACCGCTTCGGGGATAAAGGCGTGAGTTTATGTATGTATGTATGTATGATACCATTTCTATTAAGTGCATAAAATATGCAAATTATATGTACCTACCTACAGTTTTTGCCGAAAATTACTCGATTGACCTTCGTTGACTTTAAAAGTTCCCGGCAATATTTTTGAAGGTATTCTAAACCCGACAGAGGTTCATAGGGCATCTTTTCATACAAAAAAAGAAATTATTTAAAAACTTTTAGTAATTTAAGACTTTGCAAAAATTTTGCGAGTTGATGAATCAGCTAAAAAAACTGTTATTTCATTAAAGCACTTAAAAACTAGATAGTTACAAAAACGAAAAGCTATTACAGTGCAATTTATTTTGTTCATTCTACCATATTTTTTTCTGTTTTCAATTATTATTTTTCAATAAAAACAGGTTCGTTCGAATGATATTGCATTTAACATAAAATCATTATTTTCTGGTGGCAAAAAAGATAAAATATAATATATAACAATAATTTTTGAAACAAATCCTGGAATATAAATTAGTATAGTATAAAAAAGTACAACCAAGTGTACGCACAGCCTAAAACTTCACGAATACCTCGCGGCATAAATTATTAAAATTCTCACTTGGACGATTCTTGCACGGCATGATTTGTCGAGAGTCGAGCGGATCTGTCGCGGAATCGAATCTGCATTCTGTGCCGGTTACTCTCCGTGTAAATAGTGTTGCGAGTTTGTAAATCTTGCTATATTACTGGCTTTGCGTGGCTTTGCCCGTCTGTGAGAGCTGATACCCTATATACCGAAAGTCAGCGTGCTATTCAAAACCTATATTTCAAATTCTACATAAACGATTAAAATAAATAAATACACCCAACAGTCATATACAAAAGTCAAAAGGTCAATTAGATTTTACATGTTTATATTTAAATATTAATTTACGTAACGAAAAAGCCCGAACGGAATTACTCGATAGGACGAAGAAAGAGTTAATATAAATGAAAATATATTTATTAAAAAATCTATATAATCACATATCTACAAATAGGTGGACCTGATAATCTTTTTTTTTTTGAAGTCGATTATAAAGAAAAAATCATGGTGAAGTAAAGAAAACAATGACTGTTCTTTCCTCATTTTTGAACAGGATCTCGCCATCTGAAAGAATTATGAAAATGATCAACTTAATATCAGAGAACTTTCTAATAAATTACAAAGTTTGACAGTTCTCAACTTTTGTTACTTCGGTCTACTATATTACGGATAACAGCTTGCAGATTACACTTGTAATAAAACTCGTATATCTCGTTCAATTCAACTAGATTATAATATTCTACTTAATCAAAGATATTTTATCTATTTTCATAAAACTTGTTATATTCCCTGAAGGATTTTCTTCTCTTTTCTAAATCTTTTAAAATCATATACAGGGTATATCAAGACCGCGACCGAAAACGAAGCCAGGTGGTAGTATTAGTGACTTCAGACACAATGCAAGTAAAAATTCACCAAAAAAATCGACAACTTTTTTTTTGTATTTTTTTACTTATCGTCGTATTTGGGTTATATGTACATCGTTTCCCTAAAATAATTATGTACACCTCTTTATTTTTAAACACGCAATGGTACGTAAGGGTTTAAATTATTATTTTCGCAAAAACTAGGTATTTACCACCCAAACACGATGATTTTTAAAAAATTCTAAAAAAATATCTGTCACTATTTTGGCGAAATTTTTATTTGCGTCGTGTTTGTAACTACTAAAACTACAACCTGGCTTCGTTTTCGGTCGCAGTCTCGATATACCCTGTATAATTAGGATATGAAATAATTGAAGGTCATATCAGCTGTTCAGATCGTTAAAACATGTGCTCCTAGTGGAGTTTTTGCTCACCTCTTGGAAATAAGTATGAGCGTGTGTGTAAAGATCAAATATCTTTTATCGATTTATATATTTCTACCAACTTGCTCAAAATCATTACGAAGGTAAAGCACCAGTAAGCAGCTAGGGCTGAAACAAAATCTGACCTACTTCTTTGTGACCTTTCCAGGTCAAATATGATGCTTCCTATCAGGCAGATACAATTATACCACTAAGACCGTGTCGGATATTTACTTATAAAAGAATAAAATAAATGCCACCGCAGCCCGAGTTACATCCGAGAAAGTTGCCAACAGTAAATTTAATTTACGGTTGACGAGACATTTTAAATTCAAATCTGCATTCAAGCGGTAACTTTACTTTGCTAATGGAAAGAAAATAGAATCTGCGACGTGTTTTGCATCGGAGCGTGGAAGCGGAGCGATGACTAATATGGCATTCGTTTGTTTTGCGGGTACTCATCGAAATATGGGAGTTTTGAATGGTTTATAAATATTTGCATTGGCAATACCGTGTGTGCCATTATAAAAGCTGTATTTAGTTTCGGCTACATCGAGCCTTGGCTGAAACTCTCACTCAACGAACTAACCGCAACAGTAAAACTGGCGCTTCACGTCATTTTCTTAGAATAAAAGTAGATTTTTTATTCAGCAACATTGTCAGAGCCGGGTGAACTTACTTTCTGTCGCAACTCCGTCACGCATTTTCGAAGGCTTAGAATTCACCTACAATATTCATAGGAATTCAGATCGATGCAAGGTTCATAGTATAATGTTTTAAGGCTGGCCTTTCATTGCAAACGCTGATAAAATAAGGTACTATTCCTAAAATATTTTTAAACCTCTGCGATAATCCTTGACGCAAACTCGACCCCAAACCGGTAACCCTAACCAAGAAAAAGATACAAAGAACGATACTAATTCATATACCGCAACCATTTCCGCGCTAGTACGCTGCGCAAACGTACGGAGAGATAATTGCATAATCTGCCCGCTAATGGAATGAAAATACTAATATCCTGCAGTCGACTCCGTCTCGGACGGGTTGGTTCGACACTAGGGCTGCCGACGCGCTACTTAATAACATAAACATTAGTTGGTGTCTGAATGAGCATAAGAGATGGGGTGCATGAATTTTAATATTCCTTATGGATATTTTACCAGTTTACCTAATGGCTTATTGGTTGAGAATAATAAAGTCCAGAGAATTGTACCTTTTAGCTAGAAATTTTGTCTCCCTCCTTGCTGTTAAGATAACATACATACATACATAAACTCACGCCTTTATCCCCGAAGGGGTAGGCAGAGGCGCCACTAGAACACCCACATTTCGCCTTGCATGTTCCGTCCCATGATGTGATAGGGGGCGAGCCTATCGCCATATCGGGCACAAATTCCTGACTCCGAGCTGATAATGAATAGAAAAATCCAATATTACTTTGCCCGACCCGGGATTCGAACCCGAGACCTCAGCTTTGTAACCGTACCGTAATACAACTACGCCACCGAGGCTGTTAAGATAAGTAGACAATTAATTGTTTTCAAGTTAAATCTGTTTAATTCTGCAGCGAGTTAAAGACAAGCTAGTGTCTCAAATAGCCGAGTGTCCATTCTTTGCGTATCGCTGTTGTTTCTGGCCGAATGTAGTTGCATTGTAGGTTATGCGGACCGAAATTTCGGTAAAAATATTCTTTTAACGAACTTTCCTTTCGCCTGTCTTTTCCTTATCCTCGGTCATTTTAAATGTTCCTAAGAACCACCTAAAAAATATTTGTTTACCAAAAATTAAACATTTACACGCAAATTTGCAAACCCTGCTTGCGTTGCATCCCCATTCAAGGCTATTACTCACGTATTTATATGCGCCATAAACAGTTTGCCGACGCCTTCAACGATAGCGGTACATCTCGGCTTGTAACCCGCGGGGGAACGAATAGACTTGCATGGTTAAGCATCTATTTAGTGGTACATGATAGGTGTAGTTTAAAATGAACAGCTTTCTCCCTCTATCTCTTCAGCCACAAGAAGTCCACTGCTGAACATAGGCTTCATCCATGCAATTTATAAATAATAAATTACCGTAACCAACAACAATAAAGAATGGACACAGGAGTTCAAGTAATAATAAATAAATACACCCAAAAGACACATACATAGTCTTGACCCCACACTAAGATAGAGTCTTGTGTTGTGGGTATCAGAAACTACAAGATACTTTCCGGTCTCAAAAACACACAGACTCGAAACAAATACTTGTGGATTACACAAACATTTGTTTCGATGCGAGGATCAAGCCCGCGGCTTCTCGTTTCACAGAAGCGTCTAACCAACGGAGGCTGTCAATATCTGAGAATATTTCAAGCACCAGCCAATGTTGCTTTTATTGTATTTAATCACACTCACAATATATTCCGACTATATTTTGTAATGTGAACGCGTTGCAGTTTATTTATAACTGATGCCCGAATACTGGAATGACATTCAAATAATAAGTTGCTCTTAACAGCGCACGGCTCACTTAGCCAGTACATTTAATCGGGATTAACGTAGTTAAGCGCAAGTTATATTTAAGTTGCGTTCCAGTATTTGGGCGATAGGCTCGTCAATAGACAAGCGTTCCACTCAATGTTAGCTTACTGTGGTCTGTGAATACCTAAAATATATTAGTTGCAGAAGCAAAGCTGATTCTTCACCGGGTTTTTCTGAGACAATATTTGCCACTAAATATAGCAGTCACCGGTGTCAAAAAATTCTCTTGAATTTTCAAGATGTGGAGCCACTTAGGTTGATTAGAATTGTGCCCCAAAAACCGCTTCTAGGTTATCCGAATTTTTCTTGTTGCCTAAAGCTAAAATACAAAATTTTAATACAGCTACGCTTGAATATCGCAGCTTTCGCCTTAAATTCTAAGTGGGTATTTCTCTTATTTTTAAGTCGTTATTTTTAATATTGACATGGTAATGCCATCACACTACAAATGATGATAAGTACAAATGTGCAAATAGAATACCGAGTGATGATAATTATCTTGATTGCCTTAATGGCGTAATTGTACAAGAGTACGATTACAAAATTAAGGCTCGGGTTCGAATCCCGGGTCGGGCATAGTGATATTGGATATTTTGACAGCCTCCGTGGCGCAGTTGGTTAGACGCCGCCTGTGAAACGAGAGGCCGCGGGTTCGATCCCCGCACCGAAATCAAATATTTGTGTGTTCCACAGGTATTTGTTTCGGGTCTGGGTGTTTGTGAGACCGAAAAGTCTCTCGTAGCTTCTGATACCCACGACACAAGACTCGATCTTAGTGTGGGGTCAGGACTATGTATGTGACTGTTGGGTGTATTTATTTTATTTTTTTATCTATTCATTGTCAGCCCGGAGTCAGAAATTTGTACCTGATATGGCGATAGGCTCACCCCCTATCACATCGTGGGACGGAACATATAAGACGAAATGTGGGTGTCCTAGTGGCACTTCTGCCTACCCCTTCTGGGATAGAGGTGTACATACATGTACACTCATACATAAACTCATGTATGTATGTATGATAATTATCTCTTGCAAATCGATACAATGATGCCAGCATATTCAATTATATCCTCACTTTAGGATTCAAAATTACAGGTAAGAGGAAATACATAATAAATTAATCTATTTATAGATTATTCCGCAATTTCATAGAACGGTAGAAATAAGAATGATGACCACTCAAAAGTAAATTAGAACTCAGCATATTACTCTAAGAGTTACTGAATAAAGGCCGCTTTCAACAAGTCTTAAAATAAATTGTCGGTATGTATGATCACATATCTTATGTATAAGACCAAAGCCGTGAAAAAAAACGTGTGAAACAAAAGTCTCCCACACATAAAGACATCAAAAGAAACGAAGTCAATACATCATGACAGTTACAAAAGTATTGTCTTCGGAAACGAAGGTTCCAAAGCCTGTCCATCATAGTTAAGGACAGGTAGAGAAATGACCCTATTAATTTCAACATATCTCGGATAAGTCGTGCCTCTTGCCACACCATCAATACGAACACCTATTGAGATGATAGACTGATCTCTCTTTGTGACCGGGGTATTAATCGATGCGTGATGTCTGCTCGAAGTCGATGTATTTCAGGATAATTAATCATATTTAGTTGTAAGTTTAGTATTCCAAACCAATGAGTAAGTTTTGTTAGAAACCATGGTTAGGGGATGTCAGTATGAATGTCTAGTGTCGTTGACTATTCGTAATAAATTAGTTATTGTGAAAAAAACAAGATAATGAAATTTTATATAAGGGCTGTGTTATTATTTTTATTGATTACAATCCTTTTTTTGTTAAAAAAGTTCCGTCTAACCAAACATTCTAATTTCATCACTATTACAATGCCTTTTTTTCGCGTTAATTGGTTTTCGTACAACATTGATAGTACCTTACTTAACCTAACCTCCATTTCACATATTCTACGCATATGCAATGGTCTAAAAGTTGCATAAAGTGCGAAGTATTCCTATAGTTGAATAAGACAAACAAAATTAATATCAGACAGTTGCTCGAATATTATTTTAAGCGGTCTTAAACTTTTAACGGTCCCAAAACTTAGGTCCCCACATTAACATTAAAATTGTTTTTTTAAAGCTGTGCCAAAGTTTGTCTTCTGTGGTTACTTGGAATGGGTACTACTGGATAAGAACTTAATATCCATAAAAGTTTGATACATCATCATCATCATCAGCCTAGACTGTAGTCCACTGCTGGACATAGGCCTCCTCCAAATTGCGCCATTTCACCCTGTTTTCGGCTTGTCGCATCCAACACCAAACAGTCTGATATCTTGGCTTGGAATTTCATAATAAATGATACAAATAATATATTTTGCCTCATATAATATTATTGTCGTCCACAAAACCACGGCTTTGTTAGTGGTCAACAACAGGGTTTATTCCAAAACATGTGTTGAATATTCCGAACTATATCTATATATATCTATATCAGCCCATATACGTCCCACTGCAGGGCACGGGCCTACTCTACAGTCGAGAGAATCGATTGAGAGTGGTTAGGCCATATAGTCCACCACGCTGGCCTAGTGCGGGTTGGCGGACTTACATACCGTAGAAATTCTTTAAAATCGCTACGGTATGCAGGTTTCCTCACGATGTTTTCCTTCACCGTTAAAGTGCGTGGTGATTGACTATCAATACACACATAACTCCGAAAAGTCAGAGGTGTGCCCTGGGATTTGAACCCGCGGCCACCGTGAACATGTAGGCAGCCGCGTCTGGTCCGTTACCAACAGGCCACCACGCACTTGTTCCGAACTAAACCACTAATTATATGAATAATATGAAAATACCAGTCTCATGTATGGTTTCATTAATTAAATAATGGCCTACTAAAAAATATGGCTAATGATTATATTATTTTCATTTATTTTTTATGTAGGTGCGATCGTTGACCACAATATTATTTTAAATTTATACATTGCACTAACTAGAACATGAGAGTTTAAGTACTTATAACATATTTAATCACAGTTAACAAATAAAATTCCTCAGTAATCTGAACCATCCACAATACACTAATCGAAGCCACAAGCCGCGCAGACGTTACAAGGCTGTGCGCACTTCGATAAAAGTATTACACTATGCATACATCAAATTTGTTTTAAACTGAAGTGGAAGTGTCGCCGTAGTTGGAACAAAGCCATACGACACCCAGTTACATAAGAAACGAGGCTCTGGAGAAATTAACGCTCTAATTGGCGAATGTTCTGGATGAAATTGCATTTGCAGAGGAAAGAAGGTGGAATTATAATTATTAGCTGATTATGTTTATATTTTATACTAACTTCTGCCCACAAACTTCGTCTGCGTGATGCACTTTATTTAGAATATCCCATCCCGTCCCGTCCCATCCCGTTATATCCTGCCCTGTCTCATTCTCACTCAAGGTATGTAATCCAGTCCCATCCCATCACTTTGAGTACCTATAAAAAAGTAACAAATATATCGGAATTCCTTCCTCGTACCACGGGAACACCACATTTTTGGATAAAAAAGTAGCCTAAGTATTCATCCAGGGGACACCCTGAAATTTGGTATTGAGGTAGCTGACAAGCTACCTCAATACCAAATTTCATGGAAATCCGTTAAGCCGTTACTGAGTTCATCGCGCACAACCGAAAAGACAAACAGACAAAATTTCTAAAAATCAATGTTTTGGGTTCTATTACGTTAATACAGACCCCCCATATTAGTTTTTCTCATTTATTTTCCATGTACAGACATCGATCGGTTACAAATTTATTATATGTATATTGTATAGATAATATGTTATTCTGACATCAACTACAACTACGCAAGCGGAGTGTTGACCTGTCCAAAATGCGCTTATACTTTTACTAACGAGCTTGGGTATGTACCTAAGCCACACAAGACCGCATCATAAGTCGGAACATCAGCGTCCTGTTTAAAAATATCTTGTGTTCAACACAACAGTCGCCAAAGCCGAAAACGGCTAAGAATACATCATCACCATATAATTCTGCAGGAATTTTAAAAATATATTTTGCATTATGCCAATGTAAATATGGGTAAGCAGAAGACAGTAACTACAGTAGGAATGGGCATGAGTAGGGCGATTATAGTATCTATTGACAAGGTAGTAAAGAAGGAATTGAGTAGGTCGATTATTGTGTTTAATGGCGAGAGATAATCATGCTACAAATTGTTGATTATTTGAATGACACTGAACATATCGTCACAATATTGTGGAACCGCTTTACGGAGCTATTTTATTAAATTGGATACTATAGTAAACACATAGGATATAAACATGTTTGATACCGCGATCTCTTTTAAAAGATTGCCAAGCTACTTACAATGAGCCTTCCACTTTCCATCGTCAATCTTCAAAGGCGGGAAATGCACATTCAATTCCCATATTTCGTGAATGGTCATGATCATTTTCGACGCCTTTGATTAAGACTCAAAAATTTAAATACCTTTTATTTCTACATATGCATGACGTATATTTTGAGACTGTGCACTTATTTATTAGTTTATAGGGAAGGGTTTCAACAGGATGTTATACCGTTCACTGGTATCAATGAAAATATTTTTTTCAGAATAAAATTCAATTTTTTAATATACAAAAACAACAAACCGTCGCACTTAAGTGACAACCGCAAAATGTAGAATAAAATCAATATTATCACAACAGGAAGGTCAATTTCAGGTATCGTCAGAAAAATAGTGTTCGACTTGAAACACTGGATTTTTCAGTATTATTTTTATAGTTTTGATTCAATACTATACATTTCATCATATTTTTAATTTCATCTCACAACTATGACTTTCTTCTCTCTCCTACGCTTTTGTCGTGCCCTACAGCGCCCACCTTATACATTATAGCGAATGTTAGGGAAAACCTTATTGATTATACGTTCTATTATTCCACAGGTTTCCATCCATAATATTATATCATTTGTATAACAGCCAATCTTGTTATTTAATTGCGGGTTGGTAAATTTAACACACTGATGAGATTCACCCTTTCAATCGTACTCTCGATTGTAGAGGAGGCCCTTGCCCTGCAGTAGGACGTACGCTGACATAGAGTAGATACAGATGAAATGTTTGTTGGGAACCCTCGGGTATGTAGATTTCATCATAACATATTCCTTAACTGTCGGAGCAAGCAATAATCAACTTGGAATAAATTGAATACACCCACCATCCAGACACTGAATAGTGAACCTCTACATTAAATAACGCGTATTGTTTCGTGGGCTTCAGAAACTCTAGAAAACTTGTAGTTAAATCAAACAAGTGACTTTGAAAGTCAGAGGTGTGCCCTAGAACTGAAGCTAAGATCTCGGGAGCATCGCCCTCAACTAAGCCTATTTACTTATATTAAAACGCTAAAGTTTAATATTAATATCTTTGTTATTGTATATTAATATATTATTCTATATGGCCTAACTATCGAACTCTTGTTTGTAAAAGAGGCTCGTGCCCTGCAGTGGGACGTATAAGGGCTGATACAGTATATTAAATATATTTATTTAAATGAAAAATAATAAACAATCTTTTATTTTTTAATAACCCAATCATTTTATAAAGGCCCATCTTCTTGTGAATTTCAAATTATAATACTTTGTAACTTATGATATAAAAAATTAAATTGTTTATTTTTTGCTCTGTCTGTGTAATTTCTAACATTTACACGAGCAGAAAACTTTAATATAAAGAGCGATATTTTACGTTTAATTTTAGTTTAAAAAAGTCAAAGAGCAATTTCTGTACCACCATTATTACAAAATTCGCCTACTATTTTGCTGTCTTGAAGCTTTTTTGATAGACGCCTTGTGACGTTATAAAAACAAGTAAGAAAGAGAACTTCGGTATTTTTAAGGGAAAATTAGGGATACCAAAATCATTTTTACATAATTATTTATCGTAACTAACCAATACATTAACCGGTGCAAAGTGATCACTGATGTCTTGTGCTAAGGATTTGTAGAGGAATTTTGGGCTTTAATTGGTCCCAATATTATGAGCTTCTCTTCGTCATGTCTCGGAGTCCGCATGAAGTGTCTAAAGAAGCTGAAAACACGTTCCTGACCAATGGCAGAGAGTCTATTTTGAATATTTAGCGCCATCAAAATGAACTCATTGGTTCTCATGGCGCTTCATGGTATACGGATCATTCTCCACCAGACTCGATCTCTAAGGTATCAATCTTGCGATCTTGGATATAAAAGAAGCAGAGTATTGAATGGTTGAAATTATTGAGCTTTAGGCTTTTTCATCTGAAGTTTTCACGTAACATAGTTTACCACATCTCCCAAGTATAATAGTATCTTAAGATTTAATATATCGTAAAAATAGAGATAAATCAAACGCAAATTAAGAGATAATATTGGTCTTTACTCACTCAATAATCTGGTCGTCATAAAGTGAACCTTGTCGTGAAGTGAGATATTGTAGGCGTAATGTCAAAAAAAATGACCTCACAAAATATCCCCAAAATTCGCAAAAATTGGCCAAGTCGAGCATTTCAAGTCTATTAACCAGCCACGTGACCACTGCGCGTCTCCCAAACGAAATTATTAACACGGCGCAAACTTACAACGACATGTAAATTGTTTTGCTGACTGTACATAATCACTTTTTTAATGGAGTTCGTGACCGAGCGCGCGGTCGCGTGTTGTTAATTAATATTTTGCCTTTTTTCGCTGTCCATACAGTTAAACCGGTGGTTGTTAAAATGGTCAGAGTATAAAATTAAATTGAAACATTATTTGTCATTTGGACTGAAGCTGATAAGTAGATTTTGGTGTGTGTAAAAACGGCCATTAAGATTTTTTGGCGGGTTTAGTATCCTATACTATCCAACTAGGATGAATAGATACTGCCGCAGAATAAATATGTTCGTTTGTGTTTATTTCAACATTTTGTATTACATGTGTACTATATAGATGAGATAAAAGCAGTTGAGCTACCCTTCTTATAACACGGAGCAGACCAAATAGGTTATGTGGTATACGATAAAATTAACATAAGTTAAAAAACACGAGCATCCAACGAATTGTTGTGTGGAATACACACAAATTAAAAAAAGCCAGTATAGTATGCTTGAAATAAACGCTAACTATTAATTATTGCCGAAACTCAAAAATCTATAATTTTAAAACATGGGGCATCAAACCTAGTACCATAAAATCTGATGTAATATGTAAATATAAGTAAAAAATAGCAACACACCTCAGTAACGATACAAAAAAAACCTCTAAAAAAATTAACCTTAGCAGTGTTATTCTCATATAACAAAAATAGAGAAGGAATTTCATTATTTTTTTTTCTAACCATACCATTCTAATATTAATATATTATTTTTAACACAAATGACTTCTTTATCTAGCTTACTCGGTGCAATATTAATATTAAGAACTTAATATTTTTCTTTATTACGAGTCAAATATCAAAGGCGTTGAACTCTGAAAGAAATCACGTAAGCCCATTATTAGATTTGAGTAGGTTTTTTAATATTACCAGTGTTTCATTTAATATAAAAGATTTGTCCAAGTATCAAATATTATAAGGCGTATTGTGATGCTGATGATTTGAAATTAGCTGCTGGACGTTGTAAGTTTCAAGAAAATACATAATTTGTTACTGTTGGTCAAAATAGCCTCAAATATTCAAGTTATTGATACGAAATATATAGCTTAACAGATTTTCATACCTTTTCGAATGGCAACCAATTCGCACAAGGATATAAGTTATCCGAAAAGTCTTTCGTAGTGTCTCTCCTCGACACAAGACTCGATCTTAGTGTGGGGTCAGGACTATGTGTGTGACTGTTGGGTGTACTTATTTATTTATCTCGTTTTGAAGGACATTTTAGCAATTTGAATTACTGGACAATAAGGGATTCAATATTTAATGACTCAAGGTCACGAACACATTCTGTCATTCACTTAGTAATAATAGACCTTGTGAATGGTGCTTCTACTTATGTGTGTAAGCTTTCCTTAATACCTAAATAACGATCTGTTTTCCTTGCTTTTGCTTATAAATATTATTTTACAACTAATTAAAATTAAAACATAACAACGCTGAATGTACGTATATGAAAGTTTTAAACTTTGGGTTAGTTAACATTTTACGTTAGTTCAAAGAATTTGGAAGACGGTATAAACTTTAATAACATTGAATATTTTACTAACGTTGATTACAATTCCTTTTACAGTTCTAAATTTCCAGTTCTGAGCGTTCAATTATTTAGCAAATCGTATGCGGTACAACACTGAATGTATATTTACAGAAATATACTACAGAAATACAGGGTATATCAAGACCGCGACCGAAAACGAATCCAGGAGGTAGTATTAGTGATATCAAACACAATGCAAGTAAAAATTTTACAAAAAAATCGTCAATTTTTTTTGTTGTTATTGTTTACATATCGTCGTATTTGAGTGATTAAACATAGTTTTTCTAAAATAATGACGTACATCGCTTAATTTTTAAACACGCAATGGTACGTAAGGGTTTAAATTACTATTTATGCAAAAACTAGGTATTTACCCCTCAAAAACGATGATTTTTAAAAAATTGTAAAAAAAAATCCGTCACTTATTTTGCAAAATTTTTAGTTGCATTGTGTCTGTAGCCGCTAAAACTACCACCTGGCTTCGTTTTCGGTCGCGGTCTTGATATACCCTGTATATATACATAAACTCACGCCTTTATCTCCGAAGGGGTAGGCAGAGGCACCACCAGGACACCCACATTTCGCCTTGTATGTTCCGTCCCACGATGTGATAGGGGGCGAGCCTATCGCCATATCAGGCATAAATTCCTGACACCGGACTGATAATGAATAGAAAAATCCAATATCACTTTGCCCGACCCGGGACTCGAACCCGAGACCTCAGCTTTGTAACCGTACCGTAATACAACTACGCCACCGAGGCAGTCGACAGAAATATACTTTTAGAAAATTCAATATATATTTAAAGAATTTCGTCTTTCATATCTTACTTCACGACATCAAGTTGGCACTTGCACGGCCTTCCAATTAGACACCTTAGATGCATATTTTTTTTTATTCTATCATATCAGGT
Organism: Deilephila elpenor; assembly: GCA_949752805.1. Lineage (NCBI taxonomy): Eukaryota > Metazoa > Arthropoda > Insecta > Lepidoptera > Sphingidae > Deilephila > Deilephila elpenor. The sequence continues at coordinate 14,521,781 of OX457097.1, read as the reverse complement.
ATTACGTTACCAATGAAGCGACGGAACTTCTAAGACCCATCTTCAAGACATAATAATACAGCCAGGCATCGTTGTGCCTCAACATTAAGTCTTTGAATTAAAGCCTTTATGATCAATTGTGTGCGCGTGCCTCAAATTCTTAATCCAAAGCCATAAAACCGAGATTAGCTATGTAAATGTGCGTTTTGAATCGTAACACCCATTAAATTGTCTTGTGTAAATCTTTGACGAGCTTAGATATTAGGTTGCTATGTACTCCCGAATGACAGTGGAAACGCCTTTGTATATACTCGTATTAGTTTAAATGGAAATTTCATCTTATATAACTATCAGCCCGTTATCGTGCACTGCTGAGCATGAGACTTCTACAAAGTTTGATTTAGAGGGTCTAGGCTATGACCTAGCCTCTCGCGGGGTAGTGCGGCTTGGCAGACTTAACATCCCATAGTAATTATTCCTCGCGATTTTTTCCTTCACTGTTAAAGAGCGTGGTAATTAAATCAATACACCCCTGAGATTGAAAAGTCAGCGGTCAGAGTCAAACCCGTGACCACTGTCTCAGTAGCCGCGTCCAGTCCATTACCTCGAGGCTATCATGCACTTACGTATATTATTGGTATTGATGGAAAATTTAATAACATAGTTAAAACACATATAAAATATTTTATATTTTATAAAATTACATCAGCAATTATGTATTTATAAATAAAATAAACATTTTCGGCGCCAAAGGATGTTAATGATGTTTGCTTTGCGTATCCAAAAAAGTACTCGTAATAAATTATTAGGTTTGAGTACAGTGAGAATGGAAATAAAAATATATCCAAGCCATATTTACCTACGCAATAAAATACCAAATCTTGTTTCGTGAGTATAAGAAAATACGGGAAATATTTTGGTCTGACAACACTCAGGCCTAAGATATAATTGTAGTTTACTTATCTCAAATAACTGACTCGGTACAGAAATCGAAGCTGAGACGTCTGTTCTTAAACTTAGCTACTCATTCAATAAGGCCATAAAAACTTCGAAGTGAATGCAACCACATACTACCTCAAACCAATCCCATTTTTGCCGCAAAGTTTCATTTTCCATCTAAAATTAATTTCATACGAGAAACAGCAATAACGTCATCCATCAACCGGGGCAGATTATTAGAAAAACTTCAAACATGGCGGTACAAAGTGAAGAAAAAAATAAACCGCACTTTTCAACTTCAAAGCTTTTCGCTCAGAAATTGAGAGAGATTTTTTCGTTACAACAAAGGGATTCGATTATAGTCCAAGAAACGGAGCAAGCTGCGGCGCCTTACATTCGTAAGGTTGTTCGCCCTGTGTATGAGCGATAGCGTATTATATATTTTAGAATATGTTATACACATAAGGAAAAAGAGCAGTAAAATGAGTGGCGTAACTTGGGAGAGGCCTATGTCTAGGAGTGGACTGCAACGAGTTGATGATGATGATATAGAAAGAGGCGATTTTAAAATAGTAGTTGTAAATTATAGTAATAGATTACAATAAAACGATTGAAATGTTGACGTTGATTACACCACCACCCTTCGTTCCATCCTTTTCAACAATTTCCACAGTTTGCAAGGGCCTTAACGTATTCTCAAGATTTATGTGTGCGCATTCCTGTGTTAGTATTAGTTTACCGCACCAACTGAACTCATCTCTTAATATCGTATTAAATAGCTCTATCATTTATGTCCCCTCTATAACACACATGTCGTAATATGATTATTTTCTTTACATGGGGATACATGATATAGTATCGAATAGCAGCCAATTTTCATCACACAAAAATTGATATCATACTTAACTCGCAATTACGCCCTCCAGTTTCACAACTGCTTTTTCATCTGTAACACTATGTATTTAAGACAATTTTCCGCAACAAAATAAATTCAGTCAGCCGGTTTCCGTCCTGTCTCCCTCCCTGCCACCTTCCGAATAACATTTTCGTCTGAGATTGCACACGGGTGTTATCACAAAGCTCATTATGTGTCTTGTTGCCTATTTATTTCCCGGGTAAGGTGAAACGACCAGCCCTTGCCCCGTTCACGAGTTTCGTAGATGCCTACGTCGCTTTAGTTGAAGATAGTTCGAGTATATACCACTCGATTTTATTTGATTACTTTTGTTTGGACAATTTCTGGGTTTGGTGGTTTTGCTTTGTAATCATTGTCATCCTTAAGCTGCTAGATAGAGCCATCAATGAATACATGCTTGAAAACATTATCTTCTGGTTTAGTTAATTTATGATAATTCTATTGAAAATATAAATGTTTCGATAAAAGTTATTGGTGTTAGGTCTCTCATATGTGAGAGGTCGCCTGGGTAGGTAACACCGCAAAGTCTATTTCTCCCGCCAAACAGCAGTTTAAAAGTACTGCTGTGTTCCGATTTGAAGGAAATTATAGCCGTAGTAATTACTGGACATAATGAGACTTAACATCTTATGTCTCAGCGGTCGTATCGCTTAGCATCAGGCGAATAGCGTGCTCGTCTTGCCATTCATTGAAATAGGAAATAAATAAAAAGGTAGTTTACAGTATTTTAATATAAGGTTAATATGTGGTTTATGATTTACATAAATTTTCTCCCTGGCATAGCCGGCTCGAACCGATAGTAAACAATAATATTAACCCTATAATTAAAGTGTCTCGATGTTTGACGAGGGCCTCTTCTGCCATTGAGAAGGGTTAGGACTTAGTTCTCTACGACATGCTAGAACGGCTTAGTAGATTTCACATACCTTCAAAATTCTTGTGAATCGAATGAATTCGCGTAATGATGTACTATGCGTAATCGAAAAACATAGTTTTCTAAATTCTATTAAAAATGATTCACATTCTCTACTTTGATTAAAACTTCCAAAGCATTTAACGTTTAATAAAGTTAGTTTTTTCTTCAAAGGAAAATCGGTTACTTTTTGCATTTTTCTTAAATATACACATATTTTATGTTGAAGAAGGAGGTACATAAATTCAACAAGTTTTTTATTGCTAATGATAATTTGCATACCTTCAGCGCAAATAAGCTTTATTTGATGATGTTATGAAATTGTGAGGTCCAGGTAAAACTGGTTACTACCCTTATAGTCAAAAAGAAATTGATTACTTACAGTAATACTGTAAATACTTACAGTGCTATTACTGTACTTAGCTTTTTACTATTTTATACATAGACAAAACAAAACACAGGCTGAAGAAGACCTTCGCTTCTCGTACGGTACGTTTTGTGCAAGATCTGACACGAACTCCCTTTTTTGGTGTACCGTGAGCGCTATGAACAGTTCATAAGCATTCGTTTAAGGTTCATTCGCGATGTTGCCTGCGTAAGTATTTTTTTAATTAACCTATTTTATCCCACTGCTGGGCAAAGGGCTCCCCCTGCCCGTCCACAATTATTCGCGCTATAACGAAATTTCAGGCCACATGGGCTCAAAAGCATTCAGGTCGTCTTGTAATAAAAAGGTTAAATACGAAACTTCTACAGGATGATCTACTCAGTTCAATATTCTCTGCTGCCGCTAACATCTCCTACCCACTATTTTTTTACATTTCCCTGCATTCCTTATGTTTGATTCTTTGATTCTACCTCGTCAAACGCCAAAATCTTCAGGTGGTATGGGTGTTTATAGGCGACAGTAATTGCTTACTATCGCCTCAGCCATTTGCCCCTATAAAAGGGCAATTTGTATTCAGACGAAGTACACAGGGATCGCTCGATTCCAAACTCTAATTAGAGAGTGAAGTTAGAAATATGTTCGTAAAGTTAGATATAAAAAGGTCCTGTCGACAGTGCTGAGTTATTAAGTCCACCACCTGTGTAAGTTATTAAAATAAATGAGATTTTTCAATTGGGAATTATGTTGGTAGATGTTGTAAACATATAGCCGTAATACTTATATTATTATAATAGGAAATATATCATTGAAATAAAATCTGATTTGTGAATAACATTACACTAATTTAGAGATACCTTTATTTCTATAATCTCTTTACGAAACATGAATTTGATTTCATATACACAAACACTTTGATTTCACATACATAAATTTATAATCTGTTTGTTTTTCCTGGTGTACAATAAAGAATATATAAATAAATGAAATAAATAAAAACACTCAGAAAAAGAACCAGTGTAAGTATGGGGATTAGGCCAGCATCGTTACAACAATGACATGAAGAATTGAGACAAATTTACCGATACGCCTTAATATATTATTATCTACAAGTCCTTCACAACAGGGAATTTTCGTGATATAATTCATTCTAAAATGAGTCGAATGAGTATTTTTTTATTGCGATGAATGGCGAGATGAGCCTGCCATTTACCCGATGGTCAGCAATATGACCGCTCCTGGACAGTAGCAGAACCAAACAACACCATGAATTACAAAGCAATGCTTGGCATTCCAATGCGCTCGCCATCTTAAGACATAAGGTGTTAAGTCTCATTATGTCCAGTAGTTACTCTGGCTACAATGTCCTTCAAACCGGAACACAACAGTGCATTTACACTGCTGTTTGGTGGGAGAAATAGACATTGCGGTGGTACCCACCCAGGCGGACTCTCACATACGAGAGACCTACTAGTTAAAGTATTGGTATAAGAATACATTATGTTAATGAGAAACCCACTAAGTTTTAGATCGACTCACCCCTAACAGATTTTTTTCCAGCACTGAAAACGCATAAAGCACGTTAAAATTCCCTAAATCCACGATAAATTATACAGCTACGAAAATTCCCAGGAACATCTCGGATTAAGTCCGTGGATTGCTAATTCTGAAATTCCTGTAAAACGTTATTAACTCGGAGTCTCCGGCGGGACGCTCGCCGCCACTCATTACCGACCTACTCCTTTTGGAATTTATTTTGTTATGCTCTGTGTTCTCGTTTTGATATTTTTCGTAGTTTTATTGCGGTTGCACGTTTGGCTGGAGACTTTGTCGGATTTTTTTATATTTTTTTGGCTGTTTTGTAGCAACAGATTTGCGGATAAATAGTGAAGACTAGTTGCAGATAGTCGTGATGTAGTAGAAAAACATGTTTCTTAATCCTTTGGCAATCTGCATCAGCCCAAATACGTCCCACTGCAGGGCGCGGGCCTTCTCTACAATCAAGAATACGATTGAGAGGAGTGACGCCATATAGTCCACGATGCTAGCAGTGCGGGTTCACGAACTTTACATACTGTAGAAATTCTTTTTTTTTTTTAAATTGCTACGGTATACAGGTTTCCTCACGATCTTTTCTTTCACCTTTATAGTGCTCGGAGATTGACTATTAATACATACATAACTCCGAAAAGTCAGAGGTTTGCCCTGGGATTTGAACCAGCAAGCACCGTGAAACATGTTGGCAATCGCGTCTAGTCCTTTACCAACAGACCACCACGCACTTCACACCTTTGGCAATATCAGAACCGATTTTCGATTAAACACGTCAATAAAACTGTTGTTATACGTCGATTTTCTATGAGACATCGGCACTTTCTTGGTCAAGACAGCTTGCCTACACTCCACATTTTAGATCAGAATGACGTGATACTCTGAGCAACATTCCGTAAAAATTCACACATAGAATATTTTTAGTTTGAAACTTTCATAGCTCAAATACGGTATGCTACGGTTTAATGGACATGGACCCTTACTGTTATGTCATTAAATAAGTCTAACAAGGAATAACTTTGTTAACTGAGCTGTGTTTAAATTTTTTCCTTCGCTTTGAAAAAAAAAGGATACAATTATATTATAAATTCGAAAGGTCAGATTTCACCATCTGTCTATTCAGTCTGTAAAAGTTTTTTATAAAAATGTAAATCGTGTAGCCGAAAATGTCAAAATTAACATAATCATAGAGCTTCCCGACCTAAATATATTTTTTGGCTAAATATTTTTCTTTTTCCTGCAAACGGACGGCGCTTAAATCAAAATACAAGTGGACTGGTCTGGATATTATTGGTTTTTGTAATGATCACGTTGTTTTCTTTTATGAAACGGCCAAAATATGAAAATAGCAGACCATTCAGTTTTACTTCAAGGCATAGCTTACTTTTCGAATCGATATGTCATAGTTAATTATAATTCACTTTCATAGTAAAGGAAAAAATCTTGAGCCACAAGGATTTTAAAATACATATTAAGTCCATCAAGCCCCTTTAAGTCAATGTGGTAAAATTAAGTACTGCTACAATATTGTTGGCAACACTATTAGCCACATTATAATGCAACATAGCAAAAATTAAGACCTGCTTACAGTACTTGACTTCCTACGGCTGAAAAAAGAGAATGAAATCCCAAAAAGGCTGCATCCGTTTTCCATATAACTAATAATAAATACTTGTTGTTTCTGCACATGGATTGATACCAAAGAGCCTCGACCAACATCTCCAGAGGCTCTCAATGGGCCGTTGGGTCATGAGCCAGATTCAGAAGGCAGTATTACTTGACACGGCACGTATAGTGAGGAGGTTCCTCACTTTGGGGTCCTAACCACCGGTGGCTTGGGTCTCGAGCCTCGCCACTGTTGGGTTAATCTCTTTTTTTATATTTTTATATGTATTTTGATTTTTTATTATATATGTAAAAATGTAAAAAAATAGTATAATAAATAAAGAGAATAATCATAAATACACTCAACAGTCACATACATAGTCCTGACTCCATACTAAGATCGAGTCTTGTGTCGTAGGCATCAGGAACTACGAGAGACTTTTCGGTCTCACAAACACCCACACCCGAAACAAATACCTGTGGATCACACAAATATTTGTTTCGGTGCGGGGATCGAACCCGCGGCCTCTCGTTTCACACCACGGAGGCTGTCCTATAAAAAAAGGACGAACTATAAAAAAGGATCGTCAGGAGAAGAAATGAATACATTAAAAACTACATATCAAAATGACGGTAAAAAATCCACCCAACGTAATGTGTCACGAAACACGTTGTTAACAAGACCGCGCATCAATCAACGTCGAAGCAGACTAGTGAGACACGAACCCCAGCGTAATGCCGTAAGGGCTTTATTGAACCAAGTTTTTATGGCTCCGGATGAATTTAATACGGATTTCTAGAATACCTCTTTGCCCGTCTAATACTTTCATCCCTTTCAGCCTTAATGTAAATGAAAGTTTTTTGCTAAAGACAAATGGGAATTGTTTTCAGGAGTTTTTTGCGTTTGTGATAAATTACATGTCGAATGCTGTAATTTCTATTACTTCGGTTACACTTTATGCGCCGTTTGTGTTAGCGGAGTCATTGTAAAATTTCGATCAGTAATTATTAAATAATTATAGTGTCAATGATCGAATAACCGCCACTACATCTGGATATTCTTTTCGTATAGAATTTGATTTACCATTATCTGAAGAGTAGTCATTATATAATAAATAATTCTAACTTAAAATTTCATCAAATTTTCGATCACGTTGTTTGCACCCTCATTACTCAGCATGAAGGCTTGAGTCTTGTAAACACCGAATGGATCCAATAAAGATTGATTTTAACAAACTAATAGCCGATAAGTAAATAGAATCCATATTATGCTAACTATAAGTTTTTAATATAGTTTTTAGTGTATCGAAATAATATTTTATTTTTTGCCCAAAATACTCTAAACCAGCGAGAATATATGAAGAGATTGATTGAAGTATACGAAGCGAAAGTACTTATGTCAAGATCGAACAAAGTGGAGATCCATAGCCTCTGCTTACCCCTATGGGATACAGGCGTAGCGTTTATGTATGTATTTTTGCCCAGTTAAAACATCGGCTGTACTAAAGTGACCTTTAAAAATCCACTTATTCCGCATTTCTGACATTGCCCCATCCATCCTTCTTACAAAATAAACTGTGCACGCACATGCATCTTAATTCCTACCTATTTGAGTTATCAAAAACCACAAAGTTCGTGACGAAAATACTCACAGCGATATTTGGCGCAAGCGAAACCCCAAGCCCGCAGCCTTATATATTTGAACAAAGCATCTCACACTAAGATTACGCGTAATGACGTAATATCAAAAGTAATTCAAAATAGACGCGGGGAGAATATAAAGAATTCTATCATCGCGGAATTCACGCCTGTTCACATTTGGCCGGGTTTCATATGAAGAGAGGTCGGGAGTGGTGCGTGTTGCAGCGAGACGCACTGGTAATTAAAAAAAATTAGGGGTCGAAATAGATTCTAATCTAAATTCAATTTTCATAGATAGACCAACATTTCTTTTTCTAATTTAGAGTACCTTTGTACAATATGAATGAGCTGATTCCAACGTTATTTTCCAGTTTTATTTTGAGATTTTTGTTTGTCTTTACCTTCTTCATTAATCCACATTTAAAAGATGGCAACACGCTTTCTGTTGTTACGAATTTTAGTGCTTAATTAGAGCTGCCGCTTATAACATTCAGACGATCCGCTTACTCGTTTTTTTTTTTTTTTATATTTTATTTATAAAATCTATACACCATCGGTGTGCCACCGATAAAATTGACTTTTAACTTTTAATGACAGATCCACAAACAGATTGAAAAGAAAGAAAAGGTCTAAGTGCTATGACACAAAATACAATTCTTACCGTAATAAATATATATATGCGTAGTACAAAAATGTGACAAAAAGCCTTTTAAGACATCCGCTGTAACTCAGCCCATACCCGAGATCTCACTTCACGCAAGCAAGTGTAAATAGAAGACGACATGACGACTGAGATGAAATAAACTGTACAATCTGAGGCATCGTTTGTAATGCCATTTCACATTGGATATGAAATTTTCTTGCAGTACTGTGGAATGGAGTTGTTTGATATTTTTGTGTAGTATTATTTTGGGTGCTGTTTGGGAACTCGTGTGTAATTTGCGGTTTATATCGATTATTATGGATTTTTGTCTACCTTCCCTTATCGCATGTAAACGTCAAATTAATGTTGTCTTACAATGTGCAGAATGATAAGGTATATGGTTGTATTGCCCGCTGTCTTTTAATTGGTTAGTCTGGTTGTGAGTGCCGTTGTCAACAGCAGTGTCTAGCAGCTTTATAACCGGCACGTGCGGAACCTTTCAATTTACAGCACTGTTTTCACGCATGTAGAATTGTGGGCTTCCAGAACATTGCAAACTAACCACGCCGGATGGTCTTAGATAGAACCACATCCAAACTAAGCAAAGTTGAACATATTAGTAGTATTCGACAGCCTCCGTGGCGCAGTTGGTTAAACGCCGGCCTGTGAAACGAAAGGCCGCGGGTTCGATTCCCGCACCGAAACAAATATTTGTGTGATCCACAGGTATTTGTTTCGGGTCTGGGTGTTTGTGAGACCGAAAAGTCTCTCGTAGTTTCTGATACCCACGACACAAGACTCGATCTTAGTGTGGGGTCAGGACTATGTATGCGACTGTTGGGTGTATTTATTATTATTATTAGTAGCATTTTGGTATAAATCCCCAAGATCATGAAAATCTTCGGCGTTAGACGTTTCAACATTCTTGCTTTATATACATAATTAAATAACTTGTAATAAGTATTTGGAAAGTTAAATAGTCTCTTTTTTGTAAAAAAAAATAACCGCACCGAGATCATTAAATATTAGTACTTACAAATGTACTTTAAGGTATCTTAATAAATGATTTGTCAAAAGAAAAATGAGGTTATTTGCTCAGTTATCAAGTGCTTACAGTTGTACCCTTAGGGAGTCTACGATATTCTATTACTAGATTAGGTCATTGGGGGAACATTTTGTTGGCACAGTCAGCTGAATTGACTGTTAGTGCCTTTGATAAGGCTCTAGTGAAGAGCTAGTTTCGAGATTCCTTCAGCTATAATGTTAACATTTATATTGGTTTTTTAGATTTACGCGAATGTTACACATTGAAATAAAAGTATTTTTTACGGATTAGATATCGAAACGTCGCGTCGGGAAGTTAATAAATGTAGAAAAAATAAACCAAATCGCGATTAAATCCGTAATAATAGGTTTTATTTCAATGTTAACATTTTTATTTGTTACTATACTCGTACAGAATTGTTATAGGATTCATACGGAAATAACTTTTAAAGGTGACTTTGCGTAAAATTACGTTCCTAATGACGTGTTATAAGCTAACAATATAACCAATTATTCAACTTTTATGGTCATAAGCAGGTTAAAAACCTTACACCTTTCCCCTCTTAACTCCTAGGTCCTTAACTATCTTTGAAGTCAAATAATAGTTCCTGCTTTACTGCATTGATTCAAATATTCATTTAACAGAAGCTATTGTCCAGATTCTATGTAATTTTTTTTCATTCTCAGCTGTCAATTCTATTAATAGATAGCCCAGCAATCAGATGTTAATGTAAATTTTCACAGACCATCTAAGCTCTCCTTGAACCTTACAAACTAAGCCCGAGCCACCGATGTAAATTTCATACGGACCCAAATCCAATAACGTTCAAATTTTGTATACAAACGTAGGAAAAAACTAAATCCCCTCCGACCCGAAAGTTTGTTTTGTATTCTTCAACCCTTGCGATATCACCTATATTATCCCCTTGAGTAATACTCTAGTACATAAAGACTAACGCGCAGTAATATTACTTCGATTTACAAGACCCTGCGTGGCGCGTGGTTGTTTCGCTCCTTCGTTCATTCTTTGGAGATATTATGATGTTTGATGTCGAGTCTTTTAAAGTGTATAGCCTCATGCATAGACAGATTTAAAACCTGTTTTAGTTATCGAATGTTTTGTCTTTATCGCACAAGCTGAATTGTAAAGTCGTTCGAAAGGGACAAAACATTCGTTAATTGAAATAGGTTTTAAATATCTCCAATGTCCATGAATAAGGCTATAAAATATCATTATAACATCGTCTTATACAAAACTCGAGTAAGGCAGGATCTATAGATGCTTGGAAAAAAATTGAAATTAACTAGAATTTGTAAATTTTTCAGACAAAATTAGCTTGTCTTCAACTTGTGACGAAATTAAGAAAAAAAGAACAAATACGAGGAGTTAGTAACTTAAACATAAGAGCGAGAATTGAGCACCTTCTCTGACAAGAAGTGACCATTACTTTTTATCATCTCTTAGATCTGACGATTCTCAGTTCCATTGTTAATATGACGTAATCATGGAAAAGACAGCCTCCGTGGCGCAGTTGGTTAGACGCCGCCTGTGAAACGAGAGACCGCGGGTTCGATCCCCGCACCGAGACAAATGTTTGTGAGAACCACAAGTATTTGTTTCGGGTCTGGGTGTTTGTGAGACCGAAAAGTCTCTCGTAGTTCCTGATACCCACGACACAAGACTCAATCTTAGTGTGGGGTCAGGACTATGTATGTGACTGTTGGGTGTATTATTTATTTATTTATTAATAAAAAAAGCACCAACAAAGATGTTACACCAAATCCTAGGTCTATTTGTGCTTATATGAAACTTATCAACTGTAGGTCGATCGCTCAAAAACCTTATAAAGGTCGCTTATAAACCTATAAAAAGAGTAATAAAATCGACGTTACACCGCTAGCAAAATCCACTGCCAATCCAAATAATATCCAGTTCAATTCACAGAATTGTATCAAGCGGGTGACAGTCCCTTGGGATCGCGTTCGTGTTACTGGTAATTTCAATTGAAAATAATATTACCGGGGTTACAATAACAGTAATTGTTTCAAAATGCTGCTGATTACTATTGTTATTTCATTATACTAATGTAGTGCTATACAAAATAGAATTCGGGCTCGTCAACGCGGCTTTGTTTCGTCATTGTTTCAAATTAATTTTACTGAAACTGTTAAATTTATCAATATTGTGGATGTTATAACATCGGTTCTCAGATTCTCATATTCATTACTCTTAGCTGTTCTGTGAATATTAAATTATCAACCCACATTTGCTAGATCGCGGACTTCATATAAAAACAGATAAATTTGCTTCAACAAATTTCCGTGCTATATTCCCTAATAAACGTAATATGCCTAAAAGCACTCAATAATTTGCAGATGATAAAGTTTTCAAGTAGAATATGTTTGACATTCACGCAAATAGCTTGAAGAATATAATTACGAATAAGATCTTATTAAACCATTGGATTCAACGAGCCAAATCACTTCCCTCATCACTATTGTTTGCATGAGAAAGTAATTTACAAACAAATTATTCCGAGTTGTTGAACTTTGTTTTGGAGTTTAATGAAAGATTTGATTCCAGTATTTGTCGCTGACAAGGCGGCTGAGCGTCTGTTATTCTCGCTTTATACGGCGCCTTTGATTCTTACAAATTAGAAGGGTTACTTTTGTTCAAATATTTTATTACCATTTTGTCAACATATTGCCGTAATTGAAATTGCATTGTAAAGGTGGAAGAACATCATTAAGATGTTTGTAAATTAATGAATAATGATCTAGTTAAATAGGAGTGTTGCCTAAAAACTTAAACTCGTTTACTTGACCGACGCTATAAAAATAAATAAATCATAATCTCACGGGCAAATGAACTCGAATCAGCGTTCATTTTACTTCAGTTTGTTTCATATCCACTAATTAAAGACTCTTTCAATAAGAGCTCGATATGGACAAATGACGCTGCGATTTGCCAATTAGTTATCATTATTCGCCGAGCACCCTGAAGATATTGTGTAAATACGTTAATTAATCACCAATACAATATGGTTTTTATGAAATCCCTAGTAATTTTGAAGTATTCTTTTATTATACCTAGCAATAGTCTTATTAGCAGCATACTGTATCGGCCAATTAAGGATGGTACATATAAGCCGAAGCCAGATAAATATGAGCTTTTGATCCCACCTGTGTGTTTCTAGATAATTGTAGTTCACTTTAAGGGTGGAGAAAAGCATCATGAGAAAACCTGCCTACCCTAAATCTTCATCAGATTACATGTACTAGGCCAGCGCAGTGGATTATAGCCTATTTGCAATATGAAAAGAAAGGAGACTCACATAAGAATAGGGTAAATAATTACAAAAAGTCTGCTTTCTGTGTGACAGCTGTTCTTCGAGAACAGTCTATTTAGCGCGAAGATAAATAAGGGCAACGCATAAGACTGAAAGGTTTAATCATCATCCATCCATCAGCCAAAGAAAGTCCACCGCTGAACATAAACCTCTCCCAATGATTTCCACGGTGACCTGTTGGAGGCAGCCTGCATCCAGCGAATAAAAGGTACAATAATATAAAATAAAAATTTAATACAACCAAAGCCCCGAGCAAATTATCTATAAGTACTAATATTGTTTGTTTGTTTTCACTGAATAAGTTCCGAAACTACTGAACCATTATGAAAAATTATTTCACTATTGGAAAGCTACGCTATCCCCGGGTGACATAGGTTTTATTATATTTTCAAAAAAATTTAGGGATCCTTACTAAAACTCCAATAATGTAACTTAATGTGTAAAAATATTACCTAAAATATTCTTTACGTCGCGTGCGCTGCGAAAACTATAATTCATGTTGTTGATGTGGACTGAACTGAAAATCTATCTACACCCAGGCGTAGCCGGGCTAAGCCGCTAGTTTTATATTATATAAATATGAATAAACGCTACTCAGTACGGAAAAGCAAAAAAGAGGAAACAGCGTTGATAAAAAAGATAATCGGCTACAAAAAATATATAAATTTCCTTTGTTTAGAAAATGATTTAAGGAGGATTTATGACGTACAGATTAGGGTGCAGTTTCATTAGATGTTTTCACGCGGCTTCTTATTTATTTGAACAATTATTATGGATATTTTCTATGGATGTGGAGACTTCATGAATTACATCTGTACTAGTATGATGAGTACTACGATGCGATTAAACGTGGCCTATATACCTTCATCTTCATGCTATATGATGTTCTTGTGTGGGTAATTATTGTCAAGAACTTCTCTTCAGCTACAAAGTAGGTAATCGGTATTTAACTTTAAGCACGCAAATAGCACAAAATCCACATCTGTATTTGAACCAATTCAATTCAGCTTAACTGGTAGTTAAGCCACCGAACGCAATAATAAAATATTATTTAAAAAATTATAAAATTTTCACAGAATCTGTGAATGCTTATATCAAAGTCTAAAAATGCTAATAAAGTTTAAAATTCTAGTCACAAGACGCGCAAGTCGTAAAGACTAACCGTCTGGTCCTTCTAGTGATGTCAATATGCGCAGTCAGCACAGAGATTGCGGAAGCATCGGTAACTTACAAAGTAAAGACAAAAAGTTGTTAACAGGTGTCTTTCAACGTACTTTACTACTCTGACTTGACGTAAACGGTATGGAAGTAAATATGCCTTTGTTGCAATAACAGTTGTGGTAAGTGGTGCCGTAAGTTTAATAGTGTATGTATGCGTCAAATTATCAACTAACTTATTCTGTAACCGAGTAGAAAACTCATGCTGCGCTGACCATATTTAAATATTATAATGTGCATAAAGAAGAAGTGTATGAACATGAAAATCGAACCAGTGACATTATGGATTCAATTTACCGTTATTCATTTCATGCGATTTTTTTGTAAGAAATTGCGGCAGGTTTAGGGACCGCCCGCAGATAGGAGTAGGTAGAAAATAAGAACTCAGGGTAATTACGTGGTTCAGGCTTTAATATTTCGCATCACCGTCTTACACTCGGTACTGTTGCTGGTGTTATGCAACAAGAGTCACTGGCCTTCTGTGGACACTGATCCGGGTCTTCTGCACGTGGCGGTTTCCGACGACAGCTCGCCGGCAAGGTTGGCTGCCACGTGGCCGGTAGTGGTGCGCAGGTCAGCGGCTCGGCGCAGGTGCGGTCGCAGCACGGGCAGGAAGCGGTGCGGAGTGAAGCCTGAGCACGGCACGCTCCGTGCCGTAAGCAGAGAGAGTAGATAGCAGATAGGATGAAGAAGTGAAGCACGTGAAGGTGAACCCCAGCGGGTACACAATATGCGTGGTAGCACGCAGTTTATTTTTAGAAAGAGGATGCGAGCGACGCGTATTTATGCGTACGATGACATTTCGCGCGTTTTAGCTGTCAGAATTGAATCGGCCAATCAGCGCAATGGAGGCGTTGATTGGCATAGACAATATGATTATTGAGCCATAGACCTAAACTAATCCGGGTGACATTCTACAACGTCACAAAATATATTGATAATGGTTCCTTAGATTTACGCGAATGTTACACATTGAAATAAAACTATGATTTAATTTTTACATTTTTTATATTGATGTCATTTAAATATCTAGTCGTAAAATCAATATCATCTCACATTTTGTTTGGGAAGTACTGGGGGATTATAATTATAATGATTAGGATAATTGTGATCGTATTCCAGGATATTAACTGGTACTTTAATGTGAAAACTGAGAAAGAACGACTTCATTTGCCGGATATATAATAACACAATATAAAGCGTAGTAGTGTTCAAAAAGTTTTTAAATAATAAATAACTCAAATAGGACCTAAATTATGCGTACAATCACATGAATAAGTTAGCCAAGATCTTAGTACAGCAACGAATTAGCGGCGCGGCGCTCGCACCGCAAGCGATCCATCTACTCCGCCCCATTAGCAGCACCTTACTGCACGTACTAATGTGCGAGGCCGTAGCTTACTTGCTAACACGACTGTGAAGATATGAGTTCAAATGCCGGAATGAGCTTTGTAGAAAGATGCAATGTGAGGATGAAAAAATAGTTGTGAAAAATTAAATCAAAGTCGATTCATTCATCAAACTTACTTATAACATTTAACATTTTTGCAAATATTTATGCTCTAAAAAACTGTGCTGAAATACCACGCCAGGAATCAAATAAATACCTTCCAATTCTGAAAATAAAAGCATATAATTAAAAACTTATAATATGAAGTTTTTTGGCATGTTTATAAGACTAAAACTCGAAATATTGTTCAAATGCAGTATTTACTCCTCAGCCATTATTAAAGTACTGTTACTTAACTAACTGAGCGGTCTATGGAGAGTTAGCGAAAATCAAGCAACTAAAAAACAAAAAATAATATCTAAAACAAACATTCTTCATTGGAAACAGCCCCTTAGATTACGTTTATAGCTCACTGATTGTTGTTCGAATTATTTTTATACACAAACAATGGGTCTTACGCGATTCCTGATAATAAGCGGCGGCCTGGGAACTGTTATTAATGTTTTCTGTTTTACACTCTATAGCTACATAAATTCGAAGGCAGATAGTTAAGATGCCGGCTTTGAAACGAGAGTCTACGGATTGTATGTCCAAAGCAAATATTTATGTTACGGCCAAATATTAGTTTCAGTTCTGACTATTGTGAGACAATTTGTCTCGTAATTTCTTATACCCAGGGGACAGGAGACAAGAGTAGTATCTTGTGGGGTTAGGACTAAGTATAACCACACAAGCGTCGGCCTTTCCCAACTTTATTTAAAGGTCAAACTCGTGATCTCTCACTTCACAACCGCCCACTATGCCCGCTTAATCTTAGTAACAAATCCACAACAGAGAAACCCAGCAATGTCAAACATAATTATAATAAAATAATTCGAATACGTCTCCTAAGGGCATTATATTAAAAACCTCAAACAAATCTGTCCTTATTTCGTACGAATAAGGTATTCGATAAGGGCTAATTTGTATTCAATGTTCATAGTCTCCGGTCGACGGCGGGATTATTCTGGCACCAGTAGTTAAATTATGGCTTTCATTCATATAGACTTATTACAGTATGATTGCTATTGTAATCTCTTTTGGTAAAGTAAATAAGGCACTGTCAATAAATTTCTAGCCTTTTATTGTCAATGTATTCGTCCACAAACGCCCAGTGCTGGGCAAGGGACTCCTTTATAACCGAGAGTCCGATTGAGAAGGTTTTAATAATATAATAAAATGAACACACAACAGTCACATACATAGTCGTGGCTCCCCATTAAGATCATTTTGATCTTGAGTCGTAGGTATCAGAAACTACAAGTGACTTTTTAGTCTCACAAACACCCAGACAAAAACCTCAGAATATTTGTGGGCCTCACAAACATGTTTTTTCTCGGTGCGGGGATCGAACCCGCGGGCTCTCGCTTCACAGCCGGCAATTTCAGCCATAATAAATTTTATTGCCCTAATTTTAGTTAGTGTACTTCAAATACCATAGAAAATCGTATTAAGATCTCTGTGGTATGCAGGTTTCTTCACGATGTTGTTCTTCGACACGTAACTCCGAAAACTCAGAGATTTGCCTTGGGATTCGCACCAGCGACCACCGTCTAGTGGTTCGGTAGCGTCCGGTAGTCGCGTCCGATCAGTAACCAATAGACAATAATATTGCTTCACATTAGAATGGAATCAAGGTTTATGTTGTGCGATGATACTAAGCCAATAGAATATCCTATATTTATAATTTTCAAATATAATTTTTTTTATACTTTAAGTCCGGCAAACGCAGAGGTCACTAAGGTAAGTGATCACTGCTGCCCATGACCATCCACAACGCTTGAATCATAGATGTGTTCCCGGCCCATGAAATTTGGAGCGGAGCAGGAAGGAAAAAGCATGTGAAAAGGAAAGGGTTATTGGACATCCGGCAATCTCAACCACCGAACGAAATGCGACAGTGAATCTATCGCTTCACGTCGATCTCCTGTGAGACAGTGGTACCGCCCCAGACAAGCCTGCCCATTCATGATAAATCATGAATGACAACAGCGTAACTCTAAATTTAATTCAATTGAAATCCTTCCTAAATCAATCCACGCCAATAATAATAATAGGCTTTATTTATACCTCTTAAATAATTCAATCAAAATTTACTGCAATCATGTACAGCTAAATTAATCATCTGCGAATCTGTTTTACCCTTTGTCTTTGATGCTCTTAATTTAATAGAAGAAATAACCATTCAAATTTACCCTAATTTCTCATTTAATTGAACTTAATATCTGTAATCTATTTGGAGTTATTATATCCTTTATGCCGTAATCAAGCTTAATTTAAGTAATTTGTGTCCGTTTGCCTTCAATTTATCTTTCGTTATGATCTAATGATATGTAATATAATAACATGTGTAGAGAAGGCCCGTGCTTTGCAGTGAAACTTGTATGGACTTACACAATTAAAGCTAAAGTCGAAGAGTAAGATTTACCCAGACCAAATTCTTAATTTGGTTCGGAAATATGACTGCACTGCACCTGATGGTATGTATAGGGCTCTCCAAATAGAATATAGATGAAAACCTCGTCTCTTCTCTCTCTCTTTATCTCCTTCTTCAGCCACAGGAAGTTCTCTATGCTTCCTCCTACAAGAATAAATGTTAACTTATGCAGGTATCTAATTTTCCCTAACGCCCTACATTAAATCCAACAATAATCCCAGAATAGGTACGCCCACGCAATCGATATGTCTCCAATACGGAAATTGGTATGGGAGAGCTGATGTTTATAATAATAAACATTGCGGGACGGAGTTTCACTCGGCCCTCACTGGATTTACTGTGAAAGATTATCCCGATTTTAGTCCATGCAACAATCCTCCGAGGAGTCCGTTGAAAAAATCCTTTGTTGTATCACTTAATCGCCTTTTTGAAATAAATAAAAAAAATCGAGTCTAAATTAAAATCTTTTTTGTATAAAGTTTCTTGGAACCAGAAGGGTTGTAAAACATCGTGTTATGAATAAAATTAGCCTGGTTTTGGTAATTTTATTTGTTACTGTAACAAACACAGACAATTGGTTGTTTTCAAATAAATTCGCAGTATGTAAAGTCCACAAACCCGCACTAGGCCAGCCTGGCGGACTATACGGCCTAACCCCTCTCAATCCCTCGATTGTAGAGGAGGCCCGTACTCTGCAGTGGGAAGTATTCAGGCTGATACAGAATTGGTTGTATATTAATCCGCATGGATAGCAACCATTGTATCAAACTAAAACTTCGTGTAATGGTCTACGCAAGTGTGTTGCGTTTCTTTTTGGGCTTCGTACATACAAACATAAACTCACGCCTTTATCCCAGAAGGGGTAGGAAAGGCGCCACCAGGACACCCACATTTCGCCTTGTATGTTCCATCCCACGATGTTATAGGGGGCGAGACCATCGCCATATCGGGCACAAATTCCTAACTCTGGGCTGATAATGAATAGAAAAACCCAAAAATACTTTACCCGACCCGGGATTCGAACCCGAGACCTCAACTTTGTAGTCGTACCGTAGTACAACTACGCCACCGAGGCTTTTTGGGCTTCAACACGGGTATAATTTCGGCAATGGATAAAAGATGATCATCTCCATTAGAGACTATCCAGGCAGATATGCACTCATACACTTCACACAAGGACTCATTTGTCGAACTAACAGAGAGTAACTGTTAAAAAGAGTGACGTCATTTGTGCTTACGTCACATGTTGGTAGTAATGATGATCGCGCACATTGAAGTAACAGGAAAACTTCGATAAATGGAGTTACTTTTGTTTCAGAAATCGGGACGCTTCGTTGGCTTAAACAAGACTGTCCGATCATCTGGCAGACGGGTATTTATATTTATAATAACAAAATATCTCTTAGTATATAACATTTTTAATATAAATATCTTGATTTTCGGGGTCAACCTTTCAACCTTGACTTTGCCATGGTAATGTCCGCATTTTATTTACATACATACATAAACTCATGCCCTTTTCCTAACAAGGGTAGGCAGAGGCGCCACCAGGACACCCACATTTCGCCTTGTATGTTCCGACCCATGATGTGCTAGAGGGCGAGCATAATATAGAAAAAAATTAACACTTCGTACCACCAAAAACACTCTGAGCTAATGAAACACAAGAGTTACGTGAAAGGTGTAACGAATACCTATTATACAATTAGAGAAAGAGCTCTTCGAAAATTAAGGGATAAAATCGAATCGACTGCGTACGTACAAACATTAAATAGCAATTTGGTAATTATCCTATTTGGAATTCAAAAAGCCATTACCGTCCGCTCTGACATATATATACTGCCTCGGTAGTTGTGCTACGGTACGATTACAAAGCTGCGGTTTCAGGTTCGAATCCCAGGTCGGGCAAAGTGATATTGGGTTTTTCTATTCATTATCAGCCCGGAGTCAGGAATTTGTGCCCGATATAGCGATAGGTTCGCCCCGTATCATAGCATGGATCGGAACATACAAGGCGAAATGTGGGTGTCCTGGTGGCGCCTCTGCCTACCCCTTCTGTGATAAAGGCGTGAGTTTATGTATGTATGTATATATATAAGTCTATAAACATTATTGATACTTAAAGTCTGAATTACGTAATTGCTTTCTATGTTGCGCCGTTTGAAATATTTTTGTATAGTTGAAGTATTTACAGTAAGTTCATGACGGAATATAATATGAGTGTTGCAAATATTGTAGCTAACTGAAATAAATATTTATTACAGCATGTATGAGCCGGCTCGAACGGATTCAGACGTACATTTACTTTGGCTTTACCCCTACCCTTTTGCCAGTCGGTTCACTGGACGCCCAAAATACTGTACACTTCTTGAAGCCTTTTATTAATAAATCTAAAAGGTTGGCAATCGGTGTTGTTAATAGAAACATATTAAATTCGACCCTAAATGCTGCGAAACTATCAAATACGCTACAATTCTTACACTACATACATAACCAAATGTATGTAGTGTAAGAATTGTAGCGTAAAGCCGGAGTGAAAACTCCGGCCTGTATCTCCAGAAAGGGAAGTTAAATATGTGTTGACAGTGTTACTGCTCTAACGTTTTAATGTAAAAGCAAATAAGTTTAGAGCCATTCCGAGCCCCTATTTCATAAATTATTGTCACTCGAAATTGACTACACTTCACCTTTTGTTAATCACAGAATCGGGTTAAATTTAAACCGGCCAAAGGCCATAGAAACAACATTAACCTTACTGTGTTACTTTACACTATGGTAGAGCATTCGCCTTTGCAACTCTTACATGTAGAGTAGGCTGCGTTTCAGCTCAAAGTGGGTCGCCGTTGTGTAGAGTCGGGGATGCGACTGGATCTTTGTTTTTCGACATCGCTGCGAACACCTGCCACGCCTCAATACCGGGAAACAACACACTTCCCGGATTTCAGAAGAAATTATTATGATTGAAAATTAATTTGATGTTTGCGAGGATGCGTTTGGAATTCATGACGATGAATTCATCCGAATCCGCTAGATTGCATTTAATTGACAGCTTGGAAGCGCAGTTGGACGTAGGCTGTGCAATGAAAGGCCGCGGGTTCGATCCCCGTTTGGGTGTTTATGAGACCGAAAAAAGTCTCTCGTAGTTTCTGGTACCCACCACACATTGTATTATTATATTTATTTATTTTATTGTATTAGAGAGTACTTACAAGAAAATAGCTAGTAATAAATAGAAATACGAATTATCCTACAGAGTATTTCGTCTTTAATTGATCAAACGAGGGTCAAACGCGGAACGACTGCGAATGGCGAGCTATTGTCACCTGTCACGACTTCCCGTAGCTCCTATTAGAGGGATAATTAAATTACGAGAGAAATATTGCTATTTTTGTTAGTTTCGCTTGTTGATGTCTACTTTTTAATAGGAGCCAGTTACTATTTACCATTAGCTTAGGTTTTGTGTTTGATAGATTTAAAAAAAAACATTTATTGCTTTCTTCCACAATCATTACACAAATACAAATTCATGTTCTTAAATTACCGACCGAGACATAGATACGGAGCAGCGCTGGTTGTCAGCCACTCCTAATTCACGTAATACTCTATATTTCAAATCTTTCATTATGTACCACCTTATTATACTATCTAACATGCTCAAATGTGAGTACAATTCATGTTCTTTAACAAAAAAGTATTTTTGTCTTTATCTTCACTATCATCTGCAAGCATTCAAAAGTCCACTGCTATCGTAGGCCTGCAGCAAAGGTTTCTAAAGTGACTTGCTGTGACCGACCTGCAACCAGTGGTTTCAAGCAACCTTTATCAGTTCATCGTTCCATTCTATTAATATAAGCATATATTTTGAGCACAAATATGATAAAGGTACATACTTGCGTATACAACATTTTTACGCAGCTTATCAAAATTGGTTCCTAAAAAATCCAAAGCACACTGAATGTACAAACATTAGTCCGTAACTGGTTTAAAATATGCACACCACATCAGTTGTTCATACATTGCGTCCTGTGTACCTATTGGAGTCCACGGTCGATGTTTTCGAACAGAAATGGACTTTATCAGGACATCTAGTTTACTAAAAACATATATTATGCACCCGACAGTCACAGATTTACACTTCCTCATTGAAATAAAAGTCTTGAGGCGTGGGTGTCAGAAGCTATGAGAGGTTTTTTGGTCGCACAAACACGCTGACCCGAAACAAATATTTTTCTTGGAGCGTGGTTTGAAGTTTCAGCCTGTCCTTTCACAGCCAATGTTTTAACCAACTGCGAAGCGGAGGCTGAAAAAACCCTTCTTAAAATTTTACACACAAACATAATAAGCTCAGGCAGAGGTGTAATTAGGACACCCATGTTGGGCTTTGTATTTTCCATCTCACGATGTGATAGGGGGTGAGCCTATCGCCATTATTTTTATTTTTCTATTCATAGACAAACAATTTAAAATTAATTACAAACACCCAGTAGTTCTTACAATCTGTCTGCTTGGTTTCCGTCACTTACAAGGGTACAATTAATAGCGAATCTTTTGTGATGATTGAGCGATTACAGGCGGGACGGGACGCGCCATCCATCACGCATGTACGCCATGATTGATTCGCGATGTTCTTTTGATGTTTTGCAAACGCTCCGATACATGTGAATAATTTAAGATAGATTTATTGGTATTGTAGAGGATGTTTGATAGGCACTGAGATTTTTTCTGTATACGAGACTCGAAATAAATATTTTTTGGTGACGTAAACATTTATTGGGGTCAGCCTTGTCTTTTTTAAATGCAGCTTCTAAGTGACTTGCACCATAAAGGTGCATAAAGAAATTTATAATTAATTTTGTATATTTTACTTGTGCACTTAATTTCCACAGTTTCTACAAAATAGCTAATAAAAGTTTACACAATTTTTAGAATATAGTCATTAAATCAACGTGATTACGACGAACCCAAAGAACGAAATCATTTTATAATAATATATGTTCTTATATTTCATGAATCCATTAAATATATTTCCTCCCACCAAAGGCGTTTTTCAAGCGCGCGTACATATTCATACATTAAAAGGGCGCATTATTAAAACACGTAACAAGGTTCTGAAACTTCATCAAAAGCTTTCTCTTCCCCCACCACTTATAAATAAAAGTTCCAAAGTAAAAAAGCCAACACACAACTTGATCGTTAAAACTTTACCTTAGCGGTTAGGAGATAAACGCCGTTAAAAATTAAACTGCGAACGCCTGAGTATACTTTTTACTTCCCATGCGAGTTTTGATGGCGATATTAAGCGATTTTAGGGAAGTTATTGCTTTGAGGGTGCTGCTACCTTATTTTCATTAGTGTCGGATAGTCAAAGCGCTGAAAGGGACGTATCAGTGTGTCAGTAGGCAGAAGGATAAAGGTGTGAGTGTGTATTATAAATATAAATGACTACATTATCATATTATAATAGAGCCATGATGTAACACTATTGCTTCCCACGAAAATGTTTAGAAATGATTTTCTATCGAATCTCATTCGATATGATAGCCCAAAGACCTTTAATCTTCTGAAAGATGAAATCGCTTCTAAATCTTACCTCATCCTTTCTACATCCTAAAAAACGGGAATTCACTTAAACAAGGAATGTAGCGCACTTTCTATCATGTCATCTCACTAATTACTGGAGTATAAAATATTAAAATTCTAATTCTTGAAAAACATTTTTGACAAACCTTAAATTACTATTGGTTAAGTAGCCAACTGTGAAAATTGAGTGCGCATGTTTCATACCCGTCACGAAACAATTAATATCCATTTTCTGTTGTATACGACACGTTATAACATTGTATTTTAGAATGTCTATGTGTGTGATAATCCGACATCTTTTAAGAAAGGAAGGTTCTCGCTGTATCTTGCACCCGCATCGCAACGCATCAATCTTTTAAAACGCTCTCCTAATTTATCAATGTACGACGCAATTTCGAAACTGGGCGAGGTGTTCCGTAATTTCCCGTCCGTCGAGATAAAAGCTTATTTTTTTAATCAAAGCCGTTGTGAAAGGTTTTCAATTATGTTTACTTTGTGTAATTGGGAACGGTCGAGACAATGTATTGCGAGGAAATGACGAGACAAAGGAGTTTCGTTGACGTTCTAAAAATACAAAGACGGTGAGATTGTTTTAGTTGAAGGTAATGTAAAGTCCAATGACACCGGTTTAGTCAGGTCATTGTAGTAAAGTTGAAAAACTCATAATTCAGGTTACATTCTTTCCTATTCGATTTTCTATGTTATTTAATTAATAGGTAGAAACGAGAATTTAATCCAAGATTCACGATGAACATTAGATAGATAGATTCATGTGTAGCTGACTGGGGGGAAAATGAGACATCACAGATTCAATCTTCAACCAAAACCTACGTTTCTATGATAAAAATCTGTGAGAGCTGGTTAATTACCTTTCTCTAACTGCATTCAATTTTGTCTTTCTTATGGTGACAGAATATCTGTGTTCACTAAAATAGTGATCGCGGCATACAGTGATGGAAAACTCATCATAATCGGACCCGACAATAACGCGTTTCGTATTTAGGTTCTGTGTATGCGATTTCGATCAGGTCAATATAATTATGTCGACGGCGAGAGATAAACCCTTATAGATACTCTATCCAAACTGCACTCCCATACTAAATGCTTGTCGACATTTTGCTATCATAAGTAAATTTTGTAACTTTCTGTCTATCCTTCATTTCCCATTTTCAAAGAGCATTACTCTTCCACATATTCGTATATATCAGTGTCGCAAAATTTACGACGTAATCGATTTCAGTCAAGTGGCGTGCGTCAATAATTGAACACTTCGACAGCGCGTGATGGAAAGTGGAAACTGAAAATTATCTAATGGGTCTATCTCCGGGAGTTACTTTAATTGCGAATCGTTTTTAACTTTGCTGGAAAATCGCTTTAAATTTAAACTCTTTAAGCCGGATCAGAATTAAATTGAGTATATGATATTTGAGCGGTTTTATGCTTATGGTTTACAAAGTAGAATCGATTTAGATTTTTATTTCGTGTTCAATATTGGGATATAAATAACCTAAGTAATAATAATAAGACTGCCGCGGTGGCGTTGTTGTATTACGGTACGGTTACAAAGCTGAGGTCCCGGGTTCGAATCCCGGGTGGGGCAAAGTGATATTGGATTTTTTTATTCGTTATTAGCCCGGAGTCAGGAATTTGTGCCCGATGTGGCGATAGGCACGCTCCTTATCACATTATAGGACGGAACATACAAGGCGAATCGTGGGTGTCCTGGTGGCGCCTCTGCTTACCCCTTCGGGGATAAGGGCGTGAGTTTATGTATGTATGTATGTAAGTAATAATAATTCCTATTTAGAGACCTAACTGGCATTTACAGAAATTCAATTCTACTTGCTCTTGTTGCACCCTGTCAGTCAATGACGAAATCTCTGGTAATCTGACAATTGCGTAATAAAACTCTATAGGCTGCATATGACTGATAAAGGGTGATGACGGCTAACAGAATTAACAGTGCAAAAAACTACACCCTGCACTCCACAACCCAGTTGTAAAACAGTGTCAATGATTTGTTAGAGCCTCGTTGTAGCGAGCTAGGCCCACTTTAAATTACTCGTTTCAATTCCAGGTTTCGACTCATACTACTGTCCTACAAAATTTCCTGTGTAAATTACAAAAGGCTCAAGAATTTTTCACCACTTCTTTTTCTCCTTCCTTGTCCCATTAAGCTTGCTGTCCTGAACTGCCCTAAAAAGCTGGCCGATTAAATATTGGTGAAACTCCGTATGAAATATCCCAAAATATTTTTTCTATACAACACCCCGAATATACAAAAACTCTAAAACCATAAAACAATAACCGCCCATACAATAAGTGTATGTTTATGAACTCTATTGGTAACATTTGTGTGGAGTTTTATAATAATTAATTTGGAGACGCGTGGCGCGGGTGTGCGAGCGCGCATGCGTCGTACAGACGAGCGCCGAACTGAGCTGTGGGGTGTACACACTTCAGGTTTTTGCGGGATATACGGGGAATTTTTAAGGCTGGTTTTTTTAAATGTTGTTTTGGTAAATATTTTTGTGATGTTTGTTTTTGTAGTTTAGGATGTAGCAATGTATGAGATTGTGAGCTAGTTAAAGCATGAGGCTATAATTATGCCTTTCGCACTGATTAGAGATGACGTCTTGAGTCAGTCGATACTTTATCACGATAGTCGTATAGTTACTATCAGACAGTGTGTAGTAACTTACTATACTACTATAAAAACAATAAATCATCGATTATCACAAAATCAATATATGGGAAATAAATAATATGTTTTAGTATTCGTATTAATATATGTGTGTATGTGTGTCTAGGTTGCACAATACTTTTTTATTACTACATTTTATATTATCTGTCGTACTACTTAAGGGTCAGATATTGAGAAAATATTTATCCATTGGAATGTGTGAAAATAGTAAAATTATTTCATATTAGTAACTAATAAATATTCAACTTAAGTTAAATATACTATAATGACGTTTCTTTTAACACTGACATGATGATGAATGATCTATATTTTCATAGCATAATAATATTCCGTAACAAAATGCTCATTTATTGTGCTAAAATGATCGCACTTAATTACGGATCAATTCATTTTCCCACCCTTAATTTTTATTATCCTATATATTTAATTCGCAATGTTGGCACCCTAACTGCAGCCTCCAGCGCCCGAGAAGGTTTCATATTGACCTATACGTATTACGAGTACTCTCGCCACGCTCTCTTTCAGGCTGTGCGAGAGGGACGGAACATATCAAAGCTGAAAATCCGCATGCGAGTGAAAGAGACAGCGATAGTTGGATAGACGGCCGGGCTTACTCATTTCAGTGTGCCCCGAACGCCAGTCAGCCGCGGACTGACGAAACTTTCTAAATTCAAATTCGTGCGCGTGTAGTGTTCTTTTTTTAAAATAGGACCTCGCGTGTGCACACTATAAACAGTGTTATCCTGACAAATAAAATAGTCGTGCTGTGTGTTTATTTTAAATTATAAAGTGTATGTTGTTGCGAAACGGTCGTGTAGACGTGTGTGAAGTGCCGGTGACGAAAATATTTGTGACAAGACCCGTTTATCCAAAGGACTCGTGCCAAGTGAGTAATACGAAGCTTTAAAACTCCTTTTAGGTTATGTCATCCTGATACCTTGATATCAGGCTGGGTGTGTGAGAGGTTATATTTTGGGACACGTGAATGATTAACTTCGTTATTTGTTTAATTCGTAAGGCTCTTATGGTTAAAATAAATTCCAAATTATTGGACTAATAAATTGTTTCATAAAGCTACGTTGCCAATAGTTCCCGCCGACTTCAGGCTCCTACATATTTTAATTAAGAGTTGTTACTGAAATATTAAAACCAAACCTACTTATTTATTTATCTTAAATTCATAATAATAACGTGAAAATAATAATAACATATTAATTTTATAATCGTGACGTTTCACGGCCGGGCACAGCCCTCTTTTACTCCGAAGAGATGTAAGGCCTCAATTCGCATCTGAATATTTATGTTTTTGGTCCATATTAAAATACAAGAGGAATTTTTTCAATCCGTTCCCCTCCCAATTCGATTTTTGGAAGTATTTGATGTACTATTCGTTTATAACACGGTAATACTGAAGGCAAAAACTTTGACCCAATTCCACAAATCAAAAACAACCAGATTAATTTGTATAGATGTGCTCTGCGGTTATTGGAAATCGACAGAGTTAGTTATGAGGGGTTTATATTAAAGGGGCATGTGAGGGATATGAGGGGTATATTTTGAATTTATTGTTAGTACCGTTGAAGTCCTTGATTTTGTTATGTGCCCTAATATTACCAACAGTATTGAGATTACTATAATATACGTTAAATTGATAAGGCACACAGATGATCACGCCTGTGTTCTCGATAGGGTAGGCAGAGGAACAATCAGAGGATCTAACGTTTTGTCAACCTGATTTCTCCAACCGAAATCTCGCATCAAAAGAAGTACGTCCGACATAGGATTCGAAACTGGGACCTTACAGTTAACACTACAATCAATATACCACTATAAGATTAATGAAGCGAATTTATTTAATATGTAACTACTTATATCAGTAAATTAGTGGATATTTTCATAAAATGCAGTTAAATATTTAGCAATGCCTCGATAACAAAATACTCCGATTTCGACTATGTTTGAATTTTCTACAGCCTCCGTGGCGCAGTTGGTTAGTCGCTGACTGTGAAACGAGAGGCCGCGGGTTCGATCCCCGCACCAAGAGAAATTTTTGGGCGACCCACAAATATTTCTTTTAGGTCTAGGTGTTAGTGAGGCCGAAAAGTCTCTCTTAGTTCTGATACCTGCGACACAAGACTTAATTGATCTTAATGTGGGGTCAGGACCATGTATGAGACTGTTGGGTGTATTTATTTATTTAATTTACATAGTTTTGTGTTACTGCTAACCGCAAACTTTGATTGCGGAGGTTTCGGCAATACTCTACTACAACAGCCTTTTGAGGTTTCACGGACAGTCGGAATATAACCTATTTCCAAATCCAATTTCAGTATGTTTGATGGTAATGTGGTGACTGCCTCGGTGGCGTAGTTGTACTACGGTACGATTACAAAGCTGAGGTCTCGGGTTCGAATCCTGGGTCGGGCAAAGTGGTATTGGATTATATTCAATATCAGACTGGAGTCAGGAATTTTTGCCCGATATGGCGATAGGCTCGCCCACTATCACATCGTGGGACGGAGCATACAGGGCAAAATGTAGGTATCCTAGCACCTTTTCCTACCCGTTCTGGGAAAAAGGCGTGAGTTTATGTATGTACAATGTACATGTGTATGATGGTGGGAAATTATTCGAATCCGCCCGGAAAACGACAATCGTACATAATTGCGAAACCCGTCATAGTGACTAGGGCAAGTATGTAACATTAACCCGTGGTATTGTGAACTGGCCGGCATAATTGTGTCAGTTGGTAAGATACAAGTATCGCCCCCGGTGGGTATTATGGATTGCCCGGCACTTACCATGTGGATATGCCAACCCGCACTAGGCCAATGTGGTGGACTATATGGCCTAACCCCTCTCAATTGTACTCTTGATTATAGAGGAGGCTCGTGCCCTGCAGTGGGAAGTATATAAGCTGATACAGACCATGTGGCGAATTGCTATCACTTTATAATCCCAGTATGAAGGAATGCTTAATCTTTGTGATGCAGCATACTCCAACCATTGTGAAAGTCAACAAGCGGTAAGGAAGGCCTAACTTACCGAAGCACTTAAGAAATTGAAATTATTTCCATCAAACGTAGTTTCTCGCTAGTCTAAGATTGAAAGCTACGCTACTTCAATCTATTAATAGCATGATATTTCGACCAATTCATGATTCCCTAGTAACCAGTCAAATATCTTGTCTATCCAACACAGATTCTATCTACAACTGACAAAAAATTACTTTAGTCTATCACGCTCGCCTAGTGAGGGCTGGTGGACTTCGAATACCTTTGTAGTTATTTTACAAATATCTAACGTACGCAGGTTTCCTTTAGATGTTTTCCTTCGTTATTAAGTAAGCGGTAAAGTAAAAAAACTCACCTAACATCGAAAATCAGAGACGTAATTTGAGTTCACAATTCTTATCTTAATTGTCAGTCCATTTTGATGCAATACCTACTCGTAGTACCAATTACAATGAAGTACTCTAAGCGTATTGTCACCAAACGCGGTACGCGGTGTATACGGGTATGATACGTTTGCTATAAATTCAAGCCTCCATCATTTTATAAGAACGTTCATATCACGGTTATGGCACGTCATTGTATTAATTAATTATTATAATAAATGTTAGGCTCTAGTGAAGATAGATATAAAAACTTAATAATAGTTGTTACTAGGATATCGTAGAATGAAAGCAAAGTGGTATAGCCACACTCTTATTAGTTAACCCAGAGAAGGTATAAATCGGCTCTACCGGGATAGTACCAATGTCTTACAGAAAACCGATGTAAAACAACATCTTTGCTGTCGTGTTTCGTTTGGTAACTGACATTGCCCAAACCCTAATATACATTTCCTCCACGCGTTCTTCAATCTCATTCAATCTCATTCAATTTCTCATCCCATTTGAAGAGTCCAGCAATGCAACAACCACTTACTACTGAATGATTTTTTGGCTCATTTACTCGACCTATACATTTAACAATATCTAGAAGAACAGCGATGGCTGAACTTATCATGTTTTAAATAAAATGTCGACATACATACATACATAAACTCATCACTTTTTCCCAGAAGGGGTAGGCAGAGGTGGCCACCGGGACACCCACATTTCGCCTTGTATGTTTCGTCCCATGATGTGATAGGGAGCGAGCCTATCGCCATATCGGCACAAATTTCTGACACCGGGCTAATAATGAATAGAAAAACCCAATATCACTTTGCCCGACCCGGGATTCGAACTCGAAACCTCAGCTTTGTAGTCGTACCGTAGTACAACTACGCCACCGAAGATAACATCCATGTCTAGATATTAAATAAACTTTCCTAGAATACTGTCTATAAATAATATTATTTTCCAGCTTGAAAGGTTTCACAGAATCGGAGCAATAATTTATGTGTATTATTAGAGAGGTTATTCATGAATAATTATTTTCATAACTATTCATAATATCTATTATAATTTTCTTCTTAGAAACAATCATTATAGAAATAATAGTTCATAGCCATTACTATTTTCTTGTTTCAATAGTAATTATGATACGCAAAGGGTGTGTCGCGAGACAAATTTTAGTTTCATCTCATTTCAAAAGACATAAGAATAAGAAAATAGGAAAATATTGGGGTTTTTGTTAGGTTTCAGTTTCCACCTCCTCAAAATTTACTGTGCTCTTGTTTTAGCCCAAGAATACTGTCTTCCACACTTTACTTCAAATATTATGGCACTAATAACCAATAATTGACAGCCATACGAGTTTTAATACGAAGAGTAAGCGTGTCACATTGCATCGTTTGCCTAGTAGTAGCATGTAAGGCAATCCTTTTGAAGTTGATATAAATACACCTAACAGTTACATACATAGTCCTCACCCCACACTAAGATCGAGTCTTGTCTCGTGGGTATCAGGAACTACGAGACACTTTTCGGTCTCACAAACACCCAGCCCCAAAACAAATACTTTTTCACACAAACGTTTGTTTGGGTGCGGGGATCAAACCCGCGGCCTCTCGTTTCGCAGCCAGCGTTTAACCAACTGCGCCACAGAGGCTTTCTTATATTCAAGAATTTTCCTGTCAAAATAAATAATAATTGTTTATCCAACTTCTCATAAATGGGTGATTAGATATAATAATATAATGATCATCACTATGTAAACTTTTAAGTAGAACTGACACAGCACGTCCACACTTAATAAAAATCCCTCTTTTACTCTTCCCTCAGGCATTTATTACGGTCTGTACATACATAAATATGATTTTAGTACGTTTTTATAAGCTACATTTCTGTATAGTAAATGTACTTTATAACCTAGCATGAATACTTAAATCAACGGCGGTTCATCGTAACTTTATATTGATGAGCCAAGTTTTCATGAGGTAATTTCGTTGCATAATAATGATTTAAGAAAATACCTTTAATATAATTTGCCATTAATGAAAAAATATTTTCTGCTCGAAAAACATATATATTTTTTTATATATTTTTTTTCGAAATAAATTTAAGTTTGAAAGAGTGGTACTCATAAGAAAAATCCAACATCTATAAAATAATGCTATGCAACTTAACGTGAGCATGCAATGAGGGAAGATAGGAAACAAAAAAAAATCATTTGTGTAAATTAGTACAGTTATGTTCCAACGAACAAAAAGCTCATATGAGACACACACCGCTTCAACATTTTATTAATTGAAAAGTTTCCTAGAAATGAAAGTATAAAGTATTTTTTCATTTTGTTCATTCCAAAAAACTACTAACGATTAAATAACATCAGCACAATTATTGATGTTATTTATCTCGATGCGAAAAAAACATTTGGTTTGGTTTGTATTCATTTGTTGAGTATTTGTATTTATTTGTTGAGCTTTGTTTATATAACTAATTGTGACTTCAGTATATGTCTGATAGAACGAGAAATTCATTTCCATCACGCCTTCAGATAATAATAAGATTAGAAAGAAAGACAAAGAGTGATTGAAATAAAATAGTGAGTAGCTTAAATGAACCTAATACAGTGCAGCTCACGTACAACATTTACCAACGCGTTATAATCAATCATCAAGAAGATAGTTCCACCAGTATTTAGAAATTATATTGGCATTCTCAATACCTGGCATGAGAGGCAGTTTAGACAGGTTTAGACAGATCCGCCCGGAGTCAGGAATTTGTGCCCAGTTTGGCGATAGCTTACCCCCTATCACATCGTGGGACGGAATATAAAATTGCGAAATGTGGGTGACCTGGTAGCACCTACCATCCTTCTGGGAAAAAAGGCGTGAGTTTATGTATGTATGCATGTATAAATAAACCTAGACCGAGTATTTGAGTAGCACTTCGGTTAAATCGAGCGTTCTCAAGCTTACAGAGGCATGCTAAGTCGGCCCCGAGGGTCGTAGACATGCGATAGTCGTTAAAATTTCAAAGACTTAAAAGCGGTTTGATGTTTATAAAGAAAACATAAATTCAATAATTAAGTATGCTTTGAATTTTTAATATCGTCATAGAAAATTTAACGTTTTTTAAAAGCATGGCTCAATCAATATCTAAGTAATAAACATGCTGGTTTGAAGTGGTTAGAGAATAAAATACAACAATTGGGGTTATAATAGAAGGTACTATTAAATAAGTAGTAGACAAGATTAAGCAGAAACGCAATCATCAAATAATTCGAGGTGAAAAGAACGAATAATGATGTCATTAAAATAAAGATGGGCAAAAGTATTCACTTGTGATTTTTTTTGTTGTAGTCTTCTTGTAGGTATTTTTTATACTGACACGACAAAGTTACAACATGACGACTGATCGCAAGTACAGCGAGACGACATGGAGTATCATCCATCCAAACATCAACTAAAATGGCATACAATTGCAGCCCTCAATATTTTATTTAATCTTGCTTTTATCTGACTGCATGTGCCTTATTGCCAAAACGGTGATCGCAGTTTCGAATTTTAAGGCAGACCTTAATCTTCTAAATGGAAGTCTTGATTGTAGAAGCATCTCGTGTTAAGCAGTGGGCGTATATTGATATAAATAAATAGACCCAACAGTCACATACATGGTCTTGACCCCACACTAAGATCGAGTCTTGTGTCGTGGTTATAAGGAACTACGAGAGACTTTTCGGTCTCACAACCACCCAGACCCGAAACAAATACTTGTGGTTCACACAAACATTTGTCTCGGTGCGTGGATCGAACCCTCCTCTCATTTCACAGCCAGCGTCTAACCAATTGCGCCATAGAGGCTGTCCACATATACATACTCTTGCCTGCTAAAAGGTGCCCAACCACTGGTAACATCGGAATCCGATCAACCAATTATATTACACCCACAACCACAATCGTGGTTTGTGTGGGCGCACTGTCGGTTTGTATAGG
Source organism: Deilephila elpenor (assembly GCA_949752805.1). NCBI lineage: Eukaryota > Metazoa > Arthropoda > Insecta > Lepidoptera > Sphingidae > Deilephila > Deilephila elpenor. The sequence goes on along the minus strand of OX457097.1, from coordinate 14,488,019 downwards.
AACAGCGCATCTTATTCGTCTTGGATTAGCTAACATATTGACTGCGGTGTGAGGTTGGTTTATATAGGTATTCAACATTATATCGTAGCTCATTTAGTTTAATGTGTAAGGTGAACATATTTAAGAGAAATGACAACCAACTTATTTATAATATTTATCTACATAAGCCTAATATATATGGTATTACATTTATTAAGCATTCGTGATACCTGTATAGTTTTATAAACAAATTTAAAAAATACTTTAAGTTCCATAAAACATTGTTTTTAAAGGTATATATAGGTATATCAGGTTCGGGAAACATAGCATTAAGATTTTTTTAAGCAACATATAATTCTGGAAATTAAAACATGCTATAAATTGAGCTAAACCGTTCTGTAATTTAAGCTACTTATGCTCGAGCTATAACATGCACTTACATGAACGAAAATTAATTTTACAGCCGTTCGTGCTGAACTCTACTTTGATATAAAATCGTTAGTAATAAAATTTTACATTTAAAATACAAAACGTTTTTCCATTTACCTCACGTGAAACTACATAACATAAATATTTTCAAGATCTTAATCTTTTAATCAAGAATCAAGAAGTTTAATCTTGTTGGTCTACTCTTAACACTTGATTGAATTTGAGGATTGGCATCGGAAATTTATCGTTTTGATGCAATTGAATACAGTAGAGCACATTTTAGTCCATTATACCTGGCCGCGGTGACATAAAATAGGACTGAATAATATAATCCCATGTCCAAAATAGTATAAAAGCGCAAAAGACTTCATCTTTGTAATCGTCCCGTAGTACAACTGCCCAACGAAAGATATCTCGGTTAGAGTCCACATTTAAACTTCTAGATCAGATTTAGGTATATTCTCAAAACGTCCACAACCGACCTAACCGTGAAGCCATATCACCTTAGACTACAACACAGACTGACAATTTAGTGTAATGGAAAAATACAGTTCTACAACTTGGGTCGCCGCCAAAATTGTAACCAAACTTTGCAAGGAGCTCCCATTGCAGGAAAGGGTTTCGACAATCGACTTTTAATGTATTTGAAAGTAGCCAGTGGCTCTTGAAACGTTAATAAAATTTTCAAAATGTAAGAAGTAGGGGAAAGAGGTAATTTGAATAGTAAGGAATGTGTAATTCAAGGATTATGAGAATTTGTGTGTGTGGTACGTAAGTCTGTCTTCTTTAGGTTGATATTCTGAATAGAGAGAGTTGCATATAAATTATTTCTGAAAATCAGAACAAAATAACATTAAAAACAAAACAATCAAACACACTAAAATGAATGATAAACATAAACAGATTTACGTAAAATAAAATGAAAATCCAAACCCAATTCCTGGGAATAACATTCGAATTGTAAACTCAACAAAAGAATTTTTGGAACCAATTCAACTGAATAAAAATTAAAACAACATAACAAAACCACGCAATCTAATCTCCCGTTAAATTAATTTCCCACTAAAAACCACGGCGCAAATCCAAACATTCATCCCGGCGATCGCTCATGTAACGGTAGAAATGTCTAATTGGGTTAGATAGACCCTTTGTCGACCCCTCATCCAGAGCCGGGACAATGGAGCCCCTGTAATTTTAAGCGTTGTAGTATGGCCGATCGGTTTTCAATAATTCACATTGACTTTTGGCTTATTCAGCTGGCTCTAAGTGATTTCGGTGTATAGTATAGTGCGAATTATGCGGATTTTGGTTAGATTTTTGCGGTTGGTTTCTTTGGGTTTTGACTATTTTATTCTGTACATGAAGTGATATTATTTAAAATGAATTTCTATTAATAAATTTAACTAGTATTTAAAATGTCACCTACTGATGATGGAAACATACGAGTAATATCACAATAATATGATAGTACCTAATAAAGTTTTATAGTTGTTTTTAAGTGTCTAAGCTCCAAGTAGCTACTACATTAGTCTAATTGATATTTGTACTGTATCCATTTTTGTTGTTGAACTTAAAAGGTTTAATTAATTGAGTTAATGAGAATTTAATCACCAGAAAAGCTTTTCTCATACCGGATATTCATTTTCACTCAGCTTCACCACAGCTCCCCTCGTGTGTTTCTTACAAAATATACCTCTCCACGACAATTTTCTTAGTATGTAAAGTTACCAACACTTCTAGTGCTTAATTTAAGAACAGTCACAAAACTATACTAAATCATTCATACATAAATAAACTCACGCCTTTATCCCAGAAGAGGTAGGTAGAGGCGCCAGGACACAGACGTTTCGCCTGGTATGTTCGATTCCACGACGTGATAGGGGGGCCCATCGCCTTAACGGGCACAAACTGACTCCAATGATTAGAAAAATCCAATATTACTTTGCCCGACCCGGGATTCGAACCCGAGACATCAGCTTTGTAATCGTACCGTAGTACAACTACCCCACATAACATAAACTCACGCCTTTATCCCCGAAGGGGTAGGCAGAGGCGCCACTAGGACACCCACATTTCGCCTTGCATGTTCCGTCCCATGATGTGATAGGGGGTGAGCCTGTCGCCTTATCGGGCACAAACTGATTCCGGGCTGATTTAGAAAAACTCAATATTACTTTGCCCGACCCGGGATTCGAACCCGAGACCTCAGCTTTGTAATCGTACCGTAGTTCAACTACGCCACCTCAGTACTTAATTATTCTGCATCATAAAAACACGCAATGATAGGCGTAGGATACAAGCCTACATATAAAAATTCTCTACATAAAATGATCCGTCATATACATCATCATCATCATCATCAGCCTATATTAGTCCACTGCTGGACATAGGCCTCCTCAAAATTGCGCCATTTCACCCTGTCTTCGGCTTGTCGCATCCAACATCTGCCGTCATATACGTTTTTATATAATTGCCTGCATGACCGATGGAGGCAGGAGTGGTGTAATGGTTCCCTTTTACTTTGAGAAACAAAACTACAACTTCATGCGAACAATAGAAGAGGTAGCTAATGGTCATAGTGAATGCCGGCAGTTTATTTTTTCGATTCTTGTTCCGACGTGTGTTTTAGTCGGTAGAAACAGTAGTGAAGTGAAATAAATACTTCGTGGTAATGTAGTCTACTTTTTCATTGTATCCTGCGTAATTTCAAAGATATTTGTACTACCAATCAGAATGAGATCAACGTGATAGACTTAAGGCTGAAATTTTCTAAATTGTAAAGAGATCAATGCTCAGCAGTGAAAAGTGTGTTGGTTGATTTTTTTATGATAGATTATTTTATTCTCTCTAAAAATACCCGAAGAACCTGAATAATCAAAATTAATTGCAGAACTTAAAGAGTGCTGAAGCTAAAACTTAACAATTTTCTAATGTATGTGACTGTTGGGCGTATTTATTTCTTTATATATTAATTTGAAGTTTATCTTTATAATTTATATCAACCCACACAAGCCAGTATGGTTGAAAAAGGCCAAAACCATTCCCAAGCAAGCTCAACTGTTACAATTACTCCTATACGCAATAAATTTATATCGCGCATTCCAACGTCACAAACAACACCAACATTGTGATAAAAAAAAAAACAAACAAGCCGGATCCCAACATTTTTCCACTGAATAAGGAAGTAGTCGATAAGTTTCATATAAGTACCGCACGTCACGCAGGCGGTACACGCGGTCTCGCAGACCCCCAGCGGCTCAACACGGTTAATTAGTGTTTTGTGCTGACAATGTTATGTTTTACGACTGCCGCAATGGAGTGAAAAATGGCACTAAAATTAGGGTTTTTTTGGCCTCGCGTATTTTGACGGTTTTCGACCACGGTAAAGATACGAGCACTTATTATTACAATTACTACAAGCTGGGATTGATATCTGTGAAAATGGCACGTATTTAGATAATTGTAAGTTAGGCGTGTCTTGTATAAAAAGTAATATAGAGTAGGTATTTTATTTTATTTATTTCGGATCACCGACGTAACATACAATTGCGAACTATACAATCAAATATACAGACACTAGTAAAATTGCTGTTACAATTATAGGTAATCACGATATGAATATCAATTTTATAAGTCTAGTTTTTGGCTAAAGACTGATTAGGTTAGACGAACCAGATCAGAATAACCATCTTGCAGAAAAGCGTTTGAAAGTAAGCTTCTCCGTGGTCGCTTGTTCAGTCATCGAGATTGCGAAATACTCGTTAGTCGCCTTCAATTAAGTATTATGATTGCCCGAAAAAAAAATCTATTACCGTAAACCTTTGTGATTTTAGATATGGTTCAAGGGTCTTACTTAAAATTAATAAACTGAAATTTTGAACAAAAATAATACAGCAGAGCAGAGGTTTTTAAAAATACAATCGCTATTTAATAATAACTTGCTAATATTTTTATTTCTCCCTCCAACTTACCCCAAGGTTCTGCGCAATAGACAAAGTTAAAGCTGTGTAAACGCTAACAACATTGTGCTAAGATTCTCCGAAACAAAAGCGAAGTTATAAATCATTAAAGAAACAACAAACTTATAAAATTATTAAAACATCCAGTGAGTAATCTGTTATGGCTTCAAAAATTTATTCAGTTAAGGTGCGATTCAACTGTTTGAGCGCTGGCGGATTTTCGGCTAATTGAATTTTTCAGTTGAATTTTTATTTATGAGCCTTTACATATATGTGTATATTACGTATTTCTAAATGTACGTTTTTGTAAATGGTGTTGATGCGAATATTATGTTATGCCTGGAACCCATGCGGTCAACACGAGCTGTAAATTAATATCTGTAGGTTGCTAAATTAATATTTATACGTTCTATTATCAAACAACGAAAGTAAAAACTCTCCAAAATTGGTTATAGTCTTACACCTTTTTCCCTGAAGAAACAGAGGTGCTACCAGGATACGCACACTTCGCCTTGTCTGTTTTGTCCCACAATGTGATATTGCGCGAGCCTATCGCCATATCGGGCACAGATTCCGTGCTCCGGGCTGATAACGAACATAAATATCCATAACTTAAATTACGTTGCCCAATCCGGGATTCAAACTCAAGGTTTCAGCTTTCTAATCGTACCGTAGTACAACTACGCCACCGAGGCAGTCAAAATTAGTTATTTGTAAATAAAACACATATTCATTAATATAATATCCTATTGTAGTCTAAAAATGTTTTATTCTAGTTATGCTTTCATATTATTTTGATACTGATAAAACGCAGATATCAGACATAGTGACGCTATTTCGTCATTCCATTACAGAGTAACGATCCGATGAACGAACGAGTTAAAACGATTAAATTCTAAAAGGCAGGAAGCGCATAATTGTCGTCATTAGAGATGCATTTTTCCACTGCAACCGTCTGAACCTAAATGTAGATCGGATTTAATACGAAGTTTTTATACAGTACCTAGTTTAATGTGATACTATTTATTTATTTATTTATAATAATAGACACAGTATCGATTCATCACACAATTAATTACATATGAGGTAATCACAACATTATGCACTTATTGACAAACCATTACAGGTGTATACATCACTATTGGCTTAACAAAATATATTTTTACAACAATTTAAATATTTTTAGACAGAAATAAACAAAATTTAGGAAAAATACAACCTTAAAATTATAATAACAAGTATAAAAGGTTACTATAAGATCTATTCGTTTCCATTGAATTTGTTTGTAAGCTTGAGGCTTCTCTACATTCGAAAGTCCGGTTAAAAGGCCATAGACAACCACGCTGGCCTATTGCGGAATGACGAACTTCGCATATTGTAATTGATGTGATTGACAAGGCCAATGAATGAAAATTAAAGAGCAGCTCATCGAGACAAAATGGCTACCAATAATTCTCTCGAAATTGCGTAACATTATAAGATCTGATACCCACATCATTAGACATCATATTGTGTGGTTTTTATAGATTTTTTCCTGTTTCAGCTATGTAATAAACTGAATAAGTAAAATGTATAAATCGCGGTCGCTATCGCTTATAAATCGCTTCTACCTAATATAAGCCAGCTCAATAAATTACGTGGTACAACGAAGTTTACGTGAGCATACGTCTCGAAAACTTTATATAATAGCTCATCTATATAAATTTTCTATTCTCCTTTTCAGTCTGCTTCTATGCTCCATTTTACTCGTTTAATTTTCTTTTTGCTGAATATTATTCAAACATATTTTTTTGCAATAATGTGTTGAATTTGTCGAGAACGTGTTGTTTGTTGTGTAAGGGGTTGCGAATATAATGGTTGATTTCTGTCCAGTATATGTGTGACAAAAAAATATATTATGGCATTTTATTTTGCGCTCTGACCGCCTAAAAGTTAACAGTTAAAGAAAAAAATTTTTGGCCATATTTATACTTATTAAAATATATAATTTTAGTACTATAATACCCATATTCTGTCAATCCTCATCCTTTACAAATATCATATTGAAAAAAATAACATAATTTATCTGTGTTTTTCAGCGCGTAGTTTTGCAGCCACCTGCCTGCCATTATCTTATTCATGAATCTGTCTTTTAGACTATCAAGTAATCCTTATAAAGGTTAGCAAACTTCACACGCCTTTTAATAAAATAATACCAATTAAAACAAATTTCAAATATTATCTCCCACATTAATCAATTCACTCATTTATAAGAACACTTGCGCAAAACAAACAAAAAAATAAATCAACTCAGATTTCGTTCCGTGAGTAATTAGTGTCTTTTGTTTGAACATAACCGTTGAAATTTTTAGAAGGATGAAAAGCATTTTGTTTTGCTAATGGGTTCCGCATCGGCCCGGGGAAAAAGGATTTTTTTAATGTTACAACGGTTATGAACTGCCGTATTGTTTTTTACGCAATTAGCCTTTTCGGGATTGTGTGTATTAGGGTTTTTTTGGGGTAAAATGCGGAAGAGGTAAACGGGGTGGAGATGGGGAGATTAGGAATTTTAAATACGGACTTAGTGTTGCAGTGAATACAAAATATACTTCTATTTTAGGTGCGAGTTTTATTTAGTGTTTATTGTTCCTGCGTTGAAAAAGTAGTTATAGAACGATTTTTATAATGAAGTACTACAATAAATCTTAATATTTAAGTGAACTAGAGGGTCTAGTTTAGAATTTAAAATAGTTAGTGGCTAGATTTAGAACTAAAATCTTTCCTCCATTGGATTAAAACATCACTATATTTAATTCTTATTGGCTGTAGTCATTGAGTTGCTTTTCCAAACCTTAGAGATGATATTAAACTGCTTCTTGATACAATAAATTTCACAAGTCGATGTCACACTTCCAACAAGCCAATGTAAAGATCCTTTTCTATGTTCAGCAGCGAACATCCTAAGACTGGAGAGAGAGAGGAGTAATTATAATACGGCCGAACAAAAAGTATTTACAATCGAAATTTTCCCCAACAGTCTAAATTATATCGGAATATTGCCAAGGAAAAGTAAATCTGCGATATCGAAATTTATATTTTAATAAGGGACAATACGAAAAGGCGCTACTTTGAAATTTCTCCGTTCGCAACTTTCAAAGGAAACCAGGCTTTATGCTAATGAAAATATATTCCATTTTAATTCAAACAGAAAATGCTATTTTCTTTCATAATACTTCTAGGCGATAATTTTGTAATATTTCCTTTATTTATTACGGGTAAGAATACAAATGTATTTTTGTATTTTAACGCCTCCAATGTTTTTTGAAAGTGAGCTTGTATTAATTCATGAAAGACCTTGTTTCAAAGACGATATTAAAGTTCAAAGGCCATTGAAATGTTTGGATCTGTCGCTTTTGTCATTTGTTTGTGTCTATGTTTAGAGATTAGTCGCAAATGTTACAAGTACAATGCTAGCCCAAATATTACGTCCTCGGATAAGCACAGGTCTAATCTATAATCTACAGTTCGAGTAAGAGGTCTTAGGTCACAGTACTCTTGCTTAATGCAATGTAAATTTCATATATCATAAAATTATTTTAAAGTATCTTTACGGTATATTCTAAGTAGATTTTACCACCATGTTGTATTTCACCCTTAAAAATGGTAATTAACTAACAACAAAAAGATGAATAGAATTATTTTTGTCAGAACAGATATGATGAGCCTATTACTGTGCCGGGCAAAGATCCAGTCCCGGAAAACTCTGTTCCTAAAACGAAGAACTCGTACAAAATGTAAATTAATATTATCAGGATTCGAAATCCTGTTCTAACATATCACAGTCCGTACACGCTCCTACAAGACCAATAAGTCAAAATCCTCAACAGTAAATCGTTTTTGCAAATAAATCTACAAAAGCAAATCGTTCTACTTCCAACTGTACCGTGTAAGTTTACCACATGTTTCTACAACACAAACAATAAAGAACTCGATTTGGGTAACTTGTGGTTGGAGATTGGCGTGCGCAATCTCTGAGTCGCTGACACAAGACCACATGGATATTCGGTTTTGCCACAAGCGACGAAATGGAGAGATTTAAATTACAATGTTTTGTTCCAGTTTGAAGGACATTCTAGCCAGAGTAACTACTGGACATAATGAGACTTAACATCTTATGTCTCAAGATGGCGAGCGCAGTGGAATGCAAAGCATTGCTTTGTGATTCATGGTGTTGTTTGGTTTTGCCACTGTCCATGAGCGATCGTATCACTTACCATCAGGGCAATGGCATGCTCGTTTTGATCATCCCAATATATTTTTTTAATCTATATTCTTTTACACAAATTATCGTTTCCATACGTCTAAAGGAGACACAGTTCCCACTAGAAACTATCCCGCTCATTCGCCCCTTATTGTACATCCTATGAGCTAAGATCAACAATAGCACGATTAATTGGCACCGAGTACTGAAACTATGACAAGACTTTTAGGGATACCAGCCTGTGTCTACGATAAAATTCAACTTTCAACTCATTTTAATATAATTATATATTTTTTTTAACAAAATAAATCATTTTATATTACTATGATAAACCACTTTCCGCCCATCCCATACACCATCACACATCGTCGTATATCGTTACGAATGGGTTTACCGACTCACGTGATACAAACGGTCCTTTCGTGTGTCACGATTTTTAACAAGACCCCCGTTTACCCCCCACTAACCCCCACCTGCGCGACAATACACACAAATAACAGTAATTACACGCTGTAATTATTTTAACCGAGTTGTTGGTACATTAGCATGTATGTTCCGATAAAATATAGGCGGATAAATTATTCGACTCTTTAGAGTAATGTAATGCCTACTTCATTTATTTGAGTAAACGGTTGAAGTTGCACGCTTTTAATAAAATGGTGAATAAATACACTGGTGAATGAGGGTGAAATGGCATACGTTTTTATTAGAAATCTGCTGAATATAAGTAGCTTCTAACATTTCTGCTAAATTAGATTAGATTAGATCTATGGTGGACAGGTTTTCAGTAGTGATCTCACATTGGCTGAAGATGATTATGACATTATATTAAAAATATATTCGAGGAATTTATTATACACTCTCCATTATCTTGGGCCTGAAAATTAAAAAAAAAATCGTATGTGTCCTGATAACATACTTTGTTTAATAGTAAAAAATATTTATATCGTTTTTATTCCATTTAATGGTTGTCGATGAATTAGGGAAAAACTTGTTGTATTCCAACATTAGAAAAGATATATATTTCATTATATTCTAATACAACTATTATTATGATCTATGAGATACAAGCGTAATAATAATGATTTATGTACAAGCTAATAAATATACCAAAAGAAACTGTCACGCCAAATTCGCCTCATATTTTCCAGAACTATACAATTCAGATATTCACAAAAGACTCCTAAACTTACTCCTACTCTATTCTAAACAACAATAGAGTGTTCATTGAAGCGTTTCTATAAAAGGCTCAAGGCCAAGTCTTGTATATTTGGCGGGTAGTAAATCAGAGGTTGGATGTCGGAAACCGTTGGGCGCGGCCCGTCGCGGCTATCGTGCGGTCCGCTCGTGTGCCAACTTGCTCGCCATCGCCACAATCAACTGATGTGTGGCTTTGTGTAATATTTGTTATATTTAGTACAAAATAGTTATTTATTTTTCAACAAAAGAATATAACAACGTATATTATGTTCGAAATGTACATAGGCTACGCCTCAAGCCTGTATCCTCCAAGAGATTGGCAGAAGTGCCACTCATGTCACAATAAGTTCGGCAAGCTTACCTTTGTGGCAACATTGGATTGGCGAGCCAGGCCAGACAGCTTGTTTTTTTTTTTAATTTTTGTTCCACATATTCTCAAGTGTTTTTGAACGAACAATTAGTGAATTACACCTTACTTAACGAATATCTCTCCGATCTCGGACGCATCAGTACATTACCGACCACAAGGCACTTGCAGTGACTAAAGTTAGCCTAACTAAGCTACTACTTCCAGCACTAATAACACACTATAACGAAGAAACTCGGTCCTACCAAACCGGCGTTGCCATGGCGACGGGAGAAACCCAACGCTTCACAGAATCCAACTTCGCCTGTGCTAGTCTACAGTCTATACGTAAAACGACACCACTGGCACTCTTCCAAAATGGTCGTATCATGTTGCCAACCCTTTAGACTCAATTGACTTATTTTAAACGATGTTGGCTTACAGGGTGGCTGGTTTTATTGTTACTTATTGTTTGATGGAGTTTAATTATGCTGCTGATGGAAAATTTGTGTGACTAAATTTAGCAAATGGGCATTAATTGATTCTTTTGCCTATATTTTATTCATATTTTATACAAAAGATATGATAAATAAGCTATATGATAAAAAAGATGGTAGAGTCGATTCGAACTTAAGTGAGCTATCACCGTTTTAACTGCAGTTAACCTCTTAGGAAAAATTATTAACAAAAGGCCAATTTTGGTTAAGCAAACCACCATGCTCTGGACCAAATTGTTACATGTACTATGTCATACTCATACTAGGAAAATCCAAATTGGTCTATCCAAATTACAAGATAAAAAACTAAGCAACCACGTCAGTATGGAGTAGTAAACAATTATAAGACAAAAAAAGGAAGTGCTACCTGTAAAATACATAACACTAGGCATCTTGCAGGGGAGTATAACTACGATAATTAAGCAATAATATGTTAATTACATTTTTATTTTACTGATATTCGCATCAGCCCATAAACGTCCCACTGCAGGGCATGGGCCTTCACCAAACATAGACAAAGTTCGCATCACACAAACTCTACACTAGCTTCATTTGAATGATCCTAGCCCTTTAGGGATTTAGAACGCTGAGTGTTGTGTTACAAGACCATAGTCTTACGAACGAAGGTTTCATGACTTGCTAATTTTGATAGTCTACTAACGTACTTTTGGGTTTTTTGAATAATTTTATTGGCTATAAAGTTCCTTTGTCAAGGTTGTACTACCTTAAAAATTTTCTTAATTTGTTTAGTGGCAACAGATCATCATAATACTGACATAAATGTTCAGGATTATTAAACTGCTCTTTTACGATGCAGCGGAAAGAAAAGGGGTTAAAGGATTGACATATGAGCCAGCATTATCAATATAGGAATTGAATCCAAGACCTCATGATGGGTAATCCATTTTAAAAATATAATACATAATGGTTATAGAACAAGCAGCACTCCTCGATTTCTGCCGAGGAACCTTTGAGTGAACAGATATTTCCATATAAATGAAAATCAGGGGTAAATAAATGCCTAAAAAGATAAATTAGGGGTCTAGGAATACATTTTAGTATATGTAGCTCTAACTTAAACACTATCTCCCTGCTAATTAATTGGGTGTGTATTTATCTGTTCAAGTTGTAGTATAGTCGTGTTTGTTTAGTGTTATGTGTGTAATGTTTTAATTAATATAAGTTTCAAATAAGTCTAGTAGCAGCTTGTACGGGCTGTGAACCGTGAGATCCTTATTTCGATTCCCAGATGGGGTACGACATTAAAGAAATCGCATATGAGTTTCGCGGGACTGAAACGTATGCCCAACATGGCGACAGGTGCACCATCTCGCATCTTGCGATGGAAATAATCTAGGCGGACTACGGTTAGCATTAATAGCACACACAACAATACTAAATAGCTTAGGGAGAAAAGCACCCGAATCTAAAGTGTAATACTTTTCCAGAATTAAAATATTAGATGTAACGATAAAGCTCTCTTTGAATAACTCAATACTTGAAGGTCAATTCTCTCACACTTTAATTATCTCCGGACAAAAGTACACATACTATAGAAAGGTCAGGGCACGTAGTCATAAGATAATGGTACAAAATAGCCAAATCAATACTTTAACCCAGCATGATATTCACAAAAACATATTACGTAGCGCTACGTGAAACTCGTAGCATTAGTCAATATATCGTAGCGCCTACGTCGTAGCACAAGACAAAATATCTACTAGGCGAATAAATCACAAATTACAGTAATAAACACGTGCTCCTGTCTGTTGTAATATCCTGTGATAAGGGGTTGAGAGGTTGAGGGTACAAAAATAAATCCATACGTGTCTATATGAAATATGTGTTCATCTCACAGAATGGAAAATGAAATGTTTTACGCAAAAAGAATTGGGACGAATGTCTTTTCTATGTTGCTTTGTTTCCATATTTTATGTTTTTCTTTGAAAATGATATCCGAGTGCCAATTCGGAGAAAACTTTTGATAACCTAATATGACATGTGAAGAATTTCACTTAGTGCTCTGTGGAAACGACTTATATTCAAGGAACGTTTGGAATAACTAAGGCGACCTATGTCACGTCGATACATTCAAAGAGTTAGTACAAATATCTTATACTAGTAAATTTATTTATGTTTGCGACGAGAAAATATCAGTGGTATCCTCAAAAGAGTTCGCCAATTCACGTACGTCCTCGATTCTTTAATCGTTTATTGACTCTCTTTAACGAAAAATAAAAGTGAATGACCAGGTCGGCATAATTATGTCGGACAGCTCAGAATAATAACCCAAAGAATGCATTTAAAACGTATATGGATAGTTCTGATTACAATATGAATAGAACATGTCGTCCAAAATTTCGCTACCATTTTACAAAAAGTAATGTAAAGTATATAATATTTATTGTCTTGTCCAGTCGACGAATAACATTTTCTGACTCAAAGAGATTTAAAAGGGTGTAATTTACATCAAGCAAATCTTAGCTACATTTCAAGAGTGGTCGTTACCCGGGTAAATAACAACACCAAAACTAACCATATCGTCGAAAATATACGTGTAGTTTAAACTGCCAAAAATTGCAATTGTATTCTCTACCCCACAATGAATCTTACGTAACAAAACAAAGTTAAACAAGAACAAGGGAAAGCGCTCCAGGAATCACCTTAGTTCGCATACACGACCGTTGTTTTTTCCCGGTGATAAATTAAGCAATAAATTAGATGATGTAAAAGACCCGAGGCGATTTTTCATTGAAAATTGCCGCGGTTGAGTTTTAGATGCCGCGCGAAAATGGTTGCCGTAATGGCTCGCTACTATGGAAACTCGTTTTCACTGTTTTCGAGATGTAATATCGTTGTGTTTGACTGAGCAACAACGTAACAACAGAAATGTGTGCCTTTGACTTGAACCTGTGGCTTCTGATTGGTGTATCGTGTCCGCTACCACATAGACTGTCACTCGCTTTCTCATACTCGTACAAAATTGTTAAAATTCAGCAATTATTATTATCTTTTCTAGTCATGTAATATGTTCATTATAAAACAAAACGAAATCTATTAAACAAAGGCTTTATCCCAACAAATAAAACAAAAGTTCATAATTTATACGGACTGCCTCTAGTAAATTTCGTAGAATGATGTTTGTACCGAACACGAGAATATAATTAAAAAAATATAATATTTAATCATTTGATGATAATAATTTTTCCTCATTGTATCAGTCTAATTATATCTACAAACTAGTGCTTTGTAAACAGATCGTCATATTTCCTGGATAAAAGGAATACAGTAAAATCATCTCAACCAATTTCTTATTTGGAAGTATTCGAAAATAACTTCAGCGACATGATTTAACTTCAATGTTTCCAATTTTAATACTAACATAGACTTATTTTTTAATAGGTAGAATTTGTTAGGAGGCTTGAACTCCTATCTACAGGGGCCACAGCTGTTTGTCGGGAATGCCTTTTTATGATAAAATATAATATAGCATGAATAAATAAATCTTTAAAAGTAGTATGTCAGGATCGAGCAAAGTGGAGATCCAGAGTCTGCCATGGGATGTATTCATGGCCGTTCTGAATACAAAAATATGTCCGTAATTAAAATAAAAGATACAACCATCAGAATACTTCTGCGGAAACTAATTACTTAATTTTACAACTTATACCTAGTCTAAGTTTACAGATTCCAAGTACAAAAGCCAGACTTCCAATAATATCGAAAGCCGTTTGTCGCGATCGTCGTTCTATATCTCAGAGAATTAGTATTCAATCGAGCAAGTCCTTAAGTAACTTCAGGCTATAGAAAATTGAAGGACTAAAGTTTTTATGTAAGCCAAGTTTACCCTTTCAGGTCTTGATGGATTAAATTCTCATGAATTTTTATTATTTCTTTCATAACTCCATTGTGGCGCGTCTGGCAAGTTTGGCTATTAATTTGAAATTTCGACGTGTTTTGTTTATTACTTTTTTATGCGATTCTAATCTTTGAGTGACAGGGATACTAATCACTTGTATAGTTATTTCATTTAATTTTGAATGTAGAGCCTAGTCTTAGTTATGGCAAGAATGGGCCGGTTCATGTTACCACTGTTCAGATAAACCAAATCGAAGTAGCTCTCATGTAGCAAAATAAAATCATGGATTATTACACTTAAGAGAATTTTATTCCAAGTAATAAAATTCCGAAACGTAACCACAAACCCCGTAAAAAATCCTCAGGAAGTAAAAATGAACCAGAAATCGTGTCAATATCTGTATAAAGAGATTAATGAAAATAAATACGTTAAAATAATTTACCTAATAAGTAAAATATAATAAACAAATGTAGTTATTAATATATTTGTACGATTAGAAATGGTCCTCCTTTTATATTTGTATACAATATCAAACCGCATTAAATATACCATGATTTACCAACTCCACCTGCCGGACAAGATAAAGTTTTAAACATTTATATTCACACAAAGCGAAAGTAGACCACGCGTGAATTCTAACCGCACAACTGCAAACTTTGCGTCCCGAAACGACGAACACTACACCGACATCATAATGACTTCATGTATAATATTCATTGCTTTATTTTATGTATGAAACCCTCAAATTGAAGTCATATTGGCAGTGTTGAGGTGGATTAAAAATGGGTGTGGACTGAAATTGCTTTCAACATAACACTTTGTGATTTTACTATTTAGGAGAGACCATTGTAAAGTAAATTAGTACATTTACGTCCCTGCGAGGCACTGACCGGGCTTATAGCAGGTTGAAAGACTCCACTTGCCATATGGATATTCATGAATAATCATCTATGATTTGTATTTGTACTAAACATAATTGCTTTTGTTTCTTTTTCAAATAACTGCCTCGGTGGCGCAGTTGTACTACGGTATGATTGCAAAGCTGAGGTCTCGGCTCGAATCCCGGGTCGAGTAAAGTGATATTGAATTTTTCTACTCATTATCAGCCCGGAGTCAGGATTTTGTGCCCGATATGGCAATAGGCTCGCCCCCTATCACATTGTGGGACGGAAAATACAAGGCGAAACGTGGGTGTCCTAGTTGTACCACTGACTACTCCTTGTGGGGTAAAGGCGTGAGTTTATGTGTGTATGTATGTATGTACAAATAACGAGCATTTCATGAGATAAAACGACTTTTCATTGGCCAAGTTGCTGATCATAAATTATATATCAATATTAGAACTATCAAAACTTTTCCAATATGGATAATAAAACATATTATTTTACGGTTGATCCCAAATCTGTACCCCAAATTCAATACATTTGCCTCTGATTGTACAAATAAAGGTATTTTGTTAAATTATAAATCCATAGTATATCAAAGGCGAGAACCAAGCGAGAGTCCACAGTAGTCCCTCACTAGTGTAAAAACATAAACGGGACATTTGCGCCGACTCGTCCCTTGAAGAATGATGTGCTAGATAAGGTATTTTCACCCAAATTCTTGCGGCTCGCACATGAGACGACGTAAAGGGGGATACAATTACTCTCAGGTATGAGTTTTGACGATGAGCAAGCGGTTTCGACACTGAAAAAACGATGGAGAGAATGCCGGTCCATATAAAGTGCTTCCATTTTGTTTTTCGGCAGGGATATAAGCTTTTTACTGTGTTTTTTGGTAAACTAATTTTGCGGTTGGAAGTACTGAAGTTGTTTAGTGTATATTAGATTTGTGTAAAGCGTTCTTTTTGAGTACATTGGGTTTATGAAATGTTTAGTAAATTGCTTACAGTTTTTAGCTTCTGTCTTTTTAAGTGGAGTTTTTTAAATATGAGTTGCTATATAAACAAAAATGTGGACACGGTGACGGTTATTTACAGGTTTTATTTAACGTCGTCATATAAGATATTATGAGAGTCAATATTGTTACAAGTACGTACAAAGAGTAAATCGTAGGTGGATTCTGATCTAGACTAAGATTATTGTACATGGTACGTGAAACTATGACCTATTATAACTCGCTTACCTTGCAAATGTCCATCTCGCATGCACACAGTCATTGAAATATTAATTTCCTCAACATCTCCCATAAAGATTGAATTTCACCCACAATTCACAATCAACCCTCATTCCTTGAGCGCATAAATTATCACACTTATTAACAAAATAGCGTTTCGCGAAAAAAGTCGAACACATTCAACTAAACTTCGGCCATTCTGTTAACAAGCCCCGCCGATACAGATCTGGTAACATTTATGCGTACGAAGAGTTTTTTACTGGCCCAGATAGGATCGGAAATAGCGGCACTGGGACGAATTTACAGACCTTTGTGCACCGTATTACTGCTGTTTATTTTAATGGGATTTTAAGTTTTATGAGGGCGTTTAATATTGAGCTCATGAGCGTGGTGTATTTTTGTTTTCAAAATGTTGTTTTTATTTTTCGAATTTTTAAATGTGTCAAGAATTTCGTAAAAAAAGAACAGAGTTACGCACCATTCTATGAGACACCCAGACCTGAAATGACGAGGTATGTCTATCTGCTCAGCCCTAAACGTGCCAAATGTACAAGTAAACAATAATTCAAAAGACATTTATTAAATTCTCACAGTTCTGCGAAGAAGCACAAAAAATAACCTTTTAATTTGTACTTTATTTTCCAAATAAAGTTCTAATATGATGTTCTAATATGCTTCTGCCTTTGTACACCCACCGTCCTTATATTATGATTGAAAGTTAATTCAGATTGTTTTGCTTTGGTATAAACTTCATTCTGGCAGTATAATGAAAAAGACAGATCATGTAGCCTTTGTGCTAAACTTTGCCAAACTCTGAAGGTCACGCCTTTATCTTCCAATCCGTGCCTGTCCGCGCCCAACTTTTTACGACCACCGTACCGAAACAGCCCAAAATTAAGGTTTTTGTCGAAACTATCCGCAACAGTGAGTATTCCGTGAGGAAATTCGGGACGATGATTGATTCATGGCGACACGTTTGTTCCAACGTTTTGCCAAACTTATTTCGCGTTGCGGAATTTTTGTCTCGCAAATGACTTCTGGACGTGACGCTGTTTTATTTGTTTGGGAGGGAAGTATTCCTTAAAGGTATTACTTTGGGTTTCCGCCTTTATAAAACTGAAGGGTTACAGACTTCGGGATTTCGCAAAGGGTCAATGTTTTATGAAGCGTAATGTTTGCTCAGGCCCGGGTATATTTGTCGTAGGATTGAGTTTATGGTGAATTAAAAAAGTTGATCGGCTCAGTATTATAAAATTAATCCCTTAAGATTAACATTCATTTTAAACTAAAGTACGTTTGATGAGTAAATTAAGTATTGAGTTATTAGATTAGAGTTTTGATCAAAGCTATCAAGACACTTATTACTAGCGATAAATCACTACCTAAATTAAAATACGAATCTAGAATAAAATGTGATTAAGTAAAAATCTAAAAAAAGTAGATTTTCTGACTGCAATAAAATGCAAAACTAAAACAAGGTTTTATTATATTTTTTAAAATTAAATAATGACAACCCAACCTTTTTCCTTGACCTGAATTTCGAATATAAGAACTATTATAAAAATGTAATGTTATCTCAAACACGTACTTTTCCTTTTACAAAGTATAAAGATAAATAAATTGTGCCGTATTATCCGGCATCTTTTGTTCAAGTAATGGACTCTTTAGGTAACACGATATCCAATTGTTTAGAGAGTAATGTACAAAGGGAGTGTTTTTTTACCTTTGTAGTACACTTGTAAGTATATATTTTTTATTTACACAACAGTGACGATAATCCACGTAATGGTAAGTGCATTTGCAATACAAACAAGATAAATAACAGATTTTCAGGTGTCCACTGAAAATCAGCATTGTGAAGTGGTTTGGACCATTTCACAACATTTAGCTGAGTGGATACCAATCGGTCACGGCTGCGACCAGTCATTTTTGTTGTTTTTTTCTTTTTTTATGATTAATGATGCGTGAACTAATAAATTGTTTTTCTTTTTTTCTTCCTTTCAAATATGGTTAAATTTCATGTGATATAATGCGGGCTTGGTTGAAAATGGATAAACACAGACTGAGCCTTAAGCATTAACCCTCACCTATACATTTGCATAGGCTACGACGGATCTTCTACCATCGTATGCAATGATTGATATCTGAGTGGATACGACCATCTGGTCACCAGCTGAAATATTAATTATCATCATCATCAGCTGAATGAGGCTGTTTATGTTCTCGCTGCAATTACTCCAAACTAGATGAGCTATTTGATTACGTATGTGTAGTATTTTATAAAATTCGTGGAAATAATCTAAAAAAAACTTTGCGTGCTTAGGAATAATATTTCCAATATATTCAGTACATAAAACTCCCGTAAAAAAGCTCCTTGCAGTCCATGTTGGACATAGGCCTCTCCCTCGCTGAAATAATTAAAATCCTAAATAAGACAACATACTACTATACCGGCTTAATATACCCATTACAATATGATGGAACAGCAAAACTTTACGAAGACGTTTAAGTAGGCCATACCATCTAAATTCACCCAAAATTCTAAAAGGATGTACTAAACTCGCAATCAAGAACTCATACTTAAACTGAAACACCTGTGGCGCATTGAACATCCACCTAATGCGTGTTTTAATTAATAAGTGAAACTTTCTGCGTATTTTATTAAAATATTCACCAGTACGAATTATTATTAAGTTCCAACGTTCGTAATTATCCAACTTGGGGGTAACTTCGGGGAATTTTCGGGAGATAATTGAAATTAAACCCGACTACACACATATTGTGCTCAGGAAAAGTATTGGTAATAGAAGTTTGCGAGATTTGAAATGTCTGTACTTGAATGCTTTGTTTGATACTTTGAGGTAATTCACTTATTTCTATTTCTTTGACGTTGGGGTAAGTAGCAAGTTGTGGAATGAGAAATCGTGAGATTGAGCTTGAAGTCAATTAAATACATTATGAATAAATGTTTGTTTCTGATTCGAATATTGTGTACGTCGGTGAAATCATAGTCAAATTAAAGTTTTAGAAACTTTAACGGTGAATCCCTTTTTACTTATGCCCCCTCTTTGACGAAAAAATTAAGGACCGATATTCAAATCGTCAAATGATAACGGGTTATCGATCAAATAATTCGACACTTGAATTATAATTCATATTTATGGCTTGGTTAGTTTAGCCTCGAGGAACATTATACATACATACATACATAAACTCACATCTTTATCCCCGAAGGGGTAGGCAGAGGCACCACCAGGACACCCACATTTCGCCTTATATGTTCCGTCCCACAATGTGATAGGTGGCGAGCCTATCGCCATATCGAGCACAAATTCCTGACTCCGGACTGATAATGAATAGAAAAATCCAATATCACTTTGCTCGACCCGGGACTCGAACCCGAGAGCTCAGCTTTATAACCGGACCGTAATACAACTACGCCACCAAGGCAGTAGGCAGGGATATTACATATTAACAATTTCGATAACAAACACGATTTGTAAATAAAATATATCAATGCCTACGCCACCGACGCAAGCCAGTGGATTAAGTTCAAGTGGCAATCGGCGGGTCACACGCCGCGTGGAAACAACAAGCGGTGGCGCCGAAAATTGCCACGTACCGACAAGTGCATGGTTGGAAATGAAATAACAACAAACATTACTATGTTATATTAGAATAAAGATTGCAGGCGGTTACTGAATTAAGGATAGATGAAACAGTGGATAGCTTAATGAAAGATATTGAGGATTTGGAAAATAACCCTATTTGGTTTAATTTTTAACGTGCGGGTGAGTCCACCTCGTGACCACGACAGCTGGAGGAAAGCAATCGAAACGTCGGAAAGTTAAAAAATAAGTTAAAAAAAAATCGCTATAAAATCCCTAAAAATTAAATAATCCTATGTTTGTGACACTAGCACGAAATATATTTTTATGTCGTCATTAATTCGGCTTTAATTTCCAGTAGAGACCTTCCTATTTTTCTCGGTAATCGAGCTCTCCGGCCCATTGGATCCCAAACGGCTCATAAGCCACTAAGCACAGTTTGATTACGTCCAATGCCCAATTAGGCTAAACCGTTTAACACTAAACACTTAAGGAAGGGAATTAAAAAAATTTCATCCGTCGAAAAGTGCTTGGTCGACTTAAAAACGAGGTCGGGGCAATAAGTGCGTCGTTGGCAGGGTTGACTCGCGCCAATAAATACGAATGGGTTTGTTAACCCTGCGCTTTGGTCTCGAGATGGAATTGTATTGCGAAATGAGCAATTCTTCGTGGGCTTTTGAGGCCCTTGTGCAAGCTGCAAGGCCAGTTGAGAGTAGGGTTGACAATAGCTTATTTCACGAACGAGCCCGGTTTGCCGTCGCTTGGAAGTGTAATATTGAAATCATCTTAAAACGATAAAAGATCCATTTGCTATGAAAATAATAATACGAAGTAAGCTTAATCCTTAACTAGTATCCATCATAAGTAACCTCTGCGGCGAAGTTTCTGATCTAAGTTTTATGGAACTGAAAAGACTCTCGTAGTTTCTTATTTTCCTGATTTAGACACGTCTTTTGCTTTGTGGTCGTCGCCATGTGTGAGCGTTGATCATAATAAGCGGGCTAAATATTTGATCGGAAATATAAGTAAGAACATTCTCTCACACAGTAGAATTCGTCTGCACAATTGACTGATTATTACCCAATGCTAAAAATAAAATTAATTAACTACAAATATATTTCACTCGGTCACAACGACAGCCCTGTTTTAAGCACAACTTGACCCCTTTGCCGCTTTTCAGCAAGCATTACTTTGCGGATTTCTTTCGCTTGACAACAGAAAATGAACGTTTTTTCTTTAGATATTACTTAAGAGAATTTTTAGGGTCCCGCTGTAAGCTCAATGGGGCTATGTTCGATCCACTCGGGAATGTTATTCGCGCTCCTTTATGATATTGAAGTTTGAAAGATTTCGCGATATAACTCTAATGGATATCGGATTGATGAAAAAATGTTAGTTTTGTTTTTAAGTTAGGGTGTTATTTTCTTTCGCGATTTGTTTTATTATTATTTTTTCTTGGTTTTGTGTGGTTTACGATTGGCAACTAAATAATAATAATGATTTATAAGGATTAATATTTATTTTAATACGAAATTATTTATAAGGATTTTTTTCTATATCAATTTCAGCCTTACTAAGCCACCTGCAGACTTAATTGCGGGTTATAATCACTACCACCACAACATTACAATGATGACGATCATTGAAGATCATCTAATGAACTTGAAGCTTCTAAATAATTTCAAATAGAAATTTCACCCCACTAAACTTATTATCTGTCACACACATATGTAAAACGCACGTAACAATCCTTCAGGATAGCTGACGCTGACATCTCCCACAGCGCCCATTTCCTGCTCGTCAGTTCGTCTGTAGCTGACATTCCTAAGTGTTTCCCTCACGCCCCTCCCCCAATTGTGTAACGTAATGAAACATTCGTCTTTCCCAGCTGAAATTTCCAGAGAAAAACAGCAAATTGCTTTAGCCTGTATTTATAGGCGGTTGATTTATGTGAGACAATGTGCCTTAATTTAACACGCTTTGTTTCGAGATGGGATGAATCTTAAATCTCCCATTTTTTTTTCGTTGCAAATTGATTTGTCAATGTTGGAAAGAGGATGGCATTATTAGCGTTTGTGAGAGCTGCTTTTAGTGTTAATGTAGTGTCTTAACTAACGTTGTTTAATCAATTTTAATTAATACGTAAAAAACCCGGCTCAATCACTATAATACCAATTTACTACATGAAATTGACGAAAATCAAACAGTTTTCTGACATATTTCACATGTGAAGTGAGATTGACGGTTTTCGTGTCTTTAAAACCTTTATCATTGGTACATTACCCCCGCGTCTTCGGGTGTTATATCTGACTATGTGAGCCTTTGATATACCACTATGAGGTGAAACAGTCACTTACTTCCCATGCATGTGTATTCAAAATAGTTTCACATGTACTATAAAACGATTTTTAAGCTAGCCTTATTTAGGCTAGCTTAAAAACTTACTTGAATAGCTTTCATTCGGTGGTTTATTTAAATAAAAAAATAAAGAGTTAATACGACTGCACGAATTAAATCATAGCTACTTATTCTACCAATACTACGCGAGAATAGCGTAAATTACAAGTGGCTCGTGCTTTATCAGAAATTTCAGAGAAATATATCTAAAAGCATTGAATATGATAGTACGAGGAATTCTGCTCATAATACCATTATTAATAAAATATATTATACAGGGTACATCAAGACTGCGACCGAAAACGAAGCCAGGTGGTAGTATTAGTGACTTCAGACACAATGAAACTAAAATTTCGCAAAAATAATCAATCAATAATCAATTTTTGTCGTAATTTTTTACTTATTGTCGTATTTGGGTGATAAATAAATAGGTTTCCTAAAATAATGATGTACATGTACAAATATTTTTTTAGACGCAATGGTTCGTTAGGGTTAAAATTACTTGTTTCGCAAAAACTAGGTTTTTACTACCCCAAGAAAATGATTTTTAAAAAATAGCAAAAAGAAATCTGTCGCTTATTTTGCGAAATTTTCATTTGCATTGTGCCTGTAACCAGTAAAACTATCACCCGGCTTCGTTTTCGGTCGTAGTATTGATATACCCGGTATATAATATAATCTTAAGATAGATATATTTAGTGGTGAATGATTATAATTTTATGCATAGATCGCGTTACAATACCTAGTTATTTATATTCTTATTATTGATCACTAAATTGGAATAATTTATGCTTACACTTGTATCCCCGAAAGGTTTCGCAGAGGTTTATTTTTGCGTTAATAAAAATAAGCTAACAATAAATCATCCACTAAAATTCCACCAATGGCTACCGAAATAGTTACGAAATAGCTGGAATAAATCATAAAACGATTTTTTAATTGGGGTCCCTATAATACCGCATTGAATACCAACAAAATTATTGAACATTGCGTTTGTAAGCTAGGTGTAATTTTGGCCTTAACGAGCGAAACATAATGGCTTTTTAGGCGCACAATTCATTCCTTCACTAATGAATTTTAAATGAAACAAAATAATGTTTTGCTTAATACAGCGGTGGTGCCATCTGTGTCGTTTGCGGAATTAATTTAACCCACGAAATGATTTTGCATGATGAATGTGTTTTGTGGAATGAATGATGTTATTTTAAATATATTTGGATTTTGTTGCTCTAAAATACTTTTAAACAGGATTTGAATTGACTAGCTTTTATTATTGTGGCTTGAAAAATAAATAAATTTAACCTATACTTGAGTAAAATAGTACCGAACTGAAACAGACGCGTGATATTTCACCAGTTCGCAAGCCACAGGAATTTCATTAGTGAACATGTATGTGCCTCTCTCAAAGATTTTCTCGTTGTAAAGCACCACTATTTAATATAATTAAACATACATCATAAACTCACGCCTTTTTTCTAGAAGGGAGAGGAGCTTCCAGGACACCCATATTTCGTATTGTAAGTATCGTCCCACGATGTGATAGGGGGCGAGTCGATCGCCATATCGGGCACAAATTCCTGGCTGACACCGGACTATAATGAATAGAAAAATCCAATATCACTGCCCGACCCGGGATTCGAACCCGAGACGTCAGCTTTGTAATCTTACCGTTTTACAACTACGCCACCGAGGCAATTTAAACCGACCATAATACACCAAATTCCAAAAACAAGCCTAGATGCCACTATATTTAGTTAAGTCCTCGTCATTACCGTCTCAGCGAGGTCATATTAGGTCGGCCTGAATAATTCAACCCGCACAATACATGTGTAAGCTACAGCCTCGGGTTTCTTTAATTTGAACCCGAACTAGTGTTAAAAGCGGTGGGGAGGCGTCGGACCCGCGGAATTAAAACGAGAGCGGTTAAATTTTGATGTTGGGTTTAATCAGGAGTTTTAGTTGAATGTACATACATACATACATACATAAACTCACGCCTATGTCCCATTGGGGTAGGCAGAGACTATTAAGCGCCAAGTGCTACGGTCCATACATCAGTGGCGAAGGGTGACTTTTTTCAAAAGGGAAGCCGATACTTCTGCTGACTAGTTTTATTAAATTAACAAGTACTCATACTTATATTTTTACTCCGTTATGTACGTAAGATATTGAGCGACATATTTGCTTAGTAATACTTACTATATTTTCATACAACACTTGCACGGAATAGCACTGTGCCCGTTAGGTGCTTTTTTTAACGTTTTTAAAGTAAATTTCGATTCAATGCAAAAGACAACATTAGCCTGTTTTGAAATTGATCGACAAAAAAATTCAAACGTTCCTTATATATAAAAAAAAGATGAAGAGATTGATGTAAGTGGACGAAAGTAAAACGATGCCAGTATAGAGCTAACTGGAGATCTATCGAATCTGGCAACCCTCATGGGATGCAGCCGTGGGTTATGTTTGTAGGTATGTTCTATTTCGAATCAACGCTAACAAAAATACGGCATTACAATATTTATTAATTAAAACTTGTCAGTTGCCGTTCATTCTCTGGTACTTAAATGTATTATCAAATTTAATATAATTTCCAGTGCGTTTTTTAATTACGTAAATGCAGCATTTATAAAATTTCCTCATAATAATGCAATTCATGAGATAAAACGATACATACGACATTATCAAGTTTCCTTCATCATTAAAGTTTTGCTAAATAGATAGATCTGTTTGCACTTCGAAACCAGTAAAATTTCATAAATTACCCACTAATTATATACAAACCTGAAAATAGACACCGCATTATACATATACACTGAAACAACACAGTAGAAAATATTTTTTTCTAATTATAAACACGAAATAAAAGAGGCGCGAACTGGCAAATTACTTTATAAGCCGTAGGCCCACCGGCATATTCACAAGCGAATACCGTCGTATTTCTACAAATAAATTTAGACCTCAAAAGCTAAGGGTTTAAGGTGCAATTTTGCATGCAGTTCTGAGCAACAAACGTGTAACAGAGATGGCAAATAATGCGTTGGAAATGAGCGCGAGAGCAACGGGAACTCGTGCTGTGTCCTTGTAGCCTGACGTGACGTCATCGGGATCTAGGCGGCCGCGTGTTTCGTATGCATGTACTTACGTTGAACATCGCGCAATGCGTTTGTCGTTGTGTTATTAATTGATCGATAATATTTTGTTTATTAATATCGAATAACATTTGTTTATTGTTTATATTTATTTTAATATTGTTTATTATTTGATTATTTTCTTCATATAACTTGTTTTAAAAAAATGTAAATAATTAATAATTTCCTTTAAATTATAAGGCGTGCTGCTAGGAATCGGCTTGTATGAACCCTTCGCCACTGCCATACATACCTCTTTCGCTTCATCCACTGTCGTTAATCTTTGCATACATGCTCGTCGGTTTCGAGGTCTCCGTTAAATGTTCGTGAAGGAAATAGTGTTAGATGAAATTGACTTGTTGAGGATAGTGGTAGTGTAGTTAGCAACGAATGGGAATGATATCACGGATCGGAGATTTAAGCCCATATAACATAGCTTTTTTTTATAGCTTAAAATTAATAATAATATTTTTTATTTGAAATAAAACATAAATGCTTAAATCACATCTCTTTCCTAAGTCACGTAGGTGGTTGTGTCTATATGAATATTCCCCAATATATAACGACAAAGGAAAGCTTAGTGGAAAAAATCTGTAACTAAGAGTTGTTCATAAGACTTTGATTACATAAGCAAATTTCTACCTACCCACTTCACCAAAATATTTGATATTATTGAACGGATAGCCAAATTAATTTGGCATAAAACATATTTGTGGAAATTATGTCACACAAATACCCAAATATCGAATGAGGTTTAGTTGAAAATAACAAGTACAATAATCAAGGCGTTATACCTTCACACCTGATTTCACACACATTCTAATTCCCCATAGAAAGACGTTTAAACTAAATTGCTTCCATATTGAAGAACATTACGGTCCGCGTACATCGATTCAATTACCCATATGTCTCAGTGAAGCGGCGTATATGAAATACGGGGATGACAAACGTTTTGAGGGGAAGATGAGAGGGGGGAGAAACCCATATTTCACCAATATTTGCCATCTTTTATATAGATGTTGCGCGGAACAGGCACTTAGACCCGATGAAGCGGAAACAATTTCACTAATGTCCTAAATTGAGTCTTTATAATAATTGTTGTTGCCTCGTTGGTGTTACAGCAGAGTACATGGATTCTGACTTGTGAAGTCCTGGGTACAATTTTCATGACAGACATTTTACACCGTATGAGTTACTCAAATTGAAAAAAAAATGATTTGCCTGAAACTGAAACGAACATGAGTGGGACCTACACCCATATAACCGAGAGATCCGAACATCTTACACAAGATTTCATCTCAGAATCTCGCAGATCACAAAATTTATTTTATTAAATATAACCATTAGACTTACTAATTGGTACATGTATATTAGTAATATACACATTGGACGCACCTCTAAATTAAAACTCCGTTGTATCATAAATATATTATTTTAAAGTTCTAAAAAATACTTTTCTATTTGATAAACGACGTATCATAATATGGTTATCGACACATAAATACTAAGAGGGTTGAGTTTTCTAAATGTAATCACAATATTTTTTTCTATAAAAAAATATTTTCAAGAACCTTATACGAGTATAGCTTGTTTAAATCGAAAAAAAATGTGTAATGCATAAAATTACAATATAATAGTTTACTTAACGTTAGATATACATTGCCTTTTTTATTCATGATACTTTAAATTTAGTTTATACTGAACAAGTAAAGATCATTAAAAGCATATCTGTACAAAATAATATTATCTGCGCATTAAAAAATCAATCAGTACATTTTAAATGGTTATTACTTCTATACGAACTGTTGTGATATTCATCTGAATCCAAGTTTTGGCATTAAAGATCATATACATGTGAATTTTTGAAGTGGGCGTGGAAGGCCAAATCCGAAACTATGCGGAATAGCGAAAAATACTGAAAGGAACGTCACGAACCCGATTTTGTGCCAAAACCAAACTTGAACCAAAACTGCATACTTGGATTTTTGAAAAATCCATATTCCCAGCGAGGAATCGATCCAGACGATATTGAAAAAAATAACACATGCTGTATTATTAAACCAATCGATAATGTTGCTAAAAGGGATCAAATTCTGGGAAGTAATAACATACGGCAAATTAAAGGAAAAAGGTATTTTTTTGGAAAATTTAATTTTTTCTCCGAAAAGGGAGTTTAATAGCTTTCCTATTTGACAAAAAAACCGATTTTTAACGCCATTTAGTCATGAAACTGATTAAAATATCTCTACTACATGCATAATAGACAATAAGCTAAATATTTTTATAAGATATTCTAACAATAACTTTTGCACCAACATAACTATCCTTATTTTTCTCATCTAGTCACTAACAATAAGCTACCACCGTTCCGTTTACGGCTAGACTGCAAAAAGTTATTTTTAATTTACGTTCATTTAGAAAAAGCAGCTACAACCACATTCTCATTTCACTACAAGTTTAATTAAAACATTCCCAAGGTATATTACCACAAAAAGCAACCTGAAAAAAGCAATCTGCGTCAATGAGAACTAAGTAAAATTGAAACTCTAAAACAATAGATTGGCTCACTTCTAGTTCTACCTTTTTCTTTTGAGCCCGGTCTCAACTCGACACCCGTCTGCGTCGGGCAATATTAAGTTTATTACGAAATCTCTCCTTCAATAAAACACGAATTAAATTTTACGACGCGACTCGCCGTGTAGCTCAGAACTGTTACATTTTAAAATTTTGTGTCCTTTTTCAAACGCTCGGTGAGTGGAGTGGCTCATTTTTGTGTTTATTTTTATTCCTATTTCAGTTTTGTAGTAATTGCTTCTTTACTTTCTTGTCAGATGGTATTAAGTGAGCATCGTTTTATATTATTTTTTATGGGTTGTTGATGAGCATTGTTTCATTCAGGATGCACGGAATTTTAAAAGAAACAAATTGTTTTGGTTCTGTCTAGTAATTTTAAACACTAAGCCAACAAATAGTAATTGTAATGTATTGAATCAAAATCTTTATACTAATTAAATATAAATCATAATCTTTATACATTATCAGCCCGGAGTCAGGAATTTGTGCCCGATATCGTGATAGGCTCGCCCTCTATTTCAAGGCGAAATGTGGGTGTCCTGGTGGCCCCTTCTGGAATAAAGGCGTGAGTTTAGAGGTGTGTATGACACAGTGTACAACACAGTTGAGCCTAATTAGTGCTTCATAAATAATTTTAATACTCTAAATAAAATCCATCTTGTCCACCATTTTCTTCATATTCCACCTAATCACGTAGAGACATAGATTCGTACTATTTTCACAAGACCTCGATAGAGCTACAGGCATATAATATTCATGTAGCGTACCGTCAAGTACTGATATATGGCAGAGCCGTGATCGTCGGTTTGACTACATATGAATAATGCACGGGAAATTGATATGGTAAACGCAAGGGGTGATTGTCGGAACTTGAAATACATTACTGGTTTAATATTAAATCATTGGTGAATCTGTTTAGGAACAAACACGTTTGATGTTAATCAATTATAATTTGAATTGTGAGGTCTTAGGATTATTAACTACAATGGATCAAAAAGAAAAAGGGTTGGTTACAAAATCATATATATCTTCAAAACCTAGTTTTATGAAATAAAGACTAAATTAAAGAATATTTTAATGTGCTAAAATAAAATTTTATAAAAAAATCAAGCTTTATAATTGTAATCAATGTAAAAGAAATAAAAATGCGTAAGTATTTCGGTATTTTCGTAAATGTCGATTGGTTAAGGATGTGCTGTTTTCACGCATTTTAGTACTTTGTGTTGCCTCCGCGAGCTTACAATACTGCTGTTATGCGATTTGGCATACTTCCTACTAGGTTTCCGGACGATGCTGCGGAATTCTGCCATTCCTCTATCGACAATGCAATTTCTCAAAACTATTGAAACCATATAGCGATCCCCCCGCACCGTTGTACACCTTGTTGAATCTTTTCCTGGTCTTCGAAGATTAGATCCAGTCTTATGGAAATGCTGGAGTACGCGCTGAACTGTAGAAAGAGTCACAGCAACAGTTCTCGCTGTATTTCGCTGGCTTTGCCCACTTTCAATTATTGTCAGGATACTGGTACATTTTTCAGGGGTTAACGACACGTTGACTTCAAAATAATTAAATTTATAAGGTTACAATTATGGTGTCTGTGACACCATAATTGTAACGTTTTTATTAAAAAACTAAAAAACTATTGATTTGATTTTTGTGGTAGGTACTAAATTCAAAAACGACCATTATTTTATATTTATAGATTTTTATACAATTATCAATAATGAATAAAAAGGTTTTATATGTTATTTCTTTCATAAAACGAGGTAGATACTTTTGAAGATATTGAAGATTTTTTAGCCGACCCTTTTTCTTTGAGGTCCAGTGTAGATTAAGTAATCCACTTTATGTGAGCATTTTTAGTACAAATATTTTCATGTTATGGGCTGATACGATTGGAATTTATTACTTGCGTAGTAACAGGTCAGCCGCATCACGTTTTGAAAAGGAAATGAGCTTGGCGAAAATTCGGGGTGGTATTCGGTTTTCTGTTTAAAGAATGGATAGGAAAATAATTAAAACGAATGTCTTACATTTTTTAAATATTCATTACAGTATTAGAATATGCATTTAAATAGTGTACCTATCGAAAAAATAAACTATTGAGTAGGTTCTAGAAATATCCTCTTAACATAAATATTTATTAACCATAACATCAACATTGCATAACACAGTGACTTTAAAAATGTGTCCCAAAAATGCTTGAGCATAAATAAGTACTTATAGGTAGTTTCGCCAGCGCTGCTTAATTGATTACTTCGCTAAAGTTCAGAGGAAACACAGGAGCTTGTGCCATATAAATAAATAAATACACCCAACAGTCACACACATAGTCCCGACCCCACATTAAGATCAATTAAGTCTTGTGTCGCAGGTATCAGAACTACGAGAGACTTTTCGGTCTCACAAACACCCAGACCCGAAAGAAATATTTGTGGGCCGCACAAACATTTCTCTCGGTGCGGGGATCGAACCCGCGGCCTCTCGTTTCACAGCCGGCGTCTAACCAACTGCGCCACGGAGGCTGTCAGATATTTTAATAGCGTTTAGGCATTATATTCTATATTTTGTACACTTTAGAATTTTAGCTCACTACATTATAGTATACAATGAGTGTGTTATAAACGTATTAGGAAAAAAAAGGTATGTAATTGAAAAACTGAACTAAAATAATTATATTAGTTGGGATTCTAATTAAGGACTTTATATTTCATAACCCTTATTCATAACAAGTAAATGACGATGATAACATATAACAAGAAGATTCACATTATACTTTATTTAATGTTTGCTTGTTTCAAGAGTTAGAACTTTAAAACTAAATTGTCGATCGAAGGTCGAATCGGGGTCATCGACTACCTCTATTTTCTTTATTTAAGAATGGAGTCTATCACGCTACAACATTGAACGGTTTTAGTTTATTTTTAAAGTAACCCAGCTGCGACCTGGTTAGGTAATTGCTGTTAATACTAACCATGCCTACGATATGCCAGGATATAGTTAGATTAGCTCTGATTCAAACCAACTTGTAATTTTTGTAATAATCACTACATTGTAAACTGGTTTTGAAAAGAACAACACTAGAGTTTCTTGCCCGTTCTTCTCTAGTGAAAACCGCTTTCCGAACCGGGTGGTATTTCAAAAAATGACTGAATCTAAACAATGTTGAACATTTTAATGGATTCAATAAATTATTTTCATTTAATTTTCATTTCATTTCATAACATGAATCTTTTATTAACATGCCTACTAGTAAAATCGAAGCTGTATTGCAAATTCAGACTTTGATTTAGAGAGTGAGTGTATTAAGGAAAGTTGTGGAGAAAATTAACCAAATTTACGTAACTACATGCATAAACTCACGCCTTTTTTCCAGAAGAGGGGGTAGACGTGCTAATAGGACACCCAAGTTTTGCCTTGTGTGTTTCATCCCACTATGTGATAGGGGGCGAGCCCATCGCCAAATCGGGCACAAGTTCCTGACTCCGGGCTAATAATGAATAGAAAAATCTAATATCACTTTGCCCGACCCGGGATTCGAACCCGAGACCTCTGCTTTGTAATCGTACCGTAGTACAACTATGCCCCCGAGGCATACTGTAAATACTCTTTCCCTGAATATTATTATATCTATTTTACAGCAACTTTCTCATTCTAACAAAGTACCTACGACGTTTCAATAATGAATAAACATAACGCAAACGGTCCCCAATCCATCTCAATCACGGACCACTCAAAATCTCGAACATTTTACAAATCGAATCGACTAGTAAAAAGATCCATCCATAAAACATCTTGGAGTATCATAGAAATATAGATCTCACCCCATACCACATTACCATTCACCTCTTCAACCTTAATGGAGTTTTTATTGATTTATTGCCAGCCAGCGAATAGCGGATAAGTCAAAGGTTCCCAATATTTTCCTGCTTGGACTCTTTTTAAAGAGGACGTTGTTTTTAAGATGACATTTTTAAAAACGATATCTATTTGTTTGTAGTAGATGATTAAATTACTTTCCTTTAAATGGCGAATTGAAAAAATATTGTATCAGCCCATATAATTCGCATTACACATCACGGGCTTCCCCTACGATCGAGAGAACGATTGAGAGGGGTTAGGCCGTATAATCCACCACGCTAGCCTAGTGCGGGTTGACGGACTTTTACATACCATATATTTTTTTCCGTATCGCTATGCTGTGCATGTTTCCTCACCATGTTTTTCTTCACCGTTATAGAGCGAGGTGATTAGCTATTATTATATATTTGTCGTTTACCGCGTCATTAGTTAAGAAACCTCTGGAAAACAACATGTTTTAAAGTCTCCAGAGGCCGGCGAGTCGTTTGCACGAGGTCCCGCGATCGATGGCCGACTCCTCGTTTTTATCTTTATGTAATATGTATCAGAAGTGGATTTTCTTGTTGGCGGATAGTTTTTGGGTCGGTGTTTGCGATGGAGATGTGTTTAATAATCATTGTAAAGGTTTAGTCCCACGTGATTCGGAGAGTGGGGTTATAGAGTATCCTTGGTATAAGGAATGACAGGATGAATAGGGACCTAACTGGTTGTTTTACCATTATACTAAATAATTATTTTCTATACTTTGAACATTGAGTTTGTCTTTCTGTGGTTTGTAAAATCACAATTTATGTCTTGTTGTATGTTTCATTAAATAGGGAATCTTTCGACTAGACTCTACCTTAGTATACTCGTACATCTCGTCTGACGAACATAATATTATTTGGTATGAAAAAACAAACAACAGATTCAAGGTATCTCGTCTGGAATTAGGCCAAACAAATTAGAAGCCAAATCAGGACTTTATTGTTCATATCTAATTTACAGTACACGAAGACCTACAAAACAAAACCGAAGACTGTCAAAAAATATATTTCGTTATGTTTTTCTTTTTATTGCAATATTATACAGACGTTCACACTCAGACTAAATAGGTACTTAGTTTGAGCGTTCACACAACATTAAATTGAAACTGAATATAAAGATGAAATGTGTCGGATTTTAAATATCAATTCGTAGCAAATTGCTACTAGCAATATAAAAATCGAATGATGTAAATCGGTAAGATGGGATGAGTTGTAAATTGTAATACTTTTTCGTAGTAATATTTAAAAGAAATTTTTAGTGAATTGCAAGCTACTTAAGTGGTTAGATTCTTATTACATTTCTTGAGAATTTTAATATTTTTTTTAATATAAAACTCTTTAAAGCTCTTCGTCTACTTAAAAATAATTATAATCATCTTATACTTAAAATAAATCTAACTCGACTTTCAAAAGGAGAAGGCGCATCCCAGCCTACTGGCCAATAACGACGAGCGATATGTCATTGGAAAGGTCTTTTCAGATGCTACAACTTCTTCTATGACAACTAAACCCAAATCGCTGTATTTAAAAAAATATAGCTACTTAAAGACAGTCCGAAAATCAGACGAAAGCGTCTCGGCATAGTGAGCAATAACAACAAGCGATACGTCGTTGGAAAGGTCTTTTAAAATGCTACAACTTCTTCTACGGCGACACTTCTCAAATCGGTGTATGAAAAAAAAAATCGCTGCGTAAAGGTAGCGCAAGGATGAAAACATGTATATGGACTCATAGCCTATTGTCCAATAACGACGAGCGATATGTCATTCGAAAGCTCTATTTGTTTTCTACAACTTCTTCTTTGGCAAGAAAACCCGATTAGCTGTAATTAACAAGATATTTCGAAATAAAGATATCGCGAGAGCCATATGTATGGAATCCAGCCTACTGGCCAATAACGACGAGCGATATGTCATTGGAAAGGTCTTTTCAGATGCTACAACTTCTTCTATGACAACAAAACCCAAATCGCTGTATTAAAAATATACATAGATAAATAACTACTTCATATCTTTATATATTTAAATAATACTTTATTTATTTATCAAAAGTACTTATACAAACTAGGAATAAAAATATTATTTACATTATTAGCTTATACGACTATCTCGGCACTAAACGAAGTTTGTCGCAAAAATAAGTCAAGCCTAAAACATACATACATAAACTCACGCCTTTTTCCCAGGAGGGATAGGCAGAGGTGCTACCAGGACACCGACGTTTCGCCTTTTGTTCTGTTCCGATGTGATAGGGGGCGAGGCTAACACCATACCGGGCACAAATTCGTGACTCCATACTGATAATGAATAGAAAAATCCATTATCAATTTGCTGACCCGGGATTTGAACTCGAGACCTCCTCCGCTTTGCAACCATACCGTCATACAATTGCACTACCGAGGCAGTCCATACCTACATAATATCCTTACATTATTTTTTTCTCTATTTAAAATTGTGTTTGTTTTTTATAACATTCCTCCAGATTGGATTATTAAACGCATTGCCAATAATCAACGCCACTGGGAAATGTAGAAATACCGGTAAAAAAGTTTTACTTATTATTTTAAAATAAACTCTATAATATCGCGCAACACTCCTTAGTCAACTTCTGACCAATAGCTGGATTGAATTTTTATGTTATTTTATCATATCACAAAACTAAAACAGGACTCATTTCACATACAATAGCAGTATGTTGAAAATTCTTGTCTTGCGTAAATAATTGACAATTACATTTTAAAACGGTGGACGTTATTATAGATGCAGGAAATGCATATTTTTGGATTGTGATACAGCGCAATTTGCTGAATCTTGCAAGATATCGAACGATAAATACAGTGAGAGATTTATTGGATCGCTCCTCGTTATTAGACAATAGGCTATGAGACATACATATGGCCCTCGCAAATACAGCTTATCGGGATTTCTTGCCAAAGAAGATGTTGTAGAAAACCAAGAGAGTTTTCGAATGAGATATCGCTCGTCGTTATTGGACAAAAGGCTATGAGTCCATATATGTACATGTTTTCATCTTTGCGCTACCTTTACGCAGCGATATTTTTTTTTCACACACCGATTTGAGAAGTGTCGCCGTAGAAGAAGTTGTAACATTTTAAAAGACCTTTCCAACGACGTATCGCTCGTCGTTATTGGCCAGTAGGCTGGAGTCCATACATATGGCCCTCGCGATATCTTTACGTCGAAATATCTTTTTTAATACAGCTAATCGGGATTTCTTGCCAAAGAAGAAGTTGTAGAAAACGAAGAGAGCTTTCGAATTACATATTGCTCGTCGTTATTGGACAATAGGCTATGAGTCCATATACATGTTTTCATCCTTGCGCTACCTTTACGCAGCGATTTTTTTTTTCATACACCGATTTGAGAAGTGTCGCCGTAGAAGAAGTTGTAGCATTTTAAAAGACCTTTCCAACGACGTATCGCTTGTTGTTATTGCTCACTATGCCGAGGCGCTTTCGTCTGATTTTCGGACTGTCTTTAAGTAGCTATATTTTTTTAAATACAGCGATTTGGGTTTTGTTGTCATAGAAGAAGTTGTAGCATCTGAAAAGACCTTTCCAATGACATATCGCTCGTCGTTATTGGCCAGTAGGCTGGAGTCCATACATATGGCCCTCGCGATATCTTTATTTCGAAATATCTTGTTTAATACAGCTAATCGGGTTTTCTTGCCAAAGAAGAAGTTGTAAAAAACAAACAGAGCTTTCGAATGACATATCGCTCGTCGTTATTGGACAATAGGCTATGAGTCCATATACATGTTTTCATCCTCGCGCTACCTTTACGCAGCGATATTTTTTTTCACACACCGATTTGAGAAGTGTCGTCGTAGAAGAAGTTGTAGCATTTTAAAAGACCTTTTCAACGACGTATCGCTTGTTATTATTGCTCACTATGCCGAGGCGCTTTCGTGTGATTTTCGGGCTGTCTTTAAGTAGCTATATTTTTTTAAATACAGTGATTTGGGTTTAGTTGTTATAGAAGAAGTTGTAGCATCTGAAAAGACCTTTCCAATGACATATCGCTCGTCGTTATTGGCCAGTAGGCTGGAGTTCATACATGTTTGCCCCTTCTCCTTTATGATAAATTCTTGATATAATATTTTTGTAAATAAAATTAATTATTTAAAACGATTGATATTACGCACCATCTATCGAACGATATCATAAGCTCTTAGTGCTTTCTCAAATAAGACAAACTTGACCTATGTGTGAAATTTGAACACATAAATTTAATATAGAGAATTGTCAGCCAATATAATTTATTGCAGACGGCGCATTTTCGCACATGACTTTCAACTCTCAAGCTGAAAGATTGCAAAATCTATGACTTGCTACGTAAGGGAGAACAAGAATCGCTAAAACGACGAAAAGAATTGTTTAAATATCATTGTGATTGCTGTGAGCACGAAAACGTGACTACAACGCATTGTGGATTTTGGTAAATGAAGTTCATTCAAAAGCGAGAAATAGTCACATTCGATTGTAACAATTGTACTGGTGTGTGTAAGAACAGATATACACAGGCTAAATCCGAAATGCAACACATGGGTAGGTCTATGATGAGATTCCCATCAGTAAATACGGCTGTACTATCAGTATTAATACTAATACATACATACATACATACATACATACATACATACATACATACATACATACATAATCTCACGCCTTTATCCCCGAAGGGGTAGGCAGAGGCGCCACCAGGACACCCACATTTCGCCTTGTATGTTTCGTCCCATGATGTGATAGGGGATGAGCCTATCGCCATATCGGGCACAAATTCCTGACTCCGGGCTGATAATGAATAGAAAAATCGAATATCACTTTGCCCGACCCGGGACTCGAACCCGAGACCTCAGCTTTGTAACCGTACCGTAATACAACTACGCCACCGAGGCAGTCTATAGTATGTCAAATTATGTTCAAATTATGTCAGTAGTTATTAATACTAATAAACTGCTACTAACATCGTTAGAACTCCTTATTCAATCATTTACATAATAAACGATGTGTAGTTTAGAAAAAAATCTACGGTATGTAAGTCCGCTAACCCGCACTAGGCCAGCGTGGTGGACTATATGGCCTAACTACTCTCAATCAATTCTCTCGATTGTAGAGTAGGTCCGTGCCCAGCTGTGGGACGTATATGGGCTAATACAAGTTAAGAAAAATAAATTGATGTTAAGCAGTCTGTCGTACATGCACATCTGTTCCGCCATCTTTAAGTAGCTATAGGAAAAGCATAGTATATAATTTTAGTAGTATATAATTTTTCACTCCTTCCTCAAAAATGTTCCTCTATCATACAATATGAGGCAAATCCATTTTTATAAAAGTCCCGAAAAATTAATACATTACACAAACAAGGCGAACTCTACTATCACTATTAAAGTACAAATTCAGTTACTATACAAAAAATACCGGTATAGTACCGACCAGTTGGGACGTCCATATTTCATATTTACATGCGATGCGAACACATTTCGTCCCTGGAGAAATGTAAGCATATCCTTCGAACGGTAGTGAGTTAATGATGCAAGACAACATTGGTCTTAGCGGAGGGTTTATATAGACTGGGTAATATAAACTAAGATATAGAATTACTGGAATATCATGTTTGTTGTCTCCTTAAAACATGGTTAGTTGAAACAAAACCAATTCTAAATTTCAGATAAGGTGGCCTGGTGGACATTAGCAATTTTCCAATTAAAACCATAACAGGACTTATTCCAACCTAAAAGCTTTTACAAATCGTTATTGCACAATATAATGAAATGTCTTACAACGCTATACATTTTAAACCTTAAACAATATATTTGTACAATTTATATAAAAGGTCCCAAATTAAATGAGGAATAAATAAAAGAGATCCAAACGATATTTATAAGTAAAACGAGAGTACGGAATCCTCGGGGCTACGCAACAAATTGAATATATGAATATGTGTTATGAAAAGGTCGATTTTTATTTTTTTCCGTTGCCACATAAATTCTTGTTAACGACTGCAAAGGGTAGAGGTTACGTCTATTTTTGTACGCGATCGTAAATTTATTTGGAATATCATTAATGTGGAATATGCCAATGTACGAAAAATGTGTATTTTTTTTATATATTCAGTGATACAGGCGTGATAAACGAGCACAGAAACGCATTGTGGAACTGATCACTATTGGTTATTAACAATCACAATATTGTGTGAAATATCAATGTTTGGCTTGCGTTGATATAGGTGGGAGGATGGAAGATAGATGTTGAAGGCGGCGGCAAGATTGGAATAGAAATAAATTTTTGGATCTCTATACCGATAGAAATGAGATATCGTTCCAATGAAACCAGATTTTAATCGAGTTTAGCTCGTGTTCGTAGCTTGTACTGGGCTGGTATATATGAACATCATGTAATATGTTTTATCTAAAACCAATTCAATTTAGCACTATCTACAAACAAAACTTTTTCAAAATTATTTCTTATTCAGTAAATTCTATAGGGTCCACTTCGCTGTAATATTTACGATGAATATTTTCTTTGTTTCAGATCACAATGGTTTCTCGAAGCACGTCAACAATTCTGTAAATAAAACTAAAAACAATGTAAGAAACAAAACACCGAAAACCAAAAACGGACCAAATAGAGAAATGGATTTGCACAGCTGATCCGGACATAAAATGGCCAAGCAAAAACTGCCGCTAAACATTTGCAATTCAATAAAACAATATTTGTACAAAATTAAATTAATATTAAAACACAAGTTGAAGAGAGACATACAGATACAGGAGAAGATAAAGCTATCGTTATTCCTAATTCTAATCTTGAGTGGTAGTACTAACTGTAATTTTAGTGGGAGGAACTCGATGTTACGAACTAGAGTGATCGGTACTAGGTACGGGAAGCTGCAAGGTGTGATACTGCCGATGGACCAACACAAGTATTTGAAGCCCGTGGAGGCGTATTTAGGTGTTCCTTACGCCACTCCGCCAACTGGATCCAATAGGTATGTTAAAACATATTTTATTAAATTTCTTAGGATGCCACACGGTAAACGATGTTATTTTATGCATTTTATGTCCTATCATCTTTATATTGTTTAAGGAGTTTTCATTATTATAAAATATGCTTTAGAGTGGAAAGATTCCTGCGGTTCTGACGATCTCCGTTTCCACGATATAAGAATTACAAGTTGTTGAAACCCCCCCTCTCAATCGTACTCTCGATTGTAGAGGAGGCTCGCGTCCTGTGTGTACATATATGGGCTGATACAGTAAGTTGTTGGCCTACGTCACTCACCTAATGAAAACAGATGATCGCCTTCCATGAACACACAAAATATCCAAAATATTGTAAGTACCGACCGGGCTTTCGCAGCAAATGGAGTAAATAGTAGGGACTATTTATTCTCCCAAGTGTTTTCTTACTGAACAGAGCGCAATTGAAAAGTTGCATCAGGGAGGACATTTGTAATACAATAACAGATTCGTATCGAAATGAATCAGTCTTCAAACAAAAGTAACTATAAAATTACTCCGATAGTATACGTGGTATTGTAGAGGTACTAAGATGTTGGCTTGTTTTAATAATTAATTATCTAGGAGCTGATTATCTTATCATATCGCCGAATTCTGCCTTTGTGCCAGAGTTCCTACCTTTGACATTAATACACTACACAACGACACAGTAACGTATACAGAGAAACAGTGAGAAGCAGGAAAAAATCCAATTACTAAAATTAATTATAAGTGTATTTGTTTATAAAATCGGCAACAACACTCGTATATCAAGTTATTTTAACAACCGTAAACATCGACGCAAATTGCTTCCTAACGAACAAAATGTAAGTCCACACACGCAACCGACAACTGACAACACAAATCGCAAATTAGCACACGACTCCAGCACTCCACATTCGAATATTCTTTTCCAGCTCCAAATTTATACAAAATGTTTACATTCCACGGCACTCACACAGCGAGCGTCCAATTAGTGAAAGTTTCAAATTAATGCCAGGAAGAAGGCAGGTTCATCTTTCAAATTTGTTCAAGGGGTACAGACAAAAAAAGATGATTCATTAACGAAGGAACCCTGTACCCCCGGGGCGATGCTCACCTCTTTTAATAATAACTCCAGATCACCGACATTATTTTGACTCAATTTATTGTATGCTTAGGGAGCGAACTTTTTTTATGAACTTTTTAACGTGCCTGATGGTAAGTGCTATTATACCGTAGCGATTGCGGAACAATTATTCCATTTAGTCATTTGATATTATAATAGTGCCAGTCTGCTCAATTTCAGCTTCACAGTTTATGTCTGAGTTAGATTTATTTAATGTAGATAGTTCCAATATTGTGATTGTTAAAGAATCAATTACGTAAAGAACATCAAAATAATTAAATGTAAAGAGAGTATAAAGATTAATTAAATTGACCAGATCATTTCAACTTACAATTAATTGTATAAAATGTAAATTAATTAATACCAATGACACTGAACAAATATTGTATTAATAATATTATTAAAGAGTGTCACAGGCGTAAAACCGATTAATATTTGTTTCGGTTTTATCGCAATAACAACGGTTAATTATGAATTACAAATTCCTCGAACATCCAATATAAGCTGTACTTACACTTCAGCTTCCTAATAAGTATTTGAACAAAATTATGATTACAAAGTCTCTTTATCCTGTGCTTCTAGTCGTGCAGCTAAACTAAACATTCGACCCAACATTTCTCCAAAGGTTTGCGCCAACGCGAGCACCAGCGCCATGGGACGAAGTGAAGACGGTGGACCAGATGGGACCAGTCTGCCCTCAACGACTACCTGACATCTCAAACGAGACATTGGCCTTGGAGCGGATGCCCAAAGGCAGGCTGGAGTATTTGAGGAGGCTACTGCCTCGCTTGAAGAACCAGAGCGAAGACTGTCTTTATATGAACATTTATACCCCAGTGCAAGGTTAGTACATTGATTTAGGCAGGCATGGCGATCAGCTGTCCAAGACTTGACAAGTGACAGGGGTCACGATCCTCAGCATTGAGGGAACGATTGAAAAGAGAGAGAGATACGAGTAGAGATTGATAATAAAGGAGGAAGGGCTATATCCAACAGTTGGAGTCTCTTATGGCCGCTACACACGTAATGATATAACTGTGCAAGTCTGAAGTTGCATCAGTATACTGGAACGTGTTGGCAAATAACTGCGCAAACTACGTTGAAATTTTCGATTCGAGACTGGTGCAAACTCGCGTTTGCGCAAACGCTCATGAACGTGTGTGGCGGCTATTAGGGGCAATAGCTTGTTTTAAGATACAGGTTGAAAAAAAAACTTCTGGTCTTCTATTCCAGAATATATACAGCCACCCTGGGGCAGTTGGTTGGATACCAGCTGTGAAATGAGAGGTTGCGGGTTCGATCCCCGCACGTAACAAATATTTGTATGCACCACAGGTATTTGTTTCGGGTCTGGGTGTTTGTGAGACCGAAAAGTTTCTCGTAGCTTCTGATACCCGCGATACAAGACTCGATCTTAGTTTGGGGTCAGGACTATGTATATGACTGTTGGGTGTATTTATTTATTTATTTTATATGAAAAACCCTTGCCCAATATGGGAGTGTTAATAAACTACAGCGTGGCTCTGCCTATTATTTAATCTTTTTGTTTTCTAGCATGAGCTGCTTATTGAAATTAAACCAGTATTCAGAACCGAAAGTCAGAGTAAATTTTAACATTTGCAGAAAACATTATTTTTGAAATTAATGATGTATTTAATAAATCTAAGCGTAGCGTAGTAAGCGTTTTCAGGTTATTTTGTGTGGTATTAAAATTCAAGAGCCCGTTTCGTCTGAAGTGAAATACAATTCTTCAGAATTATTCCTTAACAAAAATGCTTGAGCATTTTTCAAAATAGGAATAAATCGTAAAGAAGTCTTTATAATAATATAAGAGAATAATTCTAAGAATTGTACTTTACTAAAGGGTAATATTTTTTGATACGTGGAGAAGCTTGATGGGTGGAAACGATATATTATATTTTATTTAAATATTGATGAAACTCATTTTTTTTTTCAATTATATAATTATCGTATAATAATAAGGGCAATATTATATAATATATATATCTATATCGACCTCACCGTACCTACACCATCCAAATCGGTGATACCCTCAACAAGGGTCAGGTCAAAAGTACCCTGAACCGACGAGAATGCATGAAGAGATTGATGAAAGTTGATGAAGCGAAAGTAATATGTCAGGATCGAGCAAAGTGGCGATTCATAGTCTCTGCCTACCCCTATGGGATACAGGCGTGACGACTATGTATGTATGTAAGTATAGAAACATAATATACTAAACACGGAACACGAGGTCAACCTCGACTATCGTTCGTGTAACACATAGTGTAAATTGTGATTCATCCATTGTCTCCTACTGTCATCGCAACCCCGCACGAATAGATGGTCCGGTCACGTCTGCACCCGGGACCCGACCCGTACAGAATGTGGACAAAAACACGCTGTTTTGTTCCATTTCACATATTTCGTTATTGGAAGAATGTTATTTTAGTGGAAGATTATTTTATATCAACAAGCTGTGATATTAATATTTATGTCTAATATATAGAAGTGCTTCTTAGCCTGTTGAAAACGAACGAGGCTGCCAACATATTCACGGTGGTCACAAGTTGGAATCCCAGGGTACACCTCTGACTTTTCGGACTTTTGTGTGTATTGACCCACGATATAGTAGGTGAAGAGCCTATCGGCATTTCGCTCACAAATTCCCGACTCCGGGCTGATAATGAATAGAAAAATCCAATATCACTTTGCCCGACCCAAGATTCGAACCCGAGACCTCAGCGTTGTTATCGTACAACTACGCCACCGAGGCAGTCAACTAAGTAGTAACTGCTAATCGCATAAAATAAGTGCTATTAACTCACATTATGATAGATTAATTAAATTGCGATGCATTAATTAATTACACGGTTCAATTAATTGCTAATGCCACTCGGGTGGAAACACGGCTTGAAATTCATAAAGCATACATTTATTTTATAAACCAAAGTATAATTTTTCTATGTTGAAACACTGAAATAAAATGCATTCTTTTTGCTTTATAGACCAAAGTATAAGTTTTCTATATTGAAACACTGAAATTACAAGCATTTTTTATATCTCTCTTTTTGTAAACTCGGTTTATTTCATTCCAGCGTTATGCAACTTGATTTTTCACACGTGGATAAATGATTTAGGTTTCAATTTAACAATCTTCCCATCTGCCAACCCCTTCGGGAAATCATGTAGCCTCGACCAAATAATGTATGCAAGTCTTTCAAATCAAAGTGCAATGTGAGAATTGTCTGTCCTGGCAATCGAATCCAGGGTTCACAGCTCATAAAGAAAGCTATATGTCCAACAATGTAATAATTAGTCTTGATTGTAGAGAAAGTTCTCCAGCAGCGGGACTTGCATAATCTGATAAAGAACAAAATTATACAAATATACAAAAATATTCACATAATTTATTCTTTGTTCGATTAACAGCCTACCAATTATTGAAGGAAAGGGTATAATCAGCCGGGCGGCACCGAGTAATCGGCTATAATCACCACCCTAATTATTTTCACATCTACGAAGCAATATTTTACAATAAACACGGAGCTTTTAATAAGTAAATTGAGTTTAAAAATTCCGATAACGACCTGTATAATTATAACATTTATTTATGTTTTGTTTATCGCATGTCATGCGATATTTTCTTTACTTTTTAAAAATGTTATTGCTAGCTAATTCACACGATTTTTACACCGTATATTACTTTGTTTATTAAAAAGCTAAAAGCATAAATTAAGATATAAAACCATCGTAGTCTTCTAAACAGATAGCTAGGTATGTTGATTTTTTGGTTTAACTCATAATATATTTACGGAAAAAATAATTGTAATCCATTGAATATTTTTTGCGTGACGAGCACATCTTGAACTCAACTGTAATTTTACGAAAATTTGGGTCCGAATTTCTATATTAACATTATCAGAAGTATGGCAATTCGGCTTTAAGTAGCGTAGGACATAGTGGTATTTTCATACCACGTTAATTTTAATATCACAAAATTTACCCAAAGTGATACCTTACAATAAAAACCACATA
Organism: Deilephila elpenor; assembly: GCA_949752805.1. Lineage (NCBI taxonomy): Eukaryota > Metazoa > Arthropoda > Insecta > Lepidoptera > Sphingidae > Deilephila > Deilephila elpenor. The sequence continues at coordinate 14,443,620 of OX457097.1, read as the reverse complement.
GTCAATAAACAATTATCAACTAGCCACAGCAAACACTCTAAAACACAACGACAAGCAAAACATTCGGCGTCCACGTTTCAATTCCCACGAGCACACGGGTCATTGAACCCGCTGGTAAGCCGCTTGATACAACCGGCTCCTACATCAAAGGAAATATTTATTGTTTTCCTAACATCCAACGGATGTTGGCCGCGGCTATCGTTTTCCGTAAGCCTATTGTGCTACTGATTTTAGGATTCCACGAGTGGATGAATTTAATATATTCTAATATCAATATTATCATTGGTCTGTAGACTATGGAGCATGAATACAAAATATGAGTAATTATATTAAACCATATCAAAAATTAAAACATTTCTTAGATCACCGAATATTCTGTCACATTACATCCTACTCCCTTGCACTTTTTAGAAAAATCAAATAATGCAGCTATGTTTACTGTTTGGTGTGTTGCATGGATATTCGAATCCAGTGCAGCGAACACATTAGTAGAAAAACCTTCACAGTGATGCACGAAAGCGTTTTGAGTTCAGTCTGCTTAAATCCGGTTTGGTGAAGGCATACGACGATAGATAATCATCTCCCACTGTGCCATCTGGGCTGCTTACCAGATGCATTGTAATAATTTTGTCAATATCTTTATAAGAGAGCTTACTTCAGCTAAAAGAACAAAATCTAAGACAAAATCTTAGAAGAAAAATCTTAAGTGCAACTAAAAGACACGAAAATGTCACTTAAACTTGCAATTACAGTATTGTCGTCACTGGCCTGTTCATTCCACTAATAATGGAGCACCGCTGTTACTTGCTTCCTACGGATTTTAATCACAGTTTACAAAAGGGGAAATGTGCCGATAGTTCTAGAGTCTGTGGTCGCTCCTTTGTCATTTTAATACTTGGAGCCCAGACACTTCCTTAGGTACAATAGGGGTTTTATTAAAAAAATAGCCTTTACTTTTGTTACTAGACTTTTGTGGGATTCGCAAATGTTTCTTAGATGGTATGTGTTTTGTAGTTCTGTGGTTTTTTGGAGATTGTCCCGCCCTCACACCCGCCACTGCAACTCCTGTAAACTAGGATCAACTGTGGCACGCATTTTAATGACACTGAGCATTGAAGCTAAGCGAATATCCGGTAATATCTAACTTGTCTTTAACCCGCAACGAAATCAATCACAAAGTTAAAATTAATAGGAGGAGTTGGAAATAAAACAGTTCTGTGGTTTAGGAAATATGTCTATATGGTGTCATCAAATTAAATTTCCTTTTTATTATCAATGATAATTGTGATTATTAACCAGTTATATTTGTCTAGCGGCAGTCAATAAGAATATTAACATCAACAAACCTACACACTTTACCCTAACCCTAACCTAATCTGACATTTACATGGGCGCGAAGGTTTTAAGGCATATTTCTGAATGATTTGTCTTATAATATTTCCACCAACTGCCTCCCTTACAACCTCATTTCTGTATAATAAATAAAAAACATTGCTTTTTGCAAAATCTGTATTCCTTTTATATACTAACAACTGATTTATAAAAATTGGCTCAAGTCAATGTTCAATTAATGTAACAAGCCCGATATTATCTTCCAATTTTCATAATAAGGGGAATCTGTAAAGTTTTTCAATATTATCCTAAAAGGCCTGGTATAAGCTTGTTGACCCGAGGCGGTACGCTCGTATTACGAGTATTAGTAATATTCATCATGTTTTTATAATAAGATTGAGGTTGTTCTCTAATTAGCTTGGGTTAGAATGAGGTAAATATTTTTTCGGGAATTGGGTGTACGTTTTTGTAGAATATTGAAGTAATGCATCATTATCTAGATTTTTTAACATTCAAGTTGAATTAAAGGCAGTCGGACGATATAAGCAGGTGTGTGGGCTGATATAAAATATTTTTCTTTCATATGTCATGTTTCAATATCTTTCTTTCATACTATCTTTGCGTGGAATCAGGTGTAAGTGAGTCTTATCCTTATTCCATAAATTATAATTTTACGGTGCATCACCTTTTTGATGTCCATATCCTGTACCACATGCTTTTCAAATCAAAACCTTCAATTCCATGACCTTCACCAACTATAACTTTTCAGTGGCCAAACACATTGCCATTAATTAATTACACAATACAAGCTGATAAAAAAAACAATCACCGAATAAATCCGAAGTTACCCGAAGCACACCGAATTCCCTTATTTCCTATATAAAAAGTCAATAAAAGAAATCACTAAATCAGCCGAAACGCTTCGTAGGTAAAACCTTGCAATTAACAGAACCTTTTACATTAACATGTCTTAACACAAACAGCGAAGTTTGCGTTAACATACCCACGTACATAGCAAATGGTTCTGGATAAACAATAAGGTGGAGACTGACTTAGCACCGTTAAGAAAGTATATTGTTATTGAGGAATATTATGGTTTTTCAGATAATTTATAATAAATATAAGTATATTAAATATAATATTCTTAGAGGATTTCAACCAAGGAGGCGGAACATCGCGTGATCACGTGACGCAGCGAGTAAAAAGGACGACGTGACACTCGGTCTCTTTCACTCGTGTGCTCGGATGCGACGGATAATTATTGTTGTGCTCTTGATTTTTAAATGTTGTTATTTGATATAATTCTATTAATGATTAAATAGTTGATAATTAGATTACAATTATACTTTTCTCTGTTTAAAATATTAAATGAGCTTCTGATCCTTAAGAATATATTATTTTGAACGGTTGTATTTTATAATATGCGTTATATTTGATAAAACAAGAATAAAATTCACGAAACATTTGCGGAAATAGACGAAATGCAATTTCGTCTCGGCATTTATTGCAATAAAAAAACGGTGAAGCTGTATACAGTCTTGCGTATATGTTGTTTAATTATCCTATCTCAACATGAGCCGTCATTATGATCACAGAAAACAGGTTTAAAATAACAGCTCTTTTACATAGACATTTAGGGGTTCTCATGGCCTCATTGAATCAAAACAAATCTCTCATTAATCTGACTTTCACATTAATATTATTCAATGTAATATTCTTGTCTCAAGCGCTTTGTGTTTTCTTCGCTACGATGTCGGTTTTTCGACGAATATTTTTTTATTGTAGTATGGAAGAATACGTGGGCTTTCAAAATAATTTACATAAACTCAAATAAATAACTTAAATAATTATGCTTGTGCATTGTATGAGGCTGTCTGTATTAATGCACTAATTCAAATAAGTATCCATTAGTAAGAGGTTATTTTATTTTATTTATTTATTTACACTTTATTGTACATCAAAAAAAATAAAAATACATAACAAAACACTTAAACTAAAAGTACAGTACAACTGGCGGTCTTATCGCTATCGGCGATATCTTCCAGACAACCTTTGGATGGACTAGAGTGAATGGAAGTAGGAAAACGGGGGTAGACAAGTCAAGAAATTAAAATAATAATGATAATAATTAAGAAAAAAAAATAACAATAAACAAGCTAATGATGTACCAGACTGACATACATAAATATGTACACAAACAAATACATATAAACATAAAATACTACATATACATCTTTAATGTTGTAAATATACATACATAAAAAATGATACCTACATAAATAAATATACTATATACATATATACATAATATTAAAATGTGCAATGTTTTTACATTAGAAAGTGAAAATACAGAGGGACAAAACAAACAACAATAGGAAATACGTACTAACAAATTGAAGAGTAATGTGCTTTGACGAGTCTTTTAAAAATAGGCAGGGACTTAGCTTGACGAATTGACAGTGGCAATTGATTCCACAAGCGGGCAGCGTTTATAGTAAAAGAATTTGCAAGAAATTCTGTATTATGCTTGGGAATTTCCAATGTCAAATTTTCCGACGATCTAAGAGATCTCGTGTGGGTATTGCTAAGAAAATTAAAGCGTTCTTTAAGATAAGGAGGTGTGTTGGGATGAAACAAGATAGAATAAAGAAGAGACAGAATACGAGTATTTCGGCGAAGGCGCATTGACAGCCACTTGAGTTTAGTTCGAAATTCAGAAATATGGTCATATTTGCGAAGTCCAAATATGAACCGTATACAAAAATTCTGAAGGCGCTCAAGCTTATCGAATTGGGCTTCGGTGAGATCAAGATAGCTAGTGTCACCATAATCAAGGAGAGGAAAAAGAAGGGACTGGACAAGTGCAATTTTCGTAGGAATGGGTAAAAAGTTCCGTAATCTTCGTAAAGACCCCGCTGCAGCGAACAATTTCCGACTGAGTTCTTGCAGTTGGGGACCCCAGGAGAGGTTCTTGTCCATAAATATACCCAAGTTTTTTACTTTGTCACTGTACGGGATGACACAGCCATCAAACATAACCTGAGGTAATTTAATGAAATCTAACCTGGAAACCATCCTGGAGCTGCCAACAACAATGACTGTTTTAGAAGGATTCACTTTCAGACCATGCGTCTTACCCCATTCACTGATGCGAACAAGGTCTTTATTAATTGAAGAGATTGCTTCCGACATCCTTTCTGAGGGTGCCTGGTAGTATATTTGTAGGTCATCTGCATACAAGTGGTAAGAAGAAATGAGCTGATCAGAAATAGAATTTATAAATAAAGCGAAAAGTAAGGGAGATAAAACGCCGCCCTGAGGGACTCCGGCAAATGTATTACACCAAGATGACACTGCATCTTCAATACGTATACGTTGCCGGCGACCCGTCAGGTAACTACGAAGCCAGTCAATAACAGTTGGAGATATGTTAATAGAGCATAAAGTACTTAGCAAGACATCGTAATCGACAGTGTTAAATGCATTGCTAAAATCTAACAATGCAAGTACCGTTAGCTTTCCATTATCCATTGCAGCTCTAATGTCATCCGTGATATGTATCAGTGCAGTAGTTGTACTGTGACCAGTACGAAAACCAGATTGCAGAGGATTTAAAAGAGAATGATTGGCAAGGAAAGAGCTGAGTTGACGATGGATGAGATTTTCAAGGATTTTAGAAAGAAATGGTAGGATGGAAATGGGACGATATTCGGAAAAAGATACAGGATTCGGTCGTTTGGGTAGAGGTATGATTTCAGCAGATTTCCACTGAGACGGGAAAACAGAATTGGATAAGGAGAAATTGAAAATATGACAAAGGATAGAAAGGATTTCGTCAAGGATAGGAAGTAGCATGTTGCGACTGATACAATCATTTCCGACAGCATTAGAAGAAACTGATAATATGCTCTTTTTCACATCACAATCAGATAATTGACTAAAGACGAATTGAGGATAGTTAGGAGTTGTAATGGAGGAAAGATCTTTGAGTGTATTATTTTTGATAGCCCTATCAAAATGGGGCACAGCAGTAAAATGAGAATTTAGTAAATCAGTATTCAAATTAATAGGACTATACTCAGCGCGAGATTTTCCAACTCCCATAGAGCGAAGAAATTTCCAAACCTTTGCTGGATCACCATTCTCAACAGAATTATGGATATGTCGGCGTTGTGCATTCCTACACATCTTGTTGCAGAGATTACGTATGGCGATGTATTTATCCCGATTTGACGAATCCGGTCTACGTTTAAATTTGGCCTTGGCCACCGCCTTCTTCGACATGACTGTTTTAATGTCATCAGTGAGCCAAGGTGACGGAAGGTGTCTCATTTTAACAGGGTGAATAGGGGCATGCTTATCATAAAGATTAATTATATTACGTGTGAAATAATCCACTTGATAATCAATCGATCCGGATGTGGTCAAAGGAATCCAGTCAATGTTGCTGGCATCCTCACGAAGCCTGTATTTATTCCACGAAAAGAACGCTTCATCACGACCTTACATCTAACTTTAGGAGGACGAACTTTATAAGATAGATAAATAAGGTCGTGGTATGAGAATGCATCCGCAGAGCACTGTCCATGAAAATCAACTAGAGAGGGAGAAGAGACAAGGATGAGGTCAAGCAAAGAAGGAACTGAGTTTGGGAAGTGATGAGTGGCGTTAAGTGGAAGTATGGATAGATTAGAAGAGTTTATAACAGAATATAAGGAAGAAGAGCGGTGGTCCTTCTTAAGAAGGCAAGTGTTAAAGTCTCCCATGATTATGGTGTGACTGTACGAGGGAATAAGGTTACCGAGGATAGTTTCTAGAGAATTAAAGTAATCTATACGAAGAGAGGGACAGTAATAAACTCCGAGAAGGAGTTTGCAGTGATGGAGTTCAACTTCCAGAAACAAATGCTCACCTGCATTTGGAGGCGGAGGCTGGGGCGATAAATCAATAATGGAGAAAGGGATGCCAATTTTCAAGTAAATAGAAACCCCACCCCCACCACCAACAGTGCGATCATTCCTGATCAACTGGAAGCCAGGTAAGGAGTAAGAACTGGAAGGGAGACAAGGCTTAAGCCATGACTCTGAAATAAGAATGGCGTGAAGATTCGTACAGTCAAAGCTGGCTAGCATATCTGGGAAATGAGCCGGAATACTCTGCGCATTAATATGCACGACATTAAAATTCTTAGCAACACAGGAAAATTGAGAAGAAAGGGTATCAGCAAGCGATGTCAAATCACAAGAACTTGAATTGTCACTACATGCAGAGAAGAACTCATCAGAATCACTATTAACATCACACATATAAAACTATAAAAGTATAAAATAAATTAAAATACTATTAAAAATATAATTATGACTTAACTATTAATTCACAGATTTAAGGTTCCACCTGCCGGTTGTGTTACAAATTGATTCTAAAACAGTATTTAAAATAAAACAGATTATTTGCCAAAAAGAAAAATAAACAATGAGAAAAGGTAAAACAAGAAAAATCAATTGACACCAAACAATAACGAAAGATTTTAAAAAAAAAATTACTCTAAAACTAATTAGGAACTAAAACTGTCGGGTAAAAAAAAAAAATTATAAATATATGCATCATACCTTATAGAATTAAACAAATGTAGCAATAAAAAAGGAGTTAATTTAAAAAAAAAACTATCACAGTAAACAATTATCATAAATACATGCATCTGTAGTAAGAGTATAAGAATGCTAAACATATTAATAATTCTTATCGGTGCTGCGGAACGCATCACAAATAATATTAGCTACACAATATCAAATTATGACAGGACGTACCTACACGTTAATTTTATTAATCTACACATTGACTGCGCAAAATATAAACAATATAACGTAGGTAGACAAAATAAAAATATGTACCAAACAACATTGAAACACTTAATTACCCAAGCGTTATTACCCGACAGTATAAAACAAACATTGGTTCGCGTCACTTTTTATTGTTCACTGCACGTTTTGATCTCGTCGTTTTGGACCGAACTGTAGAAGTTTTAGTGTTCTCGCCAGTGCAAATGTGATTGAGGTCCTGCAAAGTGACAACTCGAACCCGAACGCCGTCCGGACCAACAACGTACACGGAACCTTCCTGGGTCCAGCATTTTGAAATGCCGAATTTTTCCCTGGCGGCCATAAAGACGTCGTGACGCACCTTAGTCAGGAATTCCGACATTGTAATGCCGGAACCCTTCAGTTTGGTTTTGGCGTACCATAATTTATCCCGGACTGCTACATCGTGGAGTTTGAAGAGTATTGGCCTTGGATTGTGATTGTCATGTAAACGGCCCATTCTGTGACATCGTTTAATGTTTTGAGTCGAGAAGTCAGTGATTTTAAGGCGTTCCTGGATTATGTTGGCTATCACTAGTGCCGTGTCCTCCTGGTTTGCTTCTTTTACACCATGAAGCAGCAAGATTTTTCGACGACCACGCATCTCGAAGTTGTCCAGATTGTGAGCCAGAAGTTCAACTTGCTGTTGGAGATTTCCGAGGGCCACCGAGATGAACTTTTTAAACGAGGCAAAGTCAGCAGCTAGCCCGGATGTCGTAGATGAGGTATTTGGTGACTTGTTCAGCTCGGCATCAAAATCAGCCATTCTCTTATTAAACATCTCCATCATGTCGGTGAGCGTATCTTTTATAGAATCCATCGATTAATTGAAGAGTGACGAAAAGTAATATTTAGAGGAGATAACACTGGACCGGCAAGTTACTAACGTTAGCTATTAAAATATTTCATTAAAATACTTTAAAAATAAAACTTTGAATTTTAATTCGAATAAAATTTGGGAGCACAAATTAACGACCTTGACCCGATGACTACCCGCCCGAAAAAAAAAAGTGTATTGATAGTCAATCACCACGCACTTTAACGGTGAAGGAAAACATCGTGAGGAAACCTGCATACCGTAGCGATTTTAAAGAATTTCTACGGTATGTAAGTCCGCCAACCCGCACTAGGCCAGCGTGGTGGACTATATGGCCTAACCACTCTCAATCGATTCTCTCGATTGTACTCACGGGCCTACTCGCCCGTGCCCTGCAGTGGGACGTATATGGGCTGATATTGATAGATAGATAGATAGTAAGAGGTGGCCGTCTCTTAATGAAACCATTTGTATTAGTCTCTATGCACTTCCTTTAACAATGACACTGTTACTGAAATCATAACAGCAATTTCAAATAACTCAACATGAACAAAATACAAAGTACTACGCTCGGAGCAAAGCTACATCGTGCGCCACAAGTCAGTCACATAATACAAGGCTTGAACTGGCCTAGATAAACAAAGTAAGGTCGACGCCACATTACGCACGAGTACAGCGCTGAAGCCGAGATACTTTGTATTATTTACTTGTGTTCAAGATTTATTTGTAGTAAACGAATGTCCAATGGCCTACGGGAGAAATAATTAATACTGGAGCCTATATTCAAATCGGAGGATCAATATCCGATTGATAATTTTAAATTGTAATTATACATTTTTATATCGCAAAAAGACAAGTCGAAAAGTAAAAAAGGCTAATGAATCAGTTCACATTGAGGTCAAAATATTTAAATTAGGAACAGTATTAAAGAGACAATTTGCATTATAACACATATTACTGAATATTTTTAAACTAAACCAGTAAAAGTGTATTTATTAGAGACTAAAATACATCAAAACCGATAAAATTAACGAGAATAAAACATTGGAAGACTAAAATAGTAAATAATGTCGTAATTTAAAAAGGCAAGCATCCTCTTATTCTAAATAACAACGTTTTTTTTTTGATAACGTTCCCAACCGGAAAACTGTGTTGATCTAATTTCAAATCTGAATGATTTTGTTGTTCACTCCGTCGGGAGTTGTCTGGGATTGTTTAACCCCCTTTCGGTTCATTTGACTTCGATAGCATTTTCTATAGCGAAAGGGTTTTACATATTCCGGTGAATTTTTGGAGTAACTTTTAGATGAGTTTTCCGGGATGGGTGAATGAGATTGAATATACTTTTATCCTGTATTTTTGGGGAAATAAGCATAGCCAAATTTTGATCTCAGAAGTTGTTCAAAAGGATATTTCGACAGCCTCAGTGACAAAGTGAATGAGAAAGAACTATGATAATATGAGGTGGCTTCTCGTATTCGATTCCCGCAAAGATGCAAATTATAAGACCAAGGAATATTAATTCTTTCGTGCCCACGTGTATTGAGACTGTTTCGTATCTTATAGATTTCTATACATCTTTAAAGTTAAAATTGATCTAAAAACGCTTATTGATTGTTATCGAAAAAAATATGAGAGTCAATCATGTCAAAACAGGTTTACGAGGTGCACAGTCTCTCACGGTAGGCAGAATAAACAGAGGTAAAAAATAATATTACACAGCATCCTCAATAAATAATGTAACCGGCTATAAAAATATATTAAAATTAAGCTTTAATTAAACGAGCTCATCCCACTATAACTTAACAGTATTACACAATAACTAATTAACTTATTTCGCAAAATATACGAAAATTTGTTTAATAAAGATTACATTATAAATTGGCCGGCGTTGAAAATAAATTACCCCTGAGGTTTCATAACTAAACGCTCCGGGTATTATAGCCGCAAATTTTGTGAGACCTCCTTCGATGTTTTGAGATACATGGGAAAATCAGTATGGTTTAATAACTTCCGTGCTTCAATTGTTAGAAATTTGGCTCAGTGTTATAATTTTGTCCATCGACAACAGGTAATTATTGGTAAAAAAGTAATATATTTAACGGGTAGAATCTAGAATGGACGGATCACGAGAGACTAGAACTCATACCTGTGATCCAAAATGGGGACCAGAATGTTAAAAAGGATAATGATGATGATAAAAAGTAGAGCAACAATGCAGTGATAGGTATCTACCTAAACTGAGATCAGCTTTCATTCTCGAATCATTTTTTATGACTGTATGGTAAGTCGGTACACATGACAGCGATCATTAAATCAGAAACTCATATTTTCTACAAATAAACTATTAGTCTGATAAATGTTTCAAGCTAGTATAAAATCATGATAAATTAGGACATATAAATACCTTCTTGATAATATTAATTTACGTAATATTTACTTACGCGGTTCATGCTTTCGTAAACATCAAAAGGATTATATAATTAAAATGAAAGCAACAGATAGATTTAATCCATGACATCATGGTTTGAAAATATATCCTTAACTAAGTTGAGTATTTTTCTTTAAGAAACCAGAGCCTGATATGCCGAGCAATATCAAATTACTATTTAATAATGAAACATCAAATTACTATGTTGCCATCGCTTTATCAGTAGGTACACGGAAATTGTAATCCAATCCGTTAATATGTTGTGTATATCTTTGTACACAAAAATATTATTAAACTATGTCTCGACCTCGTGACAATTACGTACAGGATAATTGTCGGACTACTGAGAATTACTTGGAAAGTAATATTTCCTTTGTTTCTTAGAATAATAATTAATGCGTGGTTCATTAACAAACAGTACTAATATATCGCTAGTTGATACGCGATTACAATAAGTACAATGTACTGATTACAACTACTTTATATCATTATTTCTATGACCTGGGTAGGTAATAGACTCGTAATACCGTCCTAAATCATCCAACTGCCAGCTACTTTAAGTCCAAAAGTGTAATTGATTCGAGTCAACAAAAGTTCTGTTTACTTCGTCCTTCAGGTTGCCACAACCTTCGAAACAACCTCTAGTTATGAAGGAGACTATAAAGTCAAAGAAATAGATCTAAATTCTTGATTGGTAAAAGTTATCAAACAGCGACAGATAGTCTAGTGATTACCGAGTTTCAAGTAATACGTTCTATTCGACCACATATGTATTTTATATTAACTAGAGACTTGCGTTTTTTTTACATATGTATTTTATATTAAATAAATAAAATAAATAAATACACCCAACAGTCACATACATAGTCCTTACCCCACATTAAGATCAATTAAGTCTTGTGTCGCATGTATCAGAAACTACCAGAGACTTTTCGGTCTCACAAACACCCAGACCCGAGACAAATATTTGTGGGCCTCACAAACATTTGTCTCGGTGCGGGGATCGAACCCGCGGCCTCTCGTTTCACAACCGGCGTCTAACTGACTGCGCTAAGGAGGCTGTTAACTAGAGACTTGCGTAATTTTTTTACATAATATGTATTTTATTTTAACTAAAAACTTGCGTATTTTTGTTTTGTAAGCGATACGACCGCTCATAGACAGTAGCAAAACCAAACAACACCATGAATTACACTGCAATGCTTGGCATTCCACTGCGCTCGCCATCCTGAGACATAAGATGTTAAGTCTCAATATGTCCAGTAGTTACTCTGGCTACAATATCCTTCAAACCGGAACAAAATAGCGCATTTACATTGCTATTTAGCAGGAGAAATAGACATTGCGGTGGTACCTACCCAGGCAGCATCTCACATATTATGATAGACCTACAATCAGTTTAAATTTATTCGTAGTAAATTACGAACCACTTTAATTGTGGTCGAAAATACACTTAGGGAACCTAGGGAACCTACACGTAAGTCTCTACTAGAACTTCATAGTTATGGAAAGAATACTAAACCGCTCTGAACAGCGTGGTAGATCAACTTAGGGGTTAATGTGCCACCTGGCCTAAATTATTTATTTGCTTGTGGTAAATTTGCATCCAGCCGACTACAATTGCCATCTGAGACCTTCGTAGGTGTACTTTTCGGCCAAATGAACTAAATTATGGCAACCGACGAAAGACAAATCTTCCTCCTTATCTATAACACAATGCTATTCTGATAGTCTTCAATAAGGGGATGTATAAACCAATATATCCATACAAAATATATGTCATATCTGAAACATTAACCAACTCTATAATAGCCTATTTAACTATCCATATCGGTTAAGCCCTAGATAGGTTCATCGGAACCTAAGCGACGAAGATAATCTAGCAAATCCCCCTGAAACACTACTTAATGTTTGATGTTGGGCCGTTACCCGGGACCGATCGCAAAGCTCCATTAATTCCCAGGGTGTTGATTTGTGGATGCGAAACTCAAATAGTCGATCGCTCGGCGCGTCCTGTTAATTCTGTCTGTCACATATCGTGTAAGGGTAAACCAGTAGAACCATGTGTATTCGGTTTGAATTTGTGATATCGAATACCCAGGCTGAACCTTAAATGGCTCTAAGGTGGATTATTACGACGGATCTTTATGTACGGTGATCGTTTTACGTGTAGATACTACATACCTACATACATAAACTCACGCCTTTATCCCCGAAGGGGGTAGGCAGAGGCGCCGCCAGGATACTAATAGTAAATAAAAATCTCATTCGTATAATATGTCCCACTGCAAAGCTCGATTAAAAATAGTAAGGCGTTAGTCTACTAGGTCGGCTAAGTGCGAGTTGGCCCACCAAACGCACCATGGAAATTCCCGTAACATTCTTGTAAAATCTCTATGACAAACAGGATTACTCACGATATTTATATTTGACCTTTAAAAGTCTCTCTTTACGGTAGGCAGCGACTTTGTTGTGCTGGGCCCCTGGCACTGCGAAGGTCTATGGGTAGCGGTAGCCGCTTACCATCAGGCGAGCCGCTAGCTCGTCTGCCTATAATGGCTATAAAAAAAAGTCAATTTAGTATCTTTAAATACGAAGAATAGTAGAAATACCATACTCTAGAACACCAACAATAACTCACCAGAACATAAGTTACTCGAATTACAATCCGAACAATAATTTACAAATCCACAGCAGCGTGTATGCAATTTGGAGTCGTATGCGATGGGTATTATGTACCGAGCACACACTGGCACGTGTCCAGGAGCGAACTTTATCTACGTGCACCAAATGTTCCATGCCAAAAGTTAACAAGTGGAAATTATAAATAAGCTGTAAATAAAAATGCACCGAAGGGTTATTTCGGAATGGTTCATTTAGTATTTTGGGAATATATGGGACCACGGTTGTACGCATTTGGCATTGTACGCGAATGTTTATGTATGGGTTCGAGTTTAATAGGTTATGTGGGGAGATGGCTATTTGCGTTATTTAGTACATCATTTGCTTCAAGTTAGAGATCTAAAGTGGTATATTTGATGTAGTTTCTAGATAGAAATTTTGTGTAATATAAGGGAGATTTATGTTAGCATAACAATTAAGTGTAGTTGTCATGAATTCGGTGCGGGTTAACAAACAAGCTGGCTAATGTATCAGATACTTTTGAAGCTTTAGTGTTTAGTGGCAATCCATCGAATGCTGCCAATGCTATTTTACAAGATTAATAAAACTTACGTAATTTTTATGAACGATACTTATTGCAAATCTTGTAAAATAGAATAGGCAAGAATTAAGAAACGACTTTAAAAATATAAAAATATATGTATGTATCTACCAATTTACGCGCACTGCAGATTGTGGACTCGCTCTACATTGGAGGGTCGATTGAGAGCGCTTGAGCAATTTACCTTCATATTGGCGTGTCGCAGGTGAAGTGGCGGACGTCACATACCATGGAACTTTTCGTAAAAGTCTGGTATGCCGCTTCCGTCGCTATGTTATTGTTACTGTTAAAGTGCGTTTCAATGGACTATACAAGGCGTCATACCCCTAATATAATCCACCACGCTGGCTTAGTGAGGGTTTGCGGACTTTTACACACCATAAAAATTCTTCCAAATCGCTATGGTGTGCAGGTTTCCACACAATGTTTTCCTTCTCCGATATATTACGCGGTGATAGACTATCAATACACACATGACTCCGAAAGGTCAGAAGTGTGCCCTGGGATTTGAACCCGCGACCACCGTAAATATGTTGGTGGCTACGTCTGGTCCGTTACCAACAGGCCACCACGAACCTAATGCAATAATACTGTAAATATAATCCGTTCATATAAAGTCGCGGGCACTATTAGTTCGAACGTGATCACTAATATTATATTCATATTTAAAGACACAAAACGGTGTATTTTATCCAGAATTATGAAATTACCTGCGTAGCCTTTGTAAATTTTGAATTATGTATTCCCGGAATTTTCATATGGAAATTATTGATGTTACATTGAAACCGCCGACGGCAAATTGTGCCCCGTTTGATTATGAGTTAAATACGGTTAGGCGTATATCGTATAAGCCCACGTATAATGGTAAGGCGCGGTAAATTAAACCAAAAATACGATTTAAATTGGCAAGAGTTTACCCTTACTAGCAGAAAACCGATGTGAAATAACAAGTTTGAGTGATTGTGCCGGAAAACCAAGTGATGGGATATTCTTGCCGGATACCGAGCGCATTAAACGATGGTCGAAAACCATCTCAGTGAGCCGCGCGAGTGTGTCGCATGACAGGATAAAAATTTGCATATTCTTTGTTTTAGGCGTCATAATTACCTGTATACTATATTTGAACTGTACCAACTTTATCGTGCTTTGCTGTCTCTTTATCCTAACCTCGGGAATATCTTCGAAAAAACATATAATTCTAGTATTTCCTGAAATAAAATTTACCTTTAAATAGCCTTCCTTATACTGAAGCCAATAAACACATAATAACAAATATACTAAACTACCTATTATTTTCAGTGGGCCCGACGCTGCAAGCCAAGTACCCAGTGGTGGTGTTCATCCACGGAGAATCCTTCGAATGGAACACGGGCAACGTGTATGACGGCGCTGTTTTGGCGAGCTACGCTGGCCTCGTGGTCATAACCATCAACTACCGACTTGGGATATTAGGTGAGGTTTATAAAAGGTCATGTTTTTATGGCCTGAAAATTCTTCCGCAACTATTTCTACACTTCATAATTCCAGAGTTTTTGCAGTACCAACTACCACTATGCAGTAAGCTAAAAATAGTTACTCGTATTAAATAGTTTTGTTAGCATACAATCTAATTATTCTAGCTTCCAAGGTTTCCTTTCGTCTCGTACCACTCTCCCTAATTAAACATTTATTACTGAAGTTCCACGCGCCACGCGAATGTCCACCACAACTTCAATGAAATAGAGTCGCATTTCAAACGCAAATTAATTATGTTAAATTTGTTTGAGCAGATATGAATATTCGAGAAATGTTGGCTGTTTTTCGAACTAAGTTTTTCTCAAATAAATATAATTTACAAGATTTAAAGTCAAAGTGTTAGTCCGTTTTATATTAAGTCCTGATACGAAAAATATAACGAATTACAAAAGAAATGATGTTATGGAAACATCAAAAGATTAATCGTTGACATTTCGAATTGGGTTTCCAATTACATATTATCTTTTTATAAACTTCAAACAGTTCTAACGGGCATACCAAGAAAATTATATTTATTATTGATGACTGATTGTGTTAAGTTCGTCGTTGGAATTTTACCATAATTATGTAGGCGGAGATTGTAATAAAACATTTTCTATTCATTAAATTTTGATTGTGAATTTTACAAAAAAGATCTCTATGAGTTTTAAATTGCGCGATATTATCTTTTTTAAAATGAAGATGACTCAGTCTTTATTTTCAAAGATACAAAACTTGATAATAGACTATTTTCATTACAAAGAGTACGATAACTGTACAGGCTAGACGTCACAGAATTAATGAAGACTGTAATGTGAACCTTTATAATCTACTGGCGGTCTAACAAATTACTTTACCACCTTGCTTTTTAATCCCTCCCACTTTGATCTAGTCCAAACGCGAGCCCTCTCTATGTACCTGATCCTTTCTTGGCAGCATTTACAAAACCTCCACAATCACAAAAATACCTACGTAGTTTTTGATTAAAAACAATATTCACTAGGTTTAACAATAACTATTTTAGTACCTAATATTTAATTAAAGGGCATTGTAAAGCGTATTAAAATTAGTATCAATTAAAATGCCGCCACTCCTTCGAATGAATTGTGGGTCTAGACTGTTACGTCATGCTCGGGAACGCGCGTTACATTGCCTTATTCATCATATAGGATATAAATTACAATAAATAATCGTCGTATATAATTATCCAAAGTTGGTAATGTGTGGAAAATGCAAAAAATAATTTCTAACTCCTTTTGAACGTTTTTTAATAAGGATCAGTAATCAACCAGTATTATCAGAACTATATGTCTTCATTTTTGAGAATCGTTTCTATACAATGTATACTATTATATTGTAGATAACAACGTAGAGTAACGAAACTACCTAAGTAATCCAAATATTACATTCATACTTAAAATACTACATTTCGACTTACATATATACATAAATTCACGCCTTTTTCCCAGAAGGGGTAGGCAGAGATGCAACCAGGACACCCACGTTTCGACTTGTATTTTCCGTCCCACGATGTGATACGGGCGAGTCTATCACCATATCAGGCACAAATTCCTGACTCCGGGCTGATAATGAATCGAAAACTCCAATGTCACTGACCGACCAGGGAATCGAACCCGAGACCTCGGCTTTGTAATCATACCGTAGTACAACTGCGCCACCGAGGCAGTCACGTCTATTGGTATACTTTCATGTCAATATTTAATTGTTATTTCACACAGGCTTCCTGAACGCCAACCCAATACCACATCTCAAAGCTAGGGTTGCCAACTACGGCCTGATGGACCAGATAGCGGCGCTGCACTGGGTCCAGCAGAACATAGCCCTGTTCGGCGGAGACTCGGGCAACGTCACAATGCTGGGCCACGGGTCCGGAGCAGCCTGTATAAACTTCTTGATGATATCGCCCACTGTCATGCCTGGTAAGTATTTGTTCAATAAAACGTGGGTAAGACGTGCATTAACTAATTAATTCACAAACTTATTTCCTCTGATCCACCATACAAAGCAACATAAACCAGTTTAAGAATAATTCAAGTTTAAAATATGTATGAAATGTTCTAATTCTTTACCATAACCTAAACACTAAAAGTCATGAATTCTATCGTAGATTCCATTCCAAATATTATTTTCGTTGTAAAAATATCTACAGAACATTTTCATAATGTTTACTCATTGTAATATTTCATTTATTCACGTTGTGTGCCAAATGGAACATTATTTGTTAGAAATATTTGGTCAAGTTCTATAAACATGGGATATAATTTGAGGGTTAAATATTTTAGGTCATATTGATCGTTTGGGGCGTGGTTGTACTAATATTTTAGAAAAGGGTTGACGTCAAACACATGGCCTGAGGCCGTTCCCTTTGCCTCATCGCGTGTGCGTCAGAACATACTCAAAGGCCGGCAATTCTACGATTTGACAGTGTATGTTTCTATTGGGGTATATTGTACCATTGGGTTAACTCTTTAATATTTGCTGTAGTCGATAGTAATATATTCATAAAAATATATAGTAGAAAATTACAATAGTGTCGTCACAGAATGAAATACTGATGAAAATGACTGAAATCATTAGTTTGTGTGTTTGTATGTGCGGATCTTGAAAAGTATCAGTCCAATTAAAAAATATTTTTGAATTAGATCTATTTATTGCATAAAATTATTGTGTAGATATTTTTATTATATTCTATTCTTGCTGCAATTCAAAAGAGCGTAGTAGTTATTAAAAATCCAATCGGGGTAGCAAATTGGTTATGTCGTTATTGTGTGTTTTTAGACATTTAAATCAAAATTTAAAGACAAGCAAACAAGCACAGCAAAATTTTCTGGTAAAGTTAGAATGACAGACACTAAATTTCAAAAATTATTTAACGTAATTCCAACCATCCGACAACGTTAATTACAACCAAAAACGGGCATTTCTACAACATCATAAAAGAGCTTACACAAAGGAGAATTTCTTGGAAACTCCAAAATATATATCAGAGTTAAAATCTAGCGACGTTCTCCTTGAGACGTCGCGTAAAACCTCGGAGGCGTCTTTAAATAGTGAATAAATGGAAACACGCTAAAAGCATATCTATGAGACGGTCTCATTTTTATCCGATAAATGTGGAGCAAAGTACACGCGAAGCTTTAAAAATACGACCTAGAAACTTCGAGAACCACTCAACCTTGGATGAGGTTAGTTTTTTTAAGCGTGACACGGATCCCAATTTTCTGATGTAGAGGAGAAAAACTTTAGTTCCAGATATTTCAAAAGAAAAAAATATGTATCTCTGTTATCTCTGTAAACTCCATTCAGGCGAGAATTTGTCGACCTTATTCATAGACAGTTCCAAAACCTATTTTAGTTATCCAATGTTTTGTCACTTTCGAACGACTTTTGAGTTCAGTTTGTCCGAAGAAGGCAAAACATTCGATACCTAAAATAAGTATAATGGTTTTTCAGATTTACGCGCATGTTACACAAATAAAACTATTTTTTACGGATTTTATCGCGATTTGGTTTAATTTTTACATTTTTTAACTTTCCGACGTTTCGATTACTTCACAGCTCTCGTTGTCACGGGGCGGACTCAAAATTGGTTTTAAAACTCTTTATGAATAAGGCCGTAATAGTTGAAATGATCTCCATAAAGCAGTGTACAAGAATGTAATTTGAAAAATCCCATACATTCCTGAAGCAACTTCATTTTACACTAGGATTTTCTTAATAAAAATGACAGAGTATATCTACGGAAAGCATTTCACGCTCGCCCGACACGATCTTAGGCTATCTTGGAAAAGAATGGAGTAACTTGACTCGAGCACGTATTCTTTGGATGCCAATAGGGTTATTACTTTGAGAATTCTGAATATGGTGATTCTGATTTCATTTCGATGCATGAAGAATATTCAAACTTACTTGCACTTTGAAATATATAGATGGAAGGGCCCTTAATATATTTCAGACATATTTGGTGGATAACAATAGATAATCTGATTGCATGTTTGCCAAATCTTTGCTATAAAAAAGTATCATAAAGGTTAAAGACCTAGTATTGTAATTATATTATAGACAATTGAAATTCCTTGTAAACTAATTAAGTAACAACACACATACTTTATTTTTTAGCTAAATGATATCGCAAACATTGGTTCCAAGTTTAACAACACTAAAATTCCGCATAGTTACCGACGCCAATAAAAGGATTTTGATTCTACAATCCCATGTGACGATAGTACAAATGCATTTATAAAGAGCGCAATCAGTATTTTTGTCGGTGTCCTTCGGACCAAAAATTCTTTCCAATTCGTGAGCATTTATGCGTACAATGGCGCATTATTTGATTGCGTCGGGGCGCTGCCACCAGTTTTTAAAGCGAGTATTTCGTTCACGAAAAATAAAGGCAAAATGAGTGTACGTAATATCAATAAACATGACAAGCGTAATATTGGTTGGAGCATGTACTGCCGTGTCTGCAAAAACGAATATTTATAGAGGGCTGAGCACAGAGAATTTTCAAGAGTTTAAAATAATGCTGTTATGTGGTTCCATTTTTAGGCCAATAAAGGCTCATTTTTATTGATCGTGCATGACATTTTCTGCTGGGAATTCAGCCGAATGCCAAGCGTAAAATGAGGTCTCTTTTCTTGTATTTTATTTTTTGTGGCACTAATAATACCATTTACTTTGAGTTTGACGGTTATAGGACAAAAAAGTCTAGAATACTTGGTAATTTCCGCGACAAAAGACCTGTATCTACGAGTTCAGGACTCTAAGTGACTGTTGATTGAGATTACATTATCCTCAACTGTACTTCGATCACCTTCAAAATCTCGGGAAATCTCACTTCTCAGAACGAAAGCAACTAATTCAAAATTCTAGAAATCAAGCAGAGATTTATAATATACTCATCAATGATAGTAATTACTGTTTGTCGTTAGTTCGATCATGTCCATAAACATGATTTGTGAGAATTCAGGGAATGTGGCAATAATTTACCATGAGCTAATTCTTATACAGGGTATATCAAGACCGCGACCGAAAACGAAGCCAGAAGGTAGTATTAGTGA
Source organism: Deilephila elpenor (assembly GCA_949752805.1). NCBI lineage: Eukaryota > Metazoa > Arthropoda > Insecta > Lepidoptera > Sphingidae > Deilephila > Deilephila elpenor. The sequence goes on along the minus strand of OX457097.1, from coordinate 14,423,384 downwards.
TATCAAACACAATGCAAGAAAAATTTTTACAAAAAAATCGACAATTTTTTTTTTTACCTATCGTCGTATTTGAGTGATTAATAAATACATCGTTTTTCTAAAATAAAGACGTACATCGCTTAATTTTTAAACACGTAATGATACGTAAGGGTTTAAATTACTATTTTTGCAAAAAATAGTTATTTAACCCTCAAAAACAGTGATTTAAAAAAAAAACAAAAAAAACGTCGCTTATTTTGCAAAATTTTTTGTTGCTTTGTGTCTGTAGCCGCTAATACTACCACTTGGCTTCGTTTTCGGTCGCGGTCTTGATATACCCTGTATATAGTTTATTTCTTCTTCCATAACAAAAATTACGGATGCCACAACTAATCCGATCATTTAAACCATACAAGCAATACCAAGTCGGTCATACAGCGAATATCATCCATGATTGCTAGCACAATACGAAAACAGAGGACAATGACATACCAAACAGTCGCGCAATACAAGGCTAAATAGATTCCACTTGAAGACAAGCCCCGGCATCAGTATTCAGTAAACACAATAGATATAATACTCTCGGTATGAGCTGCGAATGTGTAACGCATACCGCAGTGTCTATGTCTAATCTCCACGAATGAGACACGCGTGACCTAAATATTGTATTACATTTATTGTTTTGATTCTTCACATCTTATTGTTGAATGCGGTTTTAAAAATCTCATATGTTTCTTATTTGATATAATATGTTTTGAATCATTTCGACAGCTTCCGTGGCGCAGTTGGTTAGACACCAGCTATGAAACGAGAGGCCATGGGTTCGATTCCCGCACCGAGAAAATGTTTGTGTGAATCACAGGTAATTGTTTCCGGTCTGGGTGTTTGTAAGACCGAAATGTCTCTTATAGCTCCTGATATCCACGACACAAGACTCGATCTTAGTGTGGAGTCAGGACTATGTATGTGACTGTTGGCTGTATTTTTTTATTTAGATTTAATAAGGTTCTTGGAACTCGATACTGGAAACTTTCACCCGGTTGCTTTAGAAATTCTTGGGAGATGCCTATATTCAGCATTGGACTTTTTGTAGCTGAAAATTATGACGATTCTGTGGAATTTTTGGCCGTATATTTGTATCCATCTGAACAGAAGGTGGTCAGATAAATCAGGCCTATGTTTCGATTTCAGTCAGTTTCGAAGCGATTCCGAGCTTGTCGGCAGAATCAATGTATCCTCGTTTTAGCGAACTCTGTATCACAAGTAGCCCCAGTGAGTCAGGTTTCTGTGTCAATAAAATAGTAATTCTTGTTTTTTTTAAATGGTAATACATGGTATAGTTTCTAAATTGTTAGTAACAGGCAGTAGTAGCATTATCTCATCTCGTTTATTAAAAAAATCGTCTGTATCACAATATGATAAAGACCATTTCTTATTTTTTATTTTATCGATAAGCGTTTCAAAGGCTACAAATCGAGATTAAAAATTGTAGGTAATTAAAAGCTAATCATCACCAACTCAGGTCGAAAGAGGAACAAAAGTATCCGCAGATATAAAAAAATAATATTTTTAATTAAAATCCGCAATTCGGCCTTCACTAAATCTCCAATCAACATTTTTTAAATGCCAATATCTCAATAATGAAAACGCGCGTCGGAAATTAAATTACGTTTCACTTTTGACGTTCATCACACAAATTGCCAATGGATACTATACGAGTATTATATATAAACATTTTAGCCGCGTGTTTCATGCATTTCACATCGTACCGAAGTGGTTTTAGACAGTGTTAATTTTAGAGCGAAATTAGCTTTAGCTTTAAATATGTGTTGAATCATACAGCATAGTCTGATGTAACTGCTAATGTATTATTTTATGCACAGCCACTTTGATGTTGATATTCAATTCATGTTGATTTTGGTTATCCTTTATAGATTAATTGAAAAGGCTAATGAATTTTAAAACAATTAATATGCAAAACTTAATTTAAAAGATATACCTGTTTAAAAATGTGATAATACATGCTTGCCTGTAACGAATAAAAATATAGGTATATACACATAAACCCTAATAAATAAGAGAACAATATTTTTAAAATATTTTCGCAAAACTCTCGCAATAATATGTAGATACCTTTGTGCGAGCGAGTTGAGTTATTTTATTGCGCGTGTCAATGAAATGTCGCACGTATTCCTGCGGGCACATTACATTCCACACGGAGACCTAATCTCGAAAGAGATTTACCAGATGTTGTATCTCAAACTTTATAAGTGCGTCTTACTATACAAAAAGGAATTTCTATTATTATGACCATAACTTGTTCATGAATAAGCTTAATATACTTGTAATAATTACATTTACTTCTGTCAGGTCTGTTCCACCGGGCGATACTGCTCTCCGGATCAGCTCTAAGCTCGTGGGCATTAGTAGAAGACCCCGTCAGCTATTCCGTCCAGTTAGCAAAGCAATCAAACTGCACATTGCCAGAAGACATCGTGAAAGACCATGAGCTAATAGTAGACTGCCTCCGAGAAGTCCCGCTGCAAGAATTAATGTCTGCAGAAATCAGCACACCAAGCTATCTTACAGCATTTGGCCCTTCAGTAGACGGAGTAGTCGTCAAAACAGACTATGCAAAAGAATTACTTACGTATTTCATACCAAATGATCTTCAAGGTTTTACAAGCGTGTCTGGCGTGAACAATTTCAAAGCGGACAAAAGGAGCGGTGACAGAATCTTCGGCATACGAGGCGGGCAGAATAAATACGATCTACTTTTTGGCGTTGTCACGAGCGAGGCTTTGTGGAAATTCTCGGCGCAAGACATCCAGAACGGCTTCGAGGGCGAGAGGAGGGACCGTATAATAAGGTGGGTGAATGTTTATTCAGCAAATTGGTGTTTGAACGCTGCCGGGTCAGGTCCATACGAATGGGCCGTAATGAAAGGTGGATCGGCACTGTATTGGACGTCCCGCACAGTGCCGGCAACGGTAATGAAGTAAGCAAACACGATTTTATTAAATTTGATCCTATATTAATTGGTGCAATTAGTGATGTAATAGTTATAGATTCGAGATGAGGTTTCTTTTGGTATATGCAAGGTTATTTTATGTTTATCGTTAACACAACATTTTGTTATGCTCAGACGTCAGGTAATTTACAGTCTTCTTAACTCTAATATATTTTGCATGTTAACCATTTCCTCTGTGAACTAAATTGATTTCATTAATTTAAAAATAAAATCGATATTTGATAGTACTCCTTTCGCAATTTCCTTTTCCCTTATCATGTACCAAAAGAAATATCATGAAAATCTACAGAATCCCTTTTTATAGCTAATTGGATTTTATTACTCTTCGTTATACGATTTGAAAGCGAAGAGTGTGCTATAATAATGAGAATTAGATGTCTGACTATAAAATGTTATGTTTTTGCAATATATATTATTAAAAGAAATATTCTATTATAATATAAATCTTCTTGCAAATATTCCTAGTTCCCCATATTTTTTTTCCTAATTAAGGAATATAATTGGACATTTTATCTACAGCGAACTTAATTCTTGAAAAGAGTAAAGTAATTAATAAGAAGTGTAGATTTTTACGTCGTTTAATTTTTATTGCTTACTTTATGCTAAGCATAATATAATTGACACTACCCTGTATTATTTAAGTTCTAAGCCAATTACGAATAGGTATACAATACTAATTCATAATAAAATTAAGCTTAAATATAAAATTCCATTTCATATTGAATGACACGAGTAAAGGACCAACTGCTTCGCTTACATAATCCTTAAAATTTCGAATCTGGAAAAGCTTTAAAATGAAACAAAGAAATAACGCGACGAGAGCATTTTGTTAAAGGAAATCTTAAGATAATATTTGTACGCGTGAAGGATATGTTCCCTAAAATTGCTATAGATAAAGAGAATTTCCTATTACTTCGGGTAAATACATTATTTGGAGTCGTTAGCTGTATGCTTCAGTGATAAAATTCTAGCTCAAATTTTCACGTTTTTGTGGAATTTTGTTGGAATATTTCAGAATCTCAATTACTTTGTAAAATCCAAGACACTGAGCAAATGAGATTGTTTCATATCAAAGGGATCGAAGAAGTTATTTACATTTCATATTGTGATTTCAAATACCAATTCTTTTTCTAAGCGTCGTTTTTCTTTGACAAAATTGTTTTGGTTATTGGTAATCTATTCTTTTAACATTCTTATACGCTATTTCTTTAATAATACGCTGATCTCAAACCACATAAAAGTGGCCTATAAATAACATTTTATTTTATCAAAATCTAACAGTTTTAATGATCTTTTAAAGCTATTCTAACGCATTGGCTAAAATTCAAGCTAAATATACATATTTGTAAACGCATTAGCATTCATTTTCATTTATATGTACATAAATTATATATTTCATCTTAATTACACTTATGGTTTCTTCTTTTTTAATATATTTTATTTTTAATAGTAACAAAATATACGTATATTATTGAATATTACAACATGTAATTCACCAAGCCGCACTAGGCCAGCGTGGTGGACTATATAGCCTAACCACTCTCAATCGTACTCTCAATTGTAGAGTTTGCCCGTGCCCTGCAGTGGGACGTGTATGGGCTGATACAACATGTATACTTTAAAACAGGACTGACTTCTTTGTATCGATGGGTAAAAGCTGTCACTTTTTGCCTGACGATATTATAAATTTACATAGTGCTCCACTTACCTCAGTACATGTAGTATAGCCACTGACGTGCCTGTAAAAGATAAAAAGTGGTTAGTCGCGAATAAGTTCATATTTCTGAATATACCATGTGGCGAATCGTCCATACCACGCAATTTCCTCTAGTTAGATTTTGTGCGTAGATCTAACTTATTTTGATTTATGTCGCATCAAGTTTCAGGCTTTGACTTTCCTTTTGAAATTGTGTACCCTACGTCACTTCCGAAAATTTAGGAGTATCGATCAAAGATACTTTACTAAAGATACTGTAATTATAATAAAATATACATTGGTGTGATATTTGCGATGTCATGTAACGTTAAATCAAAAGAGCATAATTTACTATAATTATTTTCTATTTCAGGACTTACGTAAGGAATGCATACACATATCATTTAAGTGAAATTTTCTTCACAATTGTAAACGAATACACGGATTGGGAAAGGACTGTTCAGGTAAGAATAATACATTGTTACTTAATATTTTTAACGCTCATATCATTAGCAACTAAATAAAATGGATTTTATGTTAATCTTTTCAGAAAATAATCTGACCCAAAATCAATAATATTTATTACAATCAAAGCCTACAAAAATCAGATTTTCAGACCTAAGTATCAAAATCTAGGAACACAAATTTTACAATTACACGTATAAAAACAAATAAAAATTCACTCAAATCTCTTTTAGTCTCTACAACGTTCATTTACCCGAAGAAAAACTGCTAAACTTCGAGTCCCGAAACGTTAAACTCAAGAATTCACCACGCATCGTATTCAGCATCCCAACCAGGTCGCCAGTGAAGGCAGTAAAACTAATTTGCAAATCACATAATTTCTTCAGGCGAATTTCCATAATTCACCTCTAAAAATGACCTGTGTATTTCGCTGTCTGGGCACGAATTCGTTTCGTTTGCTTTGTTGGTTTCTATACGTGACAGCTACTCCTGCCTCTGCGCCCGACGTGAATTATGTAAAATTATTCCTTTTCACATATTTAATTCGGCTGTTCGCCTTTATTTACTTTTGCAGTCTCCAGAATTATCGCGGACGTTGTTATTTAATTTCATTTCTATATTTAGCTGATAGGATAGTCGTGTCCGGTTAGCAACTACTGCAGACGATTATTTTGAATTTGAATGTATTAATCTCCCTTATAATATCACTACAGTAATGTCTACTTGTGTGTCACACATACTGGGAGGTATTGCCTTAATCGCCACGCTGGGCAAGCGGGTTGGCGATCGCAGTGCATAAAATATATCAGAAAACGCTGCTGCGCATTCTCTGACATGCGGAGGCTTATGATGTTTTGCCTCAGAAATTAGTCGCCTTGTACGACACCCATAAATGTAGTGGGTTAGTGCTATTCTTCTCTGCCAGAGACCACACGGCGTTGATGACGCGACGACTTGACTGGATGCATAAAGCAGCAGACGGGGCTCTGTGGTGTACCTTGGGAGAGGCCTATATCCAGCAGTGGACTGCTCGGGCTGATGATGATGAATGTCTACTTATAACCTCATTGTAATCGGTTTCGTAATTGGTTTCTTCATGTTATCTACTAACAAAAATATTATATCTTTCTTGTTAAATGAATTTAAAGAAGAGTATGGAAAATCTGTCATGTTTCGGGTTTGTGTTTATTTGATTCCGATCAGGTATAATATTGTCTACCGGTGTGTGATAATCACCTCTCGACAGTAGAGACTGTATTTGAAACACTATACACTAACTGGTGTGATGGATTCATTTTTGGTCGTGCACTATAAAAAAACGGACGAATACAGCGTTTTGTCATGCTAGAACGCTATATTACCAGTGCATGCTAAGGAAACATTGTATTAATCAAATTCTGTACTCGTCATAAGAATAATCCAATATACAATAAAGCATCAGTATTCATTCGCTCCTAATTCAAAATTGGTCGTAATCTAAACTCCACTGGGATGATGACTTGGCACTTACCACTTGGCACGTCGGACTTGGCACATGGCCCTAAGAACCCAGCGTGTGCCAAATTCCTATTGTTTAGATGTTGGACCTACTTCTCACTGAGAATATTTATGATATAACTCTAAGTGTGTATTTGATGGAACGCATAAAAACTAGTGAAACTCATGTAACTGTTCTTTCTCTCAAACTTAGCAATTTGTAGTTGAAAAATTGTTGTTTAAAAAGTTTTGTTAAATGTGGAACTGCTCGTGTTGTAAGAGCATAATTTCTCGCTGTCCTGAATTTTTATCACTTTGTCGTGTGAAGTTGCCACAATTATAGTTATAGTTTCTATTGTTTTAAATTTTGTTAAGAGTTAAAACACTCGTAGTGTGAATACTTACACAGACCTATGTAATTACGTACCCCCCTCCCTCTATGTTCTATAAACAAAATCATTGTTATGCAGAATATATTACAATATACCGAGAACTTCATTAGCATCCATCAAATTAATTTATTCAGGTTACAGCAACACATACAATGAACAATAACATGAAATTTATCAACATTACCTATCTCAATATTTACGGCGATATTGTCATGATTTCCCAAATTCTGCGTCACTTCAATATCACTGCTTGTCGATGACCAATCAAATGAACGCAACTTATAACATTGATCAAATCGATTCTTATAATAAGAATTATTTTTCAAAGGAGCGTTATTAACTGCTAAAACAGAGATTTCTTTAACAATATTTTTCTTTCTTTCCGCCTTGTGTTATCTTGCCCGGTACGAGAATCCGATTTCAGTCACAATCATCACTGTCATGTCAATTATGACCAGTGTTTGATTATTTTATTTTACCCGGCAAACGAGCAAACAAGTCGCTTGATGGTAAGTGATAACTGCCGCCCATGAACATTTACAACGCTTAGATCATGGATGTATTGCTGGACCATCAAATTGGGTGGAGAGTGGGGAGAAAAAAGAATGAGAAGAGGAAAGAGGTATCTTAGGGAGTATCTTGGGGAGTAGGGGAAAGGGTGGTTGGTATAGTTCTTTATCCTCGATGTTGACACCATTGACTCTTAGGCCTTGATAACATCCAACCAGTACTTTTTGGGCGCCCTCGGTGCTTAGCTTTTTCAACAATCGTTTTAACAATCTAATATTCAATATATCTTTTTTTTTATTGCGATGAATGGCGGGACGAGCATGCCATTCGCCTGGTGGTAAGCGATACGACCGCTCATGGATTCGCCATCCTGAGATATAAGATGTCAAGTCTCATTATGTCCAGTAGTTACTCTGGCTACAATGTCCTTCAAACCGGAACACAACAGTGCATTTACACTGATGTTTGGCGGGAGAAATAGGCATTGCGGTGGTACCCAGGCAGCCTCTCACATGTGAGAGACCTACCACCAGTAGTATCTTATTTCCTTCTTTTAAAAAATATTTTATTTCCAGCATCCGATAAACACTCGAGACGCAGCAGTGCTAGCGTTATCAGACGCGCAATACGTGGCTCCGCTGGTCCAAACCGGAGACTTCCTAAGCGTGGCAAAGAGCTCCCCGGACTCCGGGCCCAAGACTTTCTTCTACGTCTTCGACTACCAGACCAAGGACGGCGACTACCCTCAGGTGAGAGTGAGTGAATTGTATTGACGTAAATTTAGCTTTTATGATAGAAGTAGAGGTCCATTTAATCGTAGAAACCTTTTGTTTTGATGGGACGTGTTGATGGGACGTGACGTGACATGGTTTGCTGTGATGGGACGTGTCTAAGCTAATATTATTATTTCAATAATAAAAAGGAAATACTGGGTTAAAAATCTAAATTTTTCCTAAATAACATGTAGAGGCCAGACTCTCGTAACCGCCCACAAAGATTTGTAAAAAGAAACAGAGAAGCCCAATAATGGGATTAAAATTGTCCAAAAATGAGGCTAGTTTAATTGGGGATAACATTATATTACTAAAACTCCACTTCGTACCAAAATCTGGATTATTTATAAAAAATTAACATACGAGAGTTTTCAGACGAGATCTTCTTTATAATCAGGAAATCCTCGGATAAACCATATGTTTGTATTATGTAATCAACAACTTTTTTCGTCTTAGCGCATGGGTTCCGTGCACGGAGAAGAACTACCATACCTCTTCGGTGCACCATTAGTCGACGGTCTTGGACACTTTCCTAAAAACTACACGAAATCAGAAGTGGCGCTGTCAGAAGCGTTCATCTTGTACGTGGCTAACTTCGTCAAAACTGGGTGAGTATTTAATACAACGTACAGATATTATACAATACAGACGCTAGTTCAGCATCAATTGGAATTAAGTAAGAACGAAACCATGCCAAGTTGATACTAAATATAAATTAGAAACGAACATAATCTTGACCCCTAAAATACTTGTTTTCCATAGAAAGTATCAAAAAGTAGGACAGACTTTTGGGGTACAAAGATAAATTAGTGGTGGTATTTCTTTCGTAAATATCATTGTAGCAAAGGACCACTTACAGTGTTTCAAAAAAATGGTTTGCATTGCTGCATTAGCCTCGTACGCCCGAGTTCGAACCGGCTACCGTAATTGTCTATCTCCCATCAGTCGATATTCTATCCATCACTACATTTCTATCCAACAAAGTCATCGCTGTGCTAGTAAAAAACGGCAATACCTAGTACCTATGTATATTTAAGACCTAGATAAAGCTTAAAAGGTTCTCGTATAAAACGTTACATGACTTGTTCCAAAACCCTTTTACTTTTATCATCACAAATAAAGTAAATGGTATAGCCATTAAAAGATGTAAGTAATACATATAAAAGCATTTTTACAACAAATAAATAAAAAGCTAAATTACAGACATTTTATGGATGTATAAAACACAACCATAATAAACCCAGGGATAAATAACAAAAATATTGTAAATTTTACCGTTTGTGGCAATCAACATAAATTGGTGAAATTCCATTACACATTTTACATCTGTTATATAAATAAAACTACATTTATCCACAAAAAGCTCTCAAAATTTATTACAGTTCCAATAAATTTCAGTTGAAATTTTGGGTTCGCCGAATCTACCGTCCGGTGACAAAGTATGAACTAATTCCGCATAAGCCCGACAATTTGTTACATATTATTCATTTTTGTTAAATTACTCATTCCGTTGTATGTTGAATGTATTAACATACCTAGAATTAATTGAATAAGGCACTGGATATCTCGGGGCGAGAAGCGCTCCAATTCCTGTGATCGCTTGGCGCAGAACCATGACTGGTCTCTCTAGTTGGGGAACAAGGTGGCCCTACACTTACATTTAGATCCTGGACGGTTAAGGTGTTATGGGCGTCCACGACAGATGCGAGGCCACGCGCTCTGTCGTCCATCTCGGAGTCACAAAAGTGGGAGTGCACCTTCCCTGCGGTACGCCCAGTGACTGCAATGACCCCTTTTGGGTGACGGGATACCCAGCCTGTCGTAGAAGGTGACTTCTACAACGGGCTGGGTATACCGTGGCGGAACTCTTAGGCTACTAACTACGGGACGGGCTCAAAATACTGAATATTTTTTTTTGTCACACTTTCTAGCCTCATAGTAAGCATTGCACCGGCAATCTACCAACGTAGAATTTTTTTTTGTTTTTTTATTTACCCCATGCTGGTTCGAAAAGATTTATATTTATTTTCACTGTATTGGATATATCCAAGTATAAGACACTGTCGAGCTAATATAAAATAAAAGTCAGTAAGATATATTCTAGTTCTAAAAGAGTGTCTTCAGGACTAAGGCATAAGCTCTCCCAACTATCAAATTAATTAATTAATATACTACAAAATGAAAAACCAAAACCTACTAACCTTTTAAAATAACTAATTTAAAGACTTCAAGTTTTATAATAAAAAATACACTTCGAAACTTCGCTCCTGCAATGTTAAAGTTAGTGCATTTCTTAGCCCGAGCTGAGAATTTCGAGTAAAAAGTAGGGTTTGGAACAGTTTATCTTTAAAGAAGCATAATACTCTATTAAATAAAGGTTTTTTGGCGAATTATCAGTACATTTAAAATTTATTTCTTAAGAGTTTTATATTGTCTTGCTATTGTAGATATTGTTCACTTAATGGTATGTGAAATAGGTAATCCAGATAATGTATCGACTGATAACAGTCGATTATCCCTTGCGGTTCGATACGTTTATGCCAGCTAAACAAATTACACAAAAAGCGTATTATAGATAAGATAATGCCTATTGACGTATAAAACTTTATCGCTAACAATAACGCCATCTTCAAAAACAACGAGAAATTTATCAGAGCACCCTAAATATCTTCGTACAGCAGTTAAATTAGTATTATGAACTATTTCAAGCAAATATCCGGAATTAATGGTAGTTAGTCTCAAGTTAAATCCACTTAATACTCCTAAATAGCTGTTATAGGCTCATTCATTCTAAGTATTAAAGCAAATCTTTTAGATACACGAGTTGAGGAAGCAATTTGGGAGCCCCTTCGACTAAGATTTAAATGTTGACTTAACTCCGCAACCTTATCCCAAGGCCCAATAGGATCTCTCATTCAAACACAAATTTAAACGGATCATTTAGAATTACCAAAGCGTAATTAAAAATATTATTAACGCGTATTTTTCTTTCTCAGAAATCCCAATGAAGCACAGCGTCAAGAATCAGTTCTACCAATATCAAGAGAACGTAATAAGTACAAGAGCATAGTTTGGGACGAATATGATACCTTACATCAAAAGTATTTAGAAATTGGTGAGTAACAAAATCATCCTTTAATATTATAAAACCCACACACGATCAGCAATTAATTAAAATCATATTGCGGGCTTAAAGACCCTTTACAATCCCTCGTACAACTCCTATAAAACATTGAAAATTTTATCATCATTACATCGGAGCGTAATCTACAAAAGATAAAACTCGCTTCCACCTCCAACAGTAATATCAATTTTGAAGTTAATTAAACCGACCTTTCCCATTGGAACGGTACACGAGCCGTCTTTCACAACCCTTTTCACGGTAAATTCCATTGCAGGGATGAAGCCCCGGATGAAAAACCATTACAGGGCCCACCAGCTGTCCGTTTGGCTTCGGCTTATCCCGGAAATCCATAGGGCGGGCATGAAGGACGTGGTTGCGAAACACAACCTTTTCAGGAACCACAACGATCCGGACCTTTACGACGGGTTGGTCCGGCCGGACCCACTCACGCGCGCTAACTACTTCGATCCCACGTTGGAATTGTACCGCAAGCCTATTTACAACGTCACTTTGGACATGCCGACGACGACTATGGACACTTACGTTACAACTTGTATTAGCGTGATGTCAGCGAGACCCGGGTCTGCTGTTACGCATAACCAAGCCCCGAACAATACTCATGCTCAAGATGTTTCTAACTTAGAAGTCGCTGGGTACACCGCTTACTCCACAGCTTTGAGTGTGACCATAGCAATCGGCTGTTCTTTGCTCATTCTAAACGTGTTGATTTTCGCTGGCGTTTACTATCAGAGAGATAAAACGAGATTACAAGTGAAGGCATTACAGCAGCAACAGAAAAGGAATCACAATTCGACCTTCGATAGTGTATCATCGAAACATCCACATTATTTCGTGGGGCATTCGCAGAGCTCTAGCACCATAGTTGATATAGACCACCAGGACAAGAACGCGATAATCGCCATGACGAACAGAGTCCCGCATTTTACAAGCTCGAATTGCCCAAATGTATGCCATACGGGGATCCAAATGTCCAACTTATCGCAAAAGACTAGTCCTCCAACGAATAGATGTACTACTCTCCCAAGGAAGGTTGGATTCACGTACCAGCAGAATCAAATTTGCAATGCATCCAATTGCATGACGCTGCCGAAGAACGCAACCTTCAGTGCCAGTAACTTGCCTGATGTCCAGGCACAGACAGGTCAAAGCCAAGGGGCTGGGAACGGCGCTGTTCTACCTCCATCATCACCACAATCTCAGCACTTCTCCCAGAAGTCGAGAGTCCCTCAAGCAGCGATGTCGGAAATGAATGTATGAGACATGGATGATATTTACAATTATGTGTAAAATGACACTCGTGCAGTGAATGGACAAAGCATGGTTGTAAATATCTTGAAACTTGTATAAAGCCAAATATAGTGCGAATAAAAAGACGTTTGTGAATAGTGAATGATACTAAATTCCGTAATACAATCGCGTGTTAGGTCAAATTTAAACAAATTTTCCGCGGTGCCGATCAAGAATTTAGAGGTCTTGGTAAGTTCACAAGTACCGTTTTAAGATTAATAGTTGTAATATCTATTTGTAATTACCGTATTCTGGTATGTGAAACATGGGAATATCACTAAATGAAGATGAAACCAAAAAGTTTGAGTTGAAAAAGCGAATCAAAAAGTCTTCTAACTCGACTGTTAATAGATCCATGCTAAAAGGGTAAAGTAGGTCGAAATTATCATACGGAATTTCTTCCGTCTCTACGTAGAAGTTATCGCATGCACGTGACAGTATTAGTTCGTTTGCAATCATACTGAGACATCGCCGCCGGCAACTGTCGGAAACGGCGAAATTTTAAAGACTATTTGAATAGTTAATCGAGTTCCAGAATTATGTCAATGACAGAGTGGCAGTAACATCTTTTGGAAACGTAAAATAGGTAAAGACCTTGCTGAAACTAGACAAACCATAAAGTCTATTAACGTCAACTGACTGTAATGTTTCTCGGACTATCACAGTAGTAGGTGCAATTTACTGGTAGGTTTCTCCTAATTATGTGAGAATCAACCTGGGTGGGTACCACCGCAATGTCCATTTCTCCCGCCAAACAGCAGTGTAAATGCACTGTTGTGTTCTAGTTTGAAAGACATTGTAGCCAGAGTAACTACTGGACATATTGAGACTTAACATCTAATGTCTCAAGAAGGCGAGCGCAGTGGAATGCCAAGCAATGCCTTGTAATTCATGGCGTTGTTTGGTTTTCTACTGTCCACGAGCGGTGGTATCGCCTACCATCAAGCGAATGGCATGTCAATCATCGCTATTTTAATGAAAGCTGTCGCAAAAGTGTATTGAATTAAAGTTGATGATTTCTCGCCGATCGGCCAATACCACTGGACTGCTCGACATTGAGCATAATTATACTAGCTGAAATCAGAAAGTAATATTTGATGAACCACTACGACAACATTGTAATACCTGCACCATATTACAGTAAAATTTTAGTTAATTTAAAAATACATTTACTATAAAAAAATTGTGTATCAGCTATAATTACACTTTACTCTTTAAATGCGTATAAGAGGTTCACAAAATAATTAACATCTCATGTTTCACATATCAGCGAGATTAATTTTGCATAGTTTAATGTATGAACTACGCAAGTTTGATATAATAATGTAAATTATTTTGTTAATCGTGTAAATATTATATAAATAATTTTCATGTTACCATTTAAAATGGATACGAAAAGGACGTGGCGTTAATTGGGATGTGTAATAATGTGGTATACAATTATTTTATGAAACGAAATAATATAATGACCTGGTCTAAAATTACTCACGTTTGAAACTGGAAAATATTTTAATCTGTTTTTAATTACTTAACAGAATATTTTTACAGTGATACGTTAAACGACGGATTTATTGATGGAAAATATTGAGTCTTCCACTCTCAACTTAATATCATGAACTTAATTATAAGTTTCAATATTAATATATCATTATGGACATTCATCCCGTTAATATTTAACATAGCATTAATAACTGCCTCGATCGCGGGTAAACCTCGGCATTTTCTTTTGTGTAAATAAAGTTCATTGACACGCAGTGACGTGAATAAAATAAAATAAGTCGGTAGCACAAAGGTACACGTTATGAGGCTTTTTGCGAATATATTTTAAGCTTTCCTCTATTATTTGGAATTGTTTTGTGCGTAAAATTGTTTTAGTTAGGAAAATCATGAACAATTTCACGTTAAAATAAATCCCTCGTTTATACCTCGACTATTAATTGTATGGGAATAGAATTATTGTATTTTTAAACATCATCAAAAAATACAAAGCCCACTTGTATTTTCAATTACTTCTCAATTTCAAGAATGAATTACCAAACAATAACCGAATCACAAAATACTATTCTAATATCGGGCACTTCTGTGGCTTTTCATGTGGATAAAAAGGTTATATTACGTCTCTTAAATACTTAAGAAGGTCTTGAACATGAAAGCAATAATATTTCTTCATGATGGTGTTCTGTAAGACAGTGATACCACCCCGATCAAAGCGGGTCATTTACAGTGTAGTCAAATCTAGCAATAATATTTCCACAGGATTCTATGATTGTTTCGATTGCGTAAAAATACGAAAAATGTGACACATCCCAATTAACTTCTGTATAATAAATAGTATTACCTTACATTAAACTCAAATAAGTCGATTTTTGCCAATACAAATATCATAATACACACCAATTTTGTGATTCCACCTTTTTGTATCTGAAATCCATGATGTCGAATATAGCATGAGTTTACTGCGATCGTACCATGCATTACAAAATCCTTTAATT
The DNA here is from genome assembly GCA_949752805.1 of Deilephila elpenor. Taxonomy (NCBI): domain Eukaryota; kingdom Metazoa; phylum Arthropoda; class Insecta; order Lepidoptera; family Sphingidae; genus Deilephila; species Deilephila elpenor. The sequence continues at coordinate 14,408,138 of OX457097.1, read as the reverse complement.
TATAACGATGATTTTAAATTGCGTTTTTTTTGTCACGGTGTCAAAAACAAACAAAAGCTAAGCTTTCAAATATTCTTCTTTCGTCTATTTAATAGACCGGGACTAATATTTTACTTCAACAATAAATAGTGTCAGGTGCGAGTAAGTCACGTATTACTGGGTGTAAGCCCCTCGACAATTGAAAGATTAAGGTTTTTTTAGCCACATTATCTTGGGCTAGTAGGTAGTCTTTAAATTATTTCGACATTTATTATCTAAAGAAGACCCTACACACTACATTATATTTGGCCTGTCTTTCAAATATTTAATTATTCGTACAAAAACTTCAGCTAAACTTATTTCTGCAATACAAAATGACGGGTAAAGTCATGGTATACACGACGTAAAGCCTGCCATTCAAATTCCAAGTTATTGAGAACGCTATTTGCCGTACTAATGGCCACCTGACGTATGTCAATAAGCAAAATCGTGAGTGGCGGGCACATAAATAGAGGATTTATTGTTGTCTCAATAAGAAGGGTCATTTAAAATGACATAATTATGTGTAAATATTACTAGAATCTTAAAGACTGTATACTGTATTAAGGGTGTGTTTGATTTCACGGCTTAGTTGACTAGTTTGGTTTATTTTGAAAATATTTGTTATAATTTAAATTGTTTGAACGTGTCAGATGTAACACACGTGTGGCTCACGAAAATTTTATTGCCAGTTGACACTTGGCTTTACAAAAGAAAGAGATGTCACAAATTGAATCGTTAAGTATATCAATAACAATATTAGCGATCTTCCGTAGATACTTACTGGTAAAAGGCACTGAGACATTCTATTAGGGCTATATTTAACAAAATAATAACAATAGACATGTTAAATAATAAAAAAAATACTCAAATCACACACATTGGGATTTGTTATTGAAATTCACTCGTGACTAAAAAGAAAAATAAGACCAATAAAAGTGGATTATATTTACAAATATAGAGTCATCTGCAATCGGCATAACATAAAATGTTATTCTAGTACAGTCAACGACGAAAGCGTTCCCAGTGTTATTTATCATCAATTAAACATTAAAAATCAAACACATGTCCTAACAAAACAACTGGCAAATACAAATCCATAATGACACGACAAAAAAACATGGCAACGGTAAATTTAAAAAATCCACGGCGTGGAAAGTTTTTTGATTGCTAGAGTTAAAAAATTCATTGACGTGACGTTCATGTAAGCTCGCAAACGGAATTGTAAAGCGTATTGTTCAATATATTGAAATAGAACACGTTATTTGAAAATGTTTTGTTTTAAAAAGCGATCTCGATAACTGCCGTTTAGCGACACGTATAAAATATAGTTTTCTGACGCATCAATGAACATTATAAATGATTGGGTTGAACCAGATGTTGGGTGAGTTAAACTGACCTAAAGGCATAGCTACGATAAAACTTGCTTAATAGTGAAATTACAGGGGCTGGTAGTTATTAAAATCTACAAAGATACGATCGTATATAACATACATAAGAAACATTACTTTAGAGGATATATACAAGTTGCTTAAAAACCTCTGCCTCGGTGGCGTAGTTGTATTACGGTACGGTTACAAAGCTGAGGTCTCGGGTTCGAGTCCCGGGTCGGGCAAAGTGATATTGGATTTTTCTATTCATTATCAGCCCGGAGTTAGGAATTTGTGCCCGATATGGCGATAGGCTCGCCCCCTATCACATCATGGGACGAAACATACAAGGCGAAATGTGGGTGTCCTGGTGGCGCCTCTGCCTACCCCTTCGGGGACAAAGGCGTGAGTTTATGTATGTATGTATGCTTAAAAACCACAAAAGTGAGAAAACTTATAACGGAACAAAACATCTTTAATTCAAAATATACGATGCCAAATATATCACTATTCATGACCTATTTATTACCTAAGTTAGCACCCAGAATTCGTATTCGAAAACAGAACATCAAACTGGCACATTTTCTCATTACAAAATATAAGAAAAGTAATTTCATACTTCACGACGAATAACCTGAAAACGTGCCCAGTACGCGCCTACAAACTTTATGCGTGAAAAAATCGTGTCGGCTTTGTGGCGAAATCAGAATTTAATACAGACACGTTACAATTTTACGAGATACGTAAGCCAGTCTATAAACTGAGATTTTCGTGAGCCAGCTATATTGATTTTTTTATCTATACGAGTCACCTTTCGCCGCGACTGTACCTTAGTTCAGTGTTTCCCCTTCGAATATCTTTTTGTAACGATTGTGTAAATTTTTGAAATAATAATCATCAATTTGTTGGAAAAGTTTATGATGTAACAAATTATTAACCGTTAATACGAAATCTTATGACGAGTATCAAAATTAACAAAAAAATAAGACAGAATAAAATTCATGAAAAAATACAGTTATTTTATTTGCAACCTTTCCTTGGTACTTTGAAATTATGTTAAGATACATTTATGAATGACAAGGTCGCTAGATGGATGAACCTTGTAACGAAGCTTTAAGATTGTTGCAGAATGCAGGACTCTCCCGATGGGTCGCTGTGTAAGTTCTCAGAAGAGGCTATGTTGAGCAGTGGATTTCTTGTAGCTATTGATGAGGACGACAATGATAAGGGAAGGTAATAGTCATCTTCAGGGACATTCAGTTTGAGTTCCAACGGTGAAATAGTAAAAAGATTGATGTGACCGATATCCGCAGAAGATGGAATTACAAATCGCAACAAATAACTGCTTTAGATTCAAAACATAAGGGTCACGTTTTACATTTTTACTCATTAGCTCTGATTCAACAAAATAAAATATGTAATATGTTGAATAACAATTTTTATGAAAGCTTACAACCATGTGGTCACTGATTACTTTCAAAATATGCTCGCCTATAGCAAAGTAAAGACAATATGACAGTATAGATTATAAATAGTTATAATAGACGGTTACTGACGATGTTACTTGATATGCTAGTGTTAATCTAAAGATTTCATTGCGCCTTTTTACAAACTGTGATAAGATTGCTATTACTTAATATACACCTGAACTACCACATATTGTCGAATCCACATAAACCAAGTGTCTATGTTTACTGGAAAATATGCAAGATGTGTATAGTTGTGTATGTATCTGGTACCAAAGTGCGAGAGACGTTCCGGTCCAACAAAACCAACAAACAAATATATATTGAGCACACGTATACATGTCTCTCTCGTCAATAATTTTCTATAAACAAAGCCAAGTTAAAATGAATACCAATTTAATTTAGATGGAATTAACGTGCAACAAACTATTATACCTAATAAATATTTCAACTGCAATAAATGTGCGGTGGAATCGCATACTATTTGGATGTAAGTGATCCGTGAAACCACTACCGCTAATTGTCATAACAATGCAGCATATTAGCAAAATTGGAAATACCCAATTGTCTGTGTTTAGGTTATTTTTTATTTATATATAAAATAATCGAAAAAGGGTTATCACAATATTATATGTGTAAAATCAGTCACAACTTTCGCACCTACTAGCAACTTTTTCAAATTTATATTTGAGAAGGATCTCAATAGTATGTATAAGAAGTAAACGTATTAACATGACCCGATGCCCAATACCTCCCTCCTTCTCTTCCCCTTTTTCTTTCTTACTCCTCTCCCGATTGGGCGTGCAATACATTAATGATCTAGCAATGTGGATATTCATGGAAGGCAGTTATCACTTACCATCACGCGAACTGTTTGCTCGTTTGCCGGACCCATACCTTCAGTTGCCACTAAATCTACTCACTGTCAGCCATGCTTGTTTCTATCTCAAAATGCTTTGAATTTATCGCAATTCCTCCCACAATTCAGAGCCCCAAAGCCTCATGAGATTATTAAAACCGAAAACTTACATAAAATGTAATACTCGAAATAAAACTCCACAGCGACACAGGTCACTGCCCCTTCGCGCTTTCAACCAATGACGCGACAGAAAATTAAAAACAGCATAAATAGAAGCAGTGTCTCCTTAAAACTGTAAGAGAAAAATGTAATTCTACTTAGAATTTTGCAGGTGTTTTAACACCCGCGTCCCATTAGAACATTACACTCGACGAACTGCTGTAAAAATATAAAAGGAACTTTAAAGGTCTGAAAGTGTGCTGCCATTTCCTCGTGAAAGGCACTCGGTGGCTTTTTACTAAGGACCCCGTGTTTCCTTCATAAAGAAAACACCTTTGACAGAATTATCTCGTGCATCTTTTTCATATGCGGCCCGGTTTCGATCGTTTTATTTCAGGCTTGGAGGGACATTTGGTTGTAAGATGTTCCCCGACGCTTTACATATAAATCGGGGGTCGGGTTTTTAATACATTTTTAACAGATATAATTTTTAAGTTACAATTTTGTTGTACCATAAAGCTCATGTAGGGAAGGAAAAAGGACGATACCAAAAGGGTATTGCGCCTACGGCAATCTCGTCCACGGCACGGAACACGAAAGCAAAGCCATGTCATGTCGGTTTCCTGTGATGTTGTTGACACGAAACATTGCTACAGGAATCCAAAATAAATAGAGTGTGGCCATACTTTTTTAAAATCTTATATAAATTTTTAACGTTTTTGTTTCCATTTACGTATGTTTTTAAATTACATCCAGCGGTATGGTGCTTCGAAATCACTTTAAAATCTGAGAAACCGGACAAACATCCATAGGTTACATGAATTTTATATTATATCCTATGCTGACTTCATAGCGCTTAGGGGATAGAAACATTAAAACTACACTTAAAACTAATATAATACCAAGTTGATGGAGTTAATTATGGAGACTTATAGACTTAATTTATCTTTAGTAGTGTGTTGTTATTTGGCTAAATGACCTACTTTCGTTAAAGGCTGTATGACCGAGTGAGCGTGCAGAGGTAGCACTATACCTCCACATTGCACCTAGCTTATTTCTGTTCCAAACTACGATCAGTAGAAGCTTTTCATCTTGCCGGGACTAACTAATCCCTGGCAACTCATATGAAATTTCTCTAATCGAAAACTCAAATAAGATGGAGTGCCTAACTGAGAAATCGAATACTAGACTTAGACGGTTGACTGTCCATGTATGCTGCTTCTAGACCAATAAGGAGTTTGTATTATTATGGATCTTTTATAGCGAATTGGGGTAACATTAATCACACAACTTGAAAATAAATCCCCATACATCACCGTTCACACCAAACCTACTAAACTAATAAAAAAATTAAATAAACAAGTTGAGTTACGCAAAATCCATTTGCATCATACACTCAGGCAATTTTAAAAGCGCAGAAACATGTATAAGGAAAAAATACGACCCGTAAAAAACTTCGTAACAAAATGCAGAATGTAGGCCAACTGGCGCCCGGGCGAGGCATTTAACTTCAAGTTAAAAACCATTGTTTCTCGTTTCTATCAGGAAACCATCCGAAATAAATCTCCACCATAATCCATTCAGTTTCAACCATCCATCCGAACGTCGAAAAGTCATCCAGTTTTCAGACTTTCAAAATCGATCTCGCCACTCGAGCTGAGCGCAAAAAACTATTTCGGAGATCCTTCTATATTGGAGGGGTAAACAACTGCAGTTACACTTATAAAAGTAATATAAGCTGACATACTCATAATTTATTTTATAGGGCTATTAAAAAGTAAACGAAAAAACAAAATAAACATGTGGGAATATTTCCGTTAGGGTCAAAATAAAACAAAGATTGTACAGATGTTCTTCAGTATAATTGTTTATCTTTGAATACGTCTTCATCGTCTTCGTCGTACGTCGTTCGATCGTCTTTCAAACTGTTCTCTCTTATTCCATCCTTTCATATTTCAACATCTTAATCATTCATCCTCTAACTCTTTTACTCTTTATTAATTCCAATCGTTATCGCTTTCACATAACACGTTCCATATTAGTCATTCGTCTAACGTTTCATACTACCCATATTTCATCATAACGTTTAAATCCTACATACATATACTGACTAACCACACACGCCCGAGATACGTGTCTATTTATCGTGGGCATGAGAGTTTTCAAGGGTTTTGTGTCTGACGCAAGTTAATATCTTCTTACTACTACTTACTACATCGAATGCATTGTCAAATATCATCCATCCATCCATCCATCCATCAGCCAAAGGACGTCTACTGCTGAACATAGGCCTCTCCCAATTATTTCCACAGTGACCTGTTCCAGGCAGCCTGTATCCAGTGACGTCCCACTGAAAAATATCAAATGTATGCAAATTATAGACGTTTACTGCAAATAATTGAGATCACATTGTATACTGGAATTTCAATGGCTTCGTACCAGCTTAGTGGTTTCTCACGCAAGTTACGTTCGAACAAATAAATTTATAATCTAGATTACATCATAAAGAACATGTCTAGTTTTGTACATAGTCCTCTCAAAGATTCCTACAACGATCTCTTCGAACCGGCCTTGATCCAATAACGAACTATAAATAACCTTCACTAGATTGTCTGTCTACGTTATTAATGTAAATAGAGAGGTATAATTTCTGATATTAAATATGATGATAAATAAAAAACAGTAAATTTAATTTAGATCAAAAAAATTCTTAATTACTAGAATATTGTTTGCTGAGGACTTTTATTACGCAGTTTGAAACTGGGTCAAGTCGATTGTTTTCCTAACTTTTAAACTTCTAGATAACATGTTTTAATATGACAATAGACAGACATAGCTCTCTGTTCTAATGTTCTGCTTTTTCGTACGAGGGAGTGGGGACTAGGTACCTGAGGATGAGTAGAGGACCGTCGCTCAAAGAAATTAGCAATGTTAGGGCACAATTACAGTGGTTTTCTTTATTTAAAAATATTAGTACTGCTTGGGCGCAACCTAGCGGATAAATGTAGCTTAGTTGAACACATCACTTAAGGGTTATTAAATGTAGAATCCAAATAAGTAACCGCAATACTTGGTTAGTCTTTAGCCTTTACATCTAGTTTTACGAAATTCATTCCATCGACCTCGAATTTCAATACACAATTAACACCAAAACGGGTCATCTGCTGATTAAAAATGTTTGAAAAAAATCTATTAAAATAATACTCTATCAAAGGGCTTTTTTAATCGTGTATTTAAGGCGTGAAAAAGAACAAGCTAAAAACTTTATTCACAATAATAACTGCCTTGTTTAATTTTTACTTTGCAATCTTTTCTATTTTTCCCTTTTATTTTATTTATTTATTAATCCTTTATTGCACAAAAGAAACATTTACAGTAAATAAATGGCATAATAATAGTACAAGAGGCGGCCTTATCACACTAGGCAATTTCTTACAGGCAACCTTTGGATGGATATGTAAAAAGGAAAATGAGAGGGCAGTCTAAGGTGTTTATTAAAAAAATATATATCATTATAAATATAAATAAAAAAGATTAATACACATATATAAATATTTATATGATATGCAAATACATACAAATATATATTTAAAAACAATAATAATAATACACACACTTACAATACATACAATATACATAAACATATATACATATCCTAATATTTATCAAACATGCGATTGGACATAAGATATTCCTCAGCTACATACATTTAGAGATAGGAAATGTTTATTTTCTTTATTTGTCTTTTATGTTTATTTTAATACATTTATAATTAATTATACATCATTATTACAATAGTCGTTGCAATACAGTAAAAATTCAAATTCAAAACATTTCGATTATATCCTGAACCCTCTCTCTCAAATAAAGTGCGCTTGGCCGAATATTTTTTTCTTCCTTCCGCAGTGCCGTAGTCACGGGCTAATGGGCAGACATACCTTCGTATAAAAGCTTTCAACAGAAGCGGCTAAGACTTTAAGCTAAGCGAGTGTGGCTATACTTTTAGTTTTTAATTAGCGCGCCCGTCGGAAAACATGTGTTGCCAAGTTAGCGCCATCTGGTGTGATCATAAATAATTTCGCTTGTACAAACGAGAAGTGTTTTTGAGGCCTTGGACTACCTATGTACTATCATAAATTAGTATTATATAAATACATAATAAGTACTTCCTTTTCCTTAAATTGGAAATGTCTCAAAAAGAATGTAAGCAAGTCATAAAAAGGTGGAAGTAGTTTTTTATAAGTAAGCTGAAAATATTTAACTGTAAGTTCTTAGAGACATATTTAACCGTGTGAAAATAAATCCAGTAATACCTTAAAAATGCTGGGTATTTTTCAAAGTGGTATACAAATTAAGAATCTGTTGGATGGATATGTCATACTGCATATAACTGTAACATATATTATGTTAAATAAAAAACCATGTCAAAATTTTATATTCCATTCCAAAAAAGAATACAGTAACAATCTCCTTCACTTAATTATACTTAGCACTCGCCCATAAAACGACAACCAAAATCTTTTAAAATAAGAAAAAGTCCATTTTGATTAATTAAGCAAATTACATTCTAAATCCGGTATTAACTTTTGTCGGTGAGGAAAATCTGGCAGTAGCCAAAATTGCGAGGGAAATAATTAAATTTCATCATATTCCCATTAAAATACCTACCGGGATTCTGCGGGTAGATTTTGTAGTAACTTAGTACAAGAATGGTTAATTCAACGCAGTTGTGACTTCACCTTTCACGTAAATTGATAAGACGTTGATAAGTTTATAGGGAGTAAATATTTTTTCGGCGTACAATACAAAGTAGGACACTCTAGTTTCTAGTTTACTGCTGATATGAAGCCTAGTTGGGATGGTACCGGGAATTTAGGGTTATTATTTTGAAGCCCTGATATATTTTGTTCGTATACTTCGAAACAAATATGGATCCTAATCTAATAACCTACCGAAGAGACCGCGCCTTGGCAAGCGTAGTGTAAGATGCCTTCCAGCTATGTGGAGTGAAGATTAGCGAAAGGTCGCTGGCAGATGTTGGATGCGACAAACCGAAGACAGGGTGAAATGGCGCAATTTGGAAGAGGCCTATGTCCAGCTGTGGACAACAGTCTAAGTTTATGATGATGAATCTAATAAAATAAGTCAGGTGTCCATAATATCAGCATTTTTTGATGTGATAAACAAAAAACCATCTCATGTGATGCTTGAAGCTATTTTCCCAGCACTGAGTACGGAAGGAAAAATAAAGAATTCATGCTATATTACAGATTCTTTTGAACCCGACAGAGTTACGCCCAAGTTAATGAAAACTATTTTTTCAAAGGATTTAAACACATGTCTTTAAAACACGATAACTTTAAAGCTTTAATAACATTAAAGGTGTTCCTAAGTTATTTATTGCAAACTGCTCAACGCTTCTAAGTAAATTCTCAATCTTATTTTAATAAAAAATAAACCATAATATATTCATTACCCTGAACACTCCAGCATCGCAACTAATGAACTTATAACGTTATAACACAACGTGCAAAAATATTATTTCTCATAAAAATACACTCGCTCTAAGCTTTTAAAATAATTTTTCACGTAATCCACTCGTTACTTTGACGTTCTCATAAAAAGTAATACATTTTTGAAGTTCACCGGCCCCGGCGTAATTTAAAAAGTCATTTATAAAGATTTTAATTAAACGGAACTCTCAAAACGCGTAGAAAATGACCACTAATGTTAATCCGGTGTAAGTCTGCTTCATAATAGAAAATTATGAGAAAATATTGAAAATTAATGTAAATGCTTGCTTAATGAAGACTTAGTTATTAAAATTAATTTACAAAGAGTGTGAACTGGATTGTGAAATTGGAAGTCTGGGTTTTGATCCCAGGGCATATCTAATGTAAATTATGTATGTAGTTATTTGTAAGCAATTATAAATTTTATGCTGCGTACTTTGAAATTTAACAGACCTTGAAGAGGCCTTTGCCAACACAACCTTTGAAAACTAAGCAACACGAATTCTGCCAGAGTGGTGTATAAATATAATTAATATTACAGGATTGATGATTGATGGTAGCTGGCCATAAAATTAGAAGCAAGATATTTAAAAACAAAAATGGTCTAATGCATGCTTGTATATTATATATTACTTTCAATGTTGTATATAATATTATTACGTAGAGGTTACTTGTCACTAGGTGAGCAGTTTACTCCTTTACCGGAATATCACAAAAAATACGTTCAAAATCGCCGCAACTCACAAAAAAATCTAACTTAAAAATAAAAACAATAAAAAAAGCCAGGGCTTAACATGTGTTTTCAACCCTGATTGACAGATGGCGCCACGTCGGCAAGCCACGGCGGCCATTTTGTTAGCAAATTACGTGCGGGTAACGAATGCGCGACTAGCAACGTTAGACACACGTTAAGTGCTGGAATAACTCTTGAAGCCGGCCTCTACCTCCAGGGTTGCCGCACACACATTAGCTAACAATGTCAAGTTACATTTTATTAAGATGTAAATGTAGTTACCTATTTGTTTTATCTGTCATGATAGGGAGGGATTCGTACAATTTACAATGCTTGTCCATGTAGACAGGTTTTTTGAAGATAGGCCGAAAATCGTGCAAGACCACAAAATCTGAAAGGAAAGGGAGGAGGCCTTTGCCGAGCAGTAGGATACTTAATGGCTGAAAATAGTAAGAATAAATAAAATAAATGTATTTAGAAGGGTTCATTGGTTACAAAATTTATTTATGGGATTTTTCACAATTATAAAAGGGTCGGTGATCGAAGCCAGCGTCAGCCGTCCAGCAAGATGGTTCGATGACATTGTTAACGTGGCAGGTTAAACCTGAGTTGTTACTGAAAAAGGCTAAGATAATTGGCATACCCATAGAGTGGCTTGTATCCAGCAGTAGGACTTAAAATAAGCTAGTTGTTTTCTTATTGCACTACATTGCTAATCTATGAATAATAAACAGTCAGTGAATGAATGACATAAATATATTTTCAATCAATTCAAAATATTTTCCACCTGAATATAGCCACGTCACAAATCATCACAATAAAATTGACACTTCAATAATTCCCTTCATCGCGTCGTAAAGAAAAATATATCAAAAAAGTAATTTTATATACAAAATTGAGAACGTGATATTCTGTTTCGTTTAACATCGCCTTCAATTTGCTGTTAATAATTATAAGAATATTATTTCATATTTTTATTTGTCTTCAAATTGTTTTCAGGCAATTAATTTGTTTGTGAAGCAAGTCTTTTTATTTTGTTTCATGAAATTGAAGTATATTAAATAGAAAAAATGTATTTGTAAGAAAATATGATTTAGCAATTTTGTCTGGAGGCTCACTTAGTTACAGAAAAGTGACAAAAAAAAGTTAAATATCGTTTACAAACACACATATTTTATAAGACATAGGAATGTATGGCTTATCTGATGATAATTCATACTTTATGTCCAAAATTTTACAACAAAGGGCAAAAAGAAACGAAAATCGATACGACCATAGAACCTAAGAGTATGTGACTGTTGGGTGTATTTAATAACTTATATTTTAAAAAATGTAGGTAGCATATTTATTTTTATGACTTTGATGATTCTTATTTACAGCCTAGATACTATACGACATGATATTTCATAGGCAATTTTTATAAAACCTAATATAAAATTCTGTCCCACATAAACGCTAATAATTAAATATACTAAGCCACTATGCAAGTTGATAATATAAAGAGACAGTTTAAACAAGTGAAAAGTACACAATGGTGTAATTATACTCATTTACACCCTAGATACGATACAGGGTGATACTTTAAAAGTACTTTTAAAAACCTAATATAAAATTCTGTCTCGCATTAACGCTGATGATTTAATAGGCCAAGCGATTATGCAGGATGTAATTGCTGACACGGCAGCCCTGCGCAAAGTTGCATACACTGCGGGGATGCAAGGGCCCTCGAGTTCAACTGAGGGTCTAGTAATTTGGGTCAGCGGATGCGAAAGTTTCAATCCAGCGAATTTTTTAATATGATTAGACTTGTTCATGTTTATGTTTACGTCTTCATGTTAGGTAAGATTAAAGTTTTTTTGTGTTTTAAGGGTTGGTCGATGTAGGTTTATAATGTTGATGTGACATACTGTGTAAAGTTATTTTGGTGTATTGAAGATACAATAGGTGTATGAAATTTTAAAGAAGATTTTTTTAAATTAACCTATTTCATCCCACTGCTGGGCAAAGGTTTCCCCTGTCCCTGCACAATTCGCGCTCTAACGAATTTCAGGCCACATGGGATAGAAACTCCGTAGGTAAGAAAAAACTTGAGGATTGATTTGAGTAAGTCTGGTGGTTCTAAAAATCTATTTTCATTTAGAAAAATTATGCGATATTCCGCATACATTATTCCGGTTATTATACTTTACGTTTATATTTACTCAGCCTACGCATCGACGCGTAAGCTGTTAATAGAAACCTTATGTATCTATCAAATCTTTTAAGGTAAGCTCACACGCGATATCCGGAAAGGAGTGGGTGAAAACAATACACAAAGTAAATTGTATGTTTAGTTATTTGACAGCCTCCGTGACGCAGTGGGATAGACGCTGGCTGTGCAACGTGAGGCTTTGAGTTCGATTCGCGCAATGAAACAAATATTTGTGTGATCCACAGGTATTTGTTTCGGGTGTCAGTATTTGTGAAACTGAAAAGTCTTTCGTAGTTTTAGATACCCACGAAATAAGACCTTATTGACCTTAATGTGGGGTCAGGACTATGTATGTCACTGACGGGTGTGTTTATTTATTTTGTAAACATTTAATTAAACTAATACGATATACGAAGTTTCTTACTAATTAATTACTAACTTTAAGAATAAGTATTTTAAAGTTATAATGAATGTAGATACTATAATCTAATACGACTAATAAGACATTTATAGATAAAATAAACTGTCACATATGTACATAGTCCTGACCCTGAACTAAGATTAAGGCCTTGTGTCGCGGGTATCAGAAACTACGAGAAACTATTCTCTCACAGACACCCAGACCCGAAATTAATACTTGTGGGGCACATATTTTATCTTGACGCTGTCTTCGTATTGGTGCTTTAAACTTTTAAACAAAACTATGGTTTTGAATTGCCACTCTAGTTGAAGATGGTGACCACGAGACAGCCATACATCAAAGCCAATAAATAAATTAATAAATAAATACACCCAACAGTCACATACATAGTCCTGACCCCACACTAAGATCGAGTCTTGTGTCGTGGGTATCAGAAGCTACGAGAGACTTTCAGTCTTACAAACACCCAGACCCGAAACAAATACCTATGGATGACACAAATATTTGTTTCGGTGCGGGGATCAAACCCGCGGCCTCTCGTTTCACAAGCGGCGTCTAACCAACTGCGCCACGGAGGCTGTCAATAAAAATGTTAATTTACTACAAATATGTGCGGCCTATTGCGTTCCAGCTATTCTATCGAGCAGAACAGTACAAACACGAAGCGCCATCGTCATAGACTAAAAAAAGAGCCTGGACACACGCCAAAACGGAATATTCACCCGCAATCATAGCAAATCGTAGGCCCGTATGTTAGGCGTTTCTATGAGAACAAAGTAGGACAACAGTCATAGAGCAAGGTTTAACAGACGCGATATCAATTGTATGGATGTAATTATCATCTAATTATTTAAGTGTGGTCGGTGGTATGATTGAAAACCTAGAGATCAAGCTGGCAGCTCAAGACCGTGAGAGATGGAGAGCCACTGTGGATGCCTTCTGTCCCATCTAAGGGACATAAGAATTGAATGATGAATGCTGATAGTATGATTATACGAATCGCCTGGATAAACTCATACATACCCTAAATACTCAACAAAATAAAATCTTTAAACGAATAACATTAAAAAATGAGGAAAAGTCACCTTTACGAAAATATTCTATTACGATATTTAAGCATAAGTTTATCATGTCTGGACGAATCTCAAAATAATCTTTCGTTGTCTGGAAGAGATCGCTTAAAGCGATAAGACCGCCAACTGTACACTATTTTTTAAGTTTCTTATGTTTTATTGTTTCAGTACTTTGTGGTGTTCAATAAAGTGTTGTGTATGTGTATCTGTAAACTAATGCATTTGCACGGCTTTTATAGAAATATTTGTAATTCTTACAAATACTATTTTACCAAACACATTGCAAAGTTATGATATGTTACGTTGTGAGTGACATTCGGCCTTAAATATGCCACAAACATATTTCTCAAAGGCATCACAGTAATCAATACAATAATACTTAATATTTATTCTTTGCCGCCACTCAATATGGCTAGCATTCCGGTAGAATAAGATCACGTATGTAGCCACAGAACGACGGTGTTTTATGAGCTTATTTACCATGCCCTTTATTGACCCTCGAAGTTTGTGTTAGAGTACCTTCGAGTGGAATCTCGGGTCACTTTAAACTATTGTCAATGATACTTGGTTAAATACTTGTCGAATTTTGTTGACAGATTTTATAGTTTTTTATGTTCTAATATCAGGTGTCGAAAGTAAGTAAATCAAAATATAAGGTTCGATTCCCGGGGCGAGCAAAATGATATTGGATTTTTCGATTGATTATATCAGCCCGTAGTCAAGAATTTGTGGACGATATGGCGATAGGCTCGCCCCTTATCACATCGTGGGACGGAACATACGAGGTGAAACGTGGGTGTTATGGTAGCACCTCTGCCTACCCCTTCTGGAAGAAAGGAGTGAGTTTATGTATGTAAATCAAAGTAGGTCAATTTATCCATCCTCAATCTAAGTATTGGTGATATAAATGGATTTCAAGTTCCTCCTTAATTCACTGAAAGGCACTGATTGTTGCTATTTCACAATACATGCTATTACATCTGTCTTACCTGTCTACAAATTTACATATTCGCTACTGCCTACATAATTAGTATAATAACACAAAATTTGAATATTAACAGTGCCTGGTACTAGTATTATAGGCCTATCTACATAGTTCATAGTCCTATCGTAAATGGATCCCATGCAGGAACAATAAAAATATCATAAACTCGTGATAAAAACTTATTTATTTCCATTGATATGCTTTTACGACAGTTTTATGACTAGTTTTGGTGTACATTTCAAATGTTATCGAATACATGAATTTATTGTTGGATAATTATGTTCCTATTAGGAAGGAAATACCCATTTCCTCTTCCCACCTTTTTTCCTTCCCGCTCCCCTCTTCCCTATCATATTCATGGGCCGGCCCATCTAAAATGCCCGAGTTGTGATCACTTAACATCAGGTGATGATAAAAAATAAGAGAAACTTTAATATGAATGTAAACTAAAGCTGCCTCGGTGGCGGTATGACTACAAAGCTGAGGTCTCGGGTTCGAATCCCGGGTCGGGCAAAGTGATATTGGATTTTTCTGTTCATTATCAGCCCGGAGTCAGGAATTTGTGCCCGATATGGCGATAGGCTCGCCCCCTATCACATCATGGGACGGATAATGCAAGGCGAAATGTGGGTGTCCTAGTGGCGCCTCTGCCTAACCCTTCGGGGATAAAGGCGTGAGTTTATGTATGTATGTATGTAAACTAAAGCTTTAACCATGTCGCGAAAAGTGTGGTTGAGATTAAATTCGACATTTCTATCCCTCGAAGTAATAGAGATTGCTTAGTTCTTAGAATTGGTGGGACAAACTGTGGCGAGCAAGCCAGTACAGTAGCCCGTCAACTCGCTCAACAAAATCACGCCTCCCCTACGTCACATCGTACGATGTTTTGCACCTGCAAAGGATTAGCTCGAAAACTGTCAAGCACGAACCGTTTTAACATACATACATACATAAACTCACGCCTTTATCCCCGAAGAGGTAGGCAGAGGCGCCACCAGGACACCCACATTTCGCCTTGTATGTTCCGTCCCACAATGTGATTGGGGGCGAGCCTATCGCCATATCGGGCACAAATTCCTGACTCCGGACTGGTAATGAATAGAAAAATCCAATATCACTTTAGCCGACCCGGGACTCGAACCCGAGACCTCAGCTTTGTAACCATACCGCAATACAACTACGCCACCGAGGCAGTCTTTTCAACTACTATTAATTATGGGTCATAAGACCTATAAATAGCTGTGTTGCTTGGTGTTACATTTATTACGCTTTCTGCTTAAAGTCTCTAAGTTATTTTCTTGTGTATAATGTATATTTTATACTCGCTTGCATTATTGTTGCTTTCCTCAACCTCCATCGTCGCCTTGCTTCCCGAGTTACACGCACATATCGTAAGTGGCACGTTCCACTTGTCCATTGGTGGGTTTACGAATGTTGGTTACACTTATAAAAAATAATAATTCCGGCAATCACACTCACCGAATGAAACGCAACCATATAAATTCAATGAACAACGCAATACTCAAATGCTGAATATTTATTCATATATCCATTCAATTAAATTACATTTTCGCCCATTAATATAATAGCGTAATACAGACGGCTTTCATAGCCGAAGCCAATATTTCATAAAACACATTATCTTAATTCTTCGGATATAAAATTAAACCTACTAATCCCTTAAAGTTAAAACCATCCATTAATGAAACTTAGCAAGAAGTCGGCTCAAATGATGACTAAACTTTACGAATTTTGCTCTGCATAAAATTTGCACGTGGGTTCGCTTGCCAAAATGATAAATGTTTTAAGATAAAAAATGAATAAAATAAAATAAATAAATAAATACACCCAACAGTCACATACATAGTCCTGACCCCACTCTAAGATCGAGTCTTGTGTCGTGGGTATCAGAAGCTACGAGAGAATTTTTGGCCTCACAAACACCTAGGCCCGTAACAAATACCAAGACAAGACTAGACAAGATAAGAATTGAAGACAAGAGGTAAACTTGTAATGTGAGAAAATTCAGCTAACGATTTTGATGCAATTCTTTTAGTGAGTGAAATACGACAAAATAAAGAGGTCCAATAATATCTGCTTATCCCCTAACCTCTTCTACACAATACTAGGGTACGTACTTAATTCCCTTGAATATTTGTAAAATTTGGACCAATTCAAAATTTATTTTCCGTCCATTAAAATATATTTGGAGACATAACAGCTCAAAACTGATTGATCCAGTTGTCAGCACATTAACAATCGCAAATATCACACGCAGAAACAAACAAAACATCTACAGGCCATTCGGATATTTTCCGCATGGGGATCGAACCTTGTTCTATACTGTTTTACTACTTTGTTTTTACTTCAAGATAACAAGGAAAGTTTTGAGCTCCATTTATGTTCTTTACTTTGTTTTATGTTTATTGACACTAAGATAATCTTTATAGTTTCTTGCGGTTCATTTGTAATAGTAAATTATCATACATAAACTCACGCCTTTAACCCAGAAGGGGTAGCAGAGGCGCCACTGGGACACCCACATTTTGCTTTGTATACCGTCCCACGATGTGATAGAGGGCGAGCCTACCACCATATCAGGCACAAATTCGTGACTCCGGGCTGATAATGAATAGAAAAATCCAATAGTACTGCTCGACCCGGGATTCGAACCCGCGACCTCAGCTTTGTAATCGTAGCGTACTAAAACTACGCCACCGAGGCAGTCGTAAATTATTAAAATTTAGAGTATAAGCAATATCTTAGTAATTAATAGTAATATAAAAATCAAACGCATAATAAATAATATGTACCACTGCAGAGCACGACCCCCGCTGGAGAACAGAGATAATTATTTTAATTAAAACTTTAGTACTGTACAATGTAATTTGTCACTCATTTTGTTTGCAGGCTAGCATAATAGTGTCTTTTTATTTTTTATTTAAAATAATGTTAAATGGCGAGACATAACCACCTCTAACTAGTCGATACTCTTTTAACTGCACTTTACTTAGCATCAAGTCTAGCCCAGTTACTTTTCCAAACTAGAAAAAATTACGTATTGACATATTAATCTCAAAACCCTTTCAAATTTCAGTAAGTTGAATAAGGGTACGACTTCGAAAGTCAGAGACAGATGTCGTGACCGTATTTGCATAGCTAGAGACCTCTGTTATTGATTCAACTAATTATAATAGATATGTCAGTGTTTGTTTGTCTGTAATTAACCTTTGCATGTAATTAATATTGATCAGCCCTTAATTAAACGGTCTCATTCGATGGGCGTTTTAAACGATGTAGCTGAGCTAGGGTTTATTTATTAATTCATTTCTTTGTAAATACTTCATTGTACACGACACAAATTATCACAAACAAAAACATAAAGCGTATAAATATGTGTAACAATCGGCAGTCTTATCGCTGTCTGCGATTTCTTCCAAACAACCTTAAGATGGACTGAAATGAACAGAAGCACGGAAGAAATGAGTGGTCACATCATAGGGAAAAACAATAAAAAGAATACAAAATATAAAAGTGATGAGGAAACAAATATATCTAATAATAGATTTAGCCTATCAACACTGACCCAGTGCGAATTGTTAGATTTTATATTTTCCATTTGTAACAAAAGATCGATCTGTATTTCTTATCTTAAAGATCGATTTGTATTTCTCCATGACTCACATACAAGATCCCTGAGGTCGTCAGAGAGCCTGGAGTTGAGAATGCCCGTGCACTCCACCACCTTTATGGATAAGTCGTTCACCGTGGAAGCTGTCCGATTGTGGAACGCACTACCAGTTGCGGTGAGACGGGCACGATCAGTAACATCTTTCAAAAAGCTGGTGAAGGATCACTACCTTTCTCCCTGAATTGTCACATTGATGAGGATAACTTTTCCTACTTGTATGTACTTGTACGATATTATATTTATATATATATGTATGTATGTATGTATGTATGTATGTATTTTGTATTTATGTGTATGTGTATTTACGCTTTATTTTGTATATATATATTTGTATATACTACTTTACTTTATTTTATTACTTGTAGCTATTAGATTATTTGTATTTGATTTATTATTCAGTGTTACTTCTATCTCTTACACTTTAAACTGCCCTCTGTTAATCCTTTTCAAAAATCCATCCCATGGTTGTCTGTAGGATATTGCCTTTGAGCGATAAGACCGCCAATTGTACTTTTTATGTATGTGATTTTCTTTTTATTTGTATTTTTTTGTGTGTGTGCAATAAAGTGTATATAAATAAATAAATAAATAAATAAAATATGGTGATGAACACATGTAAGCTATTGGTACGTTTATTATGATTATAAGTCGTCTTCTTGACCTTCTATCACAGAAAGAATACTACTACAGGCTTTCACAAAAATATCTACAGCGAGCTGTTGGAAGCCGTATGCATCCAGCTAATTCCTGCAACCTTTGTTACATCCCCTGTTACATTTATTTATTTTAATACATCAAATTGCAAAACAGCGGGTGACTAAAAAACCTTGTAAAGGTAGCTTAAATACACAGTTTTCAACACTATATTTTCCTGTACTGAAAAACGGTGATTTAATTACTTGCACTCCCATAACTCATACAATTAAAAGCGGGAAGTGTTTCCTGATAACTAAGGTACACGAATATGACAGTCTCGACTGACACGACACACATACCACAACATAAATTGTCAAAGCTTGGGCTGCGAAGCGTGAATCCATCTTACGGAAGGATACACGAAGGACACTGTGGAAAGTACGAGGAATGGAGCTTTGTTTCATACACGTTATTGTAGTATCATATTTAATATTTGAAAATTGTGCATATAAATTTTCAACTATCTAGTTTATTCTTTACTAGGGGTACAATATCAAAAATGCAATATAGAAGTATCTATAGAATGATGCAAGAAGCGACCTAATAAAGGTTTAAGGAAGTAGCTGGATGCTAGTCGCTTCCAACCGTTAGCCAAGGAAATTCTCGGGGAGGCCTAAGTACGGATTGAACTTTTTATGGCTAAGATATGACAAGAACAAGTGTCGGTCTAGTCGATCGCAATAATATCAGCCCATAAGGAAATTCAATATCCACCTTGGATCGGAAAATTCTCTATGCAATTTTACCATCGAACACAGCTTCATGATACAAATAAAATAAAAAGCAACCCACCCCGCGTGCTGCAGCAAGTCTCACAACAAACGCGAAGACAGCATCTGATCCGACAACAATAGGGTTCATTATTTCAAGCGAGTCATCTTTAAACAAAGGTCACGGGAGCACTGTACAGGATGCTCTTGCAGGGTATTGTTAGCTCAGGTGTTGCAACGCAGCTGGGGGTGTTAGAATTATAACACCCTTTGTTAGGATTTGTTTTGTTACATTAGTGCTGTGTAATGTCGAACAAAATGGCACTGAGGGGTGGAGTATAGGATTTTTATTATTTACATTTATTCATCAGATGGTTTGTATTGCACAGCTTATAAAGAGACATTTAAGATCAATTTGATTCAGTTTAAAAACGAATACATACATTAACTCACGCCTTTTTCCCAGAAGGGGTAGGCAGAGGTGCTACCAGGACACCCACCTTTCGCCTTGTATGTTGCGTCCCATGATGTAATAGGGGGCGAGCCTATCGCCATATCGACCACAAATGCCTGACTCCGGGCTGATTATGAAAAGAAAAATCTAATATCACTTTGCCCAACGCGGAATTCGCACCCGAGACCTCAATTTTATAGTCGTACCGTAGTACATATACGCCACCGAGGCAGTCGAAACGAATAAACGTAAAAACGAATAATCACATATATATCCCTGAACAACGGACATGCAAGGCTTACATTTCTGATTTGGTGGTCAAAATCCTACCACTAGCTAACATATAAATACTACCTCTTTACTAGACCTCGCCTTTCTCATTTCTTTAAGTCAAATATTCTTAAAAGCCATCAAGATACATTTTTGCGACGAGTGTTGTAATAACATCTAGCTGTATAATAAGATGGCATTGTAGCCTGTAGAGTGCATTTAATAATCGGGCATCACAAAGCTTACTCAATTTTACAATAACACATCAAAATATATTATGGGCAGATTTCCGTTCCTTTGTTACATAAAATGTCTTTTACTTATTATCAATTAGCTGGATTTTTCTAGCGTGGGTGACTCTGAATGAATAACTAAAAGGAAAAAGCGGAATATCTTTTGTGTTTATCTTCGCCCGCGTCTTATACCCTTTCTCTTGCGTTCCAGTTGCTGATCGCTTTCTACTGGACATATTGAGACTCAAAATCTTATGACTCAGGTTGGCGAGCGCAGTGGAATGCCAAGCATTGCTTTGTACTTCGTGGTGTTGTTTGGTTGTGGTACTATCCATGAGCGGTCGTATTACTTACCGTCAGGCGAATGGCATGCTCGTCTCGCCATTAATTGCAATAAACAAAAACATACCACTCGTACGTGTTTTATTTAAAGGTTTCATAAGAAATAGCGATACCTTATTAACAGTATTCCAAGACGCACATATTAAAAGAAAAAACTCCAAAGGATTAATAAAAGCAAGCAATTCCTCAGCTCAGAATACACAAAGCAACTTCACTTGATCAACAACACAAGAAACAACCACCCTGTATTACCCGAACAAGCTTGTACCCGACATTATGATAATATGGAACTTTTCGAAGGATTCACGCTTTTAGTTTCCCGAACAGGCCCCCTCCCTACATCCTCTTTGTTAAAACTTCACAATTGCGGGATAACTTCATCCAGCGATATCAAACCTTGTATCGCTGCCATATAAATAGAGATCGCTTTATGTTCCTGATAGCTTGAGCCGGCGGCTTCTAGAAGTTTTTATCTTGTAGTTTCTCTGTGAGCGATGTTTTCAAGATTTTCAGGCTTGGTTTGTATGCAAGCTTTGGGGATGCTTATATTACATTCTAGTTATTTGTAATTTTGGTTACTCACCATAGCGTTCGCGATCATGTATCTCTTTCTTTAAGCGATATTTGTGAATGAAATCGTGTCGCCGGGAAAAAAAACGCATCAACAAGCACAGGAAGCTATTTTCGTATTTCGATTTCTTTTTTTCTTAATGTCCTTTATTAGGTTATTGAAATATACATACCGCCAGTCTATACTTAAGTATGTGTATATAAGAAGTCGTAAACTAAGGAATATAAACGTTGTTGAATGTAGGATCTAATTGGTCAATTATAAAATTACCCATTTAGTAATTTTGACCATGTAATCAGTACTACACCAACTGGATGTTATAATGGACTACCACTAGACATTATTCGGACTTTAGACAAACCACATTAGTTTCGCAAAATAATATAAGTTTCACAAAATAATTGGTACTTCTACATGCTGAACTTAAAATATAAATACTAAAGTCACCTATATTTCTATTAAACCAAACGTACCTACTAAAAAGTCAAAACACAGTTTACTAAAAGCAGAAGATAGACACAACTGGAAGTTTGCAAGTGATGCAAACACCCACAGTAAAAGCGAGTGTACTCGAAGAAGTTTCGAGATTTAGCTCGCGTGCTCAAAAACACCGGAGTGAACTTGACCAGTGGTTTTATTCGATGTACTGGCTTCCAACTCAAATGTTCTATGTGTATGGTAAAGTCAAAAATATTAAGAGCATAATATAAAGCACGTATCTTGACTAGTCCATCGAATTAATTGAAACTGAATCTAATTCGATTAGTTCTTAATAAAGCCACTCAGCGTTTTGTATACTGATCACAACTCAAACGGTATTCACGTAACTATTCCGTGTATATAGCAGAGCGACCTTTGTCTATCGCAACTCATGGACGAGAATCAGTGTTAACTAGTGACGTAATTCGCATTTGATATTAAATACAAGTTTAAGTAAGATTTTTTTTATGATGATACAATGAAATGACGACACAATACTTTATGATCAGTGCAGAGCAATCTATTTGAGAGCTTCCGTGGCGCAGTTAGTTAGAAGCCGGCTGTGAAACGAGAGGCCGCGGGTTCGATCCCCCGCAACAAGAGAAATGTTTGTGCGGCCACAAATATTTCTTTCGGGTCTGGGTGTTTGTAAGACCGAAAAGTCTCTTGTAGTTCTGATACCCTCGACACAAGACTTAATTGATCTTAATGTGGGGTTAGGACTATGTATGTGACCGTTGGGTGTATTATTTATTATTATCTATAGAGAGGGATAGTTATCTCTCGCATAATTATACCAGCCTGGTTTAAACTGGACGTAGGCTATACCCGATAAGCAACAGTCTTGGCTGCACGGCAAAATAGCTCTTGTTTTGTAAAATTATTTAATTCACTTTATCCAGAAGGGGTAGGCAGAGGTGCTACCAGGACCTCAGCTTTGCAATCATACCGTAGTATTACTGCGCCACCGAGGCAGTGATTAACATGAATAGTAACAAACTAACATCAAAAGATAACAAGACATGGCTTATACCCACCAGAGTTACATAATTTATGCTAAAACAAATATTTTATTAAACACCTAGTAAATGCAGAGCAACATCACTAACCCTCAGTGTAGCGACGTGCGTGCTCCA
Organism: Deilephila elpenor; assembly: GCA_949752805.1. Lineage (NCBI taxonomy): Eukaryota > Metazoa > Arthropoda > Insecta > Lepidoptera > Sphingidae > Deilephila > Deilephila elpenor. The sequence continues at coordinate 14,384,767 of OX457097.1, read as the reverse complement.
AATCAGATGCAGATCGTTTATTGATTCTCCTTGTGTTTCCCTACACATTGTTATACACAAATCTCGAGCGCTTATACACGAAATATTCTAAATACTAGAAGGAAAACATCTTGAGGATAATCATACCGTAGAGATTGTGCAGATTGTTCTATAGTTTTGTATATCATCATCATCATTATCAGCCCGTTGCAGTCCACTGCTGGACATAGGCCTCTCCCAATGTGCACCACACAGCCCGACCTGCTGCTTTATGCATCCAGTCGTTGCCGGCCCTTCTGTGTCATCCCATAAAATCTAGAAGAACAACAGGACAGAACAACCTGGCGTACATTAGATGAGGCCTACACTCAGCATTGGGTGGATACATAGTCTGAAGAAGAAGAAGAAGAGATTGTGATAAGATTTTCTATGGTAGATGAAGTCCACCGACCCGCATTAGCCCAATGTGGTGGACATTGGGCCAAGCTATCATTGACTGGAGACCCGTGCTTATCAGTGTTATTAGATTTTATGGGTTTACACAGAAGGGCCGGCAACGACTGGGTGCATAAAGCAGCTGGCCGGGCTGTGTGGCGTACCTTTGGAGGGGCCTATGTCCAGCAGTGGACTGCACCGGGCTGATAATGATGATGGTAAAGAAAACTATAGTACAATCTTTACAAATATGCCGATAGTTTCTTCATTCTCCTTGTTTCTTTACTTCACTGTCATACACAAATCTTGGGTGAATATTAAGGGCCAATAACACAAACTAACTTTGACTATAACTTTGACTTTGAAAACGTCAATCCTATACACTAGCAACGTCAAATACGTCTCAAATGTATGGGATTGACATTGTTAAAGTTAAAGCTATGGGCAAAGTTACTTTGTGCATTTGAGCCTTAGTTACTTCTCTGTCAAGTTATGTATAGATTTAGGGCCAGTTGCATAAACTAACTTAGACGATAACTTTAAAGACAATGTCATCGCCATACATTTGAAATCTCAAGTTAGTTTATGCAACTGGGCCGCAAACATTTTATGGTAATATTATAAATAACAATTACAAGAAGTTCAAATGTTGAGTTTTTGTATGGCGCTGGTACTATTTCTGCTAGGATAAATGATTATATGGCTTAAAGATATTTGTCCAGGCCAGTGCGTTTGTGTATGTGGTGTTTATAAAGGCAAGTTTAAAATTTTAATATGACATTTTGAGTTTCCAGATGAATTGAGCAGATCCTTATCTTTATGATACTGGTGGTAGGTCTTTCATATGTGAGAGGCCGCCTGGGTAGGAACCACTGCAAAGTCTATTTATCCCGCCTTACAGCAGTGTAAATGCACTGTCGTGTGCCAGTTTGAAGGACATTGTAGCCAGACTAACTAGTGGATATATTGAGACTTAACATCTTATCTCAGTGGAATGCCAAGCATTGCTCTGAATCATGGTGTTGTTTGGTTTAATTACTGTAAATGAGCGGTCATATCGCTTACCATCAGGTGAATGGCATGCTCGTATCGCGAAAAAAAAATCCATATAATTAATTAATGTGTAAGAATACATTTATATGTATTCCTTGTTGTTTATTATCAAAGTTATTATGTAGGTTGATGATAGTTTCGTCAATATTGTTACAATCTTGTTTTTCAACACTGTGTTTTAGCTCTGAAAGGCAAACTAGTTTCATTTATTCACATTTATATGTTTACTTTCTGTTACATGGTTCGTAAATAATATAGAATTATCTCTATCTCTCAACGATTTCAAATAATGTTTTCTTATTCACACAAACCTAGATTATGCTAAACCTTCTTTTTCTATTTTTTTAGTTGTTCTTTATGTAGCATCGGATTATATTCGCAAACAAAATATTGCAGCGATGAACCTGAGGTGAAAAATAGTTAATAACTTACTTATGTTTTCAGTTAAGCGACTGCGAACAAAGTTTGGAAACCCGTCCAACTGAGAGAAATTATAGATATGGATTTCAAAGGATTGTGAAGTCTACCAACACATAGACCTAAACTTGAACACCTTTTTATTGCGCAAAAGACGCGTGCTTACCAGTAGTATATTATAAATAAATACATCCAACAGTCACATACATAGTCCTGACTCCAGACTAAGATCAAGTATTGTGAAGTGGATATGCAAGACTGCGAGAGACTTTTCGCGCTCACAAACACCTAGACCCGAAACAAGTGTACTTGTGGTTCACACAAGCATTTGTCTCGGTGCGAGGATCGAACCCGCGGTCTCTCTTTTTACAGCCAGAGTCAAACCAGCAGCGCCACGAAGGCTGTCGATATTATGGGCTGACAATGTATATTCAATCTAAAATACTTCAAAAAGTGCATTATAGTGATATATCTTAAATCTCTAAAAGACTAGATGGATAACTATTAACAACTCTGTTATCATTGACCTTTACTACAGTTACAACTAAAACGTACTGCCAAAGTACATTTGCTCTAACTTCTGTAATGACCCTTTCATCTTCAACTCTTTATTAGACCTTTCGCCACAATTAAAATAAACAAAACTAGAAGAAGAAAGAATTATCTCTGTAAGTCTGATGGGACGTCTGCTCAGTAAAAATAGGCCTCGAGACAAAAGTACCGGGGTCCTAAAAGTTTAACAGTTTGATATAGCAATACGCTTATATTATTGAGGGTCTTCAGCATTACGTTTTCTTTGTGAAAGTTTTCAACGGCTTCCAGGCTACTTTTATTCTCAGTACTTTATTGTTCTGAACTCAATTTGCCTTTGTTTTGTGAGATTTTTGCGATAGGACCGCGTTTTGTAGATTCACGATTAAGAATCTAAAAATTATATAGTGATTACGAATATGATACTTACACAACTTATTTATACAATCTAGAAACACTATTTTAAAATACCAGGCTGATAATTGTTATACATTGATGACGATGATGTAAGTTTAATTCATGTTTGGTTTTTCGAAAGTTAAATTACAATTATTGGTCATACGATTAATTTAGACATAGAATATTTTGTAGAATGGCAGAATCATTCGTTATCAATTTAACGTACCAGTTTTTATGGCAACAATTAAAATACGCATGAAGTATATAAACATGTTTTATTTGATCGACACTACCCTATATAACACAGTTACCAAACCACAATACATCTTAATAGTATCATGGTATAATAATCCACACAAATGGCTAACAGACCTGGCAACACGCAAACCTGGCTCTAATTGCGTCAGGTAATCTCACTTGGCTCAGTTAACTGGTTCACTATCCAAATCTTATCCTTGTTCGAACCTGGAAATGTAATCCATAGTTTGACTAATATTATACACGTAGCTTCATAAGTGAACATTCGAGGCAATTAAACTACAGGCTTTTTTATTTGATAGAGTAAGCAGAGCTAAGTGCGTGGTGGCCAGACGCGGCTGCCTACATGTTCACGGTGGTCGCGGGTTCAAATCCCAGGGCACACCTCTGACTTTTCGGAGTTATGTGTGTATTGATAGTCAATCACCACGGACTTTAACGGTGAAGGAAAACATCGTGAGGAAACCTGCATACCGTAGCGATTTTAAAGAATTTCCACGGTATGTAAGTCCGCCAACCCGCACTAGGCCAGCGTGGTGGACTATAATTATGGCCTAACCACTCTCAATCGATTCTCTCGATTGTAGAGTAGGCCCGTGCCCTGCAGTGGGACGTATATGAGCTGATATAGATAGATATAGAAGCAGAGCTCGAAAGACTGCCTCGGTGGCGTAGTAGTACTACGGTACGACTACAAAACAGAGGTCTCGGGTTCGCATCTCGGGTCGGGCAATGTGATATTGGGTTTTTCTATTCATTATCAGCCCGGAGTCAGGAATTTGTGCCCGATATGGCAACAGGCTCTCCCCCTATCACATCATGGGACGGAACATACAAGGCGAAATGTGGCTGTCCTGGTGGCGCCTTTGCCTTCCCCTTCTGGGATAAAGGCATGAGTTTATGTATGTATGTATTTAGGCAGAGCTATAAAGAAAGTACCAATATACGTATAGGTAAAATATTCATCACCATCTTCAGCCACAAGAAAACAAAATCTTGGAACCTGTATAAAGTTGTTAGTCTATATTATGGGTAACGCAACGAACACATGGTGGATATCTTCTAATACGATAGTAAACTATCTTTAAGTTTCGCACGCGTCTAAAATTATTCAAAAATATCATCACCGTAATTATTATTGTCCATAAAATATTATGCTACGTACTGAGAATTTTATTGAAAGTTCTGTTCAACAAATTGTAAGCATGACAAACCCCACTTACGTATATCAAAGCATGGCTAGTCTAAAATCAAATTTCTTTGTCGAAATAAATCAATTTACAACACATCAAATAAAGTCTGAAATATTAAATTTATCTTTGAAACATTTTTCATGACTCTCGCTCGTCAAATTTCCATATGAATGATTGAAGATAAGCATAATTCAATTTGAAAAATCGTAAAAAGTTTGTCAAAAGTCTATAGTGATATCTCTCGCGCCAGCACTTACGAATATTTATTCACACTTCGTTTAAAGAATACGATAAAGAAAATATATTCGTGGTTCATATCGCTCCGAGTACGCAACTAATAAGAACGACAATGTAAACTGCATAATAAATTGCGAATCACCTCCCAGCGAGTATTAAATCCAGCGCAAATCTTCAAAAGAAAACCGAGTCAGAATTACAATATTCCAGACGTACAAATCCGATATTTCCATATGAAAAGGGGAAAATAAGTTATATTTTGTAATACCACGAATTCCTCGCCCGAACTGACGATGCTGCCCACGTCATTACAAATATTGAAAACGATTTCAAACGTTGCGGAGTTTATTCAATGGTTTTCTTAAGGGTAACTCGCTTCCCCCCTCATTTCCTCTCGTTTGCCGGGCCACGGGATTTTCTGTCTTATTCTTTTGATAAAAAAATATCTTTGAATTCAACTTCCTATTTGGATTTTTGATTCAATTTCGCTTGCTCGTTCCTAATTTGATTCCATTTGAGTTTGCAGTGGTGGTGCGTCTGGTTATTTAAGGATCCTTTTTTTTGCATATTCCTTCCTTCTTTTCCTTTTTGACGACATAATGCGAGCTGAATCGAAAAAGCAAACATTGTTCGTCTTAGAATAAAAATTGGTTCCCAGAACTGCAAATCTACATACAAGCCTGTGTAAGATCAAATTTCTGTCTCTATTCTAACTGGTCCCACGAATGAATGACTGAAGCAAATTGATACAGGCCACAGAGGCTTTCTTGGACTGCGACCTACCAGGAATATATTAGAGCAATTTGATCAAGATTGCTTGACGAGGACCGAACGAGTAACTGTGTTGAGAACGGTGGGCATCTGCAACATGGCGGTATTGTTTCAAAACTGTCTAAGTCTGTTCGGATTGGTTTTAAGGTTCGAGTTTTTGTATCATAATTTTTCTGAATCAAAATCTTATATCGCACACTACTAGCTTGTGGTAGTGACACCCAAATGTCTAATTGTATTTAGCGCCAATATTTAATTGCTGTGGAAATCATTACATTGTAATGATAAATAAGGTAAAAATTGTCTATATTATTTTTCACAAGAATATCTTTGCTTACATAAATATTTTTGTCAATGGTTTGTTAAACCCGCAACACCTTTCTTCAAAATAGGTTTCTTCTTACAGCGCCATTAAGCTTGAAATAATTTTCTTTTCATTTACACACGCATTTTTATTGCATGGCCCTCCTCTATCATAGTTTTAACAACATAAATTACCATAGACTCTCAGAAATTGAAAATATTGACTTACATACCACTGTCCTCCTTGAGTATACCAAGGAATCAAACACCAAACAGGTTTGGTCCAAGGCGCAGCGCACACAGCGGCTCAATTTGCAAGCCGATGCCGTTCCATGTGTATTCAGCAGTCCACGAGATTTACATACGTTCTGATATCGTCTGTTTACTGGCCCGTGCTTCAAATACTTTAATACCTGCCTTTAGCTCGGTTATTGCAAGACTACTGATTCGTATTCGTATTCCACGGGGTGGTTCGTATTAAAGGCTTAATATTTTTTTCTATTTTATGGTTTATGAAATTTAACGTCATCATTTTTCGAGTGAAGTAACAAGTGACTATGAATACAGTACGCGCGTTATAATTGCTACAGGGCTGCCACACAAAGTTCAGAATGGCTTTTCTTACACGTGTCTGTGAAGGAAGGAACTTGCTTTATAAAATTCAACTGCAAATTGATGTAGGGAATGCCGCCTTTCTCCTTTTGCTGTGAGGAGCAGAGGGGTGAAAAGGAGACATGCCATTCGTAGGCACGAAATTATAATAATATAAGATCAATTATACACCCTCGATGAACACGTCTCTTCTACATTAGAGAAATAAATCGAATAGCTTAAACTATAGTCCATCATGTTGGCTTAATGCATCATGAGAGGCATTATAATTATCATAATTACTTCTGTTACAAGGTCTATATTTCACGGCATATCAAATTCAAAACTTCTTTATTGCTCATTATAAGTTTCATTGAGAAGAAGCCGTAAAGCTTTAAATAATATTACGTTCAACATTCTCGTGAATTGTGTTCGTTGAAAAAACAAATGGACGCGCACCCTCAGTATAACGTGTTTATTAATTCAGTGTGATTCCAAAGGTCATTACTCCTACGCAACAGAAGGCTTTGGATGTACTCCCTTTTACAATGTTTTTACAACGCTATGATACTTTAAGCGAGATATAAGATGAGTCCGCCCCGTGACCACGAAAGCTGTAAAGTAATCGAAACGCCGAGAAGTTAAAAAATGAAAAAATTAAACCAAATCGTGATAAAATCCGTATAATATAGTTTTATTTCAATGAGATATAAGAACTCATGAATGACTAGCGACTTATCTATGCTCTTAGCAATGTCGACTTTTGTGATGAGGTAATCCAATATTTCTGAAAACACATTTCTGGAAACCATGTATTTGTATTAAAAAAACTAAAAAGGAAGCTACTTAACCCGGAAATTTAATCTTAGATGTTGAAGTCCGATTGCAAGCTGGAATTATGCGAGTAAGAAAATGATAATATTAGTGCTGGAATTAAAAAATACTATAAATTAAACTTCACCAAATGTCCCCACCAACAACATAATTGATGTTGGTAGCTAACTATCTGTACCCCACAATGCGCCCCCATTTATTACGTATTCAATACGCGTCATATTTATGCGCCATTAAAATCGGAGGCTGGTCTTTGCGAAAAAAAGGATTAAATTCCCTTTTGAAAAGCAAGTCCCGGGCAGAGACTAGAAATTGAATGTTATTACGACGTCGGCTTAAATTCGTCGCGTGCTGGACGTGGCTCTGTCAAATAAGACTTAGAAATAAACCCCATACATCGCTCGCACTACAATAATTATGTTTTGTCAGTAAGATAGGACATAGGGATCTATCTTATAGAAAACAGTCTTCCCTCTCCTAACGCGCTGGCAACGCACCGTACCTTGAGTGTTGTAGGTGTTCATGAGTGACGGTAATAATTCATTTTCCGATGAGCGGCATGCTTTTTTACCCGGTATTTAATAATAAATAGTCTTTTCAGAAGAGGATAATAATTGTGAAGACCAAAGTGAAGAGGTGACGACTCTTTTAACTTCCTACTTTGACAAAATTTCCACGATTCTCTAAAACTCATAAGCCTAGATTTTGAATATATTACAGACACATTAACACATGATGCAAAAGTTTAGGACCGTAGCAAGATCCGAATAGTAAAGAAACTGACAGCAAAACTAGAATTAATAAAAGTATTGTTAGTTTTCATTATTAATGTATTCATGTGTTACCAACATATTAAACTTAATATTCATGAAAAACGAAAATGAAACTTCCAAACACCAAATCTGTGGCTCTTGTGATGAGTGATACAAGTCGAAATCATCATTTTACAGGAGAGCAAAAACAAGATTTAAAAAATTCTCGTTCCTAAACTAAATGTGCTAGATTAAACTTGAATACCTTATTTTGTGGGGAAAAATGATTTCTTTCATTGTGCGTTTTAGGTTTTTTGATAAATATTATGTTTAAAAAGTAATTCACGAGAAACCTGTGAGATATACCTCGGCTTATGAGTAACATGTGCAAAAATGTTGTGATAAATAATATAAGTGTAATTATATTACGTCGCACCTAAATACTTTGTTTAAAGTGCTTTCGTGTAAACTGATATACAAAAGTTTACAAAATGTAATAACAAATTTGTATGAGTTCCTACGATAATGTTGCTCAAACAAAAGATAAAGGTATAATCCGTAAGATTATGTTTTTTTAATCCGCAACCCCCTAATTTCATAAATTACTCGAATAGTATCTGTTTGCTAATATTCAAGTCTATTGAAAATAAGTGTTAAATGATACAAGTCAAGTTATATCTCTCGTTAAAATTATATTATGTAATGTGTAAATAGATACAAGTTTCATATTATTAAATAATCAACTTTGTTGCGATGTTTTTAATAATAAATAAAAGGTACGATGGGTCTCCTATGCATTACCGCATAGTATAAAAATCCCTTAACTGTTAATGAATAAAATAATAATAATAAATCAAATTTAGTCAAAAATAACTGCTTGATTTAGCAACTCAATCAATATGGAGTTTGGTGTAGATAAAGGTGCGGTTATCCATGTCAAGCGAGGCGAGGTTGCAGTCTCTGAAGACATAAATGTCTCAGAGACTATAAAACTCAGATCTCTTTCGCAGACGGAAACCTATAAGTATCTGGGTATGCCTGAGGGTCTAGATATTATGAGTGCAGACGTAAAACAATCGATGGAGGAGCGTTTCTTTAGCCGCCTGACAAAAGTTCTTAACTGTTTTTTATCAGGTGGAAACAATATTCGTGCGTTTAACGGTTGGGTTATGCCTGTACTTATGTACTCTTTTGGCAAACTCAGATGGACTCAGACGAAATTGGACGCCCTGGATCGTAAGGTCCGGACTCTACCAAATGCATATCGTATGCATCATACAAGTTCGTCAGTGATGAGGTGGTGCATCCCGCAGAGATATGAGGGCCGAGGCATTCTTAATGCTAAGGATCTGCATAATCGTGAGGTGTGCGATCTAAGGGAGTATTTCCATCACAGCTACGTAGATAGGCATAGGGTTGTAGTTATAGTGTGTAAAGTATTTACCCAGTTCTCATTGGCGAATGAGAACTGGCGGAAGCCTTTGGTGATGAGCGTTTAAGATCGCGAGGAAGTATGGAAGAACAAAGAGCTGCATGGTCCGTTCTATCGGCCCTACACGGGCCTGAAGTGGACCGGCCTTCATCTGTAACTTGACTACGTTTTGGTAACTTCTGGGGAAACTGAGTGTTTTGCTTTTGCAATCGTGGACGAAGTTATTAAGACTATAGAAAATACATCCTGAAGGACGGTACGGTCGACATTTGTAGGGCATGGCAACGTCCTGGCGAGCCAATGAGACATGTAACTTCCGGTTAGTCGTATCTTGCTAATGGCGAGTACTTGCATAGACACAACCTACAAGCCAAGATCATACATCAGCAAATCGCTCTTCGATATGGACTATTGTGACTCTTGAAGTGCCATATTACCAGTATGTTTCCCAACCAGTTCTTGAAAATGGTCATTCAACGCTGTATTGGGATCGGTCTGTTATCACAGATAGGACTATTGCTGCCAATAAGCCTGATGTTGTGATAATAGATCGATTGACGTGCCGAGCAATACTTGTTGATGTTACCATACCGCATGACGATAACCTCTTTAAAGCTGAAAAAAAACAAATTGTCTAAATATTTAGATTTGGAGCACGAGCTTACTGACATTTGGAATGTAGACTCAACAATTATTGTCCCGATTGTTGTTTCTGCACATGGACTGATACCAAAGAGCCAAGACCAACATCTCCAAAAGCCGTTGTTGGTCGTTGGGTCAAGAATCAGATCCAAAAGGCAATATTGCTGGACATACCACTCATAGTGAGGATGTTCCTTACTTTGTATCCCTAACCACTGCACCGGTGGCTTGGGACTTGCGCCTCGCCACCAAAAGGTTAACTATTTGTTTTATACTTTTTAAAGTAATTTTTTTAAATGTAATATGAATGTACAAAAATGTAAAAAAATCTTACAAAATAAACACAATTACAATAAATTAACTTTAATAAAATGTAGATTCAAAACTAATTTAATTAAATTACAATTTCTTAAGGCACAGTTTTAGCACAATTATTAAAAACTTAGACTGCCTCGATGGCATAGTTGTATTACGGTACGGTTACAAAGCTGAGGTCTCTGGTTCGAGTCCCGGGTCGGGCAAAGTGATATTGGATTTTTCTATTCATTATCAGCCCGGAATCAGGAAATTGTGCCCGATATGGCGATAGGCTCGCCCCCTATCACATCGTGGGACCGAACATACAAGGCGAAATGTGGGTGTCCTGGTGGCGCCTCTGCCTCTCCCTTCGGGGATAAAGGCGCGAGTTTATGTATGTATGTATGTATGTATTAAAATCTTATAACGTACTTTTATAATATGAATGGTAAAGGTCTCTAATCTCAATAGCATAGTGTCATATACTCAAAAGTTCGAAAACGATGCAAATAATTTTTAAACTAAGAAATAACACAGATGAGTATTATACAAATACTACATTAAGAAAACATGTAAAAATCATTCCAGAACAGTTGGAAAAGAATAAGGAGTTTCTTTCCATTTGTAAATCAAAGATAACTTGAGTGAAGCAGCAGTAATATTGATAAATAAGATTCTTATTTTACATTTTTTTGTATGTGGTATTCAATAAAGAATTTATAAATAAATAAATAAATTATGTACCAATACCGTTTTGACAACTGCCATTTTTCAATAAAATATACAATAATAATATAATATTTCTGACAGCTACGTAAAAATTTTAGTTTTCATATATTTACCTTGGATATTGTATCTGATGATGGAATATAATATTATAATAAATCATATTTATAGTACAAAAGTATTATAATATTATATTTGGACATTTGAATTATTGGTTCTGTTGTATTTAAATCAATATACTCGTAATAATGTATTGCCGCGCATAATTGTCTCACTTAGCCCATCTTATTCGATATAAAATATTTTTGTAATTTGTTTGAGTTGTAGATACAACTTGATTTGTATTCGTATGCACATAAAATAAAAAATTCTGTAGAATGATATATGTCGAGATGTATCACTTAGCGCTTCCAAATCAAAAATTCACATTTGAATTGGTAGGTACATGTCGAGTTGTACCCTAGTCAATATTGGAAAAAAATGGTTCAAAGTGATATAACCCTCAATATATCAATATTCACGTTAAATGCACTGAAAAAAATATATGTGAAAATAGTTATAATTGTACTTATACCAGTATCCACAAAAACTGCGTATTAATCGATTACAAAAACGAGTTACAACTCGAAATATATCAATATTCACGCAATTTTTGCCAAAATACCAGCACTTGTATCACTTTACACAAAATTATCTCCGTAACTATAGCAGATAGAAAATCGTGAGTTAGACCAAAAAAAAGGTTATTTTTTTCTCATCATTTCTATATAAAAAACTCAAAAAGGGTATAACTCGAGTTGTATCACTTGTAACAAGAGCCACAGAAATAGCTGTCAGGCTCGCGCGTAACTTGACCCAACTTGTCACATAACCCAAAACTAGCGAAATTCATTCAAGTATTATGAACTTCCAGTAATTCTTTATCTCAGGCCAGCCGGGTTCCCTTCGCGAGATTTGCATGTGAAACGCTCCGAGCTACCATCGGTCCGTACACGAGAAATTATTCAGTTTTGAATTTGTGTTTATTATTTTTGTATATTCCCCTAACTGTGTCGACGCGGTGTGTTTGAAATTGAATTCGATGGTTGGCTATTTTCATTGGATGAATAAATCACCGTCTTAGTTTTTTTGGAAGCGTTCTGTTATTTAAAAGGATTTTGGTTAAAAAATATAACACATTTTTGCCTCACTTCTGTATCACTTTGTATATGCAAAGGAGTAGACAGAGGTGCTACTAGTATCAAACATATACATCTTGACGTTTTTTTTCATTAAATAAATACACCTAACAGTCACATACATACATTAAGATCAATTAATTCTTGAGTCGTGGGTATCAGAAAGTACAGAGACTTTCCGATCGATATTACATTTGTGGACCTCAGAAACATTTTTCTCGGTGCGGGGATCGAACCCGCGGCCTCTCATTTCACAGCCGGCATCTAATTAACTGCGCCACAGAGGCTGACGTGCAATTCAATTATTAAATAAGATATTATTCTTCCAAAAAAAAATTGCACTAACAATCAACATTACTCCAACTTCAAAGACGTAATATACATAAACTATGATAATAAAAAATACAGTGAAATCGATAAAAATAATCCAATATTACTCAAAAGTTAAACATTTTCAACGCTAATCCGTACTAAGTGTCTGTGTAACCAACCAAGTGACAGCAAGTCAGTGAGACAGCCGAGGGCTTGTATTAACTTGTCATGTTTACATCACATGCTGATAATCTCGACGTGGTCGGGTGGGCGGGACGATTATGTTCCATTAGATCTTTTATTTATTTATTTACCTTTATTGCACAAAAAGAAACATTTACAGTAAATAAATGGCATAATAATAGTATATGCCTTATCACACTAGGCAATTTCTTAAATAGTTCATTTTCTAGGCAATTTATTATATACAGGTTTAATATTTGTACAAGGGATTTTTCAGTTGTGAAGGATTTTGTCGTATAAAATTATTGTCCAATGAGCTGTGTATTAGCAATGTGGAGGACAACGTATGCTTGGACCTCTGTTTTGATGGGCTGAAGTCCTGAAATCAGCCAGCTGTCTGGACGTCATCAATATATGAGAAGCAATGGTCCTAAATTGCCAATTTATTTCAGCTTATCCTTATTTTCAGTAGTGAACGAAAGTGAAGTAACCGTTATTTAATTCACAATTTTATTGAATTGCAAAAAATCTCATATTTATTTATCAACTACTATATTTACTTGAACAAACAATGGGGGCCTCACACGTCGTTAACTTTTAGCTTTTTTTTTACATTATTAAATAAAGGAACCATCGCGATATTGCTTTCCATTATACGCCCCACTATCAAAGTACAAGTGATAAAAAATAGCCTTTGTAGCGCATTGAGAACTGTAAAAGCTATACGTTCTCGCAATGAATAAATCATTTTTGGTAGAAAACTACTTCTTAATGTATACGATACATTCAAATGCATTGCGCGGAATTCACAAGTATTAGAAGGAGAGAAAGATTTCTGTTTCGAGAATCCTTTGAAATTGTACATGAATTTCATTTTGTTTTGTATGATTTGGCTGTATCATTTTTATTTTGTTGTCTCAAATGTATGGAGTGTAAAAATATTTCTTGGCGTGAATTTTAAATCTTGCATAAGTAGTTGAAAATAAAGTGTGAACTGTAGTATGAACTTAATTCTCTAGGTATAAAATACACAGTGTGTCACTTTTTCATTGGATTAATTTCATGTACAACAATCATTAAACGTCAGGCAAAATCTTTCTGCAATATGAATAACAAATGCACCAACAAAGCAAGACGTGTAAAAAACTGATTTAAGTGTAGTAGAGAATAAAATAATTATTAATAAAATTCTCAAGCACATAATGCCAATTTTAAATCGGCCACAAAACTGACATCGTGTTCCATAAACCCAGATTCCCTTAGCAAACAACCCATGTTATGTACAGACCGCCTCATCAACGCCAATACATGCCCCTAACGCAATCCAAACATCTTCATATAGAAAACTAATTAGCGAACATAAACACAGCTCGACCCGAGAGCAAACTTACTTAATATAGCGATTAGAGCTAGCGGGATGAAAGTTGCGTTCACTTATCAACTGGAGACGGCTATTGTCAAATTATTGGTTGTGTAGCAAATATGGGATTTCAGTTGTGAATTTTAGGGAGGTTCTAGGAAGTTGATGGATACTGACCGTTTCTAATAGAGTGCTATGGGAATCCTTCGGGAAAGTGTTCAGCAGTGGACTTGCTGAAGCTGAAAATATATTATATGTTTTCCGGTTTTCAAAATATAAATTACTTAGGACTAGAATTTGCACCCGATATTGCAATAGACGCATTCTACAATAGTTCAAGGCAACAACATGGGTCTACCACTTTTATTTTTACTGTAACTTTGACATCAGGACCAGCTTTAATCTTTTTAACCCTGTCTCCTTCAAATTTAAAGCTGTATTGTTAAAATTTGGTACAATAAAAACATAATTAACCGTTACCAACTGCGCTGCAAACTAAATTAATTACTCAAATCTCCAGCGCACGTAGTTTCGTGAAACAAGTTACTTTCACGTGTTTTTTTCGCTGCGACCGTTTTCATCTAGTTTTTGACGCTTTATGTTGGTCAGTTATTTTAATTTTCTTTGGGTGAATTTAATGAGCTCTGCAGTGCACTAATGTAAGACCAAGGTAATTATTTAGACGAGATTGCAGCTGCTCGCATGTTAATGGGTTTGAGGGTGACTTTGTGGCGTACCCAGACTTCAAAATGATATAGATAGTACAAACTTTTGTATTACCGCAGACGCTGAACGCGCAGCCTGCCATCTTCGCCATCACTTTTCAGGTTTTCATCCACTGCAGCACAAAAGCATTTTTGCTGTTGCCTGCGTAGACAGATGACCGAGTCTGCTGAAGACAAAAACTTCTATCTACTATTAACTTGTATTTATTCTAGCTATCACTAATTAATTACTCCATGCAACTTATATACAATTATACTTAAATGCTACATGCATGTATTTTTATTATTGGAAGTAATAAACATACTAAGTAAAAAAAACAAACACAGTATTCACATCACCCACAGGACTAATATTGAACACCCCAAGACCAGCAAAAATTAACTCTCCACCCATCCATCAAAATCGTAAATCTTAGTTATTTACGCTCAAAGAAAAAGACAAACACCTCGAACAGATAAAGAAAACAAAAATATTTTACTATCAACATTGACCGGCCGAACCCGCCTTCTCCCATACCTTCATGGTTCGTTGCAGCAGGACGTCGTGTTATTTATGGGTCGGAGGAGCTAGGTAGTTTTTTTTTACAAAAACCGGCAATGGTCGCAATAAACGAGATTGTTTTACGAACTGTGAAGTTATGAAGGATGGAATGAGAGCCGGCGAAATATCTGGTTTGAGGGAGGAAAGACGGCAGTTCTTTTGTGCGAAACCTGGAAGCACTTTGGGTAATTGAAACGTTTAGTGCGCGACGTTTATGTTCCGCTTGGTTTTTAAAGATTTTCTGTAGTGTGAATGTTTTGTTGCTTTAAACGGGGTTTTATGTTGATTTAAAATTGGGAAAATAAATAATGGTACATTGAAACACAAAATATACTTTATATACCTGTGAATTAAGAATTTTCACTTTAATTTTCTATAAATGAAAGAGTGCATGTGTTGGGTGCTCTTTTCATGCAATAAGCCGACATGATATTTTGCCTAGAGCTAGTGGGCTGGAAAATTAAAGTCGGAAAAGTAAAAAATGTCCGTTCGCTAAGCGAGTTTTTTTTATATATAGAAAATGGAAGCAAATCTTAGAGTAAAAATAGTAGACATGGACGGAAAGGCTAAAATTTTAGCTTGTCACCATCAACTCTTCCGCATTATGTATTTCTAGGGAAATTGTGTACGTCAAAACATTAAACTTATATAAAATTGATTGCGCGACCCAAAAACCGATCCAAGTAACACATATACGTTCCCAAATGAGATTATTTTCATTAAAATACCCATTCGTATTTACGACCAGTTCGAATGGGGTGTATTCAAATCGTATCCCAAAATTCCTTGCATTACCCGTGATCCCGATAATTCTACGGGCTCAAAACTTGTCCCAACTCGGCTTAAGGAAGGCGAGAATCCAAAATTCTTCGGAATGTGGTCTCAAAACACTTAAGCTGATCGTAAGAGGGCGGGAAACTATCCCGCTTGTTTCCACTGGCGAAGTTTTTGAAAGTTTCCTCGAGTAATGCGACTGGCACTGGATTACCAGCTAAGGACTCGTTTTTTGGCGGACATTTGTAATGTAAAAAATTTAGTTTGTTTTCAAGTTTTTAGTGAAGGTAGTTTAGGTAAAGTTAAATATTCCGGGTTGGGATTTGGGTATGGCAGTTGGTAAGTTGCGTTAATTCTCTTTTTTTAATGGTCAATGTATTGCGGCTTAAATAAATAATACATAAATAATAAATACACCCAACAGTCACATACATAGTCCTGACCCCACACTAAGATCGAGTCTTGTGTCGTGGGTATCAGAAGCTACGAGAGACTTCTCGGTCTCACAAACACCCAGACCCGAAACAAATACCTGTGGAGCACACAAATATTTGTTTCGGTGCGGGGATCGAACCCGCGGCCTCTCGTTTCACAGGCGGCGTCTAACCAACTGCGCCACGGAGGCAATACATCCCTGATCCAAGCGTCGTGGATGTTCATGGGCGGCAGTGATCACTTACCATATGAAAGTCTGCTTGTTCGTTTGCCGAACCTATGCAAAAAATAGTAATATTAACAGCAACAGCCTTCAGTCAAGTATATTAATTATTTTCAGTCATTAGTTCAAAATGTAGCAAAAGTTTTAATACCTTATTTGCAATATTGAAATTTTCTTTCTAAATCGAGCACCAGTTTTAAAATTTATATATATTTTCATAGTGAACTGTTTCAATGCATACGTCGATATTACTATAATAAACAGCGTTGTTATATACATTATGTTTGCATCTAAAATTAACAGCATGCCGCACCTCAAATAAATAACAACACGTCACCTATACTATAGGCGCTAAATTCCACAAATTCTCCGGATTCGCCGGCGCCTGGTATCTCCGGTGAGTCCGGGTGTTTACCGGAATAGCCAGTTAAAGACGATATTCGCATAATAGACCCATTTTATTTGGAGATTCAATAAAACGGCTTAGCACAAGTACTGACACGTACCTGAATACGAAAGTAGTTGAAATTGTAGTCCAAGTTTAGTTATAGAGAAATGCCGGGCTTTTTATGTTGCTAAATATTGTAAAAAATATACATATTTGTTACTCTTTCATATACACATGGATGGCACTGGACAGTAGAGGACCGAATTGCATGATTTTCGTAATGGGACAGAATGAGATGCGACAGAAAGGGGGTATAACGGGACGGGACAGGAAAAGCAATATAGTCGACGCCGGACACATTGAGTTTAAATATTAAACAGTTAGCACGCGAAATAGAATGTTGTTAATGTGGACTTGACTCAAAAATCTGCACCCGGGCCAAGCCAGGCCTGACCGCTAGTAAGGAATAAGTAATGCTATCACTTCGCATAAAATCCCAAAGAAAATATCATTAAAACACAAAAATAAACGCTCCACATATCCGAGCAATCCACTTTTACGGCGGCATTTTGGCGAATTTTGCAAAACTCGCCCAAAAAACTTGTAACGTCGCCTATCAATTTTACGATACATATTGGAGCACGCGACATCGCCTCGGTTTACGACGCTGTTTACGATTTCTCGTAAACCGAATGCGTGGCTTTATGTAAGCAATCAATATTACCTGCATTCAGTCACGTCTAGTCAAGGTAACGTTGAGGCTTTATAGTTCTCCACTTGACGTAATCACACACTTGTGTGGGGTATATAATATATATTTTCGACTTTGAGTAACGTGCTGTTATTATTTTGGACGGCCATAGAGTTGTCTCTAGGCATTTAATATATTCTCGGGAAAGAACAATACTTTCAATCCGGTGTGACCTTTGTGGGAGTCATTAAATAAACACAAAAATACATAATTATGTAAAACTATTTAAATAATAGTTGAAAGGAACGCATTCCGAAAAGAACGGTTTTGATACGACACCAAGTTGTTTTAAGGACGAAGCATACCATATTAAGGGAATCGTAAATACTCAGAAGCTTTCATAAAAACTGTCGAAAGGATGTAAATTATATCACTTTGCCCCACCCGGGATTCGAACCCGAAATCAGCGTTGTACTCGTACCGTAGTACAACCACGCCACCGAGGCAGTCTTAAAACATTTTACATCCAAAAGTCCCAAATTCTGCAAACACTTAAACGTACAATAAATAATAAAATCGGTCGGGACGCTCGACTGCCAGCAAAATCCCACTTAAAAAGGAAACAAAAGAATTATTTATCGTCCCTCCCTTTCACCTGTGGAGGAAAAAGTCTCACGACTCCATATTGATACGATGACGTCGAAGGATAAAGGGGTGGGAGAGTGAAAGGGCGCGGGGAGGGAAGGAAGCCCTTTTTAATATCGCCCTACGTTTTGTGACAGTGGTGTCAATTTGTCTGTTTTATTTGTCATCTAGTGATATGGTTCGTGTCGGGTTCGAGTGTGATTTTTGAAACATTTTTCTTTTGTTGATATTTTTTTCTGTATAATATTAATGGTTTGATAGCGTTTGTGGTAGTAGGTGACATAGTTGTTGTCTAGTCGTTTAATATTATCAAATAGATAGGCCAATGGTTTTCAATCAGTTCACAATTTTTTAAATGTGATCCTTTGTTTAATGATGTGGGTGTCCTGGTGGCGCCTCTGCCTACCCTTTCGGGGATAAAAGGCGTGAGTTTATGTATGTATGTATGTATGTTTAATGAATAAATTATATTTTTCTTCTCATTATTATGACTTCCTTTTCGTATATTTCCTAAATGTAATTAATTCTTGGTTAATTCACCCGTATCACATGCATCTCGTCTGCCATGCTCGCGCGCGTGCAATGCAGACTGATTAGGGATTCCGTCAAATGTCAAACATTCGATTAGCCCAACCATGCATCAGAAGCAGCCGGCGTCTGTAACGCAGCCGTGTATTGCTTGGCCACCTTGCACACTGTAGCCATAAATATTGCAAATATGGTAATAATATGGTTTTATTGACAGCCTCCGTGGCGCAGTTGATTAGACGCCGCCTGTAAAACGAGAGGCCGCGGGTTCAATCCCCGCACCAAAACAAATATTTGTGTGATCTACAGGTATTTGTTTCGGGTCTGGGTGTTTGTGAGACCGAAAAGTCTCTCATAGCTTCTGATACCTACGACACAAGACTCGATCTTAGTGTGGGGTCAGGACTATGTATCTGACTGTTGGGTGTATTTATTTATTTATTTAATACACACATAAACGAATGAAGGATGAACGAAGAGTGAAGGATAACCTATGTGGTTCGATGAGACCGGCATTATTGTTTCAACTGGTGAGCGATAACCGGTATAATCAATTTCTCTAGATATATATACCACTATTTATTTATTTATAAACACTTTATTGCACACACAAAAAATAAAACTAAAATTAAATACTTATAAAGTACAATTGGTGGTCTTATCGCTCAAAGGCAATGTCTTACAGACACGCATGGGATGGATTTAAGAAACGGATTAACAGAGGGCAGTTTAAAGTGTAAGGGATAGAAGCTAAAACGGAATAGTATATAAAATACAAATAACATAAAAACAAGTAGTATTTTTTTTGCATAAATACACATTTGTAGCATATATACATCCATACATACACAAAATCAGTCATTCCAGTCAATTTATCGTGTCGGTATATAAAAGATGAGGTTGAAAAAACAGGGCCTGGCATTTCGAGTCCAAGGCATACTCCTCTGCTACCTCTAGGCCAACGCAGTGGTTTAAAAGATAAATACACATACTATACGAGTCAGAACTATTCCTGACTCCACATTGGATACAAATGATGCGTTTTATGTTTCAGGAACAAAAATTACGAGAGATTTTACAGGCTTACAACATCAACACCCCAATAATATAAAATTGTGTCTTAGTTAAGTATGCATCTCTTTCTGAAAATCGAATTCACAGCCTCTTCTTTCACAATAAACTTCATATTTTAGTACACCAAAAAAGTAAGTTATTTTTTTCATATTTCCGATATTATTTCGTAGCCAGCAATCGTCTTACCAAAGGCCTGCGTGTATTATGTGATGGAATACATCGGTTAGTTATTATCTCGGGAAAATGAAGTTCCCTGGGGACAGATGTCATCACGCGTGCGAATCCGTGACAATACCGCAGTCGGTAGTAAAACGACGTATGTATGCTATTGTGATTATGGCACATACGCCCTTTCATCTACTGATTGCTGAATCTTGTATCAAAAGATGAGATATTGTGGGAAGGTTGTGTTCAATCTTTTCAACTGTGTATTGTGTGTATATTTCGAAGTAAACAGTATTAAGGGAAATGCTTGGACCCAAACCGGTGTATGGAAGTCACTAGACACCGAAATGTATAGTATATTTTATTCCTGTTATAGTTTTATTTCAAAGTGGAGATCGAAGTCACAAAGTATTTTTGAAGAGTAGCCCACAGACACAAATACGCAGACTAGGCTAGGATTATAAATGCCATTAACCGAACCAGATTCAAAAATAAACTTAAAGCTTAATTTTTAAATCCAATCCGTCCCGTCGAAGCCACAACACAAACAATTAAAATACTGCACACACCAAATAATTGAGATCCCTGACATATACCGACACCCAGTCCGCGGCAGGTCTACAAAACCGCACCATAAAATGTTCAAATGAAAAACGATTGCAGCGCAAAAACAGGGATAAAAATTTTGACACGTCCAGCAGTCGAGTTCCTAGTGATATAAACAACAAAAACGAGAAAAAGCACTACAATTGTTCGCGAAAGATAAGGTTGGTTGTACATTAAACGTAACTGAACGTAAAATATGAATAGGTTGATGATACGAAATGAAAAGGTTTTCAACGTGCCGCCTGGTGGGCGAATGTAAACGCACTGTTATGGAGTTACTTATCACACCGCGCATTCGCAATAAAATATTAAAATTATGCGCTGACGTTAATGTTGCGGAGCGCTTTTCATTTGCGTATTAAACAACGTAAAAGCCCATTGGTTGGTTCATATACATTGCACATTGTGAGCATGCTGTTTGTGAATATAAACTTTAGAAAAATGAAAATTTAAATTCAGTCGGTTGGCGGTCGTTTCAAACGGCGAGAGAAAACCATATCGGCATGTAATGTATTGTACTGTACGATTGAGTGGGGTTAAGCCATATAGCCCGCCACGCTGGCCTAGTGGCGGATTTTAGATACCGTAGAAATTCTTTAAAATCGCTACGGTATGCAGGTTTGCTCACGATATTTTCTTTTAACGTTATAATGCCAGTAGTATGATTTAAAGTGAACTAATTACCTCAAATTCACGCATTACGCGTCGGTGTGAGAGGGTGCCTCCGTATCGTGGAAACACAACGCAGGCTTCTAAAGGCATTTAGACGGCGAAATGTTTGATTCTAGCTGTTTGTACTTCCAGTTTACTTAGTATTACACGGGTTTGTATTGCGCCGAGCAACTGTTTTAATATGCACGCGAGAACCGCTATTATTATTATTATTTAAATCTTCATTGTACACAATTATAAACAAATAAAAACACAATACAGGAACAATAACACAAAAAGTACAAATAGCGGTTTTATCGCTCTACAGCAATGTCTTACAGACAACCATGCTATTAATACTGATTGAGTAATATGACGCGAACGATGTATCACTATAAAATCTACAAAATATTATATGATTGCCGATAAAGTTCAGATTTTTTGTGGTCAAAGAACATTTGTAACCACTGCCCATGGCGACCACCATGCAGAATGGTTAAACCCCATCACTCATGCCAATGTGTTGTATTTTGAAGCCTATATGTATCCGGTTTTAAGCAGGCCAGCAGAATTGTGTCAAGCTGCAAGAGATAACCATCACTTACTTGATCAACTTTCTGTTCGCACCGATTTATTATTAACATCTGTAGTATCATCGCATCAAAGGTTCGCGTTTCATACGCGATGTGATACTGTTCCTTCACGTTGATTTCTTTATAACCATAGTAATATACGGCTTCCTTTTTAAAGAGATGCAATATGTTAAGCTCCCTTTCTGTAACTCGGTTCACAGCGAAAAGGTATGCCGATGTCTCTGGCCATTTAGTCAGGCACGGCAGCTTTCGACCGTACTAGTCCCTAACAAATCCTACGCTAAACTAGTGGACCCTGTGTTTTATATTCTTCTCACCACTAACTACGAAATAGTTCCACTGTTTTCTGTATCCCAAGTACATAAAATGTAGCTATGTTTAGGTAAAAAATGTTGGCCAACTTGCTCGTCGTATAATCAACCTGTAAATTAATCTCTTGTGCCAACTGAGGCGATGATTTTACATTAATTAATTACACTTTACAGTTAATGATCACTTCTACGTTTACGCTTTTAGTCTTTGATCAGCACGTTTCAGTGCTGTCAGGAAAAATGTTCATTCTCATTAACCAACATTTTGGGTTTAATTTGATGAATAGAAATAAATATTCACGCGGAGGTTTTGGTCAAATTAATGAATAGAATTAAATTATATATTTTTTGGGTCAGGCAGTTGGGCGTACGCTTCGCTTGAAGTTAAAATGATGGTGTCATGTCCAAACATTGTATATAATTTTATTTTGTGAGCTGATTAGCTAAGCAATTAAGCAGATTAATCTTTGGGTAAAAGATTTCAAGTGTGATGCCCGAACGAAGAAATTTTTTTCTACAACCTCTTATCACATAGCGAGGAGTAATGTCCACTATAACATTGTTGCGCTCGTGTCAAAGTTGCTTTAATTATTTTTAATCGGTAAAATGGTTTTGGTATAAAAATCAACATTGAAAGTAAAGTAACAGTAATTATATTTTTGCGGTTGATTACGTTATTACTATAAACATGCACTGACCCAATGGCAAAGTCCAATTATCTCTCAAATCGACAACAATTATCCACCAACATTTGATCCAAATCACAAAGTACAAAACCCATAACACTAAGAGGTAAATGTTTACGAGCCAATCCACGCAACTCGTGCTGTCCACAAAGCTAAGTTTTCATTCGGAAATGGCCGCAGCTGTGGCCGATTCCACGTAATGTTCGTATTAGCGGGCGCGGACAAACGGTCGCATTGACCCCATTCTGCAAATGGACAT
This sequence comes from Deilephila elpenor, assembly GCA_949752805.1. Classification (NCBI taxonomy): domain Eukaryota; kingdom Metazoa; phylum Arthropoda; class Insecta; order Lepidoptera; family Sphingidae; genus Deilephila; species Deilephila elpenor. Next base: position 14,361,589 of record OX457097.1, on the reverse strand, counting down.
GGATGGGTTTTTTTCTGCATTGTCTGTATGTTGTGGAGTAGGGTTGGAGGGAATTTAAGTTGGAATCTGATATCAAGAGACACCAGAGTTGATTGCTAGATTGCTAGTGGTGTTTCGTAGTCATTATATGCATTGCATTGCGTAATATGCATGCTTTTGGTGATTAGGATTTCATTAAAGTCCGGGAGAAATACAATACATTGATTATTATTTGTTGATACAGAAAAATAAATACTTAAAAATTGTCCATACTTTTAAATTCAAGCAAATTAGATTCATTATTATATAACAGGTGTAAAGAAATAGTGAAAGTTAATATATCTAACATAATACACATATTGACAGCCTCCATGGCGTATTTGGTTAGACACCGCTTGTGAAACGAGAGGCCGCGGGTTCGATCCCCGCACCGAGACAAATATTTGTGTGAACCACAAGTATTTGTTTCGGGTCTGGGTGTTTGTGAGACCGAAAAGTCTCTCGTAGTTTCTGATACCCAAGACTCGACAAGACTCGATCTTAGTGTGGGATCAGGACTATGTATGTGACTGTTGGGTGTATTTATTTATTTATTTATTTTATTATATTTATCTCGATGGCCACGTGGCAGGCATAGCCATAGTGTGGACATCACAGTTGTTCCTATTTTTGTACTAAGAAAGTATAATAAAGTTTATTTTTATTATTTTATTTATTGCAAAGCTTACACTGTCACCTTAGCGTTTATTAGTTCACATATACATAGTCGAAAAATTATAAATGCTGATATAAAATTTGTTTAATGTGCATGTTACTTTGATTGGAGAACTCATGTTATTTTTTTTTCATTTAATGCAATGTGTTTATTGTAGCTATGATGTTATTGATGAATTTGTGTATATGCGCTTGGTACAGCAACTTTTAAATAGAACACCGGTACGCCAAAATCCTACCCATTGATTCTGCAGGCGAGTCTTTTTCAAGATCAGCGAGGAATTTTATTAAAGTCAAGGTTTGAAATGCGGGTCATGTCGTCGCAGCGGTGCACAGGTGTCGTGCATTTGAAATATGTGCGGGAACAGGATTGTGCGCGGAAATCTGGTTGTATTGATCGAACTATAAAATTGTACACAAGAACACAGGGTAAAAGGTCTATGAAACTATTGTATTAGACCTTTCAGACCTATTATATATTAATATGGTTTAATGTACATAGTTTCAGTGAGACTAAATAAGTGTGAACAAATGAAAAATAAAACTGTCACAGTCCATTTTTCTGTCCATGTAGGTTTTGTGGTAATCTTGCGCAAATTAGATGAAGGAAGAAAACGTCCTTTTCTTTGACGTAGGTCAGAATATTTTAAAAGCTTATTAGGGAGATAATTTATGTCTTTCTTTATATTGAATTTCTATAACGTTGACTTCTGTATTTTATTTATATTATTTTTTCTATGTACCCTACACAAACAAACCTTAAAAAAAACTTCAGAAACTACAGCTAACTTACACAATTCCAAGATCCCACCCAATCTAAAAGAATATAGCAACAAACATGCCCACACATCACATTAAAGTGTAGTAAAACGAATGACAAATAACAGGACACCGTGGTCCTGTAATGGTAATGGCGAGGGTCGGGACCATAACGCAAATTAGTGATATTTGTTGGTGAAACTATGTTATAGCCGCCCTTATGGCCTTGTTAGGACTATTTATACAAAAACTTAAGCTTTAACGTTGTACATAAATGGTTGTATTATTTGGGGCAATTGGCACATTGATTCATTGAAAATATTATAATATCAATAGTGTGGATAAACTCTTGCTGCAGGGTATACATAATTATACTCTTTTGAAAGGGAGTCTATAGTCAACTGCGCTTGTGTGATTCAGATTGGCGGGATTACATGTACAGTCAATTTTTAAACTACACTCTCAATCAATAGTTTAACCTCGCAGTTATCTATCAGCCGGTTATTTTATATATAGTTAATACACCTGAAACAATAAGACTACCAGTTTATCAATTTATTCTCATAATTACAATATCAAAACCACATTAGCACGATTGATACACGCTATCCGATCGACGTTGTGTGTCAGGAAGCGCACATCTTGCCGGAGACTGCTTTAATTTCCGAACCACCGTAACAATATGTTTTAAACGTTTACTCATTGTGTATAGACGTGGGTAAGGCTTATACATTTGCCAGATGACAAAGCAAGGAGACAGATTTGATTAGGGTGAAAAAAACGTAGTGTAAAAAAGAACGAAACAATCGAAAATTTCATTCAAGTTATGTTGATGTTTCACAATATTAGAATGGCCAGTCGTAAAGCTTAAACAAGCTATTTTCACTTAGTTGACACTAGAAGCAATATTTAACTCTATCTAAATATCAGCCCATATACGTTCCACTGCAGGGCACGGGCCTACTCTACAATCGAGAGAATCGATTGAGAGTGGTTAGGCCATACAGTCCACCACGCTGGCCTAGTGCGGGTTGGCGGACTTACATAACTCAGATGTAACTTTTAAAAATCAGAGTCGCGACGTGGTTTTGAACATGCGATATCTGATTTGCCCGTCCGATCTGTTACCAATTAGGCTATCGATTGCCAAACGACATCAAAATACTCACCAATATTACATAATAGTGGAACAAGCTCCAATCATGATTATCAGACCGCATTATTTGGGTTTTTGTGCCAAATATGCGTTTACCTGTGTAATTATTATAATAAACGGTGAATCGAAATATGGCATTAAGCTTTTACTAGCTGAAAAGCAGCGTAATGGATATATTTACAGGATGCTTTTAAATAGAAGATAAAGTGATATTGGATTTTTCTATTCATTATCAGCCCAGAGTCAGGAATTTGTGCCCGATATGGCTATAAGTTTGCCACCTATCACATCGACGGAACATACAAGGCGAAGTGGTGGTCTGGTTGCACGTCTGCCTACCCCTTCTAGGAAAACGGCGTGTGTTTATGTATGTACTATGTATGTATGTAGAAAGCAAGGTAAGTTTTATGCAGTAAATAAAAATAATACTGTATGAACACACTCAAATATTTATATTAAAATTATATTATAATGCGCAGCATTTCTAGATTGTTCTTGCTTGTATATTCTATTTTAACTTCGTGATAAGTCGTTTGTGCAGCTACTAATTAAGTCGTAATAGAATCTCATTTTAAGCAGTTGTGGATTAATCGCATAGAATAAGTAAAAGTAGTCCTAATCGTACTCTTGATTGTATAGGGGGGCCGTGCCCTCTTGTAGGACGTATATGGGCTGATACAGAAACAGATAAGTAAAACATGCCACAGAGAGCTCCGCGCATTCAGTGCCATTGCTGCCTAATTATTGAAGTCTATCTTCGGTTTCTTTTGCTCTTTAAGCGTAGAAACTTTAAGAAAACTAAAAGCGCTTCGCCAAATTATTTTAAAGGCTAAACACCAGCACTGATCTTATAAAATATACTCTATATTTAAATTAACCTTAGTAGCAATATCAAATAGTCTTATAAATGTATAAAATCCAGTGTAAAGATGAAAAAATAATGAAAAACGATTAAGAGAAACCATAAGGTTTTTCTAGGTTATAAATTAATTTGTAATATCGGTCATTGGACTGTACAAAGAGTAAAAATGAATGGATTAAGTCTGCATCACCGCAGACAGAATGCAAATCCGTCAGAGTACACACAGTCGCTCAACTTAAATTATTTATTTCATTAATTAAGACAGCTCATCAGAATTTCATGAAGTAATTACAAATGTGAACAAATTAATTCGTGAAAATAATTATAAATGTAAATTATTCAGTTTTTCATTAAGTCCAGACAGGTCTGGGAATTCGAAAATATTACCCGTATATGAAAAGGAACAAGTTACACGTTGATTGCCTTTTCACGTATAATTTCCAAACTTACGTGACATGGGCAGGATAAATTTTATACACGTTGCGGAAAAATATGCTCGATCAAAATTTGATTTTAAAAAGAAACTGGGTTGAAAAACTATTCAGAACGTTTTGAGTATGAGTTTGATCAAACCATCCGAAAATATAATGTTTGATGAAATATCTTTACGAATTGCGAAATGATTATCATACTTTCACATTACAAGCAGTGCATTAGATTGCAGTGCACTTAACATTAGGTGCAAATCATTTACTTTATTTTACCAATATATTATATACAAAAAAAACACAATCACACGCTGATTACAAACATTAGGGTAATTAATAAATAGAAACAATAAATAAATACACCCAAGAGTCACGTGCATAGTCCTGACCCCACATTACGATCAATTAAGTCTTGTGTCGTGGGTATCAGAGACTACGAGAGACTTTTTGGTCTCACAAACACCCAGACTCTAGACAAATAATTGTGAATTATACAAACATTTGTCTTGGTGCGGGGATCGAACTCGCGGCCTCTCGTTTCACAGCCGACATCTAACCAATGCCATGGAGGCTGTCAAAAATAAATATCTAGTAAGTTAAATATAAAGCAAACTCCACCTATTATAATGCTCATACATTAGAATTTATTAATATGTTCCTGATAGTTTCAAGACTGCCTCGGTGGCGTAGTTGTATTACGGTACGGTTACAAAGCTGAGGTCTCGGGTTCATGTCCCGAGTCGGGCAAATTGATATTGGATTTTTCTATTCATTATCAGTCCGAAGTCAGGAAATTGAGCCCGATATGGCGATATGCTCGCCCCCTATCACATCGTGGGTGGAACATATAAGGCGAAATGTGGGTGTCCTAGTGGCGCCTCTGCCTACCCCTTCGGGGATAAAGGCGTGAGTTTATGTATGTATGTATGTATGTAGTTTCAACGCATCAATGAGCAATATAGCGTAGTGTTAACGTTGTCTACACGGTTAACTAACACCAGGTGAGCTTCCGATATCGCGTGTTTACATTTCATTATAACATCACGCGAACGGGTATTCATGCGTGTACCTGTAACACTATTTACAAAAGACGTAACAAAATGTACAGGTATGTGGTATGAGATTCGGACATACCATGCTGGGAAGGCAGAAGGATTTGCGTTGAAAGGATATGAGTTAAAATTGGTTTAGTTGGTGCGCCATCCACGAGGTGGAGACGGTAGCCTAGAAGTTGCACATAGTTGTTAGCCATTTCCAACACGTCACTGTGAAAATCTTTGGGGGACATCTATGTTCAGCAGTAGCCTTCCAATTCCTGCGAAAAATGATACTGAATTACTCCCATAAACTACCTTAAATTAACCAAAATATCACAGAAATGTATTAGTTGGTTGGCAATTTGATATTGGCCCCAAAGACCACTGATCCAGGAAACTACATGGCTCACACTTCAACAACTAATTACTTAAGCTACACCGATAAGCTTGCGAGCTTGTTACGCTTAGCCAAGTCTACTCGTTTATCCAATTTGTGCAAGTTCACTTTGAAATTTATTTGTATATTTTCTGAAACAAATCTACTATTTGATTGAGTTGTGTAGGTATATGATTTGAAAATCGTGAGACCTTGTTTTCGACTACCTGGCCCGACACGATATTTTTACGATAATGTGTGATTTCGAAACGTTGGGAACGTGAATTAAATAATGGTTTCTTAGATTTACGCGAATGTTACACATTGAAATAAAACTATTTTTACGGATTTTATCGCGATTTGGTTTAATTTTTACATTTTTTAACTTCCCGACGTTTCGATTGCTTGTCAGCTTTCGTGGTCACGGGGCAGACTGAGGTATTAGTCATCTGCTCTGTGACTGTTACAATTAAACTACCCTTAATTTACATAAAAAATCCGCGATAAATACTTAAAAATAGTTTTATTTCAATGAGTAAAATTCGCGTAAACATAAACTATAATGCAGTAACGTCAATTAGGCGGCAGGTTTCAAACTCTAAAAGTAGATCAAACTAAAATTTGATAAAACCTTTGTTCCAATTTTCTTACTACAAGCTCAATCATATCAAGACCTTCCTACGTTTCAAGAGAGGAATAGCCTCCGCCGTCCTCATTGGTCAATCCATTTAGGCGGTGAGTGTGGTTGCCGACGTCATTTGTTTTTCGCCCCTCAGCTCTGCGGCGCGCCGCTGTATCAATTTCAACAGCTTTATCTCACAACATCTGTTACATGTATTGTTATGAATTACTGAACTAGTTTCGGCCTTTCATATTATGTTTTTAAACAAAGTATAATTGAAATAATTGTGTAAATCGTTTTCAGATTTCAAGGATTTGGTGTGTTAGTGTTATTATTTAATGAACCATTATTCAATTTTAGTTTATATATTATTTAGGGCCAGCTTTAGAGTAGGTCTCTAGAGAGACCTGAAAAGCTTATACGTGATAAAAATATGGACTTTAATTTTTTTTGTACCGACCTTAGCGCTTCTTTGGCGTGACGGTTAACAAAGAGCTTAAGTCAGTATTTCGACGTAGAATTTGGTACGGACACCGGCATCCCCCCTACTTCCCACTCCAGGCACCAAAACGGAGTTTAAATGCACTCCTCCCAATTAAAAATATGATTCAAACTGTGCAACGATAAGCGATGATCGCAAAGAGATCGAATCTAAATCCAATCTGAATACCGGACTAACAAATTACATGCCGTCAGTGGAAGTCAGTTTGAACAGTTCCTAGTAAGTATAATACAGTTATTTATCAAGTTACCTAAGTTGCCAAGTCAACTGCATCGGAAACTTCGATAGTATCTTGCGAGTTATATCTTTGGAATACACGGGCTGGTTTTGTGTCGAGAATGTTCGATGGAATGTTGGGTTCCTTAATTCTATGTGTAATATCCATAGTCCATCTTTATGGTTTCTTTCCTGTACCTCTCTCTCTTCAACCACAGGAAGTCCACTGCTGAATATACGCCCCCCCCCCCCCCCCCATTGATCGCCACGTAGATCTGTTGGAAGCGACCTGCATCCAGCGATTTCCTGCGATCCTAACCAGTCTTTTATCCTACATATACCTACTTAGCTCGATATTCGGTGTACTCAAGAAAAATACTGATAGTGGCAATTAGCAGACCGCATTCAATATGTCAAGCATATATTATGATTGGTTGGCTAGTCAAGTCAATAAGTAAATTAATCAATGTTTATGAGTACAACGAAATTAAATTAATAGTTGGCTTTTATTTTTTATTTATTTGTTTATTTATTCCATTTAGAATATTAATCATAAAGTAAACGGTCCGCAAATGCACCAACACACCAACATGCTGGTGCCAACACGCTCCCCCGAGTATCACACGAATGAGGTTCGCGCCTCAGCGCCAGTTCCGACTGAGCACCGCGGTGTTAATAGCACTAGTTACCATCGGGCCGCTTAGCCTCTACTTTACCAGTTCATTTGAAGATCTGACTGTTAACCTGGACTTTGATTGGTTTGTTAATTGCTTGGTGACCTGTAGTTGCGGATTTGAATCTTAAAGCACATTTAACTTTCCAGAGTCATAATTATATTGATTAGTCCGCCAACCCGCACTAGGCCAGCGTGGTGGACTATATGGCCTAACCACTCTTAATCGATTCTCTCGATTGTAGTGTAGATCGATGTGTCGATGCTCGTGCCCTGCAGTGGAACGTATATGGAATGATATAGATAGAGAGAATTATATTGATGTTTAATTACCACAAATTTAAAAAGTGAAGGAAAACAGAATACCATAGTGGTCTTTATAACACGCTTCAGCAGACGGTAGTATTAGTATGTCTAAGAAACTCAGCAAGCTTTGAATATCTGCTCAATTTAGTTAATTGATGCTAGCTGAAATGAGTTTCCATGTTAAGTTACCGTGAACACACCGACTCTCTCCCGCGAGTGCGAGCAGTGAGCAGCCTCGCGCCTCAGCGTCAGCTCCGACTGAACATCGCAACGATGTATGGAATTTGATTGGTTTGTTAAATGCTTGGTGACCTGACGATTATAGCAGGTTCCAATTTTACGGCACACCTCTGACATTTTGAAGATTTTTTAATTAAATAACTAGATAAATTAGAACATCCAAATACTTTGCTAATACATTTATTAATGCTAGCTAATGATTTCCAGTTCATTACAATAATACCACAAATTAAACAGGGCTGCATAAACCTCGCTATACCTCGCCGGGCCTTAAACCGGCAAGTTTCGCGCTAAACTTTCTTTAGGAAACTGTCTTCTGTTCAAACACAACTGCAGAGCGCGACGCGCCTAGCTCAGCGCATCTCAACGTTTTGATAATAATACGTATTTATGGGCTTCATTTAATGTTCTCCACATATAACTTCTGAACTATAACTTCTGAATATATGAACTCTGCTACATTAGGCCGGTGTGATAGTGAAAGTCTTAATCCCAAGAGGTTTGATAACAAATAGTTGCCTGAATATAACAAGCCAAATCATTATGCAAAATGAAACAAAATTATGTTGCGCCTACTCTTTGTAAGTGAGTCAGACGTTTACCTATTTGTGAGCCTCATGTCATAAATTTGGAAGTAGAAAAAATTAAGCTTAGACTATTTTAATTTAAACTTCATGAATTATAACTTCTATTTAATTAGTAAGTACAGTACAAAAACATGTACAATAAAAAAAGGTATAGTTAACGCAATATTAACGCCAGCAACATTCTTAAATATTAAAAATCACCTTGCAGTTTCATAAGAGTGTTTCACAAACCACTCCTATTATGTTCCGTCACGCACATAAACAAAAAATGAAAACCGTTTCCATTTTAAGCATACACGTAGGTGGAAAATGCATTGTTAAAATTTCGCCCGAAAAACTTTGAAAACCGGTGGGACGCTTTGAAAAAAACTGAACTACGAGAAAAGTGCATTTTGTCCGCGAATGCACAGCTCTGTACCGATAAACTAAAGGTAAAGTTTTCCTACCGTTGCACGGGAAATTTCGGAATAAAAGGGAAATATACTCTGCCTAGAACAAAATGGCAGTTTCATGCTGTGTTCATGAGTAGCTGCTTATATGTTTGTGTTGAAACACTTTTCTTTTAAAAGAAAAGACCGAAGTTTGACTATTTTGGTGTATGTGCTCATTATTTATGACGAATGGTACGCCTGACTTTTCCCTATAGTAACTTGTTAAAATTAGGCAACGTATTTACAATTGACGACGAGTCATTACTAAAAATGTAAATCAATTTTAAATGTAATGATAATAAGTAGCTTTGAGTGGTGTTCCTCCTGTCTATGAGCAGCAGTGACGCTTAACTTTGTCAAATTTAAAAAAGCTATTAAATATGAATTTTTGAATTTATCTAAAAGTACACACATGGCCAAATCATTTGAAAAATAAACACCCAAATTCCACTTAAGCCGATCAAACACAAACATGTTGAATACCCTAAAAACATTTAAAATCCTAAATCTATTTCAAATAAAAAATATCCAAACAAATCCAACCTTTACATAAACACCCTGTAATTATTTCGAATGATATCATTTTATCAAACGCTTGAATAACCCTCGACATCCAATCGGACGTTGCAAATATTTACTGGACCTTACCCCCCATTCGAATCCCCCCTCCGCAAGTCCCTGCGACCCCTCGCGGCCCTCTAATGTGAGCATACCCTCGAAAATAGGCATCGATGTAAGACGGGCCCGATCAGCTGTAAGGCCGCGCTCACGATGGCAGCGGAATAGGAGCGGCAAGCGGGTAGGCATCTGCACCGTGGGACGACGGTCTTCAGGCGTTAACCGCGCTCCCTTACTCGCGCTGCCACTGTCGTCCCGCTCGACGTTACCTCCCCGCTGCCATCGTAGGCACTGCCTAACGATAAACCGTCGGCATTTGTTTTGATACCGCTTCCGTGGAAGTATTCTTGCGATCGCTCGATACGCTTGTATATGAGACGTTTCGTACAATTTTTTTTTTATTTATTGAATCCCTATTCTAACTATAATTGTGTAAACAGGCATTTTACGAATGCTCTTCTGAATTGAGGCTACAGTTATAAAAGTATATCTATTTCCATAAAATAATAGTCTTTTGTACAAAATCTCTATTTATTTAGTTGTCTAAGGAAGAGTAAATAAAATTACTGAACAAATAAACTTCAACATTCATTTAATTATATTCAATAGTGTTCATAGCTTTGAAATGAAATATTCGGCTTTTAACTGTAACAAAGCCTATTTGATGACAATCGTTTCATAAAGTAACAGGCTAATTGCGTCCTTAATATCAATTACATAAAATGAATCAGTCATTCCGGGAATTGGAAACAGAACTTCTTGGTCACAGATAAAGAATGATACGCTAATAATAATCTATGTAACATTACCTTTATTAATTTTACTCGTGGCATCGAGGCAGTTTCGAAAATTATTAAGTACTTACCTTTTACTTAAATAATTTTCACCATTCGCGAATAGAAACTCACGGGCTCTCATTTCACTATGCAACACAAATGGATTTCCCGATCTAAAAATCGAATCCAGGAAGCTAACATTTCCAAACTAAAACACATCCCATTAAACCATTAAACAGACATATCCAACTAATTTGCATCAATTCGCTCTTCCGACATTCGATACATTGAATGCTAATCTATCGCATGCCGCTCTATATTGGCGGGTTTGGTCCAAGCAGCACAAAGGAGTTCTCGGACGCCGGTCAAAAGATCAACCACTAATAGCATTGCTTAGATTATATTGAAACGTCTTCACACTCTATCCAGGCATTCATGTCTTGCTTTGAGGTTTGGAGAAGAGCATGGATCAAATGTTGGTGTATGTTGCAAATTGAATTGGAAGTATGTAACTGTGATTAAATTGTAAGTCTAGCTTAGGTGATCCCATTATATAAATCGTTCATATCTTATATTAAGACAGTCTCTATCTAAACTGCATTTAACCTCAAGCATTTAATTTTAACGCCGGTATAAAAAGGTCGTAAATTGTATTTAATGTACCGTTTACGCATTTTGAAAGATTTTTATAGAACTCGTTACGGTGTTTTATTAAAAAACCTGAAATCGCGTAATGCCATTAGATATTCATATCAACAATATAATTTCAGTACAAAAACAAATGAAACACAAAACTCAAAGACAAATATAAATTCGATTCTGTAATCGCATTAGGATGTCTCTTATCGTGTAGAATAAAGTGCATTTTGTCGATATGTTTCATAGTTTTAATGCAATAAAACATTTGCAAGCGCGGTTCCTTTTGTAAGTGGTCGCAGAGAAAAGGAAAATTCAACAAAAGTGATATTAAATCTTGCTAGGGCATCCGTGGGTAGACGCTTACACCGAGGTGTAATACAAATTCCGGAGTTTCTCTACTGACTACATAAAATGCATTAAACTGGGAACGTCATTCAGTGGTATATTAGAATTTCTTCCTTACCGTAAATGCATTTAAGAACCAGATGCAAGTAAGTTTTTCTTTAAAAATACTTATAAAGAATGAAAAAGAAAAAAAAAACGATTTTATGATAGTGTATTTATCATTGAAAATTATACGAATGGCAATTCAAACCGTAAGGAAACAATTTTCGCGATTATTTCATTTAGCTACTTTCATAATGATGAATACTGCTATATCAACATTCTCTTTATCACCAATTGTTAGTTGTAGTTCCCATACATTCTATATTCTGAATTCAACCCCTATATCACATACATAGATATATTTGTATGTATGCATATATACATGCACATATATGTATGTATGTAATTTATATAAACTCACGCCTTTTTCCCTGAAGGGGTAAGCAGAGGTGCTCCCAGGACACCCACATTTCACCTTATGTGTTCCGTCCCACGATGTGATAAGGACCGAGCTTGTCGCCATATCAGGCACAAATTCCTGACTCCGGACTGATAATTATGAATAGAAAAATTGAATATCAATTTGACTGACTCGGACAACGGCTCTCGAACCCGAGACCCAAGCGTTGTAATCGTATAGAATTACAACTGCGCCGCCGAAGCAGCCATGTTACAGTACAGTGTGAAAGCGCTTCCTATTATAGGAGTTCAATATATCACCCATATTAGTTCCGGAATAGACTTTATAAGGTTCTGTTACATTTGTTCACGTTTCAAAAGGCTGCACTGGCTACACATTTGTTATCTTTAAAATAAATTTCATTTTTATTACATACATACATAAACTCACGCCTTTATCCCCGAAGAGGTAGGCAGAGGCGCCACCAGGACACCCACATTTCGCCTTGTATGTTCCGTCCCACGATGTGATAGAGGGCGAGCCTATCGCCATATCGGGCACAAATTCCTGACTCCGGACTGATAATAAATAGAAAAATCCATTATCACTTTGCCCGACCCGGGACCTAGCCTAACCGTACCGTACCTAAGCTATGCCACCGAGGCAGTCATTTTTATTCATTTGTTTTTTAATATTACTGTGCCTGCTCTAAATTTAAAATTCTACCTTCCATGTAAATCGATTTAAAGTATTTTTGTTTAGGCAAATAATTAAGTAATAGGATTTAAAGACTTTCTTTGCTTTAAACTGTATTTAGTAAAAAAAAAATATGTGATCAAATAACTAGCATGAAACCTTGTATCTGCAATTCTCATCATTTTAATGCAAAAGTCTATATAAGCAAGCATTGCATTTGAATAATTTTCATCCATGTAATTTGTCTATTGAAAACATTTTACTTTTTAATCATGCACCAATACAGCGCTATTTGTATTGAAATGAAATGTTGTAATGTTGCAATTTTATATATTTTTTTTATGATTGACTAGTATAATTTGACAATACTGTTTTATTATTACTTTCTCTTGAAATAGAGGATACATCGGCAACCTTTCCCCAGTCTGGCGACAATGATAATGCCAGTCTGGTGAAAACCCGGTATGCAGACTAAACCCCAAAACGTACCACATATAATTATTAATTACTATGATCGTATGCTACTATCTTGTACGGTGGTTGCTATCTTGGCGGCCTTTTACACCACCATTTACGGAGATCGCTATCCGGACACGAATGTCGAATACCCTACCAACATTTTTAGGGTCTACGGCAATATTATATTGGCCTATTTATATATGTTAAATAGACGACATATATATACATGTTTGTATCAGCCCATATACGTCCCACTGCTGGGCACGGGCCTACTCCCAATTGAGAGTGGTTAGGCCATATAGTCCACTACGCTGGCCTAGTGCAGGTTGGCGGACTTAAATACCGTAGAAATTGTTTAAAATCGCTACGGTATGCAGATTTCCTCACGATGTTTTCCTTCACCGTTAAAGTGCGTGGTGATTGACTATCAGTACACACATAACTCCGAAAAGTCAGAGGTGTGCCCTGGGATTTTAACCCGCGACCACCGTGAACATGTAAACAGCCGCGTCTGGTCCGTTACCAGGCCACCACGCACTTAACATATATACATACAGCAACAAATTAACTTATTGCAATCTCTATTCATCGTAATAAACACCACACAGAAACTGCAACGACCATTACATAAATCCTTTCAAATTATTCAATTTGCTAATGCAAAGACTTAGTTTGACGCCGTCCATTTATAGATATTAAAGTTGAAACTTGAAATACGTGATTGCTAGGACCAATTTTCCACGGCATTAATTAAATTCGCCGCCTTATTCTGTAAACCGATAGCCGATGGCGATAGGTATATTTTTGGTACAAATTTTATGAGGATATTAACCAACCATATTACTATGTGTAATTATAAAAACTAGATATTTATTTAAGTTAGGGCTAGAGGGGAGCGTATAGCTTATTAAATGAGAAAGGATTTAATATCATTTTCGTGTTGGTACCCTACTTTATGCTAATTTTCCGTTTTAAAAAAATCATATGCGTTACCAGTTTTTTTTAATTGCATAGATCTGAGGTCCTTATTCCAATCCCGGATCAGGCAAAGTGATATTATATTTTTCTATTTGTTGTCAGCCCGGAATCAGGAATTTGTGCCCGATATGGCGATGGGCTCGCCCTTATAACATCGTGGGACGGAACATACAAGGCGAAATGTGGATGTCCTGGTGGAGCCTCTGCCTACCTACCCCTTCTGGGATAAAGACGTGAGTTTATGTATTTATGTATGTATCCTTAATATGTTACTAAGAAAAAACAAAAAAAAACTAACAGAAAGTGACAAATAAGATACAATTTAATTTTATCCCACAACACACAACAAGATCTACCTACTGACTCTTAAGAACAGCGATACGAGCTAAGTAAGATAAGGGATACATCTCAGCGGGCCAGTTGCAAGCAATTTGCAGCGTCTGCATCATTAGCGCTGCGGATAGCACGGCACTGCAATATGTTACTAGAAACAACTTACTATTTCTGTAGAATAGAAAATATTTATATACTCTGTTTTTTATTTGATGGCATCTCGATAAACGACGAGCCATGCCACTGCCATATTGTGCATATTTTTTTATTTATACTCATTTTAGATAGCCTCGTTGGCGCAGGCGGTTAGACGCCGCCTGTGAAACGTGAGGCCCCGGGTTTGATCCCCGCACCGAAACAAATATTTGTGTGATCCACAGATGCTTGTTTCGGGTCTGGGTGTTTGTGAGACCAAAAAGTCTCTCGTAGCTTCTGATAACCACGACACAACACTCGATGTTAGTGTGAGGTCAGGACTATGTATGTGACTGTTGGGTGTATTTTTTTATTTAATATTTAAAAAAAGAACCTATCCTACGCTGATATTTTTTTGAAACAAATTCTCATAAATCTATTTGCCGATAACAGATATTTATCTAAAATATACTTACGCGTTTATGTTAAGCACAAATTATTACTTTATTATATAACCTCATTTATAAAATCGAACGATCCAGAATACGGCCCCAAGCTCCCTCCGGAGCTGCGATATAAATATTTCCCAAGTTTCTTGTTAGTTGTTTTGTTGCGAATAATTTAATCTTAATTGCAATTTATTAAACCGCGTTCAGGTGGAAATTGGTAAAGTTACACCGGCCGGCTGTTTCGATAATTATTTTGATTGTGCAAAACCGCCGCAGATGGGTTGAGGTTTGTGTCGGCTATTGGCGTACCCTTTTGTCCGGACAGTTTTATTTTTAATGAATGATTGATAACGAAATCAATGCTGTGTAGAAGGTAAAGTCGAATGATGTTTAAATGATATTCATCGTCATTATTATTGGTTAATAAAATGCTCTGCACAATTAACGATGTTCAAAGAAAATATTCTGATAAAACATGCAAACCACTCATTGCTCGATAAAAAATTAAAAGTTGTGTGAAGTTTAGCAATTAAATGTTTATTTGAACAGCCAATATTATTTTCGACTTTGGCTTTTAAGCAGACCAATTATCCCTTATAGGTTTAGTAATACACAACTACTAACCAATTTTATAATTAGGTTTATATTACGTGTTACTCAAATCATCTTATTAAATATAACCGCAAGAAATGAAACGTATAAAAAACAATCGAAAGCACTTTATTTTATAAAAAGTCGAGTCTAAATCAAGATATCCGTCCGATCCATTAAGGGGCGAAAGTCAGGACACAAGAAAAAATCTTCGACATAAGCCGGTAAGGCTCAATATAGATTTCAATTTGTCCCGTTGTGTGTTATTACGGAAGAATTCACTGAAGGACCGCCGCTTGTGTTTTAGGAGTCCTTGGGTGAGAAGTATTTTTTTTTTTGTTACGCTTGCTGTGATTTAATATGGGAATATTTCAGTTGTTTAGTTCTAGTGAAGGAGTAAATGTATTGGGTAAGATATATATCTATATCAGCCCATATACGTCCCACTGCAGGGCACGGGCCTACTCTACAATCGAGAGAATCGACTGAGAGTGGTTAGGACATATAGTTCCACCACGCTGGCCTAGTGCGGGTTGGCGGACTTACATACCGTAAAAACTCTTTAAAATCGCTACGGTATGCAGGTTTCCTCACGATGCTTTCCTTCACCGTTAAAGTGCGTGGTGATTGACTATCAATACACACATAACTCCGAAAAGTCAGAAGTGTGCCCTGGGATTTGAACCCGCGACCACCGTGAACATGTAGGCAGCCGCGTCTGGTCCGTTACCAACAGGCCAACACGCACTTAAGAGGTAAGATATAAGATTTTCTTTTATTAAATAAGTAAGTAGGGCACATAAGCAAGCCGCTCACATATATGCGGTAAATACCCGTGGTAAGTGAGCACCCATGGCCAAGCACATCTACGTCATTTGGGTCCCAGATGCGTTCCCAGCCTCTTAAAATAACTAAGGAAAGGTACTGAAAAAGGAGGAAAGTGAATTGGACCTTTGGAGATCTCACTCACGTGACAGAGAGAGGTGCCCATCAGCCTCCTTGATGGTACGAAAGAGGGCACAGAAAATTATAAGGTGTATCTTTGAGACGGGTCCAGGTTTTTGAGTGGTTTGGCCCAACCTAACCAATCCATTTAATTGTTATTTAACAATTATAATTATAAAACATTGAATATTCCATGAGCTATTGTTCAAAGCTATGATGTAAATTTATTAATAAAATATTTCAGATTTACACACACGAGATATAATATTAGTTGAAATTATTCAAATGAGACATTAGGAACGTGTTATGCAAATCACTTGTTACACATTTAGAGCATTATTCCATACTAATATTTCATATTTCATGTTTAGTTGCTGTTGTAATGTTCTTACTATTTAGATTATGGTAGTTTTTTGTTGCATACCTGGCAAATAAGTTACCTTATTGTAACTAATAACCGGATGTTAGTTATCATTCACAATATCAAAGATGTTTTAGGTACGTGTCCGACTTTTAAAGAGTGAGCATAGTAGGAAAGTGATAAGAATTATTGCGAATATCTCAGTGACCCAAAAATCGCGGCAGCAAAACTATTTTCATCAGACGGCGACACCACCGAGTCGAGCCGTTCACACGTAAAAATAAAACTGGAATTACCAAAGACAACAATAAACGTTAATTTACTCACCGGCTTTGCCGTCAAAATGTATTACAAAACAATATATTCAATACAATTATCTACAGAACCACCCCGCACTTGCATCAATAGATTCCATGCCATTGAAACAGCGTAGACACCCGTGTCAGTGGAGACACACGCGGAATGTTGCCGATGACCCGCCCGTCTTGATTCGGCGACGTATGACGCGAGTGGAATGTTAAGAGAAAGGACGCAGTTACATCGACAGCGGAGAGCGATTGAAAATAATTAAGAAAATAGGCAAATTCATCAATGCACATGGCAAGATTTATTTAACGTATTCAAATAATTTGTCCTGTAAAATCCTTAGTAGAGAAGAATAAAAAACAGCAAGAGAGGCTTTCCCCTGAGTGGGATCATACATGCTTATTCAGAAGATTTCAGTATCAGAGCGCCTTCAACAAATTTTATGAGATGTAAGTGATAGCTTCTGTTACCACACAGCACAATGCTGAGATGTTCACTTGTTGTCGCGAAAGAGCCGCGCAACATACGCACCTACAGTTATATTTTCTTTTTTTATTGTCTAAATAACTTGTTGTGTTGTATGCGGCTGTTCTTGCAACAATAAAAGTATTTTTATTTCTATTAACAAAGAAACAAAATGAAAAATATTATCATTTGTCACAGAGCATAAATTCAATTCACAGATACATCTTACACATTGGTACATAATACATATTCAACGTCCAATAATGTCAGCTCAATATACTTAAATATACTTTATTATACGTAAAGCAGCCACTAAAAGAAAATATTATTTCAACGAAAAACTTTCAACGCATGAATAAAATTCAATTTGCAATAAAGTTTGCGATCTTAACTAATGGAACTGAGCCAAGTAAAACAATAAGATGTTTTACAAGTTGGTGTATCTTTAGTTCAGTCGCCGACCGCTGGCGAAATGACCTCGTCTCGACATCAAATTAGGAGACATGTGAAAGGAAATGAGACGTAATGGTCGATTTTTTTGTTCCATTGAAGGGATATTACCATCGACTAACGATGTATTTACGGAAGAACGCAGCGTGGGGCGTTTTCGATTTAATGTTTTTGTATGTACCTGATTGTTTCACTGATATTTTTCTAAGGGCAAATTACAAGCTGTGTAAAGATTTACAGACAGTCGGACAGTAAATATTAATTGTAGTCGTTAAGTTTCTATACAAAATAATTTTGACAAAACTATTACCTAGAAAGCGAAGTGGCTCGTCTGGTAACAAGCTATCACCGTAAATCTTAAATACAAATATTAATTTATCAAAATGAAAAATCAAAATATTCTTTATTCAAGTAGTCTTTTACAAGATCTTTTGAATTGTTAATTTCTGCTACCACCGCTTCGGAACGTGTTGTAGCTGTGAAGAAGAAACGGCGGAAGAATCTCCCTCAGCAACACGAACTGTCTTCTTTTTTTTGCTTTACTTTTCTTTGTTTTTCTTTTTTTAAAGGCAATTTTTAATAACAATGGTTAATTTATATAAATGTCACAATAATCTGTATACTCGTATATAATAAATAAAATCAAAGGTGCAATACCGAACTATGAAAATGAAACTGATTGAGAAAGGTCGAGAGTTGAGGATTGTCGAGCCGCCGGCAATCTCACTAACTGAAGGCGACAGCAAAGCAATTACATCAGCTTATTAATGCTTTGAGGAGTATAATAAACTTGAAACATAAATAATTTCATATTAAATTTAAATACAATTAAAATCAGAAGGCTTTCTTGTGTTATTTAGAACAAAGAGAGAATTTGAAACTGTTCTTTTGACTTCCAGACGACCCAATCCTTGCCCGACATATAATTTCTAATAAATATTCAATGTACAAACACAACTTACGATTTTACGATACGTATGCTCGAATAACATTACTAATAAATTAGCTCAGAAGTTCCATATGTTTTTCAGAGGACTATTTTCCATAAATAATTTTAATATGAGGAAAATAAATGCTAGAGGTTTTAGTTTCGAACAAAAGATGTGGCTAAAAATCGAAATAAGTGAGAGTTTAATTGCGAAAAGACAAAAAAAAAGTGCGTAATCAAAGTTCGTAGATTCGAATAAATGAACGAAAGCGTTGATTTTTCGAGGTTACACGTGGACATTCATAGAAAATATTTTTTTTAATTATGTGAAAGTGCCAATAGTTACAACACTGCATACTCTTTTAGGAACGGACGCCTAAAGTAACACAACAAAAAATATGACCCATCAAAAATATCACACGGCATCAGGAAACAAAATACGCGGATTATGAAACATATTTCTTAGTGAATCAAAAGACGATCCCTCGTCAGCGTGACAATGGTACGTTATTAATCCCGTGCTCCCGCCGTGCTCCCGTCTCGTCCCGGGAGACGTCGGGCTGACAATTCATTTTGACCTGCCCGAGATTTACGTCTTCTTGTTTGGGAGTATAAAAATTCAATGTTTCATATTTTTTAAATAGGATTTTTTTCTTTATACGACATAGGTTATTGGTAAGCAAGGAAACAGGCAAAAAATCCAAATCAGTCTGCAAAATTGCTGAAAAGCAAAAATGACCAAGAAAACAGCCATTACTATTTATGTTTATTCTTTAGTGCGCGTTATTTTCATCGTCCTTATTCATAAGAAATATGTCAATATAGAACCGGAATGCTGAAGATATATATTATCATTATTCAAATTAACCTGTGGTATTAACATTTTCAATACGTTTCACAACGATGGCAGTTGTAATCAAGGACTCAATTATAAAATACTATTTTAATATAAGATGTTTTTGTAAAACGTCATTGATTTTAATAAACAATAATATGATGTTATTTAAGAAATTAAAAAGATAATAATACCATTCGAAAACCATCCTTGACTCAAAAAAGCAAATTTACCCTTTAAGACAAAAATATGCATCTCTGAAACTATTCCAGTAACTTACCCCCAAGCTAAGGGTTGTATACATGTCACAGACACGCGGTAAATATGTCAATCCGTGGCACCCTCATCAGAAACGTGCGTCGAGACAGATTCCCTTCCTGTTCCATTGACGTAGATTAAATTGTTTCGCGAGCGGAAATAACAACTTGCTATTAAATCGGTTTCTGTCTGTGCGGTTTTTTTGATGTAAATGATTTTTGCTGTAGGGTGGATTGGGTTTATTGGGTCGTAAGAGCGGGAGAAGGCATCGAAAATTGTCGATGTCAATAAAGTATAATTTCTCGCTAGAGAACTCATTTTCAGTGTAGCAAACATATCATCTTGGTTATAAACGGGTATGTATATTGTTGGAAACTTGTTAAATAGATAAACCAACCAAAAATATAAATAAGATCACATCAAAAATTATATTAAAATTACAAACCACTGCTACGTCTTGTTTAAAGAAAACAGTAAAAGCAAAATATATAAAACACTTTATTATTACTCTATTATACATCTTTTAAAAGTACTATAACGTAGTAACTTAAGCTTTTCTACTAACAAGAAAATTCGTTTTACATAAAAATGTATGAAAGCGCTCGAGCATTCATTATAATAAATTGAACGTGTACAAAATCTTTCATTTGATAAGTGCACTCGCAGTAACAACGCTACGGACGTGCTACGAACATGCTACGAATGCATAAAGTGCTACAATATCGTAGTAGATTTGTAGAAATGCTTATTTAGTGAATTTCTGCGTCTTAGAAATATTTTCTATGCAAATGATACCAACGGTTCTAAAATACATACATACATAAACTCACGCCTTTTTCCCAGAAGACTAGGCAGAGGCGCCACCGAGGCCCCCACATTTCGCCTTGTTTGTTCCGGCCCATGATGAGATAGGGGGCGAGCCTATCGCCATATCGGGCACAAATTCCTGACTGGGCTAATAATGAATAGAAAATCTAATATAACTTTTCCCGACCCGGGATTCGAACCCGAGACCTCAGCTTTGCAATCGCCTCGTAGTAGAACTACTTTACCGAGGCAGTATCTAAAATATTTCACTGAATAAAGAATTCCACAAAAATCCTAAGAATGTTTGTTACAAATTAATTAACGTTTAACTAGTCTTTCAAGTTACAGGAACGCTGTGTCTGACTTTCCTTACAAGAAACATCAATTACTGGGAAAACGGCTACTTGGAAAATAATTAATTTTATTAACAAAAAGCAATAATTAAATTTATTGAGATACGAGAGTCTGGAAAATAAATCAATTCGAGCAGGTTTGCGTAATTATGTCGATCGGGAAGAAAGAACTATATATCCCGTTCTTCGTTTCACTTCGGGATCTTTCGGTGTAGCGGCAAGACAGTTACACTGACCAGCGTACTGTCGAATAGCCATAATCACAAAGTCATAGATCACATTAGTCTGTCGCTAATTAATTCTCATTTTGGACGCCAATGCACTGACTATCAGATGCTTGTTGTGCTTGTGCCTTGCGGAGTCAGGACACAAATCTTTCATCCACTTTTCAATCCACTTAAGGTCCCAATTTTATAAAAAAATATGCCTTTCTCCCTTTTTAAAAATTAACCTTTCAACATAAATAAGCTATGATTTCTACCAGTCATCCATTGCTTCTATTACCTAAATAAATGACCTGAATTTGGTAACAAATTACCTCTTCCTTATAACTATACAAAGTGTTTTTGTAATTATTTTTGTAATTTCTGTTTATTGTGTTTCATTGTTGTGTACAATAAAGACTTAATAAATAATAAATAAAGTGTAAGGTCACAAAGTCCGGGAGAGCAATGTAATACAACTCGCAGTGTAGGCTGAAGAATGTTGTAGATGCGTCATCTCTCATCGGGACTCGTGAGCCGGACCGCAAACACACGTGTTTACCGGCCTCGGTGTTGGCTCTAGCAACTGTTTCTCGGATGTGTGTCACAGAACCTTGTTTATTTTATTAAAATCAAGTGTATTGTTCTGTATCACCCCACAGTTGCCTATAGCTAAGTACGAGACTCTTCTACAACGAAGAGTTTGGTTTTTAAATATTTTATTTTACTAGTAACTATTTGACAGTGTGTGGTCCGGCACTCAATGCGTATAAAAATCGTCCAGTGTTCAATTGTGTGTCCAAAAACAATTGCAGTTGAATTATTCAATTTCAACTTTGGTAATGAAATCATAAATGGCTTGATCAATGGCATTAGTTCACTTTAATTAACTAAATATAATAAATTTACTTACAAATAAGGGATTTTCACAAAGGAAGGTCACAAAGACCGAGAGAGCAATATAATACAACACCGAGTGTAGGCTGAAGAACGTTGTATATGCGATAATAAAATGAGAAGTATCATTCAAGAAGCATTTTTGATGTTACCAAAAGCGCTAATTAATAATCTTCCACCCCAAACCAAACATCAAAACTATATACATAACAGGATAACATCTCTTTTGTTATTTATTTCACATAGTTCAGCAGAATATTGTCGGAGACAGCGGCCGGGTTGCGAGTCCAATGTTTGTGCAGGGCTCATACATTATTGCGCAACGGCTCAACCGTCTCGCACGGATTACGATTATAAGGAAATATTCAAACTGACTTCTGACTGTAGGTCAAAAGCTATTCTTAAAAATCAGAGTGAAAAATATAAGCGAAAATAATTTATTGAATACATCAAAATGTTCATAATTTAGATTCAGTCATTTTATTTTCTACCATCCGGTTTAGAAAGCAGTTTTCACCAAAGAAGAACGGGCAAGAAACTCTAGTGTTGCTCTTTTAAAAATCACCACAATACAGCAAAAGTTACAAGTAGGTTTAAATCGGAACAGTTCATTAATATTTTGTTACGTTATTTAATACGGTTGAGTGTCGCGAAGTCACCCATAATGAAGAATCAGTATACTCTGTTTCGCAGTATGTATTCTATAGACCATTTTCTTGTAAGTAAGGTCATACTATTGTCATGATCATTGCTAGCTAATAGCAGTCTTTTGGTGAACAAGGGGTTACCTCAAATATCCACTGCATCCAGCGATCTATTGTGGCACAATTGGTTAGGACGTCAAATTTGAAACGAGAAGCCGCGAATTCTATTTCCGGATGGTTGTTTTATCCACGAGTATTATGCGTTCATATTTATTATTAAACCAGCTCACTGTTCACAGACAAGAAGCGTGCTCCACGAAAGTCAAGAATCGAAAACTTCCACTAACTGAAAGAAAGAAAGAAAGAAAGAAAAGACACAGAAAAGTTCTATTTTATCGTTCCCGATCCCTTGAGTATTAGTACGAGTGAGAAGTGTTCTCAACCCGTTAAACCAGAAAACAAAGCTTACCTAACTTTAAAAACTCAATTTTATTCGCCAACAAACACCGCACGTTTCTGCGGTTCTGTTTCACATCAGTTCTCGCAAACGATGAGATGGCCAAATTTAAGCCATAGGGTTACTACTACCGTCGTAGACTAACGACTAGTCCTATTTCTCAAATTGGAATAACCGTTACAAACACCATTCTATTCTCTCCGTGGCATAGAACGTGTCAAAATTGGCACGAAAATAATTGCCATCAAACACCGTTTTAAGGACAACTCCCATTCTTTAATCAATTCCAATTCTCTTAAACTCGTGTATAAGCAAATTAAGAACACAAAATAATTATTGTATCATTCAAGACCTCATTGAAATAAGTACTCTAAGCCCACAATACAACACAACTTAACTTTATAAACTTTATTTAACAAACATCCATTGCGACGCCGTCTCCTCATCGCAAAAAAAGATTGTCCACAATCAAACGATAAGCCGGCGAGATTTCTCTAAAGACCATAAACATTTCCTCGGTGCGGAATCATCTTGCCAATTCCTCATAAAGCGCGGAATATGGAGTGTACTCCGCGCAATATTTGCGCTGGCCGCCACTTCGTTTCATTGTGGACGTGAGTCGATTTTAAGGTTTAGTCTGCGCTTATGCTTACGACTAAAATACGTGGGTATTTTTTTAAATAAACCTTATTTATTTATTTAAATCTTTATTGTACACAGTAAAATAACATACAGAAACAGAAAAGAAAAAAAAAGTACAAATGGCGGTCTTATCGCATAAAGCAATGTCTTACAGACAACCATGGGATGGATTTAAGAGAAGGAGAAAGAGAGGGCAGTGTAAAAAAAAAGAAATTAAATAAATAAAGAATGGACGACAAATAAAACTAAATAAGCATATAAATATACAGACATTACATACTTACATAACAAATAAAATAAATACATAATAAATAGATATACATACATACATACATATATAAATTTATATACAAAATGTAAAGAGAATTCAGATGTAGGAAATAATAAAAAAAAACAGTTTAAAGAGAACCTTCATACATCTTTTAGAAGTAATCCAGGAAACATCTCATACAATGGGAAGTTATAATTACAGACTCGTTATAACCCGCGTAAGTTTTTCGCGTTTCGGGTTCAACCTGTGGGCCAACTATGTTGAAATATTTTACCATCTCCTAATAGTAGTTATTTTATTTAAGTTGAACTGCACTTTACGTGTCTTGCATTGTAGTGTACCTTTGTCGCCTCAATTTATAAAAGACAATTAGCCCGAAGTGATATACACAGCCACAACCTCTACGATATTACCTTGAATTATTGATCTTCGAATAATAATACTTAAAGTAGAATAAAATAACAATGGAGAACTTATCAGTATCTACCGACATCTTACTGAACGAACGTGACAACAAAATCAAACTCACCGTAATACATAACTCCGGAAAAAACAGCTATAAACCCAAGTCAATAAACTGATCGGAAATAACCTTTTAAATCTTAATATTTCTATTTTTTCATTAATTAACCGCTTGTCAAAATTCTTACCCTCGATTATTTAGTCATTGAAATGGTATGTTCTGAAGTAGCATCGTGCTAAAAAATAGCGGTACAAGTTATAACTTAGCAAATATAAATAAAATCAAACGAGGTCTTCCCAGTACCGATTCAGGTTGCAAAATGATAAATCTTTTACATACGGCCTGCCTTATACAGAGTTATGTGCGCTAGAAGAGGACATTTTATTTCGTTCTGACGTTTATTTACCGTCTGAGACAGCTTTTTTGTGAAAGTACGTTTTCGAAATGACAAAATTATCGATCTATCGCATTCGTTTGGTGAAAGTAATTGATGGAGGCCGAGAGATTTTAAGCATCTCCTCGAGTTTGCCGTCCGTCCTCTTCGTTTAGTGAATATAATTTATGGAAGCTTAAAAATTATCTTTAGTTTCTCCTATTCCCTCTCACCTCCCTTTGTAATTCTATACGAAACACCTACAGTTTCCAAGTGTTTAATTGTTGATACGCCGCGAATCATTTACAATCAAGTCAACTGCTTGCATATTGCCAAATTAGGGTACTGTAAACAATGCATGATATTTTTCGCAAAAATTTACATTCAGCAAACATCTGTCCAATACATGTATTAATTTTTGAATAATCAAGGATTATAGACTACACTAGAGGTATCCCATTGCAGATTTTACTGCATCCGTAAATTTCATAATACTCCCTATCTAAGAATGCCCGTAACAAGATAATTAAGAACCAAAAATGTAGTTTTTAATAAGGAATTCAGTAACATATGAGAAATAAATGTAGTATGTTGGTCTATAAAATTCCCATGCATCACAATAAATCACACTTAACCACACGTGCACGCGAGATAGGATTAAGGCACAGCGTATTAAATTAAAACAGGAAAATAATAACTTAAAACAGCGTATTAACATAAAAATATTAACAGTAAATATCTTCCTTACCTTCCTTCTTTTATAGTAATATTTTGCATAAATTTGACCAAGCATAAATTTAAGCTTCTTTGTAACAATTTATTTCCTTTAACTCCTCTTAATTCTAAATCCAGCATGTTTATTTCGTTACGAATATTTTTTTTAGAGATTGAAAAAAATCTAGCATATTAAGTTATAACGGGATGTATTCATAAAAACTATAAAGTTTTATTAATGCTACAATGCTACTAATATAATAAAGCCGAGACTTTGAGTGTTTGTTACTTCTTCACAAACTGCTGAACCAATTGTAATGATATTTAGTTGGAGGTAGCTGATATCCTGGATGAACGCATAGGCTTATTTTTATACCGAAAATGTGTAATGTATATATGATGATAATAAATGAATGAATAATAATAAATAATAAAAATAAATGAATACCCTGTGAAATGAGCAAGCTTCAAACTCTTTCAAACTCAGAGGGATGGTTTAGGATAGAATATAGGGTGGATGAAATTGGATATAAGAGAACACGATTGCATGCCTTGAGTCATGGAACAGATAGTGCCGGGACAGAACGGGGTGTAAAGGCACGCGACGATAAAACAATTTAAAAAACGACAGTCATGTTGAGTTTTAATTTAAAACAGTAAGTAGGCGAATCAAAATGAATCTGATGTGGACTGGACTCAAAAGGTGTCAGCACCTGGGCGAAGCCGGATCAGGCCGGTAGTACTGTTAAAAAAATTAAGTAACCCACATTTCACATTTGCTCGCTAAAGCTCATAACCATGTTAGTATTTTTCCTTACCCTTAAAAGTGGGTGTGTAGGACTTACGATTGTAATTTATTATCCAACCGAAGCCTTATAATTCCAGTCGTTTTCAGGTGGCACACTTGTACGCGTAATTAATATAATGGTACAATAATACATTTTCTTCCCGTCAGGGTTGGCAGAGTCAAAAGAGCGTTAAATTTAATTGCTACGTCAATATCTTTTAACGAGCGGTATAAGTGCGCCAAATGTTTGTTTCCAAATTCATTATAAAACGATTCTATTTATACACTCATTGAAGTACTGTCTAGTGTATGGGCACACTAGTATTTGTTTTAGTTAGATCTTTCGATCTCATTTTCATAGAATCTCAGTTCACAATTTTAATAAAGTTGTTGTTCTACAAACAACCATTTGTTTTTGGTATCGGATCGAAACTTGGCAGTTATGAAAGAGTCCTTAATATGTATATTTAAATATAGGATAAGAGAAGTTACACGAAATAATTAGTTTGATTCGTCCTGCTGCTTATAATGGGCCTCTTTTATAACTAAAAGGGGTCTAGATCCACCACGGTATGGATTGTTGAACTCCACATACGAATCTCAAGTCTTAAAGATTTAACAGAATAGAGATAAAACATACATACATAAACTCAGGCCTTTATCCCAGAAGGGGTACAAAGAGGCGCCACCAGGACACCCACATTTCGCCTTGTATGTTCCGTCCAATGATGTGATGTGGGGGCGAGCCTATCGCCATATCGGGCACAAACTCCAGACTCCGGGCTAATAATGAATAGAAATTCATTATCACTTAGCTCGACCCGGGATTCGAACCCGAGACCTCAAATTTGTAATTGTACCGTAGTACAACTGCGCCACCGACGCACTGAATAAAGATAATATTTTATATTATAATATACAAGCAACCACGAAGGTATATCGCAGATTAGCATCCAGTTGTAAATAACTAGAAATATTACAAAAAGAGCGAACCCTAAACAAAATTCATGTGGCGGGAGATGTCGGGCCGCGCACGCTATTCTGAAGTCGCTCATAATTCAAACAGATTATGATAACAGTTATTTACAAATGTACATTTGAATTGCTTCATACTGCATATTCGCTAATTGCGCCATTTCGAGGAGCTGTTATGGAGTTTTGTTGGAAAAGCTTCTCTTCGTGTACAACTTTATAGCATTGAAATAATGCTTGAATCGTTTCAAAATATTAATGCCTATACCTCGTTTTATGAACACTTGAAAAAAGATTGAGAGTAATAAATATGCTTAGCCTTCTTGGACAGTCGTTAAATTGGTTTTCAAGGAAACATTGATACGTATATACTGTTTTCCTAAGAATTTCTAAATGAAATAAAATTTACCTATCCACTAAGACCTAAGCCCTTTGAATCGTAAAGAAGGCCAGAGTCTAGAATTTAGACTGATGTGAATTACAGGCTTGTAAAAGTAAAAAGCAGTTACATAATCAGATTATTTTCACTTGAAGCCCCTGCTCGATTCACATGAAGAATAAAGATATTAGCAAAATAAATAAGCAAAGTTATCACTTATATTTTGTTTTTAACCTTCAAATAAAGCCGCTTAACTAAATACAAAGTACCTGGATAGTTTGGAAAATTCCTATTTTTCCTCAGATTGTCTCCATAGTCCCGAGATAAATAATATCGGTCAGTACAATTTCCTTAACATTACATAAGGCGATTGTTATGGGGATTTTCGGTTATTTTTCCGGTAGGTTATGGTAGCAATGAACAAAATAGTGTATGTCGTAAAACTAGTAATATTGAGAGTCAAGGAGCTAGGTGAATTTTTGACTTCTATTATATTAATTTCGCAGTGTTGGTCATATTTTCTACTCGAAAAAAGATTGGAGTAAAATGTATTACTACTCGATAATTTATTCCCATTATGAGATAAAAATTACCCCATAGCCACTTGAGTGCAGTTGAATGCCAAGCATTGCTTTGCAATTCATGGTATTTTTGGTTTCCTACTAGCCATGAGCGTTCGTATCGCTTACCGTCAAGCTAATGGCATGCTTGTCTCGCCATTTACGGCAATTAAAAAAACCTTAAGGGGCCAGTTAAATTTATTTACTAAATAAATTAAAATCCTTAGCCTGATTGAGTTTGAAATCATACCCTAATCCTCGGGACTCATAAAGTATTAGAACAAAGATACGGACTTTACATCGATATGTGAAATATAATTCTGAGGAAGAATTATCGTCATGTTCATTATGCTCATATTATGCATATGAGTACCCTGATGAAAATAACGCTACCTCAAAGATTTTCACAGAAAGTTGTTGGAAGTGGCCTCCACAAAACGAATTCCTAAACCCTTTTTAGATCTTCTGTGCGTCTATTGATGGTACTACACTGCACTGGCTAATGTATTTTAATCAAACGACATTCTAAACACTTTACTAGATCCTTAATCTACCTCAGAGGTGAAAATTCGCCAGTGTAAAAAGGATATACATACATAAACTCACGCCTTTATCCTAGACGGGGTAGGCAGAGGCGCCACCAGGACACCCACATTTCGCCTTGTATGTTCCGTCCCATGATGTGATAGGGGGCAAGCCTATCGCCATATCGGGCACAAATTCCTGACTCCGGGCTGATAATGAATAGAAAAACCCAATATCAAATAAAATTAAGCCTTAAAAAAATTAAATTCGAACTTACTACAAGGGTAGAGATAAGGGTCGTAGCACGGACGCGACGCGGATCGGAAATTAAACCGAGCCGCAGGACACAGGGCAGCTGCAACCTATCTGCCGAGCTGTAATACTAAACCCGCGCAGAAAAAATACCTCCATTATAGCTGCTGGATTGCTGTTAGTTTCTGTTTTATTTGGCTGGATTTTTTTTACTTCCAATCTACTTACGTGAGAGAGGTTGCTGTTAGGTTTTTTACTGCTGGAATCACTGGTTTCGTGGTGTCTAATAAGTATAAAAAGTTTCCAAAGTCCAAATTCAAGTGTACATTATCAGCGAAGTACTCTTAACTCTTAAGAACGCAGGGCCGCTGCAATCCATCTGCCATGCTGCAATACTCTACAGGCACCGAAAAGTATCCTTTATACATGCTGGAGGTTGCTGGTAGATGTTTTTCTATACAATGAAGTCTTTACAAATATGCCAACATGTGATTTGAATAACTATGAGTGTAAATCAATAATCAAAATTTTTCAGATACAGTATTATAGTTTGCAATTCAGCTTTATTTCGATTTTTATAAATATCTACGTCAACATAACTTTATTGTACAATTCTGATCATTTCACTAAATTATGTGGTATCAAATCCCTCAATTTCCTTATAACAATGTCTGTTGAATCAGAATTTCCAAACCAACGAAGCACATTCTGAAGTTGTTTAATTTCTATTACTAGTTGCCAATAACTCGCACTAGCTTGACTGAATTTCTAAAATACGGTCGAGAATTTAGACACCAGGATTTAAACCCAATGTAACTGCTGGACTGTAACGGACCCAACCTTGCTCACGCAAAAGTTATCAATGCAAAAGGCCGCATATTGTACAATAAATAAAGTATACCTATTGTAAAAATTTTAATCCGTCTGTGTAAATAATAATCCTAAGTTACTGTTCCACTGCGATCGTGTGACATAACTTCATCTATCTGGAAGTCAATCTGTCAATCTGGACCTGAAAAATCGTGAACTAGGAAACACCAGGCATCATTAAGTAGAGCCTAGAAAGCACAGGCAAGAAATTCAGCTCATCCGCCCTCTCGAGCCTCGGAGAGCGTAAAAACCGTATATAGACGTCAAACGTAACGATTGCTATTGGAAATTGAATCACACGAGCGAAAGATTAAGTTCCAAATCCGTCTGAATCCACTTTTATTGCAGGACTCAGACGAATCTCCCCTTTAAATCATTCCATTCGTTCATTTTCTCTTTCGCGTATTTTCGACACCCAGCGCACAGTTAAGATGTGAGCCGTGATATTACGTTTAAACTTCATTTATGGGTGTTAAAATTGCGAATGTGTGACTACTGGGTGTGGTCGATATTTTGTCTAATTATTAAATGGTTTTATACACATTCAAAAAACGCAATTAGTAAAAATACTGAAGCAGATATCGTTTTACAAATCGTTTTTGTTCCATTTGAGTTTAACGATTTTTCTTTTGGTTTTTATCAAATCTAAAACACTGATAAACACAAACGTCATTTAAGATCATATAGGTTTATCTTACCTGTGCTACGTTTTAAAATAAGACATCAACAAACAAGTTAATAAAATAACTGAAGTAGTAAATGAGAGGAAATATCAAGGTCAATACAGCTAATAAATAACAAACTTGACCTGCTGAGAGCGTAGCTCTGTGTCAACAATTTTGTCTCATTTCAAAGGTGAAAACATTCGAGTTATCTCGTGGGACAGGTGACGTACAGGGTGCGCGCATTGTTTGTTTTTTATTAATTAAAATACTAGTCTGTTACAGATGTAGTGGAAAATTGAAAACAAAAATATATTTAAAATATGGTATTTTAAGAGGTGTTCCAGATTTAGTTTAGAGTGAATATTTTTATTGAACCACGAGGTATCTGAAATAAAGTAAAGAATAATAATCTAAATTAGCAATAAATTATATTATTTTTAAAGAGTGTATTTTTTACAAATATTTATTAAAGGATACCAAAATACAGAGTTATAATATGACATGATGTAGTTTTTTGTTCAAACAACTACTTAATAAAAAAATGTAACCTTAAATAATTATTGCGCGCCCCCAATATAATAACTAAATCAGAAAACCTCAAATCCAAGCATCCTGTACGTCGTTAAGATTGAAAATATCTAAATTGAATCGGAATTGAAAGAATCTCCGTGCGCGAGACTCCATTGTCCATAGAGTACCTTACGTATGAGGGGGAAAGGGTGGGGGGTAATGTACCGACGTCTTAAAACCATAAATCTCTGTGGGTACAGTTTGTTTGCCAGATGATTCTATTTGACGGCCCTAAAAGGAGCAGTAACATTTTATACGTAAGTGTATGTATTTTTACGATTGACTAAATGACCCAAAAATATAAATATAGTTTATACCCAATATTAAAGAAATTACAGATCATAAGCCTAAAACTACTCCTAAACAAAGATAACACAATTTTATTGAACAAAAAAAAACAAAACTAAGCACAAAGGGTCGCGTGTCTATTCGCTTTCAATTTTAAAATGGAAAAAAGGTTCTTCGTGTTCACGCTGAATTATTTTCTTTTTAGATAAATGTAGTTCGATTGAGAACATACTAGCAACGGTATAGTAAATTATTCGCAGTATGCCCTATACCAGCACTATGAACCACATCTCCAAACCATACTTTGCCAATGACGAATTTGTAGAATTAGATCTTGTTAAATAAGGTCTTGTACAGTTTTGACTTTCAAGAAGATCTGATAAGTTTTTACGATTAAAATTATAAAAATGTGAATCTAGGCTAGATTAAACAAAATACTTACATGAAATCAGAAGAACGCAAAAAATATCGTTATAAAGTCTTTACGTTAAACGTAGAGACATAATAGGGTGGCTGAAATAAGAGTACAACAATTTCCACAGCCTCAGTACCACCGAAATAGCTCAGGGGCAGAGCATTAGATCCTTGTGATCTAGCGGTCCTTGGTTCAAATCCAAGTTTCGGTGGAAACAATGAGAACGGCATTGTGGAATTTTTTTATTTTTCTTTATTTATTACGTTTTTACGCATTTTTTCTACGTTTCTTATTAATTTTAATATTCTTTTTAAAACTTAGCAATAAGTTAGACAATTATAATTTAAAACACAAATGTATATTTTTGCTTTATATACTATATGTATACATATATGTATATGTATGCTCACGACTATTCGAAGAGGTAAGCACAGCCGCTAATATAGCCACCTTCTGGTAACATCTTATTTATGTTGTTAAATATGACAGGGGCATACCAACCGCCCATAATTATAATACATACATACATAAATAAACTCACGCCTTTATCCACGAAGGGGTAGGCAGAGGCGCCAATATCAGTTTGCCCGACCCGGGATTCGAACCCGAGACCTCAGCTTTGTAATCATACCGTAATACAACTACGCCACCGAGGCAGTAATTATAATAATTAGAAATATATCAATTTACACATATCTTATTTCTGGTAGATGCAATGGAAGGGATTTCGACCTTAGCCAACCACGCTGCTCCCGTGCGGTCTCGTCGATTGTACATGTACGTTTGTAGTTCTTATAGAAATCTATCTGATATGTAGATATTCTCATAATTTCCATCATGGTATTAAAATGAGCTACAATTTACTACAAAAAGGAACGTCGCTTCAAAAAGTCAGAATGTGGCTCGGGATCGAACCGCCGACTTCTGGTTTGTTAGTCTGGTGTTCTATCAACTAACTGATTGCTTTACTAGAAACGTATTCCATACCCATTACCCGGGGTTTTCATAGGATATTTTTTAAATCCTCTTTGAATATTTTAATCCTTAGGCTGCCTCGGTGGCGTAGTTGTACCACTGTACCATTAAAAACCTGAGGTCTCGGGTTCGAATCCCGGGTAGGGCAAACTGATATTGGATTTTTCTATTCATTATCAGCCCGGAGTCAGCAATTTGTGCCCAATATGGCGATAGGCTCGCCCCCTATCACATCGTGGGACGGAACATACAAGGGGAAATGTGGGTGTCCTGGTGGCGTCTCTGCATACCCCTATAAAGGCGTGAGTTTATGTATATATGTATGTATGTAATTTTTAAACCAAAACCTCTATAAGAGTAGCCCACCTTGTAACTCTAACATTAAAATCGAACTCTGGACGTAATATTTCGCAATTGGCACACTAATTAAATAGTTGCCAACATCCTACACATTGTGTAGTAGTGTATTTTATATTTTCACCACAACACCGTCTCGAAGCGGTTTAAAGACGGATTAGCGTGGGGCTTAGACGGTACTCTGAAAACTTTTAACGAACACCGCTTTACCGGAGTTCTGTATGCACAAGCGAAAGTGATTCGACGGCAACTTTCCTTGTTATTTTCATATGAGAAATGGTTTAGTGCGCTAATGTCTTTTGTGTTATTAGGTATGTATATAATTATAGAATGGTGAAAAAAATACTTTTTTTAAATCATGAGAGTGTAATAATAAATGCACACTTAGTCTTCATATAGATTTCATTATTTTCATTTAGAATTCGACAGCCTCCGTGGCGCAGTTGGTTTGACGCCGGCTGTGAAACGAGAGGCCGCGGGTTCGATCCCCGCACCGAGAGAAATGTTTGTGCGGCCCACAAATATTTCTTTCGGGTCTGGGTGTTTGTGAGACCGAAAAGTCTCTCGTAGTTCTGACACCTGCGACACAAGACTTAATTGATCTTAATGTTGGGTCGGGACTATGTGTGTGACTGTTGGGTGTATTTATTTATTTATTTATTTATAGATATTATTGAGAAGTGATTTTTACAGCCTGGCTTTAATTATTCACATTCCACTATAACGTAGCGTCCACAATATATGTTTTATATGCTACTATTCGTGTATGAGATTTATAATACAACTTTTATTAATTCAGTAACCTTATCGTCGATGTGTTTTAAAATTACAAAATAAAGTTCCAACTATATTTCAAAAACAACAAGTGATATCACAATAGTTTAAACAACGAATGGACAACCAAATATTACATTTTACAAACAACAATTGAACCATTGGTGTAACTGCCTACATCACACGTATCGCCCTAGGCAATCTCGAACATAAACAAAGATAAATTCAAAACAGGAGCGACCTAAATGTGGTTATTTAAACAATACGTACCGTCCGAAATACGATGAAAGATTAACGTCAAAATAAATTTAAAGCCCACACAACACTGTAATAGAAATAAATTAACCCCGTCCACCTACAAAGCTTAATTTAACTGATAATGACACCAACCTTATTTCCACAAAAGGAGGCTAATAAAACATAATAATTATGAAAAAGTTACAATAAAAAGATTAAAATAAAGCTAATTTTTAGGGATTTTATCACGGATTTGGTTTTATTTTAATTTTGAACTTCCCGACGTTTCTATTGCTTTCCAGCTTCCGTGGTCGCGGGGCAGACTGAGGTATTAGTCATCCGCTCAGGAATTGTTACAAAATTAAACCAAATCGGCGATAAAATCCGTAAAAAATAGTTTTATTTCAACGTGTGACATTCGCGGAAATCTAAGAAACCATTATTCAATAAAAAGATTATAAAATAAATTTGATCCATCTGGATAGACGACTAGTAAAGGTTGCAGATTAATATTTAATGCAGACAATTTCCACCAGATCGTTGTGGAGATCCTAAGGGAAAACATATGTTTGGTAATGACTGAACGGATGCAGTTTCTAGCTTTCATGCCATTGCTGCCTTTCATTAGCCTGTCATTTCGATAGGGCGTTTCTTTGATGGAGTATCTGAAGGGAGGACAGGTGTCGATCGCTAGAACTTCGTTTGTTGGTTCGTTTTTTAGTTTACACTGCAAAAGCAAATGGAATTGTCTTAGGTCCTGAGTGTGCCGACTGTACCCCAAGCCCAAGTTGTCTATACTTCATCTTGCGGCAAGCTCATTCTGCAAGATATAATGAGAAAGTAGTCGTTGTGCATTGAAGTGTAATAATTACATAAAAAATCATAAACATTTGTTATCGTGATTGCACTTCACTTACAATTAAGTGCTTCTGCATCCACTTTGCCTACGCTTGGTCACTTAGCCGCTTCAAAGTAAAAAGCTCACACAAGGACATTATTATTACACGGTATAAGTTTCAACGTCGCAGAAAATTAAATAACCCCTTTATGAAAATGACTCTCATAGTATAAATTCCTGTGATATGCCGGTTTAATGTGGAAGGAAATTATTCGCTTAGCAAGCTTTTAAATTTCTATTCAGGAGTCGGGCCGTATCTCATAGTGGATCGTCTGGAACGCCTAGTAACGCCTAGCCACGCTGCGAACTTTAAGGCACTGCTACATGTGAATATTACTTTTTTGGTTTTAAAGTGGAAACGTTATATTTTTGTATAATATGCGTACATGCTGTCATGTATTTGCTTCCTGGAACAAATGCAAATACTTGCCGCAAAGTAATATTTACCTTTGACTTACATTTGTTTACTTTTATTTACTTTCATTTTTTACATACATACAGAAACTCTCGCCTTTTTTATGTGCTTATGTATGTTAGTTTTATAATTATTTTTTTATATGCATGCCCTGTTAATTAACAAATGAATGTCGTTCTATAAACATCTAGACAGGATTATTCTACACGCGTGTGTCCGTTTTTAACAACGCAGTTACATATTTGGCTTAACTAATACAACGTAAAATAGTTATTTTCCTAAATAAAGCGGCTTGCACTAAAAGCCCTTTATCCAATTAACACTAACAAGTAACAAACGCCGCTAGTTTTGTAAATACTGCTGCGTCAGTTAAAAAAACTGTTTTTTTGGCTTTATTGACGAAATAGTTGTGTCCGATGTAATCTCGAACTAAAAATATTATGACGAAATACTTCAATTAATTTAACTGTAGAAGTAATAACATCTTTCCCCCTGCCTCATCCGTCGTAGCAGATAAATTTTGAAAAATCGTCTCTTATTGCTGGTATACGTTATATGTATAACGAAATTCAGTGAGTATGCAATTCTTATACATGATCTCAACTGTGTATCCAACACTACAGCCAATAATTAAGCTTAATCATACATCGTCATATCGTTGTATGATAGTAAACTTTAAGAATAGAAAGAGAGAAAAACTAAAAAATATTCTTAAAACTCACTGGTCAAAACCCGACAGCATAATCTGCCTTCACGATAGTCCATGACCTCACATTTTACAGAGGTAATCTCTTTCTCTTGTATTACAAAACAAGAAAAATAGATTATTTTATTTTACAATAATACAACCGTGGTTTGGCTCATTCTCAATGCAATAAAGCTGCCCATTTTACCATATTTTAATTTGTTACAGTAATAATTATCGTAGATATACATACACAAACTCACGCCTTTATCTCAGAAGGGGCAGGCAGAGGCGCTACCAGGACACCCACATTTCGCCTTGTATGTTTCGTCCTACGTGATAGGGGGCGAGCCTATCGCCAGATCCGGCACAAATTCCTGACTCCGGGCTGATGAATAGAAAAATCCCTTCGGGGATAAAGGCGTGAGTTTATGTATGTATGTATGTATGTATGTATAATTTCCAGACTGACACAAACACAACAATTAAGCGACATAAAGCACGTGTTCAAGCCACGGTGAAACACGAAAATTTTAACACGATGGTACAAAGTTTATCGAAATATCATTAGTACAAAATAAACAGCAGAATATCACAATGCAGGCAAACCGTTTGGTAATTGCTTTTAATAATTAACAAGCACGAACGAATCAAGCGATCACGCCGCGATTTCCACTACAAATCAATGTGGGATGCGTGGTATAAAATAGGAGAGATAGCGAATTACTTATATTTATATTATAGACAGTGGATAGTTGTATAAATTATATGAAATTTGATAAAAAAAGCTGGTACAGCTGGTTAATTTTTGGTTTCCTTTAGATTTAAAATTATTTAAATTATTTTGAAAATTATTCCGCAACGGAAACCAATGGAAAACATAATCTTGACTCAACTTACCAACCAAACAAACCCATATTTATTTATTTATTTATTTGAGTACATAATAATAAAAGTGGGTGTTTGCGAGACCAAAACGTCTATTTTAATTTCTGATACACATGACAGAAAACTCGTATCTGAGCCTGATGTTGAGACTATGTATGGAATAGTTGGGTGTATTTATTTATTTAAACTAATAATATAATCTAAAAGTATTACTCATTCAATATAGAAATTGTATGTGACACATTTAAACTTCTATATCTATCTATATCAGCCCATATACGTCCCACTGCAGGGCACGGGCCTACTCTACAATCGAGGGAATCGATATACGGTGGTTAGGGCATATAGTCCACCACGCTGGCCTAGTGCGGGGTGCGGACATACATACCGTAGAAATTGTTTAAAATCGCTACGGTATGCAGGTTTCCTCACGATGTTTTCCTTCACCGTTAAAGTGCGTGGTGATTGACTATCAATACACACATAACTCCGAAAAGTCAGAGGTGTGCCCTGCGATTTGAACCCGCGACCACCGCGTACATGTAGGCAGCCGCGTCTGGTCCGTTACCAACAGGCCACCACGCACCTTATTTAAACTTAGGCAGCCCTAAATATGCTAATTATTTCACGTATTATACCCATTTCCGCTACATCTTCCCCCTTACTCCCCCCTCCCCCCGTAGCCCAGTCCTTCGTCCATATATCAAGCACAATTCAGACACATTGCTCCATTTAATGAATTGGCTGCAAGTTGTCCCGATGCAATGGTGCGGCCTGATTTAAACGCCATGCGCACTCTTCATGACCGATGTATGAGCGGTGAAAATGACTGATCAATATTTATGGGTTACTAAACTGTATTATCTAAATTGAGCAGAAAGCTGTTTATGTCAAAGTGATTTGTAATTCTACGCACTTTAACGGTGTTGGAAAACATCTATAACCGAAATTCAAGGTTTAACAGGTATTCAGGTCCATTTCTAAGTAAAATATGAAAATCAGCCTCTCAGAATTTTCGCCTAACTTGAGGTCCATTTATGCGAGTAAAATTTGTATAAAAAGCACTCTTATCGTGGATTTTTTGTTATAAGAAATCTTGTATTGATATTGGTATAACTCAAACATAACAAGCACATCAGTCCGTATAAATCTCTGCAATACCAACATACGAAAATTATAATTTAATACATACATTACTCCACCAACTTGGAAAGCAAACCCTTCTAATACACGAAATTTATTTAGCCAAGCTTCAGCTAACAAATTAAGGACTAACGCCTTCGGAATTTTGATAAGCTATAATACACAACCCCCGTATGGGGTGGCCACCCCCGGATTCCGTTGACAATGTATTAGGGTAAGATGGGCAATTTGGCTCACTTAATTACAACAAGGGGTAGTTTTGTCTTCTCTTGACACTGTTCATTATGTAGGTACAGTCAGATTGCTCTACATAAATCTGTGTTTACAATATTACTCTGAATTTTATGTCTGTATAAATTTCGGGGCGTATGAAGTCGTCAGTAAGGGTTATATAATAACAAATGAAATGTAAGAAAAATACAATTCGGTACACCCGGAATATATTTTTATAACGTCACTAATAAATAATAGGATAACCATTCACATTCAATATTCGGTTCATAAAATTCAGTTAAATCCCACAAAATAATTATTTTAAGATGTCAAAACTAACCATGTTAGCTCATTATGCTTTTACTGTTAAAAAGTTATAAGGTAAAAGACAAAATCCGAATGTTAAAGGACTTCATTCTACACAATGAAAATCTGCTAAGACGAACTCTACAAACCCTGCACTTTATTAAAGCCTGGCTGCGGCTACAGCAAAACATAAGCCTTCCTTAGAGACTCAAATTTCAAGCAGACGCTGTGTAATATAATTTTGTACGTAATGAACATGTATCTTAAAATCGTTTTCAAACTATAACATATGTATATGCTTCATTGGTGTGTTCCCATTATAATAAGCAAAAAGCCTGGAAATTTAAAACCTGTTGATAAGATAAACAAAATAATAACAAATTTTGTTGAATGTCTCTAGACATCTCCTGTTATAAAGATTTAATATTCTCTTATTTCAAGTATTCTATTGTTGTTATAAGATATTTTGCACTCTATTTCACTTGACTAACGTGTAATCAATCACGTTGTTTACTTACGACTTTGTCAACCAAACTGGGTACACACGCTTTGTAACTCTCAACTAAAACTCAATTTGACATTGTTATTTTTATAATTACTGATTGAAATCTGCTTTGTTTGTTTAAGCTTTGGTATAAGTAAATCAGTATGTTAAAACAAAAACAGATTATTGCTGAAACATTTTATAAATTTATGTTAAGCTTTGCTGAGTCCATATTATATTTATTATTATATTTTTTTTCCATAGACTTGCGTGTATAATACAGTGCAGTCTCAACAAAATAATTGTCTAGTGATTCTACTGTATATAACAATATATTCACAAAAAAATTGCTGAGTTGTATCAAAATTATGGTGATTTTTATGAGACTTTTCTTTATTTATTTTCTTTATCCCATAATGATTATAGCAACATAGCTGCTATAGCAATATAATATGAGTTGCATTTTGCAATCTGTAAATAAGCATGGGTCTAAAGTTCATCACAGTTACTTTTTATGGGTTGAAGAGCAAGACATATAATTTGAATGACTGTGACATTTTGTTATCCCAAGCAGTAGAAATAACTTAAAAATACAAGTGCACTAGGTGACACTTTTCAGCCATTTCTAAGTGGTAAAGCCACGTTGTTGTTTCTCATGACTCAGCATGAATAGGCAGGCTCGTCCGGGGCGGTACCACTCTCTCACAGCAGATCGACATTAAGCAACAGCTTAGCTGTCGCGTTTCGTTCGGTGAGTGAGATTGCCGGATGCCCAATACCCTTCCTTTCCAATTTAAAGGGCCTTTTTTTTTTTTTTTTTTTTTTTTGTTGTCGCGTGGAAACCGGGTTACCGCTACCGCCCCACCTCGGGGAAAGTTGGGCGATTATGTTGGGTTCACCAGTCGACGGCATACCAACCAAAACCCCGCGTTGCCCTCTTCAGCGCAATTGAAACGGCCCCGGGAACCCGAAGCTAGAGCGCCCCAGCTTCTACCGGAACCGTTCCTGCACACTGCCGCTTAATTTGCAGCTTGAACACAATGACGCCCTAGGCGTCCACAGCAGCAAGCAGCTGCGTCCACTTCTGCTGCCGAACATCTCAGGGGTCGCATTTTGTTAAATGGGCACTCCAGTCCCCAACTGCGCGCCCTCGACCTCTAGTTGCCCCATTAGTCGCCTCCTACGACAGGTAGGGGATACCGTGGCGGGATTCTCGTAACGCCCCCATACCACAGGGCGAGAGTCACCGATCATTCATCACGTCGGCGCCTCCTACGTCTTCTTTGGCGGCGGGAAGGATCTGCCCGCTCTCGATCCCTCTCGGCACTTTCCTTCTGCGAGATTACTTTCTCGCAGAAGTTAGCCACCGCACGCCAACACCTTGGACTGCCTACCATGGCCGAAACCACAGCTGGCAGAGAGAGGTCAGTCCCAATTACCTCTATGAGAGCGCTGCGTTCGCTGTCCCAGGATGGACAAACCTCCAGCGTGTGCTGGGCCGTATCTTCTGGACAGTTGTCACAGTGGTGACACACGGCCAATCTTTCCACGCCAACTATTCGACACAGGTACTCGGCAAAACTACCATGTCCTGTGAGCACCTGTGTCAGTCGGAAAGTCGCCACGCCGTGGCGCCTGTCTAGCCATTGATCAAAGACAGGGCGCACTGCCGCAACAGTCCTCAGACCCGCTGTCGGGTTGTCCAACCTGAGACGCCACTCCTCCACGGCGGCTCTGAGGAGGGAGGTACGCATTACCTCTAACTCTCTGGAAACCGGTCTTTGTCCGAGTCTGAACGCCTCCTCTCGCCAGTAAAACATAGCCGAGAGGACTTTGGCGTCCAGATCCCAGGGCAGGAATCCAGCCAATACACAAGCCGCCTCGAAGGAAATCGTGCGGTAGCCCCTGATTGCGCGCTGCGCCACTGCTCTCTGTGGCTTGCGCAGAAGAGTGATGCATCGATCACCCAGGGACTCAGCCCATACGGGACTACCGTATAGAGCCATAGACCGCACGACACCGGCATATAGCCTTCGGCAAGGGATGCCAGGACCTTCCAAGTTGGGCAGCAAGGTACTAAGTGCACCCGCTGCTCTGGACAGCTTTGTTGCTAATTTTTTTAAGTGAGCGCGAAACGCCCACCGGCCATCAAGAACTAGGCCCAAGTATTTCATGTTGGAGCCGATGGGAATCTGCACCCCATTCACAACAATATAGGCACCGGCCGGTGGCCCTCTTCGAGGCCCATGAAAACAAAGAGCTTCTGTTTTTTCGAGGGCCACCTTTAAGCCAAGACGCTGAATGCGGCCGACTATATGGCCAGTGCCAGCTGCCGCTAAAGTCACGGCCTCATGGAAAGTCCTGGCAGATGCTGTTACCAAAGTGTCGTCAGCGTAGCAGGTGACGCTGACGCCCCAGAGGTTGGCACCACGGAGCACCCAATCATACCCGATGTTCCGCAGTAGTGGGCCCAAAACTGAGCCCTGTGGAACGCCGCAGGACATAGCTCTTCGGTGCCACCCATCAGCGCCCGGATACATCACGTCCCTATTAGACAGGTACGAATGAACCAGACGTCTCAGATAGAGTGGCACCGCGTGGTACCGCAGTGCTTCATGTATGCAGTCCCAAGGCAGGGTATTAAATGCATTGGCAATGTCTAGAGACACCGCCAATACAACTTCGCCCCGGGCCACTGCTTCCTCCGCCAATGTCTTAACCCGCAGAATTGCGTGGATCGTAGAACGATGCCTCCGGAAGCCAAACTGGTAATCGGACAGATTCGGGCCGACTGTCTCAAGATGCCCAACGAGGCGTGCATGAATAATCCGTTCGAAAAGTTTGCAAACCTCGTTGAGCAACACAATAGGCCGATACGCAGAAGGCGATTCCGCGGGTCGTCCCTGCTTCTTGAGCAGAACGAGCTTCCCGATTTTCCAGCGGGACGGAAAGATGCCCTGCTCCAGACAGGCGGAGATAAGGCCGCAGAGTCTCGGACCCAGGTACTCCAGAGCCAAAACCCAGACCTTGCCAGGTATACCATCGAGCCCCGGAGCCTTATTTTTACTCCGCAGCCGAAACACTGCCACCCTCAGTTCTGAGAGTGAAACCTCTGGAATTTCCCAAGCCGAACTCGACGATGGCGCCGGCTCGTCTGGCACCATCGGTGGAGGAGTAGTATCCACTGTGGCTGGAAACAAAGTCGTGACCACTTCCTCTAATAGTTCCGTTCGGAGACTCTGTGACAGCGGGGGTTGTGCTGGGCGAAGCTTGTTCATTGCCAGGCGATACGGTCGCCCCCATGGGTCATTCTTTAGAGTATCCAGAAACTCTTTCCTAGCCACGATCTTTGCTCCCTTGATGGCCACTTGCAGCGCTCTCTTTGCCTCCTTGTAGAGACCATAGAGTCGCCGCTCTTGGTAATCGTGGTCTTCCGATCTCAGCCGGCGCCGACGATGCCTGGTATACCGGCGGCGCGTCGCTACACACGAAGAGCGCAGCTGCGCTAGTTCTGCCGACCACCAGTAGACATGGCGTCGTGGCGGAAGGCGTCGTACTCGAGGCATGGATGCATCGCAAATGTCTGATATTGCGACCTCGAACCACTCCGCCTCCTGATCCACGTGTACAGGCTCGACTGGTACGGGAAGCCACGACATTACCAAAGCGGCAACCTCTACAGTCTCTTTATTGAGGCGTTTTAAGGCCCACCGTGGTCCCTGACCTTGGATGGGGGTCGATCCCCTATCGGGCTGAAGACGGGCGGGCGCGGAAACATCGAACCTAATATAACGGTGGTCTGACAACGTTTCCACGTCCGCCAGAACCCTCCAGTCACGGATGCGCCCTGCAACAGCTGGACTCGCAAAGGTAAGGTCAACAATGGAGCCACCATTGTATCGGACGCACGTGTTCATCGACCCCCTATTTAAGATAGATAGGCCTGCCGAAATCGCCCATTCCTCCAGTACTGCACCACGTGTATCCGTCGCCGGTGAACCCCAGGCAACAGATTTGGCGTTAAAGTCACCGGCGACAATTACCGGATGAGGTTGGCCTTGTACCACCAGAGTCCCCAGCTGGATGAGGAAATTCTCAAATTCAGCAAGGGGTCTGTTAGGAGAGAAATAGACTCCTATAATCCAGAGGTCTCCCAACAGAGCCGCGATGCATCCCTGGCCCTTCGCTACTTTTTCGAAGGGCGGGGAGCCAGCGGCACCCTGGCGGAATATGGCCACTAAGCCACTGAGGTCCCCTGCCCAGCTATCGCAGGGAGGGATATAATACGGCTCAGCGACCACGGCTATCTGCACTGACCACTGCGCTATACTTTCTGATAAAATATCCTGAGCACGGCGGCAGTGGTTAATGTTCGCCTGGAGGAACTTGAAGTTCATTATTGGGCGATTTCCATGACCTCCATCTCAGCTTGCGGTGCGCATTCCGGTTCCTTCTGGGCCGTGACCTCAGTGGCAACCGGTTTATCAACAATACGGCGAGGCAGGCGTCGGGCGCTGCGGGAAGAAACAGGACATGCCTTCCCTCCGATTTGATGCCCGGCGGGCTTACCAACAGTGGCACAAAGAATACAGTTCGGTGCAGCTTCACATTGACGTGCTTTGTGATCTGGCATGCTGCAGCGATAACACAAGTTGCTGCGATCGATTCCGTTCTCACACCGTTCCTTAACGTGCCCCGTCTCTAGGCATCGATAGCACCTCAACGGTCGTGCCTCGAGCACTGTGACTTTGGCAGCGACCCAGCCGACCAATAGTCGAGTCGCCGCTTTTACTTTTTGTGCCGCCTTTATTGGCATCTTGGCCCATACCGTACCCAGGCCAGATCGATCGCAGCGGACTTCGCCAACCTTTACTACTTCCGTGCTGCAATCACCAGCCTTAGCAAGGGCTGTCGCTACCAATTCAGGGGTTGCTGTACAATCCAGCCCCGAGATCCTTAGTTCTGCGAATTTTATCGGACGGGAGATGCGGACATCCTCCGAATTGACAAAGCAGTTTCTAAGCCGTTCGACAAGAGCATCAGCCCTCTCCTCGCTATTGGTCCCGGGAACTTCATACATATAAGCACCCGTGATTGCAACTTTGGGCTTGAGTCTGTTAATATTTAGGCCATTTAAGTCTACACTATGTTGTGTGTTGGTTAAAACCTTCGCGTAAGTAAGCCCTTTAGCCACTGCTGCCGGGGTTAAAGTTATAACGACCGCCGCGGACCGTGGCGGCCGGAGAATTTAAAGGGCCTGCAACACCTCTATAATCTCAGCGTTGTGGATGTTCATGGGCGGCAGAGATCACTTATCGTCAGGTGACCTGTTAGCTCGTTTGTAGGACCTATTTTATAAATAAAATCACAATTTTACTTCCTACGATACTATCGCTCAGTATAACTTACATCGCATTAAATTTTAATGTCAAGTTATCGGAATATAAATCGAATAAACGAT
This sequence comes from Deilephila elpenor, assembly GCA_949752805.1. Lineage (NCBI taxonomy): Eukaryota > Metazoa > Arthropoda > Insecta > Lepidoptera > Sphingidae > Deilephila > Deilephila elpenor. The sequence continues at coordinate 14,316,749 of OX457097.1, read as the reverse complement.
CCGCGTTGCCAACGGTACATTAGCATTAGATTAAATTACGAGCAAAGATTATATTACAGCTAAAAGTGATTAATTTACATGAGTTCTATTTAATTAATAGACGGCTAACCGCCCCTAATGTGGTTATGAAATAGTATCTCCATTAGATAGAGCCAAATGGGGCGTGAGATGTTAAATTATCATGGTAAAAATATTACACTTAGGAATTTAGTTGGATCAGAATGTTTGTAAAAGTATGTGGTGATAGATGTCGCTAATACAAAGTATTAGTTAAGGTTTTTTATGTCTTGCTTAGTACAAATACTAAAGCAAATGTTATCGCCGTTCAATCCACACAAAAAAACACAATGCCAAAACTCGAGGTCTGAGGTTATAAGATTTAGTAGCAAACAAGTCCAGAGACAACTGTACGTTTCTTAGTACTAAGTTAAACAAATAACGGTCAAAGAAAGTAATAATTAATTAAAACAAATAAGGGTTATAGGACCGACATAGCAACTGTTAACGAATAAAAATCACTATGAATACTTTAAAGAAAGACCTTACTTCTGCAACAAACTTCCTACAACTAAGTTTGATGATGTTATAAGTAGTACTATAGTATGTTTAACATAACATACACCCCACACAAAATTCAGTAACAAACAAAAACCAAGCATCACAGCATTCCGATATCAGAATGGCCTGCCAGAAACGCTTACGGCGCCGGCGATAACTTACAACAAGAAGTCCATTAGATTCGATGCGGCTTTGGCTCGATTCCACTCGCAGGTGAGCTCGGACACCGGCTTCTGAAGCTCCGGTTACAAGTCACGGAATGGCCGGAGGATACACTCGTATTTGAAGATCGCATGTTCTGCTTCTCCTAGAGAAATGTTATAGTCTATAGGAGAAGCATATTGAGCTTTTTGAGCTTTGCAGGAAAATCATCGTAACCGATGGTTTTAATTTTTCTACTATTTTCTTGCTCCATTAAAAAATATATTTTATGATTATACTTCTCAAACAATTTATTTTTAAATTTTAAAAATATTTCTGACTGAGTGTGAAAAGGTGGAAAATAGTCTGATTGGCACGTAACAAAGAAATTTATTTTCAGTTTTTTTGACGCTACGTTGGTTGATTTATTGAGAAGGGTCGATATTAATCAAATAATAGCTTTTTCATGTAGTCTCTGTTTAAAGTTTCATTTGAAGCCACACAATTATGTTGAAAGCATTTTTCACACAATGCCCGGCTTAGGCTTAGGCTTAGGCCATATTCAAATAAAATATTGTGTTATGGGTATGACAAAAGATTTTTTAAATATATTGAGATTTATTTTTGGAGCCGATGACTTTAATACTGAAACTGTTTGTTGCAACAGTGAAGGCCACTCTCGTTGATTATTTGACATTTTTATTATAACATAAGAACACATGGCTCATGTGATAAAAAATTACGACCGCCACTAATGAACACCCACGATACCTAGGGAATAATATTCCAGTCCCTGAAGATTAGGGATAGAGAATAAAAGAGCAGAGGTATAGGAAAGGAGGATTTATGGAATAAAATCTACAAGAAAGTTGTTCATTTTATTAATTAAACTATTCAAGCCCAGTAAAAACTAAATATATAAAATGAAAAATAAAATAGGTACACATAATACCGGCTAATTTTTTTACGTAAGATTTCACTACTTAATACGAAATGTATTACTATCATATTTTTATATATTTTACTAGTAAAAGAAATAAAATATACAAAAAAGGAATCTAGGCCATCCGCAAACAAGGGAACGTAATTATTTTAAACGCCCAAACCGAAACCTTTTTACATCACAATAATTCCCGATTTGCGTGTCACCGCAAAAGCATTGAATCCTAATTTATTTGTGCCACGCGAATCCACGTCTTTTATGCGGTTCAGAAATTATTTTATGGTGGAAGGAATAGTGGAACAAGCGCCTTTCGTTTTTATGTGCCTGTATATTCTCATCGCTCTTCGAAATGGCCCAAAACGGAGCTCGTTTTCGTAATGTATAGAGAGTTATGTAATAGTGATCTGCAATAGTTATTACAAAGTGTTTGTTTATAGCATTATACTAAGTATTTTTTATTAAATACAGGTACGAAAACTTGACTTAATGTCATAAAGTAGATTGCATTCTAAATATACTGTTTACCTACGAGACATCTATACTTATAACATCGTACAAGTCAACGAAACTGGTGAAAATCTTTCTTTAAAGTACTAACAGAACTTAGCTCCATACTGTGTACAGTTCCACTGACTAATAAAGACCTGTCTTTTTGTTTTTAATTTCCTCTTTAACGTGGCATAAGGAAATGTTAAATTTAAGGTTTAATATAACATTTCAAATACAACATTTTTGACCATACCACATACCATTACTATCACACCTCAAAAATCTTTACCAACTTACAGGATAAAATTGATAATAAAAATCCTTTAAATAATTTCAAAACACAGACCACGTATCGTACGGAACCAGGCAGAATTAGGAACTGCACGGCGCGGGGCTCCGTGCTGCGAATTTGCTACATCAGTAACGTCTTCAGAGAATTCTCGAACAAGTATTTAATTTGATCCATAATTGGCCCGTTGAAAGGTTCATTTCAAGAGGGAAATAATAGACTTCGCTGATGTTTCGAATGTTAGATCTTAGCGGGACCTTTGGGAGAGGTGTTGATTGTAATGTGTTTTAATTGTTGTTTTTAGGCAAAGACTACTAAATTTGAGCAGAAGACTATTCTACTTGATATTAGGACTGGGATAAAGGCTACCCTGCTCTCACATCCACCACTATACTAAACTCAATACTCTCAATCGTAACGCATCCAAAGCCTGTGTTCTGAAATGAACTCGTGCAAAATAAATAAATTAACCCGGCAGTCAAACACAGAACACGATGATTTACTGTTCATTTGTTTGTCATTATGTATCTGTATTGAAATATCTGGACGTACTAATACATTGCCTATCAAACACGCTACATTTCGTATTAAAGTCAAGCAGCGGAAAGCAAATGTGAATTAGTATTTCATTGGCAATACGCATCGAGAATTCGTGAGCACTAATGGGTAATGCTATGCCGGGCATTAATAAAAGCCTTGTTGCTCATTAAGCTACATATTTTGGAATTTGTGCTGGAATTATTTTGAATTTTGCTGGTGGTAGAATATTTGTAACTGCAAGGCTAGTGATCATCATACAAAAGGAGTAACACCTATGCTGCATTCTTCATCAGCCAGTATAAGTCTCATTTTGAAATGTTTGCTAATTTGCACCGTCATGCTATGAAATAATTTGCCTTCCCACAACGCCTAAAATTCCTAAAATGCTGGGACAAAGCGTAAAGAAGCAGTTAAGCGAGCCAACATAATTATATCATATTTGGATGGTTGACTTCACATAACTGGGGGTTTATGTGGAGAATTGAAACACGCAGGTTGGCTAAGACGAAGCGATAATAATAACAATTCTTCTTCTTCTGTATCAGCCCATATACGACCCACTGCTGGGCACGGGCCTACTCTACAATCGAGAGAATCGATTGAGAGTGGTTAGGCCATATAGTCCACCATGCTGGCCTAGTGCGGTTTGGCGGACTTACATAGCGTAGAAATTCTTTAAAATCGCTATGGTATGCAGGTTTCCTCAAGATGTTTTCCATCACCATTTAAGTGCGTAACAATTACAATGAAATAATTCGATCCTCTCTCAATCAAGCTATCACTTGCTCACTAGCATATATCACCTTATATGCTATATATCATACATATTATGTGTTGGAAACCTGTCGAGTGTAGATATCTCATAACACGCTCTAGTAATCGAGCTATTACAAACAGCATTTCGGTGCAGCGTCGTGCATGCCGATGTATTAATTACCAACGCGTAACTACATCGTGTTCATCTAAATTGGATATTTGTAGTATTCTATTGAATATCTGATGTGATTGAGGAGCAATATATTTACTTCTTCTAATCAACTTCTTTGGGCATAGGAAGTACACCGCTGAACATGGGTCTAAGTATTTCCGCTGAGATCTGTTAGAAGCAGGTTGCATTCAGCGACTTCTTGCAACCCTTATTACGTCATCCTGCCACTGAATAAGCATCGATAGTTTTTCTTACTCCTAGTTCGCAGCATCCAAATAATATGCGTTTAGAATACAAAAAAAACATTATCAGCCATATACAGGGTATATCAAGACCGCGACCGAAAACGAAGCCGGGTGGTAGTTTTAGTGGTTACAGACACAATGCAAATAAAAATTTCGCAAAATAAGCGACAGATTTTTTTTTGCAATTTTTTGAAAATCATTGTTTTTGGGTAGCGAATACCTAGTTATTGCGAAAATAGTAATTTAAACACTATCGTACCATTGCGTCTTAAAAAATAAAAAGATGTACATCATTATTTTAGGAAAACTATGTATTTATCACCCAAATACGACGATTAGTAAAAAATTACCAAAAAAAAGTTGATGATTTTTTTTGCGAAATTTTTCATTGCATTGTGTCTGAAGTCACTAATACTACCACCTGGCTTCGTTTTCGGTCGCGGTCTTGATATACCCTGTATAATTTCAAGCGAAAACGCATGTATTTAAAAGTTTTGCCATTACAGTGGAAACAACATCCATCAGGCGTCTTTACAAAGGTTTCCTTTAATAATGAAATTATCAAATTTCGTAATATTACCCACTTTAATTACCTGAAATGAGTATTCCGGTGAGAACAAAGAGATTACTCAGCTTATGGCGATAGCATTGATCAAACGAACGTCGCTTTAATTTACTGTCACTTGACGTCAGTTTTCCGCGATAGTGGTTCCGGTCAGAGTCAAAATTTCGTGCTGTGGTTGATGAGTAAAAAATGTTGATGTACAAAATTAGACTGATCTTACTTTGAATCAGGCTTTTATGTAAAAATAATTTGTAAAATACTGTTGCCTACATTTAATACTACCGGTGGAGCCCAGGTTTTGTTGCGTATAATTCAGTTCTTTTTTGACATACAATATTGTCTAAATCTCTCATTTGAGGCAGTAATCATATTATTAAAATTTCTGATAAGTTTTATATTTTGTGCAATACATGTCAAAACATAGTATATGTTAATTTGAAATAATTAACTTTTTAAAAGATGACATATTTTTTTCAAATAGATGCAGTATTTCCGGAGATCATCAGGGGATGGTATATAGGGATATACAAACTGACAAACATATCCTCTTCGTCATTAGTAGGACAGAGATCCAAATAAAACGCAGCAGAACTTAAAACCGGGAGTGAACTACAGAAATTAAAACACCAAATTTTATGCGAAACTGTGTAACGGACGAGAGAGTCGCCAACGCTCTATTTACATTACACAGACGGCTAAATGATAAATAAATATCACGCCAGAAGGCAAAAGGAAGCAATTTATCTCGCGAAATAACAAATTCACTTAAATTCCACGTTGATAAAGTCGAGTTAGGGCCGGAATAATTCAAGACAAACTGAATTAATTGCTGCCAGATAAGGGACGATAAATAATAGAATCGGCTTTATATGGCCGCTTCATAAAAACTTAGTGCGTTGCGGCTGTTGTCTTGCTTATTTTGTTGTTTTTGAGGAATTTTTGGAATGTCTTTCTTTAAAGGTAGACTTGGGACTTGGTTAAATTTTTCTGTCTACGGAACTTACACATTATTAAAAATGTTTCCATATTGTGCTGCTAGATGTCACTAAGTTGTCTTTTTAATCGACTTCAAAAAAAGGAGTTTAACAATTCGACCTGTATGTATGTAATTTGGTTAGAATTGCACTACTTTTGAATATGTAAACCAGCGTCTAATTACGTGTGCCTAATTTCAGAAATGTTTTTATGTTTGTATGTTTGTCCACGCATATCTCAAAACGTACAGTTCAAAAATTCCTTCAATTACAATTTTGAAGTCAGTTTTTTTCCTAATTATTTTTAAATAGAGGTGTTGGAAACACAAATACAACAAATGAAACATGCCCACGAACGCGCACAAAACAAGAAACCCCTTTTAGGAACGAATGGGTGATTGTTCAACTATACAAAGTGGATTGCCGACCTCGGAATCAAAGCCACGATCACACGGTTCACAAATCATGTATACTTCAACTAAAAGGCTTTACTAGCCCATGTGTCCCTTCCTTTCCATAATCCTGGCTCTTTCACGGGTAAATAAGTAGTTAAATCGGCTGATATATGTCATTATACTCGTAATTGTTTCGAACAAGTGATCATTTTCTAATTTATTTGGTTAACTATCCTCTATCTGAAAGAACTTCATAAGGTACAAAGCAGTCACTTTGCCCCGTAAGATAAAAAAATATATAAACAAACAACAGACGAATAACGATGTTTCATCAATTTCCAGTTTAAAATTAATTAGTGCTCTATCCTTCACGTAAATTCGAGTAAAGATGCCGCTTTTCCCTCGAAATTTCTAGACTAATTCTTTCTAACTCAGCGTAATTACCAGATAAGAGCCGGCTGTAAATAATAGATTCGTCTTTTGTACTCCTCATAAAAACTTAGCGTTCTCTGGAATGGTGGAGTCTTTGTTAGCTTGTTTATTCAGGCTTGTGTTTTGAAATATTTCCCCGTAGAAAATGTAAAACGTTAGGTCACGTCTCTTGAGGCTTAGAGGGTAAATTGCGACTTATATTTGAAGCTCCATTTTTATGAGCATGTGGAGATGTTGAAAGAAAAAAGGTTTGATTAAAATGGTCGTATTTAAATAGGCTTTTATATTAATTCGTTGTGGATATAAATATTAACAGATGCAGAATACTACAGATTATTTAAATAAAGGACACTGTTTAAAGTTATATCCTGTTTTTATTTCATTTTATAGCTATATCATAAAGTTTATGAGTGATACTTTGTTTAAAATTCTAACTTCATAAGTGTTACTTTGTTTTTCTTTTTTATTTTGTTTAATGTCAAATGAAAATGTTTTGTACATGTGTAAATGAGACTCATCACCACCTCCACGGTCAAACCGAAGCCCGGTTTCGTGGAAATAATATTTATTTTTTGTTTGTAACTTTGTATTTTAATAAATAAATAATAAAAATAAAAAAAAAAGATTGATAATTTTGTACTTCGCTTTTCACAAGTTCTACACATAATTAAGTAACTTTAAATGTGTTGCTAGACACAGATAATAAAATAATTATAAATTCCACAGATTATCTTGATAAAGTGACTTTTTTTGTTGAGCCTCGGCAAAGGTGTTATACTGCAACTTACGGTAAGTGGACAATTATCTAGAGTCTAGACATAATATCTAGTAGTAAGAACTTATGAAAGATTATTATAATACATTCATATGTACATAAACTCACGCCTTTTTTCCCAGAAGGGGTAGACAGACGCACCTAGGATCCCCAGGTATTTAATATTATACATATATCAATAAATTACAGCATATAAAAATACCTAAAGTATGTAGTTACAAGCCTTTTCAAATTTAAATCACAGGTTACAATGACCTTACATATATTCGAGCGTCACGTCAAGAGGTTGCGCGGCGTGACTCGAAACTTTTCACGCTCTGCTTGCGTTTGTTTGGTGCTATGAACCCTGTTTGTTCTAGCGCTTTACAATCGACTGTATGATTCTGGAACGTGATGGAAATATATAAAACATCAGAAGATTCTGTTTTTGTGATGGAGTTTCAATTGCGATGTGAATATTGAGTGTCAGTTATTTATGTTATAAAAGTACTAAATATTTGTTTTTAAAATATTTTGTTAAAGACTGGTTTAAATGCGGATTAATGCAGATCAATGCGGTTGAATGCGGATCATATAATACACTGTTTCAATATATGTTTTTATTACAATTTGCGTTAATGGTGAACATATTAATTAAAAAAATGGTTACATGTCTACCCCCTTATATTACACGCTTAATGTGATGCCCCACTAATAGTATCGCGACGGATGTATTTTTTTTTGTTAACAGCTACTGCCATTAACAGTCTTACTATTTTAAAAACGGAGTGATAATTGGTACGTAATTACATACATAAACTCACGCCTTTTTCCCAGACGGGTGGGCAGAGGTGCTACCAGGACACCCACATTTCGCCTTGTATGTTCCGTCCCAGGATGTGATAGAGGGCGAGCCCATCGCCATATAGGACACAAACTCCTGACTCCGGGCTGACAACGAATAAAAAAATCAAATATTACTTTACCGGACCCGGGATTCGAACCCGGGCTTTATAATCGTACCGTAATACAACTACGCCGCCGAGGCTGTCTAATAGGTACGACTGCAAATACACTTGCGTCGGTAAGCTTGGCCAAATGTGTATCATTGCCTGCCTTTGAGGATACAGGAGTGAACTAAATTATGAATTGAACATGTGCACACCAAAATGCAGCCCGTAATAAGCCATTCGCAACCCACGAAATTAAAACATGCAATTTGCAGCAATTTCCTGAAAACATATTTATTATTCTTTTCATTGCAATCATTACCTCATTTTCAGCTGTACACATTGCTGTCAAAGCGTTCAACTAATTGAATCCATTCGAAACACGTACGTCGAGAGAATCGCTTATAAATGCGGCAGTTATCACAGCTGAACCGCTGGCGGTGATGCTTTGAAAATTAAATAACCTGATGACAACGTCGACGTGACGGGAGCGAGGATAAAACAGAAGGCTGAAACAAGCTGGATTTAGTAATATCTTATTTGATAGTTTTGTGTTGCTACGATAGAGCTATGTGAATTCTAAGCCAGTAATTTTGCGTCACTTTCATCGAATTATGAGAATATGGAATACGATTTGGCCGTCTTATAATCGATATGTCTACATACATAAATTTATGCATATATCCCGGTAGATGTAAACATAGATGCTACAACAGCCACCCACAATGCGCCAAGCTTATTTCAGGCTTAAGATGTGTCAACCGCTATTCTATACTACCCATACCGCAATATAATAGCTACAATAGATGCAGACTAGTTTATGGCATTACCAAATGAAGTATCTCTAAAATATTTTAGTCCGATCTTCAAGGAATTGTACCATAGCAACCTAAAATTGTGACAATATTGTTTTTGAATAAATTCTACTAAAAATAATCAAAATCAAATCTCCTCAACGCTTATTCCCCTCTCTCCTCCCCAACTGACATTCCACATGCCTTGTAGTTTCTCAAGTGGATATGATTTTGAATTTGGCATAGCTTGAGTAATCACAACATCTTTATGCTATCTCTTTGGAAGTCTGCTGACTGATATCATTTCAAAATCATAAATGAGTTATTAGTAATTAATGAGTGAATGGTGATATATTGAAACTAATTAATTATCTCAGATCAAACCTCTTCAACAAATATTTTTCCTTGCGACTATGCGCTATCACTCCACAATAGAACCAGCTCCCAACGGAGCTGCGCTAACTGCAGACTTCGCCAACTCCGCTATGTGCGCTGAATTATTATGTTAAGCGACTTTGACAAACCTTCGGTATATGATTTGGGTTATTTTGAATTCGGTAGAGTTTAACAACAACAATCTGAAGTTGCTGAAAGATATTTTCATACCAGTGTTTTGTTGGACACCTACATACAGGGTATATCAAGACTGCGACCGAAAACGAAGCCGGGTGGTAGTTTTAGTGGTTAGAGACAAAGACTACAATGACAAAAGTGCGTGGTGGCCTGTTGGTAACGGACCAGACGCGGTTTCCTACATGTTCACGGTGGTCGCGGGTTCAAATCCCAGGGCACACCTCTGACTTTTCGGAGTTATGTGTGTATTGATAGTCAATCACCACGCACTTTAACGGTGAAGGAAAACATCGTGAGGAAACCTGCATACCGTAGCGATTTTAAAGAATTTCTACAGTATGTAAGTCCGCCAACCCGACCTAGGCCAGCGTGGTGCACTATATGGCCTAACCACTCTCAATCGATTGTCCCTATTGTAGAGTAGGCCCGTGCCCTGCAGTGGGACGTATATGGGCTGATATAGAATGACAAAAGAAGATGTCACTACAACTCTGTCACCTTTAAAATCTATTCTGAAGACAATGATGAAGCTGGACTATGTAGCTCAACAGTATACTGACTACAAAGTATCCCCACAACTGATGACTCTTCAAAACCCATCAAAAATTAAAACATTAATATCACACTATCGCTCGTGCAGCATGACACGTGATAATTAAATTCTGGACTGGATTTCGGTACAATTTGCTGTTACGCACCTCAAACGTATTACAACGCGTGTCGCATGATGCATCAAATATTATCTCGTAATGAGCTTAATAAAACAGCTGCAATATCGGATGGTCATTAATCATTCGATGATCGGCCGATTTGGAGTCAGGTTACGGGTTAAATATTTACTTGTGTTAGTTACAAATGTTATTAATTTGGAATTTAGGGTTGGACGTAAATTATATCAGAAGACAACGTGAATGGTAGGCCAAGCTTTAAAATCAGTTCTAGTTGATAGACACTATTTCTTTCTTGAGAAGCTCTCTCGGATTTTCAAGTTTCCTCACGAGTCCTCCTCTTTTGCTCTTAAATGATGCATTATGATCAAATGCTCAATTACTTAATATAACACGTTACTTAGAAGAATTTAACTCAGTAATTTTCCCGTAACATTCTCATCAGTGTAGCTTTTTGTTTTAATTCATTGTATATTTATCACGTATCATCATAATTATCTAGAATTTAAGCTCGCCCTCAAATAAAGATTTCTCCGAAAACATTCCAATGAGTCATGAATATATTACGCTTGTAACAGCCTGTAGTCTAATGGCGCAAGCTACATCAGCTAAATCACATTCTACATTGAAATCACTAATAAATTAATAATTTCCAAATCAAATATCCATATGAATGTAATTTGACAGCCTCCGTGGCGCAGTTGGTTAGACGCCGCCTGCGAAACGAGAGGCCGCGGGTTCGATCTCCGCACCGAAACAAATATTTGTGTGCTCCACAGGTATTTGTTTCGGGTCTGGGTGTTTGTGAGACCGAAAAGTCTCTCGTAGCTTCTGATACTCACGACACAAGACTCGATCTTAGTGTGGGGTCAGGACTATGTATGTGACTGTTGGGTGTATTTTATTATTTCAAGCAATATATTTGTTGTCCGCAATAATAATAAACTAGCTCTTCAAATTAAAGCTAACTGGTTACATGAACTACAACTAGTTTGTTACTAGCTCTGTCTGTGGATTCTCGGTTGAGCGTGAATTGGATATCTGTAATGTACTAGTTTAACTAAATTGAGATAGTGATAGAGATAGTGGCGATCAAGTTTATGACACCTTATATTTAGATAGACAGTACGAAACTACTTGAAAGCTAAATTCCATCAAACCCCATTTGAAGGTCGTACCCCGAGCGACAATTATATAAGCAACTTCATTGATTTTCATTTTTTATAATATTTATAAACCTAGCAGACGGCCAGTGATTTAGTCAACTTGTTTTGCCATACTAATTACAACTTATTAACATCAATAATATAGTTATTAAATTACTTATTTCGGTAAAAAATTTAAGGTAGAAAAAATGAATTATGATATGAGTTGGCTATGGGTAGGCCCCATGAATCAAACTCTTGTTGTTTAAGAATCACATGCTCAAGAGTAAGTAATTATGGGCAAATACAGGACTTTACAGTAAAAAATATATTGAAATCCATTTAGTAGTATTTGCCTAATGCAAGCATACCGATAGAGATCATTTCATCTATATAGATTACTTCGATGCGTTCAACTATTTTAGTATGTACACAATGTACGTAAACGCGCACACAACCGCAGAATCATTAATCATTTTGATTACCCATTTTATTTCGATGCATTTCATTACGGTTTGAAATTTCTCTAACCACTGAATATAAATCAATTGCGATTTGTACCTATGGGTTTTTCGTGTTATTGATGTGTGCGTTATCGGATCATTGGTCAACTGCTGTAGTTAAACCATAAACTAAGAGAGCTGGATTCGATTCATACAGGGTATATCAAGACCTGTAAAAAAAAATCCATCGCTGTTTTTGCAAAAAATTTTGTTGCGTTGTGTCTGTAACTGCTAAAACTACTACCTGGCTTCGTTTTCGGTCGCGGTCTTGATATACCCTGTATATTACGTAACTCCTTTTGAATGCCAAATCTATTCCATCAATGATATTTAAATACACATCATAACGTATTTTGGACAGTGTGGAAAGTAATACGCCATTTTGTCTACACGTAACAAGTTTATTATGTAACATTTAACATTTTAGTCTAGAAGCAACTTCGGTTTAAGATGTTAAAATATTATTTGTTTCATTTCTATTCTATATCAGCCCATATACGTCCCACTGCAGGGCACGGGCCTACTCTACAATCGAGACAATCGATTGAGAGTGGTTAGGCCATATAGTCCACCACGCTGGCCTAGTGCGGGTTGGCGGACTTACATACCGTAGAAATTCTTTAAAATCGCTACGGTATGCAGGTTTCCTCACGATGTTTTCCTTCACCGTTAAAGTGCGTGGTGATTGACTATCAATACACACATAACTCCAAAAAGTCAGAGGTGTGCCCTGGGATTTGAACCCGCAACCACCGTGAACATGTAGGCAGCCACGTCTGGTCCGTTACCAACAGGCCACCACGCACTTTTTTATACGTTTCATTTAATAATGTTTTTTTAATTATTCTATCATGTTTGTTGTTACAAGACCTCGTTGTGACCTTATAGTACATATTGTGACTAAATTTCGCGTATTAAATAATTTTATCATGTTAGATTTTGACAACAGAATTGCGTCCCACTATTCTTGTTATCGCTTTTTATACCCAATCCTCAGATCTTTTTCAACTAAAATGTCTTCAAAAGAAGCCCCTCTTCAACATTGAGGACAGTGCTTCAAATTCGCAGTGAGTTTTTTTTGTCGGCATTAGCAACGCTCCGACTGGACAGCGCCGAGGCGTTCGGCTTTCACTTAACACGGCCCGAGATACCATCAGATCCAATTTCCTGATGCCAGCAGGTGTTGAAGCACGTTTCCATTTGCCTGAGGGGTTTTCATATGTTCGCGGACCCAAGATATGGACTAAAAGAAGATAGATGTGAAAATATCTTTAAAATATACGTGCGTGGCGGCAAAGACTGTTGCGGGTTTTGTTTCTAAAACAAGCAAACAGGTCACCTGATGGGACTATAATGTTGCCAGCCAATAAAATCGGAAGGAGAGCGGAGAATAACAAAATATGGGACGAGGAAAGGTGTAATGGGCAACCGGTTTAATTCCTTGAATATACTATGCTTATTCAAAATCATAATATTGTAAAAATTACAATGAAACTTAACCGTGAAGGAAAATATAATGAAAACCAATATAACTCTCCTTTGTAGTACAGTTTCAGTATGCTTAACATTGAACGGACTGAAATGTTGTAATTTTCCGTTTCGATTTGAAAGTACAGTATTTGTCTTCGTATTTGTCGTTAAATTGTGTTTTTATTTTCATTTTATTCATACAAATCACCAACTAAGAATTATTAATTTTTAAAGAATATAATATGCAGTATAAAATCAATGTTAACTTTTTAAATTAAGGCACGAGACTCGTTAGTTTTTCTCTTCCAACTTATACTAAATTAAACCACTATAAAACTATCAGGTGAGGCATCTTCAACCAAAACATGTATTAAATAAAATGTCGTAAATCGTAACCGACACGCATGGAAACGCGCAGCCCCGAATCGTCGTATTGTAGTTGGACACGAGGGCGGAGCAGCCCTCCAAGACGCGTAATTCTGGAAGCAATTTCCTTCACACGAAATTGGTGCCTATTTCATTTCGTCGCCGATAAAAAGGATATTCTATATTTTCTACTTTTGTTGGCGCGTCAATCGCTCTGGGCGTTTTTGGTACTTTCGGCGGGAGTGTTAGAAAAAAAATTGTTTTCAGCTCAAAGGAGCTGTAAAAGATGTGCCATTTCACTCCCATTTAAAAGTGGCCGTTTTTCTCGGAAAATACCAGTTTGATTTTCATTACATTTTCCGCCTTGTAAGTTTTATTTGTTGTTTATTAGAATGTTTTAAATATTATAATTTGTATCTGTTTATTGGATCTAATAGCAAATCATATGAACTAAATTAGACCAACAGACTAACCTATATTTATTTATTAAGTTTGTGGAATGAAAAGTATTTTATCCAAATTCACTTCGTTTTTATAACAAAATTCCCCATTGAGAACGCTTGAATACTCGAGAGCCTAAGAAAGGCTCGGTATTGAGTGCTGAAAACGTTCCTAAGAACGTTGTGAAAATTGTTAGACTCGCATATTTGAACCATTGAAGAGGTGACAGATGTTTCTCCAAACCTGATATCGGAGCGGCGTTTAGCCTACTGTAATTTTAGCTGTCGAAAAAGTGGATGGATTTATTAACATTTGAAATGTTCGCATTATGACATCAAATGGTGTAGCAGATTAAAGCTTTCAGTTAATGTAAGGGGTAAAGATGGATAGAATTTGTAAGGTGATGTATTTTTTTTATAATGGTTTCTTAGATTTACACATTGAAATAAAACTATTTTTACGGATTTTATCGCGATTTGGTTTAATTTTTACATTTTTTAACTTCCCGACGTTTTTATTGTTATATTTAGTATTTTTTTATTATTGCATAAGTCAAACAAACGAGCAAGCAGGTCACCTGATGGTAAGTGATCACTGCCGCCCATGAACATCTACAACACTGCGTCATGGATGTGTTTTTGGAGACAGTCCCGCCCTCACACCCGCCACTGCAACTCCCTGACTGACAACAGCGTGGCTCTACTTCCATTGTTATAGGTACAGGACATATTGTTACTATGAAAAATAAAAACTTTTTGAAAATAGTGACGATACTTACTAGTAATTTAATAAAAGCCCTTCGATATGCCGCACTAAACCAGTACAAATTCGGAGTCTTATATGCGTATAAGCACCTACAAAAGTCGGTGATCAATTCGAGACGGTATTTCATCATCAACATACTCGACTACTGCTAAATAAACGTCTAAAGCAATGATTTTTACAGCCCTCGATGGTAATTATTAATTTTGTTAATAACTAACTCGTAGTTAAAGCGCACCAATGATGACCAACTTGGATTGGACTAGCATTGAGTATTGAAGCTCTATCACAAAAAAAAACAGCAATAAGGTAATTTCATTGACATATTGTAACATAACCAAAGCTATTGAGTATCTCATGTTTTATGTATTAAAATAAAACTAAAAATATATCAACCTAGTTCATTTTATACTAAAAACTTTCCAATTATTCCCAATACAAACCGCGTTGGTGGATTTTTTCGGTTCAGAAAATTACCAATGCAGTAAAAATTTTACGCGTCAATCGAGGGTTCGTTTGCACGCCCAGACCAAATGCAAATAGTTCGTTGTTTAAGGTCAATATATATGTTAGGGGAAATACTGAATAATTTTACTGTGGAGCGAGTTATAGACTAGTTTGGAATAAAACGGACTGACAAGTTACAAGCCAATAACTTTTTCAAACTTATATTATGAACGAGAAACTTTATTGTAAAATAAATAAATACATCCAACAGTCAGATAATCTACCATGAAATCTACCATGTCAAAATACTTAATATGAATTTATTAGGGTTACGAATCGCAAGTTTAGCATCATTTCCAATGCAAAGTTTGCCACATCAACTCAAAACCTTGCAACCAGATCTCATTACCCCATACTAAACCCTCAGTAAAACAATGCTTGCCTTAACGTCCATCAGATCACAATTGGCGAACGGCAACAAGTTGCGACCTCGCCGACGGCCGGTAATTGGACATTTTATTTGCAATGCTTTGGGCGAAGTGCTGATCGGTGGAATTTATTTTTACAGTCAAATTATGCGCCATGGACCAGGGGACAGATTGGTGGGTGCTCTTGGGAAATTTACGGGTGATTATCGCTTTGTTGTCCCGGTGACGGTGTGAGGGATCATGTTTTTGAAGTGTTTTTAATCTATGTGGCATTATATGCGACAAGCCTGTGCTCCGCTGATGTTTTCAAAGTGAGTTTTATTATTTTTTAAAGACTCATGATTAGGCTCATCTAAAGTTGCCCTTAAAAATCAAGCTCTTTGTAATACCTATGTAAAGTAGACAGTAAATTAAAACAAAAAATCTACTGATAAAATCGAAGTAAAAAACATTCGTAATACCTACCAAGTCATACAGCGAACCCATAATTTTACTAAAATTTGACGTACCAGATTCTAGGATCCAATTCAATAAATCCTATTAATATTTCAAACAATAAAACGCCCCAAACCGCAAGAAAGTACAAATTCACAACACAATTTTGCGAATTAATATTTGTCTACATTGTTGCGACGAAAGGGTTAATAATTATTTGTTTAATTAAAACACAAATTGACTCGTTGCAAAGCTGTTTACAAAGTGCCTGCAAATATTAACAAGCAACGTGAAAATAAAGCTCATTATTGAAAATAAACTAGACTGGGCGTGTGAACTAAATGAGTTTTAAAGTGGGGCCGCGATTTAGCCAATCGTTTGAATATTATGAATAGACAGGTGCGTTTAGAGTTTTTTGTGAAAGCCATCATGTACGTTAATAGATCTTCTCCTTCCCATAATATTTTCATCCATTGTTTTTTATTATTCCTAAGGACATATTATAGGTAGTGATAACCACGAAGCCTTCACTACTCGTTTGTCATTCCGTTATAATATAATGAAATGCAATAAGTAAGATACAAAAGTAAGTGATGGATGTCCACAGGCTAAAAGTAACGATAATCTAAAACTGATTCGCTAGGAATGGAAGAAACAAGGCGACGATCATGCACAGTGGCATGCACGATGCAATAGCATAATGATTAGTTAATGAATTGATGCCTACCTTGCTACCTAACCATAATTTATTATAAAATACATCAACAATTAATGACTTATAAATAAAAATATTAACGATTATAATCATTTATCGTTTTTAATATTAATGTGACAGTGTAGTCAAGCCATCTGGTAGTTTTACCTGGAAAGGTTTCCGGGAGTTTTGGAAATGGGTGATTTTATAGATTTTGAGATGCTCTTTTCGAATTTCCACTTTGCGACTTAGTATCTTTGCCGTCCGCGCTACCATATTGGAAAAATGCCGACCAAAAGCAGTTTTTTGACGATATCTCCGTATACCCCAAAATCTATAAAATCACCCATTTTTGAAACTCCCGGAGAGCTTTCCAGGTAACCCTCTTTTGTTGAATCAAATGACTGGACTAGTGTAAATCGTTTCTTAGCTCAATCAAAATTTTCTGTGATATGTTATTTGGCGATCAAGGTATAGGTACATCAACACCGCCCATTATTTACAGCTTATTGGGCACTTCACGGATCACCGGAGATTTTGTCACAAGACAGCCAATCTTTGATATTATAGTATACACTTTATTCGACAGCCAAAAATGAAATTCAGTTCATTATAAAAACAGAATATTTGAATAAATTTATTCGGTTGGTAAAATTGTAAAAATAAAATATTGAATTTTTTTATAAATGTAGCCTTTTTAAATGTTGCCCCAAGTTTGTATTAATTATGTAGCTTGGGTGTGATTGTCATTGTTGTATCTCGTTATTAAGGTTTCCGAGCTTGGATATAAAAAAAACACATTAGTCTCCAGTTGTACAGGTTTGAATAATCAGCCATCTTGCATCCAGTTCTAGTGATGTCTACATTCACAATCATAATCTACTAGTGATGTCCCAATATGCAACAGTCATAAAGTTAGCATGATAAAATGAGACTAACTATTTGTAATTTTCAAGGCGATCTACTCCATTTTATAGCAGACCCTGGCCCCAGTCCTAATACTGAGACAACTGAACTCAACTGATATTAATATTGAATTTCAGCCAGCAGTAAAACAATATTTATTTCAATAAATAAATAAAAACAGCTATTCTCGCACTATGCTCATAAGAACATAAGATAAAACAAAATAAGCAAGTAAATGTTTGCATTAAACTCAACCATTTCCATAAAGAAAACTCCGACATCAAACATGAAACATTCCATTAAAAATTGCGTTCAAACATTCCGTTATTCAGCATGCATAACGCATACCAACCAACCGTATCACATCACAATTAAACTATTCCAATATAATTTTATCACAACATAAACAATGAAAACAATAAAGGGACAAAGAGCGGACGTGATATATGCGAAAAATATGTGCAATTGAATACGCACTGACTACACACTGGCCTGCGAGGTTCGCGATTGTGTTCGCAAACTCCACTATAGCGTAACATGATGTACTAGCGCGGTCAGTTCACACTCGTACGACTAGTGGACGATATTTTAAACTCTAATACATATTAACGTAGATCGAAATTAAAGTGACAATAGTATTTACAAATCGCAAAAGAAATTAAAAAATCTCAGCTAACATATTTTATATACGTAACCGAATATACTAGTAGACACTGATGGCCCAATTATTCATAAACTTAATTTACGTGATTAAGACCGATAGCAGGATATTCGTATTCGCTCAAATGGCTACACCGTATACCATGGTAAAATGCTGACAAAAAAAGACGAGGGTAAAAAATACGAATCCAGTATTTATGGATGTTTATTAACGCTGAATATTTATTATTGTTATTTCATTTCAAAAATTTCGTACTTATTTTTTGTTTTGTTAAAGATCGTGTCGTGATCGTCACGTGAGCGTCTATACAGCACGTTAGTCCACCGCACGTGCTCGGAATGGTGCGCACCAATGAGATGCGGTATCGCAGTGAGTCTTGCTATTTATCAACTGGTTTGTGCTGTGCGTTGGCCGTGTCGAGCAGTGCAACCCACGGTTGAATCTGGGTATAATGTGTAGACCACTTGAGAATTATCTAGTAGGTACTGGGAAAGTCGAGTTTAATATAGGATCTTAGGAATTTGGTTCGTATAAAATTAGAGGAAATGCTCTGTTACTTCACCAAAATAATATTTATTACTTCATCGTGAGTTCTAAGTTATTGGTCCACTGCTGAAATTCTCTCTAAATAGAGTCAACAGTGGCCTGTTGGAAACATTTAGTGATTTCCTGCATCTTTTATTACATCGTCTGTCCACCTAATCCAATGTTTATTGCCTTACATTAAAAAAAAAATTAACTAAAATATACAAAAAAGTGTTCTGTTCCACAAAATTTTACGGAAATGCTGTGAACCAAAAACTAAAATAAAACCAAACATCTTGCGAACGTGTTCAAAACTGGACGAGTAAAAATTACACCAACCGAGCGAATTCAAAACGTTGCAAATCCGGAAACTATTCCGATAGCAGAACCAGTACGTTCACTGTTTACATCGTTCATTCATTTGGACCAGTTAATAACCACTGATCATAAATACTAAAAAATCTATTGTGCAAAATAACTAGAGTACCTACATAATATATCGAACAGAACCGTAAAGGCAATATTTTTAATATAACTGTAAAATAAAATGACCATTCGCCATGCTTAACCACGATAAAGTCTCGACTAGGATGGGAACACTGGCTTGTAGGAAAACGACATAACAACAGTGCCTTTACGTTCCATTCGGTATGCATGATTATTGAAAACCGTGTAGCGGATAGTAGAATAGGATGGTGGAAAACGCCTTATCCTTTTCTCACGGAAGTACATTTATTAGATTTAAACTGAGACAAAATAAGACAAGACATGCATTTTTCGCTAATTCATAATGTATGTGGGCAGTATTGTACTGGTAACAGTAAAACCTTAATCCAACCTTCATACCAATATAAAAAAATGAAAATATTTTAGCTCAATGGAGAAATTTGCAATGTACATAATATGTCCGCTCTTTTTAACAAACAATTTAATTCATTAAAACACACACGTCGATGTATGGCTAACAAAGTTACGTATACCGTGGGCAGATAAAGTTCATTCGCCGTTCGTTCATTCAGTTACCGTTCACTCATTCAGGCGTGTAGCAGCCCGGTGCGCGTGCCGCTTCAGCAAACTTTAACTTGTTGATATTCGCATTGTATCAAAATAACACTCAAATAGAATAAAATATATAAAATCCGAGAGTTTCGTAACTTTCGTAAAAGCAGTGTTATATTTTATTATCGTATTTTGGATAGAGTAAAGACTATTTTGTAGTATAATAATTTGAAAACGTGGCAAATCACATTTAATAAAGGTTTTAACAAGATTTTATATTGTACGTATAGCAGACAAACCTTTCCGTTGGTTGAAAAGAGAATATTGTCGGAGATCTGGAAACTAACAGTTAAAATATAACTAGTCTTTTGGTAGTTTAAATGGTACCTTTATATAATTTTCTGATGGTAATATTTTTTTTTAATATATAGAGTGCTCACTACATTATTACCTACAACACTATATTGTCTTCGATATCTTCATTAACCTTACTTATCTTACGCAAAATTCCAGCAAATTTCCTATCTTAACTAACATAAAATGGACTCCAAAATAAAGCCAAAAACTAAACAAAGACATGAATAATTCCCTTATTCACAAAAACGTTTCCATTCCACAATTGTAATTCGTCGCATTTTTTATACCAGAGTTCTTTAGTAAATCTCCGAGGCGTTCGCTCAAAGGAACGGTTTATGTGAGCAATTCATTTGGTTCATTCATTCATTCGGTCAACGGTCAGCCGCTCGTTCGCGTCGCTTCACGGACGGGTGCGCGCGTCGCTCCACTGCCCATCGCCTTGTTGATACATTGGCTGGATTGTATTTCTCGAAATGTACACTACACTGTTGTTGAATAGTGCGATTTACATATTTGAAATTCTTTGCTTCTATTATAAGCTTTGGAAATGGCAATGACATAAATTTTAAATGAATGTGAATACTGCTGAAGTTATTATTTATTTTTACCAGCACAAATATAAAAAAATATAAAATGAAAACCGTATACGGTATGTGCAGGAATTTGGTTTTTTATTCACTGTCGAATAAATTTTAATTTGAAGGCCAATAGAGATCAGAAGATTTAAATCACCCGTAAAAAGTTTTGGATGTAGAAATCAGACCACGACCATTGACAAATAATAACCACGGTATCATATTGTACAAAACCTTATTTACAGATAAGTTAGATATTGGTAATACAAACTAATAATGATAGATATGTTATATACAATAATTAGGCTTTGTTTTTGTAGTACATATCAGCTACGTATAACATACGCCCCTATACCAAAGCAATTTTATTCTACAGTATTTACAGCCAACTTCCTAGTCTTAATTATAGAACCTCCACTTTACTCGCAATTCTTTTCTGAATACCCAATTTTTGTGAAGTTCAAGTTTCTATCACATCTATCTGAATTCCAGCGCCTTCATTCTTAATGACAATTTAAAAAACCACAATGAGAGTATGCGGAATAAAATACAGCCCACATAATCGTTCATAAAATCCAAATTCAGTGTTCAGACTAGTGAATGGTCGAATATTACATGTGCATTAGACATCCAGCATGTACATACCAGAACGGAACGAACGTAAGCCATTGGAAAAACGTTGCAACGTCGGATTAAACCGGTGCTTTTACACCGTCACCAACGCTCGCGATTGATAACAACTTTAATTTATTTATGGCAGTTGACCAAATCCAAATACTGAATCTATTTTCTTTTACTGGTCCTGCAATGTCACTATACTGTAGCAGTTTGAGGACCAATTGCACAAAATAACTTTTCCCATAACGTTGACTTTGAAAACATAAATTCCATACATTAGCAATGACAAATACGTCTCAAATGTATGGCGATGACATCATCAAAATTGAAGTTATCGTCAAAGTTACTTTATGCAACTGGGTCTTAGTGTCATCTAAATATAGAGATAATCATATTTCGCAAATCGACACAATTATATTATCACCCTTCTTAAATTTTAAGCTTTCAAATTCCATTACGCTTTATATAATTGCATATGCCATTATTACGGATTTAATAACTTGTATTTGCTGATCTGTCATAATGAACACCCTTTACTGACGTCATAGAACAGTACTTTATATGTAATATCGTCACTTACCCAGAAAAAAGAACCACGTGACCAGACAGTCAATGATAAGGTCAGCGGTGGAGTTCGGGCGATCACTATTGCTTTACAACACTTATGATAATAATATCTTGGATAACCAAGAAATAAATAAATATTCGACGATTACTTCCTATGAGTACAAAGTAATGGCAAGTACTCACCTAATTTTTGTGATATGAAGCCCCTAGTTTTAAATAACATATCAGGAATAGGGCATGTAATATCGGATGATTTTCGATTCCGGAACTGAGTAACGATACTACTGGTTCGATTTCGGAATTCCGGAACTGGTACCGGAATTTTTAAAAAAGTATAAAAAATCAAAATAAATAAATAAATAGGCATTAAAATGTTTTGTTAAAACAAATCTTTATTATAAAAACTAAACAAATCGACAAAACTCTTGACTGAGATCAATTAAACAGCCTTCTATTAGGTTTTTCTTAGTAAATATAACAATAAATAATCAACTTTTCAATAATAATTATAGCAAAATCAACGTGTGCTATTTGCAATTGCAATGTACCTAGCTCATTAAATAACTATCCAATAAAATACTGATGAATATAAGATTCAACAACACACAATGAAAAAATTAAGAAGTTCTCCTCTTCTGAGATTATGAAAATAGGTTTAAAGAACAAAACTTAAACTTAAATTTAAAAACTCTAAACTTACACTGTCGTATTTTTTGGAAATTGAGATCAATTAAATCAACTTATATTAAAAAGAAATATAAAGTAAATAAGACAAGAATCACTTTTTCAGAAAAGACCGCTCTTGTTGATAATGTGTTCTCAAGAGTATCAGAGCATCTAACATTTTGTCTGAGAGCGAGCTTCGTAGGCGATTACAAAAGTACCCGGCACACGAAAATACTCTTTCGCTCTCAACACTTGTAGGAAGAACACCTAAAATATAATTGTATCCCTGTGTCAAATAAATACCACGTTCTCCACCATTATCGTACATGGCTTTCTCAACTTTTACGAATCCAGCAAGATCAAAATATCGTTTTTGATTCGTGCGAGGTTCTTTGCATTTACTGAGTTCTTTATCTAGCTGTTCTTGCAGTGTTGATTCATTGACTTCAGCTTAAGTGACACCTATATTACATACTTCGGCATCACCTTCATCGTTGATCTCACTTGATACGGCATTATCTTTGTACTTCACTAGTTGCAGCACATTTCGCAAGAGAGTACAAATATGAAAATTTTATTATTGTGGTAACTTATCTTAACAATTATATGAGTATCGGATTGCGATATTTACTTCAGTTCCGGAATTGTAATATCGTAAAAAAACATTCGAAGTTCCGGAGTTACGAAATCTCGGAATTCCGGGATCCACGCCCTAATCAGGAACCAGTTTGCCTTAAGGTAAGTAATCATTTCCTTAAGCGCCCTAAGTTGTACCAAGTCAGAATGTGTTCCTATTACACCACGGTGTGAACATTCGTTCCCTAAGCCGACTGTAGCTGGATATTAAGCTTTCTGCGCACTGATTCCTGTTACTCCACTCTGTACTGTGACATTGCGTCGTGTCAGTTATTACAACAAGCTTCAAAGGCTTTCAAAAACGTGCACAGGAATAGGAAATATAAGACAAGGCTATGGGAACAATAGTTATGGCTGGGTGAATATATATTTATTGCAACAGAAAAATAATCAAAATGGTTTCTGAACTGAGTAGATAAAGCGCGTGAAATTATAACCGTCAAGCAAATATTAGTGGAAGTATATTTGTTTTTTAAGCTTCTGTTAGTGATTTAATATTGCAAGTCCCAAATCCGAACAATACTAGATACGGACCCCTACATAAATACGACACGGAACTTTATCTTCGACTCTTAGTATTCAATTATTGCACGTCGCTTTCCATAGTTCACCTATTCTGACAGCAGAGCGTCATACACTACTGCAAACTAATGCGCGAAATTCAATACAAAGTCCGAAAACCCACTAACACAGCAATGTAAATCGAAACGAATTTTCAAAAGGACGTCGAAAAAAGGCGAGAATGTTTGTCAATCTAAAAATATATTTGAAGAACATGGTCCATAACATCAGCCAAACGACTTGGAAAAAATATGTACAACACAATTTTATCTTAGCCTAGGGTTGTAAATAATAAACTATCGACACTATTATGGAAAAGGGCCCGTTAAAATATTTAACGTCCATTATTCGCGCGTGAAAAATACGCGTCCCTTCCGTGTCCGCACTTTGTATGCTAATATGAACGTTTTGGAAACATACGGTAGGAAATATTGTGAAAACTGAAATATATTGTGACCACTGAAAACCAGCGTTGCGCTGTGGCTCGCGCTGCAGTACAACATTAAGCTGAGTGGTCACCTACGTGTCACTTTTTTGCGACGTACAAACTTTTTCTTTTCTTTTATTTTCTTTTTTTTATTTCTGTATGGTGTATGTAAATTTATGTTATATGAGTGTGTGCGTTGTGATAAGTGACAAATAAATGTGTTTTCTTTCTTTCTTTCTTTCTTTCTTTTCTTTCAAAAATCGCTTATACTAGATAAATTAAGAAGCAATAAAAATCCGTTCCTGCGTTTGGGATATCAGCTGTGTAGATAAGTTCTGCACATGCTGGAAAAAGGCTAAAGAAAAAGTACAGCGCTTTTACAATACAGGTAATGAGAGTTCATTCGGATTTGAATTACTTGTGAAAAACTTACATCTAGGTTTCCTAATACTGTTTTCTTCCAATAAAAAGTGGAAGATAACTAATTAAACTATTCAATCCATTTCACCTTTTAGCACAATACAAAATACCTCGATACTTGCTATTTAAAAACTTTAATTCCCACCAGAAATTTTTAGATCTCAACGAGATAACCCTATAAAAAACAAAAACACATTTAGACAGATAAATAATCGGTCCCCGGCGCGACAGTAACGAGTCGGAAACCTTAAATAAATATTTAACTGCTAACTCCCAATGCAGTTAGTCGTAGGATCTGAGTACACTGCTCAAATAAAATAACATTTGACTAACGTTTTTTTTAAATCAGTCCATCTAATGGTTGTCTGGAAGAAATCGCTGTAAGCGATAAGACCGCCGATTGTCACCTTTATTTAAATTAGTTTTAATTCTTTTTTTTATTTTATTTTATTTTTTGTATGTATGTGGTGTACAATAAAGAATTTATAAATAAAAAAAAAAATAAAAATAACGTTAATGTAAGTGAAGTTTTATTTTCAATGAAAACTGTTGCATTTCCAATTTGTAAGATGGGATTGTCGAATGTTGGATGTAGTTGGGACATTGGTTAAGTGAAGCATTTGGTAAACTAATTAGTCAAGAAGATGTTTAGAGAAGCATGTTTTTTTAATGATAGGCACGGAAAAATAAAATCGTATCTAATTAAATTGTAAGTAGTAGAGCATAACTAATACGGACTAAAATACTACTCCTCAAAATCGGACTCTCGATTGTAGAGGAGGCTCGTGCCCTGCATTAAGACGTATTATATGGGCTGATACAGTACAGAGTATCACCGATACTGGTTACTGCTAATATTGGCTAATGACAAGGTTGGTAATACAATAAAATATTATTTATTGTAAACCAATACAAAGAAGTAAATTACAGAAAGAAAGAAAAAACAAAAATGGTATTACAAGTGGCGGTCTTATCTCTTAAAGCGATCTTATAATGCGTTGCAAAAAAAAACATGATGTATTTGTTGCGTTTCATCGGTTGAGAAAAGTCGCCGAAAACTCGAAACCAACCATAGTACGTAATGGTGTAAGGTGCGTCATAACGATGTACGCAAGTGTTTGAAAAGGCTTCAGTCTGCGTATAATAATTCCGATGAGACGACTTTCTCGCTGATAGATAACTTGTTTAAGTTGCATTGTAATTTTCGTTTGTAGTCATTTTCTGGTGCCACCTTTGCTTTACCACAGGCAAAGCAAAATCAATAAATCGGTTGTAAAATATGATGACTGATCGATTCCCAAATATCTGAAGCTATTCAATTTTCGAGAGTTTATCTATTGAAGAACATGAGTTGGCGATTTATGACGCTTAAAAACAATTTTTTTATCGGTAAGTACCCACGAATATCCAACATCCGAACGTAAGTTAGCGCGTGTTACACCGTATAAAGTGAGACGGCCGGGCCGTCTGTTCGGGACAATGGCGTGAGATAATGCCTCGTTACGACGAGCCCTAGTGACGTATTGCTAGCTTCGGTGTGACAGGAGGAAAATAATGTGCTTACAGTTTTTACGATTGTCCAAGTGTTTTTAGATATGACAGAATTTATTTGGTTATTCAAAAAATATTTTAAACTTTTATTGATACTTATTTATTTATTTCAATTTTAAAATATGTCATATTGCCGGTGACAAAGTTTAATTACGATTTTGATGACTATAAAGTTTAGACAATAAAGCGGCACTGAAATGTCTTCAAAAATCTAAATAGAATAAGAACGAGACTTTAGAATTTGACAAAGGCATACGCAGTAAGTACAGTTGTAAACCATGGGATAAAAAGCCGGTTTAAAATATACATAATTTTCAATACCTCATAGTCAATAAAATACCTCACATCTATGCATTTAAAAAACCTAACTTTCCAATACACCATCTAAATCACGATGTAAAAATCGATACTCAATATCAAAATATTTTTATACATTTAAAAATAAAAACGATAAAATATTTCACAGTGCCAGTAGAAAGGCACCTGTATTTTATTCTACCAACACGTGTAAATGATATATTCCGCAGTACGCCATAAATACGCCATATAGAATCGTAGTACGCCGTACAGAATAGCAAGGGGCTACTACCAAAAACGATATTCGATATAGCATGCGATTCCTCGTATTAAAACCTAATTCTAGTAACTTCATTTTTACTATTGTATCGATTAATAGCCTTCATTTGTTTTGTCAACCCTTTAAGTTCGTTCAATCATCGATAGTGAAAACAAAGCCAATAGAAGTCGATTCTAATATAGGAATCGGAAGATATATCGAATATCGTCTCTCATAGTAGCCCTCGATAGTAGTACGCCGCACAGAATAGCAGTACGCCGTTAGTTATACGAGCGTAGTCCGAGTAGTTAATTGGATATGAAAGTGGCAGCCACTTCGTTAGCGCGATTAATGAGATATCATTAATAATGAAGTGCGCTTTATTAAGATTTCGTGCGTGTTCGATTATATCTGTAATGGGTTATACACGTCACAATGCTGGAGTTGTTGTCGTATTTTATGAGGTTAGTCCACAATAGATTTGTTTTATTAGACTAGACTATTAGAAATTAGGTATATGGATGACCTATTTGGAATTCAGGAGGTCGCTTCCGATATTGCTGTAGAAAACATTGAACGAAGCTTATGTTCAGCAGTAGACTTGTGGCTGCCGATGATAATGATGATGAGACTACTATAAAAAAAATCATAAGATATTGAAAAAGGTTTTGATATAGTCCCGGATTAGTAGTTTTAGGGACTATAGTAACTTCTTAACATGCTTACGGAGACAAGAATATACTTGTCGTAATCCTGCCAAATGATCAAATAGCTAAATAATCTGCATATTTGGCTCGTTTTCTTTTGGTTTCCTAGAATATCGGTAACATGTTTACTTGTGTATCTTATTGTATAACTTGTCTTACTTGTTTACTTGTGAGGTTTTTCCAACACAATAATGTTTTCGTAACGAAGTCCAAAAAATACATACTCATTTGCGGTGATCGAACCCTCAACCTCTAGTCCAGAAAGCAAATATTTTGCCTATTGAACCAATTGTTCGATCCGCATGACCCTTCCTCCGCACTTGCAATAAACCGTATAAAATCCCAATCTAGATTCAAATCAGGGACAAATATACATCTTTACACTCCTAAAGCGAATGTGGTACATTTAATAAATCCGGACAATGAAGAGAAACCACTGACCGGACAAAGGTATTTAATCTGTAGACAAAATTAAAATAAATCCCCAATTACCGTATCACCGGCCACAGACAACTTAGTGAAATGTACTGAACGCAACAAACTCACAATTTGCGCCCGCAATTTAGTTAAACACTGTCCTTGCAGTGTGGTGCATGCAGACGTTGCTAATCTGAATAAAACTCAATTTAAACGAGATAAGGTTGGTTTCAGAGTGGAGGATGACAGAATATATCATAAAGGTGGAGTACACACGGACGTACAAAACTCATTATGTCTTGTTGTAATGAGCAAGGCGTTGCAGATTCCGTTTTGAAATGGCAGTTGTTACACGTGCGTCGGGTGGTTCAATGTTTAAAGCGGCGGCGATCTTAGATTAGGTTATTTTATTGCATGGTATCAATGGTTAACAATTATCCCAGATACATATCTCTTAACCCCAGAGTGACCGAGTGAAAATGTACTGTGTGATCTTCCCTACTGGATGTAGAACTTTCTCAAAATCCTCCAGTAAGCTCGGTCTTGAACTTTTCCTTATCGTTGACATATTCGCCTTTTAGCAGGAAATAATAAAACAGTAGGAAAATATGTCGTAATACAAAAGCTTTCATTTATGTACACCGATTGGCAAAAGCACTTACAAGGCGACAACAAACTATAACTTCAGCAATTATCCTCTGGTCTGACAAACCTCCAAATATCTCAAATATAACCTTCTGTCTTTTTCCTATAAATATTGTTAAAGTCTGAAACATAGCGGCAGACCAAGAAAAAGATGGCGAGATGAGTTGGACAGTTGGGAGTAAAGCTGGTGTTAAAATGCATCAGAAATGCCACCTATACCTTACACAAAAAGTTATTAACCAAAAACTATTTCGCTAAGCATACGCTGATCATTCACACCTTGTGGCATATAACAAAAGGTTGTACAGCGGACTGCAAAGAGATGTTGCACCGTACATCAACGCAACAATAGCACAGAATAATTCATACTAATTCCGCTAATTTGTAAGTTTATTTCGACTGGTGATGAGCGTGTGTGTGTTGGAGACTATATTTCAACAATTATACGAAATGATAGAATAAATGTACATTTGGATAATTTTTTATGAATGTTTTAGGGTTTGTAATAGTTTTATTCATGGCTATTATTGAGAAAAATGGAAAAACTGATTTCACTATTCTAAAGATGTTTTGAGGAGTTATGGGCACTGGGTATCTATAAATGTAATTTATAAGTTAATTCGGATTTTAATGAACATTTATTGAAATAAAAATTTCATTCAATTACATACCAAATACATTTCTAGAGCTTTATTAGTAAGTCTGTTAAAAATGCAAATATTTTTATACAAAAAAAATACAACATATTGATTCACAAACAATTACAATTACTCGCTGTTCTCTATTAACTTGGACATTACACATCTTTATATCATTAGAACTTTCATAGTATGAATACAAGTTTTAGCAACATATTTCAGATTTTAGAAACTTTTGTACAATCTATTTTGTTGTACCAAGTTTATATAGCGTCTAAATACGATATCCCTTCATTTGTTTTATTATTATAATAAGAGATAGGATTATATGCATTTACATATTGTTTACCCCATTTTCAGCGATCACTGCATCTATATCTATATCAGCCCATATACGTCCCACTGCAGGGCACGGGCCTACTCTACAATCGAGAGAATCGATTGAGACTGGTTAGGCCATATAGTCCACCACGCTGGCCTAGTGCGGGTTGGCGGACTTACATACCGTAGAAATTCTTTAAAATCGCTACGGTATGCAGGTTTCCTCACGATGTTTTCCTTCACCGTTATAGTGCATGGTGATTGACTATCTGCAGCAAGCATCTCTGGGATTTGAGCCCGCGACCGGGCTAACCGCGTCTGGTCCGTTTACCAACAGGCCACTACGCGCTTAGTAAACTTAAGCAATAAAACATAAATACATTAGAAATTAGATCAACCCATTATTGGTTTAACAACAAAGCTCAGTGACGTCATCAGCGGCCGATCTAGCAGCAACGTCGCAATAATGCGAGTCCATTGTGCAGGACAGTCGCATTAGCCAGTTCACTGGCTCGCGGCCGCTGTCGGCCGTTAGTGATGGCTCGCTGGCTTTATTAATGAGACGCGTCAATTGCCTCGTACGGACGTGTTTGACGTCAATTTTATGCAATTGTCGCTTGTGACTTGGTCTAATGGTGTTTCGGATGTAATTTCGGTTGTTGCGACTGATGGGTGTTGCAAATGTATGGTCGTCATTTGTCTGTTTATTGATTAAAATAAAATATAAATTTCATCACCTTTTTCTCGACAACGATTAAGCTCTGCTCTGGACAATACATATGTCCTCTTTATTTTGCTGAAAGTTATGTCCGCTGCGCTGCTTATTTCTTATTTTATAGCTATGAGGAACCCCGTGCTTCACAGATGCTGTTTAACCGGTGGTAGGGGTCTCATATGTGAGAGGCCGCCTAGGTAAGTTCCACCGCAATGTCTATTTCACCCGCCAAACAGCAGTGTAAATGAACTATTGTGTTCCGGTTTGAAGGATATTGTAGCCAGAGTAACTACTGGACATATTGAGACTTAACTACTTATGTCTCAGAATGGCGAGCGCAGTGCAGTGCCAAGCATTTTTTTGTAATTCATGGTGTTTTTGGTTTTCTACTGTCCGTGAGCGGTCGTATCAAGCAATAAAAAAAAGGTGCCGAATAATTTATATCGAAATGCTACTATACCATTACTAGTACATAAATACAACTGCTTTACCGTCACCAACAGGCCTCACAACTACCATAAACATCCAGCGAACGGACGGAGTATCCTCATAAGCATTTTGAAACACACCAAGCGCGAAATATTCAGTCCAACAATAATAAAACGAGCTGAAATATAATAATAGGTCTCGTACAAAGCTGAACGATGCACCCACATGCTCAGTTACACGCGTTAAAAATGACATTATGAAGCGCGTGCCTCGGCTAAAAATTGGAGATGTTCGAGTAGTTTATCGATAGTGTTAAAATATAATTAAACATCAAATACTATTAAATTGTTTCTAATTGAATATCAAGTTGTGGATTCTTGTCATTTGTCGCGCTTCTGTGCTTGCCTGTTATATTAGTTATTTTTTTACATAATGCTGTACATAATATAATTGTAATTATCTTACCGGAGAATAAACGTTAACAATACAATATACATACAAACTCAAAGTCATTCTTTTCCGACGGATAGTATTAAATTCCACATTACCTTGTATAATTTATATTACTGAGTACATTTCTCCTTTTATTTTAAGTAATAGATCATCGATTTAAGCGCAGCACGGGGTACCCATGTCCATTGGTGGATGGACTGATTTTGATAAAAAAGTGAGTTATGTAGCCACTTACTTAGTTAAATACAGTTTTTGTGCACATTAAAAATAGTTTCTTAAGAAAAACATACATATATTTTCAACTTGCCGCGTTATAAAAACTTGCGCAGTAAAGAGGCATATTTGAATAAGTGTGTATTGCTGTCATTGCCAAAAACCTTCCGGGCCACAGAGGTGTTACCATTGTTTCTTAAATAAGATGTAGGACAGGCCCAATAATCCCTATTTTTTCGCTTATTCTCAAACTTAGGCTCGATGTTAGGTACTTACACACTAACTGTAATATAACTCCCTATAAAACCGATCAAATGCTAATTCAGCCCTCCTTAACAACCACTAAAAACAGCTTCGAAATCGAATACCGCGCATCTCTAGCGTAAAACCAACAAAAATATACGCTGAGTGAGCCGACGGCGCGACGGTGCTAAATCTTACCCCGCACGGAACCCGAGAAAAACGCTTCCTGTTAAATTTAATTTGTTTGACAGCCTCCGTGGCGCAGTTGGTTAGACGCCGCCTGTGAAACGAGAGGCCGCGGGTTCGATCCCCGCACCGAAACAAATATTTGTGTGATCCACAGGTATTCGTTTCGGGTCTGGGTGTTTGTGAGACCGAAAAGTTTCTCGTAGTTTCTGATACCCACGACACAAGACTCGATCTTAGTGTGGGGTCAGGACTATGTATGTGACTGTTGGGTGTATTTATTTATTTATTTATTTTGTTACTTCCCAACTGCAGTTAGTGGGCGCGTTTTTAAAATTTTACTAACTGCATGTATTTTGTGTTCATGTTAGGTGGAAGTAATGAGAATTGGTTAGATGCCGACTGTAAAACGAGAGGCCCCGGGTTCGATACCCGCACCGAAACAAATGTATGTGTGATCCACAGGTTTTTTTTTCGGGTCTGGGTGTCTGTGAGACCGAAAAGTCTCTCGAAGTTCCTGATACCCACGAAACAAGACTCAATCTTAGTGTGGGGCCAGAACTATGTATGTGACTCTTGGGTGGATTTATTTATTATTTTTAATAAAATTAACAATATTCACAACTCTCTCGCAAAATGCTTAGATTTTTCTTTATTTACATATTATACAAATTATCGGTGGACTTAGCCTGAAGCATTCTCTAGCAGTCAAACATAGAATAATGGAAGTAAAATGAATTGAAAATAGATTTTTCTCTTTCTAAACTAAAAATATTTACGAACAACATGTACGTTTGTAATGGCATTTAGTGTATGTGTATTTAATGAATAAACATTCCGATGCGTATTGCCGAATGTGCCGGCAATATTTTGATTTGCAGTTCGCATATTCCGTTCATATTGATCATTTGTATTTACAAAGCAAACACCGATAGTGGCTGTTATTACTACATGCATAGATAACTGTCCATCTTTATAATTAATACCGTTTAATCGAGGTGTTGGTTAAGTAATTTATATCTGGTGTTAGGTCTGTCATATGTGAGAGGCCGCCTGGGTAGGTACCACCGTAGTGTCATTTCTCCCGCCAAACAGCAGTGTAAATGCAATGTTGTGTTCCACTTTGAAGGACATTGTAGCCAGAGTAAACTACTGGACGTAATGCGACTTTATGTCTCAGGATGGCAAACGCAGTGGAATACTAAGCATTGCATCGCTGTTGTTTGGTTTTGCTACTGTACATCAAGCGAATGACATTATCGTCATGCCAATCATTACAATTAAAAAAATATATAGGCGTGTTTGATTCTTTCACCACAAGCTTTGATGGTAAAGCAATTTTGGTGCCGCTTTTCATTTGGCCTTTCAGACTACCAGGAACGTAATGATTCTGCTTTTTTGCTTCTCTTCTACGATTCAACTTATTTAGATTGTATTGCGTTGGTGTTTACTTCAAAAGAAGATAGCTACTTATTTTTTCACGATATTATCGTCATCACAGAATTCTGAACATTATATTTTATCAAAGATTGCTAGAAGAACCTGTTGGAACCAACCTGCTTTGAAAATCCTGTATCAACCTATTACGATCTGTTTGTAACGCTACAAAAGCCGCTACTTACCGGCCTTGCGGAAGACCAGCGTTGGTTTACACCAGCACATGCTGAGCTTGAGCCGTTTTGTTGACAAGCGCTGTTATACAAGTATATGTATGTTTTATTTACTAAAATCTGCAAACCATTGCTTGTAACAAATAAATGTTTCTTTCTTTCTTTCTTTCTTACACAGTTTGATAGATCTTTACGTCGGGATTTCTGCCGTAGAGCACAAAGTTTCTATCCGACGAACTTCAAAATTCTACCAGCACCTAATCTTAACTGATGCTACTGCATCTAGTATCTATATCAGCCCATATACGTCCCACTGCAGGGCACGGGCCTACTCTACAATCGAGAGAATCGATTGAGAGTGGTTAGGCCATATAGTCCAGTATATAAAACTTAAAACCCCAGACAGTGCAACTTGTCTAAGGTAGGCAGAGCTAAACAGACGGAAGCGGCGGAACGTGCCCGGGCGTAAATTGACGACTTAACTAAACGAACTTCAACAGTGGAGTGCGGGCGCTCGTTAGTCTCCTTGTGTCTCTAATGGACTGTTTAAAACGTGTTGCCACATCAATTACAAGGTTATCTTTATCAGAGTAGGTCCAGTGATGAGGTTGAATCTCCCCGATATGTTTCATACTGAGGGTAATGATATTTCATATGTAGCAATGCTGTTTGAATTACCAGCACCGGTTTCATTATATCGATTGACGAGAGCTGGTTATTTCTATTTCTATTGCATTGCACTTAACATCAAATGCATTTTATCATCATATCGCCAGGACGTTCCACTATGCACCCATAGAACTGTCCTATATATTTTTGGCAGACGTTTTCACTCTTAAAGGTCATAATCATCTTATTTTATTTTGGAGTAGGAAATCGTTAAAGATTCATAAACCTTTAATCAACTCTTCCATTATTTAATTCCTTCCATTCACATTGTAGGATCGATAAAAAAACTTCGATATTCGAAACAGGTTAATAAAATACCCAACAAAAAACAAGTCCAGCGAACTCATAAAACAAGACACGACCAATACAAAAACTCACATAAAATGTTTAAGAAAACGTACGGAGCGAGCCGAACAGAATGCCAATCGGGGCCGGAAAATGCAGCAATAAATTTCCCTTTCAATAGGGGAATGAATAAAGTTTTTTACTAAAGGAGAAACGTCATTTGAAAGAGTTCTTAAAATGTTCACTTCATTAGCAGTCCAGTCATCTTAGTAAGTTCACCTCGGACTTTGAGATACTTAAAAATTCGTATAAACTTGTATTTTGACATCCTAAATGTTGTCTCAAAACCTACATAATTAGGGTATCCGTGACTAAATTTAAGTTCCCTACAATATTTGTTAATCCTCTACAATATTGATAATTAATACAAATAGCGAAAAACCCATGGATTCCGAGAAATTTTCAAAGAAATGCAAAAAATTTAATTATGTGAACTTTGTGACCTTAGTTTTTAATACGGTGCACCTAACCTACTATGTGTAGGTTTTGGCATTACTTTTAGAATGTTGAAATACAAGTTTGAACGAATTTATAGGTTGGTATCTTAAATTCCCAGATAATTACCTAATTTCAACTAATTTGATTGGACTATAACTCAGCAATGATTCGAAATTGCTCAGGACATGTCACAGCTCGGTAAGTCCAAATTGAATTTCAAAACCGAACCGAAGTGGGTTGTATTAAAAATAGCTTGTTTTTCCACATTAGGGATGGTGGGGAGTGGATTTTCGCGTAATTGGTTATATGATGTGGTATTTTTCTTAATATTATACTGGAATGTTCAAAGAGAAAATAGTCATGCTGCTGAAATAACCGTAAGACGGGAACAATCGAATTTATTTTTGTAACCTCCTTGGTCAAATGGCATCTTTTTTGATCTGGAAAGCATGCAGTCCAATCTTTGACTGTAAGGTCATATTAATCATACCTACTATTCTATCCGAATCTACTGATTTTCGCAGCGGTCAAAATATAGAATGTCATCTTTAAGATAAATGGAAAAAGATAATTGTCCTTCGCCTTTAATTATTTATCCAAATCATATCATCATCATCAGCCCGTTGCAGTCCACTGCTGGACATAGGCCTCTCCCTAGGTACGCCATAGAGCCCGGTCTGCTGCTTTATTCAAATACATACAACTAGAAACAATGTAACTAAAACGCATAGAATAAAGTATCCCATTTCTTTAAACAGCTCTAGTACAAGTGCATAGCCATTGCAGAAGATTGCAGCCGCAACACACCGGTTCATATAATTAGACTACACATACACTACCCCTTTATGGTACAATAACATGCAAAACATACAAACATTAGAAATTCCGTTTTAAATGTGTTAATATAACGTGGGATTGTGGCGCGTTTGTGTACATTTTGGTAATGTAAGTTTGTAATATTTCTGCTTTATTTACTCTTTCCGTATCTCTATTTAAATATTGTAATTCTGTGGACGTTGTTCTTAGCTACATAAAGTACATTGCCGAACATAGGTCTTTCACAAACATTTCCACAATGACCTGGAAGCGATGTAGTCAGTGACTTCCTTGGAGCCTGCAAGATTTCAATCTGTTGAATATCCACGCAAGAATGAGGCTAGTAAAAAAACAATAGGTGTATCAGCAAAAAAAAATAATGTATATTATCTCAAGCTAGTTTTAATAACTCATTACTCGCAAACAACAATTGGATGAAAACGAACTCTATAAAATTCAGGGTCTATCAGTTACCACGGAAGAACATTCCCAACAAATTTATTAAAAAATGCCGAGCTAACGCTTCACTTAAAATCTTGCCGCTGACCAAGCGCCGGCGACAAAGTTAATCTGTCAACCGGGTTCATAAATTGCAGCATTACCATAGAAAATCCTTTGGAAACGCTGGCAATAATTTTCCAGTTTAATCCATCCATCTGCCAACCTGCACTGTACTTGATTATAACCGAAGCTTCTCCCAGAAAGTGGGTAAAATGTTTCAGCATTTTTTTAATATTATGCTACGCTTTTGCACGGAATAGAAAGGTTTATAATCTACATATTTTTATACTGGTGGAGTCAAAAACAACACTTCCCTGATATAATGTCGCCATGGTAGATTACTGTTGCTAATTGGAGAACTAATAAACTTTGGTATATTACCAATAGTGTGCTGAAGTTTATAAAATAGAAAAAACGAGCTATGTATAAATATTTTCTTCTCTGGAGTTGCAATCAGGCAAAGATGAGGCGAGACGGTAATAAACTAATAAAAATACCGCAAGTTCAAAAGTGGAAAGTAATTTTTCCCCATCAAGAGTGGCGGTGAAGTGTGTACAGGCGAGTAGAACATATTTTATACATAAAATCTCGAAGTTGGCTCCATCCGGCCAAACATCAGTCACACGAGGCGAGCTCTCCGCGACTCTCATAAAACCTCCCAGCAGGCCCGCACAGACATGACAGATCGGCGGTTTGTTTGAAAACACATGGGAGCGTCTTGCGGGCGCAGATTAACTTCAGAATCTTCTAACTAGCGTAACAGCTGCTAACAGGTAAGCTGTTGTGTTTCGTATAACGAGTGAAATTCTCTGAAGCTTTACAGCCATCGGGGAACCGCAATGCAACATCTCTCTGAACTTTGTATATTCTTGAGCAGCGATGACTTCTCGTAAGGTAACCTGCTATATAATTGCCAGTTATTAATACAGAACGTAGTCTTTATCTAGTATAAATCTGTTGCGATAGAGTCTTCCTGCAAATCATCAATCATATAAACGCATTGACACATCCTGAATAGTACTTCAGACTCGTAAAAACCCGATCCTATAGAAATACGAGGTGACCATCGTACACCGTGGTGGAAACCCGTCATAATGAGAAACGCAAGTGAATCGCGTTTCGGTTTTAGCCGTGTATCCCTCATTTTGTCGACTAATAAGAGATAACAATCACTTGCTTTTGTATGTTAATTGCATCTTTTTACCCCACAATCGCATTACAGTTACTATCTTGCCAATCTAAAAACGATCTCACACGTAAATAACAAATTGTCCAAACACAAATTGAAACGCAAAACTGGACGGCCTAAAAAACGCGGCGTGCGTGGTATTATTTTAAATCCATGTGTCGCCAACAAGAAATACTTTGTTTCATGTGTTACGCTAGTTCAGTATACGCCGGAGGACTTAACCCATCGTCCGGTGACCCCGGATACTTTATTTGAGCTCCAATTTTGGCATACCCGGGCGCGCTTGGTTTATATTTTATTATGGGTGTTTGGTAAAGTTGTTTAGTATTTAGGGTCGTATAGGACAGTTATATTGGCTATTATGAAAGTTAGTGGAGTGATTGTAAAATTAGCTGTATGTATCAATAATGTGCATTATTTTATAATTGTTATTTAATTTCTGCATACATACATACATAAACTCACGCCTTTATCCCAGAAAGGGTGGGCAGAGGCGCCACCAGGACACCCACATATTCGCCTTGTATGTTCTGTTCCATGATGTGATGGGGGCGAGCCTATCGCCATATCGGCCACAAATTCCTGACTCCGGGCTGATAATCAATAGAAAAATCCAATATCACTTAGCTCGACCCAGAATTCGAATCCAAGACCTCAGCTTTGTAATCGTACCGTAGGACAACAACGCCACCGAGGCAGTTTGTAACTTATGCGTATTTCCAAAACCTCGCAAACTTAAGACCTTTTTAGAAAGATATTATATTTTTTTAAAGACTTAATTAACCACCAATTCCTCTGGTTTAATAAAAAACATTGATGACCTCGTCCCAGTCCTCTTCCCCGTCTATTTGTTTGCCTTTTAACAACATGAAAAAATATTAATATCTTTGAACGTAATAATTTCATACTAATCTTAATAACCGACTGCAATATGTACTAGGAATAAATAACGAAAGGGGCAATAACTACAATATTCATGAACCACCCATGGTTTCTGTCATGCTTCTTCTATAGAAAACCTTTTACCATAAGCCCAACTGTCTCCTAACAATGAATTTTTTATCATTAAATTATTCTCAATCCCATCCGTTCGCATTATAAACCATGGAGTTTGTAAGTCCGTTTGTACACTACATAAAGATTCATGTTCTTCAGTTGTGCCTGAGAGAGTTATACATAAAACTACAACCTCTATGGCGCAGTTGGTTAGACGCCGGCTGTGAAACGAGAGGCCGCGGGTTCGATCCCCGCACCGAGGCAAATGTTTGTGATGCGAAATTAACCACCACCTACAAAACATCTAAATTTTTAGATGACAACATTTACTGAAACTATTACTAGTTTACTTTTCTTCTAAGTAATGTATTGATGGTTAAAAACAGCTTCGAAAAGTTTTGTATTTGAGCTAAATAGTGCACGGAATGCGTATACGCTCTTAACGCCATGACGAACAATTAACGTGCTAGTCAATAATAGTTCTACTTAATAAAGAGCTCATCATTTAAAACTAAAAAACCCTAAACAGTCCAACCCGACGCACAAGGCATGCTCATCAAACCTTTTAAGCCGATACCGATCTCCGTTAAAAAAGTTGTCAGAATGGGCCGTAGTCATCGCAGTTGGAAGCGGGTTGATAAGAAAGTTTTCTTATCAGGCCATCTACAGCGGGAATTTTTGTTAGTTGTCTTTGTCAGGGTATTAACGGATAACCAGTTTCCATGGATATTTCTTGTGCTTTTGAATCTATTGGTTTTTCTCTGTATTTATTACAACTAGTCATATTTTGTTTTGTTAGGCCGTTTTACATTGACCCGACAATTATATCAGGGGAAATATTTTTATCCATGTTGAAGAATGTGTATGGGCAATGATTACCATTTAAAGTTAGACAAGACAAGTCTCCAATTCCATTAATTACAATTAAAAAATCATAGCAATATTTAATGAATATTAGAAATTCTTGGGATTGACTAAAAATTTTGATACTAAACTGGTACTTTAACAATTATAAGTTTCCTACAGAATGTCATAAATCGTAGTCAACTATAACCCTATGCATGATAGAAGGTAGGTAGATGAGCAAAAGATTAATAAGTACTGGTTGATAATGATACGAAGATAATATGTAATCAGGTTTAAAATTAATAAATGCAGAAGTAAGTAACCCTAATAAAATCTACAAAAGAACATACTGATCCAAAAGAACAAAAACAAAACCAACCAATCAAGACCTTTAAATCTAAATTTAACATTACAAAACTGTTGAATGTAGTATTGTGGGGGAACAAACGGAAGTGTCGAGTTAATTGGACATTGTTTACACGGGGCCAGTTAATTCATTATCATTACGACTGTGCCAAGGGAGTTGGGATCTCGGTGCTGTAATGAGCTTATAATTGGTAATTTTGTTTGCACGACCAGATTTATTAGAGGACGCTTTGGGCTTGTCTCGAAGTATTGGTAATTTTAATTCATTGGGTCTGGAGGGTTTGTTCTTACTTCTGGAATACATAAGGAAATACCTTGATACAAATA
Source organism: Deilephila elpenor (assembly GCA_949752805.1). Classification (NCBI taxonomy): domain Eukaryota; kingdom Metazoa; phylum Arthropoda; class Insecta; order Lepidoptera; family Sphingidae; genus Deilephila; species Deilephila elpenor. The sequence goes on along the minus strand of OX457097.1, from coordinate 14,276,725 downwards.
AGGTATAAATTCAAATAATGTATGCATCGTTGATTATAGTACACGCTACTTGACAATGAAGTCGTAGGATTGAACACTCAATTACTCAATTACTGTATGGGAAACCCTGTTAAAAGAAAGAAGTGTCTGTGTACTAAGTAATCTGAAAGCTAATAAATTTAATAAAATCGGTTTTATCCATTATTCAATTAAATCATTTTTCGATCTATTGCCGTCAATATTAACATTTAGGACTACTTAAATAGGGATATTATAATGAACGCGTGCTCTACAGTGAAACATTTTTGTGCAGATATTTGCAGTAACGCAAATTGATTTGCAATACAACATTTAGCTGGTCAAATTATCCGCGACTCTTAATTAATTTGAGTTATTAATTAGCCTTGCTGTGATGATTGAATCAAATGAATCCATTTCATTTTGCAGACGTATATTATTATTTCAATACTAATCATTTGACTTTGTAATATCTGATGCACTCATGCTGAACGTTCAATAAGGATGGATGAAAGCAAAACTTCATATAATTTTGATGTAGATACATATTTACTTTTACTATAGCCCGCTTTATTAGCGCATAATATTCCAGCAAATAATGTAGGTATTATAGAGAATTGGTCTATTTTAAACATGTCTTAGAAGTATTGTAGATGGCAATGGAATGTTGTTGAGAGATTTCCGTGGGCATCAGATATCAAAATCGTCGTCTTTAATATTAGAAAGTCCATAAAACGTAGTTACTAAAACTAACAAAGACTCGCTCTCCGAAGTAAAGGGGGGCAGAAAAGTTACCATCAAAACTATCTTGAATAGAAAGTAACCCAGATTCCATTATGTCCATCATCCATCTTACTAAAAAAGCCTTTAAAAAATCGTATTCACATAATTTATGATTATTAGAGAGCCAGCTCGCGATATCTGCAAGCGTGCTGGGAGGTAACTCCTGAGAAGGTGACATACACCTTTTGGTATCCTTTAGAATACCGGAATAGGAGCTTTTCAGTTTTCTCTCATTAAAAGAAACAAAATAACAACCTTTCAATGAAACTCTAAATTATTGTGTAAGACTTTTCATCCCGACAAGAAACCTATGAACTCACATTCAAGACTATATCGTTCAATAAGGCCCAGTCGATCCAGCTCATAACCCTGGTTTGCTGTAAACAGTTGGCGCAGCAGTGAATACTCAACGCGGCACGTGCAATCGCATCCGATTCGATTTGGTATGGTTAAACTACGCTCCCGGGTGGAGACGCCGATCGAAATTTAATATGTGGATATTCTGCATTGGTTTGAATGGGATTCTTGGATTTTGGTTTGAAAGTATATGCATTTTGGGCGTTTAAGCAGGTTAATCTGAGGAACTGTCGATGCATTGCTGGCGTTTAGAGGAAATTTAGGATCTTTTCTTGAATATATGTAAGTTGTATCGGATAAAAAACATCGCTTATGAAAACTGATTCCAAAGACCACTGTATTAAATGCCATAATAAGAGACAACCTGTTTTGCCGTATGATGAATCGCTGGCTAGAGACTGTCCCGCCCTCACACCCGCCACTGCAACTCCTGTAAGCCAGGATCAACAGTGGCACGCATTTTAATGACACTGAACAGTGAAGCTCAGCGCGTCTCTGGGAATGTCTAACTTGTCTTTAACCCGCAACGAAATCAATCAAAAAAGTTAAATTAATAGGAGGAGTTGGAAATAAATTATTGTCCACTTCCCTCCCTAATAAAGCGGGTGACAAAAAACAATGAACTAAAGAGGTAAATAACCTCGCATAAAGACGTTTACAGCCAGAGAAGCCAGCTGTAAAGCACCACGGATTAGTCATTATAACATTTAAATGGGACCTATCATGTAAGCTGTTATACTTGATTCCAATAATAGGTATGGCAAAATCGCCGGAAAGCACGGAAATTCTTCCTAGTCTCCACAAGGTCCGTGTAGTATACAACTCCAGATGTTATTTGCATACTATCTAGCATGGTTTTACGCTCATTCTGCCAAAGACTACACTCCCACAGTATATGATGCGCGGACTGCTCATATTCGCAATAAGGTGTTGAACATGAGCACGCACGCAATCGCTGGCTAAATACGAGTTATTGACACTGAAGTCGAGACGCTTGATGTTACAGGCCATGATGTTACATGGGTTAATTCCCAATAATTTTGATTGTCCAGAACTTATTAATGATATATTTTATGTTGTACCTAGGACTGTAATTAGGCGAGAGGTGCGCGTCTATCTACTTTTTGCTACAACCACGAGTCGTACAAATGCGGGAGAACGGGCGCCTCTTCATAGACTAGTTAAAATTTATAATGATCATTTTACTAACATAGATATATTTTCTCTTAAAAAAGATGTATTTAAAAAACAAATTATAGATGCCCTAATGATGCGCCAAAACATGAAATGTGATTGTAAATTTTTAGTATGTAATTGTTCTTACTGTACCTTTGTGAATTACATTATTACTTTAAGTAATCCGTGAAAACGTAATGGAGTGTACTCTACCTTAATCTTAAAATCTTTAACTTGTAATATATCTGTACACTTGTTTGTTTTCCCAATAAATAAAATAAAAAATAAAATAATAAATATTCGTAAATGACCTCTTGAAAACGGCTTGCATCCACAAATTTTAACAAACTTAAATTAGCAGTAACCTCACTGCCATTTTTTCCTTGCATAGGTCCGCAGACCCAGCAAACAGGTCACTTAAAAGTAAGTGATCACCGCCGCCCATGAACATCCTCAACGCTGGATCGTGGATGTGTTGACGGCCCATCAAATTGTGAAGAGAGTGGGAACGAAAAAATATGGGAAGAGGAAAGTGGTATTGGACATCCGGCAATGTCACTCACCGAGAGATACGCGACAGAGAAGCTGTCGCTTCATATCTATTTCCTGTGAGACAATTGTACCGTGCCGGACAAGCCTGCCCATTCATGCTGAGTCATGACTGACAACAGTGTGGCTCTACCACAGACCACTTCCTAAATATGTTAATTCAAGAAAGTACAAGGAGCGCTTTTTTGACTGACTTTCGGACCTCGAACCCTGCTATATTGTACCCAGGCATATATCGCCCACGTACATCTGTCAACTGCTGTCACACGGAAACACACCATCTCAAGCGGGACTACTGAAATTTATTATCCATACCACATCAACCAATGCTACCACCGCTGATACAAAATAAAAACATAAATTAATAAAGGTAATCTATAAATAAAGTAATTTGCTTTATAGACAAGTCCAACAAGCTAATAACTAAATTTACAAAAGATATAGTGATACTAATGTTCCGCGGCCAGCTGGTACTTAGCCAGTTTTCGGAATAATTAGCGCAATACACGTCCCGGACTGCGATAAGTAAATTTAACTACAAGGAAAATGTATGGAGTTGCGCAAATTATTTTGTTTTAACATGTCTTAAATTGTGTGTATTTCATTTGGACAAAAACGACCTCCTCCAAATTGCAGGAAATTGTTGGATAGATAGGTCACCGTGCATTTTTTTTGGGGGCGGCCTAAATTCATACATAATATGATCACGATTGGATCCCAAAGAGATTAGGAGGTGCCACTACACCCACACATAGTCTACCAAGCTTCCAATCCATGATCCTATCGTCATAGCTGACTAAAAACCCATTCTCCTCCCCCCAAGATTTTTCAAACCTAAAAATAGATAGAAGAAGTGTACCAACCTTGTATCCCGGTTAACGAGATACGTAAAGTTTAAGTGCGAAGTTGGCCGTACACCTGTCCCCTATTCGCCAGGCAGTACCGGCTCCCACTTTGCCAGCTATTTTTTATTCAGTCCTCGCGCGTGCGTAATTATTTAAGCATTTTATGCTGATTGGATGGGATTCTCGGCTTATAGGTCGAGTTGGGTGCTCAATATTTTTATTGTGTTAAAAGATAACGCTGTCAAAAATATTGTTTTGGAATTGTATTATGATTTATTGATACCTAATTCGGTGGTGTAATTGCTAAGTAACAGAAAAAATAGGCAAATTATTAATTCCACGCATTTTAAGTGCGGGCGTGCGAAACATAATGAGATTTTTAGGTCCGGCAAACGAACAAACTAGTCGCTTGATGGTAAGTGATCACTGCCGCCCATGAACATACACAACGCTTGGATCATAGATGAGTTACCGGCCCTTGAAATCATAAAGGAAGTGGGAAGTAAAACGGATGGGAAGAGGAAAGGTGTATTGGGCATCCGGCAATCTTACTCACCGAGTAAAACGCGACGGCAAAGCTGTCGCTTCACGTCGATTTCCTGTGAGATAGTGTACCAGTGGTACTACTCCGGATGAGCCAGCCCATTCATACTGAGTCATGACTGATAACAGCTGGCAAGTGAAGAGTGGATAAATAACTTAGTTAAGGTTGCAAGGTAAATAAATACATCCAACAGTCACATACATAGTACGGACCCCACACTAAAATCGAGTCTTCTGTCATGGATATCAGGAACTACGAGAGACTTTTCGGTCACACAAACACCCAGACCCGAAACAAATACCTGTGGATCACACAAATATTTGTTTCGGTGCAGGAATCGAACCCGCGGCCTCTCGTTTCACAGGCGACGTCTAACCAACTGCGCCACGGAGGCTGTCAAATACACAATGCTCTACCACATATAAAGATACTCCAACAACGTCATATTATGACATTCATGTGTATTTAAACTAGAATGTCAAAATTCAATAATAAATTATCATGAAACTTAACCCGTGTGATGAACAGCGAGTGACAGACAGATCTGCATTTGAAATCGCCTGCTGAATGATGCACGAGCTGGGCAAACAGACGTCACATACATTATACATGGAATTACACCCATTATGTAGTTGTTATGAAGTTTTGCTGCTTTGTTTTATGCAGGCTCGGAAATCTTATATGATGTTGTGTCGTCGTTGCCAGAAACTGCGCAAGGGCTTTTCGGTATCAGAAACACCGAGACAAATACTTACGCGCCACACAAATATTTATAATAATAATAAGACATGTTAGGACTAAAGAACCTCGTCACTCCGAAATCTTAATTTTCACAAGCATATAATATAACTCTACAATGTACTCAACATGTACAAATAGAACATCTAACAAACACGTAACATGCAAAAAACGAATAAAACCGGATTACACCTTGTTTCACTGTACTTTAATCCTCGCTGATCCCCCTTAATCCGCAGATTACGGCATTAGGCACGAACAAAAATAAAACTCAGGTGAAAATTGTTTGATATGCTTTATTAATTACTTTGCTTTGTTTAATTTAATACGTTTATTATGAAGAAAGGAATAATCAGGGTTTATTAATATTTGATTTAGCGGCAGATTGGTTGGTAATAGATTGATGGAAAATAGAGCTCGGAATTACTTAGTTTATCGCTCTCTTTAATTATTAACGAAAACGCCATAAGAACACCCATATTCATTTAGTTATAGATTCCTTCAAAGTTATAATGTTAGTTGGATAAAAATGCTTTCTATATATTTTGTAGTTAGTGACACTAAACATTATTTTCTTAAGATAAATTAAATATCGCGCAGGAAATCTATCCCATTAATCACATTCATATAGATTTCTTATTAAAATAATTTTACTCTATGTCTTTAAATATTATACTATAATATTATACTCGAGGATGTAACTTAAGGTTTCTTTCATCTACACTTCCGCGAAACCCATATGACCCAGCAAAACACCGCAAGTACAAAAGAAATAAAATCAGCAGGCGGCAATTACGAGCAAATATATACATTTTCCACTCGATAGGAAATCGTGGTTTGTCAAAAAAATAACCAAACGCGGGTAAATTTAATTTGCCCGGGCCGCGTATAAAGGGACCTCAATTTTATAGCCAAGCGTGTGTGCTGAGGCAATCAAAGACAGGAATTGAATTGACGTTATGAAATAAATGTTACATTATGAGTATTGACAGCCTCCGTGACGCGGTTGGTAAAGGCAACTACGAATCTTGAGGCGAATTCGATTCCCGCAACAAAACAAAAAAGTGTAATTCACATCATGTATTTGTTTCAAACATGTATTTGTTTGCGTGATCCAAAAGTATTTTGTATCGAGTACCATCTGATATTGAAAACCCTATTCCAATATCAGACTCCGAATAACCTCACTCAAGACTTGTACCTCAATGTTGGTCAATACCTACTATGTGTGTGACGGTTGAGTGTATTTATTTTAGACGCTATTCACTTGAACCTCAGATGAGAGCTATTCATTATATTTAGAGATACTCAGAACTATAAAACATGACCATGACATTTTATAACATCAATGTTACCCCAGTTAATGTAACAACATAACACCGTTAGCATAATCATATGCATTACTAAAGCTAAAACAGCGAACTTTAGCTAAAATACATTACGTAAAACTGGTGTGTAGCTAAAAATGTAGACGAGGACTAGTTTGGAAAGACGCCAAACTAAGTTGGACGACAAAAAAGCCTTTTGTTGAACAACTAAATTGGTTTTCGAATATTACTACTGTAATATCAAGTTTTTCGCATCTTTTTTATATATGAGTTCAGCACGTGACTGCGTGGAGGTCACATTATGGCTAAGTAGTCATACATACATACATACATAAACTCACGCCTTTATCCCCGAAGGGGTAGGCAGAGGCGCCACCAGGACACCCACATTTCGCCTTGTATGTTCCGTCCCATGATGTGATAGGGGGCGAGCCTATCGCCATATCGGGCACAAATTCCTGACTCCGGGCTGATAATGAATAGAAAAATCCAATATCACTTTGCCCGACCCGGGACTCGAACCCGAGACCTCAGCTTTGTAACCGTACCGTAATACCACTACGCCACCGAGGCAGCTAAGTAGTCAGCTAGTAAAATACCTTATTATCATAATACATATATAAATAAACTAAAGCCTGTATTTTGGGTTGATCCTGTATTTATATGGACTCTATAGCGGGCATAATTGCATCGACTGAGAGATAGTCATGTCTCATTTGATACAAAATATATAACACCCAACAGTCGCATACATAGTCCTGACCCCATACTAAAATCGAGTCTTCTGTCATGGATATCAGGAACTACGAGAGACCTTTCGGTATCACAAACGCCCAGACCCGAAACAAATACTTGTGGTTCACACAAACATTTGTCTCGGTGCGGGGATCGAACCCGCAGCTTCCCGTTCCACAGCCGGCGTCTAACGAACTGCGCCACGAAGACTGATACTCTATCTACACTGCACTGCACTTCACATCAAGTGCATTTTACACACTTCATTGTACTACATACATACATAAACTCACACCTTTATCCCCGAAGGGGTAGGCAGAGGCGCCACCAGGACACCCACATTTCGCCTTGTATGTTCCGTCCCATGATGTGATAGGTGGCGAGCCTATCGCCATATCGGGCACAAATTCCTGACTCCGGACTGATAATGAATAGAAAAATCCAATATCACTTTGCCCGACCCGGGACTCGAACCCGAGACCTCAGCTTTGTAACCGTACCGTAATACAACTACGCCACCGAGGCAGTCAGTTCATTGTACTAGTCTATTAAAAATAAGGTATTTACTGATACTGGATTAATTACAATACCTGGACATGTGTATAGGCGAAGGGATGCGAAAATACCCTTCTGCTGATATCATTCAAAGAGTTTGCGTCAAAGATACCGTGCTGCCAAGCAATAATTTGAAAATTGGGAAAGGCACTGCAGTTGTAGTGTCAATATTCGGTATCGATCGAGATCCGAAACTGTTCCCGAATCCTGATATATGTCATGTAGAGGAGAGATTTGCACCAAACAGAGTTAAAGAGATGCACAATTATTGCATAAAAATGAATTTGCACAATGAATACTCACGAAAATGTTCTTATATTGATAAAAAAAATCACCAAAATATTTTAAATTTAATACATATTGACTTTTTGTCTGAAGCAATCTACATCAATCATTATATTCATTGTTTGGCTTGATGATTCAAATGCTATACCTAAATAACCAGTTCCAGTGACAAAAAAGCGAAGATACACTGCTCTTAGAGATATAATGACTTCCTTGTTTCATCTACAAAATAAAACATAATTGATTGTGCATTTGTTATTGTTGTGCAATTTCGATTTTGTCAAAAGGTATTTCATTACCATATCAATACACAGATTACCTATCAATATAAGTCATTTGCTTCGTTTTCGGTCGCAGTCTTGATATACCAGAATTCGTGCGTATTAACGATAGGTGATATTTTTTTAATATTATCTACAGACACAATAATACAGCTATAAAACATTATCATAAAAATTCTATAAATAGTAATTCAGATAATTTATATTATCTTACTAGCAGCGTGACCGGCGTTGGCCCGGGTGCAATGTATAATTTTTAGCTTACTTATAACTCGAATTATAATAATACTTCGAGCTATTTTTCAATGTAAGTATTTTTATTGTATCAGCCCATATTCATCCCACTGCAGGGCACGGGCCTACTCTACAATCGAGGGTACGATTGAGAGTGGTAATGCAAATAATGGTAAATGATGGTCACGATCAACTATTGCGACAACACCAAACAATAACAACTTAAACTTTTTATGTCACCATTTTTTTTTTCCGTTAAGATTACTGTGTTTTTTTCCTCTTTTTTTCTATATTATTTGTTTTATAAAAAAGAGTTGAATATTTTTAAATCTTATTGATTATTTCTCATACAAGAAAACATAACTTTTATCACATATTAAATCATATCAATACAGGTAAAATTCAGCAATTTATCCCCGACCCTACAAAAGCGCTTAAGAATTCAATATCTCGGTATCCAAATAATCTCAATATGTAATTACATCGCGAAATAACCAAACAGCGTTCAAAGCAAAAACCTCTATCCCAAAAATCGCTAAGTTATCAATTCCACATTTCGCCTGAGCGTACAAGTTTTTTTCAAGCTAAGCAATCCAGACTTTTTGCGGCCGTCCGCTGGAGTGACGCGGAAAAGTAATATGTGTCGCGGTCTGAAGAGGGTCAGTTTTGGACACGGATTTTACTAACTTGCAGGGAACTTGACCCCCTTTAAATTATACATTTTTCATTAAGATAAGTCCGACTAAAGAGCAAACGGCTCGCAAAAAAATCGAACGGACAAAGAAAAGCACAAGGACGGACGAAAAGAGTATTGAACCTCACACGAGCTGAACGAAATATAACAACGAAGACGTCGCCTATATATGTAGATTTTTTGAACTGCTATACCGAGCTAATTGGAATACCAGTCTAATAAATTAACTGTATCATGTTTCTTTCTCAGCTATATTCCTTTTGAAACGTTTAAGTCTAGTAGATATATCTAGTCAAACAGTCATTGTCATACAGTCAAAGTCAAGTCAAACAGTCATAGTCTACAAAACTGTCATTGCCACAAAAATATAAAATGCAGTGATATTGTTGAGTATAGAATAGCGGTAAGGAGTTTCTCGCCGATACACCCAATTATACGGGTCAACTCGCAATAGCACTGGCTATTACCACAACTCAACTAACATGCGTGATTATACAGAACTAATTATACTACTTGACAAGGTATCCAAACAGATATTTTTTATTTAATTTCACATACAAACATATTGTACATAGGCGGACTTAATGCCAAAGGCATTCTCTTCCAGTCTACCTTGAGATGGTGCAGAGATGACAGAAGTAGGGGTACAAATGCTTATTTGATTTGATATTTACTTATGAATATACGTAAATTATATAAACATGTACTATAATATAAATACATAAAAAAAAAATATTATATACATTATAAATATACTACTATATATATATCATTTTGGTTAGATAAATATATTATTATTATAATAGATTTGTAATCAGAGCACGTTTATTTATCCTGATTAAACACCTCAAAAAGGTAAATATACTTTAAATTAAATTACGCAGGATATGCCATAAACTTGGAGTCATACAACAAAATTCAAGGAATCAATCAACGTAAATTTATTGCTTCATGACAAAAGGGTCGAGCACTACATCATATTGATAGATTCCTGGAGAACTATCGATGATAGATGATGCGATGCACACTAAGAGGATGTGGAAGATGTATTACTAAATCATAAATATAGATCACGCATGTATTAGGGTCATTATGCACAAGCTAAAAACAGTAATCAAACCGCTTCTATTGCGAGCTTTAATTAATTATTTAGAATACATAATAAAATACGATACAAAACAAAATTATAAATGTATTTCTCAAATGTTGCATTTCAAACTAAATTTTAACATTTCAAACAAACTGAACATTACATCGTCAGCAGCATCTGAAGCTGTACAAACGCAATTATTCCAACCACCACTCCGACCGATGAAACCGCCTTTCAAATATAACCTAATTAAAAGTTTTGTTTAAAACTAGAAATAAATCCGTTTTTAGGTTCACGAGAATCGTCCCAATTACGACCCCTACGAGTCCTGTCCCTGTATTGTGAGGCAGCTGATTTTCATTATTGTCCGTTTGTACACCTGTCTTCTAACCGCAAGCTTACAAGTTTCACCTTATATTTGCGAGTTATTCTGAACCTTTGTAATTGTTTTGCGGTCAACTTTAGCAATATCTTTTACCTTTTCTGATTCGCGTGACAGAATTAGTAATTATTGGTTTGGAGAAAATATAGTCAAAGACCTGGTAAGAAAAGATTAGAATGGATGAAGGCCGCTGAGAAAACGTCACAGGGAGACCTATATTTAACAATGAAGTTTCTAAAGCCAAGGATATTTAGAATCATTATGTACTGCGTAATATTGCTCGCAGTACAGCCAGTTTTAAGTAAAGTATTAACAGGCCAGCTAGAATATGATGAGACCATTGTCCTACAGATAATTGCCACATTTCATTCGATCAATAAAATAAATCAATGCCTTATAAAATCTATCAACATTATAACAATTGCAGGTCCCTCGAAGTGTTCAATGTTCAAATAATTCACATTCATATTTCCAGCTATTATAGATGCATGGGCAGATCAGACGAATTCCAATGGGGTCAACTGTTTACTCGTTTGTAAAATATCTGAAAGTCTCAGCCTACCGTCTACAAGAAACCTGTCAGCAGCAGATTAAGCTAAGGGTTTTCTGTTCACAATACTCAAGACTATTATGCCACGAGCATTCTTCATTCATTATATCATTCACCGCGATGATGCAATTATTGAAGTGAAACTTCTTTATCGGGGTTGGAAAAAATTTTTCGTTACGCGTCACATTCTTCCGTTACGCGCCATCTTTTTTTATTTAGTAAATTAGTACCCACTTCAGTAAGCCACACCCCAAACCGTTTCCAAGCCCCACCCAAAATTTTAAGTCCCACCCACTTTTTTGTAATTTGATCATTACCCCCCCTCTGGCCTTCCCCCACCCTAAATCCAAAACAGTGCCCAATAGCCTCCCCACGAAACCCCCCCCCCCCCGCTTACCCCCACCTTAAAAATTTTACCTCACCCCCCCTACTCATATCTCCGGCATTATCCATCGTAGACCCACCGACCTTGGGTTCATTGGAACCGGCTCGGTGAGGGCTACAAATTGGCTCCGATAGAAATCCCAAATTCCCTCAAAAATTTCCCCCCTCCTAAACTTAAACTTTATTTAATTTAGCTTTATTTTACCAATTCTGTAAATTTGTAAATAGTAGATCATTTTTCGAAAAATGATGTCATAAAGAAGTTTCACTTCTTACGTGTGTACACTAATACACACACACATTTTTTTTCTATTGAAACGGAATTGCACAGTATTTGAAACTCCTCAAACAATCCCAGACGCTAAAGTCTGAAACGCTGAAAGTCTTTTAAAAGAAATTCCTTTTACTATTGTTAAACGTTTGCGCAGAAATATTAAAGTTCAGTGTTTTATGGGTATTTCAAAATTTTGTTTCTTCAAATTGGGGCTTAAAAGTTGAATTCAGGCTACCGGTTTTATTAATTCTATGTTTATTGGAAACATAATCGTTTTTTTAAAGAACTTGTCAAAATTTGAATTAATTCCAAAGTATTGTTTTTTTAACACTTCTGCCTTTGTGTCTGACAAAGATAAGATCACACTATATAAAAATCAATTGAAAAGACTATGTATGTAAGCTGTTCGACTGTGGAACGCATTACCAGTTGTGATAAGACAGGCTCAAACACTGAACTCGTTCAAAAAAATGGTTAAAGACCACTACCTTTCCTTCTGAACGGACATATTGAGTAGTTTAATTCCCTGCATTTGAACCTAAAGGTAATTTATAGTATGTATGTATGTATATATATCATATGTGTGTATGTATATCATGTGTATATGTTTATGTATATATTTTGTATATATTAATATAAATAAGTTGTTTATAATTATTATATTTTTTTCTTTTATTATTGGTGCTTGTATCCTTTAAATTCTAGACTCCCTCTCTTGTTTTCCTTTTCTTATATCCATCCTAAGGTTGTCTGTAAGAAATCGCCTAGAGCACAGCCTAGAGCGATAAGACCGCCATCTGTACTTTTTTTTCTGTTTATCTGTAATATCTTTAAGTGTTTTTTTTTCCTTTTTTTATGTGCAGTTAAGAATAAAATAAATAAATAAATAAATAGAAAAAATAATATTTTCTTTTTCATTTTTGTGTTTATATGTTGTTGGTGTAATGTGTGTTATTTCATAAAAGGTTTCGATATTAAAATAAGTAATGTCTCTTATATAACAATCTTTTATTTTATCGCATACTTTATTAACGAGTGAGAAAGAGAGAAAAGATGATCTGTTAAGTATGGTGAAACATTGTTTACAAAATATAAGACATCATATACATAAACATTAGAGATAACAGATCAGTACCCTATTACATTACTTATAAGATACAGATAAACAAGCAAAAATGAATCTTACTCGACTGCGTTAAGTGTGAAATTGAATTTAGTCAAGTATCAAGAATATTTGTTTTGTTCTTTAAATTATAAATACAGCAAAACAGTTGATTATCTATTCAATAACTTGGCGCGTAGTCGCCAACACTTCTGTGTTGACTTTATAGTGTTCCACGTGTGTCATTATATCAAAATGTTATTTCAAGCACTTGTATTATTGTCTGTTACATTAATTTTGCTCCGGTTTGTGAGAAAGAGAAATTACTGGAAGAACAAGGGTATTATCCAAGTCGAGGACCCTCTCTGGAAATTCACATTTGGGGATAAGTCTTTAGCGGAGTACCACAAAGATATTTACAATAAATATGAAGAAGAACAAATTGGTATGTATCTCGGAATGCAACCAGCACTGATGTTAAAGAATATGGACGACATCCAGGCAGTGCTTGCCGGCGATTTCCAAAGCTTCTACAAACGTGGCATATTTATAAACGAAAACGATAAACTTGCAAATAGCATTTTATTCACGGACGATTTCGGCAAATGGAAAATCATGCGATCAAAAATGACGCCCGTTTTTACTAGTCTGAGACTAAAAACTATGCTTTACAGTATAGAAGCATGTGCCAGAGAATTTGTTGATTTAATTGAAAGTGATGAGAATTTAAGAGTAAAGCCATTTGACGTCGTGTACACATACGCCGCAGCATCAATAGGAGCGGCTGTGTTTGGAATAGACACAAAAACCAAGTCATTTATGAAATCACCCTTCGTAGACATGGCACGGAAAGCCCTCTCACCGTCGTTGAGAGCGAACATGATATTTTTAATATCCAGTATCATTCCAATATTACACAAAATTATGCAACTGAGATTTTTTGGTGAACACGAAGAATTCTTTATTGGTGCCATTAAAAGTGTTTTAGAAGCCCGTAAAAAATCGGAGAAAAGGTTAGATTTCATTGACGTCTGCTTAGAGTTGCAGAAGAATGGGCTGATGAAGGATCCAACGACAGGATGCGAGATAAAACCCACTGATGAGTTGATGGCGGCTCAAGCATTTTTTTTCTTTATAGCAGGTGCCGATTCAACGGCCAACGCAATACATTTCACGCTTCTAGAATTATCGTCAAATCAGGATGTACTGGCAAAAGTACATGCGAGTATAGATGCAGTTTTTGAAGGTGGCAAAACTCAGCTTACTTATGAAGATTTGGATAAATTACAATACCTGGACATGTGTATAAGCGAAGGGATGCGAAAATACCCTCCTATTGGAACCTTTCAAAGGGTTTGCGTCAAAGATACTGTGCTGCCAAGCAATAATTTAAAAATTGAGAAAGGCACTGCAATTATTGTGCCAACATTCGGTATCCATCGAGACCCGAAGCTATACTCATATCCTGATATGTTTGATCCAGAGAGATTCGCACCAGATAGAGTTAAAGAGATAAACCATTATAGTAACTTGGCGTTTGGTGGAGGGAATCGTGTGTGCATCGGTATATATTTACCTTTATTAATTATATTCGTCTTTTTATGTTGCACAGACGAGAAAGGCCTTCCTTTTCTACGCTTTGGCTGACAAGGTTAAACCCCTAGTATGCTAGGCTGGTCTTATGCGGTTAGATGGATAATTGCACAAATTTTTAAAATTGATTTTGCCCTTTGAGATAATATTCATTGATATCGATGATTTTGTCTTTTTAGAAGTATTTTTACGGCATATTTATGAATTAAGTATATTTTGTTGATACAAAAACCGAGGATAATTTAGATCCATTATTCGAAATTATATTAAAATGTTGTTTGGCTATGAGTCAAATTAATTATAAATCCAATGGAGTTACGTAGTACTGCTAAATTTAATGGTCATTTCCACAGCTATCATAACGATATTAAATAAAATGTTTAGATGGTTATTCAAGTGTTAAAAAGATAGCAGCCTACATAAAATTTATTGAAATTTACGAAAAAGTCAAAGTAATCGTATTCCTACCTGTCTATCCCTTTCATTTTCTTATAACTCCATTGTATTCTTCGATACTGGGGATCAAAATAATTTTAATAGCAATAAGCCAGCATTAGTAAATAGTCGTGACATATTTATCTGCATTAGACAATTTAGACAGGCGTCATAATAATTAACATAGAAATGAGTTGGCAATTTTGTTGCTATTTATGTTATCTTTTCACATAGAGAATGTAATTTGTAGGTCAGAGTTTGATACAAAGTCTAATCACGTTCATTAACTCTGACATTAAAGTGACATGTTTTCTATTCTATCATTCTATGTTTTAAGCCTTCTCAATCATGGAGTGCCCGTGGCGTATAGTGCGCTGGAGATGGCCGATTTATTTATTATTAATTTGTAGTATAGAATATCACAAATGTGTTGTTTAGAAACTAAATCTATATTTTTTTATTCACTTATAAATAATAATTGTTTCGCGTCAGTGTCTTGTAAGACAAAAAAAATGTCGTAGTTTCTGATTCCTACAACACAAGAATAGTCATATCGTCATTATTTTTCTTATATTCATGTCTATGAAACATAGTATAGTGCAATAATACTACCATTTCTTCTTATATATTATTCTAGTTATAATGTGAACGTATTCTTTGTGTACACAAAAACATAAATAAATAAGACTTAGTATCTTACTGTAAGACCAAGACTGCGTGTGTGAGTATTGGGTGTATTTATTCATTATAACCATATATTTTCACAGGCTTAAGATTTTCCCGTCTACAAATGAAAGCTGGGATCGCCTGGCTCTTGCGAAGATTCACGCTGGCGGAACAGGACTACAAACCAGATACATTTGGACGAAGCGCCTTCAGCCTACGAGACCCTGACGCGACCTACCAATTGATTCCGAGGAATATTTCATAATATGTGCATAAAAAATTTATTAATATTTACAAATACATTGAATAATTAATTAATTTAATTGAAATTATTGTTTGAATCAGTATACATCACAAGTCATAAATAATCCTTTGCTACGTGTGATTGTTATATCAAATGGATATTTTTACTAATTATATAGTTTCTGTAACTATAATTCCCGGTACCAATGACAAAAAAGCAACGAAAAACTCTTGTAAGTCGTAAAACAACTTTTTGTTCCATGTTCAAAATAAAACATAATTGGTTGTACATTTGTAATTATTGTGCAATTTCGACGTTGTTTTGGAGTGTTTTATAATTATACCAATTCAAGTCATTTGCTTATCTAAATTGTTTGTTATTGTAAAATCAAGCGTCTTTTTAAGAGTTTAAGTCATCTTAAGATAATCAAGGTTAATGTGATAAGGTCATCATGCTCGCCTACTACCAATTGGTGAACTTGATTTGCCTTCGTTTTTTTTTGCATACAGACATACATATATTCACGGCTTTCCCAAACGGGGTAGGCAGACGTGCTAAAAAGACACCCACGTGTCGCCTTATGTGTGCCTTTAGGCCTATAAGTTGAGCCTATCGCTATATCGGCCATAAATTCAATTAATTTCCTGACTCCAATAAACCAATACCACTTTGCCCAACCTGGGATTCGAACCCAACATTTCAGCTTTATAATCGCACTACACTACAACTACGCCATCGGGGCAGTCGTATTTATTTTGCGCGTAAAATAATACATAATTATAAACATGCAGATATGTACATTGTGCACAAACAAGTTGAAATGTTATCACAAAAATATATAATAAAGAGTAGTTACTTTAGATAAATTATACACATCTTTTATTGTTTTTTTCTTAATAGTCATTATAATTCAGCTAATTTACTTATAAATATATGTATTTTTATGATGCTCAGGCTATAATACGGTTAAGTTCGTACAGTATTTTTTTTTAAAGCATAACAACACTTACTTACATCCTCAGCCCATCGTCCCCAACCAAAACTAGACAACATTTAAAAACTATCCAAAGACTGTCGCCTAGTTGTGTAGATTATATTTATGTATAAACATAAATTTCTTACAAAGCTAGCCATTGTAATGTTATTTTCATGCATTTAACTCTCTTGTATACACATTTTTTAATTCCTCAATTGGTAGCCCAAGATACAGGCTATGCCTAGTTTGGGTACCCCTGACAATACTAGTTATAAGGATCTCATATTTTTGTATCACATTATTTTAAGTAGTATTAAGTCTCTATAAGTCTTTATTTTTTAATAAACAATTTACATTTTCATTTTAATAAACAATTTTCATTTTCATTTTCATGAGCAGTCATCTTACGAATATCGTCGCTCTATCTAGTTGGAGGGCGTCCTACACGGCTGGTAGTGGTTGGAGACGATGGACTGATGATCAAGCCCAGTGGCGTGTTAGAAGAGACTTACCTGCTGCCTGTCCTGCAGTGGACGCGGAAGGGCTGATGACGATGATGATACATCCTCAGAAATATATTCATTACATTGTAGGAAAACTGATTACCACTATAAAACCACGTGATGTTAAGTATCAACATTTCGAAAATCGATAACAGCGAACTATCAATTGTTTATGAAGATAAGAGGGAAATTAAGTCTTGACAACGCTAGATACACTCTTATTAGATAATGGATAATTAATAATAATTTACCATTTGACGACTTTTTTGAATATCAGTGTTACTTAGGTACTAATAATATCTATATAACAAAGATAACTAAGCTAATGTATTCGTTAGCCTAAAATTACATCTGAATTGGTCACTACGAATATGTTGTATTTGTTAAAATTCTACTTGATATAAAAAAACAACTTAACGTAATTTGTTAAAATTCAGGCTTATCATTAAGCTAATAATTACGGAATTCGATAAAATTCTACAGTAAATTGTATTAAAAAGGTAATTATTAAATGTAGTCATCACACAGAGGTATCCATTCACGCCAATGCGTAGGCAAAAATAATGTATTATTAAACCTGGACATAATATTATGCAGCCGCAAAATTACAGTCACTGTGTTAATTTGCCTCAAATCAACTTTTTTCTCGAAATCATTTTGTTTCAAACAAATAAGGATGAAAGACCTAAAAATCGAATTTTCTTACGGATTTATTTTACAGGTCCAAATATATTTGTAAAATCTAAATCAATCGTCATAGCGGACTATTCCGTCCACGCTCCACAAACCGCACTATGAATTTCTCGAAAGGCGTCTACATTTTCCATTTGCTGTACATAATTCCACGGAGACTTCGAATAAAATCCGTGCAACAATTGAAAATTAAAACTGTTTCACACAACAATCGCAGGAGCAAGCAACACGACTATTAAAATAAGTTTGCGTTTCATCGAACGCTGGACGCGCGCGGCTACCTTCGATTTACCCGCCTGCCCCTTTATAAATGCAAATGGAAACCCAACAAAACCATAACCCGTTATTACGTGTAGTAGAATTCAATTCGAATCATAGTTCTGTACAGTCGGCGACTTGTGAAAAATGTCACAGAATTTCTTGGTAAGTTCCGAAGGAATTGAGTTCGGTGCTGCGGTGTGGCGAAATAAAAGATTTAATGAAACATTCATAGCGAAGTTTAACATTCGCAATGTAGTTTTCTAGATGTTTCAAAATGTTTCCTGCTTTTTGAAGATTTTCTTGGCGCATTTTTCGTTTGATTTATTAAATAGTCGTCGCATCGTTTAATCAACTAACATATTCAATCATACAAATATGCTTTTATATTCTTATAAATTATAACGATGAGTCATGTGGCCTATGAATTTTTCTATCGGCAGCGTTTTAGGGACGCAATTTCTTCTTATTGTCATATCGCTCTGCTGCTTAGCGACTCAAATTAACTCTTCACTTCCCTTGTCGTATTATCATCTTCTTACCTTTTCATAATATCATTTAATCCCGCGGTCCTTCTACATTAGAGGGTCAATTGAAGCCTCATTATCACTTCCCAGAACTCACGCGACCTACATAACAATGAAACGATCCTCCAGCATTATATCTACGACTGTACTGTCCCAGAACAAACTCCAGGGAATTAAACCCGCCCCGATATTCATGTAGCGTTGTCTTCAAGACGCTCCAGTAAAGATGCTAGATAATGGTGCGTAAAAAAATGAGCAAAAAACTTTCTGTTGTAGACTTTTGTGAGTATTGCTTTGTGTTACAACAACGAAGATATTTTTATGGGAATATATACTTAACATTGATCTTTATTATCATTAACTATCTATGTTGCACAGTTGACAAAAACAGAGTGTGAATATAAGCCGCGAGTTTGAATTTCTTACCAATGCATGACTAAGCTTTCGCCTGCATTTCAGTAATGATGACTCCGAATGGTATTGCTGCTATATATGGGCAGGCGTGTCGCTTAGCACAAGGTGAGTGATCTGCGAGTCTCATCATTCTCACCTATGAAACAACACCAAAATGTTAGGTAAAGGGGGCACGCCACCTTGCTCATTTCAGTTGTAATGACGAACATGCCGTCATGCCAGAAACAAATTCTAGTCAAAAGCAACTTGTATATGAGTTAATGTTCTTAATAATGTGGTATTAATGCTGTGATCATTTTTCACATTTAATTAGAATAAGACGGCGAAGTTTTTGAGCACTTGGCCTCGGACCAGACGTCGGGTCTTAAGTGGGATCGCTCCAAACACTTCGCAATTTATGGCCCACGTGAAGCGAAATAATAAAAGTTTTATTTATTATCGCTGTGCTGGTGTTTTGAGTTGGACATTTTTGAAATTGAATTTACAGTGTACTTAACTTTTAAGTTAGTTTATGAATAGTAATTGAGTAGTATTTCCTCGCATATCAACCACCGTGAAATTCGTATGTATGATTGAAAATAATTATTCTATGATTAATAAGGATTCCGGCGTTAGTCCATCATATTACTCTAATACAAGTTTGCGGACCTCACATAATTTTGAAATTCGTCTAGAATCTAGAGAAACCTTAAAAATGAGCAATAATTTTCATTAAAATGACGTATAGACACGTAACGTAAATAAGTCTGAGATGTATTTCCGACTTCTTAAAAATCACTCTAATGCTGATTAATTAAGAACATAATTATCATCGAAAAGACATTCGATATTAATAACTTACTTTACATGTTACAAATATTTGTCCTCATTATGCAAAGTAAAACAAACTAGGCTTAGAACTCCCCGCGGGTGCACAAACGGGTCGCTTTGGGTACGTGTAGTGACGTTCGCATCGCGCACGACAGTCCTTTGTGCTGGATGCTTTGACTGTATTCACATGCGTGCATCAGCCTAGTGTTCCGAGTATTATTGTGCTCACATTATTTATGATAGTAACTCTTTTTTAGCGCAACAAAGTTGTTATAATGTAAATTATGGTGCATTTTGGGTAAAATGTCGACCGGCTATAGATAGATACGGCTATGAGAGAGGTGAATATATACAAGTAGTCAATTGAATATCTTGAATTATAATATTACCACCGACTGCCTGCCTTTTCATGGGAAGCTCTTTTGGTCTACCACGCAGGTCTTATGCTGTTGGTTTTTAAGTAGTAGCCACACTGTTGTCAGCCATGCCTCAGTATGAATGGGCAGGCTCGTCCAGGGCGGTATGACTAGCTCACAGGAAATCGACGTGAAGAGACAGGTTAGCCGCCACGTTTCATTCCGTGAGTGAGATTGCCGGATGTCCAATACTCTTTTCCTCTCCCCTCCATTTTCCTTCCCGCTCTTCTCCCGATTTGATGGGCGACACATACATGATCCAAACGTTTTGGATTTTCATGGGATGTACTACATAGACAACACAAGCTCCGAAATTCTTGTGAAGAACTCTCAGGTATGCATTTAAAAGTATGCCTTAGATTAGTGCCTTAGATACAGCGACCTTTGGTTTGACAGCCCTGTCCTCAACAAACTCGACTAGGTATTGCTTACTTACTAAGTAAATACAGACAGTATTACTTAGTTTCACACATCCCAAACCTTTACTTAAATAAAGCCCCACATACGTAAATTGGTGGGAACGCCCCAATTCAATGGAAAACGATAAGATGTTCGTTGAAATACAACTGAACGCAACGATGTTTTCGTTCACCGTTATAATGCGTGGTGATTGACTATCAATACATAAATGAAGGAAAACATCGTGAGGAAACCTGCATACCGTAGTGATTTTAAAGAATTTCTACGGTATGTAAGTCCGCCAACCCGCACTAGGCCAGCGTGGTGGACTATATGGCCTAACCACTCTCAATCAATTCTCTCGATTGTAGAGTAGGCCCGTGCCCTGCAGTGGGACGTATATGGACTGATATAGATAGATAGATAGATAGATAGACATAAATGACTCCGAAAAGTCAGAGGTGTGCCCTGGGATTTTAACCCGCGACCATCATAAACATGTTGGCAGCTGCGTCTGGTCCGTTACCAACAGGCCACGCACTAAATTGTGTCCTCTTTATTGTGCATTTATACTTATATCAACCACTTAAAAACCACATAATAAGGGTTACTGTATACACTTTTATAACAAAGTTCCCACTCATATTAAAGCCTTAAGTATTGAAAACTTCAACTACTATCAAGCAAAAATTATGCAATAAAGCTGATTATAAAATTTCAGAATATCTAGATAATAATAAGGCTTGGGAATAGTATAGTATAAAATTAATTAAATATATAGTATCTTGGAGCAGAGGTATTAGTGTGCTCTGTATAATTTCATTTATATTAAGTAACTTAAACTATTTTGTTTTGCTTTGTAAGCGATTGGATAAGTCATGCTCGCTTAAAAGTCTGTGCTTGCGGTGGCGTCGTGTGCCGGGTCGGTCACTTCCCTGTAGCATGGCTGAGGAGGCCGATGGCTGGCACATGCGTCATACTCGTGAACGGGTGCTGCTTGTGTGGACTGGTCTGTCCGATTTGCTTACTTTGTAATTGATAAATAGATTTGAAATAAAACTATTTTTACGGATGTTATCGCGATTTGGTTTAATTTTTACATTTTTTAACTTCTCGACGTTTCGATTACTTTACAGCTTTCGTGGTCACGGGCGGACTGAGGTATTAGTCATCCGCTCTGTGACTAATCTAAGAAACCATTACGATAAATAGATTACTTAACGCTTTTATAATTATTTATTGCGTTGGCAAAACAGAGTATACTGATTCTTCGTTATGGGTTACTTCGTTTCGTTTCTCTCAGCCATATTAAATATAAAGTAAACTTATTCGTATTCAAATATATCCTACTTGCAAATCATAACAAGTTATTAATGAACTGCTCTGATTTAAACCAACTTGTAATTTTTGTAATAATCATACATTGTAAACTGGTTTTGAAAAGAGCAACACTAGAGTTTCTTGCCCGTTCTTTTCTAGTGAAAACCGCTTTCCGAACCGGGTGGTAGTTCAAAAAATGACTGAATCTAAACAATGTTGAACATTTTAATGGATTCAATAAATTATTTTCATTTCATTTCATTTTCATTTCATAAAGACTTGCAAAATCTTGCTATCCCTTTTCAAAACCTGCCGTCTATAATAATTATAAGTTTCAATATAGATGGAATAATAACTACAGCAAGTATAACTTAATTGGGATGATTTCATAACACAACGTGCCGCTTGACTTAACAGCCTCCGTGGCGCAGTTAGTTAGACGCCGCGCCGGATGTGAAACGAGAGGCCGCGGGTTCGATCCCCTTACCGAAACAAATATTTGTATGATCCACAGGTATTTGTTTCGGGTCGGGGTGTTTGTGAGACCGACAAGTCTCTCGTAGTTCCTGATACCCACGACACAAGACTCGATCTTAGTGTGTATGTGACTGTTGTGTGTATTTATTTATATATTTAACTCCAAGAAAGCAACGGAGCACTTGAAATACAAACAGTTAAGTAACATTACGTACACAAGATAGTTAACCGGTTAACGATTCCGGTAATGGATAAGACACACAAACTCTGAACACACACTTGTCCTTTCTTAAGTCTTCTTTTGTGTCTGACAAAGACAAGATTACACTATATAAAAATACTAATAATACTATGTAAGACAGAAAAAGAATACTTCCTTTTAATTTTTTGTTTATATTTTGTTGATGTTAAAGCTCTTACGAAATAACACACATTAGTGTAAGAGCTTTCGATATTAAAATAGTTAAAAAAGTTTCTTTTTTTATGAAGGTTCATAAAAACTGCTGAACAAAGTTCTCCATCAACTCTTTTCATTTGTCCCCATTTCCTGCTCTTGCCATCCATACTTTACTAAAGTGGTCAAGGTCGTCGCGCCATCTCTTCCGAGGTCGGCCTCGTCACCTCTTTGCTATCCGTAGGCGTCCACTGCGTTGCGATCTTCGCCCAACTTTTCGGGTGCATCCGGGTCACGTGGCTTAAATAGTACGTAAGTAATGTCTCTCATAATATAACAAACAATATCTGATTTATCGCATATTTTCACAACGAGTGAGAGAGAGAGAGAGAAGATAGTCTTTTAAATATGGTGAAACATTGTTAACAAAATGTAAGACATCATATACTTAAACATTAGAGATAAAAGATCAGTCTCCTATTACATTACTTATTAGATACAGATAAACAAGCAAAAATGAATCTTACTCGACTGCGTTAAGTGTGAAAATGAATTTAGTTTAGTATCAAATAATATTTATTTTGTTCGTTAGAATATAAATGCAGCAAAACAGTTGATTATCTATTCAATAACTTGGCGCGTAGTCGTCAACACTTCCGTGTTGACTTTATAGTGTTCCACTTGTGTTCTATCAAAATGTTATTTCAAGCACTTGTATTATTATCTGTTTCATTAATATGGCTTTGGTTTGTGAGAAAGAGGAATTACTGGCAGAACAAAGGTGTGACTCAAGTCGAAGGGCCTCTCTGGAAATTCGCATTTGGGGATAAGTCTTTAGCGGAGTACCACAAAGATATTTACAATAAATATGAAGAAGAACAAATTGGTATGTATCTCGGAATGCAACCAGCTCTGATGTTAAAGAATATGGACGACATCCAGGCAGTGCTTGCCGGCGATTTCCAAAGCTTCTACAAACGTGGCATATCTATAAACGAAAGCGATAAACTTGCAAATAGCATTTTATTCACGGACGATTTCGGCAAATGGAAAATCATGCGATCAAAAATGACGCCCGTTTTTACTAGTCTGAGACTAAAAACTATGTTTTACAGTATAGAAGCATGTGCCAGAGAATTTGTTGATTTAATTGAAAGTGATGAGAATTTAAGAGTAAAGCCATTTGACGTCATGTACACATACGCCGCAGCATCAATAGGAGCGGCTGTGTTTGGAATAGACACAAAAACCAAGTCATTTATGAAATCACCCTTCGTAGACATGGCACGGAAAGCCCTCTCACCGTCGTTGAGAGCGAACATGATATTTTTAATATCTAGTATCATTCCAATATTACACAAAATTATGCAACTGAGATTTTTTGGTGAACACGAAGAATTCTTTATTGGTGCCATTAAAAGTGTTTTAGAAGCCCGTAAAAAATCGGAGAAAAGGTTAGATTTCATTGATGTCTGCTTGGAGTTGCAGAAGAATGGGCTGATGAAGGATCCAACGACAGGATACGAGATAGAACCCACTGATGAGTTGATGGCTGCTCAAGCATTTTTTTTCTTTATAGCAGGTGCCGATACCACGGCCAACGCAATACATTTCACGCTTCTAGAATTGGCGTCAAATCAGGATGTACTGGCAAAAGTACATGCGAGTATAGATGAAGTTTTTGAAGGTGGCAAAACGGAACTTACTTATGAAGATTTGGATAAATTGCAATACCTGGACATGTGTATAAGCGAAGGGATGCGAAAATACCCTCCAATTGGAACCTTCCAAAGGGTTTGCGTCAAAGATACCGTGCTGCCAAGTAATAATTTAAAAATTGAGGAAGGCACTGCAGTTATAGTGCCCACATTCGGTATCCATCGAGATCCGAAGCTATTCCCGAATCCTGATATGTTTGATCCAGAGAGATTCGCACCAGATAGAGTTAAAGAGATGAATCATTATAGTAACTTGGCGTTTGGTGGAGGGAATCGTGTCTGCATCGGTATGTATTAATAAACCTTTAATAATAATATTCGTCTTTTTACGTCGCACTGACGAGAAAGGCCTTCTTTTTTACGATTTGACCGACAAGATTAAACAAGATTTGCCCATTGTGATAATATTCATTGATATCAATGATTTTGTCTGGTTATATGTATTTTAAGGCATATTTATGAATTAAGTATAATGTATTTATACAAAAACCGAGGATAATTTAGATCCATTATTCGAAATTCCATTAAAATAAATACAGTAATCCAGACAGTTTTCTTTTTTTTGTATTATATCGCTTGACTATGAGACAAATTAGATATAAATCCGATGGAGTTACGTGGTACTGCTAAATTCAATGGTCATTTCCACAGCTATGATAAATATATTAAATAAAATGTTTAGATGGTTATTCAAGTGTTAAAAAAGATAGCGGCCTACTTAAAATTTATTGGAATTTACGAAAAAATCAAAGCAATTATACTCCTACCCGTCTATCCCTTTCATTATCTGACAACTCCATTGTATTCTTCGATACTGGGGATCAAAATAAGTTAATAGCGATAAGCCAGCACTAGTAAATAGTAGTGACATATTTATCTGCATTAGACAATTTAGACAGGCGTCATAATAATTAACATTGAAATGATTTGGCAGTTTTGTTGCTGTTTATTTTATTTGTTCACAGAAATATTGTAATTTGTAGGTCAGAGTTTGGTACAAAGTCTAATCACGTTCATTAACTCTGACATTTAAGTGACATGTTTTCTATTCCATCATTCTATGTTTTAAACATTCCCATACACACATAAACTCACGCCCCTTCCCAGAAGGGGTAGGCAGAGGTTCCCCTGGTAGCAACCAGAACACCCACGTTTCGCCTTGTATTTTCCGTCCCACGATGCGATAGGGGGTGAGCCTATCGCCATATCGGGCACAAATTCCTGACTCCGGGCTGATAATGAATAGAAAAATCCAATATCACTTTGCCAGACCCGGGATTTGAACTCGAGACCTCAGCTTTGCAATCATACCATAGTACGACTGCGCCACTAACACAGTCAAAACCATCCCAATCATATAAAACCCGTACCCAACAGTGCGGCGGTGATGGGCCGATTTTTATATGATTAATAAATTTGTAGTGATAGAACTTCACATAAATTCATACATACATACATAAACTCACGCCGTTTTCCCAGAAAGGGATAGGGGGGCAGAGGTGCTACCAGGACACCCACGTTTCGCCATGTATGATAGAACATCACAAATGTGTTGTTTAGAAACTAAACCTATATTTTTTTCTAATCACTAATAAATAATAATTGTTTCGCGTCGGGTTGTTGTAAGACAAAAAATCTCGTGGTTTTTGATTTCCACAACACAAGATATGTGTAAGTTTTGGGTGTACTTATTCATTATAACCATATATTTTCACAGGCTTAAGATTTTCCCGTCTACAAATGAAGGCTGGGATCGCCTGGCTCTTGCGAAGATTCACGCTGGCGGAACAGGACTACAAACCAGATACATTTGGACGAAGCTCCTTCAGTTTACGAGACCCTGACGCGACGTACCAATTAATTCCGAGAAATATTTGATAATATGTGCATAAAAATTGAATTTATATTTACGAAACCATTAAATAATTGATAAATTAAATTTAACTAATTAATGTTTCAAACAATACACAACACGGGTCATAACCAATCCATGGCTATATGTGATTATCATATCAAATATTGTTTTTTTTACTAATTATTTTATTTTATTTATTTATTAAGCTTCATATACAAAAGTATACAAGGCGGACTTAATGCCAGTGGCATTATCTCCCAGTCGACCTTTAGGTGATGTACAGATGAGCTGAAGCAGGTGTATGAATACTTAAACATAAGGAGAAAGAAAAAAAAGAAAATATATATACAAGTAGATAAATAAGATATTATATATACAATTACATAAATGAAAATAAATATATATATAAATTTACATTCATATGCATACATATATTATACAAATGTATATATATATATATATATATATAAATTTTTTTTTTTTTTTAAAGTTTATCACAAAAATATATAATAAATAGTACCTATGATAAATTACACACAGCTGTTTTTGTTTTTCCTTAATACACAAGTTATTATGATTCCGCTAATTTATAATGGTTTCTTATTTCAATCAGCTAATTTACTTATAAATTTATGTATTTTATGATGCCCAGGCTATAATACGGTGAAGTTCGTTCAGTATTTTTTTTAAAGAATAACATCACATACATACATCCTCAGCCCATCGTCCCCAACCATGATCAGCCATCTTACGAATATCGTCGCTCTACCTGGTTGGAGGGCTTCCTACACTACGGTAGTAGTTGGAGACGATGAGCTAATGATGAAGCCCAGTGGCGTGCCATAGGCGAGACCTATGCCCAGCAGTGGACGCGGAAGAGCTGATGAGGATGATGATACATCCTCAGAAATGTATTCATTAAATTGTAGAAAAACTGATTACCACTATAAAACCACGTGATGTTAAGTATCATCATTCCGAGAATCGATAACAGCGAACTGTTAATTGTTTATACAGATAACAGGGAAATTAACTCTTGATAATTATGTACACTCTTATCAGATAATGGATAATTAATAATAGTTTACCACTTGCCGACTTTGTTTAATATCAGCGTTACTTAGTTACTAATAATATCTATATAGTGTTATAGCAAAGATAACTAAGCTCGTGTCTATTAATAAGTCTAAATATTACGCTTGATTTTTCGGTCACTACGAATATCTTGTATTTGTTAAAATTCAGTTTTATATTAAATACCAACAACGTAATTTGTGAAAATTCATGTTTCTCATAAAGTTAATGATAACGGAACTCGGTAAATTTCTACAGCAAATCGTATTTAATAGGAAATGTTTTAATAAACCTGGACCTAATGTTATACGGCAACGAAATTAGAACCAATTAAATGTGTATAATTGCCTAAAATCAACTTTCTTCCGAAATTATCTTGTTACAAACAAATAAGGATGATAAACCTAACAATCTAATTTTCTCACGGATTCATTTTACAGGTCAAAACTACATTTGCAAAATTTAAATCAATCGTCATAGCGGACCATTCCGTCCACGCTCCACAAACCGCACTCTGAATTTCTCGAAAGGCGTCTACATTTTCCATTTGCTGTACATAATTCCACGGAGACTTCGAATAAAATCCGTGCAACAATTGAAAATTAAAACTGTTTCACACAACAATCGCAGGAGCAAGCGACACGACTATTAAAATAAGTTTGCGTTTCATCGAACGCTGGACGCGCGCGGCTACCTTCGATTTACCCGCCTGCCCCTTTAGAAATGCAAATGGAAACCCAACAAAACCATAACCCGTTATTACGTGTAGTAGAATTCAATTCGAATCATAGTTCTGTACAGTCGGCGACTTGTGAAAAATGTCACAGAATTTCTTGGTAAGTTCCGAAGGAATTGAGTTCGGTGCTGCGGTGTGGCGAAATAAAAGATTTAATGAAACATTCATAGCGAAGTTTAACATTTGCAATGTAGTTTTCTAGATGTTTCAAAATGTTTCCTGCTTTTTGAAGATTTTCTTGGCGCATTTTTCGTTTGATTTATTAAATAGTCGTCGCATCGTTTAATCAACTAACATATTCAATCATACAAATATGCTTTTATATTCTTATAAATTATAACGATGAGTCATGTGGCCTATGAATTTTTCTATCGGCAGCGTTTTAGGGACGCAATTTCTTCTTATTGTCATATCGTTCTACTGCTTAGCGACTCAAATTAACTCGTCACTTCCCTTGTCGCCTTATCATCTTCTTACCTTTTCATCATATCATTTAATCCCGCGGTCCTTTTACATTAGAGGGTCAATTGAGGCCTCATTATCACTTCCCAGAACTCACGCGACCTACATAACTATGAAACGATCCTCCAGCATTATATCTACGACTGTACTGTCCCAGAACAAACTCCAGGGAATTAAACCCGCCCCGATATTCATGTAGCGTTGTTTTCAAGACGCTCCAGTAAAGATGCTAGATAATGGAGCGTAAAAAATTGAGCAAAAAACTTTCTGTTGTAGACTTTTGTGAGTATTGCTTTGTGTAACAACAACGAAGATATTTTTTAGGAATATATACTTGGAATTGATCTTTATTCTCATTAAGTTTCTATGTTGCACAGTTGACAAAAACAGAGTGTGAAATTGAGGCCGCGAGTTTGAATTTCGTACCGAAACATGACTAAGCTTACGCCTGCATTTAAGTAATGATGACTCCGAATGGTATTGCTGCTATATATGGGCAGGCGTGTCGCTTAGCACAAGGTGACTGATCTGCTAGTCTCATCATTCTCGCCTATGAAACAACACCGAAATGTTAGGTAAAGGAGGCACGCCACCTTGCTCATTTCAGTTGTAATGACGAACATGCCGTCATGCCAGAAACAAATTTTAGTCAAAAGCAACTTGTATATGAGTTAATGTTCTTAATGAGATGGCATTAATGCTGTGATCATTTTTCACAATTAAATTAGAATAAGACGGCGAAGTTTTTGAGCACTTGGCCTCGGACCAGACGTCGGGTCTTAAGTGGGATCGCTCCAAACACTTCGCAATTTATGGCCCACGTGAAGCGAAATAATAAAAGTTTTATTTATTATCGCTGTGATGGTGTTTTGAGTTGGACATTTTTGAAATTGAATTTACAGTGTATTTAACTTTTAGGTTAGTTCATGAATAGTAATTGAGTAGTATTTCCTAGCATATCAACCACCGTGAAATTCGTATGTATTATTGAAAATAATTATTCTATGATTAATAAGGATTCCGGCGTTAGTCCATCATATTATTCTAATACAAGTTTTTGGACCTTACATACTTTTGAATTTCTTCTAGAGAAACCTTAAAATGAGCAATAATTTTCAATACAATGACGTATAGACACGTAACGTAAATAAGTCTGAGATGTATTTCCGACTTCTTAAAAATCATTCTAATGCTGATTAATTAAGAACATATCATCGAAAAGACATTAAATAATAAATAAATAAATAAATACACCCAACAGTCACATACATAGTCCTGACCCCACACTAAGATCGAGTCTTGTGTTGTGGGTATCAAGAACTACGAGAGACTTTTCGGTCTCACAAACACCCAGACCCGAAACAAATACTTGTGGTTCTCACAAACATTTGTCTCGGTGCGGGGATCGAACCCGCGGCCTCTCGTTTCACAGGCGGCGTCTAACCAACTGCGCCACGGAGGCTGTCGATTTGTCGATTCACATTCGATATTTATAACTTTACAAGTCACAAATATTTGTCCTCATTATGCAAAGTAAAACAAACTAGGCTTAGAACTCCCCGCGGGTGCACAAACGGGTCGCTTTGGGTACGTGTAGTGACGTTCGCATCGCGCACGTCATGTCAGTCCTTTGTGCTGGATGCTTTGACTGTACTCACATGCGTACTGCCTAGTGTTCCGAGTATTATTGTGCTCACATTATTTACGTTAATAGTAACTCTTTTTAAGCGCAACAAAGTTGTTATAATGCAAATTATGGTGCATTTGGAGTTGGAGTCGACCGGCGATAGATTGATACGACAATGAGAGAGGTGAGAAGATAATATTCACAAGTATTCCATTGAATATCTTGACTTTATTATTACCGCCAGCTGCCTGCCAGTCGCCAGATATATACCTTTTCATGAGAAGCTCTTTTGGTCTACCACGCAGGTCTAATGTAGTTGGTTTTTAAATAGAAGCCACACTGTTGTCAGTATGAATGGGCAGGCTCGTCCAGGGCGGTATGACTAGCTCACAGGAAATCGACGTGAAGAGACAGGTTAGCCGCCACGTTTCATTCCGTGAGTGAGATTGCTGGATGCCCGATACCCTTCTCCTCTTCCCGTCCATAATCCTACCCGCTCTTCTACCGATTTGACGGGCCGGCGACACATACATGATCCAAACGTTTTTCATGGGATGTACTACACTACACAGACTAGACAAGCTCCGAAATTCTTGTTAATAACTCTCAGATATGCATTTAAAAGTATACCCTAGGGTTTAGGGCCTAGATTAGTGCCCTAGATACAGCGACTTTTAGTTTGACAACCCTGTCCTCGCCAAACTCAACTAGGTATTGCTTACTTACTAAGTAAATACAGACAGTATAGTTTCACACATCCCAAACCTTTACTTAAATAAAGCCCCACCTACGTAAATTGGTGGGAACGCCCCAATTCAATGGAAACCGATAAGATGTTCGTTGAAATACAACTGAACGCAAACGCCGCGGCTTATCCGCAGGCTTTTAAATGATTTATAGTGAGTTCGACGGAACCCATTCGGATGCAAATCGTTTGGTCACGCTGTTTGCGTGATCTACATTGATTGAGACGTGGGGATTATGCGAGGAAAAATTGGTGCAAAAGTTTTGGTGGATTTTTTGAAGTTTGAAGTTTGAAGCAATGTCACTTAAAATATTAATTATTGGATATTATTTAATTTAATCTTGAGTCTAAAGTCACAGAACTGCACTGTAGGTACCTTTGGCTGTTTTATGCCAACGCGGAAACGACAGCTTTGCTTTCTTCGTTACGTGAGTGAGATTGTCGAAAGCGTATTGGGTAGTACATAAAAGTATATTGGGCCTTCAGTAAACTTCTACCTTCCGTATTCCTTTTTTTACTTCTTGCGTTTTGATGGGCTAAAACGCACATACTATTATAGATTTTAATAGGTGATACTCGCATACAGGTGAACGATTTGATAGTTTGCTGGATCTACGCAATAAAAAGACTAAATTATATGAACATAAATAAACAAGACACGTACCAGGCCATACTGCACAATTAAAGAACCTCTGTGCAAGTTTATACAGTAAATTGAATTTGATAACAATATACTACCAGCGAATTTTATCCACAGCCCTTTTCATTTAACCCAGGAAGGGTCCAGCTGGATTTACATTTAATTAATAAGATACAACCGATAAAATCCTAAAGTTAGTAAGCCAATAACCGTATTAATAAGGGTACGAGGGAACGTTGAAAGATAAAGAGACTTTGACCTTTGTAACGTATCGGGTCGATAGTTTCGAAACGAATTGCATATTATTGGTAGGGGGCGTTCAGGACAAAAGAAACATTTTTTTAGAGGAAGTGGACGCTTGTTATAGCCAAGACAACACCAAAAGATATGAAGTAAGTTATAGATCCAATAGAAAGTGTAATCTACGGCTTCGCCGATTTAACATTCAAACAGAATTCAAAATGAGCTAGAAATACCTTAATACATATTTCAAAGTCATCTACGATAAAATTATATCTCGGTATTTAATGTCATAAACTCGGTGTTTAATGTCATAAAGAAAATCGATTAGGGAATTATTTTGTGATATTTTGGTATTATAATACACATGTATCTAAATAATCTTGTGATATCCTAATTGTGGTTTGTGTCATTTTAATAAAATACACCCAACAGTCACATACATAAAATATATGTATTTTTCAATTCGGAGAATTCAAAACTAAAGTTGTGGCATAAAATTAAAAATATCTCTCAGAACACAGTAGTGGAATAACCTTATTCATTTTCAAATGCGGTTATTGTCGTAGAATTACGTAAAGTCTGGAACTTAACCATCATGAAAATTCATCATTCGAATCCGGTCAAAGAAAATTTTACCTCAACGATTTTACAAAACCAGAAAGCTCAGCCTAACTCATTTCCACATCTTAAAATCGGACCCACGACGCCACCCATCAAATCAATGAATACATCGGCTACGATATTTATAAACGCGTGGGTTATTGGAGCATAACATCCGGGCTGCAATTTATCAGCCCAACCTAATTACCGCGTGGAACGAGCCCTATTTATTTCCTCTCAGGTACTTACCGGGCACGAATGACGTCATTTTTGTAACACTTTTTTATATCTTTATTATTGTCATCGCCAAACAGCAGAGTAAATGCACAGTTTTGTTCCGGTTAGTAGAACTTTGTAGCCGGAGTAACTACTGGACATAATGAGAGTTAACATCTTATGTCTCAGGATGGCGAGCGCAGTGGAATGCCAAGCACTGCTTTGTAATTCATAGTGTTGTTTGGTTTTGCTACTGTCCATGAGCGGTCGTATCGCTTACCATCTGGCGAATAGCAGGCTTGTCTCGCCATTCACTGCAATAAAAAAATCCCTATTATTTTAATTGGTAGAGGATGATACGTGACGCGATGGGACTTTTAATTGCTGAAGAGTACATTTTTATCGAAGGTCCGTTTATAAGCACACTCTATTTGCAAATAAAGGCAGATAAGACTGATATTTGTAGGTTATTATGCCACAAAAAAATCCATTCAAATACAGTGCAAAGACACTGTTAAAATATTCCTGGTTTAATTCCTTCATTTATTTATTTCATAATTTTCTACGGGACGTATTTGGGCTGATTCAGATACAATTCCTTCATAGGGCAATATTTTTCATGTAACATAATATAATTTTGTGTAGTTCACTATGTTTTTCTTTCGCTTGCCTTTAAATAATAATGTTATACTTTCCAAAAATATTATATTCACAATAAGTCAATAAGTTATTTGTTTTATTTTCTTTTTGAAACAATATACGTAACATTACAAAAGCATATGTAAAAGTTCTTACGTTATTCCACCACGTTCCATCAGATAATCAGAACGCCAGACGATTTTACAGCAAATGTATGTACAATTTGTTTATTTTATTGTTAATACGTGACCTGGATACGACTCGCTCGCTGTCCTACTGGAAGTAAACACGCTAATCTAGAAATGGGACTTGAAAGCTGCATCCATTGGGTTTTTACTGCTGGGTAAAGTATGTGAAATCAAATGAAACAATGCTATAGAAAATAATATTATGTCAGATATTGGGAATAATTTATTAACCAACGCTTCCAAGATATGTTGAAAACTAACGAAACAAGAAATTCCCGCAGTACGAGGTGGCAAATGAATCGATTATTTTAATTTGAAACATTCATTATAGTATCGACCGGAGAGAGATAATTTTATTTGATATCCAATAGCTATTTGCGCAGTACTGCACTTCCAATAATTACGAAGCCAATTTACAGTGTTAAAGATTCTTTGAACAACGAAGAAA
Organism: Deilephila elpenor; assembly: GCA_949752805.1. Lineage (NCBI taxonomy): Eukaryota > Metazoa > Arthropoda > Insecta > Lepidoptera > Sphingidae > Deilephila > Deilephila elpenor. Next base: position 14,242,526 of record OX457097.1, on the reverse strand, counting down.
AACATGGTGTGGAAACTAACATACTTCAGAAATCTTCCCTAAAATTTATAAGGTATGTGAAGACACCAACCGCATTAGGCCGGCGTGGTAGCCGTTACTCATCTACTTCCAAAAGGGTTTAGTTATGTCAGACTAACATCCATTGTAAAATTCCATTTTTAAGCCAATTTTTCTACTGCCTGGTTGCAAAGCTGAGGTCTCGGGTTCGAATCCCGGGTTGGACAAAGTGATGGGATTTTTCTATTCATTAACAGCCAAGAGTAAGGAATTTGTGCCCGATATGGCTATAGGCTCACCCCTATCACAGTGTGGGACGAAAAATATAGGGTGGAACGTGGGTGTTCGGGCTGCACCTCCTGGCTACCTCTTTTTTTACCGAGAGGGGAGCGGGTAGAAAAAGATGAGAAGAGGAAAGGGGTATTAGGCATCCGGCAATCTGACTTACCAAACGAAACGCGATGGCAAAGCTGTTGCTTAACGCTGATCTTCTGTGAGATAGTGGTACTGACCCGAATGAGCCGGCCCATTTGTACTGAGCCATGACTGACAACAGCGTGGCTCTATCAATTAACATTTTGGGAAAAAGCGTAAGCTTTTCTACAATACAGTTGATAAGTGATATTGCCCTTGTAAGCGTACGATAAGGACAGACAGAAAAAGAAAGCAGGAGTACCAATAAATATGAGTGAAAGCCAAATCTCTAATACATTGTGTTAACACAACGACAGATGATGAAACGCATTTACCCAAGCCAGCAATGTATGCATAATCACACGACACAATTGATTATATTTTCCAAAGACACGTGAAGGTAGCTCGTGTTGCGAACATTTTGATCTCCAGCAAACTTGTCAAGCTTGGTACGGTAAACACAGCGTTCCGTACATAAATCATTGTGGGGACGAGGCACTGAGAGGGTTAAGTTATTAGCTGGAAACACACTGGCGGATATTTTTGACGTACCTGATAGATATTGTGGTTGAAAGCGTTCTAAAATGTCGTACTCTAACACGTGATGTACACTTTAGAGATTAGCCTGCCTGAATACCAACACTGTTTTCATTCTCATGACACCTCTGCAGTAAGGCTAAGTATCCTTGTATCCTGATTCTGACATCTTAAAAAGCCTTTTATTTTTTTATTTACACTTTATACAAATGATAGGTGGACCTAATGCCTGAAGCATTTTCTACCAGTCGAACCTAGGGTGATGCAGAGATGATATGAGGTAGGTGCGTCAATAACAGAACAAATATGAAAAAATATTTAAATATAATACAATACATATAACTTTTGCACAAAACTACATATTTTGATTCTGCTTTTCTGTCTTAAAGCAAGTCTCGGCCTCATCTTAAACGAATCACGAGAGGTGCACCCTCTCTTTCTCTCTCGTTTATTAATATCATTCTATACTTAGTAATTGAGCTTATAAAATTACTTTCTTTGTTATTCCTATTTATTTTTTATCAATTACAATATTAATTTCGACATTAATAATATCCAAACATCAAACTTTAACAAAAAAGGTTTTTTTTTTCATAAAACCTTATAAATTTAACAAAAATGTTCTTTTTTCATAAAACCTTATAATATTACGACCCATTCATAATAGCTTACATAGTGTGGACAGAATAAATTCATTTTTAAGCTCTCTACAATTTAATATCTGTTTTATTTGTGTCAACGCCATCATTTATCATTACACACCGCAAAAATGTCAGCGAAACAACAATATCTCTCAACTTTATAATTGTTTTGTGAGAATAAAAAAGTTAAGTCACTTCCGGCATGAGCAACGCGTTCCAGGAATTTGTTGCTGTTTGTATTGTCAAGGCTACTTGCTAAGATAAATTTAATGGCAGCATATAAAATGATAGTAAAATATCAAGGACAATTTCTTTTAGTAAAATCTTTGTTTTGCGTTTCATAAGAAGTTTACAAACTACATTGTGATAATAATGTTTAAAAATATGAGCTATAGATATCTAGCAGCTTTGCATTATCTATTTTACTACGCTCCGTGAAATGTCAACCGAAAGGGGTTATAACCTTGTTTAGACTTCAGAATATCGTATTTGGTGTGTATGCGTTACAACATTTAGCGTCAGTGTTCATTGAAATAGAGGAACCATCTCGGTGAATTAAGCTATTCCAAGAATCTATTACTATAAAAACAAATTTTCGTTTACATATTTAACAATGTTAATATCTCTTTACCTAAATATTAAACCACGATTAACTAAAACCGGTATAGCTGTCACTTACAGCATACGAATCCGTATATCCCGCAGCGACGTCAAAGTTCAATGAATTTTTTACAGAGTCGAAAGGCGTCACTTCGCTTACACGAGCAGACAGTAAGGCCATGACACCGCCAAAGGACATATATTTTTCACGTCACTAACCAATTACACGAAATCTCTTTACACCATATTATCAGCCTTTGAAGGTCGTAACTTGGATTTTAGTAGGAATTTTTATGCTGCTTCGTTGGTTTAAAGAATTGTAATATGAAAAATGTATTGCAAACTAATGAATTTTATTCTAATTGTAGAGCATGCTTGAGCTGTACACAGGCGAATATGAGATGATTTAGAAAGTGAGAATGGAGCAGATCGCTCAAGAGACTATTTATAATTGACTATAGCTATTCATGAAATCCATGAGAATCAGTAGTACGCGTATTACACCACTTGGCAAACTATTGATTCTTATGTGGGAAATAAAAGGGGTAGAGGATAGAAGAAAATTAGAAGAACAAAGGGAAAATATTATTATATAGCAATTTTACCTAAAACACTACGGCATCAAAACTTACTAAGAACTTACTTCACAAATAAAACTTAAATTACGTTTTATGTTATGTCAAAATTCCCAACTCCGGGCTGATAATGAATAGAAAAATCCGTAGTACAACCGCCGAGGCAGTCCAAGAAAAACATAGACAAACAACAAAATATGTATAAAGCCGCAAATGCTAACGTCAAACATCCATTGAATAGTAAAAATATCATAGCATTGAATATCGGGAACGCCGATGTGTGGCCCGACCTCCATTAGTACCACATAGTAGGTTTAGCAATTCATGAATGGATAACATCGATACGAGTGCAACCGTTTCAACGCAACCACCTTTATTTTCTGTTTTAGGGTTGCTTACACCCTGTTCCGACGTTCTGTGGCGCTTTTTGCATGCGTTTACGTTCTTTCTCGATTTTTGTGAAGTATAATATACAGATTATTTAAACTTATATTTGTGTGATCCACAGGTATTTGTTTTGGGTCTGGCTGTTTGAGAGACCGAAGAGTCTCTCGTAGTTCCTGATACCCACGACACAAGACTCGATCTTAGTGTGGGGTTAGGACTATGTATGTGACTGTTGGGTGTATTTATTTATTTATTATCAGCCCGGAGTCAGGAATTTGTGCCCAATATGGCGATAGGGTCGCCCGCTTTCACATCGGGGGATGGAACATACAAGGTTTAATGTGGGTGTCCTGGTGGCGCCTCAGCCTACCCCTTCTGCGATAAAGGCGTGAGTTTATGCATGTAGATTGTTTAGTTGCATAAATTCTAAGACATTTTAAAACTACTTCTCCAAGATTGTAGTTACGAATTGAGCCGACTATATAACAAGCAAAATCATTCTGCAAAACCTCTTAGTAAGTATTAAACACGGGCAGGCAAAATAAAAAGATTAAGAGATAAATCTAGTGTAAAACATAAATACAGAACTCTCAACTAGCACTGCAAGCATCCTTAGCCACATTTTATTTTTTCCTTTCTCAGTTAAAGTGGGAAAACGAGAAAACTTACCAGGAAACGTTAGTGGACGAATAAATGGATCAATTACACAAGTTATTCCCCAGTAGTACCTAGATTTACAGTTATTCGTACAGCGTCTTACAAACTACCGGAGTTCTTAGAAGACAATTTGAAAGCAGACAGAATTGTTAAATTCATTCGTAATGTTTTATTGTGGGATGATAAAGTGAGATTGTACTTGATTTTAGACGCATTATTTGACAAATATTAATAGTAAACGCTGCTGCCACTGCAGTACACTACCATATTCATAAAACACATGTGTGTCACATCTGAAAATAGCCGAGGCTTTTTGTTCCATAAAACCCTGACGCCAAACGAAATATTATGTGATACAAACGTGATCTTTGAGTTTTGCGCACACATATTTAGGTCTATAAATGGTATGTACATTGTACCTTCGTTACTGTATTCTTTATGATAAAAGCTCGGCAAAGCTTATATATGAAGATCATAACGACCAGCAAATAGAACTTCATAGGTGTCTATGCTGTCTAAGAGCAATTTTCACCAGATAACCTGCTTCTTCACAAGGCTGCTACTACCATAATCGTCCACTTCAGGGCACGGACTGCCTCTACAACTGAATGCTCGATTGAGAGAGCTTGCCCTACAGTCCACCACGCTGGCCTAATGCAGATTTTGCGGATTTCACACGACAAAAAATCTCAACGCTTACCTCGCTTTCTCTGTATAAAAACTTTGCTCACCCAAGTAAACGTTACGAGCAATAGAATAGTTTAGCAAGACTTACGTAGACAATGCGGAAACTCCAAAATTACTTTATGAAACTCGGTTTAACGCGACGCAGTAAACGGATTTGTTTCTGGGACGTTATTTAATTCTCTTGAAAAGTTTTAATGAGACTAGCCCGCGGGGAAAATTCAACAGAGGGCCCTTACTACCTTCAGTTTCGAAGATGGGCGTTTTAAAACCTCCTTGTATTTTTGTTATCCTACATTTTTGGGCTTGTTCCGGCGGCTTAATTAAGTCGCTTGATTGTTATCTGACTTCGGAAAGTTTTGGTCGGTATTGATTTAGGCGAGCTCTTCGAAGTTTTACTGATGATAGTATAATTAACATTTTAATCAATAAAATGTAAAGCCATGCACTCTCGCTCTTATGAAGCACTTAATTAAAAAAATATTAAACTATTTAATTTAATTCTGATAATTTAGATACATAAACACGTCGCTACTAAAATTTTTATGAGTCTACTTCCCTAATAAAAGTAAAAAAATAAAATAATTTACTCTGTTAATGGTAATCCTAGGTTTTATTTCCCAATCCACTTAATATTAAATAATCGGTTTCAAAATCTACACATGAATTGCTTACGACTACAATTTTTTCTCCATCGCCATTCATAGAATTATGCTTTGTAAACTGTCAAAAGCAGTATTAGAACCTGCTACCTCATCGGTGACACGGCTTACGTATGCTCCAACAGATAAGCCCGCAAGCCCGTGCTTCGCATCGCCAGTACAGCACACAGCTTCCGATTTAATTACACCGTGATTAATTCCAACCGTATCCCTATTGAAACCGTGAAATGCGTGTTTAATTGTTTCTGTGTACCTTTCATTACATTCTTGAATTACTTTAAGGTAATTGTGTGATTTTCAGAACATTTAATCCACTTACTAAGTGTTAGGGTGGATGACGTAATAAACGAGGCAAGAAGTCGCAATAATTTGCAGTGGAAATCGTTGTGGATATCGACAAATAAAAACATATTTATATCCGTGGGTATATCGGTGTTCAGTAGTGAACTTTCTATCAATTAACGTAAAGATTTCACCGTAATATCTAAAAGTGTTATGAACGTTAGTATGAAATATATTTAACATTTTGTAAATTATGTTAGGGTTTATAGACAACTTAGACATTCTCAGAGACGCACAGACCCTTGACTCTTGTGTGCCATGTCATTGTAATGCATGCTATTGTCTATCCTAGCTTAATGAAGTGACAGGATGTAAGGGAGAAATAGAGAAATATTTTTCGAGTAGTAATCATTAGCGTATAAAAAACAACCTCTTCTTTAAAAGCAATGAAAAGAAGCTAATTTGTTCGTAATGAGACCTTAAAATTCCGGCGCACCTTCTGATGGTCGTAAACTAATTAAAAGTACGGCTAGAGACTCCAATAAAATTTTACCAAGCACAAATTTCTCAATGCTAAAACGTTTTACAAACCACCAATGTAATTCTAATTGCTTGTTACTTCAGTTTACCGAAAAATAAAACTGATTGGAAATAGGACATTTTGTTCGTGTTATATACACAGACTATTGAGATTGTGAACCCAAAAAGTACATTTTCGACTGCATTGCGAAGATTCCAACATATTTGGTTTCAGCGCTGAGTGAAAGGTATTAGATCGAAAAGTCTAGCAGTAGCCGATAAGAATGATGTGCTTGTCGAGGGTACCTATTTACACAAAAAATTCTGTTATATATATGACCTAAGTCTTATAGTTGTTTGTACTCTACCCACAAAGTATATCTATTCCGCAAGAGACAACATGGTAGGCTGAAGAACTAAGTGTTCCATATAATATTTAACGATAGCGATATGAACTATATTCAGACGTTACGAAACATTCTCGCGTTAGCATACAAAGTCGGCGAAGGAAGAAAGGCGCGGTCCCCACATAAATCTTGTTTAAATATAATAGGGCGCGTACGACACTGAAGCTATGATAAATACGGACTCTCTCGTGTTGGGGCTACAACTTAGAATATTTTAAGTGGACTGTTGGCACGAGTGAAAAATAACACTACATATTAAGGCACTTTTTTAATGTTAGGCACGGAAAAGAAACAAAACTATAATTAGTTCATATTTATTCTTACCACACTTGAGGAATCATACATGCCACTTTTTTTAATTTGAGGATTTTTTTATTTTTAAGATAAGAGTCGTTGAGAGAAAGTGGGGAATTAACCTTAGTTATTGTTCTGAGAGATTAACACCCATTCCTATTCAGCTATCACTCTTTCACACCAGAGACATGACTTCAAAAAGTGCATCAGTGCATTTATTGATCAATAGAACAGCCTCCGTGGCGCAGTTGGTTAGACGCCGCCTGTGAAACGAGAGGACGCGGGTTCGATCCTCGCACCAAAACAAATATTTGTGTGCTTCACAGGTATTTGTTTCGGGTCTGGGTGTTTGTGAGACCGAGAAGTCTCTCGTAGCTTCTGATACCCACGACACAAGACTCGATCTTATTGTGGGGTCAGGACTACGTATGTGACTGTTGGGTGTATTCATTTATTTAAAAAAAAATAGAACAAAAAATTTTAATACTAATATTTGTTCCTTGGGGCCTATGTTCTGCAGTGGACTTCCTATGGCTGAAAAAAGAAAAGAGAAGAGGAAATACAAAAAAAATGTGCAAATCATCATCCTCATCAATAGCAAGTCTATAACTGAAAACACTCCTGTAGAATCCGAGAAAAAGAATATTATTTTTCAAATAACTAGAACAAAACAGAGCCACAACAAACCACACACTATCCCTGCCAATGCGACAAAAGGCCAATATTTTCCCTTTAGAAGCGTAGCATTAGGTCCGCACCGAGGATGTACACTGGAATTACATTAGACCGCGTCTCACCGCCGGAGAAATGGCGCTAATAAATCTAGAAACACTATAGGTTGCTGATATAGTGAATGTAATGAATTCTTGCCTTTATAATAAATTTGCCTAATAGATATTGACGCAGTATTACAGTTAGACAACTAGCTTTGTATGGGAGGGAGATTCCTTCATCGAAATAATACCTACTTTTGATCAAACATTCATTTGGATCTGTAAGTGGATCGTACCCTTTTTTACAGAAAGAAATTATTATTATCGATCCATTTAAATTGTAAAGGAGATACTCGGTAGTTAAATTTTGCTAACAATACTACATCCCTACCATATAACATAGATATCCGTATAGCATAAATTTTTGGATTACAACATATTATGTACATACATACTCACGCCTTTCACCCGGAAGGGGTAAGCAAAGGTGCTACCAGGACACCTACATTTCGCCTTGTATGTTCCGTCCCATGATGCGATAGGGGGTGAGCCCATCCCCATATCGGGCCCAATTCCTGACTCCGGGCTAATAATGAATAGAAAAATCCAATACCACTTTTGCCCGACACGGGATTCGAACCCGAGACCTCAGCTTTGTAATCTTAACGTAGTTCAACTACGCCACCGAGGCAGACTTCGATTTCAAGTTTTTCAGTTTTCCAGTTACAAATCCAATACACCGATATATTGAATTCGAATCAAGAATTTCACGGTTCAAAGTCAATACTAGTCCGAACCCAGTACGGCCTTTAACCCAACTTGCAAAAAAATATCCCCATAATATTATCATGAGCCCGCAAAAGGCTTTAACACGCATGAGCTGGTGATTAAACACGCTATTAATAAGTAAGTAAAGAAAAAAGAAACAAAACATGTTGATATGCAATTTTTACCAAAAGTACAATAAAATATTAATGTTGCTTTGTCGGTTGTTCCTTCCTTTCATGAGTGGTCTTATGCTTAAGCTTACAGCGGTTTGATTGATCAAAATTATTTTTTATTTTCACTGCTTGATCTATAGACCACCATACGTTATCATTCTAACATATAGCAAGTGGAAGAAGCAGGGAGATGTATGCTATATCAAAACTATAAGGCGTATGTTGGTTGAGTACTATCTGTGAAAATAGAAGCTACCGATTCCATCTCCGTATCGAGACAAATGCACGGTACATGCCAATATACAGTATATGCCCATCAATATTTAGTCTTTCGTATTTTCTGATACGCACGAGGCTAGGTAACATACTATTGCGGTATATGTGTGTAACTGTTGGGTGTATTTATCATATACTTATTATTATTAATTTATATATCGGACCAAAAAGCGGACTTAAACTTCGCAAATTCATTAATACACCGCTGCGGTCTTTAAAATAGTCCACTCATTCCCGCGGATTTATTAGCCGGGGATCAGGTAAAAGGGGTGAAAAATAAATAAGGTCCAGCCTTTTCGGGCGGGTTTTAATTGTTTCGCTGATTGCGGATCATCCAGACAGTACGTCCGGCGAAACAGAAATAACCGGCGGAATATTTGTAATGAACAAAAATTATTAAACCGTACAACTTGGGGGATTACTTACCCTTTTACAAAGCGGAATTAAGTGCGGCAATTATGATTATTAAATGTTTATTTCAAAACAATGTTAAGGATTAAACATCTTTTGCATTTTTTATCTGAACGTCTCCGATGATATAACGCTGCTTGTACACCCACAATAATTGTCAGTAGACGCAGCGTTGTCGCCCCTTGAAAGAATTGGGAGAAGGAAAGTAGCGACGTTTTCTTGCATATATTCTAATCCGAAAAGAATATCAATAGATATTCTTATAAAACACTAGATAACAAACAACTGAAATACACGCAGACGAAATCGCGGCATTAAACGGGCCATAAATCATACACAAATTTTTCCTCAAAAACATATTAATCTTTCAAGAGTTTGTTACGTAAAAACTGTACAAGATTATAATTAATACAAAAGCCGGTGTGTGTTAGCTGAAAGTCGCGCACGCAACAAAATTAATCAAGGCTTTTTTGTATACACAAGTTTGACAGGGGAACGCGAAACGATGAAGAAAAAATAACTTGGGCGGTATTAATAATGCGTTAAGTAGAAAGTTTACTGGCGTTTAAAACGTTTGGCAGAAATCTAGAAACAAAAAGGTTGAAGCAAGTGAGAACTGTGAGCCGTGAGGTTCTGGCTTCGAATACCAGATTGGGTAATCCATTCTTCGTTCGAAAAAATCCATACGGTCGTGTATGCCACAGTAGACAGTAAAAACCTGGCTCAATTAGTTTTCATATATTTGACGAAGCTTTAATATCATACCGTAACATTCATGACTGCCTCGGTGGCGTAGTTGTATTACGGTACGGTTATAAAGCTGAGGTCTCGGGTTCGAGTCCCGGGTCGGGCAAAGTGATATTGGATTTTTCTATTCATTATCAGCCCGGAGTCAGGAATTTGTGCCCGATATGGCGATAGGCTCGCCCCCTATCACATCATGGGACGAAACATACAAGGCGAAATGTGGGTGTCCTGGTGGCGCCTCTGCCTACCCCTTCGGGGATAAAGGCGTGAGTTTATGTATGTATGTATGTATGTATGTATGCATTCATGTCTATTCCACAAATTACGTCAAACTGTGCCGGCGACTGAAATCAATGGATAATTTCATCTATGCTCGAAATACCTCTATGGCAGAGCATTAGATCGAGAGGTCTAGCGGTCCCCGGTTCGAGCCCGGTTTTGGCCCACAAAATTAACCGCCAGATATTTTTGGGTCATTTTGTCATTATTTTTGCGTTTTTTGGTAACATTTTCCTTTTGATAAATTGCATGGTTATAAACACAAATATTGAGGTGAAATAAATGTTACCGATTTTTTTTAGTAGCGTCAATATTTTCCACATTTGACATGTACATACAAATATTACCAAAAAAAATTATTTAAAACCTACGTGAAGATAATATTATAGCTTTAGCTATTTATTTTATCATTACTTAATATTTCTCATTCCAAAATTTTATTTCCACTCTTCCTTCCCTATCCCTGCATCAGTCCTCAAAGGCCCAGAACTCAATAATATTTAAATGACAAGTCGACTTATTAACCATCTCGTTAGTTTTTCTATTGCACGGACCTCTGAAGTAATACCAACCCTTTGCGATCGAAGACGACTTACAAATAATCCACGTCACGCAAAAATTTTAGGTCCATGAAATATAAATGGGGTCACATGTCAGTCGATGTCATAAAAGCAGGTCATGGTTTTTATTTTTGCTTCTCAAACCTTTTGCCATTTTAGCAGATTTATTTGAGATATTATGTTGAGTGAGTGGGATATTAATAAAACCAATAAAATAATGCTTTTTGTATTAAAGGATAAATAAACAAAATGTGAATATCTGAGTGCGTTGTGTTATATTGGTATCTAACTTGATGCAGCTGCCGATTCGCTCACAGTTGTCAGAAGTTCGAATTCTTTTTAAAAATCCGTAGAAGAGTTATAAACTGGATATCATACATTTATAACTTAAGAAACTACTTATTTCATTAAAAAAGCATACATAAATAAAGACAAGTAATATGGGTGATCATTAAAACGAACGTGCGACACATCTGCGATGAGGTCGGTGAGAAACACTCGCGTAACACCTCGTCTATCACGCGGCGTAAAAAATAATGCTTCATAATTTCCATCGGTCCGTCTAAATAGCTCGGTGTACGCGGAGCGTGTCGCGACTGTGCAAATATTAGCGCGGGAGCTGGGAACGAGGAATTTATACATTTATGTTATGCTGAAAATACTGATTAAAACGACTTTAACATTACAATAACATACCTGATCACATAAAGGATTATTTCATTTGTAAAATAAATGTTGCACTAGACTTAACCAATTATAAAACTATGTTAGAAAGACAATAGCTCGAGTAGAAGTCATACGGTTAAAGTATTCTATAACAAAATCACGATATTCCTTGAAACTTTAGAGGCATATTGAAAAAGTGAAATAGACGCACAGTATAGGTGGAGATGTTAAAACGATCTGGAGACCAATGTCCACAGTACCATAGTTATTTAAATAAAGCGTGAAGTGGAAGAAGGAACAGCGATCTTTCGGCTGAACGGATTAATTTAGCACAGTACAGCACTTTGGGCTCTGGAATCTGGATATTAATATTTGAAATGAGACCAACAACTGTCAAAAACAATATATTCCTTAATTACGAGTATAAAGCAGAATATGGCAGCTTAACATAGCACGATAAAGTTTAGAAGATAATTACTAAACTCCAGAATACTGGAATATCGACAAATTCAGCCGTAAAATAGCATAGATACCGAGATACAAGCTTTGTGCGCTTGATGATGTTTATCCCTGGGGAACTCTTAATTTTCCTGTGTTTCATTATACAAACTATGCGCTGCTGAAATTCGCTGGCGATCGGTTGTTCCGTCGGTGATTTAAAGATAACAAACCCACTCGGATTTAATGTTTGATTTATCAGATGTTTATCTACTTAGGCATAATTTAGGCAACATTTTGTTGAATATATAGGTAGTAGGTACTTCCATCATTTTTTATACGAATTACAATGTTTTTTAGGATTTAAATCTTCTATATTTTCTATTCTCTACCTTCTTCTATATTGGTACTGTTTTTAAACTCGAAAGGGATGGGATGAGAGCCTTGAGTGAGAATTAGATGGAACAAGGTGGTATATAACAGGATGAAACGGGAAGACACTACCTGGACTCTTCATGAACCCATATGTAGTATAATATTTATATATTTTATTTATTACAATCTCCAACGAAGAAAAATTTACAAAACATTACATACACAAACATTACAAAAAAATATAACTATATTTAAGTACATATTATGTATCATTAATAACTTTACTAAGTCGACCGTCATTCCAAAATTAATGTTCATGGGTCCACATATTTTTTTTTGATCTGGGTGTTCTGAGAACATATAGTATCTCATAGTTTCAGAAATACACAATACAAGACGTGATGTCTTAATATACGATCACAACTATGTTTTCGGCAGTTGGGTGTATAAAATATCCAGTTCTATTGTAATAGACAAATTAAGAACAAAATAACCGACCGGCTCCCGCGCTACCAACACTTCGTCTTCATCTTAGCGCCATTAATCTGGCTATATGTCTAATATATCTCGGCTAACTGATGTTTTATTCCTATCACATCATATATAAATTGTTTTCTTACCTATGTGTAGGGATGTTGTTACGTTGTATACTCTTTAGCGAGTGCGAAATAAAATGATCCAAAAATTGTGTAGTAAATATTAGCTTTAAAAATATGTTCTATTTAAAATATTTGTTTAAGATATAATGCTTAAATTGTTCCTTTATATTCTACATACATTTTACGATCTAATTAATAACTTTAATGTTTATAAATCGTTTAATTACCTTTTTGGAATATTTCTTAGTGTAAATTCCGTTGTAAATGTAATAAAAGCGAATGCCAAGATAAAAGCGTAGATACAATGCGAATACGGGTACTGGTAACATCACTACACAAATAATGTTAGCGGACATTGCTCGAGCATTGCTTAGCAAAGAAATGGACATTAATACCCCGGGCTTACGTTTGTGTCTGTATTTGTGATATCTAGAATAAACGCTGTACTGTTTCGTTTGTTATTAATGTGGGTTTCATATTTTCTTTTGATAAAGCACCCAACTTTTCGTCTATAATTTAAAAAAATTATAGGCCCAGCAGCTAACAAATCGGTTTTTCAGATATTTTAGAGGCATTCCATACAATTATCCAAGTCTTATTCAAGTGTATTTGTGTTTGTAAAACTTAAATGCGTTTTACCACACAATAATAATTTTGGGCTTAAGCAATATTTTTCCTTAGCAAACATTTTTTCTTGCTCAGAATCGAACTTTTAACCTCAAGTACAAGTGATTTATCTACCCTTTCCCAACTACCCCTACCTACTCAAACACCTAAACCACCATCACATCTGCCCTGTACACTGCAACTAACACTCCCTCCGAAAACCCGCAGGTTCAAAGACACAATTTATATGTTAGGGGAGGAGGGGGAGTGGGTAGCGGCCAGGGACACACATTTGCGGCCGGTTCATTAAGCGTAACGACTCCACATGCAAAATAAGCTGCTTTGTGCGCCGAGCAAGTTTTAATTGAGTGGCTTCGGTCATGGATCTCTCGTACCTGAGCCGTCTTGTACGTTGTCAGATGCTTTTATCGTCTAATTACGTATCTGAAGTCATGTGAAAATGTGTGGAATATAATAAATAGAAAATAAAATCTATTGAATATCTTGGAGACAATCCGTTCCCGTACAGCGCGTTTTCAAAGGTCTTTCTTACCACGAACATGCAAGGTCTGGAATGAACTCTTTACTTTCCGAACACAGAAAATCTAGTTCTTACATCGAGGTATAAAAATATAAAAAGGGGCCATAACACAGTGAAAAACCTATTGCAATATAAAAGAAAACAAAGAAATAAAGTAGACAACTGTTTTGGCTTCGCTGGGGATCGAACCCACAACCTCTCATTAGTTAGCAATCAATACGTTAGCAATGAATACGTTAACAATCATAGACGCCGGAATATTTTATCACAGATTTCTTGTACAATTTTCCCTTCAAGTTTGTTTGAAAAACAAGAATAAAATAATTCAAATTGCAGCGCGGGATTATGCCGAGAGTGAGGGGCTATTTTTAGAAACTACCCTGATAAAAGCACTGACCTATAAGAATTTACGTCAAATGAAACCATCATGGATGATGCTGGCCGGCGGGGAACATAGACATTGTGCATAACGTCCGGATTTTACTCTTCCTAACGCAAGCCAATCCATTTTTAGCTTTCGCCAATACTGTCTGTGCTTGCTTGACTTAACAAAGGTTGCGGAAATCAGACTAATACGGACTGAATACACACTACGCCTAATAGATCACTGCGGAGGTTCTTGGATATTGTTTATTTATTTAATAATACTTCATTGTACCCCACACAAATTAACAGAAACAAAAACATATAGCGCATAAATATGTGTTATAATCGGCGGTCTTATCGCTGTCACACACTGTGACACTTTAGTATTTTGACACTTTCTCGTTCCTATGCTGCTGTCCTAGAGTGATTACTGTGTTTTCTGTATTGTGTTCTTTAATTAAACAAATTACAAGTAATCCTGTGGTTGCCATCAAATAAAGACCCTAATCCACCAAATATTTCCAAAATCCAGTCTTTTCCCTCTCCCAACTATCTTCCCTGAGTGTCAGTAGCGCGTAACTCGACAACGCTCCCGCTGCGAGCACTCAGCACTATTGTGCTGTGAGTAACGCGACACGAGGGCCGCTGACCTCATTAGCGCAGTCATCGGCCTTCTATCGACACTACTACCCATGTTTATGACGTCGGTAACATACGGACACCTTCCGACACCGGGAATTTGCAGGTTTGTATGGTAGCAGATAATTAGATAGTTTTCCACGTACACACGTCTGTTATTGGAAAAAAAAGGTTCACTAAGCTTGCTCAGTCAGAACATGTAATGTGAGCCTGTGTGACAGCGTCCGTGGCGAAGTTAGTTAGACCCCGGCTGAAAAATGAAAGGCCGCGGATTCGATCCCCGCACCGAAACAAATATTTGTGTGAACCACAGGTATTTGGTTTTATTTTATTTTTATTTTATTTTATTATATGTTTTTGTCAGTATGCTGGCATAGAACCTAGCCCGGTTACAATCCGCAGCGTGCCGGTCTGGATGGCCAGAGACACTGACATACCCCTTTCGGTACCCCGGGGAGGCCGAAATAGCTTAATAGCTTTACCTCTTGGAAATAAAACAGTATTTATTTAGGGTCTGGATATTTGCGATGCCGAAAATTATCTCGTAGTTTCTGATACATACGACAGAAGACGCGATCTTAGTATATGGTCAGGACTATGTATGTGATTGTTTGAATGTATATATTTATATAAATGCCCAGGCCAAAAATTTCATTTGGCTAAGATAAAGGTGTTTTCTCTACCCGACTTTGATTTTCGGGAGATAATTGGAGATGAAATTATATCACTGAACTAAAACAATAAGTCAGTATAGATTTATCTAAAAGATACAACAGTACTAACCAATAGAGCCTACCTACTTCTAACTGCTGGACTCTACAACTATTTGAAAAATGTATGAATCCATATTCGAAAAATAATTACGATGGACTCCAAAATAGAATACTCGGAAAACTTTTGAAATATTTTTCGATGGTCCGAACAAAATAGTTTCGTGAAAATGTCGTTTGTAACGTCGAAATCGCTGCATCTATTATTTTTGTAAAAATTCAGAGTTTTCTGCGCGCTCGGCAGAGGCACTGAAAGCGGTTTGACAGATTTTCGCAGAAAACGCACGATTGCATAGAGAATATATTTTTATAATAATATTTTGTGAAAATTGGGGAATCATAGAGATATATGCATAATGGTTTCTTAGACCGCCCCGTGACCACGAAAGCTGTAAAGTAATCGAAACGTCGGGAAGTTAAAAAATGTAAAAATTAAACCAAATCGCGATAAAATCCGTATAAATAATTTTATTTCGATATATGCATTTTTAAATATTATACACCTTCATTGCGGACTTGTAAAAAAAATAAACCATACATTCTGTGAAGTAACTTACGACCCATGATTATTTATGAAAAAAGTCATCATAATCCTCAGTCACAAAAATTCCGTTGCCTCCCTCGGAGATTTCCAAAGCTGAATTAGCATTGGACTAGTCAACGACATGCATCCAGAGACATCCTAGGATATTCATAAAGCATTTTGTGTGTGGACGTTTAAAACTGCACCCTGAATAATCTAAATTAATAATCTGGAAAGTCACAAAATTTTATTTTTCTCCTAAAAATTGATATAATGAAAAATGTATAAAAAAATCCCCAATCGAAAAGATCAAAGTAATTGAATAACATAATGGTCTCAAGTTAAAAATCTCTCAATATATTCAGCTTGATACCGACGCCGCCCCAATTATACGGCGAATAAATTAGGAATCGCGCGAATGGATGAAAATCGGAATAATCGTTGCTCCAATAAAGGAATCCAATTTCTATTCTGCGGAATTAATAAGAGCGATCCGATGCGCAGGTGGACGGATTATAGGGGGCTGCTTTTTTAAACCTAAATATGTTATGAATATTTCAATCTGATAGAGAATACCTAAGGCTTTAATACTTTCAATTACGGGTACGATTTTTCATGGATATATATATTTTTAAATGCTTAATGAAAATTCCATTGAGAACAATGGTTCACGTGAGAATTTTACACAATACATTCAAAGTTATATGAAGTCTTATCAACACGCGTTAAGCCATTGCACCTAGACCAAAGTTTAAGTCAAAATTTTGGTTACCATGGCTCTTGGGTGGTCAATTTACCTTGTAAAGCCATAGTAGAATTAATTATAATTGAAGTTATATTACTCCTGTTTTCTTTGGATATGAATGCTCTTTACCTACTGCACTTATACAGAAGCAAGAATTATCAACCAAACAAATCGATATTTATCACATAAATGTTCAATGTTTGATCCAATCCCAACAGTTGAAAATGGAGCACCCTGTACATTTCTATTACCGTTTGATCTTCAAATGGATTTGGGCTGTTTCTGTGGTCTCGTCTTGAAATCAAACCGACCTGTCTAGACCTTAATGCAGAGCGAAGGTCTAGGTCGAATCTAATTTTCTTTCTGTAATATAATATTAGATTAGAACTTGCTTTATTAAATCAGTTATTTTTGTCTTCAAAATCTGAGGTAACAGCTTTGCTTTTGCGTTTAGTTGACATAGTAAGATTACCATAATTTACCATATAGCTTGTGATAGGATACTTATATCCGCTTATTTAGCGGTCGCCTTGTACGATTGTGGAAAACTGTTCATAATAATCCACGGAACAGTGGCGTGATTCGAATTCAGCCTGTGTATACCCAGTATAGACAAGGCATCAGACCCAGTCTCCCTCAACGTATACTTGAATTACATCAGGTGCATTGTACTTATTTTTCGTGACAGTATACAATAGTAACCAGTGGCGTGCCTAGGGTTTTGGAGTAGGGCAAGCCCAATATTATTTTAGTTTTAATACATATTTATTTAGAAGGACAAAAAATACTAAGAACGACGAAATCGAATTTACGGCGCGGCGGCAGACCTACCACACAATCTGTACAATATTAGGATTAGGTAATACAAATATAGATAGCCTGCGGTCATGCAACCGTAACTTTTTAATGCACTAACTACTGAGCACTTTTAATACCCGGCATTACACGAGCACGATAGCTACTATGCTCCCGTGTTTGACTACGCAGTTAACCAAAATTGCGGACAGAAATTGTTATAAATACATTAAGGTTAAGTTTTTACAAGTAATTTTAATTACAAGTAATAGCATGCCTTGTGAAAGGACCACAAACTCATTGAAATCATAAGAATTAATCCAAACATTCTAATACACAAGTGTCCCTTGAAAAGCATATATATGTAACACGACTGTTCAATATAATAACCTATATGAATGGGAGCATTTAGAAATCGAATTACGTAGTTAAGTAAACTGAACCGATAAAATGCCTCTTGTGATTTACCACGAATTTAAGAAATGCACAAACTCGGCGTAGTTTTCGCGCCAGTTTCAATATAATTGAATTAAATTACCTTTATAACGGCAATGAACACTTTCACCATCACACTAAAAACACTAAGATTCTCTCTCTTTTTGATACGCACGCCCCCATTAAGAAAGTTAAGCTTAGGCGTCCGCCTGCACCGTGGTTGACACCGGAGGTTCGGATGGCGATGAGACGAAGAGACCGTGCTTATCGTTATTTTAAAAGGGATCGCACGGAAGATAACTGGTGCTCATACAAGGCTGCAAGGAATCGGTGTAATCAGATGGTACGTAATGCTAAACGCCGACATATCCTCAGTAATATATCCACATCTTCCCCCGCTAGTATCTGGAGATTCCTCAGAACTCTGGGTATAGGCAAGGTAAGCATGGACTCTCATGGTACGACCCTTGGATTGGATGACATTAACAGATATTTCTCCACTTCTACCTTTATCAATCACCAAACCAAGCGTTGTACCTTGGAAACTATAGTCGGCCTTCCGAGGCCTACTGCCAACTTTTTCCAATTTTCTCCGGTTTCACCTGGTGAGATCAAAAAGATAATCCTTGCGATCAAATCCAACGCAACTGGTTTCGACAAAATCAGCCGTCGGATGATAATCGCAGTCCTTGACCATATTCTTACACCCATCTCCCATATTGTGAATTTTTCCCTAAGCAATGGCGTTTTTCCAGCTCTATGGAGAAAAGCCATTGTTATTCCCCTTCCCAAAATCCCTAATCCCTCTTTAGTCAATCACTTCCGGCCTATTTCCATTCTCCCTTTCCTTTCCAAGGTGCTGGAGGCCTGCGCACACAAGCAACTTTACAAGCACATTCACGTGAACAACTTGTTGTGCCCATTTCAATCCGGGTTCAGGCCAGGTCACAGCACCGTCTCCGCGCTCCTCAAAGTGACTGGCGATATAAGGTCAGGCATGGAAAACGGCGAAGTCACTATATTGGCTTTGATCGATTTTTCTAATGCCTTCAATACCGTCAGTCACGACATCCTTTTAGCTATCCTCTCCCATCTTTCGATCTCTCCCGTGGGACTGGATTGGTTCTCTTCCTATCTTCAGGGACGCCAGCAGTCGGTGCGTATAAACGACTCTGCATCTAACTGGTGCAATATCGAGTCTGGTGTCCCTCAAGGCGGTATACTTTCCCCATTATTATTTTCTATCTTCATAAATCTAATAACTCTAAACCTTCAATGTGCGTATCATCTGTATGCTGATGATTTGCAGTTATATTCTCGGGCTGGCGTCGACTGTGTGTCCACTGCTGTGCATAGGGTTAATAGGGATTTAGAACATATTAAACTTTGGTCAGACAGTTTTGGCCTCTCTGTTAACCCTATGAAATGCCAAGCCATAGTCATCGGCAGTCCGAGGATGATTAGCAGACTGAACTTTTTAAATATCCCACCTGTTATTTTTAATGGCTCTGTCATACCCTGGAGTTCAAATGTTAAGGACCTCGGGCTACAAATCGACGCCACCCTGAGCTGGCGACCTCAGGTGACCTCCGTTAGTCAGAGAGTTATCGGCACTCTTCGTTCTCTGTATCGCCTGAAGAATTTCCTCCCGTTCAAAACCAAGACTATGCTAGTGCAAACCTTAATCCTCCCGGTTATCGACTATGGTGATGTGTGCTATTTTGATCTGAATGCAGATTTACTCAATAAGCTTGACCGTCTTCTGAATAACTGCATTCGATTCGTTTTTAATCTTCGCAAGTTTGACCACATCTCTTCTTACCGTTCGCAGCTAAAATGGCTTCCCATCCGCCAGCGCCGCTCGTTGCGTGCTCTCACGACCCTCTTCTCTATTCTTAAGTCTCCGACCCCTCCTTCTTATCTGTCTTCTGACTTCATTTACCTTAGGGATACTCATCCTAGACATCTGCGCTCGTCTAGCAATCTCCTACTAAAGTGTCCTCCTCATAGCTCTGACTTTCTTCACTCTTCTTTTGCTATCCAATCCATTCTTCTCTGGAACGCACTCCCACTCGAAGTCAGGTCGTGCACAACACGGCTGGCTTTCAAAACGAAGGTTCGGCAATTACTCCTCGCCGAAGTAGCAGACTCTCCTCCTTGATGTTGATATTTATTTATGTATGTAGTTGTTTATGTATATATTTTAAAGTATTTATTTACGTACATATTTATTTATGTAGTATTTGTAAGTACTCATATATATAATATTAGCTCTTTCCTATTTATATTTTGTTGTCATTTTTATTTTGTGTTGTATATATATATATATATATATATATATATATATATATATATATTATTATTTGTTGCTGCATTTATTATTAACACCTGCTTCCGTCTCTCTGCACCACCTCAAGGTTGACTGGGAGAAAATGCCCTAAGGCATTAAGTCCGCCTGTACTATTGAAATGTACAAAGTGTTAAATAAATAAATAAATAAATAAATAAAACCATCACAGGAAACAATACAAATCATTTTCGTATCAAAAAGTTTAAATAACATTAAAAAAACGAATAATTAACCTTCAACCGAACTATTTACAATAATTGCACAATGTCAAAATACTTATGAAGTTAGTAGTAAATCGTACAGTATTGCTAGTAAACGAAAAAATAAACATTACAACATGCAATTATAATTTATGAAATAAATATAAAAACTTCATTATTTGTATTCAAAAATGATTAAATAATTTTAAAAAAGAACCAACGTAATTTATTAACAATAAATATAATTTAGTTAACAAATAATGTTACACATGACGACCTTCAAATGTACGATGTTCAGTCAAAACAATTCTGTGGTCAAAAGCTGGGCTTTTGGTTTAGTACTTTATTGCTATATATAGATATCTGTAGTAGTGGCGGTACTTCCATACAAGCCCAAAAGCCCGGCTTGCCCTACTTAATACATATATACTAAATTCTGAACGAAACCATTACATTCAATACAAAACAGTAATTACGAAACATCTACCATTTTTGAATTTACCGCGTTCCGTCGCGGCATGGCGCTCTTCAATGAAGCGCGAGCCGAAGCGCCGCCCGCGCTGCGCAGTGCGCAACGCATTTAATAAATTCGTTGAACGTAGCTCCACGCATTTTTTAAAAGACGGTACGCGCAAAACATATATCTGCCTTCTTCTCTCTCGTGTGCTTTTACGGGGCTTTTGACAACGCATGCTATCTCTTTCACACTGACGGGTGAAATGCTACACTCTGGCACTACGAATGTATAGCTACAGATCAGTGGCGTGCCTAGGGTTTTGGAGTAGGGCAAGCCGAATATTTTTTTACGTTTAATTAATATTGTTTTAGAAACACAAAGTTTCTAAGAACGAAGAAAATTAATTTATAATACGTCGGCAAACCTACCACACAATCAATATTAAGATTAAAACAATTAATATAGATTACTTGTGAACATGTATCCGTAACTATTCATTACATTGCTATTGCCGTCACTATTCTGTGGTGCCGTGGTCGACTTCGAGGTTTACCGAAATTGCAAGCAGAAATTATTATTAACGCATTCATGTTTAAATGTTTTTCTGAATTTAAAATAATAGATTGTCTTTTGAAAGGACCACCTAATTTAATGAAAATTTAAAGCATTATAATCCAAACAATCTAACACACAAGACGTGTCGTTTAAAAACATATGAATCACGATTGTTTCATAGCTTTAAAGGGAGTATGTAGTAATAAAAGTACGTAGTTTATTAAACTGAACTGAAGAAATTTCTATTGTAATTTATCACGACTTACTAAATGTACAAACCCGGCATAGGTTTCGCGCCGGTTTATTTTTCAATATAATTGAATGAATTTACCTTTTTACCGGCAATAAACGCTTTCACCATCGAACTCAAACCATCACAAAAAACAATACAACTCATAATAGTATCAAAAAGTTTAAATAACATAAAAAACTAAACATTAACCTTAAACAAAACACATTCACAACTCATAAAATATCATAATACAATTAATGAAGTTAGTAGAAATATGTGCTGTATTGCCAGTAAACGTGAAATAAACAATACAAAAGATACAATTTATTAAAAGAAATATTAAAACTTCATTATTTGTTCTAAAATAAATATTAGATATAATTTCTAAAAGGAACCAACTTAATTTAATAACAATTGATATAATTGATTTAACAAATAATCACGTGACGACAATGCAACGCACGATGTTTTTACATCACCAAGGCCGAAGCCGGGCATATCGTGGAGAGTAAACTGCTATATAACATATCTATAGCTATACATTCGTAGCGATCGAGTAATATCATTTCCCCATACAGTTCACGCGTTGCTAGAAGCCCCGTAAAAGCACACGAGAGAGAAAAGGATAGATGTATGTGCTGTGTGCTCCGTCTTTTCAAGTTCAATATAGTTTTAATGAATGAATATTACGCGCATGGAATTACGCGGCGCTTCGGCGCTGGCGTCTCATTGAATCGAGGCGCGGTAAATTCAAAAAATTTAAATGTTAGATGTTTTCTAATAAATGACTGTTGTATTGAATGTAATAGTTTGTATTCAGTATGGAGTATATACGTATTATGTAGGGCAAGCCGGGCTTTTGGGCTTGTATGGAAGTACCGCCACTAATCTCTAGTATTATTATAGTCTCTAATGCTCGTAACATACGCATCGTTGCCCAGTCTCAAAGGTAGTGCATGGTTATTAAACAAATTAAACATTGAAAAGCGTGTTCGCTTAAACATTTCCCGGTTTAAGTAACTGCAACGCGTAATTTTCCCGACTTAAAATCAAAAGCTCCTCCAAATAGGAGCGGAGCTTCCGCAGACTATTTTTGTGTGTTTAATTTTACGCGTCTAGCATGCTTAATAGGCTTTATGTGTAAAATACGGGTTGGTAATATTGTTTCGCATTTTAGGTCACAATGTTATAATATTTTTTACAAACCTTTTCTTATTTATTTTAACAGTTCATTTCATAATAATAATTTTACGAAAGTCTGTTTTTATGACGTCAATTGTACTATAATGATCCAGTCCCGGGAAAAATTATTTTTTGGATTAAATTCAGACTTCATAATCAAATTTGACACAAGCTGGCCAGACCTAAAATGCGATACCGGTTCGATGGGTTTAAGTGTAGGTATTAAAATGAGCACTAAACTCCAGGAAATTGACTAATGTTTATATTTTTATAAATTAACATAAAATACAGAGTAAAATACAGACAAGGAGCTAGATGTGCTGAGGACGAGAGATTAATTACATACATTTGTTTTTAAGGATTGCTGTTGACCAAGAGTTGGAGTAATATAGTTTTAGTGCCCCGGAATGATAAGATATATCACTAGGTTAATACCATGCAGATGAAGCCACGTATAAAAGTCGGTGCTGTATACATAAAAGGTTGCAACGAAGATGAACAATTACTATTCCACACGAATACTAACGCTTAAAGTATTACTGTTCATTTACTCTCGGTGTTTCAATTGCTTTTGATATATTGTACCGGAATAATAATGAAACATAGTTTCTTATTTTAATCCAGTGAATGTTGGGACGAGAATGCCATTCGCCTGATGATAAGCAATACGACCGCTCATGGACAGTTGCAAAACCAAACAACACCATGAAAAACAAAACATTGGCATTCTACTGCGCTCGCCATCCTGAGACATAGACGTGAAGTCTCATTATGTCGATTAGTTGCTCTGGCTACATACATACATGAAATGAAAATGAAAAAAAACAATGAAAATGAATAAACTCACACCTTTTTCCCAGAAGGGGTAGGCAGAGGTGCAACCAGGACAACCACGTTTCGCCTCGTCCCACGATGTGATAGAGGGCGGGCCTATCGTTATCGGGCCTAACTCGGGCTACAATTTCCTTAAAATCGGAACTCAACAGTGCATTTACAGTTTATTAGATTGTTTAATAGATATTCTTATTATACAGATCGATAATAATCCTCAGTATATTGTATATAAGAATGCCACTGCCCTTCGTCAATTCGTGTGTATCCGACATTAAACGGCTTAGATGTACCAATAAGAAATTGTTTCTTCTCGTCTCTCAACAGTGATTTTGGACTCCATTTACCATCAGCATTGCAGCCTCTACGTTAAGGCAGTATAAAAAAACAACATGCACAACACAAAGGAATCAATTGTTTGTTTTATAATGTTTTAGCCCTTTATAATTTCATACGTTTTCATAAGAAACACGTTCAGCTTTAAATATGGTATGTTGGAACTTCTACAAGCGTATCAATTAAGCAAAACAAAATTTGTTTGTTCAAAACATTTGGTGTGTATGCAATTATTTAAGGCCGTAACTCATACATAGCATACGTAATATTTCGGCAATAATTCGTGGATACGTGACACAGTCTTTACGCCCCTTAATTGTGCGTTAGGATCTTCGGGTAGAATTCTCGAATTATCAGCAGCATATTTTAATTAATAATTCCAGCTGTCCCATTTACACAAAAATAAACAAAATCTCAAAATGGCTCATACAAACCTCAAAGATAACACTTAAACACTTTAAAACTGAGATTTTCCATTGCCTCAAAGATTTGAGCCGCTCACCTTCAGCAAGACGACTCATCCGTTAAGCCTTGCAGCGCTTAAAAGCCCGGCTGGGCTTAAGCCGCGGCTTAACATTTTTATGCTGTCACACGGTTTATGCTGCTTTATTGTGGGTCCGAATATAAAACGAACGTAAACTTCAAGGGTTTATGTGGACATTGGTTACTCGGTATCTTTTATGCTAAAAGTGAGGCGTTTTTAATTGTAATTGTAAAAAGAGGTGTGAAAGTCACCCGGGGACATTAAAAATGAGAATTTAAATTAAAAGTAAAGATGTTTAATACGAGTAGTAAAAAATATATGTACATCTGTAGTGCATTTTAGTCTTCTCTTACGACATGATATAAAAACTTTGGGCGTAAATAAGTTACACCAGTCTGACACGACTTAGCTAACCTCATCTGAGAAATCCTCCTTTTTGTCATTGCAAGCCAATATTTACCCATTTTCAATCCAGAATTAAGCGAGCTAAAAACATCTCGACTCGAACCTAGTAGTGGAAGCGACTGTCGAGCAACATAAAAAACTATGCCTTACAAGAATAGTGACGTCACTGTCATTATACAGCCACCTTAAAAAACGTCAGATGTTTCTACTACGCTACTTAAACTTTTAAAATACTAAAAGCGGCCTCATTTAAGCTATTACGTTGACAGTCATGTCAGATTTTCATACAAAATACACACATTATACTTTAAAATCAATTACCTACTGATGAGTTTGGAAAACATTTGATTCGCCGCCTATTCTTACACATAGTGCCAACGTAACAGCACTACTCTTGCTTATACACTTCTTTTCCTGTAAACACAATCAGTCAATACTATTTCTCGCAATAAGCCTTATTAACAATTCCAGTGACATTGAACATTGACGCCAGCCCGCCTTAGATCATAAAGTTTAGCGAGCGTTTTATCTCCACACGTCGTTCGGTGAATGGTTATTGGGCCTTTTTTACCCCCGTCGGCCACTTTGTTTTTACCTTTACTGCTGGGTAAAAGGGGCGTTTTTTAATAACAGTAAAATGTATTATGTGGTTTAAAAGTTTTGCGGCTGGCGCGTGTTTTATTGGAGGTCGTGGGGAACGTGCATTGGTAGGTAATAAAGGCACTGGTGGTTTAAATGTTTTATGATGTAAAAGTTTAGAATGATCTGTATCTCAAGCACACATTTGACTTCCACAGTGGGGTAATTTAATAACATCGGCTGTCAAAAGATAACGTGGGTATCGAGACAATATTTATACCTAAGAAATCCAATCATTTCCTGATATATAAAGTCAATACCAAATTAATTAAAAGTCATTACCAAAAAAGTCATTATCAAAATTATTACGCCATATTATTCACCTAATATTGACAGCCTCCTTGGCGCAGTTGGTTAGACGCTGGCTGTGAAACGAGAGCCCGCGGGTTCGATCCCCGCACCGAGAGAAATGTTTGTGCGGCCCACAAATATTTCTTTCGGGTCTGGGTGTTTGTGAGACCGAAAAGTCTCTCGTAGTTCTAATACCTGCGACACAAGACTTAATTGATCTTAATGTGGGGTCAGGACTATGTGTGTGACTGTTGGGTGTATTTATTTATTTATTATTATTAATAATTGACACCAGCTAACCCACTATTATTCCATAACAAACAACTCAAACATGACAACAACCGGCCCAATACGAATCCAGCGCGGATTCCAACAAAACCAGTGATCAAAGAGCACACAAACTCCTAAACTAACAAAACGGACATCGGATTACGTCCAAGCCAACAGTTCCGCCATAAACGAACGATTAATGAGTCAGAAACTGAGTGGAAGTACGCTATTTACGTCTATAGATATTTGGGATATGATATTAAAATACACGATCGATAAGCCTTTGATATTATTAGGTATAAGAATATACAAATCTATTTAGTAATCAACCAGTGAATATAGTTATTTTCTCATGTATCGCTGTTGTAATTTCCAAAATACGGCTAAAGAATACTTGCTTGATGGTATCATGAAAATGTCTTCCATCTTCTGAGATGAACACTCTTACGAACTTTTCCAATATATTAACAGCAGACCGGGCTCTATGACGTACCTTGCGAGAGCCCTACGTCCAGCAGTGGACTGCAACGGGCCGACGATGATGATGAAACAATTCGTATTACATTACAAAAGACAACATCCAAGAAATAAAATTCCTAAAAAGAATTTTAATTTACATATATTTTATAATTTCGAGCCAACAAAAGAAGAACGAACGGGACGCGAGGGGAGGCGCGGGAGTCGCGGAACACACCGGACGTGACGTAACTGGATCGGAAGTCGACGCTCCTCGCTCAGCTCAAACCCGGTAGAAATGGCAAAACCATTTTCACAGTTTTCAAAATACATTTTTGGCTTACCACTTAAATGTTACGCTTAGTAAATATTTTTGGACGAAATGTGTGAACATTTTTTAGCACTGTGCCGGCTCGTGTGTATTATGCTAATCTGTCAGTCTACTTCCTTATAATGTACTTTGTTAAGTTTAATATAAATTTAATATAAATAAGGGTCATTTTTCTTTACTTACGATTTTGTTAGTGCATTTTTTATTAATTGAATATTTGAATTGTATCAGAGATGGTCTCGGTTGTACAGTGGACGACAAAACTGCAGTAAAATAAAAAGGCCGTCAGTTTCTTTTTTATATCTTCAAAGCATATTTAAGGGTTTTGCGTTCAATCATTCCTTCACGACCAATCGTACTAACTTCAATTAGCAATGTCAAGATGGAATAAATAATTTTAAATCGATAGAATCCCGCAATAACAATTTATTATTCAGAAACGAACAAGCTTTACCAAGATAGTATCAGACACAAAAAACCTTATGAACATACATTCTCAGTCGTCTTCAATTCAAAAATTTCAAAAAAAAACTCATATTTCCTCTATCATCCAAGACCGATAAAAGTAATATTAATGGGCAGCAATAATAAATTATTCTCATTTATTACAAAAAAATAAAGTCTTATAAAAATAAATTAAACTTTTGTAATAATATATATTTTTATGACTGCCTCGGTGGCGTAGTTGTATTACAGTACGGTTACAAAGCTGAGGTCTCGGGTTCGAGTCCCGGGTCGGGCAAAGTGATATTGGATTTTTCTATTCATTATCATCCCGGAGTCAAGAATTTGTGCCCGACATGGCGACAGGCTCGCCCCCTATCACATCGTGGGACGGAACATACAATGCGAAATGTGGGTGTCCTGGCGGCGCCTCTGCCTACCCCTTCGGGGATAAAGACATGAGTTTATGTATGTATGTATGTATATTTTTATGCCATATTTGATAAAGACATAATATTTAATTACTATTTAAAAATTTAATTTATAGGGGGAAAAAAACAAATAATTACATCAACGGCATCAAAGAAACAACTGAGTAGTGAGTGAGATCATACTAGAGCTGACACGAGTGTACAACAGCGCCTAAATACTTAATTATAAATATGTATTATATGTGTGTATAGAATATGTATTTCAAAAATTAAACATAAAGCCTTCATACATAACTCCCCAATCATCACTGAAAGAAATGCTAATTTCCCTTGGACCGTCGCACGGTGGGTCGAAACGGCTATTTTTGTGACATAGGATTTTTTTTCGGATTTTCCAATTTTTTTTCACGCCAACGTTTTGATATTATCATTCCTTACACTATTCATTCTTTGTATTTTTTTGCTTAACCCTATAATTTCGGCATAAAAAAATATTTTAGGTTTTTAATGTATGGAACGCACTATAAAAACCTAAATTTCTACGAAGTCCTGCTAGATCCTGCGTTAAAACCTTATTTTTCTGAATCCTGGCCAGTTCTACTTTACTTGTACATTTCGAATGTCTGCATTGACTTGCAACTTTTCCAGTTATAGGGATCGGAAAAATGGTAAAAATAGTACTATTTCTAATTTTGTAATTGACATTTTAAGTCAATTTAACCACAAGATAGTAAGACA
This sequence comes from Deilephila elpenor, assembly GCA_949752805.1. Lineage (NCBI taxonomy): Eukaryota > Metazoa > Arthropoda > Insecta > Lepidoptera > Sphingidae > Deilephila > Deilephila elpenor. The sequence continues at coordinate 14,213,813 of OX457097.1, read as the reverse complement.
AAAACATTGTGGATATACAAACTATTATATAAAAATCTAATAGAATAACACAATAGAAGTAAATAAGTAAATATTTATTGGCATAATTGGTTGTTGTACCCAAAACATGTGGTTACACAATTAACGTAAACACAGTAATAAATCATAAATGCAAATGGACCACCAGATGGCAAAGGATTACTTTCAGTCATTAACACTGATGACATCTGGAGATTACAGGTGCATTTAGTTAATTGTTTTACAACTACTGTTTGTTTATTGTCTTTAATTAACTAAAACAAAACAAACATTCTCGTGATATCGATTGTAAACATGTTTTGTCCTTTTACTTAGTTCTATCATTAATGAGAGCATCTAGGGCAATAAAATTTGTTTATTGCCCAGGGTATAAAATGACTTATATTTTGAATTCGTTCTTAATGTACATTTATCCGTGCTACGATCCATACCATTTTATTTTGAATCCTTGTTTCGGTATCATGGAGGTTCTAGTTACTAATCTCGATATGTTTGTTGTTTTAAGAGACCAGCTTGGATCTCTATCAGATAGCAAAAAACTTTCTGATTTTCTGCAACAGAAAATAAACGTGACTGAAGAAAATAGTGTAGTGCTTCAAAAGTTTTGTGTAAAATTCTGTTCTTCTATAACAGCTAGATGGCAAAAATGCAATCGTATATTTTCTAACTTTATTAAAAAAAATGGTGATTGGCTAGAAAGTGAAATAATTTGGCCTAAAGGACTAAAATTAAACGAAAGACACGAAGAACATGAAGTACATGAAGAACACGAAAGACATGAAGAGGACTTAAGTCTTGAGAATCTGTCTCCATCCACATCGAAAGCTTCTACAGCTTTGATTTGTCCCAGAAAATCATTCGATGATTTGTCCAACAGACAAAAACGAAGACGAGTAGACCAAATTCAAAATAATTTGTCTCAGGAAGAATTAATTGCAGCTACATCAAATACACTGAAATGTAATGGACATGAAGCCATCGCTAATATAATAAACCATTTACTTAAAAATCCAGAAGATATAACAAAAGTGAATAATTGCTTGAATGCAAAAAAAAATGTTCCATACACTGCTGATAAAGCGTTGGCGCTACTTGTTTCCCTAAATTTGTCGAAGGCACAATATATAAACCTAAGAGAATCAGCAAGCGAAAAAGGCTTTCAATTGTATCCTTCTTATTATAAATTAAAAGAAGCAAAATTGAAATGTTACCCAAGAAAGGAGGATATGACATTTAGTGATTGCACGGCACCAGTTAAATTGCAAGCTCTGCTCAACTTGACAGCCTCAAGGCTTTTGGATACAATTGAGTTCGATTTAGATTCTGCAACTGACCTGAAGCTTATCAGCAAATGGGGCTTTGATGGATCCTCGGGGCAAAGCAATTATAAGCAGATCTCTGAAGTAGGCGTGGACGATTCCAGTATATTTATGGCAAGTCTTGTTCCAATAAGACTACAACATGATGATGGAACGGTTTTATGGGAAAACGATCGAAGTTCATCCACATTTTACTGTCGTCCCATTATGTTTACGTTCACAAAAGAAACACAAATTACTGTAGCAGCTATAAAAGCCGGTATATCAGGAGAAATCGAGGCACTCCAGCCATCTATATTTAGGAAAGTGAAAATTGCCCACGAATTAATGATGACAATGATTGTCGGCAAAATAACTTCATACTTTTCTGAGACTTCAACAGCAGTTTGTGACATTTGCAAAGCGAAACCAACAGAAATGAATAATTTGGAATCCCACAAACTGCGATCTAAGAATGAAGAAATGTACCAGTATGGATTGTCATCATTGCATGCGTGGATAAGATGCATGGAGTGCCTACTCCACATAGCTTACCGTTTGGAGATTAAGAAATGGAACTGCAGGGGTGACGATAAAGAGAAAATGAAGACCAGAAAGTCTGCAATTCAACAAGAATTTAAAGAAGAATGTGGCTTGCTAATTGATATAGTGAAGCAAGGAGCAGGCACCACTAACGATGGTAATACAGCTCGAAGATTTTTTAAAAATACAGCCATGACAGCACGTATCACTGGCATTAATGAGCAGTTGATAGAGAATTTTTATATCATTCTACAAACAATTGCGTCTGGAGAGCGTGTTGATATTACTAAATTCGCTTTATTTTCTACCGAAACCGCAAAACTATATGTTGATTTATATCCGTGGTATTATATGCCTTCCAGTGTACATAAATTATTAGTTCATGGGGCTGACATAATTAAACATTTTGGGGCTATACCCATTGGGAAGCTGTCGGAAGAAGCCGCAGAAGCACGGAACAAAGACTTCCGAAAATATAGGGAAAATCATTCCCGAAAAATTAGTAGGATATCTTCGAATGAGGACATCTTACATAATCTCCTTTTGTCATCTGATCCAAAGATCACAAGTCTTAGATCACGCATGACAAAAAAACATGTTATGGTTCTCTCAACAAAAGCTAAAGAGCTTCTGCATTTGCCATCAAAACCAGAAGACTTAGAATTTATTAATGTAGAGAGTATTTTAGAAGATCTACAAAACAGTAGTGATAGTGAGTAGTATATAGGTATAGGCTTTATACTAGCCTTTTTTATTATTATTTTTTAGTTATTTCCATCATTTGTTTTTTTTTAATCTGGCACGGCACATATACAAGTTTTCCTTGGTATTTGTTAATTTATTAGATTAATTATTTATCTTATTTGTGTCAAATTTACTGAAGATAATTGTAAAAAATCTTTTGGGAAATATTGAATTTTATCATTTCTTTCGAACTGCATAACTGAAAAAGTTGCAGGTCGATGCAGACTTTCGAAGTATAGAAGTATAGTAGAACAGACCAAGATTCAGAAAAATAAGGTTTCAACGCAGGATCTAGCAGGACTTCGTTGAAATTTAGGTTTTTATAGTGCGTTCCATACATTAAAAACCTAAAATATTTTTTTTTGCCGAAATTATAGGGTTAAGCAAAAAAATACAAAGAATGAATAGTGTAAGGAATGATAATATCAAAACGTTGGCGTCAAAAAAAATTGGAAAATCCAAAAAAACATCCTATGTCACAAAAATAGCCGTTTCGACCCACTGTGTCGGTGGAAAATTCTGGTATTGTTGCGCGGAGATACGCAGCGCGCCGTACAACTCCGCTCCATCGAAACTTCGTAATTATTACGGATAGGATTTTGATGAATCCTACTGAATTTTCGTTTTATCTCTTTAATTTCACTCGTATATCGGTGAGTGTGAGTATTGCAGAACCAATGCAAATACTGTTAAAACTATTTCAAGTGAAAACAATTGATTGGATAAACTCGGCACTAGATAACCCACAACACAGCTCTTAGAACATGGCACAATTGAATGTCTAAATCAATTTTTTTTGGACAATGGATTCGGTTTTTCATTATTAATTATACTGAAGAAATATTTAGCTACCCTCACCTATTTCGGCAATTATCCAGACTCAATCAAAATAACTCCTAAACCAAGTCACATACTATAGGTGTTATGTTCGATACACAAAGGCTTTATACGTCGGAGTTATTAAGTTGGGGGATCATTAGGCGTCGTTCATCATGCGACGTCACATTCCTGCCCTTGGAAACTTACGCCAAAGACATCTGACGGGAGCTGTGAGCGGAAAATTGCTCGTATCCGAGAGGAATGTGATATTGTTGCTGTTTCACGGTATTGACGTGGCAGTAAATATGCGATAGGTACCCAGATAATATCAGGACATTATTGATTCGACTGGTGAAAAATATTTCGCGTTAGCAGATGCTCTGTTACTGGACTTAGCATCAAGTGCATTGTACTAATTTTCCAGCCCACTACTTCTACTTCTCTCTCTCTCTCTATCTCTAGCCACAGGAAGTCCCCTGCTGAACATAGGCCTTCTCCACAGATCACCACATCGACCTGTTAGAAGCGGTCTTCTATTTGCTAATTCGTTTAACTACACCACATATCCAGCTCATATTAAAATAAATTATATTCTACAACTACGAGTAATTCAAAAACCCATTCTTTCGTAGACGGTTCAATTCCCAAAACATAAATTCTGTCTCTAAACATAAACCATAAACAATAATTCAAATATACTTCGAACTAAAAATATTGTCTTAAATGAAATACTTCATTCTCGATATGAAATATTGTTTTAAAATGTAATACCATTCAATATAACGTCGCATTAAAATGTCATATCAAAAAGAAATTTATTAGAATGCTCTATACACGTTACATTTAATATATAATTTATGATATTTATCTATTGATAGTCTTACACAAATAAAACTGGTGTACATCACAGTTTCAAAATTGAAACACGCTTAAAAATTGAATAAAAATACATCTTTCCATGCATCAAGTAAACCTTACGTTATAATTGCTTAGAGTATCACCGGAGGCTTAATAATATCCTCTCCTTCTTTTTTCTTATATCCATTCCAAGGTTGCCTGCAAGAAAATGCCGAACGCGATAAGACCGCCATTTGTACTTTTTAATGTGTGTTTTTTAGATGTAGTCTAACTAGACTATCCTGCATTAGGTACATTATAGCCACTTTGTCGAACCAATACAACTGTATATTGTATAAGCATCACCAATGGAACTGTAATATTTTCACTTACAAAAAAAAATTATAAATACTTTTACTAGTAAAAATCGTCCTAAATAAACCAAAAATGCCCGTCCAGAATCCACAAAACAAAACATCAATCCACAACCGACACTGGAACAATTAGCATTGTTCGAATCCGCATTATCTGGCGGACAAAAATGGATCGGCAAACGCAGAGATTGTTTTGCGGCGGTCCGGTCCACTACAATGTTGGAATTGCCCCGCCGCGCCGCGTCCAACGTGATATTTTTATCGAGTGACACTCTGTACTGTTGACAAATACGTACCAATAAACAAGTTACTTCGCGTGTGTGGGGTACACACGGGGCGCACGTTTGGCGTTCATTTCGAAGTTGGAGCGTTTCATTCATTTCATATCAAGCGTTCATTTCGTAGCTGATGCCTGTGATATTTCGTAAATAAATAAATACACTCAATAGCCACATACATAGTCCTGACCCCACATTATGTTCAATTAAGTCTTGTGTCGTGGGTGTCAGAAACTACGAGAGACATTTTGGACTGAGACAAATACTTCTAGGCCCCACAAATATTTGTCTCGGTGCGGGAACCGAACCCACAGTATCTCGTTTCACAGCCGGCATCTGACCAACTGCGCCACGGAGGCTGTCAAATGTTTGTGTTTTTATATGATATGAACGGCAAAAGAGCAAAAAGAATAAAAAGCGAACACAACGCCAGTCGCCGTGACGGAAAGTGCTCGCTACTTCACATTTTAATGTGGATTTGTTATTTCCCTTTATGAATGTAAGATGAAATGTAGACCCCCTTAATCTTAATGAGCGAAGAAATCGCTAAATCTAATCTATAAAAGTTTTCTAAATCCTTAATAACCAGTCATCATATTACATTATTCCCATAAATATAATCCTCCAATACCCATAGATATGGTGTCTAGTTAATGTGAATATTATGATCGGCGGTTTTACTTTTTGTCTAATAAACCGCTTGAAACGCTCGCAAAACTCAACGCCCGTAAGTCCACAACAATTGGCCGCGTAGCATCGCCCATCGCAAATTCAATTCCACGAGTTAATCATAAAAGTTTTTGAATAAACAATGCGCTGAATCGAACGTCGATTGTGTTACTTAAGAGCGAAACGTACAAACTGACTTTGTGACATTTGATATGTGTTGTATTTTGTGTCTGACATCGCGATATTGATGCACGCTTCATGGAGACTGACAGTTTACATTTTATGATTATTTACTTTATTGCATGGGACTGAAGAGTGCTGTCAAAAGTGTCTGGTATAGTTTTATTTATTTATCAAGTGGATATCTTTGCCGCTATGAACTGCCTTAATGCATGAAGTCCTACTTATCTTTCTGAATGGGGTTGCAAAATGATACAAAAAAGAAGGAATACCAGTTTTTCCTCGGGTAATTTTTTCCTTCTCCAATTTTGTGAGGTGGGTACGCCTTAACAATTATCTCTAGTAGAGATTCATATACATTAGTTATAATCAGGCGAGCTGCTTACTAGACCTAATAATAATAAACCTTAATCTGACAACTGGTAGGAAGAAACCTCAAACCGCCACCAGCAGTTTTGAGATAGACGAATACTTTTCAGGCCTTAATTATAACTAGCACACCACTACTTCACAACCAATATTGGTCTTATATAGGTAATTTCAAAACCCAGGATTTTGATCCAAAACAGTTCAGAAAGGAACAAAATCAATTCGAATGTAACTCTCATAATTCACAACTGTTAGAAAAAATATAAACGCAAGACCATAATATTCTAAATAGTTTGTAGTCAGTATGGTTTATCAAAAAGCTATCTATATTACGAGTAATCTCATATTTTCATATTTTCTCAACATCCAACTACAACTCTTGAGGCCAAGAGACATAAGACGATATAATTCCAAAATGTTGAATTTTAGGCTAATGGAAATTTTGTGTAACAAAATCTCAGATGCATATCTCCGTCCTTTAAAGGGACAAGTCAAGGGACTAATAAATTCGTCTACTTAGAAATTCGACACTTCAAAATGTTGCTCCAAATCCCTTTATAGTAAAACACTGCTGCATAGAAAAATATATTAGTATTTTGTTTGCATATGAATTTATAAATAAATAATTGAATATTAGTACTTATGTTTTTGTTATTCTAAATAATAATTTTAATACTGATCGTAAAGCCTAGCTTTGGGCTCAGATGAGTCGTGTAATATGCTAATTCCAAAATTATAATAAAATCCATTCATCGCGTCAAAAACAAACGTATAATATGTAAATAAATAACAATAAATAAATACATCCAACAGTCACATACATAGTCCTGACCCCACACTAAGATCGAGTCTGCTGCCGTGGGTATCAGGAACTACGATCACGATTCAAAACTACACTAAGGCTAATATTTTATTTAAATATGCTTTAAGATCCATCGCAAAATATTATTAAAAAGTTAATTCCATAAAATCCAAAACGGCCGTTAGTGTTGATTGCTTTTTTTAATTATTTGCATAAGCGATGAATCTGATATTATTAACAAATCTAGCCCCGACTTTCGATTGCTTTACATCTTTCGTGGTCACTAGGCGGACTGTAAAGCAATCGAACCGTCGGGAAGTTCAAAAAATTAAAAATTAATCAAATCTGCGATAAAATCTGTAAAATTAGCTTTATTTCAATGTATAACATTCGCGTAAATCCAAGAAACCAATATTGCTCCTGTTTATGGGCAGGCGTGACATTTTCCATCAGGCGAATGACCTGCTCGTCTCGTAATTCTCATAATACAATGGCTATGATATTCAAACCAAATCTAGAGAGACATCCTTTGGGACGCGTAACTCAGTCCAAAGATAAAATCACCGTCAGATGACGTAATTGACTTAAACGCACCCTCTAAGCCTTTACAAATTAGTTTTCGTGAATATATTCATAGATTTTTTACGAATATTACACTGGCTTGGATAATATATTAGGATAAGAATAGATGTATTTTTTGTATCTATAGAAAATAAACAAGCATGTCTGTTTGTAAAAAAATAATCTTAATTATTGTTCACCCAAGTTAGCCTACTTTGTTCTCGATAGGACACACATTCAACTCATATTCGTTTTTGACCAAATCAACAATATGAATTGCCCGATCCTGAAATCGAACTTAGGACCTTAGGATTCATATCCCATAACATACATGTCTGGATATATATGTCTACTAAACATATTGGACCAACAAATGATAAAACACGTACAACTCCCTGCTTTCATATGGGTTACCTTTAAAAATATTATTCATCACGGACCCATCCCGAGCCGAAGTCGCCTCAATTAACATTTCGCATCAATTTACCCGGCCATATTTCAGTATTAAAGGTGATACTTATTAAAAATTGTATTTACCTGTCCATCGGGCGCGACGCGTTGCTGATGCGATCAAACATATTGCCGATGTTATGTAATCAAGTAATAATATTACTTATTAAACTGCCTCGGTGGCGTAGTTGTATTACGGTACGGTTACAAATCTGAGGTCTTGGGTTCGAGTCCCGGGTCGGGCAAAGTGATATTGGATTTTTCTATTCGTTATCAGTCCGGAGTCAGAAATTTGTGCCCAATATGGCGATAGCCTCGCCCTCTATCACATCGTGGGACGGAACATACAAGGCGAAATGTGGGTGTCCTGGTGGCGCCTCTGCCTACCTACCTACTTTGGGGACAAAGGCGTGAGTTTATGTATGTATGAATATGTTGTACTTATTGCAGCATCCAATATTTATCTGTGTTTACGAACTAATTAACAAATTACTGACGGGTTAAAATTAATCCTGTCGGGAAGTATACAATGCAATATATGAGTTTTTTATCGAAACATTCACGCAGTGCTGCAGCCATTAAACTTATAACGTAAATTATTGGTGGTTAGTTATTAATTATCCCAAGACCCATTAACACTTTGTCACCACTTCCATTGACGAAAACGATTCCTCAAATATTTTGAGTGATTATGACATCCGTTTTCGTCATTTGCCTCAAATCTTAACTCACTTTAACAATAATAGAAAACATCTAAAACCAACACACGGAGATCACTTCAAAAAAGTTGAGGTTAGGTGACTGGAACCAGCCCGTATCACGCCAGCATGATGGATGGACCAAGGCCTAAGCCTAAGGTTCTGAACAGACCATAACATCCTAAGATCTCGTGGTATATCCACAAAAGATGTCAAGCCGAATGAAACTTATATTGGAGTCAATGTCCTTATAAGACCCTAAATGGAAAAGTTGGACGTTGAGTTGAGAGATCTTAGCCCTATAACCTATACTATGTATGTATCTATAAAGTAGCGCCCGCGATCCGAATCATAAAACCAACTCACCCGTAACAATACTCGACCGCAATTAAAATCAACTAGAATAAACGCAAGCAAAACCACAATATGATATTAGCTTAAACACGAACAAAATGACGCTTCACGCCGCAGTTGATATGCAAATGTTGAATTATAATGCTGAATATGAATCACGTCGTTTAATCACGTGTCTCATTGTCCGTTCGCGGGTTTAGTTGTGGAAACTTCGTATTTTTAACAGAGTTCAAAGGTAACAGAATTCTCAGTCCGACTGGTGTCCCCGTATTGCTAGAGTTGCTAATCATATTTCGATATTTAGACATGCGTAGAAATTCTTCTAAGGTCATGAGCCGGTTCGACAGGATTAGTTTCACAATATTGATGAAAAACCGACATAACAACTTTACTGTATTTTCTTAAAGGTGTCCCCAAAAAACGTCAAAATACCCTAGGACTCATCGTCTCGCGAATTATACTATACTTTATGCTCATCACTTACACTCATATTATGAAGTTATGCCGCCTCATATTCGTAAACATTTGGCTTGTAAAATAAAATCTATGCAAAAGTTATAACGTGAGGTTGAGTTGCATATTAAACCAAGAGTGATATAAAGCGAGAAATTATTCCTTATTTATTTATTGTTGTGGGAACAATAGCAGTCCTCTGCGCCATGTTGAATGGCGGACAAAAATTTCGGACAGCATTTAAACAATGGGTGAGAAGTGCACGGCCATTTTATTTTAAAAAATAATTGCAATCAAATTCCATTGCTGCTTCATTAATTATTCTTTTTATTTAAAAGAAATGTGTTTTTAATTTTTAATTTCGTTCTGTTGCTATAGTATTTAAGGATAAATAAATTTAGTTCTAAACTGAAACACATTTGTAATTCGACATGTTATATAACTTTTACTTTATAAACGAGTAGAATAGAGCTTATTCTTATTTTAAAACACATTTCGAACCCTGTTCTAACTTAGCATACACAATTTGAATCTGTAAAATTATTTCATGTAATTCAACCCACAAATTAATTCCTGAATTCAACTATTAGCCTAAAGCACCTAACGTAATACGCCAACAATCAACATAGGAATACGCTATACTAGGAACCTAAAGAAAATTAGTCGACGAGAACGTATTTTTGCCCGCTCTCGAACGTCGTAAATTAATCGTGACGGAGGGTAGGTGACGTCATCCCTCCCTCCCCCTCAAGGATAGAGTTTCCCCGTATGATTAAACGCGGAGATTCGCAAGATGAATGCTAAGAGCGGCTGGATGTATGTCTATTGTGCTTGTCATGTGGGACATCATATTTTCTTTATTATCAGTTCATGCTTGTGTTGCTTAAGTGTTTCGCTTACCCGAAATGAAGTATTGGGCCTCGAAAAGATTATATTATGAGTACATTTGGTTGGCATAAACATGATGTTTGTTAGGATATATTGTATCGATGAAAAAGTCTGCCAAAGCAATATAGTAAGACAGCGACTTGCCAACCGTATTGTACACTCTCCGGCTAGGTGGAGCGATGATGAGCGTAAGTATGCTGGCTGAAAATGGATGCGACTAGTCGAAGACTGGCACTCAGCAGTTGATTGCCAAAGGTTTATGATGACATGCAAAATATCTAATTTGGGAAATGAGCAACCTCAGCAAAAATCTTGGTAAGTTTTGCCAATACTCGTCACGCTTGAAAAAGATTTCACTAGCGTGAAGCGCTGAGTCTCCCGTTAATGATTGTTCTGCCCATCGTCAGCCTATTATTTTGTTTCACCATCTCTGTAGTAATCCTGCCACTTGTCTGCCAGAGCATCTATTTCAATAGCCAACGTAACGCATACAGAGTATGCAAAGATACTCCGGGCCCCGAAAAGTGTTGGTTGAAGGAACTTACATTGTACATTTTATAAAATAATACAACGGTACAATTTTATAAGTATACTAAGCCCTGTCGTCAGCCTCGTTTAGAATGCCGACGTCATAAAGACATAAGAAACTGCATTATAAGGTTGTTATTAAGGAAAATTTAATGGTGCAATGTTCCTTTGGGTCCCGGATGCGCTCAGGGCAATTAAACCTTAGTTATGACGCGAAGAAAACTCTGCAAACACACGGGCTGGATTTTCCAATACTCACTTTTTAAAATTAAATAACGGAGCACATCGTACATCAATGCTACAATATTTTTGTGTACGAAATACACGTGTGATGTAAACTACGCCATTTTTGAGTAGTGTAATTAATAGGAATCAAAGAAAAAATCATCAGATTATTGGTTGATTTCTCATCAAGTTTTATAAAGCTAAGAAAAATATGCAATGCTGACATTTGTCTTACAATTAAAATATATTACGTATGAAGCTATCACAAGATTTCTATGGAATCACAAACACAGTAGTCTTTCGTATATCAACGTTTGTTATAAGACGCTGCATTTTTAATAACTGTTTTATCTTATATTCATTTTCAAAAAGCAAATCAAGAATCGCAGCTCCAGAAAACACATTGTTCTCCCGTAGTGTTCCATCGGAGCTGGTCAACCGTCCTCGCGCCCGGGGCCGCGCTGCAAACTTGCAACATGACTGTATTTTCAAGGACTTTCCACTTTATTTATGGCGTAAAGGAGCCGCTCTCTTAATTTATATTCAGTTAAAATTACACCTCGCCTCGACGACTGTCCACGACTATTTATTTAGACACGTTCAAATGTTTTTTGTACGCTGCGACGAAACTTCGCGTTTTTGCAGTTGTAAAGTTAGTTTTCTTTACATTTTCGGATTAAAAATGTCCAGAAGAAGTAAATGCAAAGGAAATGGGATGTAGTGAAGGAAATGAGTTTAAAGAAGAAGTTTACAGTCGTCTTTTAACGCGAAGAAACTTTTGTACAGATCTAAAGTTACATTGTAGTAAAAAACTCTATAACGCAATGGGCGAGAAACAGACTATAAAAAGAACTACCTACTGCAGGTTCGGTCCGCACATGGAGGCTAAATATTTGTTTGATCAATATACAAATATTTGCTTTGAGCCCAACTGTTGTAAGGTGAAAAATGTTCGTATTTTTATTCCTTAAAATTCATTAAAGTCATTCATGAAACTATCCTTGTGAAAGTATTAAACTAGTGTTAAAACGTAGCAAAGGAAGGGAGTCAGACAACACGCTCAGAATAAAAAAGAACTAAAACAACTACATATTAAATAATTGATCAAAACTAATACCGCATTTAATGCGATGACAGCGAACTCAATAATTCCCATGCGGTACGCGACACGCGTATACACCGCGTATGATACGCGCAATGCCGCGTTTTAAACCACTCGGCGAGTGACGTGTGACAATCAGTTATAAGCACTATGCCAACTCCACAACCGATAATAGGGAATTCAAATTAAAATATTTAGTTTACATTTATTTTATTTATTTATTTTTATTTTTATTAATTAAAGGATTTCCCACAAGGAATACACATAACATTAGAATAACAATATTAAACAAATAAAATCAATCCGCGTGTTTCCTCATTTATAGGAAATCACAACAAGCTCAACGAATGCTCAACACAAATTAAAATAAAATTTAAAATTGAAACAAATCAACACAAATTAAACACAAATTAAATTAAAATAAAACTAAAAATTGAAACAGATCAACAAAGTAAATTAAAATTGAAATTGGTAATGAATGTAACAATAATAAGAAAAAAAAAATGTGTGTGTGTATTAGTGTACACACGTAAGAAGTGAAACTTCTTTATGACATCATTTTTCGAAAAATGATCTACTATTTACAAATTTACAGAATTGGTAAAATAAAGCTAAATTAAATAAAGTTTAAGTTTAGGAGGGGGGAAATTTTTGAGGGAATTTGGGATTTCTATCGGGGCCAATTTGTAGCCCTCACCGAGACGGTTCCGAGGATACCAAGCTCGGTGGGTCCACGACCTTTATTGGCCGAGATAGGTTTAGGGGGGTGAGGTAAAAATTTTAGGTGGGGGTGGGGGGGGGGGGGTTAGGTTTCGTGGGGGGGCTATTGGGCACCTTAATATATTTTTGGGTGGGGAAAGTTGTGGAGGGGGAATTCGGGAATTCTGTTGGTGCAGGGTTGTAGGCCTCACCGAGCCGGTTCTAATGAACCCAGGGTCGATGGGTCTACGATGGATATTGGCGGAGATAGGAATAGGGGGGGTGAGGTAAAAATTTTAGGTGGGGGTAGGGGCGGGGGGGGGGGGTAAGGATCAAATTACAAAAAAGTGGGTGGGACTTAAAATTTTGGGTGGGGCTTGGGCACGGTTGGGGGTGTGGCTTATTGAAGTGGGTACAGAATGTGTTCTAATGGTATACACTGTATTATGTCCAAATGTGGGATGATACACTAGTGTGGGATTCGTACTAAATACAGTTACAATACACAGGATTACTACTAAGTATTACTAATTTACTAAATAAATAAATAAAGATGGCGCGTAACGCAAAAATGTGACTTAGAAATAAAGATGGCGCGTAACGCAAAAAATTTTCCAACCCCGATAAAGAAGTTTCACTTCAAAAAAAACATGATATTATTATATTATGTACTTTAAGTTAAACAATTAATAATATTAATAGAATGAGATCAAAAATACAGAAATCGTAGAAGTATAATATAAGTATAAAATAAATATTGTAGGGTTGTGTCGTAATCGTAATAATTAATTACTAAATAAATAGATATACTCAGTGATAACACAAAGTTCCAACTCAACAGTCATAAACCAAATCTTGTATATAAGATGTATACAAGTCATTTGGATCTTACAATAATCCCGATACGAAACAATATTTTTTCATAGCCGGCTGCAAATGCTACTTTGCTTTTACCTTGCTTTTTAAATATCTAATGAAGAAAGTTTAAATTAATGAAGAACACCATTTTATCGTTACATTTTGTGATGCTATGTTTATCACTATAGAATCAAACACTGGAAAACTAAGAAGATTTTATTACCATTTTAAAACCATATCAAAATATTTGATACAACGTATTCTCATACAACGCACTTCCTGAAACCTTATATGTGACATAGATATGTGCATAACAGCATCCAAACTATCGCGCTGTACCCACAGGAATAGCCAGTCAATGCGTATGGTGCAGATTGTTGTCCCTCGTCCCTCAGGAGAGCTTGAGATTATCCAGGCAATATCCGTTGCGCCATCATGACAATTGCCATAAATATTATAATGATCACTGAAATCCTTAATCTAATATTTCAAAACGATTTGTTCTATAATCATTACAATATTTATAATACTGCTTTACCAATACAGTAGAACGCCGATTATCCGAATTAATTGTGACCGGGCTCGATTAGGATAATCGAAAATTCGGATAATCGCACATAAACTGGTAATAAAGAAAAACCTTCTTTATTAAGCTTTCAATCATAACAGTTGAAATATGTCTGGACTCCAGCGAGTTCCAACTTGTTACAACAAAACAAAACAAAAATTACTTGGTTTTATTTTTTTATATTACGCTTAGGTCCGATTCGGATAATTGGCGATTCGGTTAATCGGGGTTCGGATAATCGGCATTCTACTGTAATAACATTATAAACAGTGTCTTACGAAGTCTATATATCTTTGAAAATATTTTGAACTTTCGAAGAGGATTACAATCATCAAACATGCAATACGAAGAATTAAGAACAGCTTAATTAAATCCCTGCTTTGATTGTTTAATCGTGTATTACTGATTCTTAAACTAGGTCGCTCTACTATGCCTAAGCATTTGTAACTATATATAAATATGGTACGAAGACCTAGATCCAAATGAGTATAAAACTAGGTCTTTTAATTAAAACTAAACATAAACAAGATAGAGAATAGCTATTGTTGACTTTGATTACGCCGAGCTTGCGATATTATTTTATAGTAGACAAATACTTGAGTCGGGGTACGAAGACAGAAGCTCTCATTCTGCTCGCATTTATTCTGTTGTTAATATGTAATTATTGTTAAAGAATACAAACTATAAATTGAAGCTGGTCGTTTATTAAAAATGTTTTATTCATATATAGAATATTGTATTGACAGTTTTGGTGTTTATGTTGTTTTCTATCTTGTTCTTGTTTGAGGTCTTTGACGTAATAAAGTATTGAAGTGCGTATGGTGTGATTTTATATTTTCTCTTACAATACCACTGTGCTGTTCTCCGCTACAATTATGTTATCGAAATGTAGATGTCCTGATTGCACCTTTTGCCTACCCCTTCTGGGAAAAAGGCGTAAATTTATGTAATGTATGTTATATTCATTTACAAAAAGATTTGGCCTATGGTTTTACGTTCGATCGCCTGTTAATTGTTTCGAGAATAGTCCGATATCTTTCAAGCCATGTCTAGGATTTAGTAATTTGGATTAAAAAAAAAAAAATAACTGGTAGAGCTACTGCACCGTAGATATGGTGGTATATGTGTTCCACAAAAATCACACACTAACATCGAGTCTTGTGTCGTGGGTATCAGAAGCTACGAGAGACTTTTTGGTCTCACAAACACCCAGACCCGAAACCATATGTTGTCCAATGTGAGTGTAATTCTTTGTGTCTTTCCTGTCCCATTTACAGAAGCTTTCATGGGTGACGATATTGACTCACCACCATCTGAACCCTGTTCTTGAGTGTCAGACCTACGCTATAAAAAATAGCTTCTATTTTATTTCCATTTAATGCAAACAGTGAGTTCAAATTCAGATGTTAATAAAGTGTGTTTAACATTATATAACACTTACTCATTATTACACATTTAAAGCTTGATTATCCATTTTAATCCTATTAGAATTAAACCCGGCAACGTATTACGTTACAATACGTAATACCACAATTATAATACTTTTGTAACAATTATTTAACTGTTTGTTTAATTTATGCTGACATCCTCATTGGCGCAGTCAGTTAGCCACCGGCTGTTAAACGAGAGGCCGCGGGTTGGATCCCCACTCTAAGATAAATGTTTGAATGAACCGCAAATATTTGTTTCGGCTCTGGATATTTTTGAGACCAAAAAG
The DNA here is from genome assembly GCA_949752805.1 of Deilephila elpenor. Taxonomy (NCBI): domain Eukaryota; kingdom Metazoa; phylum Arthropoda; class Insecta; order Lepidoptera; family Sphingidae; genus Deilephila; species Deilephila elpenor. Next base: position 14,197,781 of record OX457097.1, on the reverse strand, counting down.
TACGTTGTAGTTTCTGATACACACGACACAAGACTCGATCTTAGTGTGAGGTCTGTATTTATCACTCCTCTTACTATTAGAAGCAGTGTATTCACTTTCCATATAAGTGTAAAAAACGACTTTTATAGCCCATTTTCAGCTTGCTGAAATTGCCGGTGGCCCAGAAATTTAGTTAACCTCTCCCTTTATCCCATATTTAACTATCAGCACCACATCTACAATTCCTAAGATTTATAAATATTTAATCCGAGTCCTTAATTATGTGAAATAAAACACTTTCAGGTTAAACTCTACATTTCATTACAGCACCAAGTGCACTCAAAAACAATTTGTACGTTGAAATTTCCGCCCTACAGCACGTAGATAAAACAAACGGCGATGTAACCGCAAACTAACGTAATACAAACAAGTTGTTAGCATTCGATAGTGTTCCCAACTCCTGGGAGACGAGATGGCTTGATCTGACGGGGAGCTATCGAGACCTATCGGAACTGTACTTGCACAAACGATATTAAACTAGTCGTTTGAGATAAGACTTAGAATACCAGCTCGGTGACTTTGATGCTGCATTTCATCGATTGGTATTCATATGCATCAGATTGGAGATTTGTGTGGAGTGTGCTGTGTGTAAAGGAAAAGAAAATTACTTAACTTGTGATCGAGATCGCGGTTCTGAACAGCACTGATTTTGAGAAATTCAAGAAGACTATGTGCTTCGAGATTGTAATGATCAAAAAGTAAATAAATTCGCTTTGATGATAAACCAAAAACTCGATCCAAAAAATCGTTCGTAATTAATGACATACGTCACAAAACTCATATTTATTATGTAAATGTGCAGGAATGATGTATACATCTATATACGTTACATTTATTAACAATTCAACATTACAAAAATAAATCGGAATATTTTAAACGAAAGAGATAAAGCCAATTTGATTTGAATATGATGGCATTTGACGCGAGAGTTCGGAGCGTGCACTCGAAGAAGTTAGCTGGAGTGTTGGCCGGGCCGGGCGAGATCGTATCCAATTAGAGCAATCGCGCTCCAGGCTCCACGGCATTTGGCACTGGGATGCACTCGGGATGGGTGTGGAGGAGATGAGACCCTAGAAACCGTAGTTTCAGAACTTGAATGTTGATTTCAAAGATAACCTTACCAGATTTGCTATAGCTGAAAGTTATGATGTAGGAAATCCTAAATTATTATTTACTAAAATAAGATTTGTTGAAAGTTATTGCATTTATGATGCGTAATCCATCATGTAAATTAAGGTTTCTATAAGACTACAATAAAATATTGTAATTTGTAAGTCATGTTATTTAGATTCTTGAAATATCATTCATAATATTGATACGTGTATGTACATTATTCCCTAGATTGTCTGAAATGGTATAAATTTATTTGAATAGACTTTAGAACCGGCTGTTATAATCCCAGGTGGAATGAACCATGCCAGTCTACATCTAGCATGTCACATTGGTCAGGTCAGCTTTGGAAATCCGTAACGAAGGCTTAAACTCAGCCGTGGACTCCCTTTTGTTGAAGAAAGTTATATATGGGCCCCATACTGCAACTAGCCGAACTCATCCGGCCCTGTCCCACAGCATATATTTACATTGCACTTGCATTAAACACTTCAAGATGTTAGATCTTAGTGAAATTGAAATTACTATTCGATGTAATGTCTATACCAAATGTGCTCACGTTAAATACCTTTAAAATTAGTTATATGTATCGTTAATATAACGGCACCATTATCATATACAATATTGTAGCCAATTATGTTATTCTTACTTAGCACTAGATGACCACCTCAGTTGGTTAGGTTAGGTCACGTAGGTGTGTAGGCTCAATACCTGTATTGATACAAATGTTAATATTAACAAATCATGCTTTTTGTGTCATGTGTTTTAAAAGACTCTCGTAGTTTTTGTACAGGACCCAAAATTTATATATTGGCACAGGACTATGCACATAGACGCATAACTGTAATACATAAGGCTTATGTAAACTAGCAGCACTTGTAACTAGTAGGTAGCTGTTACTATCGGAATGAGAAACGCGCGGCGCAGCGGTCCGGACAGCGACAAACTTGCCGCCCAGGTGCTCTCCATCATACCAAACAGTGTTTGGCTCCGATCGCATAACAAGTTCTAATACATATAGTACCTGAAGTAAGTAGGTGTTTTCTAATACAAAATAGTATTATAATTTACGCTCACTAGCACGCAATTAAGTAAGTAACTACTTTACCATTAAAGAGTTCTTTTGAGACGGCTTTCGTCATAGTCCTACACGTTGTCAATCCTTCGTAATTTTTAATATCTGCGGCACTACAGATACTAGTTTAGTGGATCGCCATTACGTATATTGTTAAATTATGATTTTATGACATAGTTATACTACTAGACATTCAACATCTCACTTGTTACCGAAATTTAATTCTGGGCGGAAAATATTCTACCACAAGAGCATTCGATGCTATAATACCTTAAATGCGAACAAAGCCATATTTCAAAATTGCCTTTTACCAATTGAATGGGGAAATATGGAGCCGTTTTATCATTGGCGTAATTCTAAGCTTCGCAAATCCCGTACGCTCAAATTAATCCGGTATTTCGGGTGCATACGTAATTGTGCAGCTGCGCGTTCTCATTTTTGTGTTGAGACGTCGTGTCAGAGCACAGGTGCTGTTTAATATGTATGGGGCGACGCGGCAAGCCGGGTGCGCTACATGATATAGCTCCAATAAACTTATGATGCGCTACAACGCTTAAAGCGCTGTTTACGTAGAAAGCAGGATATTATAATAATCCAGCCCACGTGGGTCCCAATGCAGGGCATGGACCTTCGCTAATATAGAGAGTTCGATTAAGAGGAGATCAGCAATAGTTCACTATGTTGACCTAGTGCATGTTTGCAGATGGTCGTTTATTTTTATTTAAAATATCTAGTTTGCGCCATCATCTTCATATGATAGCAAGGGGTAATGCCAATAATTGTGGCTCTGTCCAGACGGTCTCGCATTTACTTTAGGGTACAGTGCAGTCCTTAGCCGAATTAAAAAAATTAAAAACCTTCGAAAACCAACAAACCTCAATTTACACCACATGAAAGGCGTAGCCACCGCGCTTAACATAATGAAGTCAAGTGGCAGTAGGTTACTCAGCCAGAAACCAGCAAGTGTTTGAGTCTAAGGAATAAGACACAAGTGCCGAACGCTTTGATGTTTCTGGCGCGTGCATAAAGAAACCTCGCGTGTGGTTATTAGGGAATACGCTTTGTAAAATTAGGTCGAGTACTACATTTAAATGTTTTCTTAAGTTCAGGTTGCTGGTAGAAGCTGGAAGCGGCAAGCTGAAGAAATGGCGCACATTGGAGGACCATGTCCAACAATGAACTGCCGTAGGCTGATGATAATGATGATTATCATGAAATCAGAATTGGTTCTTGCAGAATTGATTCCTCGACACCGACGGGCGTGTATGGCGATATTAATGACAGTTGATGAAGCGAAAGAGGTATGTATGGACCGTAGCACTTGGCGCTTAATACTGTATGCCTACCCCAATCGGACATGGGCGAAAATTTATGTATGTATATTGTATGTGGATGAGAATTGGTTTAACTATTTGTTTGTTGTATTAGATAGCACCTTATTGGTATATTTAATATACATTTGTATGTATGGAGTTTGAGAGGCCTAGAATAGCATTTATATACAGGTAAAAATTTACATAAACCTTAGTATCTGTATTTTTTGCATTTAAATAAGTCTAAATTCTCCAATAAGTTGAAAGTCATTGGGAACTATGACAAAATATGGCATTGAAAATACATTAATTAAATTTATACTATGATTCGATTCCCTGATATCCATGACTATTACTCATAAATAATGATTACTAACCAATAACGAACTCACATTGAATTACAATTAGTTAATCAAAGTACCTACTATAAAGATCCAACTTTAAATATAAAAGTATCAAAGTACAAAACTGTTTTAATTCAAAAAAGCCTTCTCGGTTTCCCGCCATTATTAATATCCATGCAAATGTATTCACGTCTCAATCGTTCACAAATTAAAATAACAGATTCGCAATTTCAAACTCAAACAATGAAATCAGATTTTTATATTGCATAGTGTATAGCTGTATAGCTTGTATAGGGTTGGATTTTTCTCAAGTCCCTCATGTCACAATCTGTTTGAAATTCCACTTACGTATTTCGTTTGTGTGTGGAATACTTTGTAGTGAATTCGAACTTCGTTACTGGATGTGAATTGCATTCTCAGAACTTTATAGAATCATGCTGTTTTACTGACTGCTTCGGTGGTGCAATTGTACTATGGTTCGAATACAAAGCTGAGATCTCAGGTTCGAATCCCGGGTCGGGCAAAGTGATATTGGATTTTTATATTCAATATCAGTCGGGAGTCAGGATTTGTGCCCGATATAGCGATAGGCTCGCCCCTACCACATCGTGAAATGGAACATACAAGGCGAAACGTAGGTGTCTTGGTAGCACCTCTGCCTAGCCATTCTGGGAAAAAGGTATGAGATTATATGTGTATGTTATTTTATTAAGACAATAGTTTCTTTAAAACATATTTAAACACCATAACCCTTATTCCTTCTATCACCTGCAGCCTGAAACTCATCACGGAATCAGTAGTTTCTATGATATCGTGCATGATCATGGGAAAACTCTCACCATATTTTAAGCCAATCCGTTTTTCGTTTTAAAGATACATAACAATAGCTGCACTATCGACCATATAAAGACAGGAAAAAGATAATAATTCTAACTACACCGTCAGCCTGATTAATAATTTTCAGGGATATAATATAATTTATTAAATAATTTAGTAATGAGTTATACGAAGGTTAGAAGCCAACTGTGTGAGCAATTTAATCTTGGAGCTATTTTCATCCTCAGCCACACAAAGACCTACTTGACATACTCAATCATTGATTACTACAGATGCTTCAGGCAGGTCTCTTCCAGCAAATCAATATTCTCTGGACGTGCGCTTTCAATTGTCTCCCGTTAATGGGACATGCTTTCCAATAAATTAAACAGATAAAGAAAATATATTGCGATTCTCTCATGAGCATCCATCTGGTAACACGCACATTGTGAACCGTTTCTCTTACTAACTGAGCTCTATTCAACCGTTTATGAATATGATAAAAAAATGACACGTTCCGTTGCCTCTTATTATGTTTCTTCTTCAATAAATTGAGTTGGATGAGCAATTAATTCTTTTCAGTATGTGACTTAAATAAACAAGTGAACGATGCACGTAATACCTACCTATGAACACATTTTAGAATTGCCGATACGTTGTCAGCTTTAAAAATGAATGAGGTAAAATATAAAGGAAACATAAAGCATTTTTTAAAGATTTCTGTAACTTTATTAAATAACTGAGGGATCATGGAACCGACTCAGTCGAGTGAACACACTCATTTTTGCTATAATAGAGTATAGTAACAAAGTGGCTTAAGTGTCAATTTTAACTTATCAAAGCCTGGACTTCAAGAAGAAGTTAAACAGATTTAATTGTCGGATAGATAGCTGATAATGATTTATGTCGCTAGTCGATATTTACCTACAATTTCAGACAGCACTACACCTCCCTGAGGTGTAATACAATCAATTTAATCTGCCAGAACAGTAAATGCCCCAAAGGCTATTAAACCATAAATAGCTATAAATTAAAAACCACAGCGGCAACACTTCCAACAGCATTCAACGCGCAACTTGTGTGGAAATTTCAAAAATCGCTTTAACAACTCGGACAGGGCAAGTTTGGGAGTTCGCGCCGGGCTTCTTCCGACCAACTTTATTTGTGTAGCGACTGCATAAAACCGCATTTCCCGCGGGTTCGACGGATCCACACTGTGCTGCGTTTACTTGTTGGGTTTTTAAGACTTGAATGGTAAAGTTCATGCTAGGAGAGTGACTAAAAGTAGATGTGTTTTTTGCTTAAAATTTTCTGACTATGAATAGCAGTATAGAAGTAGAGAATATGGACAGTATAAGACTCAGAAGAACAGTTTGTTACAGGTAAAATATAACAAATGTCTCTCAGAAAAGCGACCTCTTTACGTTTTGAATAAGTTATGAAAACATCCTCATATTATAATAGATACATTAATATATTATGGTTACACTAATTTTAATAAAATTACATCTAAGGATAACACTTATTTTATCGCCTGTTTTGTTATGAAGACTCTTGTCACTAGTAAAAAAAAAGATACTGATATAGAAGTGTGCTTTCAATATTAAATAAATAAATAATAAATAAATACACCCAACAGTCACATACATAGTCCTGACTCCACACTCCACACTGAGATCGAGTCTTGTGTCGTGGGTATCAGAAGTTACGGAGCGACTTCTCGGTCGATATTTGTTTCAGTGCGGAGATCGAACCCGCGTGCTCTCGTTTAACCTACTGCGCAGCTGGCTTCTAACCTACTGCGCCACGGAGGCTGTCTATAGCAAGTCAAGTAACTAGCCTAAACTGAAGCGAGCTCGCAGCCGAAGCATGCAATTTTGAAATTCCGTATTCTGTCTACACCGACGTGGATCAAGGATATTATTTATATTCGGCAGTCTGTTTTACTTATTCCACCTCGTCTCGACATCATCCCGTGTTACCGGGGCATGAAGAATTCAATAGCTTTCCTATAACTTGTTTATTTTGGACGGTGAGAGAATGTCTTGAGTTTTAAAAATGGTAGAGAATTTGTATTCGATCGTAGACTATATTATTATTGTGGTAGGATTTTCGTATTAACTCGGACAGACACCACTGTCCTCAAAAATAAATATCCCGACACGGAAATCAAACAATAGTATCACACGAGCCTACATCAATATGTGTACAGTTGAAGATTCTGACAACAATCCTCAAAATAAAATTACCCGGGGTAGGAATCGAATCTCAAACCACACGGTTCACGGTTCACTGCTGTTAATTCTACACAATATATTATATACTTATGTCTAGTTAATCACAGATTAGTTGCGCCGCATAATCTCCGTCGCAAATCGTGGCGTATCGTTCGGATTAATTAACTGCGTGATTTGCCACAGAGCCCACTTCATAATTAATATATGTGGATATATAATATTATTATTGTCTATTGTAATACGGAATGTTGCCGTGAACCCAAGTGAGTTTTGGGATCAAGATCTAAAACACATATTTTACACATAAAGAAATAAATTATTTAATAAATAAAATGGTGTACGAAAACATCGTGAGGGAATCTACATACCATAGCGATTTGTGAGAATTTCTGCGGTAAAATCTACCAACCCGCACTAGGCCAGCGTTCATATATGGCCTAACCATTTCAATCGTACACTTGATTATAGAGGAGGTCCGTGCCCTGCAGTGAGAGGTATATGGGCTGATACATATTCTCCTCGAAGTCTTTTGGCTAGTGAAAATTGAGCTCCTGAAATTAGACCGTTTTCGATCCTAGTATATATATGCAAGACTTACTGATGTGTGCCACAATTGAGCCGTATTTAGCGTTGCGGAAATTATGCAATTTTTTTTCGCCTACTTTGTGAAAACAAGCAAAAAAACACTCCAAAAACTTAATCACACATATATTTTAGTTCGATGCTGAGATCAAACCAACGTATTTCGATAACACCAATGTGCCAATCTGAATAAATTTCAAAAAATGCCATTGCCAGAACCAATAACTTCAACAAAAATACTCTTGAATAACACACATTGGCAAAAAACATATTCAACGACATTTGTGAGCGCAAAAATTCTATTTGTCGTACAAAGGTACGGCCGTGTTGTGTTCAGACGGCGGGTAAGTGAATGCCGCAAACAGGCCTGTTTAGCCGGCCCTGAGTGGGCCGAACTAGGGTTTAGAAGGGATCCTAACCCACAGGGGGCTTTCGTTATGGATTTTCCATGTATCGTTAAGGGTTAGATGGTGTATGAACCCACTGAGGATAAGCTTTCATGGTGATGTATTTCCATCGCTAGACTTTTATTTAAAATATTGTCCATATTCCATTTTTAATAGAAAATTTAAGATGGCGCGATGTATAAAGTGTGCTACTAGTGAATGATTTTGTTCGCAAATCTTACTGAAGGGATTTTTCCAGCGAAAGCACAAGGCGAGTAGCAGACACTAAATGAACGTAGCGCGTATTCGTCTAAGTGCCTTGAAAAAGCCTGGTGGGACTGAAAAGACGTACGTAATTTTTGATACCCACGAAAAAGATTAACCTATCGCCGTCCACCGCTCATCTCAATCTTTAGCAGCTCGCATCAATCCGCTAACCCACCACTTTTTTAAAGTCTTTGATCCATCGTGCAAAAAAACGTCTTACACTAGACATGACTAAAATACATCTACTTACATTATCTGTGTACAGATTTAGATACATTTAACTTACAACATCAGGATTTCGCATATTTCATATTTACGTATAATCTCACCATGAAAACAATCCGTTGACCGACACAATAGTTTATTACGCAAATAATTCAACGTGCCCATTATTTGGCGGACAAACAAACGTCCATTAGGGGCACAGTGTTGTAACACAATGTTCGGGGCGCGTCGTTAGAACCGGCTAGATTCACCGCCTGGTGGAAACTTTTTACAGAACAGAAGTGCGTGGGAGCCTCACTAAATAACTAAATCAGAGAATGTTAGAAGGTTGTTATCACTGTAAGGATGGCTTTTGCAGTCTGGAAAGTTTTGCACAATAGCAAATATATTTGATATGGCTCAATATTTTACAATGCCTTTGCGGAACACTGCTAAACTGAAGATAAATGAATTCGAAATACCAACAGGGTTTAAACCACGCCACAAATTCAAAGATTCTAACAGTAACCACTTATTAATTCAAATCGATTCATCATTATTGAAGCGCAATCATTATTGAAAGCTCTTTCCAAAATAAAACGAAAATCGCTAATGAAACTGAAACACTACATAAACTTATAGTAATCTGTAATCCATAAGAAAATAATAGTAAGGACGACTCCATGCCACCAAAACTACGATACAAACGCTTTAATTTAAGCACATTTTCGCCCGCTGTCGAAACTTATTTGCATAAGTAAAACTGGGGAGAGCGATGGCGCGAAAAATGCGGCGTGATCCGATCCCTTGCCAACCACCCCTCGTTAAACCGATGGGTTTTTTTAATTCACCACCTTCTGAAGACTGTTCTATACTTCCAAGGTTATTTTATCAGCAAAGCGCTCTTTATAAATGTGTTAAGGTTTTCCTGCAGACTTTGGTCTCAAAAGATATTTTATAACCTTAAAACAAATATATAATTTTTAGTAGGTTGTGAGTTCACGGGTTTGAAAGCGGTAACGAGACAAATAATTATTTCTATGCAATCTAAAATTATTTGTTTTGGGTGTTCTAGGACTGAAGAGGCCTATGAAAAATAGTCCCATAAGCAATAGCAATGAAACTTTGGTAGAAATTCTATGAGGTAGCACCAATAACCTAGAGCAGATGGCAGAGATATACAATAAGCGAAGATTAACCCAAAACTCGCCACAAAAATCCCCGTCTATACTGCTACGGGACACCGAGACGCGAAAATTCAATAAAAACTACGAGGAATTTTAAAATAATTACTCGAAATAACGTCTCGTGGAAAATTTCCAGTGGTTTTAGCAAGTATTCCAATATAATGCCGCGCGGCGTGCTTTCGAACGTAGCGTCCTTTGTCACTCCTTGATACTATCATTCTGAAGTTAAAACTGCCCGTACAGCCAAGGCTGCCGAGATTCATTTTGGCTGCATTTTGTACAAACCTAAAATAGGGTTGATAGTATGGGAATTTTATATTTGGAAAGTTGGAAGATCCTTTTTTTTTACACAGTAGGTTTTTAATAGTGATGATGGGGTTACACTATCGCCATTATAAGTTAGATTTATAAAAACACATTATAAACTTCAATAAAGATTGCAAAATGTTCCAAGAAATCTTAAGAGAGAATAAATAAATAAATACACCCAACAGTCACATACATAGTCCTGGTTCCACACTAAGATCGAGTCTTGTGTCGTGGGTATCAGAAGCTACGAGAGACTTTTCAGTCTCACCAAACACCCAGACCCGAAACAAATACCTGTGGATCACACAAATATTTGTTTCGGTGCGGGGATCGAACCCGCAGCCTCTCGTTTCACAGGCGGCGTCAAACCAACTGCGCCACGGAGGCTGTCAATAGAGGAATACAACAAAATATATGGACAAATTCTTAAAATTTCATAATTTTTAAGGATTTTTTTATTGCGATAGGAGAATAATGGATTCTAATAAAGTTCCTAAACAAAATACCTTTCGGTTTTCTAATTACTCGTTTTATTGACTAGCAAAAAAGATAATATGTATTATAGTATCAACATTACAATTCTAATTCATTGAAAGATTCATAAGAAATTATTCTAAAATCAATATTGACTGAGGCGGCCTAATCTAACGGAAACCTACTTAAAAGCCTCTAAAATTAATTGTATTCGTGGAAGATAGATTGGTGTGACTCATCAGCGGCAATTTTACGTGATCTATCTCCTTTTAACTATGCGCTTACGGAAATTGAATTGAGATTGTAGTATTTCTTATAGGTATAGCGTATGTTAGGTAAAAAGAAAACCAGCTTATCTAATGTTAAGGATACCGCTCGTTACCAATCACTAAACCTAAAGAATAATTAGATGATTAAAGTTGAAAATATGGAAAAGTAGGGAAGCGTAGGATTCTTGGAACTACAGTAGTCTCACTGCCGGAATAAAATATGCCAGCAATATTGTTAGTTGTAGCCTGTGGGTTCTGAACTGTATCAGCCCATATACGTCCCACTGCACGGCACGAGTCTCCTCTACAACCGAGAGTACGATTGAGAGGGGTTAGGCCATATAGTCCACCACGCTGGCTTTCCTCACGATATTTTCCTTCACCGTTATAGTACGTGACTATCAATACACACATGACTCTGAAAAGTCAAAGGTGTGCCCTGGGATTTTAACCCGCGACCACCGCAAAAATGTAGGCAGTCGCGTCTGGTCCGTTTACCAACAGGCCACCCCGCACTTCTTTCTCACTAGTTGTGGCTAATTGAATATTATTAGATTATTGATACTATGACCATGACTCGAACTTTATGACACTAAACTTCACGTTGATGAACAAAAATCTCTATGAATTAAACAACAAATCCTTGATGTCCTAAACCAAGCATTGACTCCTTATTAGCAAGCATCCTTATTAGAAGGTACGTGATTGAAATCGTTGGCCAACAGCAATATATTACCAGCAATCCCACTACGTGTAAACCTATAACTAACTACGTCTTAGACTATTTACTAATTAGGCCGTCTTAATAAAACGCCATGGGCCATCAACTTTATACCACACTCCAGAACTAGCCCACATAAGCCATCTAATAAATCAAAGATCCTTAAGGACGTTTAATTGATGGAGACATAAACGTGCAATATAGAGCTTCAGATTAAATAGGAATCTTAGGACAATGGCTGCACAAAACGTTATTAATAGCATTGAAAGGGTTAAGATTCCGGCAGCGAAGAGAATTCTGTCGAGAACGCGAGAATATTTTCCAATCAACCTTCAACCTTCTTTATGTATAAGGTTGCTAGTAGAGAAAATGCTCCCGAGTTTTAAGGAATTCTGTATTTTATTAATATTTGCCTTAAAATTGATGTGAAGATGAGCCAATTTCCCAGGAATTATAGTTATGTCTCAAATTACATTGCGATTGCATTTTACGAGTTGTGTGGACTACGGCTTAGCTGGAGGTAAGCAATATTCAAAGGAAACGGAAACATATCTACGATCTATTAATATCTATTAGTACTTCATGAGCCGTAAGCAACAAAATTATTGTGAGTTTACAAAATTATTTATATGTAGATGAACGCCTTTTTCCGCCGGACCTCAATATGTTAGTATGGTATAACATAAAGTTCCAAATAACTACTTCGGTAAGTTAGAAAAATACATTATAACCTTGAGCAAAATCGTTTCTTAGCTAGCAACACAGCTCAAGCTAAAGCAGCGAAGCGGCAACAAAAAGTGCGAATCACGCGCGCTCCCAATCCGAGGCGGAATGTGGCGAGCTGGCTGACTGATGGCGGACATTGGGCCTGCGTCAGTGATGGACGGTGTAGACAAGCGTCCATACAATCCGCTTCCCACCGGCTTCCCTCTTCTTACTTATATGTATTTTTAAAACTTAATTACCTATATTAGAATGAGGTATTTTATAGCAATTTTGTCGTATGTAATTTGCGACTCCGGCTTCCCTTTTGTAAAATACAGGTTTCATCATTAGTGTACAGTGTAATATCTCTCTTAAATTACTATGATCCGATAATGCTACATTTATTATGACGTAAATTAAGTCACGAATTAAAATGAAATTCACTGCTGTTGTACTGAGTTATGTTGAAAGCCGACGAGTGCACTTGTATCACTTGTACTATCTATCACGTCAATTTGGATCATTCTCAATGACGTGGATCTGGACAAGCCTCTGACTATTATATTGAACTGGATTTTATGAATAAAATTCGTGCGCACCAAACACGCGGGAAATCTGTAAGATGCGAAGGAAGATTTTGGGACTACATAGTAATCACAGAGACGGTTACAGAAATGGCGTTACAGCACCGTATTACTTTTATATGCCGTTACCTCTTTGATAACTCTCTTTTATTATTTAAATATGCCACAAATAAGAAAACATTACCTTTTCTACCGTAACCACTACATCTCTCTATTTTACTAATTGTAAATTTTAATATTACACTCAAGATACTTATTCCATACTTAAAAACTATTTAAGGTACCTACTACAATTTCAATGCGGTCAGTTACCGATAACCCCATACAATCTCTCTCCCCCCCCCTCTAGGATTCCCCCTCTCTCTCTCTTCCCCCCCCCCCCCCCTTCAGGCACAGGAAGTCCACTGCTGAACATAGGCCTCCTTCATGGATCCACATAGATCTGTTGGAAGTGGCTTGCATCCATACAGTCATCCATACATCCATCCCATAATCACTCGTACTAAATCACAGTATTGCACTGCATAAAACCCGTTAAAATCCGCATATAATTTTACACCCCGACATAACAATTTTTAAAACTACCAATATAGTTAATGGTGTTCTTATTGCGATAGTTTTATTCAGTACTTGCATTTTACGCGCTCGTCTGTTCCAATGGTTTTATAAAATCGTCACAATAATAGTTCTATCGTATTGAAATGCTAAATATCGAAAATGTTTAAATGCGTCTAGCAGCTATGACTATTCGTAGACTTACTTGGAAAATAATTTTAAGTTTATAGAAATACTTGGTACTTCGCCGCGGTGTCTTAAGAAATATTTAAATAGCTATGAACACTCTGTAGTGTAGTGAATATAGTTGTGGGTATCTACGTAAAGCTTGAACGTGCTATTATCAGAATATACATAATTGTCTTCAGCCAGTCGATATCCTATCTAAAGGATATAGGTATACCATGAGGAAGTAGTTTAATCATTTCTCTATGCCAGTACTTAGTACAGTGCAATATTACCTTGACGAAAAAAGCGTATATACCTCATTGACGTGCCCACTATAACTTGAACTCCCGAAAAAAGCATCCAGCAAACCAGATGTTTACACCAACGAGGTAATTAATTCGCTGAACCGTTGTAAAACATTAAAACGAGCTAATTAAACATAGCCAGTATGAAAAGCCGTTCTCAAACAAAAACAAACGGCGCCACAGACTGTAGCTAGTTAAAAAATAAAATTGCACAATTTCACATCTCGTTAGCGGCGGCCGGTGGTGTCCGTAACTAAAGCCATTTTAATTGAAAAACTTTGTGTGGGCGCCGCGGCTTACGGCGCGGCTCAGGCTACGCTGGCCGAAAGATTATTGTCCTGCGTTTTAACTTTTATATGTTGCAATCAACCAAAAATACTAGGTTATATTTTTTTATCGAGTGTGGGTCGCAATAGTTGGTTTCGGAATATGCGTCAACTCTGTATCAGTTCAACTACTAGAATCAAATGATTTTTATACCGAAATGGAGAAGTGACTGCTATAAAATTTGATGCTAAATGCACTGCGGTCAGAGAAGAAAATAGACTGACATGATACTTTTACAACTATCTCTAAAGTTTCGATACACTTATGCCAACCTCCTCAAAAACACATATAATATGTACACACGCTAATCCTGGAATACCAAACTCTTGTGTAAATCACTTTACCCGGAAAGCGACCACAATTCAAACACTTCGTATGCTGGTATAACAATACGAAGATCCTACCAGCCACTCCTCTTGAAACCTCACTTACCTAGTACATTGATTGCATTCATTGTGCATATATAAACTCACGCCTTTATCCCCGAAGGGGTAGGCCTCTGACCCTCTGAGGCGCCACTAGGACACCCACATTTCGCCCTACATGTTCCGTCCCACGATGTGATAGGGGGCGAGCCTATCGCCATAACGGGCACAAATTCCTGACTCCGGGCTGATAATGAATAGAAAAATCCAATATCACTTTGCCCGACCCGGGACTCGAACCCGAGACCTCATCTTTGTAACCGTACCGTAATACAACTACGCCACCGAGACAGTCATAGTACATTGATTGGAACGTAGAATTACATCCTAACAATGACGTCACTAAAACCCCCAATTAATATGTATATCGGCATTGCGCAGATGCAACGGTTGAATTTTAGCCCGCACTTAGTTCCACGGAGATCTAGTTCGACCTAGTTGCTGTCCTATGCAAATTGTATGTTACTAATAGTGTTGGCAGTGCAGGTTGGGAAGCCGAAACGTGGCCGAATTTCGAGCTAATTGACGACCGCCGAAGCGTAAGCAGTTAGCTATGGTTGAGGTTTCAATCGTTGCAGTGGTTTGTTTGTTTGATGTTGCAGGTTTGTAAGTATGGAGCTTTCAAAACGCATCATGATGTAGAAGAGGTCTTAGTATGGGGTTAAATAAAAGCCATAAGCAGAAACTTGTTGCAAAATCTTAACTAATTTAATATTCGTTTATCTGTTGTACACTATTGCGAACTGCTAGAATTTCTCATATGTACAAATTATTATATTTATTTACAAGTTTAGAAATTATATGCCTAAGACAATTCTTTTGTATAAAATATTAAATTCCGTCCAACTAAAGAAATCAAAACCTAAAAATGTACACGACGCTGGTTTTCTAGCCTTGCAATATACAATCTTGCGATTTACTATACCTTAACCACTAGATCAACGTTCGACACGTTATTCTTAATTCAAGATTTAAAAACCTTTCGGCTTCGGCCAACATTCCTGTACGAACGCGGCCATGCCTATTTTAAAGACAATACAGTGTGTACATACGCGTGCCTAATGGTGTAATTAAGACGGCCGCCCTTTGTATACTCTGTACGAAGATGTTGGTTTAGGGCTGCGGCTGCATCCATCCACGCCCGCTTGATTACATTCTAATATTTACGAATGCTGTCCTGTTTGATCATGTGATTGTTTTGTGTACACCATCTGGGTAGCTGTGTTTTGGGATTTAGCTGGGTTTTAAATAAAAGGCAGGGCGTTTAATTCATTTTGACTCAGTGTTGAGGAACTGTAAAGTACACGCAGCGCTTGAAGGACATTAAATACATACATTCGTGTATCAGATCTGAAACATCACACGGTAGGATGGACTTATACGACATAATCTTAATAGAGAAGTACCATCACCATACTATTATGGTATAGAAGATAAAGAAGAAGCACAGAAGCTTAGCTTTAGCTTCTCTATAGACCTCAGTTAAGAGTCGCCTGATTTAGGTACCTTTTTTTGTAATTTTACTCACATTGTTATTATTCTATTTACTTACACTGTTTAGACGTTAATCTAATCATTTATAAGTCATCTCTCAATATTTCTTCATCACTTATCAAGCCATACATATTCCTTTGTATTATTAAATTCGTCAAAATCAGAACCTAGGATCATTGTTGTCAGAGAGTTCTTACTATAATGGTTTCTTAGATTTACGCGAATGTTACACAAATAGTTTTATTTCAATGAGTTCTTACTACCTTTGAGCCAGTAGAAAGTGTGCCTAGTAATGTGATTACGTTGCCTGCTCGCACGAAACTTGTACTTACAAGTTAGAAATTACTTGTCCGGATCGCGCACTACGAGCACTCAACTTGGATTTTGAATATCTAACGTACTGCAGTATATTCAAAAATCAAAGATTATTTTATGATCTTTAAAGATTTTTTTTAAAAGGTCTTTATGACATTTATTCTCTTTTGTAAAGCTTATCCCATCAGGAATACTCTGAAGAATTACCTATGAATACCTGAGCCTAGCGTGGAAGTTGGTTTTATGAATAGGATCCGGAGATTGTTAACGTAAATAAGCACTTAATTGCAAAATTACATTCGTCTAGCGACAAAAGTCGGATTCTGTATTAAAAATTACATTCATTTTTTAAATTTTAGTATAGTTATACTATTACCAAGCGATATAAATTACTAAATGTTAAGTAAATCTATTATTAATATTAGCAACGTTTTTTTTTTTTTTTTTAATTTTATAATATATAAAACTCTGTTCTGCATAAAGCCGAGGCTTGCAAGTTCCCCAAGCCTCAGCAGTTAGCACGCGTGGCGCAGCTGGCCCTAATGTCTCGAGCGGGTGTCTTCTCCGATTTATAGCGGCTTCGAGCCCCGCCGCAGTACATGCTCAATAACTTATCGTTGGTGAAAATTTGAGGTGTTTTTACTTTGTGAGGTGCAATAAATTTTTTAGCCTTCATAAGTATTGCTGTTCCGGTTGCAAAAACGAAGTCAATTTCACAATTCAGGACAATTTTATTCCATAACCAGCTTCTGCCCGCTAACTTCGTCTGCGTGATTAACTTTGTTTAAAAAATTATATACATGTATAGATTATTTGGTATTTCTCATCCCGTCCCGTTATATCCCGCCCGTCCTATCTCATTCTCACTCACGGTATGTAATCCACGCCCATCGCATCCCTTTGAGTATAAAAAGTAACAAATATATCGGATTTCCGTCCTCATCCCACGGGAACACTTAATTTATCTGGATAAAATGTAGCCTAAGTGTTAATCCAGTGATAATATGGGGAATATTCGTTTTTCTCATTTATCTTCCATAATACAAAAAAACACTCTGTATGTAAATAAGACATTTACCAGTTTTCAAATTGGACGTGCACCAATACTACTGTGAAAACTGCATCTCATTTCGTATGGTAGTTTTTGATTAATGTGCAAGCAAACAAAAAGAAACATTCTGTATGTAAATGAAATATATACCAGTTTTTAAGTTGGACCTGCACCAATGTAGTTGTGAAAACTGCATCTCATTTCGTATGGTAGTTTTTGAGTAATGTGCAAGCAAACAAAAAGAAACAACTTGTATGTAAATGAAATATATATACCAGTTTTTAAGTTGGACCTGCACCATTGTAATTGTGAAAACTGCATCTCATTTGGTGCGGTAGTTTAAGAGTAAAGTGCAAGCAAACAAAAAGAAACACACTGTATGTCAATGCAACATATACCAGTTTTTAAGTTGAACCTGCACCAATATAACTGTGAAAACCGCATCTCATTTGGTGCGGTAGTTTATGAGTAATGTGCAAGCAAACAAAAAAAAACATCCTGTATGTAAATGCAACATATAACAGTTTTTAAGTTAAACCTGCAGCAATACAACTGTGAAAACCGCATCTCATTTGGTGCAGTAGTTTTTGCGTGATGCGCAAGCAAACATACAGACAGACAGACAGACAGACAAAAATTCTAAAAAAAATTGTTTTGGATTCTGTTGCTGTTATAAAGACCCCCCGCGTTGAAATTTCTTAAATATCTTCCATGTACAGACATCGACCATTTACATTTTTATTATATGTATAGAAGAAAACAATTATTTGTGAGGACCGAAATCGCTTATTTAACCATAAATCGAAAGCAGCAACTTGATCGAATAAAAATAAAAATTTAGGATCTACATTGATAGCAATAGTACAGCTCTTTATTTAATCCATTGGTATAATGAGTATATACTAACACATTTTATCTTGTTTGATGATCTGATGCGACGATTCGCTTATCTGTTCTAAACTTTGTCATAATGCAGTAGGCTTGATGTCAATAGCAGTTCATTGCTTTATTTTCCGGTATCCATGCTAGAGTATATTAACATATTAAAGTCTTATACATATTGCAATAAAGTTTTATCTGCATTCATAAAGTAAAGCTAAAGAATTTGCTTGTTCAAACACGTTAATCACGTGAACCACTAGTTGCTATTAAAAGAAACAATAAAAAAAATTACCCAGCAATGACATGGACCTGAACTCACACTTTAAATGTAAGCCTCGGTGGCGTACTTGTACTACGGTACGACTACAAGGCTGAGGTCTCGGGTTCGAATCTTGGGTCGCGCAAAGTGATATTGGGTTTTTCTATTCACTATCAGCCCGGAGTCAGGAATTTGTGCCCGATATGGCGATAAGCTCGCCCCCTATCACATCATGGGACGGAACATACAAGGCGAAATGTGGGTGTCCTGGTGGCACCTCTGCCTACCCCTTCTGGGATAAAGGCGTGAATTTATGTACGTATGTATGTAAATAAGCGCTGTGTTGTGGGCATCAGAATTTGTCTCCATGCGACCGCTTGCTTTACAGTGAACCCTCTAAAGCGAAACGCCCGAATATTCAAACGCCACTTAATTATCATGTTGCACTTAACTACAACAGTCCTGCTGAAATGTACTGATTCAGTGGGACGTGGGTGGAAGAGCAACTTAACATTTAAAAAGCGTTTGAGTATTAGCGTTACTCACATATTATATTACCATTGAAGCAAACCAATACTGATAGGTGTGATACAAGCCTTAACCAACAAAATTCCATCAAACAATCAAACACAATTTATTAATATTAATTACCATTAGCCTTACAATAATTTGAACGTTTCAAATAGTTTATGGTTTAAAGCGTGGCCACCTGCGGCGGGGTGAAGGACTCCAGACATTAGAACAAGCTGCGCGGCACGTGACCGACGCGTAACGAGCACGACGCGACTCCGGCACGTCACTTGGAGATAACAATTTATTGTAGTTGTAGTTAAACTTAAAATAAATATGGAGTGATCCGGCCATTGCGACTAGTTCCCATTTAGAAGGGCGGATACCGATATACTATTATGAGTAAATGAATTAACTGGTCGTAAACCCGTCACAGTGTTACCGGCTCAAGTGTAGGACCTATACGTATAGATATCTAAATATCAGGCCTAATAATTGTATCCAGCCGTCCCGCGCCGGAGTATCCTTTATCTGCACTGCACTGCTCTTAGAATTAAGTGTAATATAGATATTATGTCGTGCCAATATAAAAACACAGACTGCCTCGGTGCCGTAGTTGTACTACGGTATTATTACAAAGCTGAGGTCTCGGGTTCGAATCCCGGGTCGGGTAAAGTGATAATGGGTTTTTCTATTAATTATCAGCCCGGAGTCAAGATTTTGTGCCCGATATGGCGATATGCTCGCCCGCTATCACATCATGGGACGGAACATCCAAGGCGAAATGTGGGTGTCCTGGTGGCGCCTCTGCCTACCCCTTCTGGGATAAAGGCGTGTATGTATGTATATTGTATGTAATATAAAAACAAACGGGCTTCTGGCAAACTGGCTCACAAACCGCCATGACATTTTAGGTCGATTTTGTACAGCACAGTAGAGCTGGTTCGTTCACACCGCAATCCTAGCCGCAGCGTTACTGTATCACGAAGGTCTTCTATATCTGCATCAGCCCATATCCTTCCCACAGCAGAGCACGGGCCTCCTCTACAATCTAGAGCTCGATTGAGAGGGATTACGTCATATTGCCCATCACGCTGACCAAGTACGGGTTAACGGACTTTACATACCATAGAAATGCATTCATCACAATGTTTTTGGTCTTAGATTGATAAAAATCAATATTATAGCTAATTATACAAACACAGAAGTGTGAACAGCTCCACGAAGATATCTACGTAGAACGGCGTAACTTAGTAAATCGAATCAATCACTCTCAATCCATTTGAATCGGCATAAATAACGTTTGTATGCCGCGAGCAGTTTAATGGAGATAAACTGTTATTTATAACTATTTAATTTAACAGCGGGATTATTAGTGATCGCCCGTAAATAATGAATTGTACAACTGTCTTGTTCTGTTCAAGATGAGCTTTTAATGTGACGTTTAATTAATTGGTACCTATTGGGACAGCGATGTATCGTGAATTGAATATCTCATAACCGTTTGTGTGATTTAAACACGAATAGAAATAACAAATAGAGAGAGATTTTAGAGATTTCTCGCCAACTAAAAGGTTCTTAAATACATAAAACAAACTAAAACTTATGATTTCGACTTCCTCACAGACGAATATTTTAAAATTAAAAAAAGCACGCTTAAGAGTCAAATAAACAAAGACCATGAGGAAAAAAGTTTTTTTAAATCAATCTTTTCTAAAAACTCCGAACAAACACATCTCCATAACAATAACTCAAGTGAAAGAACGTCGAGTAACGCCAAGGAGAATTTTCATTGAAAAAATTTCACAGAAGTTGCAAAGTTTTTACGTGCAAATGTAAAAGGAACGAATAATCAATCAATTTGATTCCATTTGAAATTCTGAAAGGCTGTACGCGGGCTATTTATACTTGTTTAAATAAGAGACATTCCAACTCCCCAGTGTTGGAGTGTATTCACACATTCTTCTTACTTTTCTTATTCTATCTGTGACGTATGCAAAATCAGTATAATCATTATAGAGCCGAATGGAGGAAAGATTTCAACTTCTGACTACCACCGGCTGTGATATTCAATCTCAGGCCATTGGTTTAGTATAGATTCTCAAGTTCTTCTTGTGTCGACTTGATGCAGAAAATAGCATTATGGACAAACCGTTGTGGTTTTTAAATGCTAAACACAAAAAAAAACTAAAAATACTCTAACTTTGCATGGCTTTCGATTGGGGAAATCAGTTTAGCATGGTAGAAAGTCACATCTATGGACGAAAATATACTTTTCGGACTGTGGGTGGCACTAGTAAGCTTTCGTTTCGTGTGATCTTTTTGACGTGTAATATTATTTAAGTATGCATAATATATCCACTATCAAATTAATCCCAGTCTACAAATAAGCAACATTGAGCAACCCGATCTGAAAGCACTAAATCTCTAAATAACTCACTCGAGCAATGACTCCAACATAATATAGTTTAGTTAACGACGCGACGGCATTTCACGCCTACCCGTGATTACATGTTTCAAATTAACGAATAGCTATCGACTTACATCGGAATTAATGGGACTTACTGTAATTGTACATTGTTGCTTACAGTTTGTCAGCTCGATGTGCCGCAGAATAAATTACATATGTATTACCCGAAACATCGAAGAGCTGGCAGACGGAAAATTCCGATCGTGTGCCAGGTTTATAATACTTCGATTTTAAACTTCGAACATAACTAATATTATTTGTGCTAAAGCATATTTTTATTATATTGTTCAACAGCTTGCTATGAAAATGTTAGGAGAATGCCTATATGTGTACTTCGTGTGTCTGAAGATGATAATTGTAGTTATTACACTAGCAACAGCTGTGTGTGTACTGTTGTGTTCCGTTTTGAAGGACATTGTAGCCAGAGCAACTGGACATAATGAGACTTAACATCTTATGTCTCAGGATGGCGAGCGCAGTGGAATGCCAAGTATTGCAATGTAATTCATGGTGTTGTTTAGTTTTGCTACTGATCATGAGCGGTCGTATCGCTTACCATCAAGTGAATGGCATGCTCGTCTCACCATACATTGCAATAAAAAAAATATGATTACACTAGCAGTGCAAAATGACGGCACTAACGAAGTTGCTCCTACGAGTCGTATAGCTTACGTAAATTGAAACTACTCGTTGACTAACCTTGCTATAATTGAAATCGTGATCAAAGAAATACCACTAAATAGCTTTTCCAAAACATCAAAACAGGACAATATATAACGTAACCCTACCACTCGTGCTGTAAAGAGCGAAGCGGCTTCATTAAACTCTGGTTAAGGGCACAAGCACAAAGCGAGGACCTCCAACAATCAAAGATGGCCAGACCCGAGAAAACAAAGAAGATTTTTACATTAAACCTTTACAAAACCACTGGTCTATATTCGGTGCAAATCTTGGTATTTTGTTTGTTTATTGAACAAAATACAAAAAGAAAGATAACGTCGCACAGTCCTTAAATTGCGCGGACGTTTATAGGTATGTAGTAGTGATCACCTAACAAATACTTTTTCGGTTCTTGCCTATCTGTGCCAAAAAAATACTTTTATTTAAATATTTCGTTTCAACTTGTAGAAGAACATCGCTACCCAACTCCATACCATCGCAAGTAAAGTCACAGCAAACCACTAGTGAATAGGAATGATTTCGAATAATATAAGAGACGTAATGGCCGCGGGCGGTTTGAGAGCACTTAAACCGTTGTTATTAACTAGCCGACAACTGTGGACGCTATTTATTTTGCTACATTATTTCTTTTCCATTATTTCCTTTTTATTTTCTTTTTGTTTTACATTAATATCTCTGGAATGTAGTTCAGATATGTTTTTTAGGATCAAAATTTATTTTGATTTTTTTTTGACGTGGTTTATGATATTCCCGCCATGTCCTACCAATTTGAATAAAACAATACCTTTCGCAGGTATACTTATACATTACAAATATTTCCTACGACTCTTTCTGTATTTCTTAATTAATTCTTTGCGTTTTAAAATGCTCCTCTAGCCTCCTCTAGCTGCGGTGTTCGATAACAATTATTTCTGCACCACTCTTGATTCTAAAGAGGTAAAGGGTTTGTTACTGAACACGAGAAAAGCCGTACGTAAAAACTAAACCACGATAAATACTCACCGAGCTGGATTTAAATTCCCCGGCGTCCCGAGACCTGCGAATAAATAAATAATAATTCAATAAAGAATTTTACCCCGGCCGTACCTTTCCCAAACTAATGCCTTCGAGGTGTTGCCAAGATTTTTTGCAAAGCTTACATAACATTCCGAGTGCAAATCTTGTCCGATAGATTTATTTTAAGATGTCCATGTCTGATGATTTTGAAGTTATAAAGCGTGAAGCTGAGCGTGATGGTAATTTTCCCTGTATATGCCCCGCGTCGGATGTGCCGAATTTCTATGACGATCGCGCGGGGTATCTCGTAATAGTTTCAGAAAAAAGTAGGTTTAGCGAATTTCTAAATGAGCTAATTTCAAAAATGTGGGTACAAATAATTCGGTAAATATAGTTTTCAATCCTACCTTTTTGATGAATTCCTTAGATAAAGCCGGAACCATTTGATAAACACACACACAAACACTTAAAACCAACTTAACACTAAATCACGCACTAAAATTAACTTACTACACACACATTGTTCACATTTAACCGATTATTGCAAGGTGCGGTTAACACTCATACACACGTTACTTAACGCACAATATTACTCCACTAACACCGACTTAGGGACGCAAATCATTGTTCGCGATTATTGGCATTAATGTTAACAATGGCGTTGATAATAAGCACAATTAGACGAGTAGCGAATTCAACAGCCAACACTGTCGCGGCGGGTTTAGAACCTGTATTTTAACTACCCTCAACAACATGCATTAACTTAATTTATTGCTAATCAATATAATTTTGGTAAAAATGTTGCCAAATCTATATATTTTTTCGCGGAATCGTAAACTACTCACACAAGTTTTACCATAGAAACTGTTATCACTGCCATTAAGCGTTATTTGACGCTTTCCAGACGAAACATACCGAGAATCCCATTTTTAAAATAAAATTAAAAAAAATAATTATGTAAATATTGTTCCAGAAATACCCGCCATTTTAGTCTAGCTGTCGAATTATAAACAACACAAAGCAAAGGACTTCAAACTATACAGCCTAACTTCATTAACAAAGAGCCCAAACTTTTTTCATCCATAAAAATTTCAAACCGAAATGTACACTACATTACAGATTTTTTGTCATGTTTGGGGATAAAAATTCATTGCAAGCGACGTTGAGGGCGGTCCTTCGGGACCCACGAAACAGATTTCAGCAAAAACAGGAGACGAATGTGGGAATTGGGACTGCAGTGACAGGCAAATTTTCCTTTCCGTGTGCAAAAAATTGTATCAAAATCTTGGATCCCGAAACATGCTGGCTTGAATGATATGCATTTAATAATGGAGGAAAACGGTAGATACTTCTGTAAGGCTTTGTAGGAGACAAATTATTGTACCTACAACTGTACAGTAATATTCAGATAGACATTGCTCGTATACCAACAGAGAATCTTATTAATGTTTCCGTCTCTAATTACTAACATAGAAATGTAATTTTTGATAAGTTTCCCTTACTAAACAAGTGCTGTTTTCAATGACTATTACATTATCAACATAAACAAGAATCACTGAACAGCGGTATCAAAATTGCATTAGTTCGAACATCCATTAAATCATTCACTCACTACGTTGCGACCTACGCAACACCAATCAATGTTTTAAAAGCAATTTCCTTAAAACAATATTGTTTCATTTATACAACGCCTTGGGGACTAATAGAAATTTATTTTTTAACCGACCGTCGGCCATTTTAGGTCCCCGGTAGGGTATTAAAAAGGCAATTGATTTTTCACCGATGTGAGGTCTCTAATCAAAAATAAAAAGTGCCTGGTGGCCTGTTGGTAACGGACCAGACGCGGCTGCCTACATGTTCACGGTGGTCGCGGGTTCAAATCCCAGGGCACACCTCTGACTTTTCGGAGTTATGTGTGTATTGATAGTCAATCACCACGCACTTTAACGGTGAAGGAAAACATCGTGAGGAAACCTGCATACCGTAGCGATTTTAAAGAATTTCTACGGTATGTAAGTCCGCCAACCCGCACTAGGCCAGCGTGGTGGACTATATGGCCTAACCACTCTCAATCGATTCTCTCGATTGTAGAGTAGGCCCGTGCCCTGCAGTGGGACGTTTATGGGCTGATATAGATATAGAGGTCTCTAATGGAGTTTCAAGGATTAATTGTGATTGAATTCGTCCATTTATTATTGAATATTTTCACGACAAAGTGACTGTAATGCACCGTATGGTTAGTGTATCGCAGTCCAGACAGAGTTTCCACTGGCAAGAGATAGTTAACTCGACACAATTATGATGTTTCTCTTGGGAATTATGCTCTCACACTTGCTGAACTGAACGCAACAACATGACGGGTTTTCCATAAATCTTCCACGGTTGAATATCCTAGCGGACATGAATATCACACCAGCAGCTTTTACATCGCGAGTAACCACGGTAATCTCCGTCCTAAGAATTTTATTAACTACGTGTTTTCACCACTTCTTTTGTAAAAACTTACTTCAAGTCCACTAAGCCTTCAAAGAAACGTCGTCGAGCGAAGTTTTTGCGGTTGAAATTCGTCTTCATCTTGATAACTCTTTTTAAGCCGGGAAACATGATTTACAATTGTTAGGCTTTCTTTTGGCCAGATAAAAAGGCTCGGAGTGGTCATTTGTTCGGAAGGCGGTTCACTTGAAGTGGAAACTTTAAATACAAAGAGGATTAGATAAAGCTACCATTTATTGTTGTTGAACAATATTGCTGCTTATAGTCTTTCATATTTTAATATATAACTTAGATTACTGTTAAATGGAAAGAGAAAGGGAAGCAGTAAAAAGGCAAGATGTATTGGGCCTACTTTAATTTCACTCTCCGTACAAAACATAGTAAGGCAGTGGTACCATGATTGTACCGGTCCACTTATACTTTAATTGTAGGTCGAAATAACTACGTGTTCTGCTATTTTATCGAGAAAACACTCTCAGGATGTAACTTTGAATAGACTGAAGCAAGCACGGTCGACGACAAAAACGCCTCCAATCTTTGATACCGTTGAATGCTATTCAATAAAAGTAGCAGTCTTTAAACAGATTCCCGTCCAAATGGAATGGTTACGGCTCGAATAAAATCCAGCCAACAACTTATAGTGGCCTCGAGGTGATAGTCCGAAAATTCTTCACAAAATAAATTATTGAACCACTGGGCCTTATTATGAGTAAATTCATGTTCTAATAGAGGTACATCGCAAAACTTTTTCCTAATAAAATTACATTTTAAGTACATCATGAATTGTCTATCGATAGTCTCTGTAAACAACACTGCTACCGATTTATTTACCAATTTCCTCTTAATTCGCCCCAAAACCCGTCTCCATAAAGATAAAGGTGTACATATTAATGCAAGAATTCAGAGATAAGTGCCGGGCAATCTCAAAGACCGTTATTAGATACCTACCAACTCCCGAACCAAACGGTCTCCCGCAAGAGCGGTTAATGGCACAAATGGAAAAAGTTTTTCTCTTACGACTTAATAGAAAAGGCTCTGCGGAATGGCCGTGCTTTGTTTCCTGTACAAATTGTTTTTTTTCTCTCTACTTCTCTTATTTGAATGAATTAAGGATGCGCGCCGCTTGTGTGGTTTGTATTACTTCCCTTACATAGAGATAATTGGATGATAGATTTACTAGTTTCGTATTCTATTCTAAAGCAACCCTTCTGCATTCTTCAAATTATTCATTATTACTTTAAGTACATAAGGTTATAGATTAATTATATTTTGTGCATAGACTAGTCTAGACTGAGCATATGGAGACCATCCATAACGTTAAAGACACCGCTTCATGTCTTTTCTATTTAGTAAATGTCAACAATTAGATCTGAAACTGCTTTTAATCAAAACTCAAACTCAATCGCTCTCTATACAATTCACTTCAGCACAGTGTTATACGAAAATTCATTCTAACAACGTCAAAGCGCCTGCAAAAATAATACGCGCAAAGTGACATGCGTGTAACATCTCTAGCAGCGTCATAGGAAAAACAATTAGGAGCTAATCCAGATGAGCGTAGCATAAAAATTAACTATATAGAAAATAATCTTACATAACGCCAGGCCTAATAGTCCTAATATCCCACTTTTATAAGCAATAATGGCTTAACGGGTATCCTTCCAGCGGCTATCCAACTTTAATATTGGGTTGAATTGGCTATAATTAAACAGCGGGAGTTATAGCGCATTTATTTCAGCTGACTTAGACGAGATTAGTTCAAGAAAATTGAAGGTTACGACCGAAAACCATAAGGAAGAACTAAAATCAAGTATGTGTCGCTAAGCAATCTATTTTTTATCATTTGTGAATGTAGAGGCTTAGTTTGTTTTGATGTCAAATATGAGTTACGAAACTGTTTAATGGTATTTGAAAGTACACGTTATCCATTAAACTATGTACATAAATTAATCGCATTAGAAAACAACTTTTGATTACTTCAATTTGAGACTTACGGCCTGTCTCTCCAAGGGCCATAATATTATGGTTATGTCGACCGTCACGATATCATAAAAAAATATTTTATATGAGACAGCTTATGGGCTGCTATCATGCCCAAATGACAAGACCCGGTCTTAAAATAATAATTATTAGCTACAATAAAAAGTTTTAGTGCCACAGACGTCCGCCACTTCGGCACATTTCACAAAACTCGTCCAGATGGCGTTGGAGTGCGAAACACAAGCTTTCTGTAGTCTGTACCGCTATCCGAAAATAACACAATTTCACCAAACTTATATTCCACGTTTATTTAATTTCGCGGATGTTGCCGGTTGAATTAATTTTATACTGTTATTCATTATTCTTAATGTCGGTGTTAATTGAGAGATATTGAAATTTAAATTTTCAGGAAAATTTATGTTTTTTGTTGCGATGATTTGTGTTGTATTTTAAGGACAGTCATGCGACTGTGGGAAAACGCTTAGTATTACATCATGTAGACTCATTAAAATCTATACGATTGAAAACATAGATCATAAATCTTCACAGATTTTTATATCCATTTATTTTGAGCACCTATGTTTACACATAAAATATTTATCGTACAAGCATCGAACCTACAACATTTAATGCAGAAAATCAGTTTCTGTTCATAGCATCAATTAAAACAATACACAAAATACTTCTCAGTTGATATGTAAAGAATGCTTGCATATGAAACAAAACATCCTATAGTTTAAAACCTGTGGAAAACTGACGCTCTCACAAAATTAAACAATCAGAATCAAATAACAGTCACAAAAGCCTGAGGAAGCCTTAACCAAATTAACATAATACTTTATTTGTAAACGACAATAGTTATTACAGTAACAATAAACCGTGGCGGTTCTCATTTCACATTCCGCTAACTCTGCCTGTAACGACGCTTCGTGCCAGGCCTTTTAATGCTTTAATTAGTTCTCCTCCTTCGCAAGTTCCTTACGAATCTCTGTCTCCTTTCTTTAGCTGTTTTTACTTCATTATAATCGTTCGATATCGGGTATTCTAACTGACTATCTGTTGAATTTAAATCAGCAGACAAACTATGCACAGAAGTAGTTGTAGTTGCTAATGGGTAAGATTCGCTCGTTGGTTCAGAAATTGTTATTTCAACTGCGTTTGTCGATTTTTCATAAATCTCATTTGATAATTCATCTGCTATCACAATACTATTAGTAAGTTTCCTTAAAATCTCCATGCTCGTGTTATTTCGACTCTCAATTTTCTTAGATAGTGTAGCTATAAATTCGTTAAATATATTCGTGTAATTAATAGCGTCTATATATTTGTTCTTGTCTAAATTTTCTTCTGTAGCATTAATCAGTAAAATGTTTGTTTCATTAAAAGGTTCGGTAAATGTTTCAATCGAAATAGTTTTGTTTGTCTCGTCAATCTTCGAGTTGTTTGTTACACTGCTCGTTACAAAATTGCTTTCAATCATATTTTCTATCAAGTTTTCCAATGAAAATGTTAAATTTGATGAATCTTTTGATAAGTTTGAGCCGATATTGTGTTTGTTTTCGCCGACATTGGTCAAATCTCGCTTGAAATACCTGAGAGGGTATGTAACGATATCTTTCACTGGCATTACTGATATGAAGAATTTCTGCTGTTGGACCGGGACCGGGGCAGGTTTTATTTCTCTAAAATCCGGTAACATTGTGAAGCCATTCAATTTGCTGTGTTTGGTTTGCGGCCACCTGGTGTGAGAGACATCGACGCTACTTCTCAAAACGTCCGATTTTGTGTTTTTAACTTGTTCGCGCAAGTTGTATCTCAGCTCGACTTTTGGCATTTTCTTGTATTGGAACAGCAATTTGTATTTATCTTTAAAAAGATCCGGACGTAAGTTCCTTTCCTTAACAGGTATTGCTTGTGGAGCTTCGGTTTTTGCGACTGAAATAATAAAGGTTTTGAAAATATTAAATCGGATAAAATGCCTAATTCTGAAATCAAATAAAAACGATTTTTAATATAAAAGTCAGGAATATTGGATCAATATGAAATGCGAGGTTTCAATGTTCAGTAAAGAAAATGAAATTCATGCCATTTTAATTTAAAATAAAGCAACATTTTGCTTCGTTCCTAGAAATATAAAAGGCAGAAACAACAAAAGTCATTCGTCTCGGAAGAGACTTAACCCTCGATTTGCGAGCTAATTAAAGAAACTACTTCCCAAGCTACGAATACAATGTAAATAAAAAATACAAACAGAATTTATTTTGTTCTACAAAGTTATTTTAATTTTCTTAACTTGGAACCATTGGCTTCACTTCAGCTCTTAACCGGTTTGTTTTGAAAGTAATTTGCACGGAAAAAGGTCGTTTTGTATTCCTATTCAAGTTTACGTTTGGTCCAATGATTTAAAATCAAGATATTTAAAACCATATTTTACATTCACCCGTAAAGTATACAGAAATTCTGATAATGATAGCCAGGGTTGCTATGAAAATCTTAGAGAAAACAATTTTATTTAGCTATATTATATAATATGATTAGTCAAAATAGATTTTTATCAATTGTTACGTGTATCAGTTATCACATTTATAAGGATGCCTTTCCAGTGTCCACCATTTGAGCTTCTAACATCACACTTATATTTAACTAAACAAAACTTACCAGAACCACTATCAAAGCCAGGAGTGAACAAATCTTTAGTGCCCTCATTATTCTGATCGATGAGGAATATCGAGGACTGTGCATTCTCTATCAAAGACACGGGTCGTTCAAACTCTCTCTTGTCACTTCGTTTGAGGCAGCCATTAGGGTAGCAGTAGGTCGCCTGGTTGACACACATCTGGACGCACACACACACAGGCGGAGAGCTCTGGAACTCCGTGAAGATCATGTTGAAGAAACGCTCCACCAAGGCACTCTTGGTGGTGGTGTCGCATGGAGATTTAATGGGCTTTCTGTTTACTGGCAGGTATTGGGTCTGGATGTCTGCAATTAAGTCTTTTGTTGAATATTTGTGCATGTTGCAAAATTTCACATTTTTAAAATATTGAGAAGGCATGATAATATTTATTAAAACCATATAAAGAGCTTGATGTCTGCAGTTTCAGCAACATGCCATGCCAGCCATGTTTCAGAAAGGTTTGACTAAAAATTTTACAACTGCCTTGCATCAACTCTCACAAGATAAGGCTTTTAAGCCTATTAGCTCTGATGCATTTAGCAGATACATTGCTCAGTTGATATGAAAAACTCTCGTTCTTCGGTTGTTTTCTTCACTATATTCCCTTTGGCCGGTTAACCATTCGTTACTAATATAAAAAATACTTACACTTAAAACAGCACAAAATGTGTACCAGCAGTACTTTCATGCTTCTAATGCAATTGTTTGATAATTTGCAGCGTGCTTGCCCAAGCGGCTCTGCCAGGGTCCATTAGCGACTGATAGCTCACGTTACAAACAATGCTAACACGCCGTATCCTGTTTCTGAATGCGAAGTACATTCAACTGTCTGTTTTTGTAAATAATCGGTGGGAAATTCTTTGCCCAGGATGTTGGTGAATATTTAAGTGGAAAAAGTGTTGATAATTTAAAATCATGGAATATTGGATTACAGCGCATCTAGTGGCCGATGAAATGGATAATCTATAGACTATAAATTAGGGCAAAATCGGCCTTCTCCCTTGCCCTATGTTATCAAGTATGCGCAGTTGTGGGAGACTGAACTGGCAGAAATGACCCTCCACAGCCTTGGCGAGCTAACAAAAAGCACGGCTCCCAGAGCGGTAGATCTGGAGTCGCTCAACAATATTGCGGATGTGCTCCATCTTGGCCATAGCTATAACTCTTTTCTTGGATCTAGACTACCTCGACTAATATCCTACCACCAACTGGTCTCTGGTTATGTCATGCACAGACCGATACACAACAGCAAAGCTGGTTCTTCACTTTTCTGTAAGTCATTGGTCCCATACCGGTCGACCTGACACCTTTGTACTATAGTGTATCAGGATTTTAGAAAGCGGTAAATGTACATGAATATGCCCATCTATTCATATTGACAACAAACACGACCATATCAATTCTGTTTGTTATTTGAAAATAATTCGTTACTTATAAAGACTGATTGTTTTATCCTTTCCGAATAGCGCTCGTTTCCAAACGCATGGAATTTACTACGCTACCCTTTGGGAGTTCATGACGGATTGTTATAAAATGTATCTCGTATAATAAAGTACCCACATTGTTGTTAGAAACTCAGCTATCAGTTTACTGAATACTGTGAAGTTATAGAACAATTTTGAGTTCCGCTGATAAATAATAGATCTTAAACGAAGAGCTGGTAATTGGTTTTACATCTACCCAGACAGCGACCACCGCACACAATCCGGAAAATTCGTCTTAGCATGCAAGTGTACCGGATTTCGGTAATTCTACAGCTTTTGAACATTCGGTATCTTGCAGGCCTACATAATTTTGTCGTGCCGTATAAATAGATTATTTTATCAGTGAAATATAATTGTGCAGGACGACTGCACATAACTATAGTCTTAAGTGTCTTTATTATGTACTGTATTATATAAAACTTATTGTAAATAATCTTATTGGAAATTGTGTATTGTGTTCTTATAAGACTAAAAGAATTAACAAATAAAGGCTGCGATTATAATAAAATAGGTATAATATATATGTTAGAGATTACACAAGTTTGATCCACGCAGGATGAATGCCATACGCATTAATGTTACTTATTTTATTAGAATTGCAACACAGTCCGACATGATTGAAGTCTTGTAAGTTATCGGTTGCCTATGGTAACGCTGAATGGTCTGTCAGTAGAGTCTGTGATCGGTTTAACAATATTTAATTGTTTCTATTGTAATCTTGCCCGGAACAGCGCCAAACGTGCGCACTGACTGATTAATAAGAATCATCATGTCGGACGGCAACTACGGCCATATAAATCGCAATCTGTATGATTCTCCGACATATAGGTATAAATTAATTGAACTGTCAGAATTGTATTAGAATAAGTGTTAACCAGTATTAT
Organism: Deilephila elpenor; assembly: GCA_949752805.1. NCBI lineage: Eukaryota > Metazoa > Arthropoda > Insecta > Lepidoptera > Sphingidae > Deilephila > Deilephila elpenor. The sequence goes on along the minus strand of OX457097.1, from coordinate 14,165,203 downwards.
GTACAGTTATGTAAAATGTCGAACAATATTTATAGTAAATAAGCGAACACATGGGGTAACGCCCCGCGCGCCCGCGGACCGAGCTACCGCCCCGCGCGCCGACGCAGCGACGCATCGAACCAAGGCGTCCTATTGGACGAACGCGTCGCCGTCGCGCGCGGACCCGGCACCGGGGATTAAGCCCGAACTAGCAATAAAGATAGCAGCCCCGGGCCGGGTAAAATCAGTTCGGTTCGGATCTCTCCAAGCGCACAAGAAACCTCAAGAAGTCAAGAAACCTCAAGAAACAGCAAATAGTCAGCAAGTAGTCAGCAAGTAAGAAGTGATCGTGTCAACGTTGGACCGCTGCTACTCCGTGACGTCATCGTCGTGTCGTCACTCGCCGTGCTGCCGCCAGTCAATTAGATCGTCTTTTGTACTTTTCAGTACGAAATAAATTGTTTCTTCCGAATCATAATCACTGGTATTATTTCCGCACACACCCAGCACGTATCCTGATCTACATTAAATTGTACGGGATTGTTCGAAGGCGGTCCCGTACATTCTGGTCCTTCAGTTCGCCGGATACGTGTGTGGAATAATGCCAGTGACAAGATCGGTGGGAAGGCACACCGCCTCGGCTTCGGCCTCGGCGTCTGCCACGGTGACATCCGCCACTGCCACGACGGACGTGACCGGTGCCTCGCGCACCGCTACGACCGTCACCGGCACTGATGAAACCGCTACCACCTCGGTCACAGATCAGTCAAAACAACCCGCCGCGGTCGAACCTCTGGTGACGGAACCCGCCACCTCCGCCGGGATTGAAGACCAAGAAAAGAACAAATCGCGGACGGCGTCAAGAAGCAAGAAGACCTCAAAGTCACGCCGTCTCGCCGCCGCCCGAGCCGAACTCGCTCGACTCAAGGTCGAGCTCGCCGCCGCTCGAGTCCAGGAAATCGAAGAGGACTCCAGCTCTGAAGACGATAGCGCAACCGTCACAGAAGTTGAACAGGAACTCCGTGTCCGCACATGGCTGCGGAATAGTCAACTTCTAGCCATCGACAGCGAGCCGCATCAGGCGACGCCGCCGCGCGCCGATGCCGCCGCGCTCGCACCGGCGGGAGTCACTGCCGCACACCCGCCGCGCCCGACGTCGGTTGAAGAGGGCGCACCCGCGCCTCTTCTCGACCTGCAAGCGCCTCCGCCAGAGACCACTGCCGAGTCCTGGGGACCGAACTCCGGCGCTGCACACCCGCCGCCAGCGGCCACTGCCGCGCCCTGGCAGGCGAACCCCGACGTCACGCACCCGCTGCCGACCGCCGCCGCCGCTACCGCGGCCTGGCAGCCGAACACTCAAGATCAACAGCAGCCGCCGCCCGCCCTCGCCGCCTGGTTCACCGAGCAAGCAGCGCGCGCCCCTCCGCCAGCGACCACTGCCGCGTCCTGGCGACCGAACTCCGGGGTTGCGCAGCCGCCGCCGCTCGTCGCCGCGTGGTTGCGTGGCAATGAAGCGCCACCGCAAACCGCGCCATGGGGCTCGGCCGCAGCCGCTACCTCCGACGGCCTCACAGCTGCCGCAGCCGCCAACGCATCGTGGCAACAAGGCCACGCCGCACCGCCGCCGCAGCTGCCGCCGCCGCCGAACAGAACAGAACCTGCCGCCGCTCCGCTCGCACCGGATGGACAAGTCGCCGTGCCGCAGCGGAAGACGGAGATGCAGCAACTGGCTGCAGCCATAACGAACGCCGTGCAAGCCGCACAAGTGAAACAAACGAGGTATGTCGAGTTACCATTCTTTAACGGTGATCATCAAGAGTGGCTTACGTTCCGCGCCTCGTATGAAGAATCCGCGCATAACTTCACGAACCTAGAGAACATGTCCCGCCTGCGCCGGAGCCTGCGCGGGACAGCCAGAGAGGCAGTGCAAGGCCTCCTGATAACGAACGCGGATCCAGACAGTGTTATGCGCACATTAGAAATACGTTTCGGCCGACCGGAGTCCATCGCGGCGGCCGAAATTGAGCGGCTCAGAATACTACCACGCCTCGCCGAAGCCCCGCGGGACGTGTGCACCTTCGCCACAAAAATCAGTAACGCGGTAAACACACTGCGAGCATTAAGGTGCATTTATTACATGTATAACCCGGAGACCGCACGCGCCGTAATAGAAAAATTAACTCCAACACTGAGGCACAAATGGTACGAGTTCGCCGCCGTTCAACCAAGAGAGGAACCGGACCTCTGAAAATTGGAACGCTTCCTCCAAAAAGAAGCGCAAATCTGCAGCCCATTTGCAACGGCACAAGCGATCACAAGCGAACGGTTCCGAGCGCCTCGACCGGAACCAAAGACCCGACAAAAGGTGTTCACTACGGAAGTCACCCACAGGCCGAATTTTGCGTGCGTCCTATGTCGCAAGGAAGGACACGCAGTAACCGAGTGCGCGCGATTTAAGCAAGCAAGCATCGACGAACGGTGGGACACAGCGAAGAGAAATAAACTATGTTTCCGATGCTTACGGCGCCGCACACAGCAACACAGTTGCAAAACGAAGAGATGCGATATTGACGGGTGCGAACACCTGCACCACCAGCTGCTGCACTCAACAAGGGGCGCACCACGCAAAACTGAAGAGGAGCGAGAACAAGTGAACTCCGCGTGGAACTCTTCAGTGTCATATCTGAAAATAGCGCCAGTACGAGTTTCGGGACCGGCGGGAGTCCACGAGACGTACGCACTGCTCGATGACGGGTCTACCGTAACCCTCATCGATGAAGCACTCGCAGACACGATAGGCGCCGACGGACCGGATGACCCGCTTCGTATCAGTACATACGACGGGCACACCACGGAGAACAAAACGTCGCGCCATGTAAGGATAAGGATCCAGGGGCAAGGTCGTCACACCCAACAAATACACGCCCGGACTGTTCCTGACCTGCGCCTGGCGGCGCAACGAATCTCTGAGGAAGCGATTGGTGACTGCCCGCACCTCAAAGATGTACTCCACACCGTCACCACGAGCCAGGTGGTACCAAAAATCCTTATCGGACAAGACAACTGGCACCTCCTGATCGCCACGAAGACGCGATCAGGGAGAAGAGACCAACCAGTGGCATCGCTCACGCCACTGGGATGGGTGGTGCATGGCAGCAGAACTCGAAGCCTCGGACACCACGTGAACTTTGTCGGCCACACCGCCGCGGATGACGAGATAGAAAAAATTGTGCGAGAATTCATCACGGCCGACAATACGTATGTGTCACCAAAGCGCCCGGAAAACGACCCCGAACAGAAAGCCCTCCAAATACTGGAGGCCAACACGGTCCAGCTACCCGAGGGAGGGTACCAAACGGCGTTATTATGGAAATCGGAGGAGGCGTCGCTCCCCGATAATTACGAAAATACGCTCCGTCGACTTTACGGAGTCGAGAAGAAAATTGACAAAAATCCTGCATTAAAAAGCAAGTATAACGCCGAGATGAACAAACTGATCTCCAAGGGCTACGCAGAGCCAGCACCGACTACAAAAACGCCAGGAAGAACCTGGTACCTGCCTCATTTCGGCGTCGTCAACGCACTGAAACCGGAGAAATTAAGAGTCGTCCACGATGCAGCCGCCAAGACCAGAGGCGTGTCACTAAACGACATGCTCCTGACCGGACCCGACCTCCTGCAACCGCTCCCGGGAGTGCTGATGCGCTTCCGCGAACGTAGGATCGCCGTCACTGCAGACATCGCGGAAATGTTTATGCGGGTCCAATTACGAGAACAAGACAGGGACGCTCTCAGGTACCTGTGGCGAGGGGATCGCCGAGACGACGCACCACCGGAGGAATTCAGGATGAAGTCGCTGATATTCGGAGCGTCGTGCTCGCCCGCCACCGCTATCTACACGATGAATAAGAACGCACGAAACCACGAACATCGGTACCCGGAAGCGGCAGCGGCCATTATAAGGAAGCACTATATGGACGACTACTTAGACAGCTTCGACGACATGGAACGAGCCGCGACCATAGTCAACCAAATACAGGAAATACACAGCGCGGCGAATTTCCACTTGAGAAAATGGAAGTCCAATTCACCTGAGCTTCTGGAAAGGATAGGCGAGGAAACAGAAAATGCATCAGTAAGTTTTGAAGGCAAATCGGCGGAAAAGGTACTCGGTTTGACGTGGGAACCACAGGCGGACGCGTTCCAATTCAACCTGGACGCGACCCGCATCCCGCCGAGCTTACTCGAAAGACCGCCGACAAAACGAGAAGCGCTGAAAATAATAATGTCCATATTTGACCCACTCGGACTCATTACTCCCGTGACAATCGAAGCAAAACAACTTTTACAGGAAGTATGGCGAAACGGAATCCAGTGGGACGAACAACTTAAAGGGAACCTGGCAGAACATTGGCAAAAATGGATCATCTTATTGCGTAAAACTAACCAAATAACCATCCCTCGTCTATATCCTAATTACAGCACAGCCGAACGCCTTGAACTACACGTCTTCTGCGACGCGAGCGAGAGGGCGTATGCGACCGCGCTATATTGGCGCGCAGTCGACCGACACGGAGGCGTGTCCACCACACTGGCGGCCGCCAAGGCGAAGGTGGCGCCACTGAAATTATTATCCATCCCGCGCCTCGAACTACAGGCAGCCTTGCTCGGCGCGAGGATGGCGGCAGCAGTGAAAAAAGAACACTGCAGAACTCCCGACGCGACTACGTACTGGACGGACAGTCGAACCGCGCTCACGTGGATAAGGACCGGCGCGAGGTCCTATAAGTCATACGTCGCACATCGAATAGCGGCGATTGAAGAAATCACACAAACGACAGAATGGCGTTGGGTACCGACCCGATGGAACGTCGCGGACGATGCCACCCGCGACGCCCCAGAAGATTTCAACAACGAACACAGGTGGTTCCAGGGCCCGGAATTCCTGCGGCAGGATCCGGTGACATGGCCGTCAGAAGAATCTACCACACCACCGACATCGGGTGAAGAGCGCGTGCACAATTTGCGCCGTGTGGAGCGCAACAGTGTACTGCCCGAAGCCACACGCTTTTCAAATTGGACCCGATATTTGAGGGCCACTGCAAGAGTCTTGCAAGCAGTGGTCGTGTTTAAAAATCTCATTACAGAAGTCGAACTTACACTTAATAGTCGTCCGCTAACATATGTTTCAGTAGATCCCGCCGATCCTGAGTCTCTGACGCCTAGCCACTTCCTGCTAGGCGGTCAGGGACACTCTGCTGCCACAAGCCTGCCAGCGGACCACAGCACGAGCCCGTACGCCAGCCTGTGTGCGACGCAGGCCCTCGCCGACGCCTTTTGGGCGCGTTGGCTGAAAGAATATCTGCCCGAACTTCGCAACCGGCGGGAGCCCCATGGACGGGGCTTAGAACTCCAAGTCGGCGACCTGGTCAGGATCGTCGACAAGAACCTCCCGAGGAACACCTGGGTGCGTGGGCGCATCAGCGCCACCTACCCGGGACCGGACAGCGTCGTGCGGACCGTCGACGTCGCCACGAAGGGCGGCGTGCTGCGACGGCCAGCTAAGAAGATCATCCTCCTTCACCGAAGCGAAGAGGAGCAGTCGCCCTGCACCCAATGAAGATGCACCGTCGTCGCGACACGATGCACGGCGGGAGAAATGTGCAGGACGACTGCACATAACTATAGTCTTAAGTGTCTTTATTATGTACTGTATTATATAAAACTTATTGTAAATAATCTTATTGGAAATTGTGTATTGTGTTCTTATAAGACTAAAAGAATTAACAAATAAAGGCTGCGATTATAATAAAATAGGTATAATATATAGGTATAAATTAATTGAACTGTCAGAATTGTATTAGAATAAGTGTTAACCAGTATTATGTACAGTTATGTAAAATGTCGAACAATATTTATAGTAAATAAGCGAACACATGGGGTAACGCCCCGCGCGCCCGCGGACCGAGCTACCGCCCCGCGCGCCGACGCAGCGACGCATCGAACCAAGGCGTCCTATTGGACGAACGCGTCGCCGTCGCGCGCGGACCCGGCACCGGGGATTAAGCCCGAACTAGCAATAAAGATAGCAGCCCCGGGCCGGGTAAAATCAACGAGTGCTTCCCGGTTTCTCTGTGCGTCTGGTCACGTTCGTCGCTCCGTCCGTTGGTCGCAAATTTTTGTTACCAACGGTCGTCGAGTGTGCTCGTGACTCCGTCCACATTGTTTTCCGCGTTTGAAGCACTGTTTCGCTTCGCGTTATCTCGGGTGTTTCCGTAGTCTCGGTTCGCCGCGCTGGCCCGCGGAGCGTCGCTCCAACCGCTAGCGTCCTAACGGTTGTCGAGTGTGCCCGCGGTAACGCGTAATTGTTTTAACGCGAGTTTTTATAGCCCGCGCTACTTTCTGCGCACCGGGCGCATACGAATCGCGCGCGTCGGTCGTTTTTGCTGGCCCGCGGACCCTAGCTGGCCCGCGGACCCCGCGCTCCAACCGCCGCGTATCGTGCCGCCCGCTTAGTGACGCTCCGATAATTAACACCCGTTAATTATTGTCGAGCGAAACTATTTTCGCGCCGAAAGTTCAGTGTTAACTGTGAATTCTTGTGTGTTGCAGGTGCAGCCAGTCTACGCTTTGGGAGTCAAGGTAAGCGTGCCCCCGGACCTCCCATCAAGCGTTCCGACGCTTGACGGAGGTCCGTGGTGGTCTGCGGCGGTCCGCAGCGGGACCGCCCGCGTCTTGACTCGGGGATGAGCGCCTCGCGAGAGCGCTCGCCCCTCGGCCCCTGCCGCGATGCCTCCACGGATCGCGAGCGGGGCCGCACGACCGCGTCGGTGCTCCACCACGCCACCGGTGGTTCGCACCCCCGGCCCGGGTACCATACCCACCCCAACGGCCCCTCTCGGGGCCATCGCGAAAGTGCCGTCCAGGTCAGACTGGACGTCAAAAGTGGCCTCAGGTCATACCTGAGCCAAACCAACGGCCCCTCTCGGGGCCACCCTCAACCGCCGACCATATCTGGCGAGTCGGCGGTCTCCTCCGGCCCACAGTGGCCTAAAAACGGCCCCTCTCGGGGCCAATCGTCATCGTCGCCGTCATCATTAATAGACGGCGATACTGAAATTTTGCGGCCGACCTGTTCACAGCATCCGGCCGCCACCGCTGCACCCGCCGCCACCAGCCGCACCACGACGCCTTCCCAGCCCGAGCCCATGGACGTCGCAGCCTCCCCTGCGACCAGGCGCCCGCGCAGCCCGGAAGAAAGCGACGCGCACCTCTCCGCATCGGAGGCGACTCCTGCGCCTCGATCGTTCGCCGAGACCTCCAAGCGGGTAAAGCTGTCGGCCGACAGCACCCCGAGCACCGCGGCCTCCAAGGTACCACCACCACCAAAGGGTAAGCCCTTAAGATATCCCCCGCTAATAGTTGAGAGCCTGCCCAATTGGACGCTTCACGTCCGGGCAATCAAGGCGAAGTTAGGCTTCGCTCCGAACGCACATGTGTTCGGCGGGAAGGGATTTAAATTCCTTCCCAAGAGCGAAGTAGAGTACCGCACGGTGCAGCGGTACCTCGGAGAGCTGGAGCGGACTGAGAGAATCTCATGGTTCTCTTACTCGCTCCCCTCCGAGAGGAGTGTTAAGGTAGCGATCCGTGGCCTGCCTGCGGACACGGACGTCACCTTAATACAATCAGAGCTGGAGTCCTTAGGATTCCAGCCTGAGTACATCCGCCCCATTAAGGCCAGACAGGGTAGGTCAGGATGCGTATTCCTGGCCATCCTAAAGAAATCTTTGAATCTCTCGGAGATTTATAATGTCAGGGAATTGTTGGCTCTTCCCAACATTAAGGTAGAATCGTGGCGAGGTAAAAAAGGCCCCGCCCAGTGTCATAGGTGCCAACTTTTTAGGCACTCCAGCCACAACTGTCACCGCACTCTCGCATGTGTGAGGTGCGGTGAGCAGCACACGGCTCGCGATTGCCCGCGACCACGCGAGGAGCCGGCCACGTGCGCTAATTGCGGTGGCCCGCACCCCGCGAACCACACTGCTTGCCCGATATTCCGGAGGGAGGCCCGGAATAAAAAGGCAGGCACAGTGGCACTGACCCCACGGCACAACATTGTTGAGGCCGATAGCGACTCGCCAAACCTGATGGCGGCCGCCAACAATCCGCCGTTCGGGTCCGGTCACGGCGGCAAACGCAAGAAACGCGGCGGGAAGAAGAAGAGGAAAGGCCAATCCGCCCCCTCTCCTCCTTCAACCGCGACCCACCCGCGCACACCCGTGGCGGAGTCTGCTGGCTCGGGCAAATCCACCCGAGCCGCCGCCTCCGCCCCGCGACCCGCTTCTAAGCCCGTCGCTGCCAAGCCAGCACCATCCACTGGCAAGGCGGCAACGGGAAGGAAGCCAGATCTCTCCGTAGGATCGACCATGTCGAACGAGGGATCAATGGACCTCAGCGCCTTCCTGCAGATGATGCACAAGGTGTTGGCGGCCCATAAGAAAGGGGAGGACATCACTCCCCTTCTAATGTCCTCTTTTCTCACCCACTTCGGGTGAGAGGGCCCTGAGGGTCCTGCACTGGAATGCGGATGGCCTTCGAAAGAAGACCAACCGCCTTCGAGTGCTACTTCGCTACCAGGATATTGACGTAGCCCTTATTAACGAAACCCACTTGCGTGCCGCAGACAATTGCAAGCTACCCGGTTACTTCGTATACCGTCAGGACGAACTCTCGCCGCAGAACCAGCCCTACCGCGGGTTGGCAATAGCAGTCAAGAGGAGGATCTTACACCAGCGTTTGCCGCCGCAGCAGCTCAGATCCATGTACGGCCTGGGGGTTGAGGTTTGTGCCGCCGGCAATCCGGTGCGCCTGTTCGCGGCATATAGGCCGCCCACAGGCGCACGCTTCGAGGTGTCCGATATCCACACATTGTTGGATCCGGCACATCCGACGCTGATTGCCGGGGACATGAACGCCATCCACCCGGCCTGGGATATGGCTGCCGTTAAAGCAAACACGGCTGGAAGGATTCTCTTCGACGACTCACAGTCCGAGGGATATCATGTCGAGGGACCTGACGCGCCCACGCACTACCCATACAACGGGACGCGGGCGTCGCATGTCCTAGACATCATCATCCACCGCGACCTTCCAGCCCAACCCGCTCAGGAGGTTCTGAACGACCATCTACAGTCTGATCACCAGCCTGTGTTGGTCGTGTTGCCGGCCCAACCGGCGAGGGTGAATCCGCCCGCGCCGCGCTTCCTGATCAACTGGCAGACATTTGCAGAAATGTTGAACACCAACACACCGACTCGGCCCGTCACCACTGCTGCAGACGTTGACGGTCTCGCCGACGACCTCATCTCGAGGATCCAAGACGCCCTCGAGGCATCGAAGATACCTCAGTCAGCCGCGGGTAGGAAACCGGACCTCCCTCGCAACGTGCGGGATCTCATTGTGGAGAAACGGAGGCTCCGCGTTCTGTGGCAACACACTCGGTGCCCGCGTCTGAAAACAAAGCTCAACCGTCTGTCAGACAGGGTGAAGGCCGAAATCGAGGCGTTCAACGCTGACAGCTGGACTAGTCTCCTGGACACCGTGGTGGGCGATTGGCCCGCCCTCCATCGTCTGTGTCGTAGGATGACTAACACTCCAGAACCAGTCCGACCACTTCTGCACGCCGATGGTACGGTTAGGTATAGACCCGAAGATCGCGCAGAGATCTTCGCCGAACACCTCGAACGCCAATTTCAACTCAACCCCACGTCGCATCCCGGTCACGAGACCGAAGTAGGTAGGTACCTAGAGGAGTACTTTGCGGAGCCAATACCGCCCGCGGAGGATCCTCTCTTCTTCTCGCCTAGGCAGGTGCGGGACATGATCTCCCGGACCAAGCCTAGGAAGGCTCCGGGCGCGGACGGCATTCCGAATAGCGCGCTTCGACATCTACCACACAAGACCGTGGTGGCGTTGACGCGCCTATTCAATGGCGTCTTGCGCACGGGGCATTTCCCGCAACGGTGGAAATCCGGGAGAGTCATCATGATTCCCAAACCTAAAAAGAACCCCCTACGACCCGATAGTTATAGGCCAATTACTTTGCTCCCGAACACCTCCAAAGTGTTCGAGAAACTTTTACTTTCATACCTCGCGCCAATCTTGACTCCTCGGCAGGAACAATACGGGTTCCGTGCCGACCACTCTACCACTCTCCAGTTGACCAGGGTACTGCACTACCTCACGGTGGCCAAAAATAAGCGTGAGAACACTGTCGCAGTATTCCTGGACATGGAGAAGGCGTTCGACAGAGTCTGGCATGACGGCCTTGTTTACAAGGTCGCCCTGTCAGACTCATCCCGGCGAGTCTGCAAGGTGATCAGATCGTTCCTCACGGATAGGTGCTTTCACGTCATGGTTGAAGGCAATTTCTCCCGCGACCGGCCCATAGCCGCTGGAGTCCCGCAAGGGAGCTGCCTCTCTCCAACGCTATATGCGCTCTACACTGACGACATACCTGTCAGGCATGACGTCAAGCTGGCGCTATACGCGGATGATATCGCGCTGTTTTCAGCGTCGATATCGGAGAAGGGCGCTGCAGCCAAAATACAGCGTAACCTTGACGACCTCCCCGCCTGGCTTTCCAAATGGAAACTAGCGGTGAACGTCGGCAAGACGCAGGCCCTCCTACTCAGGAGGCCGAAAATGAGAGCTAAGGGCGGTAAAACCGTCAAACCGCTAAACATGTTAGGTCAGGACATCCCCTGGGGTACTCGGGCTAAATATCTTGGGGTCACTGTTGACTGAGCCCTCCGCATGGCGAGGCATGCGAGGGGAGCTGTCAATAGTGGCAAAGTTTCCAACGCGAAACTGCGGCCAATACTCGCGTCGAACCTCCCTCTGAACGTGAAGCTGGGCGTGTACAAAACGTACATCCGCCCACGCATCACGTACGCGGCGGCCTCCTGGTACGCGCTCATCAGCCCGTCCCAGAAGGACGCACTGCGGAGGGTCCAATCGGTGGCCCTCCGCAGAATCGTGGACGCCCCTCACGGTGTCAGGAATTCCACAATCGAGAGAGACCTACGCATCAAGTCTGTGGACGACTTTATCCGTCGTCTCACAAAGTCCATGTTCGCGCGTGCGGACGCCTCGGAATGGAGTCACCTCCAGAACTTGGCCCCACATCACGCGCGACCACCGGACGGCCGGGCGCTCCCCCGCGAGCTCCTCACGGAAGTGAATTCCGGAACTGTGGTTCCTGACCCACCAACACAACGACGTGACTGAGACGCACTGGACGCATGGTGAGAACCGAGCGGGCGGCTGACGCCCGCCCGGTTAGCGAGCAAGGTCAAGCATAGGTGTTGCTGAAAGTTTGTTGCGCCGCTTCTTCTACTCAGCCATAACACATTCCGAAGCGGTGGTAGGGTTAGGGAATTTCCGACCTCGCTCGCGCCTCACTATGGACCCGTGCCCCTCCAGTCACACGTTGCCTCCCCCGCCAGCCGGTCCCCTCGTCCCAAATTACGGACGGGAGGGCCGATTGCGGGAACTCCCCGGTATAAGGATCTCGCTCCGAGCGAGATCGACATGTGCACATGAAGCCACTGAAAGTCCGATCTCGCATCGGACTTTACCAAGGAACGACTCCGTATTTACGGGTCGCTTGGATAGACCACACTCGGAGGTGTTAAGCCTAGGTAGTGTTTCCGCAACGTGGGGCCTCTGCAATCACAGAGGACCCGTGTTTGTGAAGGTCTGAAGGCGGGTAAAATCAGTTCGGTTCGGATCTCTCCAAGCGCACAAGAAACCTCAAGAAGTCAAGAAACCTCAAGAAACAGCAAATAGTCAGCAAGTAGTCAGCAAGTAAGAAGTGATCGTGTCAACGTTGGACCGCTGCTACTCCGTGACGTCATCGTCGTGTCGTCACTCGCCGTGCTGCCGCCAGTCAATTAGATCGTCTTTTGTACTTTTCAGTACGAAATAAATTGTTTCTTCCGAATCATAATCACTGGTATTATTTCCGCACACACCCAGCACGTATCCTGATCTACATTAAATTGTACGGGATTGTTCGAAGGCGGTCCCGTACAATAATCATACCGATGACTAAAACCCCTCGATGACCGTCACATACATTGTGGGCGGACATCCACACTGCGTGTGATTATCGAGGGATTTTTAGTCAGCGGTAAGTGAAGCATCTATCTACAAGGTATGATTACCGTTCACCGATAAATATTATTTTGATTGCAATGCTTTTACTATCAGATGTATAGTTTTTTTAATTGTGATGAATGGCGAGACGAGCATGCCATTCGCCTGATGATAAGCGATACGACCGCTTATGGAGAGTAGCAAAACCGAATAACACTATGAATTACAAAACAATAGTTGGCATTTCACTGCGCTCGTCATCCTGAGACATAAGATTTTGAATCTCATAATGTCCAGTAGTTCCTCTTCTGTAACTGTCTATATAAAAAAAATCGTCTACGAATTTACAGATGTCCCGTTTTGTTCCGTGAACAAACCATTGAGTTATCTTAATTTATCATGAAACTTTGTGAAAAAAATAAGTTAAGGTGGCTAATGACGTGCCCTCGTTTATTTATCTTATCAAAATCACAAGTGATCTTGTTAAGTACCTGCGAGTTTTTTTTAGATTCAGACAGTGTGGCCTATTTTACAAATTTTGTTTTAAAATATCTGCATTAGTCTACATTCATACACGACTCCTTATAAACTGTGAAACTGCTTTCTCTACTATTAATAACAATTATAAAGTTTATTTCTCCTTACCAAATTATGTTAGATTTCTGCTATAGGTAAGTGTAAATGCACTGTTGTGTTCCGGTTTGAAGGACGTTATAGGCACAATAACTACTGAACATAAATAAATACACCCAACAGTCATATACATAGTCTTGATCACTCTTGACCCCACACTAACATCGAGTCTTGTGCCGTGGGTATCAGGAACTACGAGAGACGGTCTCACAAACACCCAGACCCGTAACAATTAATACCTGTGGATCACACAAATATTTTTTTGTGTGATCCACAGGTATTTGTTTCGGTGCAGGATCGAACCCGCGGCCTCTCGATTCACAGGCGACCTCTCTTTTAACAGGCGGCGTCTAACCAACTGCGCCACGGAGGCTGTCAACAACTTTACATCTTATGTCTCAGGATGGCGAGCGTTGCTTTGTAATTCATGGTGTTGTTTGGTTTTCTACTGTCTATGAGCGGTCGTATCGCTTACCATCAGGCGAATGGCAAGCTCTTAATTCATCGAAAAAAAATACACTTAATTTCAAAAATTCATAGAAATTGTGTGATTAGCGTCAGCACTTCAGACTATTATTTTGGTACCTAGTGGCTAGTAAAAAGTAAAAACACAACTAGACTAAAATGTATGCACATACTAGTTTATAAAATGTAATGTAAATTCTTCGCAAATATCATTTTAAAAGATGACTCCATTACATATTTAAATATTATTAATGCGAATTAGTAATTGTTTCACGTGCATTTTGTTTTAGTAGCTGTGTGATAAATTTGTTGAATTTATTTAATGCATTGTCAAAACGAATTACTTACACAATTGTTCTAAGTTTTGAAGGTTAACTTTCAGTTTTTTTTTTTTATTGGTTGGCTTAGTAACTCCTATGAAACTTGCTCGTGTATATAGTTAATGTACTAGGTGTTAGTGGCTCGGCACCGCTTGGGTTCAATGTAAGCAATTTTAGATTATGAAAAATTGTTATTAAAATTATCATCCTTAAGGGTCACCTTACATACATAACATACAGTTCATACATAAACACACGCCTTGTTCCCAGAAGGGGTAGGCAGAGACCTGCTACCAGGGCACTCACGTTTCGATACGTGTATTCCGTCCCATGATATAGGCGGCGCCTGTCACCATATCGGGCACAAATCCCTGATTCGGGGATCATAATGAATAGAAAAATCCAATATCACTTTGCCCGACCTGGGATTCAAACACGAAACCTAAGCGTTGTAATCGTACCGTAGTACAACTACGCCACCGAGGCAATCCACCGAGAAATGTTTGTTATCCATAAATATTTCGGGTAGGTCTTATGACACTAAAACGTCTCGCATGGTTTCTAATTCTCACAAGACGTTACTCTTAGTCTCGACTCTCTCTCGACTCTTAGTTTCTAGACTGCATGGGAATCTTAGGTGCTGAAATCCACATTCAAATACAATAAGCTTATCAATTGAACGCCGGGCCCCTCAATAAAATTGTTTATTGTATGTACACAACACGAGTGTGTCTACTCGCGGACAAACTAGTGGAACAAGCCTAAGCTTATAAGGAGATAGTTCTGTGCTGTGTTACTGCGCGGACGCGTGTAGTGCCGAGTAAGACAAGTGAGTCTGTATTTTGAATAATAATATTTGTAGAAATAATTTATTTTTATGGAGTTTTGGTTTTAGTAAATTCATTCTTAATTCAATTTTAATTTCCGTTCAAGGTTTAAAGGAAATATTATAATAAAATGATTTGTTAAATGTTGCATTATTTTTGTATTTCTGGTTATTCACTTATTTAATATTAAGTGTGAATGTAAAATAAGTAATGAGTGCTAATTTTTATTATAGCGAATAATATTAAATGATATAATCACAACCTAAAATATATTTAGTAAAATGACGCTTTAAATATTCTGCGGAAAAGTATAAAAAAAATCCTGTTAAGTATTTTAAACTTGCTCCTTGGAATTTAATTAAACGGCATACTATACTTACCTAATTAATTTAAGTTGAAAACTACTTAAATCAATTTGTTTACTCTAAACTTTACTGTTAATTTCGAATAAGAATTAGAAATCGCAATGGCATTCCGCGGATCACTTGCTGTTTTCTTCTCATTTACATAATGAGGTTTGGGGACATTTATCATTATAGCGAAAGTACAAAGGAAATATACATATAATTCTATAGTTTGACTTGATATTTAGTTATAGATAATAGACATGTCAACATTTTAAGAGCTCGTACAAGATCCTTACTTACATGCCTACCTGTACTGTATCAGGCCATATACGTCCCACTGCAGGGCACGGGCCTCCTCTATAATCTAAAGTACAATTGAGAGGGGTTAGCCCATATAGTCCACTACGCTGGCCTAGTGCGTGTTGGCGGACTTTACATACTGTAGAAATTCATTAAAATCGCCACGGTATGCAGATTTTCTCACGATGTTTTCTTTCACCGTTATAGTGCGTGGTAATTGACTATCACACATAACTCCGAAAAATCAGAGATGTGCCCTGGGATTTGAAACCGCGATCACCGTGAACATGTTGGCAGTCCCGCCTGGTCCGCTACCATCATGCCACCACGCATTTTCCATACGTACCTACATAAAGCTTAAACTACTAGTTCAAGGTAACCTCCGAAGGTGTAGCTGCCCTCACCAAGTCACTAGTGCCATAAATTGCAGAGCTTATTAAGCGAATTGTTACCGAGAGCGAAGTTTCCACTCCGACCTCGGAGCATAATCAAAGACTTTTAACAAGATACAATTTGGGGTGATAAAACTTATTACAATCGAAACAGTACATATGTTAGGATAGACCATAGGGTGCGGACGGGTGGCCACTTGGAACCTCAGAAAAAAAAGGAAGATCCCAACGTTGACTTTTCATTTTTTGCGTGACATTTATTTCACACTGGTGGTAGGTCTCACATATGGAAGAGGCCGCCTGGGTACCACCGCAATGTCTATTTCTCCCGCTAAACAACTGTGTAAATGCACTTTTGTATTTCGGTTTGAAGGTCATTGTAGCCAGAGTTACTACTGGACATATTGAGACTTAACATCTTATATATCGGGATGGCGAGCGCACTGAAATGCCAAGCACCGTTTTGTAATTCATGGTGTTGTTTGGTTTTGCTACTGTCCATGAGCAGTCGTATCGCTTACCATCAGACGAATGGCATCCTGGTCTTGCCATTCATTGCAATAAAAACAAATTGACACACAGGGAACGCCGCGCCGTAGCAATTTCACACAGGGAGCCAAGCCAATCTCGCCCTTGATGTCCCATATTGCTAAAACATTGATTACATAATAATTTACATCACATAGTCAGGTCACGAAATACCAAAGTACTTGAACTTTAATAAGGTCAGTCGTTCCAAATTCTTTACGCATCTCAGACACAATGATGCACGGCTGGGGTTGTCTTACGTAAGTCAAATTCTTATCAGTGAGCATATCGTATGCATCAATGAATTTATGTCAATATATGAAATTGATTGCTTTCGACACTATCTACGCTTGTGACGTCAATATTTATATCAGTGTACATATTAATATCCCGCTATCTGCATATTACCTATATCTTCTTTTTCTCCCCATCCGCATTATGTTACGTCATACCATGACGTTTGACTTGGTGCAATGGTAAATGCAATATTCACTTAAATTTACAAAAATAATTTTGCACCAACCCCACGAGAGAAATAAATTAAGAGCAAGGACAAGGAAAAAACCTAGAAATAATAGGATAAAACTATACTAAGACAATGAAGGCCTTTCACAAGACTAGGTTTTAGGCACGTTGATCTTAAAATAGTATTTATTATTCCTAAAGTGAACCTGCATGCTTTGACGAAGGTAAACGTCACAATGACCTTGCGTCCATTCCAATAAATTACTACTAGTTACTGACTTCCGGCACTATATTAAACTTTTATCATGATAGACAGCATAGCGAGTGTATAATGTATATATCAGCATATATATCGAGTAGGAGGGAAAAGGACGGCCCAGATAAATGTCGTGCTCTTAAGTCTAACTAGGGAAAAGTTTGCATAATGGTTTCTTAGATTTACTCGAATGTTACACATTGGAATAAAACTAATTTTTCGGATTTTATCGCGGATTTGGTTTAGTTTTTACATTTTTTAACTTCCCGACATTCGCGACTTTTCCGACGCTTTATCCGCGATAAAATCAGTAAAATTAATTTAATTCCACTAGGGAAAAGTTGTTAAAACTTGCAGTCCTCCGGTAGAAGCTAAAAGAAGACGTCGATATCACTGGCCTTCCAGCCAACACGCTTGACAAGGGCTAAGGCTGTTATAAATCATAATGAATACTGGCATACTGGATAAAAATACACAGTAATAAAAATATCTAGTATCCTAGAGCGAGAAACAACCTCATTTTCATCAACTCCACTTCGAAACTCAATTGAAAAATCCACGCTAAGGATTAGGATTAGGACCTATAAAATACACCAAAAAATTTAACAGCTTTATCAGTTATCACACATGCGTTATCTCACGACTCACGCCTGCATCCCCGAAGAGGGAGCAGACATGCTTCTAATGCCAATGTCAACGAGATCATTTCCGTGCCATGATATACATATATATACGATATATTCATAAGTGGTAGAGCCACGCTGTTATCAGTCATGACAGCATGAATGGGCTCATCCGGAGCGGTACCACTGTCTCACAGGAGATCGATCGCGATCGAAATCGACGTGAAGCGACATCTTCGCTGTCGCGTTTCGTTCGATAAGTGAGATTGCCGGATGCCCAATAAAGGAAAGTGGTTCCTTTTACCATGCCGTTTTCCTTCCCGCTTTCTTCCAAATTTGATGGACCGGCACCACATGATCAAGCGTTGTGGACGTTCATGGGCAGTGATTACTTATCATCTGTTATTGTTTTTTTTTTTGCAATGAATAGCGAGACGTGCATGCCATTTGCCTGATATAAGCAATACGACCGCTCATGAACAGTAGCAAAACCAAACAACACCATGAGTTCCAAGGCAATGCTTGGCATTCTACTGCGCCCGCCATCCTGAGACATAAGATGTTAAGTCTCAATATGTCCAGTAGTTGTACTCTGGCTACAATGTCCTTCAAACAGGCACACAACAGCCGCCGCCACAGCGTATTTACACTGCTGTTTGGCGGGAGAAATAGACATTGCGGTGGTACCTACCCAGGCAGCCTCTCACATATGAGAGACCTACCGGCTACCACCGTTTGTTTGCTCGTTTGCTGGACCTATGCAATAAAAAGAAATGCTAATTCACGCAAATTCTAGCCTTATCATGAATGTAAAGAGCGTGAAAGAAAATCAATTGCGCATTATAACGACAATTACTGGAAATCATTTAATAATTGCGATACACAATGTTTTTTATTGTGTGGGAAATTTATGTTGAAATATTTTCAAACATCTTTTCGGTCCCAACATCCCCGTCAAACAAATATTTTTATAACGCGTTATAGTATTGTATTCGTGCGGTTGCCCCTAGATTTACAGCTGGCTTTTGGCCACATGTAACATATTAGGATTTTCTTAATAAAACGAATTATTATACGTATAAAACAAAACCTTATCACATTCAGAAAATAGTGCACTAATTTGTACCTAAATTCAAAACAGCCCATAAGTATTGAGTAACTAGAGGTGATTATATTTCGCCACTTGACACAATTGAAAACACTCTTGACGCCAATTAAAATAATAATCTGCACTAGACATATACGATTGAGCGCGTATGCACCACCTCTTGCCTTATGCAAATGCCACGCACTATAATACTACTTACTATTTTTAACATATACGTGTTTTGACGGTCTTCATGGCGCAGTTGACTAACCGCTGGCTGTGAAGTAAAAGGCTGTTGGTCCTATCCCTGTACCGAGATGAATGGAATCTTCCACAAGTATTTATTTCGGGTCTGGGCGTTTATGAGATCGAAATGTCTCGTAGTTTCTGATATCAACGACACACCTTCTATGGCGTCGAAGATTTGATTGTATTTGTTTTATTTATTCCTACAGGTTTAAAATGCCCTTCCAAAGAACATTCGACGAGTCCTACCCGCGGGTATACGACAAATGGCAAGTAGATGGAGTGCCGTATGTGATCCAAGACCTGGCTCCGGAAGACGATGACGCAGCCCTCAGGATCCTGGTTGACCATCTGTGCACTGATGAGGTGCTGTGCAATTTATCCGGTAAGACTTTCTTGAAGCTAGTATTTAAGAACTGTCAAGAGAATGGTGGAAAACCTGTCAGAACATATTTTGTATAATTATCCTGGCATGACCGTATTCGGGTATACACAGGATAAATTCAAAACACGACACACTTAGGCGAATCACTATTACCAATTACGGGTCTATAAATGATGTGTATGTTAAAGGCGGATACGAATTTCCTAGCACTAACTTTTTTTTTTATTAATTATTATATTGCAAATTAATTTCAGTAGGTATAATGGTCTGCCATTTTTAGGTGTTAATAAAATATGAACAGTCGTTCAAATTCATCTAACGGAAAATGATTATTGCATACCATTTATATTCTCTATACTTGAGGAAATCCTAGCTACATTGCAAGCCGTTAAGGACGGAAATTAAAATTATTACAATTCTAATCATTGCGGATGGATTTTGCTAAGCAAGTCTATTGTTAGGTTTCTCAACCAACTTAGTTTCTAAAGGAAGTAAGAATACTGATTATTAAAAATAGCGGCCCAATTCGGCTTCGTCCGAGTGCAAATATTTGTTGGACCCCACTGCCCACCATCATATCCGATACTATCCCATCCCATCCCATCTGATTCTGCTAATGAGTAAGTGACTGCGGCATCCAGGTATATGATGCACTTTGTTTATAAAAGGCTGCGACAAAAAGTTTTTTCTTTCTTCCTCAAGTTATTTTGTATTTTATAGCCCGCTTATCTTGATAGTAAAAACACGTTCTTATAATACTTCATTTTAAGTACCTTATCATCTCATGTTGTATCAAATAAAACGTTATCATATGTTGCACAATCTCCCGTTAATATACTTCTTATAAATAGGTATTTATATGATACCTAATAATTAATTTTATCTAAGTATATTTATTAATTGTGGGGCGTTCTCTGGCCAGATGGTTGGACGACTTGCACAAGAGGGCCGCCAGCGACTGGATGCGTAAAGCAGCTGACCGAGCTCTGTGGCATTCCTTGGGAGAGGCCTATGCTCAGCAGTGGACTGCAACGGGCCGATGATTATGATGATTTATTAATGAATAGGATTTTTTTTTAAATTCGCGAATAAGTTCTAAAGTCTATCGCAGTCAAAAAATTAATGAAAATGAATAAACACACCCAACAGCTACATACATGATTCTGACCGTACATTAAGACAAATTAAGTCTTGTGTCTTGAGTATCAGAAGCTACGAGAAACTATTTGGTTCTCACAAGCACCTAGATGCGAGACAAATATTTGTGAACCGCACTAACATTTTTCTCGGTGCGAGAATCGAACCCGCGGTCTCTCGTTTCAAAGCCTACGAGACTGTCGTATATATGAATAAGGATATATATTAAATAAGAGACTATTATTATAGCCTAACAACAACACTGACGACGTTATATTTACACCGATGTACGGGAAACAAAATTAAAATTAAACTTGCAAAAAATTTAATAATATAAAATGTTTTAAGTAGGTATGATAAAAAGCTAATTTATTTTGTGGTTATAAATAGCTATTAAATTTTTATTCTAGTGGGTTTATTCCATTGTTTCGTGCAAAAATAAAGATATTGCCGATGTTCCATTAATTTTCCTACAATTACATAAAACTGTAATGTTATTTACCAACAGTTTGTTTGTAGCTTCTATTTAAAAAAATATTATTAAACATAGTCGCGAATTTCAACTAGTATTTATAAATTTTATCATCAGATCGCGTTGATTATCTTTAAATGCAGGTGTTTTTATCTTCTGTGATTATCTTTATTTATTTACATTATCTCGCAGAATTGCTGTCGCATTGAACACCTGTTTTAAATCAATGCCTGATGCTGTATTTATATGCAAAACAACATTCAGCTTCTGGAGTGTTTTGTACAATGCGTGACGGTGCAAATACTCGTGCTAGGTGCTTGTAATAATGATTAATGATAGCGCACTTCAAGGTGTATAGGAAATTCTTTATTTAGTTGCGTTAGGTTCTTAGTAGCGTATGGAATTCCCTTTTTTACCGGTATGAAAAATGACTGCAATGCCAACAAGAGCACGCGTGAAATTTTATTGCAAATAAAGAACTCATTTGCTAGATATATCTCGCCGGTAAAGATAGTAACTACGTCCTTAAGCCGAAACTCCAAAAATCTGCATGTGTCATTGTAACAGGTTTTCCACCATCGTGTACGGTACGTGATTCACATATTTGGATAAAAAAAAGATTTATCATTTCTCGCAAGTGAAGTTTGATACATCATTTAAATTAATCGCTTTAGGCAGCTTCCGAAATATTCGTGAAGTGACTTTTATTTTAAACTGACCCTGGACCCACTATTTTTAATCAATCATTATGGATACATTATGTATTCGCAAGGAAATTAAATATTATCAGAATATAAAATATGAACACAAGATACACAAACCATGTATGGTGCCACAAAGATAATGGGCGGAAACATGAACACGCAAGAAAAACATTAGCAGCTTAATTGTATATCCTTTCAAATCATACATCTCTAAACAGTAGCAAAAACACATGAGATTATAGCACAATAAACACATCCTGAGTAGTTTTTTTGGATAGTTTGCGTATTTTAAACTGAGCGTTTATTTCATGGTTGCAATTGCATTAGCGTTTAAAATTTTTAAACAGTCAAGGTTATATTTTTACACTATTTATTATTCCAAACTAAGAATTTTCATTTATGACAATTATTTTCCTGGCTTATATTTTTAATACTGCCTCGGTGGCGCAGTTGTACTACGGTTTGATTGCAAAGCTGAGGTCTCGGGTTCGAATCCAATGTCGGGTAAAGTGATATAGGAGTTTTCTGTTCATTATCAGCCCGGAGTCAGGAATTTGTGCCTGATATGGCGATAGGTTCACATTACATCGTGGGACGGAAAATACAAAGCGAAACGTAGGTGTCCTGGTTGTGTTACCAGGAGAGCCTCTGCCTACCCCTTCCGGGAAAAAGGTATAAGTTTATGTATGTACCTATTTATTTTCGGTACTTATAAATGCCTCTCGTGGTAATAAAACAAGGGTCTGATGTCGTATTTTTGTATTACTTCTTGCTTCATATCTTAATCACTTTATAATTATATTATTATTTTGCACCGTTATCTCTCGACCTACACAGCCTATTGACGATAATTATTGTATTAAAACTTGGAATATATTAATAAACTAGCTTCTGCCCGCTAACTTCGTCTGCGTGATTAACTTTGTTTAAAAAAATATACATGTATAGATTATTTGGTAATTCTCATCCCGTCCCGTCCCGTCCCGTTATATCCCACCCGTCCTATCTCATTCTCACTCAAGGTATATAATCCACGCCCATCGCATCCCTTTGAGTATAAAAAGTAACAAATATATCGGATTTCCGTCCTCATCCCACGGGAACACTTAATTTATCTGGATAAAATGTAGCCTAAGTGTTAATCCAGTGTTAATATGGGGAATATTAGTTTTTCTCATTTATCTTCCATAATACAAAGAAACACCCTGTATGTAAATAAGACATTTGTCAGTTTTTAAGTTGGACTTGTACTTATATAACTGTGAAACCGCATCTCATTTCGTCTTGTAGTTTTTGCGTTATGCGTAAGTAAATAAAAAGAAACACCCTGTCTATAAATAAAATATATACCAGTTTTCAAGTTGGACCTGCACCAATATAACTGTGAAAACTGCATCTCAATTCGTGCGGTGGTTTTTGAGTAATGAGCAAGCAAACAAAAAGAAACATCCTGTATGTTAATGCATCATATACCAGTTTTTAAGTTAAAGGTGCAAAAATACAACTGTGAAAATTGCATCTCATTTGGAGCAGTAGTTTTTGCGTGATGCACATGTAAATAAAAAGAAACACCCTGTCTATAAATAAAATATATACCAGTTTTCAAGTTGGACCTGCACCAATATAACTGTGAAAACTGCATCTCAATTCGTGCAGTGGTTTTTGAGTAATGAGCAAGCAAACAAAAAGAAACACCCTGTATGTTAATGCATCATATACCAGTTTTTAAGTTAAAGCTGCAAAAATACAACTGTGAAAATTGCATCTCATTTGGAGCAGTAGTTTTTGCGTGATGCACATGTAAATAAAAAGAAACACTCTGTATGTAAAAGAAATATATACCAGTTTTTAAGTTGGACCTGCAGAAATATAACTGTGAAAATTGCATCTCATTTCGCGCGGTAGTTTGTGAGTAATGTGCAAGCAAACGAAAAGAAACACCCTGTATGTAAATGCAACATATACCAGTTTTTAAGTTGAACCTGCAGCAATACAACTGTGAAAACCGCATCTCATTTGGTGCAGTAGTTTTTGCGTGATGCGCAAGCAAACATACAGACAGACAGACAGACAGACAGACAGACAAAAATTCTAAAAAAAATTGTTTTGGATACTGTTGCTGTTATAAAGACCCCCCGCGTTGAAATTTCTTAAATATCTTCCATGTACAGACATCGACCATTTACATTTTTATTATATGTATAGATAATACGCGCTGACACAGTCTTGACCCCACACTAAGATACCAGTCTGGGGCCATGTCAATCGGAAACTACGGAAGAATTTAGGTCTCAAACAGCCAGCTCAAAACATTTTTTTTTTCAGCACATGTACCGAACCCGCAGCATGTCGTATCGCAATCGACTATTCAAACAATACATAAACGAATCACCTTTTCAGAAGTCATCAAAGATCCCGTAAGCGTACGGGGCATCTGCGACTTCTGGCGGTATTACCTCGCTAAGAGGATGAGTTTGGGCTGCTACACTGAAGTGGACAGTGTTAAACGGCTCGTGGCTCTGAACGTGTGCATGGTGTCGTGTGCGGGAGAGGAAGAACATTTAGAGGTAAAAGTCTTGTATTAAAGGCTCTAAATAAAAATGTCCGACTTACCTTCTATAGTTTTAGGGTTCTGGCGTCAGTTGATGAATCGTATTCTTGATGTGCTTTGGGAGTTACAACAGCTATTGCAAACGTGTTAAAACTATGTTTCTATGTTAAAACTTATATCAATTACTTTCACGGATACTGAAATATTACTGAACTTTTTTGACAGCTATTTCATCCATGTTATTTGAATCTAACTGCGTCTATTCTGCAAATAAAAACCATAGTCTACGACGTCAGACACAAAATTATGGGATATATTTTATAACCTTCATCAATTCCTTTCAACAAACATTGTGTAAAGTAGGGAATATTTAGATCGTGGACACTATTCACAATGACACTAATGAAATACAGGTAGAAGGAGATAACTGGAAGAATGTGTACGCAGTGTTGGAATACTTGGAGACCAAATACGACGTGCATGAATACATGGGCCTGGACAAAGTGATGCAAGCGCTGGGCCTGGTCGTCTCCAGGGAATACAGGGGAGCTAGGATCGGCGGCAGGCTGTTGGCTGCTAGGTATGGCATCCGTTCTTTTCTTTATATTACGCCAATACTGCGGTACTGCGATCCAGTGTGAAGCCAATATTGATACGTTTGAAAATGGTGGTAATAATATACAGGCTGAATTCAGAAAGTCAAAAACTTTCTTATATCATTAGACCTTTGTGTATAATGGTTGCTACTTAAGCAGATGCGACTATTTCATCATTACCATTCGGCTTCTTCTTATTGGATCCTCAGGAAAATGTTTATAATCCACTACGAGATTGCGACAAAATACTGACATTATGATATTGTAAAAATCATCGGCAAACAATCTATGACAGCCTCCGTGGCGCAGTTGGCTAGACACCGGCTACGAAACGAGAGACTGCGGGTTTGATCCCCGCCCCAAAACAAATGTTTGTGTAGCCCACAATTATTTGTTTCGGGACCTGAGTGTTTGTGAGACCGAAGAGTCTCTCGTAGTTCTTGATACCCACGACACAAGACTCGATCTTAGTGTGGGGTCAGGACTATGTATGTGACTGTTGGGTGTATTTATTTATTATTATTTATTATCTTTACACAATATGGAGTCAACGCCGTATATAGGCTAATATAAATTACAGGCAAACTTTTCTATCCGGTTGGCCTTAATCCACATAACACAAAACAACAATACGGGATTATGTATATTGGCAATTGACATACTTATTCATCAGTGTCAACAATTACTTATGAAAGGAATGTTGTCTTACAACTTGGTTCGGTAGAAGTATTAAGGATCCGATGTGTTTATCTATACATACCATCAATATTAATGTTACACTAGATAAGACATTCAGTACAAAAAATGTGTCCCAACTACTTGCGGTGCATGCACCACACATGAATCAGTTTGCTTCGTGACAGTGACAGTGCAGTACGCCTTATCAGTGATCTGTGGCCTTATCGCAT
Source organism: Deilephila elpenor (assembly GCA_949752805.1). Classification (NCBI taxonomy): domain Eukaryota; kingdom Metazoa; phylum Arthropoda; class Insecta; order Lepidoptera; family Sphingidae; genus Deilephila; species Deilephila elpenor. The sequence goes on along the minus strand of OX457097.1, from coordinate 14,139,823 downwards.
ACGTTTAAAAGTAATAAATTAATGTTTCGCCGTCAAACCGAAAGCAAACCGTCTGAAGTTACAATATTTTAATAAAATACCTGTGTGATGTAATATTGCAGTGTGCTTTTAAAATACGGGGTTACTTTATTTCTTTGACGTGTCTCGTCTATCGGTAGAATATAAGTCAATGATACATACATATAAAAACTGCCTCGGTGGCGTAGTTGTACTACGGTACGGTTACAATGCTGAGGTCTCGGGTTCAAATCCCGGGACGGGCAAAGTGATATTGGGTTTTACTATTCATCATCAGGCCGGAGTTAGGAATTTGTGCACGATATGGCGATAGGCTCGACCAGGTTATCTCATCGTGGGACGGAACATACAAGGCCAAATGTGAGTGTCCTGGTGGCGCCTCCGCCTACCCCTTCTGGGATAAAGGCGTGAGTTTACGTATGTATTAAAAATATCTTATAGGATAATGACAAACATATTTGTGACGGTGCAATTAATCAGTGGAACCATTCAGATTGGAAATGCATATTCATTTGTGTGCGATTTCAAAGTTAAGATCCAAAGGTAGCGTATATTCTGACACACACAACATACGAAAATTTCAGTGGGGTCAAGACTAATGTGTGACTTGTGGGTGTATTTATTATCTACCACTCATATCTATACAATTCTAGAGATAAACGTTGTTGACAATGATATTCCTTAATGATGGTATAAATAAATTATGTTATGTAAATACGTAATGAGATGTTGACTTGTTTATCATTGAATACATTATCGCCTATTATCATCTGTAGTCACGTGTATAGAAACAACATGACACAGTACCTATTACTCGTAGAAAATATACACATGCTATGAAGTAGTTAGGAAACTTTTGCATACAGTTTTATTATTCAAAATCGCATATACCGGGTATATCAAGACTGCGACCGAAATCGAAGCCAGGTGGTAGTCCTAGTGGTTACAAACACGATGCAAGTAATTTTTTTGCCAAAACTGTGACAGATATTTTTAGATTTTTTAAAAATCATCTTGTTTGGGTGGTAAATACCTCGTTTTTGCGAAAATACTAATTTAAATCCTTACGTACCATTGCGTGTTTGAAAATAAAGAGGTGTAGGTACATCATTATTTTATGAAAACTATGTATATGTCATTCAAATACGACGATAAGTAAAAATAACAAAAAAAAAGTTGTCGATTTTTTTGCGACATTTTTACTCGCATTGTGTCTGAAGTCACTAATACTGTTAGTATTAGTGATACTGTTAGTATTAGTGGCTTCCTGGCTTCGTTTTCGGTCGCGGTCTTGATATACCTTGTATATCATATTTCAATAAAACCCTTGACCAATAGTTTCTATTCAGCCTTGAGTCGCGATACACCCCATTTTAGGGGTACTATTTTTCAATTATCGTTAATGTGAGTATTTCTCCGAGACGCAAATAACAGCATCCATTGCGTAGTTGGTTAGACGCCGGCTACGAAACGAGAGACTGCGGGTTCGATCCCCGCGCCGAGAAAAATGTTTGTGTGGCCCACAATTATTTGTTTCGGGTCCTGAGTGTTTGTGAGACCGAAAAAGCCTCTCGTAGTTTCTAACACCCGCGACACAAGACTTGATTCATATAATTGTGGGGTCAACATTACGTATGGGTGTATTTATTTATCACTAGCGGCCCGGCTTCTCCCGGGCGCAGATAGTTTTTGAGTCCCGTCCACATCAACAACATATAGTTTTCACGGCGCATGCAATGTAAAAAATATTTTAGGTGATTTTTTTACACCTTGAATTACATTATTAGAGTTTTAGTAAGAACACCAATATTTTTTGAAAATATCATATTGCCTATGTCACCCGGAAATAGTGTAGCTTCCCGATAGTGAAAGAACTTTTCAAATCCGTTCAGTAGTTTCGGAGCCTATTCAATGCAAACAAACAAATAAATTTCTCCTCTTTATAATATATTATTATTTCCAGGGAACCGCTCTGTTTATCGCAAGGCGTGAAGGGCACAGAGACAGTGTTCACGGGCATCGCGTCGCAGAAGCTCGCGGCGAGCGTCGGCTTCACCACGGCTCTGGAGGTGTCCATCAAGGAACTCGCTGAAGTAGGCCTCAAGTACCCCAAGGATGACCCTAGAGTTATCAAAGTTATGGTCAAGAAGTATGAATAAGTTAATATCAATAAGTTATAACTTCATAAGATGTTTTGCAGTATTTTTGGTGTCTGCGATAATCTGTCACAAATCTGTTAATGAGACGAGCTCTTATTTCTTTTTTTATTATTTGGCTTTGAATTATTATCTGGCAATTTTCCATTTTTTTAACTTATTCCATTAGACTATTTATTCATAGCTTGTGTGTACTAAGTGCAAGAATCTAAATGTGAAATAATATGCTTACCAAATAAAATAAATTTAAAATTCATTCCATACAAAATAATCAATTAAATCTATTTAACTTATATGTGAAATCTGTGCATTTGAGTTTAAATAAAAACTTTAGGAATCAATTGAAGTCTAGTTTACATTATAAGTTTTCGGTTCTTAGGAAATTTATTATTACTTTAATTTGTCTTTTCTCTCGTGTTAAACATGAATTTTTAATTTAAAGTGGTTGAAATAAAAGTTTATTTAAAGGGTGAAATGGTTAATTCAATCAGTAATTGTTGTAACTGTACTTAGTTAATTAATAAAAAATATTTTAAACCAAATTACTAATTCGATTGTTTTTATTTGTAATAGATATTATGTTAATTAATTTTATTAAATATTTTGTTGTGAGTTTTGAATTAAGTTTTATTGTTATTTATCGTATTTTCTGAAGAAAAACGATATTAAAGAATTTATACAAGTATTTTGTTTTTCATTTTCTACTTCTTAAATAAAACCAAACATAACGTAATATTTTTAATATTTTATTGTCATTAAAACAATTAACTATCTTCTATATAATGTCACGTTATATTCGATGTGTTTTGAGTATACCTTAGGAAGTTACAAATTGAAGAGGATGTCTGTATTGAAATAAAACTATTTTTTACGGGTTTTATCGCGATTTCGTTTAATTTTTACATTTTTTAACTTCCCGACGTTTCGATTGCTTTACAGCTTTTGTGGTCACGGGGCGGACTGAGGTATTAGTCATCCGCTCAGTGACTGTTACAATTGAACTACTCTTAATTTTCAATTATTAAATTAAATAATTGCGTAGAAATTAGTTTTATTTCAACGTGTAACATTCGCGTAAATCTGAGAAACCATTAGGATGTCGGTACAAATGTATGATATTACAAACACTAAGTACATTTGATCGCTAAAAAACTCCTTTAATTATAAATCTTACGTCTTGTACAACTTTCTATGAATATAATCTTGAATCCAAAGAACTTAAATAATTTTAACACTCAAATTGACAACTTCACGAGGGAGTTTAATTAAAAGAAGAATATTAAAACAAGATATGTAATATTAAAATTTACTGGAAGGGTTAAACTCGTACTTTCAACGTAATTCCGGGATAATATTCATCAAATCTCAATAAAAATGAATTTATTTTGATATAATCATCATCATTATCATGAGCCACGAGAAGTTGACTGCGAAAAAGCATATCTCAGGTATGTCCAGAGCGATCATTCGAAAGCGGTTTGTCTAGCAAGTCCTTGCAACGTTCACCAAATTGACATCCAATGTTGTGCTTGCAGATACAACTGATAAAAAATATTTACAAGTTTCTTAATTAATTTTGATACACCTTCCAAAATAAATATTAAGTTAAGAGCCCACTTAACTGGCAAGTCGGCTTTCGAAATTCTGATGGGACGATATTTTAAAATGGTGCCCCAGGGCTAGTAGGTCGTTTCGGTTCTCCCTTTTATTTCTCAATCCTTATTCCTTAAATACCGCCATGTTTCTTATTTACATTGGGATACATAAAGATCACACACCTCCTTTTTGTATTCACTGTTCCAAGAGGGTGCTACAGTTACTTTAAGACAATCTTAATTCACAAATTACTTTTAAATTCATAACCCGTTATAAATGCGGGTCACACGCACGTTGTGTTTTTACGGACGCAACGCGTGTGCGTCTTTAACACGCCAGGTGTGTAACTTCCATACATACGTCCAAGCCACACAGATAAACTGTTCGTTGTTTTGGCACCACAGTCAACGTATAAATATGAAATAGGCTTTTAATGATCGTCTCCCATTTTTCTTTATATACTGTATCTCATATGCTCTCACATCTTACTCAATTTCTAAGTGAGTCTGAATTCAGGCAAGCAATGATCTTCAGGTTTGGGCGGCGGGTCGTCAGTGAGGTAGGAACTGAGCAGTACGGGCGCACAGACTGGGATCCGTCTAGACTTGAGCCATTGTGAGTCCCGCGCTGATAGCGGGTATCGTTTTACATCGGCGAAACATACTGTTATGTTCTCGTTGTTGTATGGCGGCCTGGAAATAAACAAGGGAATGTTTATATCATGGAAATTAAATTGGAGCATGAGTATTTTGATTGTTTGTTGTGTAGAGGACAGAAAACAAATTTTGAAGAATCTCTACTAATACTAACTCATCATCAGGCGCATCACCATCCCCAGCTGTGACCAGCCTGGCCAGCAGTCTCCGCCTGGCCGCGGGCACGTGCAGCAGCGCCACCACGCCCACGAAGGGTCCCCCACCCCCACCACCACGCGTGGAGCGCCAGCGATGCGCCGCGCCCGCTAGGATGCGCTCCGCCCCCGAGACGGGAGGGAGGCAGGTGGCTAGGGGGTTGCCCCATTCGTACTCTTCTTCCTGGGAAAAAATATGTCACATAATGGTTTGTTGCTGAGCACGAGACTACACTACAATCCAGTGAATAGATCATAGTCTACCACGCTGGGTTAGTACGAGTTGGTGGACAAAAAACTTTCGTATTAGTCAAATACTACATAGGACCTCTTCTCAAATTAAATGAAGTAGTATAGTCTACCACACAGAATCGCTAAGAATAGATTTACACATACTCGTAGCGTGCTATTAAAATTATTATACCAAACACAACCTCCAAATTATTGAAATAACTACATACATAACATACATAAACTCACGCCTCTATCCCCGAAGGGGTAGGCAGAGGCGCCACCAGGACACCCACATTTCGCCTTGTATGTTCCGTCCCACGATGTGATAGGGGGCGAGCCTATCGCCATATTGGGCACAAATTCCTGACTCCGGGCTGGTAATGAATAGAAATATTCAATATCACTTTGCCCGACCCGGGACTCGAACCCGAGACCTCAGCTTTGTAACCGTACCGTAATACAACTACGCCACCGAGGCAGTCTTGAAATAACTATTCTAACTAAAATAACATTATATGAGTTAACCAACATATCCAATATAACAAATAATGCAGTAGTCCTAACTCCAGTTATAAACTACAAACTGCCCCCCTCCCACTTACTCCCCCTAGCAACTCACCGGTAGGAACTGGTTGGCGAGTCGGCTCCTGGCGACGTACGCCGGGTGCAGCACCCACCTGCCCGCGGCGACGGAGCCCAGCATCTTCTCGCTGCGGCCCGGCGCCGCGCACAGCAGGTGCGTCGCCGCCGGGTCCAGCTCCGAACCCTCGCACACCTCGCCGCCCAGGTGGATGATCATTTCTATTATTTCTTCGCGGTTCTGAAATAATTTGTATTATTGGGAAAATTTATTGCAGCTATTTTAGCTGCAGTACTGAGATTCGGTGGTTGACACAAATAAAATAGTTAAAATTCATGATTGCATCGTTTTTAGGATTATCGGTAACAGTTAGAGATAAGCAGAAATTAAAAAAAATTAAAACAATTGAATTCAACTTGAAAGTTTTTATAATATTCCATTTGGCTACCATTCCAAATAATATGATTACATATTACATAATATCACGCAGTATATTTCCTTTTAAAATTATTGGGAAATGCCATTCAGCCATGATCAAATTATACTGAAAATCGTGATGATCGATTACAAAATCTGAACAAAGAGATATATACTTACATCGACATTAGAAGACAGCATGAATCGCTTGATCTGCGGCTCTGCTGGTTGTTGCGGCCGCACGGGAGACGTATCATCCCACCCCACCGTATTGGGCTGTGACTCCGGACCCTCTAATTCTTGAGCTGTAAGTAGATAGAACAAATTTATTTATTTAGGTGGAATATAAGGCAGTATAAAAAATAGAGTGCGGCTTATTAAATAAAAATATATAATTAAGGTAAAATGATGCTCGCGGGACGTGCGCGCACGCAAGCCACGCCCACCGCACGCGACTGACCGGCCAAATAATAACTAGTGTTAGTGCATTTTTGTTTTTATTTTATTTTATTTATTTATATGTGGTCTCAAAAAAAAGTGATTATGTCACCGACACTTTGTATATGTGTTTATGGGACCGAAAAGTCACTCGTAGTTCCTGATACCCACGACACAAGACTCGATCTTAGGTGGGGTCAGGGCTATGTATGACTATTAGGTGTATTTATTATATTATTTATTATAGTTGACCTGGAGGTGGCGCGAGGGTGACAGAGTCCCTGGTGTGTCGGCGCGGCTTCTGCGAGCTGAGTCGGCCGGCCAGCGCCGCCGTGAGTCTCTGCAGCTGCGCGTCCACCACGCACGGAGTACTGCTGCCTGTGGTGTTGTTACTCTTCTCTGCTAGGCTTGAGTTCAAGGCTCCTCCTGCACACTGGAGACAAAGGTTTTAAGACAAGACTTTGGTAAGATTAAAAGAAAATAATAAATATAACCTATATGAAAACTAACTAACCTGATCTTCAGACATTTTTGCTATTTTCGCCGGCGGTGTATCTTCTTGGTCCTGTTAATGAAAATGCTCTGATTAACATATTGTACCACAAAATGATTTACGTCAGACTTTTTAAGCTTAATATAGGTTCGATTCCTTGCAAATATTATTATGAAAATTATCTCAGCTATCAGCGGATCGCATCAATAGCACCAGCATTACATGTATAGCAAAAAGAGCTCATATACGTGTATATTATTTAAAGATTATTTAAAAGATCATGGCGATAGGCTCGCCTCCTATCACATCATGGGACGGAACATACAAGGCGAAATGTGAATGTCCTGGTGGCGCCTCTGCCTACCCCTTCTGAGATAAAGTCGTGAGTTTATGTATGTATGTAAGATGATTTTAATTTCATGAGTGCTCACCTGCAAATGTAACTTTCTCGGAGCTAAATGATGGTCGGATGGTGTGGTAGGAGCATCGCCGTTGAACTGCGCCAGGAATCTGTTGCGAATCTCCGATAGAGGCTATAAAAATCATGTACATGAAGATGTATAAAAAGCCGGCAAAATACTTTCATTCAATGGGAAATAAATGTCTGAAGCCAGTTATGAGTATCTCGGTGACACTGAATAGATGCAATCTAGTAAAAATATTTGCCACAAATACAAAATGCTGAAGAAATCGAGTCTTTAAAAACCCATTTACAATGCGAATATGACCGATAATTTATATGGGATGTAATCATTTCAATATAATTATATACCTAAGTTATTTTATACCGGGTATATCAAGACTGCGACGACGAAATCAGGTGATAGTTTTAGCGGACAAAAAAGCGACAGTTTTTTTTTTATTTTTTAAACATCGTCGTGTTTGGGTGGTAAATACCTAGGTTTTGCAAAAATAGTAAATTTAACCGTTGCGGCTTTAAAAATAAACATGTGTACATTATTATTTTAGTAAATTTATGTATTTATCAGTCGAATACGCTGATCAGTAACAATATTCAAAAAAAAGATGTCCATTTTTTTTTGCAAAATTTTTAGTTGCATTGTGTTTGAAGTCACTAATAATACCACCTGGCTTCGTTTTCGGCCGCGGTCTTGAGATTCCCTGTATATGAGTATAACTGTAAACATTGCTTATCACTAATAAATGCTTTCTTTCTTTCTTTCTTTCAATATGCCCTTGATCATGCCAAATATATACCACTGATCTCAGAAGAATCATCACTGAACACGTCTATATGTTTATTTTTTTATTTTTTATGTTATTTTTAACTCACTGTGTGTATATTGGTCGGTGTCTGATGTTGTTTAGAAGGCAGTTCGTTGACTACCCTCCACAGTCGTTTCCTGGCGTCTGGGGAAAGTCTTCCTGATCCCGGTCGTAATGCCGCCCCGAATGCACTGTCTGGAGTAGGGGGGTTTTTGTCGACTGCCGAAGAATAAGGTTTTTTAATAAATCAATTATCAACATAGTCATATAACATCCAGGTATAATACTATTTTTAAACTGATGTCCGTATTACTTTATATTATAGCCATTTATTATTTTATGCCTGATGTCGAGTAGGTTATTAAAACAATAAATAATTTCGGCGATTTGCAGGTGGTTCTCATAGCGCCTTTGATAATTTTTATACAACAGTTTCAATGTATGTTTGTGGTATAAAATGATATTCAATAACTTTGTTCATATTGCTAAATGAATGTCAGACATAACAACAAACAGTTCAACTGCGGCGCACACACGCGGTGTGTACATACACAATTTACATAGTTGTGTACATTACATTAATTTAGGCGCCAGAGATTATACATTACACTTATTGATACTTTGCTTTACATAGTATTATTATTATTGTTTTCTTTAACTTACGCTAAGTGTTATGTATATTGTTTCTATGTGTCAATAAAGTTTATTATTTCTCTTTATTTATTTTACTATTTTTTTACATTTTTACATATATAATAAAAAATCAAAATACATATAAAAATATAAAAAAAAGAGATTAACCCAACGATGGCGAGGCTCGAGACCCAAGCCACCGGTGGTTAGGACCCCAAAGTGAGGAACCTCCTCACTATACGTGCCGTGTCAAGCAATACTGCCTTCTGAATCTGGCTCATGACCCAACGGCCCATTGAGAGCCTCTGGAGATGTTGGTCGAGGCTCTTTGGTATCAATCCATGTGCAGAAACAACAATCGGGACAATAATTGTTGAGTCGACATTCCACAATTCAGTAACCTCGTGTGCCAAATCTAAATATTTTGTCAATTTATCTTTTTCTGCTTTAACGAGGTTATCATCATGCGGAATGGTGACGTCAACAAGTATTGCCCGGCGCGCCAATCGATCTATTATCACAATATCAGGCTTATTGGCAACAATAGTCCTGTCTGTGATAACAGACCGATCCCAATACAGCGTAGCATGACCATTTTCAAGAACTGGTTGGGGAACATACTGGTAATATGGCACTTCAAAAGTCACAAGTCCATATCGAAGAGCAATTTGCTGATGTATGATCTTGGCTACTAGATTGTGTCTATGCAAATACTCGCCGTTAGCAAGATACGAACAACCGGAGATAACATGCCTGATGGACTCGCCAGGACGGTGGCATGCCCGACAGATGTCGACGGTACCGTCCTTCAGGATGTATTTCCTATAGTTGTTCGTCTTAATAACTTCGTCCATAATTGCAAAGACAAAACCCTCAGTTTCCCCAAAGAGGTTACCGAAACGTAGCCAAGACACAGACGCTAATCGGTCCACATCAGGCCCATGGAGGGCCCGATAGAACCGACCATGCAGCTCCTTGCCCTTCCATATTTCCTCGCGATCTTTAATACCCATCACCAGAGGTTTCCGCCAGTTCTCATTCGCCAAAGAGAGCGGGGTAAATCCTTTATCTACCATCACTACAACCCCATGCATATCCACGTCGCTGTGAAGGAAATAATCCCTGAGATTGCACACCTCGCGATTATGCAGGTCCTTAGCATTAAGCATACCTCGGCCTCCGCATCTCCGCGGGATGTACAATCGCATTACTGACGAACGTGGATGGTGCATACGATGTGCAGTCAGTAGAGTTCGGACTTTACGATCCAGGGCGTCCAATTCGGTCTGAGTCCATCTGAGTATGCCGAAGGAGTACATAAGTACAGGCATAACCCAACCGTTAAAGGCGCGAATCTTGTTTCCACCTGACAAAAAACTGTTAAGTACTTTTGTCAGGCGGCTAAAGAAACGTTCCTTTATCGATTGTTTTACGTCTGCACCCCTAATACCTAGAGCCTCAGGCATACCCAGATATTTGTAGGTTTCCGTCGGCGAAAGGGATCTGAGTCTTACAGTCTCTGAGACACGTATGTCATCAGAGACCGCAACCACGCCTCGCTTTACATGGATAACCGCACATTTATCTACACCAAACTCCATATTGATTGATTTGCTAAATCTTTCAGCTATTTTTAACAACTCAATTTATTATTATTATTATTATATACAAAAAATGCGCATTTTTTGCGCTGCTTGTGTAGATAAATCTTTTGAACTCCATGTGTTTATGGTTACTTGTTTCGGGGCTGCAGTCAATTGAAAAAGAGCTTTTATGTTTTATCATGTGTTGACATGAGATTTTCTCAATTCCACAATATGTATTTAAATCTAAACTAATACTATAAACTATTTTTACTAACACGGGTCTCTGGGCGTGCGCACGGGATCTGAAGGCAGGTCCCCGCGGCGCAGGGCCAGCAGGCGGCGGCGCGTGGTGGGCGACAGAGCCATCAGGTTGGGTGTGGATAGTGCGTCTTCTAATGGTGGAGTACGGACTGCATTCGCGTCTGAAATTAATTGTATATCTTAGTCTTGTATATTGAATAACATTTCCCGTTGATATATAAGAAACCTAGTAACATATTTGGAACTACAGAAAATACGAACTTTTATAGAACTAAAGTTATTATGCATGTAGAAATTTCGTTGAGCGAACTATACATAAAAGTATATCTTAAATAATCTTTTTTTTTTCATTTTCAATATTAAATTTTATTATATAATTGGAAAAATAGTGTACCCAATTTAGCGTCATCCTTGACCTCCTGCAGTCTGCTGGGCGTCTCCTGTGATTCACCGCCGAGTAGACCCTGCCGTGCCATCGCTATGTACCGGGATGCTGGCGACATGTCATCCGGACCATCTGCAAGTAAATACATACATACATAAACTCACGCCTTTATCCCAGAAGGGGTAGGCACAGGACCAGGACACCCACATTTCGCCTTGTATGTTCCATCCCATGATGTGATAGGAGGCGAGCCTATCGCCATATCGAGCACAAATTCCTGACTCCGGGCTGATAATGAATAGAAAAACCCAATACCACTTAGTCCGACCCGGGATTCGAACCCGAGACCTCAGCTTTGTAGTCGTAACGTAGTACAACTACGCCACCGAGGCAGTCGCAAGTAAATACAATTAAGGATAAGGCTGCCAAGCGTAAAGATCACGTGGTACTTCGCTGGACGCAAGCCGATTCGATAGACATGTGCACATTTGGAGACTGATTATCGATATAATAATAACCCAGCCTATATACATGCCATTATAGAATGTCTTTGTGCGAAGTTATTTACCTCTTTAGTTCATTGTTTTGTCACCCGCTTTATTAGGGAGGGCAGTGGACAATAATTTATTTCCAACTCCTATTAATTTAAATTTATGATTGATTTCGTTGCGGGTTAAAGACAAGTTAGATATTCCCGGAGACGCGCTGAGCTTCAATGCTCAGTGTCATATGAATGCGTGCCACTGTTGATCCTGGCTTACAGGAGTTGCAGTGGCGGGTGTGAGGGCGGGACAATCTCCATCCTATTATAGATCACGGGCCTCTACTACTATCGATGGATCGATTGCGAGGGGTTAGGCCATAACGAATTAATTTACCACTGACGGACACGTCCACAAACTGCAATATTCAAAAACTTGCCGTTCTGTGCCATATACACACACCGTTTCACGAAACCCAGTAGGTATTTATATTAATAAATTACTAATTACTCACCATTCCCCAGCTTAGCTTTAGGCGTATTTTCAGTACTTTGTACAGATCCTCGGCGCGGCACAGCGTTCACTTGCGGCGGGAGCATCGCGTTCTCCTTGTCTACACTCACGTTTTCTTGGTTGTCTTCATGGGATTCGACTTTCTCTCCTACTGGTTTTTCTGGAGATGGCGGTGCTAGAAATATGTAAATATCTTAGTATATTAAAAATTGTAGTGAACAGTCCACAAATGGAAGTGAGATATGAATTTATTTGAAATAATTTATTTCACCAATCGATAAAGTCAAAGGATGGAAAAACTCGTCAAATACTTTCTTTCTTTTGTATTATTTTAATAATAATAAAAATAGGGTATGTTATCACTACATATTTATATTGTCGTAAGTGTATTTGCCGCATCTTTGCAGGAGGAAAATTCTCGAGTCTCTTTTCACCTTTAGTATCTCCAACCAGATGTTCCTTCTCGCTGACCCTCCTGCCTTCCTCCGCGCACTGCAGCAGCCAGGAGGCGCGCACTGCAGGAAGGCCCCACTTTAAAGCGCCGCTGTACTTGTCTCCGGCGGGGGTGGGGCAGATGAGATGTGTCGACGCCAGGGCGTTCGCCGTGTTGCGCCGACAGAAACGGAGCTGGGTCCTACAAAATTTGGTAGGTAAACATTTACAATTGGGTTTATTTAATTGCTAATGTATATCAACCTGTTGAAAAGGTCAATCATGTTGGACATGTTTGTCACCGTAAATGTTTTGATTCAAGGAAGGAGTATTTTGGTGCCTGTGGCGACCTAACCCGGCGCGTGAGGATTTCTGTTTGCACTGTGCAAATGTTACGAGCGTGCTGGGTGTTCAACCACAATCCTATAAGGGGCCGTCCATTCATCACGTGATGTTTGTTTTATCATTCATTACCCCCCTCCCCCCCAACCCCTTTGTGACACGTGGTGAGTTTTTAGGTTTAGAAATCGTGCGTTTGAAAAAAAAATACACATGATATCTTACTATACCCCCCTCCTCCTTGTGATATTTCGTGGCTTTTGATAAACCCCCTCTCCCCCTTTCGAGCCTCACGTGATTATTGGACGGCCCCTTACCAACTTAAAGTTTTTGGTGGCGTTCATGCGCATATTGAGTCAGTGTAGAAGAGCGAGATTAAAGAATTTCGCCGAGATGATTATAAAAAAGATTCCTGCTTATTTAAAAGTTATTTTTAGGTAAGTACACATATAGAATTTTTTAAGTGGTAGTATGAATAACTGACTGCCTCGGTGGCGTAGTTGTATTACGGTACGGTTACAAAGCTGAGGTCTCGGGTTCGAATACCGGGTCGGGCAAAATGATATTGAATTTTTCTATTCATTATCAGTCCGGAGTCAGTGCTCGATATGTTGATAGGCTCGCCCCCTATCACATCGTGGGACGGAACATGCAAGGCGAAATGTGGGTGTCGTAGTGGCACCTTTGCCTACCCCTTCGGGGATAAAGGCGTGAGTATAAGTAATAATAATAATAATAAACTCTTTATTTAAACACCATGCAGTAAACAAAATAAAATTAAAAACGACATAAAATTAAAGTGTTCAAAATCGGCGGTCTTATCGCTAAAAGCGATCTCTTCCGGATAACTGTGCAAGAGGAGGAGACAAGCATTTTAAATAGACGGTGTTTGACGGTGTTTTTAAGTATGTATGTATGAACGACTGACGTGGCGCCCAGCAGCTTGGCGAGTTCGTCGAGGAAGGCGCGCTGCACGCCGCTGTACGTGCTGAGGCACGCCACCACGCCCGCCAGCGCCGCGCCGCGCCAACACACGCGCACCGGCCGGTGGTAGTACTCGATGCTCACCAGCTCTTGTTGCGACAGACAGTCTTTCTGCAATTAATAGTTTTTAGGATATTGATGTCAAGCTACCAATAGCCTTGAAGAGGGATTGATTGAAATGAAGGGCTCGCCTTAAAAAATATTAATAATTTTGTGACGTTTGAAAAAAAAAGGTGAAAAATAGAAGAAAAAACTCTAACTAAGAACCTCAAACACTTGACTTAAATGTTAGAGAGCAAAACTACAAGGTACTTTTCAATCGTCCAACACCTCACCTTAAATCACTGAATAACAAAAAAGTTGTTTTATAATATGAAGAAAATCACATAGTTTAACGTCACGTACAATACAACACTAAACACTCACCACCCAGAACACAGTAACGGCTTCAGCATCCTTAGTGACCAGATCCCCAATGTCGAAGTCTAGTGGTACAAGTACGTGCGTGCCCCCCGCGCCCGCGCCGCACACCGCGCCCCCCGCCCCCGACACCTCCGCGCATATCTCGCTGATCGACTCCTCGTCTAGACCTTGCACTTCTAGCTTTATGCCTGGGGGATAACATTTTGGATTTATTTGTGGTTAATATTTTGGAATACTAGAATAATATATGCAGAGGATTGCATTAATGTGGCTCGAAGGATCAAAAATTTAAAAAAATATAGATCTTATTACTTAATATACCATTAATTTTATTTACGTACATTAAAGCTACTATGGTATATATTAACGCGATATTGCCATTTTCTTTAGTTAGATAAAATACCTAATTTGTTGACAAAAGTAAATGAGCATGGTTGAAGTAAACTGACATCAAGACACTGCAAATAACACCTATCAGTTAAAAGCTGGGTGAACTCTCGTGAAGTAAAAACAGTGGGCATATCAAACTTGGCACTCAAACTTACCTCTAAATATTTGCTCAATTTCTTCAGTAGGATCTTCCAAATCTTCTGTCATATCCGGTTGCTCGTGTGTTGTCAGATTAGGTGCTACTGGTTCAGGAGTTTTATCTCTTTCAACAATTGGGACGTTTTCAACTATATTTTCTAAAAATATATAAAGTGATTTTATGAATTACAGTTAAAAAATGAATTTTGGTCTTATTCATGGACAGATTAAAATCCTATTTTAGCTATCGATTGTTTTGTCGTTCGAAAGGAACAAAACATTCGATAATTAAAAGAGGTTTTGCATGGCCGATTATGTTTAATTTATTCAGTGTTTAGAACTCCTAAATCATTTCAGTAACGTAATTTAGTCCGTCTTGTTAGGAAATATCTACAATTCAGAGAAATTAATATTGGTCCACTACGTTGTCTTTTTTTTGTCAGTAAGAATGATGAGCAGACTGACCTGACAGTAAGCGTTACACCCACCGATAAAGAACTTACTTTTAAACACTATACGACACTCAAAAGGTCCAATATCAGACAGGAACTCGAAGCCCTTCACTTAGACGAAGAGACAATCCAAGGCAAATCGGCCTGGCGCATAGTAAGGAGACCCGACCCCAAATAAATGGAAAAGGGAAGGAAGAAGAAGATACGACACTCAAAAGACTTACGGCTCAAATAATGGTTGACCAGTTCATCCTGAGGCTCCTCTTCCACTGTAGGTGTAGGTGGAGGAAGGTCCAGTGGTTCTTTGCGTAGTAACTGGAGGTTCCGTTTGCTCATCGGAGAAGCTACTTCCACTGATTGGCTGCGTGTACTGGCCTTTATCGGCGTCGATGGCGTGGTGTCAATTAAGTACTAGAAAGAAATTTAAATAAGGTTTACATTAATAAATTATGTTTTGGAGCAACTTTAAACTAGGGATTTATTTAAAGTTATTTTAAACACGCTAAATATGAATATTTTGTAATTAATATTTGCATTTAATTATTAAATGTGCACGCATAAATAATCACGGTATTAATAAAGATAACAAATATCTTCGCAACGTTTCGACACGTAGGGATACTTTTTTGTTTGTTGTCATTGCGCATATTAATGACTTTCACATTTCCGCGCTTATAGGTGTAGATGGCAGGCGCAGGTTTTTGTGGAAAATAATCTTAGCTTTAAAATCGCTTGCCAACCTTTTTTTATCGTATAGATATACCTTATGTATTACTCAGTATATATTTTTTTGTTAAAACAAACAACTAAAATACCGGAGTTTCATCCAGCGCAGTGCGTGCCCGCACACTCCTCAGTAGCCATAGGGGCGATAGTAGCTTGGCAGCGGGCGGCAGCAGCGGCGCGGCGGGGCGCGCGTGCGTGTGCGCGAGCGCGAGCGCGTGCGTGAGGCGCGCGTGCGCCGCGTCCAGCCGCACGCCGCCGCAGCGGGACACCGCCGCCGCGCACACCTCGCGCCACCGACCCGACATGCCGCATAGCCAGATCTGTACACATAGAGGATAAGGACAGTCATAGACACAGGTCGGATGCGTCCAAGTTATTACCGTAAGAATTCTTGAGGAGCCTATGACTGAGATATAAACACAACGAACACGTGGGCGCATATTAACGATATCACGGTTGTCGCATTCTTGAAACTATATTCACCCGCAACCGCATTGGGGACCACGTATTATATGCTTTAGATCTAATCCTTCCCTTAACTCTAGAAAAAAAAATACTTAAAAATTTGAGGCATTTGCAGTGTGTTATAAGTATTTTTTAATAATATTATACACAGAAAAAACTGGTCCATGAACAAAACGCAATATAATTACCAAAATTATGAGAGTACCTCTAATTCAGATTTAATATTCAGTATTACAAAATAAGATAATCAAAAAAAGTAACTCACGCAAAATCCATCAAATATAGGTCCAGCCTTTTTGATGTCATTCATGTCGAAGCTGTCCAACTCCATTTGCAACTCTTTATCGATAGAAGTATCGTTGGTTTTGCGCGCTTCCTGCGATAACTACAAAAAAAATATACCAAGTGGTTGATTAAAGTTCCATACAAATGGCCAAAATATCCGGCTCGAAGGATCATTAACATTCACGTAAGCTTTTGTTAAAAAATACGTACTATGATGATGTTACTACTTTAATACCCAATTCGATAAGAAAGCCCCGATCTAAAAAGATTACAAATCTACATATATCTGGCCTAAATATTGTAAGCTGTCGTTGATTTCACATACCTTACTCTTCCCTGAAACAGTGGACATATCTGTAGCTCTAGTTTCATCCACAAAGTTACTAGGCGGCCTTAGGTTTGTGATTCTCGAGAAATTCAAACCTGAAATGCAATATTTAAATGCACCAATGAATATTGCAAGAAGCAATTGTCGATACCGGACTCAACAGTGAAGAATTTCCTGAAATAAACGAGTAGGAGTAGTTTGTATTCCTCTCAGGAAGGGGACAAGCCTCCGTGGCGTAGTTGGTTAAACGCCGGCTATGAAACGATAGGCCGCGGGTTCGATCCCTGCACGGAGACAAATGTTTGTGAGGGCCGCAAATATTTGTCTCGGGTCTGGGTGTTTGTGAGACCGAAAAGTCTCTCGTAGTTCCTGATACCCACGACACAAGACTTAATTGATCTTAATGTGGGGTCAGGACTATGTATGTGACTGTTGGGTGTATTTATTTATTTATTAAAAAAAGAGGACAAGGAAAGACAGGACGAGGGAGGGAAAAGGACATTCAGAAAATTTGATGCCGTTTTACATTCCCATATATTTAACATAGTACAGCGTAATACTCACTCATATCAGGTAGACGATGTTCAGCGAGTGGCGAGGATGTGGAGGCGCCCACTATCTTGTACTTGGTGACAGGTAAGGCAACGCCCTTCTCGGCGGAGTCCTTCACCCATGAAGGCAACACGCACACCTTGCCGTACTCTAGCGCCGCCTTGTACTTCTCGCTGCCTATACCTTCTCTGTGGAAAGAATATGTGAATTAAGTCGCTGAACTACAGGTTTCCTGAGTGATGATTCTATTAATATGTGGGAGTTGCACTTCTAATAGGTTTGTTTGGGCGCCCGTGATGGTCGCATGCCCGCGCCTATCTCGGTGTCGCTTTAGGTGATGGTGCACCGCCCCGCAACAGGCTCTGCTACTCCAAAGGCCCTTTCTTGCTGCCTCTCATGACAAGCAGGAGGTAACACGATGGGTTTCAATCCTCCACTTACCCCCTCGCCAAAATCAGAATAATTCATATCCCCTGGATGATGGCTAGTGTTTAGAAAAGATAGTGTTACAAGATTTACAAAATATTGCGTTAATAGTATACCAACTTGGTCAACACTACTACATCTGTAGTCTCGCTCTGAAACGCCCCGGAGAAAGTCCCTCCATGCTGATTAACCAACTTCATAATACTCTGCTTGTCTCTCTTGGGTATTCCTGAAGTTGTCACTTCCAGATTGGCGAAGGGCGGGAGACGGTATGAACCAAACTCTGATGAAGACCCGCTGATGTTGATACGAAGCGACGCCTCCCATACCGCGTCTACCCACGTCTCTGACATTACTGGGATGCCAGTTTCTACAGACCTCTGAAACAAGACAATATTTATAAAAGAACTAGGTTCTATTCGCGGCTACACTAACACACTCAAGTCTGAAAATCTAACCTTACAAGTATGTATTTTTAACTTCCCGACGTTTCGATTACTTTACAGCTTTCGTGGTCACGGGGCGGACTGTAATCGAAACGTCGGGAAGTTAAAAAATGTAAAATTTTAACCAAATCGCGATAAAATCCGTATAAAATAGTTTTATTTCAATGTGTAACATTCGCGTAAATCTAAGAAACCATCTTACAAGTATGTAATTATAATTATACTTACCACATACTTGACAGACAAGACAGTATCAGAAATAAGATGTGTTGTTTCATCGGTCAGTACTGTGTTATAAATGCCTCCCATCCAATGCACTTTAGTTTTAATGTGATCCTAAAAACAACAGAAAACCATTAGTAATTATAAATGGAGATGCCTTATTTAACCTTAGATGTTGAGGGATAGAGGCATGCTAATTGATAATTTATCAGAACAGCATGTTACATACCACCAAGTGCAAAGTGTAATGCTACACAAATCTATAACATTATTTCAACCCACTACAGTGTAAACATATAGGGCATCTGTTTAAAAATATAAACCTTCAAGATAAACAGGACACACAAAAATGTCTATAAGGTTGCAGCATGCTTCTTTCCAGTGATAATATCAATAATTGATTTCTCACTAAGAAAACTTTAATAACAACTAAATAATTCTTTAATTTAAACATGAAATAGAATTTGATACCAACCTTCTTTTCCTTAGTTAAACCACTGGCAGTGACCACCAATCCTCTCATAGCCACTGTGTAAACAGGCTCTGGGCCAGATGGTATCGGCACACTTTCAGTCAAGCAGCATGACAGACATCTAGGACCCACTAACCTAGAATCATAGACATTTACAGTAATTAGGAGCAATGGCTATATGCTTTTTGAATTAAAAGTTTGTTTACTTGTCACATTCCCACACCAATTTTGTATTTGTGAAAAACCTGAACCATTAAAATACAGGCACACAGAAAAATATGTTGAATATCTATTACAACTACAGCAGTACTCTACTACTACTTGTAGATATGATTGAGATAATGCATGTTGTATGTTAGTCATCTATGAAACAGATCATCCAAACAAATTATTATTTATCTAGTATTCATATGTCATTAGATTTAAACATCACATTAAAATTATAGAATTTGTATTTAAACATTTTTTGTAATACTTACAGACATTTAGTACCTTTGAGTTTCTGAAACAATTCTCCCTCAAACTCAGATAGTACAAACACATCTCTCTTGCTGAGACCTTCAAAAGTGTTCCACTTGGTTTCATTCACCCAACTGGCTTGGAGACCACTGCCGGAATGCTGTTCACAAGTCTAAAACAAACAAATGTAATTGGCAAATACAGCATTCACAAAATAGCACCAGAAACTGTAGGGGTAGCTTGAACATTCTAATAGTAACTAGGTAAAAAAAGATTGTTGAAGTTTTGTAAATTTTTTTTCCTTTGTTGTGACCACCCATTTCTTCCGTGCTTCCGTTCATTTCAGTCCATCTTAAGGTTGTCTGGAAGAAATCGCCGACAGCGATAAGACCGCCCATTGTTACACATATTTATGCGCTTTACATTTTTGTATGTAATAATTTGTGTGGTGTGCAATAAAGTATTTATAAATAAAAATAAATAAATAAATTGTTTAAACATCAACTGCATCTCCATAACAAGCACATTAACAAGGTGGCAACGACGACTATATAGTCCTGTTTACAATTAATTAAAGACCAAAGCCGAAGTTTTTATAAGTCTCATTTCTAAAATACATTGACTAAGGTTATTTGACGTCAGTAACACTGAGATTCCAATAAGCGCGGTAAATTATGCCTTCCCGAATATAATAATGGGATAAGCGAATTTTTAACAAATATAAATGTTAAAAATATATTTGTTGCACATCTAGAACCACACTAAATAATTTCCTAGAAATAGCAAGGATTTTTGATACTTACGGCAAAAGCGAGTTGCATATCTTCCGAACATTCATTCTCACTTCTACAATCCCTGGGTATAATAAAGGTAACTTTTATATCTTCAGCCATGTTTACATGCGTTTGTGCGGAGGGTCACAAATAATTAACTATTAATTCATTTTAATTTCAGAATAATTTAATAGAACGACATCAACCCGAAAGCGGATTGTTTACAAAATTATTTGAATTTGTCTGACATTCTGGATACTGGAATGAGAACGAATGAAACCAGGGAACGAACAAATTGTAGTTTCATATTCGTTCAAAAGTATTACGCATGTTATTGATTTCTATTTTCTTAACTCATTAATCTAAAAAGTAAACAAAATGTCATTAAATTAGTTAAGGAAGACCTTTTAAATTATTTACCAAAATAATTAGTTGTTAAACATAGTGTTTCAATTATAAATTATACAACAGACAATAATTATACGATTAGACTGTAAGAACTAAGAAGCTATTCCGATTTCAGAACGAACTTTTCGTAAAATCCGATAAACTGACCAAAATTTTAAGGAACGTCAATGACTGTAAACGAAGGCGCTGTAGTAAGATTTTTGCTGTTTCGTCCAATGGGAATACTGAAAAATAACAACTTACTCGTTGTATCCACTATCTAGCCAGGACATTGTAATTTTATTGGATTATATTGTAGTACTACCCATATGTCATTGATTATTTTTTTAAACATAAGTAATAAACATGTAAAATAGGTTATAAAATGTGCATCGTCTGTATTTGTTTGTTGTTATAAATTTGTTTTGAGATAATAAAACAGTGAAAATGCTTTACGACGACTTTAAACCTATTGTTGATTTATTATTGAACAACTGGACAGCACTGCAACTGGCTGTGGAACATGGAATGGGTGCTCCAGGCGGTGAAAAGGTATTTAGAAAATCAACCATATTCTTAAAATATGGATATTTTATGAGAATATAATAAAATATAATCATATTTAATCAAGTTTGATAAAATCATGTTTTAGTAGAATTATTTTTTATAGAACTGCTTTAAAACATAGTGTTTCAGCTATCTAGTATCTACATACAACTAACTACTATAGTCTACACACCTACTTGCTGTTGCCCTATCGATTTTTCGTCAAACGATAGCTTCCGCCTTCTTGGTGAATTTATAATTCATGCTCCACATAGCACAAGCACATACAATGTTAAATCTCAAATTAGAAAAAATATGAAAAGCAGCAACCTTTCCACACCCCTACATAGTTTTATAGAACATAGTTGCCACGAAAGCTACCACTTTGTTAACTAAAACCTGTTCTTAAATCTAATATTTTGTTTCAGACTGCACAGCTCATGTCTGTGTACATAGCAAGGTACTGTGTTGAGAATGTTGTGGATAAAGATGAACTGGCTGAAGTTATTGAGGATCTGATGGACGAGGAGTTTGATACAGTCTGTCATGATAACTCTCCAAAAGGTTGGTAGACCGTTTATATCAAAATTCAGCCAATAGCTCAAATATTAATGTGTTAATGGTTCTTTAATTTATAATATACTTAGGAAATTAATTAGTTCTTAATCTTAATTCTGAAATTCTTAAACTTAATTCTATATTAACAAGCAATATGTGCACATCAAGTCAACTTGCTTATTCAACTCCAATAACTATAAAAATAAAATAAGGAATTGTTTATTGAAACGTAAATTACATAAGCATTACAACCATACAATTATACATAACTAACAATGTTACAAAAAGAAACAACTTTTGTGTGAATTTGATTAACAAACTATTATAATAATTGAAATTTTCAGAAATTGCAACACTTCTTCTGTTGTACCTAGAACTGTTAAAAGAAGGGAGACATGATGAACTGCGTGCCAGAATTGAAGCATTACCAAAATGCCAGAAGTGGCTCAGTGAGCCTATTCATGAATCTGTGCCTCCACAAGTATGTAGAATTCTAAGCAAGAATACTATTTTTTAGCTTTACATAGTTTTATTCTATCCATCATCTCTATTTTTACGTTGTCTACTTCATTGTTTAAAACCCTCTAATGTAAAACCATATTTATGAAGTATTGTCTCTTGACTGTGTTGATATAATTAAGCTTGCTAAAAAAACTGTTATCGACATTAAGTATTAAAATTAATCTCAAAATGATATGTGCCTAAATTGATTACATTTTTGGTACTCAATGTAATTGTTATGTCCCAGTGTCATGGCAACCCTGATGATGACACAACAAGCAGCAGCGAAGATGATGACGAAGCAGACAATGCAATGAATGGAGAGGCAGCATCGTCTTCCAACCCTAGTCAAGCACCTGAACCAATGGATGAAGATGTGGAACCAGGGTGGACAGTTGTGAGGACACGGAGGAAGAAATAAGACTATGATGAAGACTAGATAATAAACATGAGTTGTTTAGTTACAAATGCCTTCTAGTTATTTTATAATGTTTAGATAATTTCTTCTTCTTCTTCTTTCTTTGAGAAAATTATTTATTAATGTCAATTGAGTCAGATATGTGACATGTTTGATATGTTTCATTTCAATACTTATCTATTCTGCATATAAAAAAAATTGTGTCACCTAAATTGCTTTTTCGATATCTTAATTCAATGTGTAGGTACTAAACACAAAATATACTTTTTACAGCATTGAAACTATTTCTGAGGGTAATGTAGTAGACTACAACTCAATATCAATACTTAAATTGTTACCATCTAAGATAATATTATTTATTTATAAAAATATAGTACAATAATAAATATTTACTATTTCTAAATATATTTATTTGAGACTAGATAACTCATGCAAAATTAATTTAAGTGATGGTGAGATGTTTTGCACAAGCATAGTAAATGGAAATTTCAAAGTTGAAAAAAATCACTATGCTGATTTAGTAACACTAAAATAAGTGTAACTGTGTAATGATTGTAAAGTTTTTAGTAGATAAATCTACTATTTTGAATTTCTATCACGATTAGCGATGTGTTTATGTACCCTGTAGTATGACTCTATGTGTAGCTGATCTACATTATCATAAGAAATCCTTAGGTGTTAGGATGTATGGATGGTTGTTGCGTTGACAATGTACCTATTTGTATTTTTGTCGAATTAAAATATTTTGATGTTTCTATGATTTGTTTCCTGTATGTTATATATTTGTGTCCTTTAAACCTTGTTAAGATGCAATATTGTGTTAAGATTTTATAGTAACAACTTTAAAGAAAACCCAAAAATCATATAAGCCGAGAATCTCGTGAAAATATCTTAAACTGTAGATATATTTGGGAGCATATTGGGGTTGGATTGGGAGCAAGCACATGGATGTATTACCCTACTTCGATGGCTGTTTAAAGCAAAGTTATGAATAGGTAATTAATTCGCGTTCAGCTGAAATGTATTGGTTATTGTCGCATAACGCATTTCTTCTTAAGCCACAAGAAGTTCACGGCTGAGCATAGATTTTCAGGAAGATTTCCACAGCGAATTGTCACAAGCAGTCTATCAGAGCATATTATAGAAATGAAGAATAACGCATACGCATTTGATTTCTGTTCCAAATTAAATTAAACGAAAATACATTATATCTGACTACTTCGATGCCGTTGTTGTACGATGGCATAGATTAGTATTAAATATAGAGATACGATGGTATAATTGCAAAGCTAACGTCTCAGGTTCGTATCCCAGGTCGGGCGTGCGATTTTGGATTTTTCTATTCTTTATCAATTAAAATTTTACAAACTACATAAACAATCTTCGTAAACATTCTTGTAATGCCAACTCAAACTGACACAAATTATTATCATTCGTTCATTTCATTCGATTCCGTGAAAATTCTGAAAGAAATCCATTTCCATGAAAATTAAATCCACGTTACATTTATTTGTTTATTTGAAATACTCATTGTTAATGTTTTTCGATATTGTTTAAGCATTAACATGCCCCTAACAGCCCGCCAGAGGAGCATACACAATAAAAATGGTGCTAAAAGGGCGGCAAGTTTCAGTAAAGGAAAAAGAAAAGCTGCTGAGGGGTAATATACTTATGATTTTTTAACACTCCTTTAATTGTTGTACTTGACATTTTAAATATTACTTGATTAATAAAAAGGCTGCTTCACTAATAGGTTATAATTATGTTGTGCACGAAAGTTTAATTTTTATTTTTCCGCTATACTGCAGTTTGGCGCGAATCCAGCTTACATGCGAAGGTAAAATCTATCTGGTGACGTTAATTAGGCATGGAAACTAATAAATAGAATAGTTTTAGTCTAATGACGTTATAGTTGTGTCTTATCCAATGGCCATCACATACATTAACTTGTGGAAATTTTCATTTGTAATTCAGCAAGTATTATAATAACGTACGCATGCAGAACATGTGTTTTCCACGGTTTGAAGACGGGGTGTATGATATTTAGAGGCCTACACAATATTCACAAACTAATATTATTTTTACACAAAAGATTATTTTGTTCAAACAGTAAGATGAATCAGTGCTACAACTTGATTTGTTCCGAGTAATGTGTTTATTATTAGAGAACTGTGTTTTTGGATACCCCACTATCCATGTAATGATGAAATTGTATTACTGTGTATTAATCAGAAACGAATATGATTACTCATCGTTAAAAATATGTATAGTCATGCAAAAAACAATCTCAAAAATAATTAATTTTCCTTTTATATTCTTATTGGATTTACAATAAGATTTCTGGACATTGGAGTACCTATAAAATCTTCAGCTTTTATTGTTGTGGCACTCCGGCTCCTAGCTATTTATTTTGTCTCCATAGCAACAGACTGTATGATTGTATATGTGTTTAGTATCCCTTGGTTAGGTAATATTTGATGTTACACATTATCTTCATATTTTCATTATGCTTATAATGTTATAATGAACATTTACTTGTAACAGCAGTAAGTAAATTATTCAATACTATGAAAACACACTTTGGCAATCAAAATGATTAAAACTAAAGTAATTAACTGTTATTGGGTGTGTCCTAATACCCTGTACAAGGAGTTTTGGAACTATCATATTATTCCATATAAATGATAATACACTACCATTAAGCTTTGCCATAAAATCCCTGATAGTGAGCCATTTTCACGGATATTTCAATATTCAGTTTTTTTTTACCTGTAAAATATAGTTTTGTTTTATTTTTTAAATAGTCCATCTACCAATGGATGTATGGAGGTTTTTAATACAATTGATTTTTCAATGCCATTAGTATTGACTGCATCATAAATAGTGGTTTTACAACAAGGATATATGTACATATAACATCTCATCTTGGCTGTAGCTATCTAGATTGATACTTATGACAGTCTAACTCTAGACTATAGAACAAAGAAATGATTTGATTCTTTTGACTAAAATTCAATTGTAATATTGTGTCACCTATTTGTAATAGTACACGTTTGGGTTGTTGGTTTGCTTCCCTCGTGAATCAAGTTTTTGGTTAGCTAAATCTGCTCTGATTTTCATGGGATGGGAATAGGTGTTTCATATGGCCATAAATTTACTTTCTATCACTTGAGTTGTAAGAAGCACAACAATGTTGGCTATTGCAAGTGTCACCTTTTCCCACCCTGTTAGTGATGCATACTTTCTACAATCAATAAATGATCTGTGTTATTTCCAGAGAATTCCTAGTTACAAATGCGCCATCAGACCTCCGTACTATATCATACCCTGGCGGAGCAGTTGCACTAGTTGTGCTGCTCACTGCCCGCATCATATCAGCCTACTGGGGGCAGATATCAGATTGTGATGAAACTTATAATTATTGGGAACCATTGCATTATTTAGGTGAGTGATTTTTACATTCATAATTAATTAATTAATTTATTATTTATTATTTATTTAATTAACCACAAAAAAAAGGAAAAAAGTATTAGTTGGTTAGTCAATCTATCTTTTATGGTTCTAACATCATAATTTGCCAAGAACTGTATACTTTTAAAATAGTCATAATACTTGGCAGGCAGTTGGCTAGAAAATTATATCCAACTCTTTAGATATCACATTATATAAGAATGGTAATGATGATTTTAACTTTTTCCAACTTTGTCCACAGTATACGGCACTGGGCTACAAACATGGGAGTACAGTCCAGCGTACGCGATTCGCTCGTACATGCCGTTGTGGCTGTTTGCGGTGCCAGCCAAGATGCTATCGTTGGTGATGACGCCCGTCTCCGTGTTCTACACCCTGAGATTATTGCTGGCGGTCCTCACCGCTTGCGCCGAGTTCATGTTCTATAAGTAAGTTATGATTTTATACCTTTGAAAATAATTCTGATCCGGCTCGAAGGACCATTGAGTGAGACAAATTTTTAACAATTATTAAATCTATAGTTATATCGCAAAAAGACAAAGGGCTTTTTGGTATATAATAAAAGACGGCGATAGACTCTAAGTATTACAATGTATATCAGGGCGGTGTGCCACGAGTTCGGCGTGCAGGTGGGGCGCGTGTGGCTGTCGCTGTGCGTGGCGGCGGCGGGGTGCTTCGCGAGCGGCGCGGCCATGTTGCCGTCGGCGTGGTCGGGCGCGCTGGTGAGCGCGGCGCTGGCGTGCTGGTGGCGCCGCCGGTATCCGCTCGCCGTGGCCTTCACTGCCACCACTGCGCTGCTTAGTAAGCCATACTTGTATACTTATGTTGAATTCACTGGTTGACATTTCAAAATATACCTTGTGTTACTTAAAATCATTTGTTGGTTTGAAACATATTGAAGGCAATGGAAAAGTATCTGCTTTTACAGCTGTCTTATGTCAATAAATTAAGTATGACAAATTGTTTAGTGTTGTATACATTTTTTGTTGTAATCAAATTTAAAGCTGTGGCATATTTTGCTGCCCTTTTTCACGCTATATGCTAATTTAATTAACCTCCAAATTCTCATGGGACTTTTATTGCCAAACAATTAACCTCATTCTTTAAAAAGGTTCAAAATTAACATAAATTAAACCTTTCTCACAGGCTGGCCGTTCACAGCACTCCTCGGCCTGCCCATAGCAATAGACATGCTCATCATGAAACGGCTCTTCATGGACTTTGCTAAGTGGTCACTGATATCTCTAGTGGTGATCCTCGTACCCACCATAGCAGTGGACTCGTGGCACTACGGTCGTCTGGTCGTGGCACCATGGAACATAGTGGCATAC
This sequence comes from Deilephila elpenor, assembly GCA_949752805.1. NCBI lineage: Eukaryota > Metazoa > Arthropoda > Insecta > Lepidoptera > Sphingidae > Deilephila > Deilephila elpenor. Next base: position 14,112,430 of record OX457097.1, on the reverse strand, counting down.
AACATATTCACTGAACACGGACCAGATCTATATGGAGTGGAACCTTGGACTTATTACTTTGTCAACGGATTCTTGAATTTTAACCTTGTTTGGGTGAGTAAACTAAATAAAATATTATTTAATTAACTTAGACTTGAATTACTGGTAATCATGTTGAATGAATGGAATACATACATACATCAGCCTCCACTGTCCCACTGCAGGGTAAAGGCCTCTCTACCCTCCTTCCATTAGTCCCGAGACAGGACTCGATCAAATGAATGGAATGCAACAGGAAATAGTTTGTTGATGTTTACTGATTTATATTTTATACATCTAAGCAACACCTGGCGTCTAAGCAAATTAAAGCGAATATCCGTCGCGAAGCTCTTGCGCTCGGTAATCCACTTGTCAAGTGTGCCAAGAATTGGATAGCCCCAGTACAAATGACCCTTGACGGAGACAGGGGCCTCATCAGTCAACATGACGATGATGCAACATATTCTTGACCCTGTAGAACACGCCTAACGCCACACCACAACAAATAAATAATATGCCTTATTCTTCCAGATTCTAGCCCTATCAAGCCCGCTGCTACTCCTGGCCTGCACAATAATAGCGACGCGGTCCACATCGCGGGCGTCGTTCTGCGCGCCATACTGGCTGGATCTCATGCCGCTGGCACTCTGGTTGATTGTGTTCATGCTACAGCCGCATAAGGAGGAACGGTACGTTCAAATTTAATAATAACTCGATTAAAATACCAATCACGAATTGATTATATGAAGTGCAGTGCAAAAAAAAGATGTTGGGAAACGTGAATCATCTGGTTTAAATAAACATCAGTGTTGAACCAGGTTTTATACCAAATTAATGCTGATAAAACAAGATATATTTATTACCTAGTGAAGCTAAACTTATCCAACATGTGCTGATTTGTTTATTTCTTATCTTATTTCAAAGAGCTTAAAGCTAAAAGCAGCTACATATAAGCAATGTCAATACTCATGTGTAATGTATGTAGGTTTTATGTGGCTTTTGTATTTGACATTTATAAAGAATAAATTTGTCTATCAACCGCGTTTCACGTTTCAATAAGCACCACAAATTTGCATCAAATAGTCAACTATTACCATATTTTTTAACTTGCATATACTCACCCGTCCTTTATTTCTTATACTCAAATATAATACTATAATTTTTCCCGTTTCAGGTTTCTGTACCCAGCCTACAGCCTGATAGTACTAGCGGGCGCGATAGGCCTGGACTGCCTGCAGAAGATGACGTTCGCAGTGGGCACCGAGCTGTTCCGCTGGCGCAAGGAGCGGGAGCGGCGCCACTACCTCGCCTACACCGGACCACTCATGCTGCTGTGTGTCACGCTCGCCGGGCTGGCGGGTGAGTCGGAACCTGCTGTTGTGGGTTATATAATGATTGAGGGGTTATATAGACTTGTAAAAAAGCAGAGCAATGTGTTGCATTTGGCTGTATTTGTGTATAGAACAGTAATAGTATTATCTGATCAAATATCTATCTATGATGTACATGATTCTAAAACGGATCACGTGAGTCATGAGCATGCAGATTTCACAATTTAAAAATCAAAAATTTATTTTCGCCATCATCACACACCATAATTCGAAATAGTCGAGATTTCACTAAATCATTCGAAGAACTAACATATTGCAACCACACAAAAAAAATAATTAAAGATTTAAATTACGACCCGTATTTTTTTCAGGTTTGTCCCGCATAACAGCACTATACACGAACTACCACGCCCCGATGACCATCCTGCAAGACCTACCAGCGGACGGTGAAGGAACGGTGTGCTTCGGCAAGGAGTGGTACCGCTCGCCGTCCAGCTTCCACCTGCCACCAGGATATGAGATCAGATTCGTGCCCAGCGAGTTTAGAGGACAACTGCCCGCGCCCTATGCTAAAACTCATAATGGTGAGATATATTTGTGAATAAATATTTTTTTAAAAGACATATGATTATGTCCACAATGAGATTGACAGACGCGTCATTGAAATATTAAGCTATAATAATGCCGGCATCCCAGAAGATGTGGGATCGCACTAGTCTAGACTTCAATTCTCTGAGCTTATTTTCGTTCTAAGATATAAATACTAGGCTACCAGGCCAGAATCCACCATGGTCTACAACCCTTCACTGTGGCAGATGAAAGCCCTTCTCCGAATGAAACCCCTTCTTTTCGTATTTATTATTACTGTCCTTTACACCGTAATTACTCTTGTATATTTGTTTATTCCAGCAACCCGTCTCATCCACCCACACTTCAATGATCTCAACAAAGGTGACAACCGTACATACTACCAACCATCTCAGTGCAACTACCTCGTAGACTCAGACCTAAGCAAGCCTTCACCATTACAGCCGGCCTACCACAAAGACAATAAATGGGAGATAGTGAAATCATTACCAATACTCAACGCAGAACGCTCACACGTCATACTCAGAGCTTACTATGTACCGATACTGTCATACAAGAACAATGTGTTTGGGAATCTGTATTTGTTAAAGAATAAATTGTTATAATTGTAATGTGGTTTGTAGGGTTGCCATACTTCTTTGTTATAATTCTGTGTTTAGTGCTATCAGCTGTCATATACAGTCTGTCTTCGCCTGTGAAACTTAATAGTCTGTTTCGAATCATAACAGGTAACATATTATATTTTCGCAGAATATGTGCTAAGGGTTATTTAACACACGGTTTTATTTAATGCTCCCATAAATATTTTAAAAAACATTTACACTATTTTGACAGCCTCCGTGGCGCAGTTGGTTAGACGCCGGCTGTGAAACGAGAGGTCGCGGGTTCGATCCCCGCACCGAGACAATTAATGTTTGTGTGAACCACAAGTATTTGTTTCGGGTCTGGGTGTTTGTGAGACCGAAAAGTCTCTCGTAGTTCCTGATACCCACAACACAAGACTTGATCTTAGTATGGGGTCAGGACTATGTATGTGACTGTTGGGTGTATTTATTTATTTATTTTTATTTACTATTCAGAATTATAATTTCAAATATTATTATGCTTTATAATATATATTGTGTTCCTAAAAAAGTTGGCAGCCCAATAATTACATCCTAATATATAAGCCTTACATTTTAAGGTAAATTTACTTAAAGAATTCTAAAATTGGATGACCATCATATGATTGGGTTTTGACCCCTTAAAGTTATTACTTAAACCCACGTTTGATAGGTCGTAAAATACGCTAGATATTTAATTTATTAAATAGGAACTGAAGGATTTAGAGCCCCAGTCAAGTGCGGGTTAAGGCAGGTAAAAAGGTTATTGACTAAAGGGAGTTTTGACTTTTGTATGACTATGTTAAATGGTTACACGAATGACATGGGTGAAGACTTCTTGCCGCTCTAAAGTTATGTACATTTATAAGAAAATTAAGAAATAATTTATTAGTCAATGTAAGTCCCGGTGCAGTACATTGGCCATACAATTGACGGGGCTTAGGCAAAGTCACTACGTATTTTAATGTTATATTATTTTACTGTAGTTTTGTGCTTTGTAAAATGAACCTGATTTTATTTTCGAATGTAAGTGAGTGATTTGTAATTTGTTCGTTCACTCATGGTAATACTGCATATAGAATAAGGCGCATAGGATAATGCAAGGTACTAATTTTAAAGCAGTTTTGATTTGTCATGAAATAATGTAATTCAGCAATAATTTAATCTGTAAGTACAATCAGATACAAAGTTGGTACAATAACATTATTACATATCATGTATGTATGACTTGACAAGGTATACAAAAGCTAAGTAAAGAAAGTATTATGGTGCATCCTGCAGTTACATTTTGATGAGAAATGTTATTTATTGTTGGTATATGTTGCCGTGTACATGTGTATTGATAGTCACTATAACGGTGGAGGAAGACATCGTGAGGAAACCTGCATACTGTGGCGATTTTAAATAATTTCTGTGCTATGTAAAGTCCGCCAACCTGGCCTAGGCCAGCGTGGTGGACTATATGGCCTAACAACTCTCAATATTACTTTCGATTGTAGAGCAGGCCCTGCAGTGGGACGTATATGGGCTGATACAGTACAATACATATGGCCGTATTAGTATATGTTAAGTAACATTGCTTTGTTGCATAATGTTGCTCCACAAAATATATCAGCAGTGTGCATGCACCATTATAATACCATTAAATAAGCTACAACGATTTACTTGTGCAGATGATAAATTTTGAATACATTAAAACGAATTAATTGAATAAAAATACAAAGTAAAAGTGGAAATTACATACACCGTGTATAATTTATAGAATTACAAGGTGCGTAAAGTTTAAAGAAAAAGCAATGTACGAAGACTTGGTAGATTAAGTGGAGGTTTCCAACAAGGTAATGGTTATAGAATAAAAAACGATGTTACATAGCAATACATACTATGCTACAGTATAATTACTTTTGTATTTATATTAACAAATGTCTTGTAATTTATTAAACAAATGTCATAAAAAAACATATAATATCTGATAATTTGCCTACGGTTAAAGATTTTTTAAAGTAATTCCATGATCATGTGAAGTGTAAGATTTAACGAGAGATTTATTTAAAGCGAATATACTGACAACCACTTTTCGCACAAACCCGCCTGTATTGCATGCGCCGGCCGCATACTGCGGGATGCGCAAGAGTGTGTCCATATATAAACACTTGCGTGTAATCCATATTTGGTGAGAATATTTGGGAATATATTTTAAAAGTTTTTCTATTTATTTCTAGTGTTTTTTGTGCATTTAATTTTTTTCATTTGAAAATCCGGTTTGTAAGTCTCGTTTTTTAACCACTCTTTAACCATCATGATAGCCATTAAATAAGTTACCATGTGCTGTACAGTTCGTGACACCGGTGACACTTGCACATTCTCTTATCTCTCTGATTATGGTTTCTTAGATTTACGCGACTGTTACACATTGAAATAAAACTTTTATTTCAATCTCCGATGACTCATAAAAGACAGAAAAAATATACCATTGTTACTGCGATATTTAAATAATACAATAAATAAATAAATAAGATGATCGGTGGGTCCGAATTTTTTTTGGGTTGAGACCGCACACTGGCAATTGTGTCAGTGCCATAGTCCACCCTTAAGGTAGATAGACAATCAGGTAAATTTTGCAGGAAGTCACTGCTAGGCTTCCAACGAGATATATTGGAAGTCTTTGGGAAGCCTTTTTTCAGCAGTAGACTTCCTAAGCCTGTTGAATAATTATGTTTGTGCTGTTTGAAATATGTAATTTTTGTCCAATAAATATTGATAATCAATTTTAATATGTTTGTTCTAACGGTCTTACTCATAGATAGAATTAAAACCTATTTTAGTTATCGAATGTTTTGTCTTATTCGCTCAAGCTGAATTATAAAGTCGTTCGAAAGGGACAAAACATTCGATAACTAAAATAGGTTTTAAATCGTCTATGAATAAGGCCATAAGTCTTTACTACAAATGTAGGCGTATACATAAGTTTTCTAGTCATAAAGAACTAAATTTTCAAGTTATTAAATTTAAGAATAATATAATTTCAGTGCAATTAATTTGTTATAATTTTGTGAAATAAATTTTTTATACCACTATTTTTGTAATTTCTGCTTTCCTCATAGGTATGCAAAACTCAGCGGGATTATAGATTAAAATCTAGAATTACCAAGGGACACATCTTGAAGTTCAGAATTAGGCAAAACTTTTCACAAAAGAACTTGGCCCGCGCATTACCGTAGCTTTTAAAGCCATGTAGATTCCTCAACCAAATCTACATAGCCATGATACAAATCATTATAATTATTTTATAAGTTAGATGTAGACGTATTTTATAACAATAAATTATTTATTATATTTATTTAATAATTTATTTATTTATTGTAACAAATTCTAGTTTAATATGCGAGAAATAGTTCATGTTCAAGTAGGGAGATGCGGCAATCAGATTGGATCAAAGGTATAAATTATTATTATTTTATTAATTTTTCATTCGTTTAGTTATAAAATTCGTTAATCTAGTGACCACATGCAAAGGCAGAGAATTAAGAGGTCCCAGATTTGATTCCCAGATCGTCATTTTTATGTGCAAGATATATTTTATTTTCCAGTGAATTGTCCCAAAGCACATGATACGACGGAAAAGCTTGTATATTAATGTAATTCTTACAGTTCTGGGAGGTAATATCCGACGAGCACGGCATTGATCCTGATGGCTGTTATCAAGGCGACTCCGACCTTCAGTTGGAACGCATCAACGTGTATTACAACGAAGGCTCCTCAAGTAAATACGTACCAAGAGCCATCCTAGTCGATCTTGAACCAGGCACCATGGACGCCATTCGCGGGGGACCCTACGGACAGATCTTCCGACCTGACAACGTCGTATACGGCCTAACAGGTGCAGGCAATAACTGGGCTAAAGGATACTACACAGAAGGCGCAGACTTGCTTGAATCTGTCCTTGATGTAGTAAGGCGAGAATCTGAGAGCTGTGATTGCTTGCAAGGGTTTCAACTTGTACACTCCATAGGTGGAGGAACTGGCTCGGGACTAGGAGCTTTGTTGCTAGCTAATTTAACTGAAGAGTATCCTGACAGAATAAGTGTTACGTACTCTATTATGCCTAGTCCAAAAGTTTCAGATACTGTGGTCGAACCGTACAATGCCATACTGTCCGTAAACCAGTTGATCGAGAACTCAACTCAGTCATATTGTATTGACAATGAGGCGCTGTATGACATATGCTTCAGAACGTTGAAGCTAATGACTCCAACTTACGGAGACCTGAACCATCTGGTTTCGGCTACGATGTCTGGAGTGACGACTTGTTTGAGGTTCCCAGGACAATTGAACGCGGATTTACGCAAGCTGGCGGTGAATATGGTACCGTTTCCAAGACTTCACTTTTTCATGCCCGGTTTCGCTCCACTAACCTCACGGGGCAGCCAGAAATACCGTGCTTTGACTGTTCCTGAGCTTACTCAACAAATGTTTGACGCGAAGAATATGATGGCTGCGTGTGATCCACGCCACGGCCGCTACCTGACCGTCGCCGCTGTCTTCCGCGGCCGCATGTCCATGAAGGAAGTCGATGAGCAGATGCTCAACATCCAGAATAAGAACAAAGACTACTTCGTCGAATGGATACCTAATAACGTCAAGATTGCTGTCTGTGATATTCCACCTCGAGGGTTGAAGATGTCGTCCACGTTCATTGGGAATACGACAGCGATTCAGGAGCTGTTCAAGAGAATCGCAGAGCAATTCACTTCGATGTTTAGGAGGAAGGCCTTCCTGCACTGGTATACTGGAGAAGGTATGGATGAAGGGGACTTTACTGACGCGGATAATAATGTCAATGATTTGATATCGGAGTACCAACAGTACCAGGACGCGATGATAGATGATCAAGACTTCGACGAGGGCGGCCTCACCGGCGAGGAAGGACCTAATGACGACAGTGATGAATAAGATATTTCTTAAAATAAATTGGGATAAAATGATTCTTGTTTTCATTCAATTGTTTTTATTATAGCGATTATCGCCATCGCCTCATCGATTGCGTTGCAGTACGAGGGATTTTTTTTTAGGTATGGTTCCTGGGTCAGGCAATTAACAAAGTTGCAGCAACTGGACCTCGTGCCCGGCATGACATTCACCCCTCACATTTTCGGACTGGTAGTACTTCACTACTTACTGCTTACCCTTTTACGAATTCAAGCGAGAGCTTGGATATCTATAGCATATAGTGCGCAATTGTTACGTGCTGCTTGACTAGTACACCGAGTGTCGGCGATGTTAGGTGGAGCTCGGCGGTGTTCGGCGCACTTGTCTGCCGCCACTATTGATACTGGCTACATAATAGATTTTGCCGCTAGGTGGCGCTAGCTAAGCGGTTCTCGTTTTGTTTTTTGTTTTTTCCGGGTGTACGTTTTTGTTTTCCTTCTGGAAGCTTCTTTGTGAAATAAAAATGAGATACAAATTTCAGTGTTTAATACAATACTAAATCATAAGACCAAGATGTATTGTAAACCTTTGGTTGGAATTTAGGCATTCCTTCCTCCACCTTACTATTTATTTACTTTAATGAAACAAATGATTATCAGTATGTATATATTTTCAATAAAATAACATCCAAACAGGAAAGTACGCCTAACACTAAACAATGACACCGATTACAAGACAATACATTGACAGGACAAACATTTATTCTTCCTCCACCTCTTCGTCAAATTCCCCCTCGTCGTCAGCTGTTGCGTCCTGGTACTGTTGGTATTCCGACACCAGGTCGTTCATGTTGCTCTCCGCCTCCGTGAACTCCATCTCGTCCATACCCTCGCCTGTGTACCAGTGGAGGAAAGCTTTCCTCCTGAACATAGCAGTAAATTGCTCAGATATCCTCTTGAACAGCTCTTGGATTGCTGTAGTATTACCGATAAAGGTAGCAGACATCTTCAGACCACGGGGCGGAATGTCGCACACAGCCGTCTTCACGTTATTGGGGATCCACTCGACAAAGTAACTGCTGTTTTTGTTCTGAATGTTGAGCATTTGCTCGTCCACCTCCTTCATGGACATGCGGCCGCGGAAGACTGCCGCCACGGTCAAGTAGCGGCCATGGCGAGGATCACAGGCAGCCATCATGTTCTTCGCATCGAACATTTGTTGAGTAAGCTCAGGAACACTCAAAGCACGATATTGCTGGCTGCCCCGTGATGTTAACGGTGCAAATCCAGGCATGAAGAAGTGCAGCCGTGGGAATGGCACCATGTTCACCGCCAGTTTTCTTAAATCCGCATTGAGTTGTCCGGGGAACCGAAGACAGGTCGTGACGCCGGACATTGTTGCAGATACTAGATGGTTCAGGTCCCCGTACGTTGGAGTTGTCAGCTTCAGTGTTCTAAAGCAGATGTCGTACAAAGCCTCGTTGTCTATACAATACGTTTCATCCGTGTTTTCTACAAGCTGATGTACAGATAATGTCGCGTTGTACGGTTCCACGACCGTATCGGACACTTTAGGGCTCGGAACTACTGAAAAAGTGTTCATAATACGGTCAGGGTATTCTTCTCGGATTTTTGATATAAGTAAAGTTCCCATGCCTGACCCAGTACCTCCACCAAGAGAATGCGTTAATTGAAACCCTTGTAAGCAATCGCAGCCCTCTGCTTCTTTCCTGACGACATCTAATACAGAATCAACTAATTCTGCTCCTTCTGTGTAGTGTCCTTTGGCCCAGTTGTTTCCGGCGCCAGACTGGCCAAAGACAAAGTTGTCTGGCCTAAAGATCTGCCCGAATGGTCCCGAGCGGACCGAGTCCATGGTGCCGGGCTCGAGGTCTACCAGCACGGCGCGCGGGACGTACTTCCCGCCTGAAGCCTCATTGTAGTAGACGTTGATGCGTTCTAATTGCAGATCGGAGTCGCCATTGTAAGCCCCGGTGGCGTCGATCCCGTGTTCATCCGAGATCACCTCCCAGAACTGAAAAGGACAATCTTATATTAAACGCTATGACGCTTTTTCCAATAAAACGTCTTTGTGTGTGGTTCAATCTTAGGGTATTTTGTTTTAATGTCGCGCTTACGATTTCACCTATTATGGGGTAGAACATAGAGGGTAGAATAACTTTCTTTGGTGCATTTTGACATCACTTATTCCCTAATTTGACATCAAACGCTCAAGAAATTAACGCATTTAGCGCTTTTAGGGATTAGTAAAACATCAAGATTACTGGACAGAGTATACAAGATTCGTCATAAATAACAGGACCGGTATGATACAGGTGAGTTTACTAACGAGTTTCTTGGTCATAATAATCGACATATAGCCCATTCCAGTCAGCGATTTATCACCGTTCGTGGTAATATATTATCACCAATACAAAACAAGTTCAACAATAATAATGGCTGTAGGACGATTTATACCTTTGCTCCGATCTGGTTTCCGCATTGCCCGGCTTGGATGTGGACGATTTCCCTCATATTGATTACACAAAGAATTTAGCGCCTAAAACTAGAATTAAAATTTCACTTCTACAAATTTGTCATATAAAAAATATATATAAAAATGTTACGATAAGATTACTGCACGTGCATCCTACGTGAAATTTTCTTTAATAATGGGAATGCATTCTTTTGTCATTCGACTCGGCTATTTGTTTCCAAGTTTAAATTTATTTTTATTTTTTTGTCAACCAGTTTTATTGAGTGTGTCTTTGCACCTACTTTGAAGTAATTATTTGATTTTAAAACGAAATAAGACGAGCTTTGAAGGATCAACTGATTTAAAATATTTTTTTAAGGATGTTTAGGTACATCCAAAAATATTGCGTTTCTGTTGTGTAAAATACCCGATCGATGGCTAAGCAATGGCACACAAATTACTCAGCAATCAATATGTTTTTAAAAGATATTTAAAAACTTTGCTTAATAATATCCATAACATACACTATTTTTGTCATAAATGTATAGCTAAATTGCCAATTACCTAGGTAAGTACTCTCTTTTGAAGACGACGGATGGTTTGATATTTTGTGCTTCGATATACCTACCTAATTTTTTTTCGGGGCTCAATTTTTCTAGGTAGGTACATTAATATTGACTCCTGCCCCAAACACAAATATCGAATAATAGTAATTTACTCGCTCCAAGAGTACTGTGGTAGCGTACACGAGTTGTGGATCTCAAGGTCCGGGGTTCGATTCGCACCTTCCGCATTTTGTGTTTTTGTGTATCATCTGAATCTCATCAATCAACGTCGATTCACGATTTATTGAAGGTCATTAAATATTTTATATCAAGTTACGAACGCATCAATTCTGCATTCTGTGGTATCTCTTGATCTTACATGTAAATTTGTAGGCAATACGCAAAGAATATGAAAACAAAGTTACTTTCCAAGTATCGGAGAGTATTGGGATCCTCGACGTTGAAATATCAAGCGAATTGAAGTTTAGGAGTGATTTGGAGGATAAAACCAAACTGGCACTGCGAAGATCCATGAGCAGTGGTGACTGCTTCACATCAGGCGGTATCGCGATATTTTAATCGCCCTATACAATTTGTATACATAATATGCCAGCTGTGGTTTAGTAATTTCTATAATAACTTTGTCGCAAGATTAATCGAAATATGGAAAAGTTTAACATCTTATGGAGACTGAGAAATTGCGACCGCTCGCCATCATAGTCTGACTCAAGATGCATGTAAGCAAGTCCAAAACCATTAAGCTTAATGCGAATCGTTGCTGATAGATGTAATTCAGGCCAAGGCGTGCGGCTCGATGCAGGATTCGAATAACGCGTCGTAAATATCTGTGGACCTAGCTGGAATGCGATTCACATTTCATTTTTTTTGTGTTTCCCTATCTACTATGTTATTTTACATTAAAAACGTTTTGAGATGGATGCGAATTCTATTTTTTATTCTTTTTTCTATTTTAATTCAATTTGTTTGAAGTTATGTTCCAATGACGTCAATTATTCAGGTCCACAGATATTTCCGATGGGTAATAGTTTTGTGACATACATTTTCTATTTATGTAGTATTAAAAGAAGAAAATTAAAATCAAATTTAGATTAATATATTAACTAATCAATTAATTGGTATTACCCGTCGGAAATATCTGTGAACCTGAATAATTGACGTCATTGGAACATAAGTTCAGCAAATTCAAAATATAGAATAATCAAATTGAATTAAAATAGAAAAAAAGAATAAGAAATAGAATTCGCATCCATCTCAAAACGTTTTTAATGTAAAATAACAAAGAAGATAGGGGAACCCAAAAAAATTAAATGTGAACCGCATTCCAGCTAGGTTCACAGATATTTCCGATGCGTTCACAGATGCGTTATACCTATCTATATTAACTGTAAATTGTGGAGTCTTGGTTTTAAATCGCATCTCAGATACCTCGGTACGATTACTAAGCTGAGGTCTCGGGTTCGGATCCTGGGCCTAGCAAAGTGATATTGGATTTTTCTATTCATTATAAGCCTGAAGTCAGGAATTTGTGCCCGATATGGCGATAGGCTCGGTCCCTATCACATCGTGGCACGGAACATACAGGGCTAAATGCGGGTGACCTGTAAGCACCTCTGCCTACCCCTTCTGGAAATAAGGCGTTAGTTTATGTATTTATGAAAACTGATATTCCTGAATTGGTTGTGTAGTGTTTGTATCTATCAAATAGATATAGTACATTCTCATGTACACCACCACGAGTGCGGGTAGGTGACGTAACTATATTCTGGTGCAAGACACGGTGCATTGTGCAAGTCGGACGCGCGCCCGCACTCAAGGGCGGGGTAATGGTGAGCCAGTATCTTGTTGACATTAATTTATCTCCTTTCGTAGTGACAGAGATCACTACAGGTTGTACCAAGCTTGGCGATAGACTTAATTCCTATCTCGCCTCTCACATCGATATCAAATTCCAACAGCTGTTTTCTCTGCGCTTGTATTAAGCTATAGGAGATCCTATTATTGGATAGGCCATTGCACACCGGTTATCTTCCTCGTACTTATTTCTACGCCGGCTCATAAGTTCGATATTTGAGTGGCACTCCGATATCGTATAGAACATTTACGTCTATGGTGGCACTTAGTGATATTTCGGTGATACAGGCGTGGACTAACTCTTGCTTTAAATCAAAGTAGGTAGATAGGTACCTACCTACCAATTGCATTTGTGGATATTCTTGCAGCAAGTAAAAAACACTGCCCTTATTATCTTTCTAGTGATCGTAGCCAAGTAGCTTAAAATTGAAATGGCTATCAAGTTATACAACAAACCCAGTCATTTTATTTCATAGCAAACGTGCATGCACTGGGTGTATAGTTAAAACTACATAATCCGTGTGGTATTACACCTATCGAGTGTGGCAATAAAATACACCAATATGATTCCAATTTTATTTTAAACAAAAAGGACCTACACAAAGGAGAGCCAAATGCTTATTCTTCTAACCCCTCGCCTTCCGCTTCTTCGTCAAACTCCCCCTCGTCGTCAGCCGTCGCGTCCTGGTACTGTTGGTATTCAGACACCAAGTCGTTCATGTTGCTCTCCGCCTCCGTGAACTCCATCTCGTCCATACCTTCGCCTGTGTACCAGTGGAGGAACGCTTTCCTCCTGAACATCGCCACAAACTGCTCTGCTATCCTCTTGAATACGCTCTGGATGGCTGTCGTGTTTCCAATGAAGGTAGACGCCATCTTCAACCCTCGTGGTGGTATGTCGCATACAGCAATCTTACAGTTATGTGGTATCCATTCAACGAAGTATGTGCTGTTTTTATTCTGGATATTCACGAGCTGCTCATCTACCTCTTTCATAGACATTCGGCCTCTGAATATAGTGGCTACTGTAAGATACCTGCCGTGTCGCGGGTCGCATGCTACCATCATATTCTTTGCATCGAACATCTGTAGTGTCAACTCTGGTACTGTGAGCGCTCTGTATTGCTGGGCCCCTCGTGACGTCAGCGGCGCGAAGCCAGGGGTGTAGAAGTGTAGTCTAGGGAACGGCACCATATTGACAGCCAGCTTCCGAAGGTCAGCGTTCAACTGACCGGGGAAACGCAGGCACGTCGTGACGCCAGACATAGTAGCGCAGACCAAGTGATTTAGATCACCGTATGTCGGTGTAGTCAGCTTCAGCGTCCTGAAGCAGATGTCGTACAACGCCTCGTTGTCCAAGCAGAACGTGTGGTCAGTATTCTCGACCAGCTGATTGACTGCCAGCGTCGTGTTATACGGCTCCACTACGCAATCAGATACTCGAGCGCTTGGAAATACAGAGAAAGTCAGTATGATCCTGTCGGGGTACTCTTCACGGATTCTGTTGACTATCAGCGTACCGAGACCCGACCCGGTGCCGCCGCCTAGCGAGTGCGACATTTGAAAGCCTTGCAGGCAGTCGCACGACTCGGCTTCGCGGCGGACCACGTCCAATGTCGACTCCAGTATCTCAACTCCTTCCGTGTAGTGGCCTCTGGCCCAGTTGTTGGCGGCCGAGCTTTGTCCGTAGACGAAGTTGTCGGGGCGGTACAGGCAGCCGAAGGGTCCCGAGCGCACAGCGTCCATGGTGGCCAGCTTGAGGTCCACCAGCACCGTGCGCGGGACGTACTTGCCGCCCGACGCCTCGTTGTAGTACACGTTGATCCTCTCCAGCTGGAGATCGGAGTCTCCATGGTAGCATCCGCTCGGGTCGATGCCGTGCTCGTCGGAGATTACCTCCCAGAACTGGGGACAACGAGAAAATAGTGGTATCAGGACATGGCTAGGCTGTTTCGATTACATACAATATGTAAAGCGGACAGGCGCGTGTGCTTGCTCAGTCTGGGTAGATTTTACGTGATACTCGCAAAATGGCTAAGCTAGCTCGGCTAGCAGCCAGGTAGTAGAAATAACTGCCTAATCTGTAGGTTGAGAATTCTTACCTTTCCACCGATCTGATTCCCGCAGGCACCAACTTGCATGTTAATGATCTCCCGCATCTTGACAATTTATCTTCTCTTCGATCCGGAATACTTGTAAATTTAATCAAAAATGATCAAAATATTTTCACAAAGTTGAAGCTTATCATTAGCTTAAAACTAAATAAAAAAAAATAAAAAAATCTAGCGCAAATTCACACTGTGTGCATCGTACATCGGATTTCAGAAAAATGATGCTGGAAAATTATGCTCACGTTCCTAGGATTTTGAACTAATGTTCTAGAATATTTCATATTTTAAATAGAAAAATAACTTCTTATTAACAGCCAGATAGGTTTTATGCCAGTTATAATCAATGAATATAGATTTCAAGGATTATATATTAGTGATAAGAGACATCTGTGAAAATTTTTCACAATCATAAATAACTTAAAGTAGGTACAGGTTACATTTGGTAATCCACCACCACTCCAAAAAGTTCCGTGAGTATTTGTAGGATGGCGCTAGTATCTTTTCAGCTTGTTTTGTTTTCAGCGGCGGCGAAATGTCATTATTGTTACGGCGCTCGCTTGAAATGTCAGCGAGGTAGCGATTCCGTGTATACAATATAAATAATTTGATAATCCTGTATGATGTAGTTGCATTTGATGCGTGCGGTGTGTGCGGTGAGCGATCGCCCGCGGAGTGATGTCAGAGGTTGGTGGTAGCGCGACCGCAGATGAAAAAAAAGCAGGTTATTGTGAGGACAGCACAGACAGTGATAATGACACGGAACGTAAACGTCTCTTGCGGAGGATATCAACCAGCAAATGCGTCGGTAGATTGGTGAGTCCACGAGCTTGTTTTGCGGGGACCATGGGTTGAAAAGGAGGTTGGGCGTGCCGGGGCTGTCAAACGAAGGGCGGGGAGGAGGGGGCACCCCATGTGCCGCCGCCGTGCCCGGGCCACCGGGACCCAATTCTCAGAGATCAATTTTTTTAACAAGATAATGCTTTATACCTTACATTAATGGAATTAACGCTAAAACGTGCTGTAATTAATTAAAACGTAATGTTTGGCTCGTGGTCGCTAAGTGGGTCTCGTTGCCGTCAGTATGCAGTGTACCTATGTTGTTGAAAATGTTGTACAATTGTTTGTTTTGGCACTAGAGTTTTGTACGTTGAGGTAATGAGTTATAGAGGCGTTTGACCTATTTAGGTGAGAATGAGATCCGGCCGGGGAATGCGTTCTCAGGTGACAACGATTCCCCGCTTGGAATCGCGGATATCACTATTATTTCTTGAAAGCGGGATAATTCACTTATTTTAGTAACGTACCTTTAGTTACTTAATAAAACAAAATAAACATTTATTCGAGTCTGTTAATGTGTTTAAATACAAAGTTTAAACTGAAAGACGAAGTTGTCCAAGACACCTGTGCGCGAAACTCATTAAAATCTCCATTTTATCCATATAATGCATTGTAAACATTATTTATTCGTCGCTCAACTTTTCATTTGCTCATGAATACTGTTATTTTGCATTTAAATCACATATATCTTATACATTTGCTCGCAATTTTATACTTTCATTAGTTTTAAGTTTCATTTTTCAAGTGTCTCATTATATTTATACATAATCTTTGTACTTAATGGTAAAGAAGCCGACTGTGAAGCAACAACCAAGGGTTCAATAACCGCGCCGAAACAAAAATATATCTGTCACTGGCATATTTTGTTTCGATCCTGTTTGTTGATAAACCGAAAATTCTCTTGTGGTTTCTGATACGACTAAAGTCATAGATACCATTGTACGTTAGGACAGGATCTGTTCCTTGTGTCAACAGTTGGTTGTGTCAAACAACTCTTATTTCCATCAAAATCGGCCCAAAAATAACCTGAAACGAACAACACAACAACTTTCGAAATTTTAACTATTCTCGGATGGCAAGAAAAGAAACCATTCTTAATTTAACTCTTGAGTTAACCGCTTGCCCTTCCCGAATACCTTGGCAAAGTTGTCGGCTCTTTCCCGCCATTCGGAGTTCTTTTCATGTCACCAGTTACATTTTGTTGGTACAAATATGCTTTTGATGTTAACGGCATGCTCAACCGTTTCTGCAGTTAACATAGCTTTAATTATTTAGGTTTTTTAATTGATAACCATTAGTAATAAGCCAGAGTGACTAAAAGACTGTAGTTCAAAGGTTCCCGAAAGGGTTGATGTGGGTGGGCAGCCGGTCGTAAAATTATAAACCTAATCACTGCAACATGGCTGAATTCCGTATAGGTGTAACATAAGGGCAAGCTGAAAAAGAAAAGCGGATAATAAAGAGTACATTATCCTAAAAGAGCGACAGCTAGCAAGAGACATTCTTGCCGTCGGATACAATTTTACCAGCCTTTATTATTTCTTACCACCTATCCACCATTATTATTTTTACATAGATTTATAGTAGTTAAAATCCTGCTGTTGAAAAGAAACGAAATAGCATAAAAAAGTCGAAAAGGTCTTTATAAAGCGTCTGACCACCTAACACCTAACAACAGGTGTTAAGGCCGGGCGTGCGTTCGCCCAACGCAACTAAGATATTATTACAAGCCATAGATATCCCACACATCCCACAGGCCACAGGTTCTTATTCCAAATTTCGGGATAGATTTATTTGTGAATTTCTTTTACCATTATTCTTCAAGTCATAGTCTCCAACCTTCAACCACTGCCCCCTTTTGATTGAAAATGTAATATCCCTTCATTTTTAACTCCACTTCTGTCGTAATGATGATTTCCAACCCCATATACTCGCCGCGTTGTCACTAACAACGAAAACATTAAAAATAAATGTTTCGTATTTAATTTAAACGTGAAACTATTTCTTATCATAGAATATCAGTGCCCCCTATTTTTCTCTGAGCTTTCTACTGCCCCTCTGAAAGTTTCTAGATATTTATTAAATTACTGAATTAGCTTTTTTGGATACCCGCCAGCGTATATGAGCATGAGGATATACAATATACATAGCCTTTGATTCCAAAGCCTTCTGATGTTAATCTGAACAAAGCAACAACCACGATCGAACAGATTAACTTGTCAGGAGCCATCAGTATTTTAGCCAATTAGAGAGCCCACGGACAACTGATACGCCACTGAGCCACGTGGATTTGCAATAAAAAACGTTCATCCGCTTTTGATCTAGAAAAAATCATATTAAAACTAGAAGTAAAGGCTATTGAAGAATGTTCTCGAGTAGAGGCCACTTACTTGCAAATGCAGTGTTGGAGGTTCACTCACAAAGTTATCAGATGGTTTTATAAAGTCTGCAGAAAGTCAGAACTAAGCTATTACCTACAAGTTCCTGTAAATCTGCTCAACTGGGGTAGTACCAGAGGCTAACAGTAAACCTACGTGAATCAGTTTTGCTGTCGCGTTTCGTTCGGAACTACCGCTCGCTTTAAACTATGTTTTTTATACTGCCAATGTAAAAAATGGTGCCTGTGATGAGCCATAAAATATAGTGGACGTGGTCCAGCTGGTTTATTTATTCTTACTGTATTATTAACTGGGTACTGCGAAGTTCTTCCACTTTAAGACGCACAGTCATGGCGACTATACATAAGCTAATTTGATAGATGTTGGTAGTTCGCCTTCGGAGCTCAAAGGCAACAAACTAACTCGCGGATTAACAGAATTAGTATAGATTATTTGATTCCAACTTCCGCAATAGAAACGGCTTCAAACTACAGATAATGTAGCGCCAATAAGCCGTCTTTGCAGTTTGTGTCGGATATGTTGGAGATTAAAGCAACGGGATTACGTTGTAAATACATGTTTTCTGACAGAATAGCTCTCTAATTTTTTATAATGCAGAATATGCAACTGAGCCAACGTACCTGATGGAAATTGGTAAAAAATACATAAGAACCGTGGTTTAAAATAAACAAGAACATCCTCAAACCCTGCTTAATCCTAATGTCATCACCGACCTTACAGGATTGAGATAACGGTGAAAACAAAATGGCAGCTTTGTATGGCTCCCAATAATCGTTTATTAAGCTGGCTGTTGGGATGAAATGGTCCGGTAGATTCGATTCATAAATACTGTAATCAAGTTGAGCTACATTATGGTTTGGCTATTCATACATGTTCCATTGCCAGGATTGTCGTAGTTTCATATTTTGTTGACTTGTCTTCTGTCTTCTCGTTCAATTATCGTGATGTCATGGGAAAAAACATGTTTCATATATGTTTTGTTTAATAAGTTATTTAGTGACGTATGATTACAGGATCACATGTGGCTGAATCAGGATTTTCGTACACATGCCAGTGTTTTGATAACGTGTGATAACAATGTCCCACCATACATTGGGAAACGATAGCATTACGGACTCATCTCGCTTGTTTGGAATATTCTAATGTTATTATACTCAGATTATTGTTTTAAAAAGTAATACAAGTTATTTTACACAAGATTTACGGAATCAATTGATCATGAATAAATACTTGGAACTCATTAACTACATACATTTAGCCAAGAAAGTGCGCTGGTTAAAATAGGTTCTGTCTCATATTATATTATTTTGCGAATAGTCCCCACGCTTGGCACGCGTGCTGGCGAGCTGAGGGCCTGTTCTCTACTCGTAACTTTGCTTTTCGTCATCATCCTCTCCCGTAGCTACGTCATCATAGCGGTTATTTACCGTCTGTCAGTCACCCGAGTCTCGTCCATTGGCTATAATCTGGTGTCAGAACTCCTGCTGCTACCATAAACCATGATGGATTTTCTGGTTAGTCACACCCAAACTTTAAATGCTTGTAGACAAAACGGATATGTCCAAAAACGGCGGACAAAAAATCCCTAAAATGTCTAAGTCAAATGAACCACAGTTCCTTCCTGACCCGACATATTACATTAAAAATATCCAACGAAATCCGACAATAAAGTACATCGTTGTCATCCCAGTGTCCACAGACGCTCGCCTTCTTCCGGCGGGGCCTGTCCTCTGTTTTGAACAAATACGAATGTGCTGTCACAACTGTGAAGCCACGTTGCTACCTTTGTCTCCCGGGACGGTGTTCCACATGAAAGAGAAATTCAACTTGGGACGTGACACATTAAGTTATAAAGGCTTAATGTTCTCGGTAAGTACAGTTTTGACAACTAAATATGGTGTGTTTTGTCCTCTGCAGTGGAAGTGGAAGTGTCAGGCGTGTTTATGGCTATGGGAGCTGTAAAAATTCAAAGGGTTCTTTTATGTCCACGATGCTATTGTTAAATTATGATATTATTATATATGTACATATATTAAAAGGGTTTGTTTATATACAAGACACGCTACAATCTCTGTGTTTTTTATTTGACATATAAACGTTTTAAAATCTGCAGATATCTGTTGAATAATAAACTAGCGGCCCGGCCCGGCTCCGCCCGGTTCCAGATACACTTTCTTGAAAATATTCCATCGCCTGTGTTCATTAGGGATATAAATAATTCTAATGGCGAAAGATTTTTTTCAAATCGGTCCAGTAGTTTCAGAGCCTACTCAATGCAAACAATCAAATCTTACCTCTTCATAATAGTTTAAATAAATACACCCAACAGTCACATACATAGTATTTTTATCTTATCAAATACTAAGATCGAGTATAGTGTCGTGGGTATCAGGAAATACGAGAGACTTTTCGGTCTCACAAACACCCAGACTCGAAACAAATACCTGTGGATCACACAAATTTTTGTCTCGGTGCGGGGATCGAACCCGCGGCCTCACGTTTCACAGCCGACGTCTAACTAACTGCGCCACGTAGGCTGTCGAGTATATAATATTAGGAATCTATTTAGAGTTGTTTATATGTCGAAATCCATGTCACATGTCAACGGCGCGTGCCCCGGACCCGCTCCCCCTCCTTACGCCCACGCCGGCAGCGTTTCCTGACCATGTCATATCTTTGAACGGTTTCCTTTACGTGTCGTGGTTCGATCCACACTTCAACAGTACGAATAATAGCAATTGTTTTTATTGTCCTTATGTCATGGAGGACAGTATACTTTTTTTACATTTCCTTAAATAAATAATTGCCACCTGCATTTCCGTTTTAAATAAATAAATAATACACCCAACAGTCAAATACATAGTCCTGACCCCACACTAAGATCAATCAAGTCTTGTGTCGTGGGTATCAGAAACTACCAGAGATTTTTCGGGCTCACAAACATTTGTCTCGGTGCGGGGATCGAACCCGCGGCCTCTCGTTTCACAGCCGGCGTCTAACCAACTGCGCCACGGAGGTTGTCGCAGCTTTTAAGTCCTACAGCAAGACTGCCATTAATGTGTAGAGACATGATGCTCCATATATAAAAACATTATACACGCCATAGGAAATATTGAATATTATTTTTACATTTACTCCTCCATTCACGAAATAATGATAAATAAATCAGTTTTGCAAGCTGAACATGCCGACATATAATATTCAAACCTACCATCCACGTCGTAGAATTCAATTTGCAATACACGTTTCTAATAACCAAACACCTATGTATGTGCAATTTTGAATCATAAATATATGGAGTTAAGGTGTATTTTAGTGTGTGTAAATGTTGAGAACCCCTGGTGCTTCCGTCTGGAGCAATCAATCAGCATGTATCAGAGATAGCGATGCTGCGTCGTATTATCCCGTCTCGGTGTATTTCGTTATTTTATATCGAATGCGTGGCGGCTTGTTGGTAACGAACTGTACTGAAACTGCCGATACGGTTCGCGGGTTCCAATCATCGGTGACTTTTTGAAGTCGCATGTGTATTGATATTCATGTAATAGGCATTTTAATGGTAATGGAAAACATCGCCAAGAAATATTTTATTGGTTGGAGGCCGCCTCGGTAGGTACCACCCACAGGTACCACCGCAATGTCTATTTGTCCCGCTAAACAGCAGTGTAAATGCACTGTTGTGTTCCGGTTTGAAGGATATTGTAGCCAGAGTAACTACTGCATATAATGAGGCTTAACATCTTATGTCTCAGGATGGCGAGCGCAGTGGAATGCCAAGCATTGTTTTGTAATTCGTGGTGTTATTTGATTTTGCTACTGTTCGTGAGAGGTCGTATCGTTTCTCTCTCTCTCTTCAGGCACAGGGAGTCCACTGCTGAACATAGCACCAATGCACCAATCGGCCGCGATTAGGGGACACCCGCGTGATTTTATCTGTAAATATCAATGGAATTATAATATTGTATTATACCGCGTTGATACGACAGATGGGCATTAAATTACACTACGTATACTATACGTCCTTAGTATTAATTCGACACGGCACAAAAATTAATGATACCAAAAATGAGATTTTGTTTGTTTCAAGCAAACTAAATAGCCTACAAATAAGAGTAAAACGCAACCATCCTTTGTAAATAAATTTCACTGACCATTGATGAACTGAACTGGCAACGTCGCGCGGGGCGTGTGTTATCGTCGTGGTGGCGAGACGCCGGGCGCCGGCGCACCGCGCGTAGTTACGTAGTTTTGAAGGTAGTTTTAAGTCTAAAATTCGTTCTTTCCAAGCAGCGGGTATTTGCCGCGCTGGCACTCCCTCCTGATGCGGCGTTATACGTTTGTTGTCTCGTATCTTTGTACTGCCAATGTTATTGTGCGGGCGTCCCTGGGGCAATTGTGGCTGTCACCATACCTTTCGCGGTATGTACACAGAGCTAAATCTGTGTTTCCATGGCATTCGCCGTAAATAAAAACCAAGCAGCGTATTCGGACGCGGTGTAAGTTACACGAGGCATTGTTAAACAGTTTAATTACAAACACAAACACAATTTTAATTACGTGTCCTCGACAATAAAAAACAGTCAATAACAAAAAAACATTAACTAATAATTATCCCAAGTTACGTGTCCTGTCACAATAAAAAAAAGAAATAATGTCTTAAACTCATTTAGTGTCCTATCACAATAACAATACAAAATCACAATTGTCGGTGCGAGATCGACAAGATAAAAGCGGCGCGGCGCGGCGCGGCGGCGCAGGAGTTTCCGTGTTACATCTATTCCGAAAGGATAGCGACGGCGCACTAAAATAACAATTTCTTTAGCAAATAATTTTTATTTGTTAAGATGCAATAGCAACACACTGACCTATTTCTATTTCTTTTACGCGCGGGATGTTTTGCTATGATTTGTCTCTCTCGTAATGAAAGTGCAGGTGTGTATTTATTGCTTCCTTATTTGCATCGCCAACTTTTTAAGTAATTTAGTTGTACTTATTTATGTGACTTGTGTAAGAGCGGCAACAGCGCGTAGATTTTAGTAGGATCTATCGTTTTAAGGTGTTTGACCTGTGCGTTATACGTAATCAGCTGTTAGAAAAGCTACATCGTGTTCAAATGGAGCAAAAACTTACAAAATCACTTATGACTCAACTACTGCTCCTATTTAATTGATTTTTAGTACAGAACTTGGAAACTTGCACTATCATATGCAGCGCAATCATTATGTCCAACCAGGATAACGTAGCAGGGAATACAGCAAAGCTAAGAATTTTCTTTACGAATTTCGTTGGTGTGCGAAGTTCATCAAGCCGCACTAGACAAGCGTGGTAGACTAACTAAGCTACGTAGAACAGAGTCAAGTAATTTAAGGAGCTGGTATCGAAAAATACCACATCTGTAAAGGATTACAGTTGCCATCATATACAGTGTAATCATTACATTTAATGTCGTCTAAGAAACAACTTCACCCATAAACGCGAAACGAACGCAAAGCAATTTAACTCATAAACAAACAGTTTAAACTTAAATTTCACTTGACAATGAGTTGTCTGATCGTTCCATTAGCTAAGTATTGGCCCGGAGTTGCTGCGTAATGTCACCGTATCAATACAAACATACGTACAATGTCGCTCGGTAGCTGTAATGGAGCTCTTGACTCACTCCACATCCATTACGCGTTGTGTAGTGAGGACGTGGTGTAGAGAGGAGCGATTTTGTTAGTGCGATAGTGATTTTAATAAATAAATACACCCAACAGCAACATACATAGTGCTGACCCCACACTAAGATCGAGTCTTGTGTCGCAGGTATCAGGAACTACGAGAGACTTTTTGGCCTCACATACACCCAGACCCGAAACAAATACTTGTGGTTCTCACAAACATTAGTCTCGGTGCGAGGATCGAACCCGCGGCCTCTCGTTTCACAGGCGGCGTCTAACCAACTGCGCCACGGAGGCTGTCAAATGGACAATAATGGACAATATCTATGTCTTAAAGTGGACTCCCTGTAGCTGAAGAGGCATAGCAGTGAGAGATGGTGATTTTTGGCTATAATTGGTATAACTGGTATATCTCTCATGTTATGTGAGAGGCTGCTTGGTTAAGTATCACTGCAATGTCTATTTCATGTGTCTATTTCATGTGCACTGGTGTGTTCCGGTTTGAAGGACATTGTAGTCAGAGTACCTACTGGACATAATGAGGCTCTTTTTTATACAATAGGTCCGGCAAACAAGCAAACAGGTCACATGAACATCCACAACGCTGAGATTATAGACGTGTTGCCGGACCGTCAAATCGAGAGGGGAGTGGAAAGGGGAAAGGATGGGAAGAGGAAAGAGGTATTAGGCATCTGGCAATCTCATTCAACGAACGAAAGGCCACGGCAAAGCTGTCGTTTCACGTCTATCTCCTGTGAGACATTGGTACCGCCCCGGACGAGCCTGCCCATTCATGATGAGTCATGACATACAACAGCGTGGCTCCACCACTTCTAAAAATCACTTAAAATCTTTTACCTCAGGATGGCTAGCGCAGTGGAAAGCCAAGCATTGCTTTGTAATTCATGGTGTTGTTTGGTTTTGCTACTGTCCATAAGAGGTAGGTCATATCGCTTACCATCAGGCGAATGGCATGCTCTACTCGCCATTCATCGCAATAATAAAAAAAATCTCGAAAACTATTTTGGTCCTACTTTCATCATTCCTTCCCTCCCTTTAGTAGGTCTTATAAAATTATATTTTTGTAACAACCAATCCTTGTACAAACCCTATATTCCATTCTTAGAATTCACCTCATTGATGTAATAGGGCCTGTACACAACAGGCTGTAAGCGGTGAGAACTTAGGTTTGATTTCCAGGTCTTGCAATTCAGTGTGTGTGATTTATTTGAATTTATACATGCACACCAATAGATCCGCTCCCTGTGACATCTAAGGAAGAAAATAAGCTCTGCAGGCTGTGCCATTAGTTGCATCACGTCTACCGTTGTGCTCTTAGAAGGTATACAGTCGTGTGGTTGTGTGTGTATGTGATGGTTATGGACATTGGGCACCGAACATCACTAATCACCAGATAAGCCTTTTCCTTTTTTTACTGTTCTTACTACACATTGTGGTAGTCACACTAGTTAGTTTAAATAAATTTTCAATGTCTTGATACCACTGTCTTACGTGAAACAGACGTGAAGGTACAGCTATTCTGTTCTGCTTAGTACGTGAATTATATTGCCGGTTCACATATTCATTTCCTCCTCACGTAGTATTTTTCTTCGCTTTCTCCTTCCGCGTTGAGGTCGGCAACGCATCTGTGACTAAGTTGTTATCGCCTCCTCCGGGGTACCGAAAGCGGAGCTTTATAGCTTTACCTCTTGATCCAAAAAAAAAAAACTTCACGAAGCCGTTTTTCAGACTTATGGAAAAAATAATCGGCAGTATTAAATCGCTTCCTCCCATCAACATATCCCCACTCTGCTAACCGCCTTGTACACTGAAATTGCATGAATAATATTTAAGTAGGATGCAAATATCGGCGGGAGACGGGAGATCGGGGCTCGCACATTAATATCTAACGCTGTGTAATGTACTCGTGCTTCAATTGCGTAAAGATTTGTTTATATTGAGGTTTGTCGGTCTACGGTTTGTGGTGTGGGTTTGTTTCTTGGTTTAAATTGATTGAGTTGTATCATTGCATGGTAATTTACATGAAAGAGGAGTATAATGACTAGAGATCAATATTCTTGAGTGTAAAATATTACACACATATCGTGCCTCTATCTTTGATAGGGTAGGCAGAGTTTCATTTGTGTCGCACACAATTTAATGAGCTTGTTCTTGCCCCATATGTGGTAGGCATTCGGCAATCGCCAAGTCAGGAAAAGATTTCAGCCAAGTCAAGCACGGTTGACGTACGTGCTGCTATGAAACCAATGGGTGTTCTTAACGGTTAAGAAAAAATCCTTTAAACTTCACGCTCGAGTCTTTTAATGTAATGCTTAGAGTAAGTATAATATATTTGCGTCTTCAAAAACGTAGATTTTTTTTGTTCGTAAAGTTGGTAGCACTGCTATAGTGAAAATCGAGCTAATTAATTATTTAACCACAAATTGCTTTAAAAGTTGGTAAATACTCTAAGCTGTAATGTAAGCGAAGCGTTAACTAAAACACAAGGAATTTGAAACCGTGAAAAATATTTCCAGGTTTCAAACTTGCAGCCTCAATGTCATCCATCTGTAACCAATGAGTCTATCGATCACTTAAATATATTAGCATCGAAATGCAACCTAAGACCTGAGCTATTTTTAGGCATTAAAATTTTTACATAAAAATCAACCAGCCCTCTCCATTTTGCGGGTTTAATGGAATAAAAATAGACATTTTAATATAATCTATTTACATTAAGTAAAGTTGACGGATCATTAAGTTTTAATGTAAGTGCATTAAATGGAGTGAACCTGAATTATTAAAAGAACTGTTTTACACAACAATGGCTCTTAATACAATTTATATTTTCATAAAGGAATAAAAATGCCACGCCTGTTCTCTAAGGGGGTTGACAGACATGCCAATGCAGTCACCTACAGTTTGATCAGCTTCTTTTTATCTTAAAACGTGATAGAGTATGTTCCTATGCGATATTGCTCAAACCGAAAACTCATTCCTGGTTTTCCCAATTTGGGAATCGACTTAGGGCCTCGATGTTCACAGCCCTCAGACACTCCTGCTGAGCTTATCCGACTGCTGGAAATGTTATATTGTGACTTTGAAGAGATGCATAATATTTATTATTATATAAAAATAAATAAATAAATACACCCAACAGTCACATACATAGTCCTGACCCCACACTAACATCGAATCTTGTGTCGTGGGTATCAGAAACTGCAAGAGACTTTTCGGTCTCACAAAATCCAGACCCGAAACAAATACCGAAACAAATAATATTTGTTTCGGTGCGGGGATCGAACCCGCGGCCTCTTGTTTCACAGGTGGCGTCTAACCAACTGCGCCACGGAGGCTGTCATTTATCTACCTTTAGTTCTTTGTCAGGACAGCGTTTGAAACTGTTGGGTGTATTTATTTATTAGCAAAGTTTAGAAAAGACTTTTCCAACCACGTTCCGGTACAGTTACTCCAGTAATCAACACAGTAAACAGTAAAACAGTTTGCAAATATTATGTTAACTTAATGAGTCTTTTTACTTAGTTATTCTTTTACATCAGCATCGTTTTGAAATTCTCAGTAAAAACTGCAACTCATCCGGTATTCTGTGTGATGTAGGATCAAGTTGTTTCATCTATACATTAATTATAACTTGCTTTGTGATTTAAAATGCGGTTTGTTTTTTTTTTGTTTTGGTGTGAAATATTGTACGTTAAGCCATACGTAAAGCCATCTCAGTTACAAGTAATTAATTAATGAGTAACCCGTGCAATACAATTAACAATTCTGAACAACCCGCTGGCGTGACATCGCACCTGCTGACGAAACCATTATGATTCGACCTTGTCAAGACAGCCTCCGTGGCGCAGTTGGTTAGACGCCGCCTGTAAAACTAGAGGCCGCGGGTTCGATCCCCGCACCGAACAAATATTCGTGTGAT
Source organism: Deilephila elpenor (assembly GCA_949752805.1). Taxonomy (NCBI): domain Eukaryota; kingdom Metazoa; phylum Arthropoda; class Insecta; order Lepidoptera; family Sphingidae; genus Deilephila; species Deilephila elpenor. The sequence goes on along the minus strand of OX457097.1, from coordinate 14,085,123 downwards.
CCACAGGTATTTGTTTCGGGTCTGGGTGTTTGTGTGACCGAAAAGTCTCTCTTAGTTTCTGATACCCACGACACAAGATTCCATCTTAGTGTGGGGTCAGGACTATGTATGTGACTGTTGGGTGTATTTATTTATTTATTTTGTCAAGATTTCTCACGAATGTTTATTTACTATGTTTTCCTTCACCTTTAAATTGGGTAGGAAATTGACTACTATTAATATACAAATGATAAGACAGGGTTGCTCTGAGAATCGAACCCACAACCATCGCCTCAGCTGATCACGTCCGGTTCGTTAAAACCGGGCGGTGGTTCCATATGTTTTATATGAAAATTAAAGCTTGGTACTTCTATGACACATGATTAAGTATTATTAATGAAAAACGTATTTGAAGTTAATATTCCGTTAGCAACGGGATGAAACGAAGTAATAACCTTTGTTTTGTAAATTCTATTTCTTGGTAATGTAATTGCATGCGGTAGAGTCGGATAAGGTTGTTATATAATGAATAATAAATACACTATATAGGAAAGGTAAAACGTTTAAACGTCTAATTAGGCAGTTAAACATGAAACCTCGCTCTATTTATATAAAACTAGCTTTCATATTTGCTACGCTCTTGTAGTTCTGCGAATGAGATAATTTGTGTTTTGATAAATAGCCTAAAAAGCTCCTTTTTATGACAGTCGTTTAAATTGGCTGAAATAGTAGTAGAGCTTTTTGTAGCTAAAGTTATGATTATTTTTATAATTAATTATTTTTTCTTGAAAGAAAAAAAGATTTATTTGTCACAACAATAGAACGCACACACACACACACACACAACATGAATTAACATACAATAAATACTAAGATTAAAAGGAAATTGCGCGTCGCATCGCTGTGACACTTGGTGACCACTCAGCATAATGTTGTACTGCGGCGCGAGCCACAGCGCTACGCTGGTTTTTAGTGGTCACCTAGAGTGAAATGCGAACGCTGGCCAGCATCTTAACATAATATAAATAATTACCTTAATGCTTAAAAAAATAAAAAGTTTATTAAAAACAATTTAAACTAACATTTACTAAAAAAAAGATCAATATATAAAAATAAGTGAGTGAAGACTATCCCGCCTTCACACTCCCCACTGTAACTTCTGTTAGGCGGGATTAAAGACATCGAGTATTGAAGCTCAGCTTGTCTGAATGTTTTACCAGTAAGGAAATTACTGTTATATTGAATGTTTCCAATAGTTTGTCTGTAGTAGCCTTATTACTGAGCGCTTTAAGAAAAATGATTACAAATCGCTAGGGTATGCAGGTTTCCTCGCGATGTTCTCCTTCACCGTTATAGTGCGTGGTGATTGACTATCAATACACATATGATTCCGAAAAGTCAGAGGTGTGCCCTGGGATTTGAACCCGCGACCACCGTGAACATGTAGGCAGCCGCGTTTGGTCCGTTTACCAACAGGCCGCCACGGACTAACCTATTATATTATAATTTCATTATACATTACCTTAACATGCAAAGAGCTTGTAACTTACGTTAGTATTAATTTCCGTTGTTGTCAGCCCGTGGTCAAGGAGGGTTACCTGATGAAGCAGACGCGCAGCTTCCAGCGATGGCAGCGGCGCTACTTCCGACTGCGCGGCCGGACGCTCTACTACGCCAAGGAGAAGGAAGTCAGTACCAATGTTATTTTAATACCGGGTATATCAAGATACTCTCAATCGATTCTCTCGATTGTAGAGTAGGCCCATGCCCAGCAGTGGGACATATATGGGCTGATATAGATAGATAGATAGATATCAAGACTGCGACCGAAAACGAAGCCAGGTGGTAATATTAGTGATTTCACACACAGTGCAACTAATTTTTTTTGTAATTTTTTACTTTTCGTACACGTTACACGTTACGTATTTGGGTGAGAAATACATAGTTTTCATAAGGGTTTAAATTACTATTTTCGCAAAAACTACACCCAAAAAATACGGTTTTTAAAAAAATGCAAAGAAAAAGTCTCGCTTTTTTTTTTGCGAAATTTTTAGTTGGACTGTGTCTTTGACCACTAAAACTACCACTTGGCTTCGTTTTCGGTCGCAGTCTTGATATACCCGGTATAAATAAATGTGATACCACCAATACCATTGTATTTTATGATATCATCAAGATAAGTTACGTCATAATGCATAACGTCACAATACTTAAACTTAGGAAGTTTCTACTACGCCAAGGGGTAGGTTAGGTGAGGAGTAATATAATGTTTATGACGTCATCTTGTCACATGTCTTTACATTGCAATATATCGGCACTATAACTTTAGCTTTTTCTGCTACGCCAATGAGTATTAGATGAGGAGTAGAATAATGTTATATGACGTCACCATGACAAATGATGGCGCAATAGCTGATGTCATCAGTCACTATTTCAGCTTCATTGTTCAGCATTTCTTGTGGGCGACCGCCCATGGCCTAGTGGGCGGGATTCAAGGGATTTCAAGGGTCAAGAAGCCTCGAGCATATGACTAATAGACAATCTTCTCTTGCGCTACCAGTGTCTATTGGGAAATGCATCTCGCTCACGTGAAATGATCTTGCGCAACTTTTGAAGTTCTGCAATAATTAATAATTATATAAAGGGTATTCAAGGGTATTCGTAATGACAGCCTCCGTAGCGCAGTTGGTTAGACCCCGCACCGAAGCAAACATTTATGTGATCTACAGGTATTTGTTTCAGGTCTGGGTGTTTGTGAGACCGAAAAGTCTCTTGTAGTTTCTGATACCTGCGACACAAGACTCAATCTTAGTGTGGGATCAGGACTATGTATGTGACTGTTGGGTGTATTTATTTATTTATTTACTTACGTATTTGATATTAATTTAAATTTTAGACCTCATGTCATGTCGTTCTTGACAAAAACGATTGTGTTTTTAAGTCCGAAATTCTAAAAAAAGAATTTGACCATCTATTGCTTGTCCAATCTTTTAGATAAGTTGTTTAGTATAGTCTCGAAAGAGTTGACGCCATTACTGGCTCGGCAGTAAAAGCTTAGTCTAATCTTTATGTGACATTCGTAATAATTAAATTGTGACGACCTCTCGTTTGTGTAAAACACAGGCGTGAAATAAGTAAGGCAAAATGAAAAAATACATGACAATACATGTACAATTTATTATTTTCGTTCAATGTTTTTAATTTTCGTCAATTAAAACAAATTCGACCCCAGTCGTAGTGTGTTAAATATTTAGCTAATATGTACATACTAATTCACATAGTCCATTAAGGTTTAAGATATACCTACATATATGAAATATTGTGGCGTGTTTGCCATACCAACTGGGCTACGAAGGCTTTCATTGTTTCGATAATATAATCAGCCTTAGTATGTGAACAAATAAGCATGTTTCTGTTCTAGCTCATACAATCAAATAATCCCTGACAGTACTCCGACCCCCACCACCTCATCTCGTTGTTAATAAACGTCCAAGTTTTACCTAACCAAGTTTCAGCAATACAATACAGCGAAATACTCAGACGAATGGCCCGTTATTGTGGTACTTCAGTGGGATTGTCTCAAAACTTCACCCGCAATTGTAATTTGATCAAATGTCTCACAAACATGACCAACTAATGCCAACATGGCTCGCTTGAATTTGAACCCGCACTGAATAATTAAACTGGCCTACAGAAATGCGTCGTAGAGGGCGGGAACTACGCGGCTCTATGTTGCACTAGATGAGGTTTGTAATGCGCTATAATGGGTTGGGTTCTGTTATCCTTTTCGTACTCGTTATGAATGTATAGAAGTGAAGGAGACAGCTATATGACGTTTCTTGTCTAACACATCTATTTGGTTGTGAATCTGTGGCACACACCTGAGCGAGACTGTTGGGCGCCCAGCCCGCCTGCAGAATTTCAGTCGCGCGCCGAGCGCCGCATCATACAGACGTGGGGTCACGTCGGTCATCGGTGTAAATCGTGCGATCTATAATTCTAAAAATCATAAATGAAAATCTTACTTATATTTCACTAATCTTGCAATAATCTATGCCTTATACTGTCTTTTTCGCGTAGTGTAAGTTCTGTTGTTGTGTGTGTGATTTTTGAAGCGTGACCTGGTTTTTATTTTGATGTTCTGTTGCACAATTTTGTTGAACATCGTCTGGCTGCATTTCAAATGTAAGTACATTGCATCTTAAATAATGTAAGAAAAATGTCACATGTTTGTGTTTGGCAGTTTTGTTTGGGCAAATGTAGGGCATAACCTGATTGTCGAGAAAAACACTAAATGGGATATAAAGCTTCGATCAGTTCACAACTCAGATTTGTTATAAAAAAAATATCTAACTGAATTAATAATATATTTATTTTTCGTAATACTCTTAAGAGTCATACAATATGTAGTACTGACCTCACAAAAAGATACACAGTCTTGTGTCGTGAGTATCAGAAATTATGAGACTTTTGGACTCATAAGACCCAAAACAAATATTGTTAGATCACACATATTTGTCTCGACACGGGAATTGAATCTGCAGACTTGTCTTTTACAGCCGGCTTCTTTATTAGGCTCAACTGAACCAAGGAGGACAATTGATTAAGTTTATAAATATATATTTTTTATTTAATTTGCCTCTTTAATAACTTTTCTAAACACTTATTGACCCTTGAAAATATTTGTACAACTTTATCAAGGTGTCAGATATAAATAAATCACCCACCTTACTTTCAATTCATCTAGTTTACTTTATATTTAATACATACAGAAAAAAAATTACAATTCTTTAATTTATACAATCAGCGAAATAAATACAACGAAAACATAAATTAGGTTGTCTCAGTTTCGACCTCATTATTCTGTTGAAATTAATTTGCCGCGTCTTCTTCAAAATATGTAATGAAGAATATCAATTTTAATTAATTGTTTGTCTATAAATATACTCAACTGTAAAAATGGGTCGGATTGCTTCCGATCTAGTTCGGTTAAAATTAATTGGCCACGATATAATGTGTTTTAAAAATTGATTTCAAGCTTTGACTTGGGTACGAATGCTGAATGTATATTACTTGGCATTGGTATTTTTAAGAAAGCTATCGACGTCAGTTAATTAATTACAGGTAAAAGGGGTAATAGTTGGGCAAAAATACGGAAATAAATAGTTAAAATTGTTTCACTGCAATTTTGCTGGTGGTATTGTATCTGCCTGAATAACTAGTTCTATTTATGTACAATATCTTTTTTATATACTGACTACAATGATTTTGATGGTAAAATGTATTGTTGTTTGAATATAGCTAAGATATTCCACCATTGTATGTGTTGGCAACTATCTGGGCGGTTTAGAATTTTTTCACAGCTATAATAATAAGGTTCTAAGTAAATAACGCCTTAAATACAATTCAAATAAACCTAAACAACAAAATCAAAGTTTAAATAAACACGACGTAGTTACATTGTAATTACATGTAGTAATTGCATCTTATGAAAGTTCATATTCAATATTTATACAGTTTATTTTAATAATACATACATATATAAACTCACGCTTTTATCCCCGAAGGTGTAGGCAGAGGCGCCACCAGGACACCCACATTTCGCATTGTATGTTCCGTCCCAAACTTTTGTGTGAACCAAAAGTGTCGTCAGACCAAAAAGATTTCCTAGTTTCTGATACAAGTCTTGTATATTAATATGTGTTAGGAATATTTGTATAAAAAATTGTTATATTTCTTTAGGAATATAAAAGAAATAAATAAATACACCCAACAATACATAGCCTTGACCCCACACTAAGATCTAGTCTTGTGTCGTGGTATCAGAAGCTACGAGAGACTTTTCCGTCTCTCAAACACCAAGACCTGAAACAAATATCTGTGGATCACATAAATATTTGTTTCACAGCCAGCGTCTAACCTACTGCGCCACGGAGGCTGTCAATATTTCTATATAAAAAAACTATAATATCTCTATTGATTACATAGCCCAAGCTAAAATCTAAAGGGCTACCAATACTCAATATTACATGCATTGACAGCATTCAGGGATGGCAATCACTCTGATTGGACGATACACGAGAGCAAAGCTACTATGTCGGTTTCCTCTACGACGATAATCTCAAACCCGTAGAACCAACCTATTCATGCTGTATTCAAGATAGATTAGATTGAAACTTTCGGTTTACATTGAGACTTTGGTATCAAAGACGTGACTCCCTTGTGACTAATATTGACGTGAATTAACAGCTATTGATTGTTTCGGGTTCGAGTCCCGGGTCGGGCAAAGTGATATTGGAATTTTCTATTCATTATCAGTCCGGAGTTAGGAATTTGTGCCCGATATGGCGATAGGCTCGCCCCCTTATTACATCGCAGGATATTACAAGGCGAAATGTGGGTATCCTGGTGGCGCCTCTGCCTACCTTATTGGGGATAGGGGCATGAGTTTATGTATGTATGTTAGCTAGTTAGCTACTTTACAATCGGTCAGTTAAATCTTCATAACGATAGGGTAGCGACGTCAGAATTAGACACGTTAATTCGCGATTATAAGCTGAATGTCGTTCTGGTTCAAGAGCAATACCAACATGCGCGATTACGTAGTAGGGTGATACAACTCGATAACAACTCACGAGCAGGTATTTTCGTGTCGGGTTCAAATCTTACCGTTACTTCAGTACGTAATCTTATGACGTCACACTGTGCTGTCGCGGAGGTGTCGAGTCCGATCTGTAAGGTTTTTCTTGTGAGCTGTTATTTTCAATACTCCGACCCTGTGGGTCCCCACTTGCATCACCTCCGCTATGTCTTGCGGTCCCTCGCTGGACATAAAATTATTATAGGTGCTGACGTTAATGCGTCATCAATCCTTTGGTATGGCAAATATCGCTCCACCGATACCGAGCGACGTTGCGCTGTAGAAGATTTCATTGCAGAGATGAACCTCGAAGTACATAACACCCCCGATGCACCACCTACTTACAGCTGCCCTATGGGCGAATCCTCTATTGACGTCACACTTTCTAGTGGAGACGTCCGTATTGATAGGTGGCGCGTCCTGCCGGACGCGTCGTGTAGTGACCATCGCCTGATTGTGTACGAGTTCTTGCCTAGAGTGACACAGGGTCCGGTACATATTAATTGTAATTTTAGATATAAATCCATAGGTGCCAACTGGGATTTATTTAGCTCTTTATTTGCTCAACATGCCAGGGACTTCACTCGCGATGATCTGTCAGCTGAAACTTGTGCCGAGATTATGTCGGACACGTTTACGTATTGCGCGGACGTTACCATTGGTCGAGGTCCCATCACAAAGACTCGGAGGTGTGATTGGTGGAATGACTTACTAGTCCAACTACGTCGAACTTTTCGCAGAGCGCGTAGGCGATTCAACGGGCTTAAAAAACGCCGTATTACAGGGGAAGCAATTACATCTGCTTTTAATGAACTGAAAGTTGCCAGATCACATTATAGAGCGGCTGTACAAAAATCGAAAGGCAATTTATTACGAAAAATTGTAGCCCGGTTAGATAGTGAGGGTCCGTGGTCTCCTTTGTACCATGAGTTTAAAGCTAATAGGTCAATCAATTTAGCTTATATTGAGAATATAAAAATTAATAACAACTACACAACTGGCATTGAGGAGACAACGGAAGCTTTGTTACAATCATTAATACCGGATGATAATGTTGGGAATGATACAGAATACCACAAGCAGATTAGGATGTGGGCCGCGGAACTGCCAAACTCTTGCGATTCAAATCTCTCATCATTTGATGAATTTAGTGAAATAGTTCGATCTTTGCCCCTAAACAAGGCTTCCGGTGACGATAAAATATCCAACAAAATGATCAAAGAAGCGTGTAAATCGGCCGGCAATGCAGTACTAACTGTTTTTAATCGATGTATTGCTGAAGGGGTATTTCCACGAGTCTGGCGTACCGGTTTCATTCGGATAATACCCAAGGGTGGCGATAAATCTCCTCAAGATCCTAAGTCTTACAGACCCATTACACTCTTGCCGTCGCTAGGTAAACTTTTAGAACGTCTTACCGTCCCTCGATTGCTACCAGGTGGACCAATATTCCATGAAAAACAGTTCGGTTTTACTAAGGGTAGGTCGACTACTGACGCGGCAATTTCGGTTAGAAGAAGAGTAAGTACATCGATACGCAAATATGTACTCGGTATTTTCCTGGACATCTCCGGTGCTTTCGACAATGCTTGGTGGCCAATGCTGCTTCTTAAGTTGAAATTGCGAGGTTGCTTTAAAAATATATATTCACTTATATACTCGTATTTCTCGCACGGAACAACTAAACTTAAACTTGCGACACCATGCCGTGTCGAAGCCACTGTCGATGGGCTGTCCACAAGGCTCGGTCTTGGGTCCTTATTTATGGAATTTAGGCTTCGACGATTTTCTTACAATTCCCTTACCGTCGGGGTGTTCTTTGATTGGATATGCGGACGATGGCCTCTTGCTTATTGAGTCAAACAGTAGGTCGGGACTCGAAAATATGGCAGACACGTGTTTAAAATTAATATCTGATTGGGGCGATCGAAATCGCTTACAGTTCGCACCACATAAAACGTTCCAATTACTTCTAAAAGGAATTTTAAAATCACCGCCGCGAATTAAATTTAATAATATCACCGTAAAGAAAAAAGAATCAGTTTGTTATCTTGGTCTAATTTTGGAAAGGAAATTTTCCTTTCTTGAACATATTAAGAAAGTCGGGGAAAAATCGAAAAATAACTTTTTTGCTTTGACAAGAATATCAAAATCAACGTGGGGGCTATCTTTCAATACATTAAAAACCATCTATGGAGCTACTTACTTAGGATGTATTACTTACGGATCCCCCGTATGGGCTGATAGGGCCACTATCGGTGCTGTGCGAAGGAAATTGCTCCAGAGCCAACGTTTGGCTTTGATATTCTTGTGTAAGGCGTATAGGACTGTTAGTACCGAAGCTTTACCTGTCCTAGCGGGTGTACTTCCAGTCGACCTGGAGGTACAACGTCGCGCCGCGATGTATTACTCAACTAGAGAGAATATGGACAAAAGATTCTTAAATTCACGTGAACTTTTAAAAGTAGACAGACTATTTAAGCCGCTCTCAGTTGTATATAACGAAATAATAGATGAATGGCAAAATAGATGGGATGTATCTTTGAAGGGTCGGCATCTATACCAATATTTTCCATGCGTGCGTGATCGGTTGGCAAAGACTTGGCTAGATATCGATTATTACGTATCACAGTTTCTTACGGGCCATGGTAACTTTAAGTCTAAACTGTACTCATTTAAGCTCGTTGATTCGCCTGCGTGTTCATGTTCAACACCTTATTGCGAATATGAGCAGTCCGCGCATCATATACTTTGGGAGTGTAGTCTTTGGCAGAATGAGCGTAAAACCATGCTAGATACTATGCAAATAACATCTGGAGTTGTATACTACATGGACCTTGTGGAGACTAGGAAGAATTTCCGTGCTTTCCGACGATTTTGCCATACCTATTATTGGAATCAAGTATAACAGCTTACATATTTAGGTCCCATTTAAATGTAATAATCACTATTCCGTGGTGCTTTACAGCTGGCTTCTCTGGCTGTAAATGTCTTTATGCGAGGTTATTTACCTCTTTAGTTCATTGTTTTGTCACCCGCTTTATTAGGGAGGGAAGTGGACAATCATTTATTTCCAACTCCTCCTATTAATTTAACTTTTTGATTGATTTCGTTGCGGGTTAAAGACAAGTTAGACATTCCCGGAGACGCGCTGAGCTTCAATGCTCAGTGTCATTAAAATGCGTGCCACTGTTGATCCTGGCTTACAGGAGTTGCAGTGGCGGGTGTGAGGGCGGGACAGCTAGTTAGCTATAAATGTTGCATTAAGACTTGTTTTAACTGAATTTTTAATAATAATAATATTAATAAATACGCCTAACAGTCACGTAAATAGTCCCGACCCCGCATTAAGATCAATTAAGTCTTGTGTCGTGGGTGTCAGAAACCACGAGAGACTTTTCGGTCTCAAATACCAAGACCCATAGTAAATAGTTGTGTGTAAAGAATAATAAATTTCTACAAGCACTCATGATTTATAATTATGTGCATTTTAATGTAAATAAAGTCACTATACCTGATTTCAAGTGTGATATCGTATAGATAGAGAACAAATTTATTTTACTTGTTGATTATAAAACGTGGCTGACTGTGGGGGCAGTACGGTGAACTTGCAGATCTTATAGAGCTATCCCCATGGATATTGCATAAAGGATCACCAATATTAAATTCTTTGAAAATAAACATTAATACAAAAAGAAATCGTAATTAGGAATAAAAAATCATTGTCTAAATTATGAAAGTTATTTCGTTGAGAATGTTTTTTTTTCGATTAGGGCACATTAAATTAAAAAAGTTTCGGCGAGTTCCTTCGGGTCTATTATGTTTGTTTTGGTCCGTGACGACTGACGACTCAGTGGCTTGAAATCGCGATGACGAGAAAATTGGCCGTTTGTGCTCCAGTCTGGAATTACTTCGGTAGCGAAAGCTGTGTTTCTAATTTTAAATGGACCGTCTATTTGAAGAAACCTATTTGACTTATCATAATATCAATACTGGATGTTCAAAGATATAAATAGCTGACAGTCATATTCTAGTGTGGTTCTAATTTAATCAATCAAGGAGCCAGTTAAAAAATCTGTGGTGAACAAAAAAATATGGCCTTACAAAGTCCTGCGAGCATTTCATAGTTCTGATTGAACTTTCATGTAATAAAGTTACTCTGGCTTCATATTAATTTATATAGCAGCGGTAAAAGGTTCTTGTAAATCAATCTATATTTATTACAACCGTGTAACTGACAGGATTTCTATTAGCATCATTTCAGAACCTTTTCTATTTATATAATTTAAGTTCAAAAATTAAGTATTTACTTAACTTTTAGAGTAGAGCTTTGTAGTAATGTGGAATGGAACTACAGCGCTTTATTCGTGTAGTTATAAAAATACTTATGACTATGCAAGTTTAAATACTCCTAGGATTATTCAGACTCCAAAGTGCCTGATGTATGACTTTTAAAATTTTGGTTATCAGATCAAATACATAGGACCGCCGATTGTAACAAAAAAATTTATAATGGTTTCTTAGATTTACGCGAATGTTACACATTGAAATAAAACTATTTTATGCGGATTTTATCGCGATTTGGTTTAATTTTTACATTTTTTAACTTCCCGACGTTTCGATTACTTTACAGCTTTCGTGGTCACGGGGCGGACCGTTTATTTATGTTTTAGTTTCTAATTCAATTATTTTTATTTCTTATGTACAACGTATAAAATAAATAAATAAAGTCATCTTCATCATTCTCAGGCGCAAGAAGTTCTTGCTGAAGATAAGCCACATCCTAAAATTTTCATTACGATACCTACGTTTTCTGATTAAATATATTTTTTAACTAAACCCGTAGAGTTTGGACATTACTTCAGTCGCACCAAGCTGCACCACAGAAATAATTCACACAATTAATTTCATAATTATTAATATATAAATTTATATAGTCATTTCTATATAAATATACATAGGCTCGCCCATCACATCGTGTGACGGAGCATACCAAGCGATATTTCGGAATCCTGCAGGCGCCTCTGCCTACGCCTTTCTGGGATAAAGGCGTGAGTTTATGTATGTAATGTATTTCTACATAAATCAATTGCGACTTAAAACAAAATACGATAAGCCTTCGTTCATTATAATACAGAAACACCCGAAAAAGCTATAAATTATCATAATAATACCCGAATAATCTGTATGCAGACGATCTCCAAATTTACAATCAGGCTTCCTTGTTGAAACTAAGTGACGCAATTGGTATAATTAATTCAGACTTGGTTAAAATATCTGAGTGGGGAAATCGCTATGGGCTCAAAGTAAATCCTGCAAAATCTCAGGCCATTATCATAGGTAGTTCACGTCTCATTGGTAAAATTGATTGGCCAATTCTTTCCCCAGTGGTTTTTAATGGTACTGTCGTACCATTTAGTACAACTGTAAAAAACCTTGGAGTAATCTTCGATCAGACTTTGTCATGGGGCCCACAGCTAGCAGCCACGAGCCGTAAGGTGTTTGCGTCAGCCGCTAATTTAAAAAGACTCCGTAACTTCCTGCCCATTGCCACTAAAATTATGCTTGCACAGTCTCTACTTCATCCTGTACTAGATTACGCTGACGTCTGCTATCTCGACCTAACTCAAGTCCAATTCGATAAACTTGAGCGGCTTCAAAATTTTTGTATACGATTTATATTTGGTTTGCGCAAATATGATCACATATCTGCTTTTCGCACTAAGCTCAAGTGGCTCCCTATTCGCTTCCGCCGGAATACACATATTCTTTGTTTTCTCTATAATGTGTTATTTAATCCTAGTTCTCCCACTTATCTTAAGGAACGTTTTGATTTCCTCCACAATTCTCATTCCCGCGCTCTGAGATCGTCAGAGAATCTAAAATTGAAGACACCTCGTCATGAAAGTGTTTTCTTTGACGGATCTTTTACCGTCCAGGCCGTTCGCCTGTGGAACACACTTCCCTTGGCAATTCGGCAAGCGCCTTCGCTTAACGCCTTTAGAAATAGGGTGAAGAATCATTTTCTTTCTAAATTATCTTAAGTGTAATTTTTAATTTGTTTTATTTAAATTCTTTGTTTGTTTTTGTTTTATGTTTTGCGCTTCATTGTTTAAATTTAGTATATAATTGTTATAGTATATTTAGTATATAATGTTTTAATATAATATTATATTTCATATATTTATTTATTTAATTTCCTTGTACTAAGGTAGTATTATGTTGCCGTTATAAGTTACGCACACACTTTTTAATTCTACTTTTTCATACAAATGCCCACTTTTATTTATTTCTTGTCGTACGATCCATTCTATCGTTTTTGGTTGTCTGGAAGAGATCGCTTATAGCGATAAGACCGCCAATTGTACACTTTTTTTTTTAAGATTTATATTTTTATGCGTCTCTGTACTTTGTGGTGTTCAATAAAGTGTTGTGTATCTGTATCTGTATCTGTAATAATCTACCAAATTCAAATTGAATATTAAAGCGTCTACATAAATTTAATTAAAACGCCACCCGGCAAAATAAAGAATTATGACACAAGACAGCGATTGTACACACAAAACAATTATTAATTAGAAAGTTTTTAATTAATGTTTGAATGGAGGGTAGATGGACTGTACCGGGCTCCATTGATCACGAGATATGAGAATACGTATCTCCGTAATGAATTGTTGAGAGCTATCCACTGCTAATTTCTCGTTAGTTCTGCGTAGAATGCCGGCCTGATGTGGATTGAACGTAATTTGGTTGATGGTGAGTGTGCAATGGATGCTAAAGTTGAAAATACTATATAGGGTATAACAAGACCGCGACCGAAAACGAAGCCAGGTGGTATTATTAGTGACTTCAGACACAATGTAACGAATTTTTTGTTGCATTGTGTCTGTAACCAATAAAACTTCCACCTAGCTTCGTTTTCTGTTCTGTCTGTTTCTTGATATATCCGGTAGGTATAGATTACAAGTTCACACCTTCGAAGGGGTAGGCAAAGATGCTACTAATGGCAGCCGCAGTTTGAAAATGTTCTTTCGATCCCAAAATGTAATGTGACAGCTATCGCTATAACGTATGGGCTAAATATCCGGTCCCGAAAATCTTATGTGAGATTTTTCAAACTAAAATCTCAATACTATTTGGGTACAAGACCTGATATTCGAACCTGAGAACTAACGGTTCGCTGCATATAATACATGCTGCTACTAGAACAACGCTGTATTATTGAAATAATACTATATTTTTTTCCTACTTTGGTTTAATTTAAAAAATGATTGATGATTATGAAGTAAAAAAATTTAAATCTTAAACCAAATCCACGATAAAATCCGTTAAAATGGTTTTATTTCAATGTGTAACATTCGCGTAAATCTAAGAAACCAAAACGCTATTTTAAACTTAAACTCTACATTTAACTTACAATTTAACAAAAATCCCAGCTGGTTTGATATATGAAACATTGGACAGTATTGCCCATAGCTTTGTAAGCGTATCATGGCTGTAACTTGATAAATACCTTGTAAAAATAACCATTTCACCACAGAAATATTGGTTTACCAACTGCTGTAATAAGCGTCATGTTCCTAACACATTTTATATTTTTTGACATTCTCTTTTGCCAATTTAGAGCCTTCGGGATGTTCCGAGCCTTCACTAACCAAATGAAACAAAAATAACACTGTTTGAATAAGCTTTATAATTAAACACAAACACTGCTGTAAGTTTCCATCGTACCTTCCAAATGAGATTTTTTTACACACAAATAAATTTAACAATGGCGCCGTTTGTGGAAAATTGTAGAAAGAAATTTAGAGCGAGCGTTGAATGGCGAGATATTAATGTTAGTTTTCTTAGTTCCTGGATATATTTAATTAGATGTATTGACATATTAAATACTTATAATATACTGCCTCAGTGGCGCAGTTGTACTATGGTACGATTACAAAGATGAAGTCTCGGGTTCAAATCTCGGGTCAAAATACATTAAAAATACCTATAGTCTAAGATCCCAGCATACAACGACCATCACTGAACTTTTTAATAGATGAAAAGTATTTTATATGTATGTTAAACGCATCCTTTTACTACACATACTTATTAAGTAAATTGAGAAAAAGTTGGTCCAATTGAGAATCATTTCCTTCTTCAAACAAACTAAGTGTGGCTCTTTTTATTCGTTCGCTAGATAATTCGATTCGCGTAAGAGATTTTTTTTAAACCTGTTAATAGCACCAGGTTTTACCAATCCGGAATACGACGTTGTCCGACGATAGATAACCATCTCTCTGGTGCATCTAATTTCATTTCATTTACCAATTCATACATTTTCACCAGATTATCGTCAATAGATAAACAAAGCATCATCTAAGTTAATTTTGCCCCAATATTCTACCAGTAAAGCGAGCATTCATATTCAAGTATCATAAAACTATAAACTCCACCGAATACCATTTAAATCAACGGTTAATTTGCTTACACGTCCATAATCGCTCCGAGTTTAGCGTAATCCATTTAGGGTGGGTTTATCGTATTAGCTAGTCCCCGGGCGCTCTAATTACTAATATTAGACGGTTTGCCCCCTCTGGTATCGAACCCTGGACCCCGTCTCCCCCGGGCGCAATCCACGTGCATCCGTGGTAAATATTTATGAGGGTGTTGTAAGGGCGTGGTGAAATTCATTGGGAATTTATTATATGAATAATTCGGTGCGTCGCTTAGGAAAGCAGATTTCGTAGGACAGTACGAGGTGTTTGTGTTCTAAGTTGTAGGATAATGTGCTTAGAAGTGGTGTCACCTGTGATTAATATTTTGTGACCGCGTTAACTGGTCGAGATTGAGATTTTTTAATATGGAAAAAGAAGATTTTTGTTCTGTAACGACATAACGAGACAACGCCGTTGAAAGTAACCCATACGAATATTGTAAATGTGAAAATAATTCGGTACACTTTTAACGGCTAAATCTCAGAACCGATCGTAATGAAATTTGACATACAGCCTGAGAGCTGGTGAAGGACAAAGCCTACTAAATTGGGTATTGATAAATTCAACTCCTTAGAGACTAAGGGTGTCGAAAAATTGTGTGCAAAATGTTCATGGTTATATTAGACTTTATGGTCTTTTAAATGTATAGTATGCTTTTAATTGGTCCAAATATGTATGCTCACTGCTTAGCACATAAGCCTTTTAACAGTCGAGAGTTCGATTAACAGGGTTTAATTACGATAACTTATACAAGGTTTGAATATTACTCAGAAAGACATGACTGTAAGTCCTTAAAGCATATATTCAGCTGTGAACTTGAGCTGAATACGTTAATGTCAAATTTTTCTAAGGAAGTAAAAAAAATAGTACCCAGGCGAAGTTAGGTCGGAACACTAGTCTAAACCAGAACAATGCCCATAGAAACAATGTTATTTTTTAATAACTACAGCGCCCTTCTATCAGCGCCGTCGGATCGTAAAGCAGTTAATACAACGATGTTATGAGCGGTGTAACTACACGTGTCGCACTCACTAATAAAACGTAAGCTGTTGTGTAAACAGTCCGGCTTCATGGACTGATTTATAGGTGCGGTTGGTTGTTTGTGTTTTACTTCGTCGTAAAGGGATAACTGTGGCGGCATTTTTTGCATGTGTGTTACAGAACGAACAGAAAGTGTGTTGGGTTTATTTAGTAATGGAATCGATTGTAAAATATTATTGTTTTCATCTTAGTTATCATATAGCTTTCATTGAAAACCTACATCTTATCCTAAATATAGAATAGAAAATTATTCGCAAATAAAACAGCCACATTTAGCCTTCGAGACTGTCCCGCCCTCACATTAGCCACTGTAACTCCTGTAATCCAGCAACAACATATTCGCATTTTAATGATACGGCTCTAAATCTCAGCGTGACTCTGGGAATGTCTTAGTAGTTTTTTATTTATTTTTTATTTTAACGAATGGCGAGACGAGCATGCCATTCGCCTGATGATAAGCGATACGACCACTCACCGACAGTAGCAAAGCAAACAACACCATGAATTACAAAGCATTGCTTGGCATTCCACTGCGCTCTCCATCCTGAGACATAATATGTTAAGTCTCATTATGTCCAGTAGTTACTCTGATTACAATGTCTTTCATACTGGAACACAACAGTACATTTACAATACTATTTACTGTTTTAGAAATAGTCATTGCGGTTGTACATATCCAGGCAGCCTCTCACGTATGAAAGACCTGCCACCAGTAAGTCTTTAACTTGCAACTTAAGGGAAATAATTAAATAGTAAAAATAATCGTCGCATTTAGTTAAATCAAACAACGTCTGAATATTATCTCTGTCGGTAACCAGCATTCGCACGTGACCGCAACGCCCGGCGCCCGTAAACGTTTTACGATATTACAACAGTATTTAAAGAATAGTTTATCGGCGGGATTATATCGATTCATACGAGCGTTTACGATGTTACGATGCAAATATTGCTCTGTTGTGGCTGTTCGGATTTTCATTAGCGTGTGGGAAGTTGAAAGAACATGTGTATTATGTTTAAAAGAGCGCTGATTTCGATGTCGTAAAGTAACGCCTTGGGCTGTGGTACAATAGAATGGATTGCAAGCAGTCGTATTTATAGTAAAATCTCCGTAATTTATAACGCTGGGTATTAAAAAAAATTTTAACCCTAATTACGATAAATAGTCGATATAAACCAACAGGTTCCCTTCAGTTTCAAGGTGATTTATGACTACGATGATGTTGACCCAAAATCAGACCCCTTGCTCCCTCTTTTCGATTTAGCCAAAGGAAGTTCACCGTTGAACGGTCAGTCTCAAGTGTCTATATAGTCAGCTGTTGGAAGCAGTTTGCATTAGATGAATCCCTGGAACCTTAACTATTTACCACTTATAAAATACAGCGTACTCTTGGATTAAGAGCTGTTTGTGCAAAAGCTAATAGGAAGTTTAGAAGCGTTGAAAGCTAATCTCTAATTCTTACCGCATCGCGTATAATATTCCTGCACATTCACTTTCAGTTTGAAAATGAAAAGAAAACAAAAACTAGCATATAACGTATTTTTTAATGGTGGAGAAACCTGCATACCTGAGAAATTTTAAAAGTATGTAAAATCCTGCAATCCGCGTACTACCGTGGTTATTTAAGTACTAAACTTATGTGAACAGTAAAATAAGCCCATGCTTAGCATTTGCAAGTACATCGCCTGGTCCATTAATTTGGAAGGACAAATTGTTTCCGCACAATAAAATTAAGTAATATGCGGCCCAGAAACAATTATAGTATGAAGCAACAAGACGATGTTGTTGCTCAAGTAATTACATTGGTCCGCCATATCTTGCCTTGTGTTGATCAAAGTGCCCATTATTGGAATAGGGGACACAGTACACACGCTTGTAGTATTCCAATGTATGCGATCTACACACACATACACACATGTTTCATTTAGGTGATCTTAATCAATGATTGTTTTGGCGGAACAGTGCATACCCATTCCGTGTTCTGGGCGACTTCACTTAACTCAGTTCATAAACAATTTTAAATTATTTATGAACTGCTCTGAATTCAACTGCGTTGCGACTCCTGTATTGTAAACTTGTTTTGAAAAGAGCAACGCTAGAGTTTCTTGGCCGTTCTTCTCTGGCGAAAACAGCCTTGTGAACCGGGTGGTAGTGGTAAAAAAAATGGTATGACATTTCATGGGTTCAATAAAATATTTTCATTTTCATTTTCACCTTTTGCAGTACTACTGCCAGTATATTCCTCAATCACATGTCTTCCTACATTACAATTGCCAAGTTCTTTCTCAATTCCATCTACATATTGGCAGTCATCACTAACTATGTCTTGGCCGTGTTCTTCCGTTTGTAAGCGGGTCAAGGCGGTGAGTTTTTGGCGTAATCCGTCGGATTATCGTCCGGTGGCATCGCTTCTACGTACATAATAAACATTGAAAAATTGCAAGACGTCTGAGCCATTGACGAGCGGGCAATGTGCATTGATTTATACTAATTTTATGGATACGCGGAAAGGTGTCATTTCGGTATAGAGAGCTACTTGGGTGGCCTTTTTTTTTGGGAATTGACTTGGTTTTGTATTAATGAGGAACTTTATTCCGGTTAGACTTCCGTTGAAGTGGAGATGAGCGAAGCGGGATAGAAATGCTAAGAAATATCCTAATCAGATTGCTAAAACATATGTAGGATGATATAAATGTCATTGTTAGCGGTATAGTCACAACGCTGGACTAAAATAGCTTCGATGTTAGTTAATTGGCTTTATCAGAATAGTGGTTATTTCGATGTACATTTAGTATCGTTAATTAAAGGTCATCATAGCTCACGTTTTGTAAGTGCTAATGTCAAATACCCACGCTATTTTGCGGTTAGGTTGATTATTGGTAATGTTAAATAATCATGGGTCATTTACAAGGTAAATAAATAAATAAACCCAACAGTCACATACATGGTTTGACCCCACACTAAGATCGAGTCTTTTCTTTCACCAGGTCTAGGTGTTTGTGAGACCGAAAAGTCTCTCGTAGTTTCTAATAGCCACGACACAAAACTCGATCTTAGTAATCTTAGTGTAAATCTTAGTGTGGGGTCAGGACTATGTAAGTGACTGTTGGGTGTATTTATTTATTTATTTATATTAATATATAAACTTCTTCATATAAACCTAATTCCATGTTTTGTGTCTTTTTTCATATTATGTAGTAGGTACAGTTGAATTCGGGTTAGATTGTATCTCGTGCCACCAAGAGACTGGCCATATTCCTTGTTCGTTATCATTTCTGTGCGTGCCCTTGTCAATCCTGGCTACCGAGAGTGCGTGGGTAGATCAATCTCAAACCCTCCTACTGACCATGACATTAATTAACATGTAATTAAATCCGATAAAGTCAATACCGACATATTGAGCAGTGTCTGTGAATAATGCAAGTGGCATGATCAATAACCTAATACATCTCAATACAGCGTGAATCATCTGATTATCTAGATTAAATCTATTGCAATATGTCTAAATGTTAACGAGTGGGCGTGGCAGGTGGGAGGGGATTTTACGATGAGTCAGGGACTCTTCCGGGCTGAGTCTTAAGACTCTGTGGGAAGTTTTATTCACATTGAGCAGAATAGAGATGATGATTTGAAGCTTGCACGAGCGTGGGATCTAATTCTACATTAAATTGAATCGGAACCCAAAAGACCAGTTGCCAGACCTCAAGACACAGTGAGCTCCTTCTGCGTAGAGCGGATCGCAAAAAACAACTGACTTTTTAACATAATATTTATAAAATATGGGTAGATAAATTGTAACAGTCGCTGAACGGATGACTAATACCTCAGACCTTCCCGTGACCACGAAATCTGTAAAGTAATACTTAAACTAAATTGGCGATAAAAACGGTTTTTTTTTATTAAGTGTAAAATTCGCGTTAACCTAAGAAACCATTCGATTGTAAGTAGTTTTAATTACTACAAAAGAAATAAAAAAAATAAACCAACTTTAAAACCGTCATAGTAAAAAGAGAGAAATATAATAAATCTAAAATACCTAAATATGCCAAAAAAAATTCTACTATAAAATTCAGACCCGTAAATTGGTAAAAAAGAAACACAAAATTGCCAATCATTATTTAACTGACAGTTCCCAGCTGACAATTGTAGGAGGGGTTTCTTCCACCCTCGAAGGGAATCGTCATGTGTCAGACGTGATTTCGCATTTCACACACGCAACATAATATTTACTGTGATTTGAATGAAATGTACCACGAAATTACCGCTCGACGCGTGGAATTGGTATATTTCGTTTGCTGAGTATTTTTTTAAAGCACGTTTCTTTGATTTGTTGTGCTGAAGTTGAAAAATTACAAGTAATTGAAAGGCAATAGGTACAATATTGTTCTGCTTAGTCAGGTTTGCATTTCATTTCAACAGATTTACCGTTCATCGTGCAACTTTTAATATTGTATCACAAAAAAAGAATTGAAGGTTTCCAAAGCTACGTTATTACTGAACTAATGGGGTCGGCAAGTACTTTATTCAGTTCATAATACCCTTTGCCGTAAGTAAACATGAATTAACAATTTCTTTCATATCCTTGGGATCAAAACCCTTAGAGATTCAGGATCCTGCTGAAACTTTCATTTTATTGTCAGTCTCATAAAAAGTTACAATGTTTAATATTAATGAGGGTATGACCCAAACTCATTTTAAAAAGCTATGTATGTATTGAAAGGATTTGGCAGTATTTTTCATCCTATATTGATTAATCCTGGCTTTAATCTTTATCATGTTCAAGGTATTAACTTCTGCTTTTAGATTTGACAACTATAATGATTTCACGCATATGACAACGAGCACGGAAGTTTGGCAAGTCTTTTAAGGATAGCTTGTCTTCAACCCAAATTGAAATGAATCAGAAAAAAACAAACAGCAAGGGTCTTTAAGATTTTCTACCTCTAAATTCTTATAGAACGATGTCTGTAAATCTAAATATTTTAGCAGGCCACTCTTAATAGCTTTGCAGTTGTCAACGGTCGCAGCGACAGGTTAATATACCGCTGGTCCTTCTGGCCCAACAAGTTAATCAACCCGTGTGACATCATTTCCTAGACACATTGAGGTCGCCGCAACATATTTCGTACAACGTAAGAAGGACCTACCCTCTCAAAATTCAACCCTATCACAATGGATTTAAGGTTACGAATGAATTTGATGGTGTCTGAGGTGGTTACGTGGGTCATTTCGCATAGGTACACTTTAGAGATTAGGGTTTTCGATTTCTTTCGCTAGTTTTCCGATTTTTCACGGTTCACGCCTGTGGGTATTTCGACTACACGCAATAACATTTGTATTAGATGTATCGATTTTTTGCTAGTCCTCAAAAGGTTGTTTCTTTTATTTCATTTGTGGTTATATCCCCAACTGGATACTAAGACCATGGATATCATAAAATTCAATATTTTTTTGTTTCGCACAACATAAATAAATACCATAGATTTTGCTCCAATGTGGAACCTGAAGTCTCATTCAAAACTAGCTTCTTACCTGTACCAGATAGCTGTTAATATTCCAGTTCGGTTGGTAAGACAGTTGGAGCGGTTGAAATCCCCTAAAACTATAAGTGGGTCCCGCGGGGTTTGCGGTGACTTAAATAATTCCCCTGTTGTATATTTGCAAGTGTAGTTTATTATTATTAGATAGGTTTAATTCTGAGGAGGCTCCTTAAGATGTCGGTTGTGGTTTTTGGATCACAGCGGTCGTGTGGTAACGTGGATTTGATAAGTCAAAGGAGTTTTGGTAGCTTCATCCGTCAATATTACGTCCGATCTTTTCGAACTTTGGGATAATTTAATTCTACCTGGGAAAAGTAATCGTATTGCTAATGGATGTTGTTGAGTGATTTTGTCCTTATAAGGACGAACTTTTTACCGAAGCAGAAGTAGGTGAACCAACTACAATAGTCGTCTTGATACAATTTATATAACTTACGGATGGAAATTTTTGTGAAGAAAAAATTTCGTCTCTGTTGATGTAAGCGAAAATTACCTCTACAGACATAGCTCTTAAAGGGATACATGTTCTCCAATTCGATAGTACGATTTGAACTATTTTATCCAGTAATCAAATCTATACGTATAAGAGATGGCCTACATCTAAACCACAACTCTTGACGTTAAAAACGCTACGCCCAATTTGATTTAACTCGTTTATGGCCGAGTGGAAGGCTCGCAGCGTAGATTATGGAGTGTTCGGATTTTTTCTCCCGAAGGCTCGGGGAAAATCAAATCTGCAGCATTGATTGAGTTATCGGTAAATATGATGGAAAATACGCGGTGAAATGTTTTAGAATTTATAAAAAATATACTCGTATGCTGGAATTTCCAGTATTTTATTATTGATGTGAAAATTGTTTAGCGAAAGCTTATGTTCAGCAACTAATACTAACATAAAAGTACGAATTTAGAGGGCAGCAGCCTTTAAGAATGCAGTCAGACCTCAGAAGAGACTGACTAGGCACCTAAGATTCTAGTCATCACTCAATACTTTTTTTCAGCTGCTTACTACCGAGGCTATGAGATAAGAACCTGCAACTCGTCTTGGATTATTCCGCTTGGTCTAAAACGTGGAAAAATCCTGCAGGGTATAAATTGCATCATTTGTAGTTGGTCGTTCCGCAACCCGAGCGGGGTAAATTGAGCTTCATAATTGCATCAGTTGGACGCGAAGCCATTAACTTCGACAATTGTTGCGAACAGTGTCTTTGGTTTGGGGTCGGACTTAGATCTTGGAGCGGGACCCGTTGGGACCCATCTTAGAAAAACGCACATATTTTTGTATATTTTTAATCATTGATATGATGAATTAACACACGAATTGCGAAAAGGAGATGTTTAGTAGAATGTATGAACGCTCGTTATATAAGTATTCGTGAGAGCATAAATGTTTTTTAAGGATGTAAAATAACTTGGAGATGCAGAGGGCAAAGTGTTAGTGTAAAGTTATTGATGCTTCAAAAATCTTTTTGTCTGGAAACGGACAGCTACGCTGTAACTCAACTTTTATTTTCTGCGCGACAAGTGTACAGTGGAATTGATTCACATGACTTCGCCGCTTAAAGAGTTTGATGTTAGGTAGTAATAAATCGTAATTGAATAAAATATTAATCGGTTACAATTGTGATACATAATATTTTATTTAAAACTTCATCACAACTTAATAGATATAAAGACGGCAGACAGTGAAAGAAAATT
The DNA here is from genome assembly GCA_949752805.1 of Deilephila elpenor. Taxonomy (NCBI): domain Eukaryota; kingdom Metazoa; phylum Arthropoda; class Insecta; order Lepidoptera; family Sphingidae; genus Deilephila; species Deilephila elpenor. The sequence goes on along the minus strand of OX457097.1, from coordinate 14,061,747 downwards.
TTCCAAACACAAACAACTGGGCCGCTATTTGACTTCATCAAATCATTCTGACTTCGCGTAGAAAGTTAATAATTATTTGCAGTTTGCTTACAACGGTTGGTAAATTGTTAATTAACCTTTCAGAGCAGAAATAATAAATAACACCACTGAGAAAAGTTTGCTTTTCCACCGGAATTATTAAGAAGTCAAGGGATTATTCAGTAGGAACTAGTATTTGTTTTTTTGTTGAATATTAGATTACTAAGAGAAAGATAAACGCAATATATATTTAGTTTTTTTTTTGGATAGACGACTAAGAATATTGTTAATGGTAGCCACACATGTTCAAATGTGTTTGCGCAAACGCGAGTTTTCACCAGTCTCGACACAAAAATTTAAACGAAGTTTGCACAGTTATTTGCCCACACACGCTCCCGTATACTGGTGCAAACTCAGACTTGCACAGTTATATCGTTACGTGTGTGGCGGCCATTAGGCACATAATCTTTTGTGTTCTCTTTTTAAATAACGTTTTAACGAATTAGCCGACATCACTGTTGTTTTGTGCTGTTATTAAATTATAAATTGTAAGTTTTTAAATTATCGAATGTCAAAAGGATAAAAATAAGGTCAGTGTATCACTAAGGGAGCATTTCCCTAATATATTTTTTTGTTTCCCCCAAAGCATTGCTGGTTTCGTCTCTGTAACCTGTGGGAACGTCGTAAATTAGAGGGCAGATGCTAGGAACGGCCTTGCAAAACCTTTTTGAGGTCTCAACGTGGTTCAAATTACTCTGAGTATACATTCGTTATGTATTACAAGTTACGTTTGCCTACAATTGAAACCTTTAACAAATAATTGGAATGACTTTAATATTAATAAGATTTGAAGCAATTGGACTGTGTATGAAAATGAAGTAAAATATTTTCTCAATACGGTGTTGAGCGTACGGTAGAATTACTAGCAACATGAAGAATAGTTAAGGCAGAGACCGTAGGTTCGATCTCAAGGCATACATTTCGAGATTTTCGATTTTATTAATGCAGTTCATATATCCAGGATTACAACTTCCTATAACAAATTACTATAATTAAAAGCCTATCTAAATTAAACTCCGTAAATTATTATATTTAGGGCAGAGTTAATTCGTGAAATCTCGTACAAACACGCTCTTTCGCCGATGTTACTGGAAACTCCTGATTTACCAAAACGTTTTATTTTAAAATCTACCGCGTTACGCAGAATTGCAAATTATGATTACAGTGAGGAAGATTCTCGAATATTCTACGCGAAAGTATCTGAAGGATCCACAACGTATCCTTATCAAATTATTCACGGTGCTGTGATATGGCTTCGTTCCGGCGGCTTTTAATCGTCGATTTTTGACGCTATTATCCTTCAAGGATTAGCGCTTTCTTGTTTAATTAATAAGTGTTAATTTAATATAAGGATTAAAAGGTATTTTAATTATTGTTGAGGGATTAACGTAGCAGGTACGAAGTTGGCTTTCTAATTCAAATTCAAATTATTTATTTAATACAGGTACAGGGTTAAAAAGTAACGTTTACAGCGGTCCCCGCACTAGGCGAACCTGAATCGCGGGAAAAAACAAACACTCTTTCTGTGCTAAAACATTATGGTTTAGATTTACTCGCGATTTTTCTAAAGCGTTTCGCCGCCTTTATCTATTGGCAGTGCGTGTAGTCTTGAAACTGCGAGTAACCAAGTACGGGTTTCATTTCCAAGTTGGCAATCCGCTAGATGTGGCCTTTTGGTTTGGAAAACTTCATATTTCTGCCCAGCATGGTGATGGGCATATCCTTTATCACATTTTAGGAAGACAATAATCTCGACAATCTGTTGATGGACACTGGAATCCATTGCATATATCATGTGCCAGATATATCTCTAGCCAAGGATCTCTAGCGGATTCCGAATATTTTAAAAACTATGGGACACTACTGTAAAGTTGCCAGCGGCATCATTCCCGGACAGATACGACCTGGCGACCTTAAAAAAACGAGCGTATTCCCACCTCAAAGGCCGGCAACGCATCTCAATGCCCTATGGTGTTGCAGATGTCCACGGGCAGCGGTGTTCAATTACCATCAGGTGAACTGGATGCTCGTTTGCCCCTATAATAAAAAAAAAAAAAGAAAAAAAAAGTACATCGTGACTAAAATCTGCGCTTTCTGCTCACGCCCCAACCAAGTCTGCGAGGGTCCCATGCAGGATGCAAATATTGTGGCTGCATAAGAGTGATTGTACCAGATATAACAGCACGAGTACCGCTCTATGTTACATAAATTTTGTTCGTGTCTCCCCTCTAGAATATCTCAATGCTTAAAACCAAGACGAGAGTCCACAATGTTTCTTTGTATAATTGTCAACAATCCATTTGAACTCAGATTTAAAGGCTCTCGTATTTTTTCGGCAGCTGCAAATTCTTTCAATTCTATTACGTCTGTAGTGTCGTTGTCACTCAAGGTAGAATTCAAAAGAAACCGAGGGTCTGAGGGAACACTCAAACGCGTTTGATACGGCACGGTCCGAATTGACGAGGGCATTTCGACAGTACGCGGTATCCAAAACAATGTTGACAGCTTTGTCGATAGCTGTGGTAATTGTAGAGGTCATTTCTGTTTTGTTTGTGGGATTGCGGAGGGAAGACGGTGGAATGGATTTTTGCTGTAACGCTAGGTTAGACTTGAAACCAAGAAAGAGTTGGAAACTACATGCAAAGGAAATAATGCCGCGCTCTCGATGAAGGTTTTTGCTATTTAACAATTATAGTGCTTGTGCAGCCATATAAGATATTTGGGAGATTTTAAATTTATACAGTAGACTAGTTGTTCGTCAGTTAGAAATTGCCTCTGAAATACATAATGAATTTGATTGTTAAGACTATTTTATGATTAACTTGCAGTCACTTTTTAATTCCAATCCACATCAGATATCTACATATTATTTCGCGTATTAACTTTTTTATATTTAAACTCAACGTGGCAGCCGTCCTTTATATTGCTTTTCTCATCCCATTCCGTTACATCCCGTTCTGTCCCGGCGCAATCTTTTTCATGAATCCTGTCCTCATATATCCAATTTTATCCGACCTACATTCCATCCTAAACCATCCCTCTAATTATTAAAGAGTAGCAAATATACATGTTTGAATTTGTACATGCCACGGGAACACTAAATTTTCAGGATATAAGTACCCTATGCGTTAATCTAGGGTATCAGCTATGTCCATACCAAATTTCAACAAAATTGGTCCAGCCGTGTGAGCGTGAAAAAGTAACAAACACACAAACTTTCGCATTTATAATATTATTAGGATTAATCAGAAAATTGGTATTGTAGCTTACATTGTTTTCTATCCTCCCAGTGAACTTATCAGCAGCCCAAAGAATCCTATTTACGTATTTATATCCATCCTAAAAGTCTGGCATGAAAGATTTCCCCAGTGCTCACTTAGCGCCAGGCAACACCAGATGAGCTTCTTACACATTTGTCAGGCTTAATGCCGTACAAAAAAAGCGGTAAAACACTCAAATACAAGTTGAGATATATTCAAACTTTTCACATTTGTTTCCGATTGGGATGTAAGTCTTACCTTAAGATTTTTTTTAATAACATACAACTCAGTCGGGCTGTGACAGGTGACTTGTGAGGTTCCGATTGATTTTCGGAATCAAAAAGGCACTTTATTTTTGAAAAATATTCGGATTGATATTCTCACGTGAGTTGTCCGAAACTGCATATTGTATCCGGCAATAGAATCGTCCCTTATCACATTTTAGGACGGAAAATAATAAGTGAACAGTGCTTGGCACTAATATTATCATTGCGTAGATACAGTCGCTAGTTTATTTATGTATAAACATCCATATTATGTATACCACTAGATAAAAACTTCGCAAAACCGTCCTTAAAAACAAGCTGGAAAATGTCCAAAGTTTTCGCATTAATATCCCGGATGGAGTGTATTACATAAGCATTGCCCTGGAGGATAATATGTAACCCGCGTGTTTCAGCTAAACTCGTCGACGATATTTCCAATTAAACTCGTATAAATTGCATTCGCTGCAGCTAGTTTACTTCGGGAAATAAGTTGCAGCGTTTTAAAATATGTAAAGCAAACTTTTTATTCGCGTGTCGAAGTTTTAAATGTGGCTGTAATATTTTTAATGCAATTGTGGATAAAGAAAGAAGATAGTCTAGTTGGAACGGATTAAAAAGACAGGGGCTAGTGTTTGAGAAATATAATTGCGACTTTTAGAAATGGGTATTTGTACCTAAAGGACCTATTTGGACTGCCTCTGTAGCGTAGTTGTACTACGGTACGATTACAAAGCTGAGGTCTCGGGTTGGAATTCCGGGTGTGGTAAGGGGATATTGGATTTTTCTATTCATTTTCGGCCCAGAGTCACGAATTAGAGCCCGATATGGCGATGGGCTCGCCCCCTATCACATCATGGGACGGAACATACATGGCGAAATGTGGGTGTCTTGGCGGCACCACTGCCTACCCCTTCTGGGGAAAAGGCGAGAGTTCATGTATTTATACCTAACGGGTGGTCGTTTTGGCGATGGAGGAATATATCCCATGGGAACTTTCATACCCGCAAGTTGTACTCGACAGTTAGTCAAGAATTTCTTTGACGCATAAATTTTTCTTAAGGGCGTGGGTGTTATGGGATTAAAAGTTTGTCGCAGTTTCCAACATCCACGATTCAAGATTTGAAACTTGTGGAGTCAGGACTATGTTTTATGACTCTGGGGTGTATTTATTTTTCCACAAGTATTTTAAAATAGGCGTAGTCTATCTTTTGGACATTGTTGGCTCTGTGGTCCAACCGGAAGGTTCGAACCCGCTTCATGAAAGTCTATTAGCCTGTTATGAAAAAGCGTTCTCTCACCTATGCTAAAATACAATTTAACACGTATCTTCCTATATACATTCCACTGCTGAAGCCTCGCCTGCTCTACGATTGAAGGAGCGAGTTGTAGTCTTTTGTGTACCTTTCTCATGAAACATAATTCAATCCACGACAAACTACAGATAAATTGGAAATCCAACACCTAAGTTAAATCTATCGCCGGAGCAGAACAATACAGGCGTAAACAGAAACTTGTATCGCACCGGACACCGCTTCCAAACAATTCCAATTAGCCCGAGCTACACAACAACTGCCGGCGCTGCGCATTGTGCCCAGTTTGCCGGCATTCGGGAAGTTTTGCTCAATGTGGAGTATTATGTTGTGTAAGGTGAAAATGTTTACCAACGTAATGTTACTATTGCGTACTAAATCTCAGATTCTTCTCAGTGTTGGTTAGTTAGTTTACTGGTTGGTGTCTCATATGTGAGAAGCCGCCTGGGTAGGTACCACCGCAATGTCTATTTCTCCCGCCAAACAGCAGTGTCAATACACTGTTGTGCTCCGGTTTGATGGACATTGTAACCAGAGTAACTACTGGACATATTGAGACTTAACATCTTATGTCTCAGGATGGCGAGCGCAGTGTATTCATGGTGTTGTTTGGTTTTGGTACTGTTCATGAGCGGTCGTATTGCTTATCATCAGGCGAATGGCACGCTCGTCTCGCTATTCATCGCAATAAAAAAAAATCCTCTCGCACTGACGCTTTCCGTGCGCATTCATGTCCGGGACCGTTAACTGCAACTATCTTTATTTATATAACCTTTATTGGCATCACAAATCTCAGTAGGTCGTAGGAAATGTGAGTCCTTTGGTGTGCTTCATCAAGCGTTCATTCTATAGTATCTTTGGACTGTAGGAATGAACTGGCTAGCCGGGATGGTAAGATGCATTAGTGCACTAAAAACCGACTTAAAGAGACGATCTTGTATTTCATTCATTGAGATCGTCGGAGATGAAATATTACACTACTCGCTCTTTACGTCTTTTTCCTTGATATTCCTGTCGTATTTTGAGAGGCTGGGAAGGTATCTACGATTGAAGTGTGATGTATAATTATAAAATGCAGTAGTCACTTACCTTTAGACAAGCCATATGCTAAAAATATCTTGTGCGTGTGATTTGGACTCCACAAACATGAATCAAACTTAATTGAATAATTCGTCGAAAGGGTTGATTTATTTATTTTAGCGTTGCCAAAGAATATTTAGGGTTAAGGCCAGCTAAGGCGAAAAAATCTTTCTCAAATATTTAGGTACGTGAGGATAAGAACACGATGGAGATTATGCGTCACATATTCTAAGTATTTATTATATCAACTTTGAAGTAGTTCTGCAGTATGAAAGACTTTTATAATAAGAGTCTTTATTCAAAATTCCACCGGGATTTCGCCATTGAAATTGTGTAAATCTCTCAAGCATGTAGCTCCTTGCGTTGTTTTCCTTCACGAGAAATATGTATGAAAATTCTCCCGTTAAATAAACTTCATGAATATAACCGTAGATAAAATTCAACTGTATAGCAGATTTGTTTTTATATACCATATTTTTGCATGGAAATATTCCACGAAACATATTCGATATTCGTGTCACATTACCCGTAAACGTTGTAACAAAGCGTATGATAATTTCTCGTTCATGATAAATTTAATTCTATTTTTTTTCAATTGTATTTGGTCTTGTACGTTTCATAAGAACGTTAAGAAAACTAAGTGATTCAATGTCGATTGTATCGTTAATGCTGTTTTGAAATTGAATATTTCATTCAGCATAATTTTGTTTTTAAAATGACAATAACCTAGTAGATACAAAGCGGCATAGTTCGGTAGATGGAAAATAGAAACTAGCATCACCAGGGATTACAAGAGCGAAGTAGATTTTAATCGACTTCGAAGAAAAGAGATTATTAATTCGACCTGCATGTATGTAACTTTGATATAATTCCACAGTTTCTGGATATGTTAGTCTATATGGCACCGATCTTAAAAAAATAGTTGGCATATTCAAGTATTTTTAATTTTGAAAGATTATTTTTATTTATCTGCTTTTTTATACAGTTTTGAAGTCGGTTTAATTTTTTAAAATTATTTTTATTGAGGATAAGTTATGAATCATTATTTAATCTGTAAATTGGCGTGTAGTCGCTGCATGCAAGGTCCTATGTTAAGTCGTGGAAACTCTGTGACTAAAGATGATCATGGCATTAAATATTTTTGTGTTTCTATATATTTTACCAATTATATCTCCAACAATACATGACTTATTTTCTCTTTACTAATCATGTTTCTGTAATCTTGTTTCACAACGCAATTGATATTGCATTCTACTGCAGCGTACACTAAACAAAATAAACGTACATCTATATATAATTAAATCAAAAATAAATAAATATCTGGTACTAAAACAGTAATCAGCTAAGCGTAACATTTTAATGCCATTTTAACGACTGCGCGACAGGGCGGCGTGCGCAGTAGCCGCGAGGCTCTTATTTACACATTACTTACGGTCACTGAACTTTATCATATAAATCAATACACACAACAATGCATAATAATATCAATCAAGCCTTGTATTTCCAAAACTACGAATTGAACCGCGCTTCGACTTCGATAATAACTGCATTGTAAGCTGTTTTTGAAAGAGCAACGCTATAGTTTCTTGCCCGTTCTTTCCTGATGGAAACTGCCCTCCAAACCGGGTGGTAAAACAGTGACAAATCTAAATAAAGTGCGACATTTTGAAAATTCAATAAATGATTGATCGGTGGCGTAGTTGTATTACGGTACGGTTACAAAGCTGAGGTCTCGGGTTCGAGTCCCGGGTCGGGCAAAGTGATATTGGATTTTTCTATTCATTATCAGCCCGGAGTCAGGAATTTGTGCCCGATATGGCGATAGGCTCGCCCCCTATCACATCCTGGGACGGAACATACAAGGCGAAATGTGGGTGTCCTGGTGGCGCCTCTGCCTACCCCTTCGGGGATAAAGGCGTGAGTTTATGTATGTATGTATGATTTTTCTTTCGTAACGGACCTTTTCTGGTGGATACTTGATTTGACTTTCATGTCATAGCCGGCATCTAACCAACTGTGCCACAGAGACAGTCAGATATAAATGTATCTAGATTACCACTCGCCTTCCTTACCTTATGTCGACCGTTTCTTTCTTTCATTCCACCACGCTGCGTGGTGGCAATCAAAAGTGCGTGGTGGCCTGTTGGTAACGGACCAGACGCGGCTGCCTACATGTTCACGGTGGTCGCGGGTTCAAATCCCAGGGCACACCTCTGACTTTTCGGAGTTATGTGTGTATTGATAGTCAATCACCACGCACTTTAACGGTGAAGGAAAACATCGTGAGGAAACCTGCATACCGTAGCGATTTTAAAAGAATTTCTACGGTATGTAAGTCCGCCAACCCGCACTAGGCCAGCGTGGTGGACTATATGGCCTAACCACTCTTAATCGATTCTCTCGATTGTAGAGTAGGCCCGTGCCCTGCAGTGGGACGTATATGGGCTGATATAGATAGATATAGATAGAAAACATTGCGGCGTTTGTGCCGTCGTCGCCAGAATATTATTTATAATATTTAATTATAACAACAGTATATTACGGCTTTTGTATAGTTGGGTGAATAAGCGATAGTCCAGTATATTGGTTCAAAGTCAGGGTACAAACTTATAAATTTCCACATTTCTCGTGTTCTTTGGAAACCTGTAGGAAACCTGCGTATCTTTCAGTTTTTTAAACGAATTTAAATGTGGTGATGGGTATAAATAAATAAGGAACGCCGAAATCAATAATCTTTGATTCCCCGAACATTTGATTCAGTATGGTGATTGTACCCAGACTGTTTCGATTAAAAATAAGCTTCTCGCCTACTCTATTACGGGAGTAGCAGCTTGAAAGTTCATTCATAAAATTTAATAATAGTTATAACTTTCATCGTAGTTCAAATACTTTTCTGTCTGTTTGCAGCTCGGTTCCAAATATAGTCGACTTGTTTATTTACAATTGGCGATGTTATTTCAACAAAATGATGAATGAAAATTAACTTTTGTTCCAACTAACTTTTGTAATGTATGTTAGTTCTGTGTGTTCCAATTTGGCTATTTTTGAGTTAGTGACAAAGTTGCCTGTTGCGTCGGTGGCGTAGTTGTACTATGGTACGATTATGAAGCTGATGTCTTGGGTTCGAATCCCGGGTGGGGCAATGTGATATTGGATTTTTCTATTATTTATCAGCCTGGAGTCAGGAATTTGTGTCCGATATGGCGATAGGCTCGCCCCCGATCACATCGTGGGACGGAACATGCAAAGCGAAATGTAAGTGTGCTACCAGGACACTCTGTCTGCCTCTTCTGAGAAAAAGGCGTGAGTTTATGTATGTATGAAAAATTTGCTGGGCTTTTTAATATCTTCATATATTTACGCCGGTGTCGGCAAAAGGGTAGGCTAAAGTACCACTATTACCATCAACGACTTTCGCAGCAAAATTCTATCTCAAGACTATATTCATTCTAAATTTATACAGGGTATATCAAGACCGCGACCGAAAACGAAGCCAGGTGGTAGTTTTAGGGGCTACAGACACAATGCAACTAAAAATTTTGCAAAATAAGCGACGGATTTTTTTTTACAATTTTTTAAAAATCATCGTTTTTGAGGGGTAAATACCTAGTTTTTGCAAAAATAGTAATTTAAACCCTTACGTACCATTGCGTGTTTAAAAATTAAGCGTTGTACGTCATTATTTTAGAAAAACTATGTTTAATCACTCAAATACGACGATATGTAAAAAATAACAAAAAAAAATTTGACGATATTTTTTGTAAAATTTTTACTTGCATTGTGTTTGATATCACTAATACTACCTCCTGGCTTCGTTTTCGGTCGCGGTCTTGATATACCCTGTATATTTCGCAAACTATCTTTTGCATGCTCGAATATTGTTGTTATACTCGACATCTAACCATATTGTCCAGTAGTCATCTCGTTAAGAACAAGGTTGGGAACACCGTCCCTATTGTACCCCGCATAAGGGCACGTGTACTTAAGGTGTGGAGATGCTACTTGACCACAATGCATTTTGATATTGGTCTTTGGTTTAGAAACAAATGGTTTAGAAACCGAATGCACCCGGTATCTAGACAAATGTTTGTCTAAATCACAAATATTTGTTTCGGAAATGCGTGTTGTGAGACTGAAAATATTATTGTAGTTTCTGATCCACCAGAAGATTTGTATCTTATGGCCGCCACACAGGTTTAAGTGTGTTTGCGCAAACGCGAGTTTGCACCAGACTCGAAACGAAAATTGGAACGAAGTTTGCGCAGACTTGCACAGTTATATATTTACGTGTGTGGTGGCCATTACAGTGGGGTAAGAACTATGCGTTTATATTTATTTTATAAATGTGACTGTTAGGTTTATTTATTTATACCGGGTATATCAAGACTGCCACCAACCAACCAACTGCGCCACGGAGGCTGTCAAACATATGTATATTTCAATGTGTAACATGCGCGTAAATCTAAGAAACCATAAAGCATTAACAATATTGAAGTAGTTTTAGGGTAAGTCAGCGATTCTAAAGTGGTATATATTTTTTTATTTATTACACATAAAGGAACTTTTATAATTATCGATGTAATCAAATATTCAACGAAACTCGATGTAAGTTTTCCATCAACTGTTGCCAAACTTTACCCTTTATCAAAATTACATTATTTCGAAATTAAAAAGGTGAAGGAATAAAATTGGTTCAATTTATATGCCGTATTGAACAGTCGACTAAATAATATGCCTTATTTATCTTATATTTTTAGTGGAAAGAAATACTATATAATGTAGGCTAAATATACCACGAGGAAAGCAAGCCTATTTTACTTCAATTGCTGATAATCATAAATAGGTATAGAATGAAAGTATTTTTCGTGAGATTACTTGAATTGTTTATTACTATTGCCGTCGCTTTGGACATTGTTAAGGCTCTACACGTGGGAAACCCTCAGCACGAACTGTCTTTTTTTGTTATTTCACCCACAAGCCTTTACAAGAGCTGATATAAGAGCTACGTTGTGGCCTGTACCTTTAAATGAATCGGAATTATCGAGAGAGAAAAGCGAAGCGGAATGATAAGCCACTTCAACCTCTTATGCTGTCATCTTGAATTTTTACCTTTGATATTCGGTTACAAAATCTTTGAACCAGTAAGTTTGTACAAGTTACACAGTTCGATGGGTTCACGGTTCAAAAGAATCTGATTGGCTGTTAGAAGTCACTTTGTGGACTTGATTGTATCAATAAGACATGTGGTTATACATCCTAAGGGGGCCAATATACACATTCTACTTTTGGAGACGAAAATAGAAGACGGTAAAAATACTGAGCTTTGTATTTATTGTTGACGGAGTTTGGAAATATATTGGCACCTTTGAATTTTAGCATAAACTACTGAACATGAATAAAAAGCGTAGATTTTTTGTGACGTGCTATAGTGGCCACAGTACACTGTATATATTACAAAATTCGCTTAATAATCCAAGCACGCGTGTCGCTTTTTTATTTAGTTTATGTATATCCGCAAACAGGCCGACGTAATTGTTCCTACAAGTGAGAATTGACTATTGATATTGTGGATCGTCTACCTAGAATGCACTACAATACATTTGGTAATTAATCCTATACAATCCAGACAGAGTTTCCACCGAATTGTTACTTACCAGCAAAATAAACAAGTCGAAATGAACAAGTACGTACCAACAAAAAGCGTACTAAACAAGTCTAAATGAACAAGTTGCATTTTAGAGCACTAACTTGTGATACTCCGACATCCTGAGACAGAGCTCGTTAGCGTTGAGAAGACTGTAGTTAATTGCTCCACAGTTAAGTCACACGGCGGCACTCGGACCCCGCGTGAGAAAGCAACGGCTCATTGTCCACAACTATTATATCTTTAGCTAGTTTAAAAATAAGAAACCATCTGTGATTCGAGAGGTTGTGAATCTATTCTTTAATATCTATGATAGCGAAAATTATGAAGACACGTAATTTTCTTTTAAATATGGATATTAATTTTTTCCCCTTATTTTTTGCACGTTAATTTATGTTTGTACGTCGTATTCTGTGACAATAAATGTGTTTTCTAAAGAAACACATTTTATTTAATAAGTTCAAAGTCTTACCATGCACATTAATGCACAGTAGATTTTATTCCGTGGGCTAAAACCAGAACCTTTGGCGGTGAATCGTAGCGGCCCCAATTATTCTATTTCTTTTAACAGAGAGAAATATAACAAAGAATATACAAAAAATATGTTACTGTATTGTCGAGAAAATATAACAGTTTTTCTCCGTTATTTTAGCATTTTCGTGTTGGAGTTATTTCGGCCTCGGGTATTATCTTGTAATTGTTCCAATTACAAGTCTGCTGTGTTCGCTACACGCACTAATGATGTGATGGAAAATAAGGAGCTATTATATATGTTTCTTTAGTACAAGAAAACAAACGAGCAAGTTCTCTTTCTCTCTCCCTTCAGCTACAGAAGTCTATAAATAGTTCAATCGATGGTAAAATATTAACGCTGATTGGTAACATTGACAGTGTTAACAGTGAATATAATGACGTATATATCGCTTTTCAAAACAGTACGAGAAAGGAATCAGGTTTGAGCGCATATAAACCATTATGCGTCAAGTATTTTAATTGCCTAGTCAACTTTTTAGGATGATTTTTTAAAATTGCAATTGATGACGAGACGGGCATGCCATTCGCCTGATGGTAAGCGATACGACGGCTCATGGACAGTAGCAAACCAAAAAACACCATGAATTATTAAACAATGCTTGGAATTCCACTGCGCTCGCCATCCTGAGTCACAAGATGTTAAGTCTAATTATGTACCTTAGTTACACTGGCTAGTGTCCTTCAAACCTTCTATTGACCAGTGTAAAATGGAAATTGTGTAGTAATCATATCGCACTCCTGTATTTGAGTGAATTGTTTATTTTCTTCCCACACTTAACAAATTCGAATTCGGTCAACATGTTTTCAAGACGCCTGTTGCAGAAACATTTTCTTACTCATACAGACGACAATAAGTATTATATATTTAACATCACGTCGGCATAATAAAGCTCTGCGCGCTCAACTAATTTTACTCCATGAAATTCCTTGACTTCAACCGTGAATTCTCTTTTATATTTGCTTCGTTGCACCGTCTTTACATTTCGCACAGTCTTGAGTCCTTAATTGGCTCGCATTAAGTACTAGTGAACTGCCCTTTGGTAAAGTCTAGTGCTTTTATTGGCTAATAAATGGACTGCTGCCCATTCTTAGGTCAGAGGGTCATTTTTAGGTCAGAGGGTCATTCTTCTGGCAACCTGTCCGGCTGTCTTTCAGAATGGCACGGGCACGCACTCCCGGCCCCTCGAGCCACCATTGCCGCATTCCACTTCCCAATCCGCGGCTTTGGTGTCCCCCCCCCCACCCCCATCACTGGTGGTAGGGTTTGGGGTTGAGTTCTATTTTTTACTCAATGCCAAATCCAAGCGGGTTGGTACCACCGTCCGGTCTTTTTCTGCCGCTAAGTAGAAATGCGTTCCGGTAGAAGGGCTGGATAGCCGTTCCCTCATCCGTTCCCAACCTTCTGCTGGTGTTGGTAGATCCAGGCGATGCTCGTTTATGTGGTTGGGTGTCGGGGTGGGCATTAGGCTGGGGGACGCTGGTGTGAAGTACAGGGAGACCCGGTGGGAACGGTCACCGCCGGCCGCCTGCCGGTCAGTAGGGGACCTGAACCCGGGGGCCCACTATTATCAAACTCCCTCCCCGGGAAGCTGTCCCGCCAACCGGCGAAAATCCCGTCATGCAGTCGTCGTGCCAGAGTGGGAGACTGGAGTGGATCCCGGCGACTGCACGCGGGGGGGCACCGGGGGCCCTTCCGTGCTTCTCGCTGGCTCCTCCTATTGCCGTATGCCCGTCTCGCACTATATCCTCCCTTTCTCGGGTATCGTCCTGGGTCAACCACGCTTTTTCCTATCCCTATCCCACTCTCTTAAAAAAATATATATACTATGCGAAGGACAAACAAAAGAAGGCTCTCCACGGCGGGAAATGCATCCACATTTTCTGTGGACTTCTGCAATGTCAGGGGTCTACACAGCAACCTCGACGCCGTCCACCACCATCTAGAGACGGCGCGGCCTGCCCTGCTCTTTTTAACGGAGACGCAAATATCCACCCCTGACGATGTATCGTACTTAAATTACCCCGGTTACGTGTTGGAACATCAATTCTTACGTAAAGCCGGGGTGTGCGTCTTCGTCAGGGGTGATATCTGTTGTCACCGCCTTCGGGGCTTCGAGCGTCGGGACCTGTCCTTATTATGGCTGCGGGTAGTATTCAAGGGTAAGACCCGAGTCTACGCATGCCTGTACAGGTCCCACGGCAGTGATACGGGATCAACTCAATTATTTGAGAGCGTCCAAGTGGGGACTGACCGGATTCTCGAGCAGTTCCCATCCGCGGAGGTGGTGGTCCTCGGTGATTTCAACGCTCATCACAAAGAGTGGTTGGGATCCAGGACCACTGATCTCTCCGGTCGGGCTGTTATTACGAGATGGCCTTGGCTTATGGTCTCTCGCAGCTGGTAACACAGCCCACCCGTGTTCCAGATGTTGAGAGCCATGAGCCCTCTATGTTGGATCTTCTGCTGACGACACACCCGAACGGATACAGGATAGTGGTTGATGCTCCACTGGGATCTTCTGACCACTGCCTGGTCAGTAGGGGATCAGTCAGAGTCAGATTGGGACGGACTCCGAGAATTCTTCGCGTCCTACCCATGGAGGCGGCTTTGCTTCTCCTCTGATGATCCTGACGCCTGTGCGAACTGCGTCGCGGAGACAATTAGCTTGGGTATGGAGACATTCATACCCAGCTCAAAAATACCCGCAGGGCGTCGCAGCAAGCCGTGGTACAATCGTGCCTGCGCTGCTGCTGCGCGCCTCAAGCAGTCCGCATACGCGGCGTGGCAAGACGCCAGGAGGCGTCGGGATCCAAATTCGAAGGAGGAGAAACGGAAGTTTAATGCCGCCTCTAGATCCAACAAAAGAGCCTTAGCTAAGGCCAAGGCGGAGCACATCCGCAGAATTGGCGAGCGGCTCCAAAGATATCCCTCTGGGAGCCGTGCTTTTTGGTCGCTCGCTAAGGCTGTGGAGGGCAATTTCTGCCTATCCAGTCTCCCACCACTGCGTAAACCTGATAACAGTTTGGCCCATAGTGCAAAGGAGAAGGCCGATCTCTTGGCCCAATTCTTTGCCTCGAACTCGAATTTGGATGACGGGGGAGCCACAGCGCCGAACATCCCTTGGTGTGAGAGTCTCCTGTCTGATATTAAAATCACCCAGCGTGCTGTCAGACGGGAGCTCATGGCTCTCGACATCCATAAGTCGAGTGGGCCAGACTGTATCCCCGCAGTGGTTCTTAAGACGTGCGCCCCTGAGTTGACCCCCGTGCTAACGCGCCTTTACCGTCTTTCCTACAAAACCAACCGGGTTCCGGCTTCGTGGAAGGTCGCCCATGTCCACCCAGTACCCAAAAAGGGTGACCGATCGGACCCTTTGTGCTACAGGCCGATTGCTGTCACATCCTTACTCTCCAAGGTCTTGGAGCGAGTTATAAACACTCAGCTCCTGAGGTATCTTGAGGACCGCCAGCTGATTAGTGACCGCCAGTACGGTTTCCGTCACGGTCGTTCAGCTGGTGACCTCCTCGTGTACCTCACGCACCGTTGGGCGGAGGCTTTGGAGAGTGGGGGTGAGGCGATTGCGGTCGGCCTTGACATAGCGAAGGCGTTCGATCGAGTATGGCATGGCGCCCTTCTAGCGAAGCTACCTGCGTATGGTATCCCTGAGGGACTCTGCAAGTGGATCGCCAGCTTTTTGGATGGTCGGAGCATAAAAGTCGTAGTGGACGGCTGTTGCTCCGAGACCAAGACCATTAACGCTGGTGTTCCACAAGGATCGGTGCTATCGCCTACACTCTTCATCCTGCATATCAATGACATGTTGTCTACCGACAGCATGCATTGTTATGCGGATGATAGTACGTGTGACGCGCGATACATCGGCCATCAGAGTCTCTCTCGAGGTTCCATTGAGGAAAGACGGTCTCAACTTGTGTCTGAAGTCGAGAGATCTCTGGGGCGGGTCTCCGAATGGGGTGAATTGAACTTAGTTCAATTTAACCCCTCGAAGACACAAGTTTGCGCATTCACTGCGAAGAAGGACCCTTTTGTCATGGCGCCGCAATTCCAAGGAGTTACTCTCCAAAGATCCGAAAGTATTGGGATCCTCGGCGTCGAAATATCAAGCAATGTCGACTTTAGGAGTCATTTGGAGGACAAAGCCAAACTGGCGAGCAGAAAGTTGGGTATCCTGAACAGAGCCAAGCGGTACTTCACGTCGGGTCACAGATTGACGCTCTACAAAGCACAAATCCGGCCCCACGTGGAGTACTGCTCTCACCTCTGGGCAGGTGCCCCAAAATACCAGCTCAACCCACTTGACTCCTTACAGCGACGAGCTTGTCGAATAGTCGATGATCCCAATCTTACGGACAAATTGGAACCGTTAGGACTGCGGAGAGACTTCGGGTCTCTCTGTGTGTTCTATCGTCTGTTCCATGGGGAGTGCTCCGAGGAATTGTTTGAGATGGTACCAACGTCGCCCTTCTACCATCGCACCACCCGTCACCGCAGCAGAGTTCATTCCTACCACCTGGAAGCGTACCGCTCCCGAACGGTACGTTTTCAGCGTTCTTTCTTACCACGTACGTGCAAGCTCTGGAATGAACTCCCTGCATCGGTGTTCCCTGAGCGCTATGACCTGTCCTTCTTCAAAAGAGGCTTAAAGAGAGTACTCTCCTTAAGGTAGGCAGCGATTTTGTTGTGCTGGACCCCTGGCACTGCGAAGTTCTCTGGGCAGCGGTAGCCGCTTACCATCAGGCGGGCCGCTAGCTCGTCTGCCTATAACGGCAATAAAAAAAAAAAAAAAAAAAAAAAAATTCTGATAATATGGTTCGAGTTTCGAGTGGTACACCGTTTAAGAACTAATATAATTCGTATAAAATAAATAAATAATTAATAAATACTCCCAACAGTCAAATACATAGTCCTGATCCCACATTAAAATCGATTAAGTCTTGTGTCGTGGGTGTCAGAAGTTACGAGGGACTTTACGACCTCACATACATCCAGACCCGAGGCAAATATTTGTGGGCCTCACAAACATTTGCCTCGGTGCGAACCCGCGGCCTCTCGTTTCACAGCTGGCGTCTAACCAACTGTGACACGGAGACGGTATGCCGGCAAAAGGTCTTAGATCTCAGCAGGACCCAGCTTGGCTGAAACATTTACGCGGTTCTGACAATTGTCACCGCGCGTCAGGCTGAAAAGTCGGAGATCCCAAAATGCCCCTTCCGACCCTCCCCCCGAGGAAAGAAGGAAGGCTTAAAGCGCTTTACTCTCTTAAAAAAAGGGTTCGACAGATTTGTAGTACATGGAAGAAAATGTCGGTAGTAACGAACTGTGAGAGGAGCACTGCATATAATCCATTATTAAGATTTTATTTACTGAAATAAAGGTCACTGCCAACATTTTTAACAATCCCTCGAAGACAGGAAACTTCTTGAAAATGATTTGTGCCCCAAAAGTCGGATTTATTGAGAACACCCATCGTCGTAAGTTTCCAAAAAAGGATTGTCACGATTCATGTGACGAAAGTTAGAAATTGCCGACTCCCACGACTCGGGTTACTGAAGTTCCAACTCCCAAGACTCGGGGACAAGTATCTTCATTCTAATGACTTTAAATACTTTGACTCCAACTTTAATGGTGTCAAAGGCTACTTTATGCATTGGCAGTACAAAAAACTGAATTGGATTTCACAAAGGAGCTCGTTGAAGTCTTTAGTTTAATTTTATAGTGCGCGAGAAGGAAGCAAGTAATTTACTTGATGGATAGTTTTCATCCAAGCTCATAGCTATATGTAGCTATATACGCACAAATTTACATAATGTACGTGTCTCATATCTGCATCTTTTTAATTAATTGTGAATGCAGTAGAAAAGAAAAAAAAGACAAAAGATTATTTTCTTTTCTTTTCAGTAGTATTTGATCCGCCATGCATGACTGTCAGGCAGATTTCTGGGTTAAATCTCTGTGCATGTTTTGCCAGATTAGACCTTTAGAGCAACGTAGAGTTCACAGATTTGCGGATTGGTTGTCAAAACAGGCACAAAACAGCTCGTCCATCACAATATCTAAGAAAGAAAAGAAGAAAGAAAATCTGTTTACTTATCTCGCTGATTAAATAAAGTTCACAAACTGTAGGTCTATCATATGTGAGAGGCCTCCTCTGTGTGCACCACCGCTATGTCTATGTCTCCCGCCAAACAACTGTGTAAATGCACTGTTATGTTCAGGTTTGAAAGACATTGTAGCCTAACTAACTCCTGGACGAGTTTGTGTTTTAGTTGAGTTTGTCTATGTTGTGTGGTTGACAACGTCAATTATAATTATGATATAATTCAATATTGTTGCATTATTTAAATCTCGTGTAACATGCCTAGTGTTACATATTTTACAGTAGCGACTTAAGACTTAACATCTTATATCTCAGAAATGCGATCGCAGTGGAATGCGAAGCAATGCTTTGTAATTCATGGTGTTGTTTCGTTTTGTACTGTCCATGAGCGGTTGTTTCGCTTACCATCAAGCGAATGGCATGCTCGTCAAAGAAAAAATGTTACTTTATGTCTGTATTCTTTGTCGTGGTAGTATTGTCCCATTGTTCCTGCAGTAGGTGAGGTAATAGCTTTATAAGATAGATAGAAATTGTCACTTTGTCGCTGAAATATTACAATTATCATCAAGTAGTTTATTGAAGCTATATAAATCTTTTACATACATACATAAACTCACGCCCTTTTTATCCCCGAAGGGGTAGGCAGAGGCGCCACCAGGGCACCCACATTTCGCCTTGTATGTTCCGTCCCACGATGTGATAGGGGGCGAGCCTATCGCCATATCGGGCACAAATTCCTGACACCGGGCTGATAATGAATAGAAAAATCCAAATCACTTTGCCCGACCCGGGACTCGAACCCAAGACCTCAGCTTTGTAACCGTACCGTAATACAACTAGGCCAACGAGGCAGTCATAGAAAAAATATTAATAGTCGTATAAATCTTTTAGAGTAAGTATTAACGCCAGCTCAATTACTTTCTACACCTAATTGTAAACCTAGTATTATTGATTAACTTTGTTACATTATTAGTACGGATGATCGTTGATGATTCTAGATGTGCAGAAAAACTTATCCTAGTTTATGATACATCTATGGTTATTTAACTGTGCTAATGTGTCTTGGTAATTACAATAAAAAATGTGACTCAAAGTTCGATGTTTTCTGGCTCTTAATTGTAAAAAACACGGCGATATTTAAGGGGCATATTTAATTGCAAGTCTAAATAAAGCTGCGACAAATAGAGTACATTTATTCACAGACTGCGATAGCAAATTAAATATGAAAATAAATAACTCGGAACGACTTTCACTCTCGTTCGTTCCCTCTGCCAATTAGATAAACAATTATTTGCTAATCAAATTTAATTTGAGATTTGATTTTGTGAGGTTTATTAAATGAAATTCGGTTTAATGGGTGTTCAATTATTTTCTCTGCTAAGTTATTTTATAGACAATGCACAAAAAAAATTGATAGCGCAACTTACCAACAAGTATTAATTATTTTTTGTACAATTTCTAGACATAGTCTTTGCACTGCAAGCTATTTTTACCTCTGAGTCAATAAAGAAGATATATTTCATATACCTATTATATTTTTTCATAGGTTGAACACCCTACCCAAAATTCTCTCAAGTTGCGCCGTATAATTCAACTGCCAAAGTATTAAAATGATGTCTCCAGCCGTGTGATTGAAGTTTTCAGGACATTATCTCGATCGTTAATGAAATGCAAACTTTACTGCGAGAGACAATGAATATGTATGGAATGAGAGGAGCTATACGAAACGAGTTGTGGAGTTCGAAAGGGAATCTTTCGACGGCTGTGACATGTTGTTTTGACTTGTATGAATGTTGATATGAGTTGGTAATGATATTATGTTGACATTTTTCGTAATAATAATTATTATACAGTTAGTGAAACGAGAGGCTACGGGACCGATGCTCTACTGAGACAAATGTTTGTTCAATTAACAAACAATTGTTTTAGATCTGGGTTTTGTGGGACCGAAAAGTATGTCAGAGTTTCTAATAGTCATGACACAAGGAAAATATCTTAGTTTAAGTTTTGGTAAAGGCGGTAACGGAATGGTGGCCTAGAGAGGCCAGACGAAAGGTAGGCAGACCACCTGCTAGATGGAGTGATGACATTGTTAAGCTTCAGGGCAAGGCATGGACGAGATTGGCGCAAAACCGAACAAAGTGGTGCAATAAAGACGAGGCCTATATCCAGCAGTGGATGAATACGGGCTGAAATGATGATGATGATGAAATGTGATGTTCATAAAATAATATTATGTAAAAAAAATAAGATGAACAATTTTGTTATTGCTGTAATGTCTCTTACGTTTACTGCATTTATTACGGTTACACTAGATTTTCCTTAATATAAGACTGCAACCAATCTAAAACTTATCAACAGACATCCCATTAAACTCTCCTCATTATATGAATCAGTTCTCGTGGCGTCTAACAGCGTCTTGTGTTACAATAATTACAGAGGTGCGGCCATTACGGACCGGTGTCGGCTGCCGAGTCCTGCCACGACCTAATTATATCTATTCTTGGTTTCGGCATGGATGACGCGTTTCCTCAACTAGCTTGTATATTTAGACCGAAAAGTCTCTCATAGTTCCTGATACCTACGTCACAAGATTCGATCTTAGATGTGATTTTTGGGTGTATTTATTTATTTATATTATTGTCATAGGAATTTTCTCCAATGGTGTTGTATATAGATCCTGATATTTCACTTCTAGTATTTATTATACAGGGTGGTGTTGACATATGGTATTCAATTTAACCCACATGTTTCTCATCACCCCAGGTGACATTGTACAAAATTTAAAAAAACCAGTTTTTTTTTGTCAAAAATCGTGATTTTAGTTTCCACGATTTTTGGCAACTCCGTATAGATATAAGTATTCGAGCCGTAGAAAGACTCGGTCCTATACAGTATATGGTTGATCAAAAGTCTTGAAAACTAAAATTCCATACACTCGCCACACTTTATTATCTTATTCAGAATATAAAAAGAATGAGCATTGTAAATTATGTTGTTATTTCTACATCGCTGATGTTTAGTGGCGCCTAAGAACTTACATAAACTATACATTAGAGAAACAATCTTTACCAACATCAAACACATGCCAATAATTTTACTCGATAATGTTCCACGGTTGCATGATTTATTAGGCGACGTAATGTTTAAGTATTTTGGCTTATTTACTCATATAGACAGTGGCGGATTAGCTATGAGATGAAGCACATTGACACCCACGCACCCAGTCCCACTTCCGTGAAACGATTACTGGCGGTAGGTCTCTCATATGTGAAAGGCCGCCTGAGTAGGTATCATCGCAATGTGTATTTCTCCCGCCAAACAGCAGTGTAAATGCACTTATGTGTTCCGGTTTGAAGGATATTGTAGCCGAAGGAACTGCTAGATATATTGAGACAACATCTTATGTCTCAGGATGGCGAGCGCAGTGGAATGCCAATCATTGCATGTAATTAATGGTGTTGTTTGATTTTCTGCTGTCCATGAGCGGTCGTATCGCTTACCATCAGGCGAATAGCATGCTCGTCTCGCCATACATTGCCATAAAAAAGCGAAACTTGTTTAAGTCCAAATCCTTAGGCAAAAAACTTGAAGCTAACGAAATAGTTGTCGTGTTTCGTTCGGTGAGTGACATTACTACAGTGCCTTTTTCCTTCGCAGTTCGTTTTTCCTTCTCTTTTCCCTTTCAGCTTCAGCTTGCAACGCATCTGATGTATAGTTGCTCATTTGCAGCTCTAATCGCTTGATATCAGGTGAGCTGTTTGCTCGATAGCCGGACCTACGCCACGAAAAACCGTTGTTGCTCTTAAATTCGTGAGGCTAAAATAAACCCAGGGTTCCTCAAGAGAAAGTGCATAGCGCTGGTGAAGTCCGGAAATGTGTACAGTTCTGCCAAACGAAATCGAATGTTTGACGGCACGCCACTAAATCATAATAAGAACTCGTCCGCGCGCGTAATATTGGAGAGAAATTCACATCAGCACGTAACGTAAACGATACGTGAACGTGTGGACACGGCATAGGCAACAATTTTCAGTTTTATTTCTGTGGGTAAAATTAAACAAGAGAACGGTTATTTTAATTATTTCAGGGATTTTTCAAGAATCTTAATAAAGTCTTTGAACTTGGAAGAACTGTGAAAATTTTGATAATTATTTCCTGACGCCTAGAATTTCGGGCCAGCGATAGGCTCGCCACATTACGTCTCAAGCGGAAATAAGCGCCGAGCTATGAATGTTTTAAATATATGTACATTAATGTTATTATATTTATGCTGTATTTTCTACGTTAAACGACTGCTATGAACGAACCTCAACGCAGTAACAATACGCGTATTTACAAAACTCGCGGCGCCCGCGCCCGGCTGAAACGAGGAGTTGTCGTAAATCTGCCCGATGTGATTAGATTTTGCGATGTTTGTTGTTTGTACTCGGAGCGTTGCGTTTTACACTCTCGTGCTAACGTTGGATGTATTGCGTGTTAATGGGAGCTGGATGTATGGCATCTTGAAATTACCTGTAGAGGCGAAAATAAGGAATATAATAAATGAATATAAATAAATACACCCAATAGTCACATACATAGTCCTGACTCCACACTAAGATCGAATCTTGTGTCGTGGGTATCAGAAACTATGACAGACTTTTCGGTCTCACAAACACCCAAACCCGAAACAAATACCTGTGGATCACACTAATATTTGTTTCGGTGCGTGGATCGAACCCACGGCCTCTCGTTTCACAGGCGGCGTCTAACCAACTGCGCCACGGAGGCTGTCAATATGAGCTAGATATGTATGGTATTGCCCTTTGGCGGATAGGTAATGTAGAACTATCGCCTTTTTTGGCACGACAAAGCGATTACTATGCACCACATACTTAGTTCAGTATAATAAGAATAGTCTATGCATCACTCTATGCGTCACTTATGACGACCTAGTAGAAGGCGGAATCTAAAATGCGACATATTTAGTGAATCAATATAACGACTTGCTCTCCATTGTGTATGAATATTTTGCCACAGAATATAAGGTTTCCGGCAACTTGATTTTAATGATGATGTCATGATCGGTGGTTGACATCGTCAAGTCAAGGACAACAGTGGATGAGACAAGCACAGGGCTGGTTGAAGTGGTGTAAAAGAGGCGAGGAGGGAGAGATGCAGCATTACTATGATCGAACTAAGTTGGTTAGTTTAACTAGTTTAAAAAAGCTCTATCACTACGATTTTTGTATGCAATAACAAAGAACGAAACAAAGCAAAAGTTTTTTTTTTAAATATAGGTACAATTTTAGGTGTACCTAGTATTAAGGTAAAGAAAGACAGGTACGTATTACACACACTGTCTGTGGCTAAAGCCCCCCGAATATGAAAACATCATGAACCTGCAAGAGAACGTGAGCTACTATATTATAATCCGAAAAGGCGACAGTTACCCTTTAGAAGCTTTACGAGCGGATTATTTGGATTCAAGTTCTTAAGTCGTGCTTGGTAAAGTTTAATTCAGCTTGTAGCGAAAGCGGACTTTATAATAACAGACACGCACATAAGATTAATGGTTCGTGTCACTAACATCCCTTAAAGTTATGAGGGACCTTTTAAATTACTTTGACGATGCTGAAAACATAAATTTTATCAGTCAACCTATATCTTAAAAAGCAAATTGTACATAAGCTGTCGCGTTATTTGTACGAAAGTGTGTGTGATTGTAATAATAAATAAATGAATATGTATTTGTTACGTTATGATAAGAGGAGAGCCTTTTGTTATATCGATAATCTCACATAGTAAATTGCTCTACCAAGGATTTGAACACAGTACCTTACGGCATTCGGTCCTATCGGCCACTAGAGGCGGGAGATATATATTACTTATACGTATATAAATTATTCACACATTATATTACCCATAATATATGAACGTATATTTTACATCAGACATGATAGGCGCCGTGGCTCTTGGTTTAATTTTCGGCTTTCAAATCTTGCCAATGTGAACTAAGCGTTAAGTCTGTTTATGTTAATTAACTAAGTTTTGATACCTACGGGCCGGATTTAGTAGTGTTAAAGACTTAATATCATATACTTGAAATCTAGTTTTGGCGAAGCAATCAAAACAATTGTGAGCTCGTTGGTGTTACTTCATAATTCAAAAGAACACAAAAAATAAAACTTTGTGATTAGGGATCGCGCACCAAGTACGCGTACTACGTATTGACCCACACAGTTACAAACTGTCCTACTCATAGTCCTACCACTGCAACTCATATAAACCAAAATTTGTTTTTTCTTATGTGCCATAGTATTGGTACTACGGTAGAGAAACAACAAAATCAAAATTATGTATTATCATATCCCAAAACTATTCCACAACATAAAAAAATACTGCCCCGGCCTAAAGTTACCATAAATCCTACAAAATATTACTCGTAAAATAATCAATTAGAATCCAAATGCCCCCCAAACTCCTGCTTAGTGCGGCCCTGGTTAATTGTTTAATTTACCTCAAAGGGCGACAGTGATCCGTGACGCTGAGTTGATTAGCTCACATTCCAGTTTGATGTCGCTCTACAGATTGCCTCCATTATGACGCCTTAAATTCTATTAGTCCACCAAAGGACGTGACATTCAAAAAGTTATCGCAATTAATTTTCCATTAAGCTTTTAGCGTAATTTTTTTTTTTTTGGTGATTTGTTCTACTAGCGGGCAAGAACCTGCTTTATAAATAGCACTGGCTAGAGTTCTCGGTACACCATGCTAACGTCTGAAATTAAAATAATTATCGTGAATTATTGAATTTCTAAGAACAGACAATTACGCCCGTGAGAATAATTTTTCTTTTATTACTAAAGCACACGATCCGCTAACCCAATACAGGTTAGTATTTAGTAAGCTTCATATATTTTTTCAGACTTTCAGCTATGCTGTTGGTTCACAATATTTTCCTTCACCGTCAAACCCAATAATTAGTCTTGTTCTTTAGGGTATCACTCGCTAATTACAATAATCTGTACCACTTCCACTAATAGTTGTTTGAATTGTTTATTAATGCAATTAAAACAACACAATTAAGGTGTCCCACGTCCCCCTTCCCGTAACCAATTCCGTCCCTGCATAATAATTTAATTGACCTCAAACGTACACATAATGTCTTGATGGCCCATATTTCAGTTTGATGGGGCCTAAACTCATTATTATTATCATAACTTTTATATTCTATTAAAGCGAATATATTGCTGTGGGTTTTACGTGTCCTAAATGAGACATAGGGCGTTAATCGCCGACTGGGCTAGACGTTCCACGTGCCCTGAATGGTAACTAATTTATTTATATGTTGTGACAATGCGGTTAGTTAATGAATGGGTGGTTTTGTTTGAAATTTCGGAATTATTTTTATTTTTTGTAAGATTATTTATAGAGGTGAGTGCTAGATAAGGATCACAACACGCCCTTAAAAGTAAAGTAAGTAAAAACATAGCCCTCAAAAGTACATGTCTTAGGATGGCGAGCGTAGTGGAATGCCAAGCATTGCCTTGCCATTCATGGTGTTATATGGTTTTGCTACTGTCCATGACCAGTCGTATCTGATGAATGGCATCTTGCCATTCATTGAAATAATAATAAAACAAGTAAGTTGCTGATATTTGAAGAGGTCAGATTTTGTTATGCAATAATTATTAATAAAAATTAGTCGATAAATGGGAAATGTTCTGGTTCTGTCAAGTTGTATAATTTCCCACACTTCGCATGTATAACAACCACATTAAAGACAATTAAAAAAACAGCGTTAGACGCAGGCTGTGAAACGAGAGGCCGCGGGTTCGATCCCCGCACCGAAACAAATATTTGTGTGAACCACAGGTATTTATTTCGGGTCTGGGTGTTTGTGAGACCGAAAAGTCTCTCGTAGTTCCTGATACCTACGACACAAGACTCGATCTTAGTGTGGGATCAGGACTATGTATGTGACTGTTGGGTGTATATAGTATAAGCTATCGTCATTTTTGTTAAAAATTTAACCAGTGTATCTTCTCTGTTTTTTGGCATCAGTTATCTGGCAGAAAATATTTATTATCGCGTATAAACACTCACATTCAAGAGATTATAGGCGATATGCCGGCTTTGCGGCTAAATGAGATGAAGAAGGTAAAAATATTTAAGGAGATTACTAGATTTCATCAACATAAACCTTAAATGGAAATGTACGCATGAATTGAATAACTCTGAAATATATTCGTCAACCCACGTAACCCAGCTTTGTCTACACCAAGTTTTTTATTAAGATTGGATACGGCGGTAATGCTCTAATCCTTTGAGCTTGCGATATCCCCGTCACCCATACATCCTTAAGAAATACAAGGCATAAATCTTGACAGGATTCTGTACCCGTAATATGTAATCGCGTTTTGTGAAGGGTCATCCGTTTTCGCGTTTTGTCCGATATTAATCTTGAGGTAATTTTATATTCGGTTGGTTTGTAAAAGTAAGGTACAATAGAATATTTTGGTTAGATTAAAATATATTATTGTGTTTAGTATAAATGCGCCGAATATCCGCAGTAATGCGATCACAAATTAACTTAAATTGCATTGTAGATTACAAAAACCACAAAAGACGTTTCGGTGTTTATATTCAGATGTGAAACAATATTTGTTGATAATGCTTGCAATATTTGAAGATGAATATGTAAGGCAATTGTTTACTTATTTTGTAGTAATCAAACCTACAACTTGACTCTAGTATAGATATATTTTTACAATTTTTTAACTACTTTTACAGTAGGTAATATAGGTTATTTATTTAAAGATATAAAGGAAAAGAAAAACACGGTTACTGTTCACATTGTTGAAGTATTTTCTTGTGGTGTTTTTTCACACCTATGTCGTGTCTTGAAACAATACTAGTATTAAGTAATCATTCAAAAATAGTACACAGGATGTCCCAGAACTAGACGATAAACCAGTAAAGGGAGAAGTTCAAACTGTGACCGCACAGCAAAGAAAAAAATTTGGATTTTTAATTTTTTTTACCAAATAGCTGTTTCCTAAAAACTATTGGAGATATGGCTATAATTTTTTTTGTTGCTGTGTCGTCACACTTTTATCTATCTCCTGTTACTTGTTAATCGTCTAGTTCTGGGATACCTTGTATAAATAAATCATATTTTTGTGTTCTTTTTAAATAAAAAAACTAACTACCTAGTTCTATAATCTCTAAAGACCAAACCTATAATACCGGATACGCCACAGTATTTGCCGAGGAAGTGAGCAACTTTGTCCGGATTTCGTGAGTCAGCAGTTTTCCCGCGTTGGGATTACGCGAGTTTTGATGTTCGCCCCCGCGCCGGATAACTTTACCGGCACGGGTTTGCTCAAATTTAATATGTTGAAATTGGTGCAGTTTTAATTACTGTTGTGTTAGTGGTAATTAATATTTCCAGCATATAATTCTGTGTAAATTCGACTGTGTTTGTACTATTAAAAATCAAGTGTTATACAAATATATAAATTAAAAAACTGTTAGATTAGAAGGATTTATAATAACTAACGCATTTAAAATGACATTAAATATTGGACCGTCGCGTCGTGAAAACCCACTACTCAATAATTTACATGAACATTAAATAAACTCATACATCCATTAGTTTCTACATAAATTGTGAAAACAGAAAAGCGCGATATTTTCCCACGCCGGAACGTCCACACTGCAAAATGTTTATGAAATAAATAAATGCGAGTGTACACTATAAAAGCGCGGCTTTCAGGTTACATTTGCATGACAAACAAGCCGATACTTATGCGCCTGTGGGTACTGTACACACGATTAGGTATGAGGGAGTTGCTGGCTAATCGGTCGGAGCGACTTATCGATGTTTGTGGCAAATGTGGTTTAGGGTGTTGCTTTTTGTTTGGGATGAGCGAAATGTAGACTTAAAATCCAAGATATTATATTTATTTCAAAGTTATCTGCTTCATCCTTCCTACCTTTTCACTAGCCTTCCCATTAAAATTTAGAGAGACCGACAAGGCATCTTCGCATTGTGAATGTTGCTGAGAGGCAGTAATCTTATACTAAATGTTAGGCTTTTAGTACCCCGACGCTTGATTATGGATTAGTCGGAACTCAAAATAGATAAGCTGTGAAAAGGGTGCATCACTAATATTTGTTCAGTGCTCAACACGTCAATCCCAACGTGTCAAATGCAATGTTTGCAAAATCTAATTTCTACTTTGAAGTATTTTTTTACTGAAATGCATTCCCTTGAACAAGTAATAATATTTTTTATATACTGTGGTGAAGCTACATCGTTTTTTTACATGACTATATGCATTAAAAATTCACGCCTGTATCAAAATCTTTGTTTGAGCAACGTATCTACTTCCAGCTTTCTGTTAAGAGACCAACATTTTTGACACCCACCGGACAAGACTTACATCTTATCGTGGGATCTGAATTATGTGTTCGATAGTTGGGTGTATTTATTTATTGGCAGCCTCCGTGGCGCAGTTGGTTAGACGACGAATGTGAAACCAGAGGCCGCGGGTTCGATCCCCGCACCGAGACAAATGTTTGTGTGAACCACAGACATTTGTTTCGGGTCTGGGTGTTTGTGAGACCGAAAAGTCTCTCGTACTTCCTGATTTTCACGACACAAGACTCGATCTTCGTGTGGGGTCAGGACTATGTTTGTTACCTTTGGGTGTATTTATTTATTATTAATTTAAGTTTAATTCTGCCTCCCGTCCATAGACATAAACAAATACATGGACGTCATCTACTATTACTCTAGATTTGCGATTCTGAAACTACAAGTGAAAAGTTTCGATAGTGAGAGTAAATCAGGGGTTTACTGCAGTCGCAGCGGCGACAATAGAAACAGTTTTACCCCCACAAGTCACGGGGGGATCTACCCGAATGTATCATGATGAATGCCTTCTCCTTGCTCGAATTTTTCGTTATTCAATGTCGTGTACTTCTCCAAACTTCAAGGTTGTGAATTTGATTCCCAGTTGGATAAATATTTGTGTTGCCTGCAGATATATCCGAGGTTCTTAGCATTTAAAATTATTAAATGGCAACACTCCTTACGAGGCTTTTCATTTTTTTCATACCGTCTCGACAAATTATCTTGTAGCTATAAATAAATAAATAAATACACCTAACAGTCACATAAATAGTCCTGACCCGAAATTAAGATCAATTAAGTCTTGTGCCATGTGTATCAGGAACTACGAGAGACTTTTCGGTCTCACAAACACCCAGACCCGGAACAAAAATTTGTGAGCCTCACAAACATTTGTCTCGGTGCGGTGATCGAACCCGCGGCGTCTCGTTTCACAGCCGGCGTCGAACCAACTGCGCAACAGAGGCTGTCAATATGAGAACTAAGTTTGCCTTTACTACTTTGGATTTGCGAATCGGAAAGGGGAAGTGCAAAGTTTCGGTATTGTCAGTAAACCAGGGACTTACTACAGTCGCAGTGACGACAATAGAAGTTACTCTTACTTACTGAACTCTCGGGATCAGCCAGAATATATCGTGCATTTCCCGGAACACTTTCTAAGCCCAAGATATATTATGGAAGAAATCGTCCGGTTTTTTGTTTCCTTCGCGGCAAATGTAACATACAGATGAGGTGCAAAAATGTTTTTAAGAGTTTGACCATTTTCACAATTAAACAACATACCTACTCAAAATATTTGTGTAAAATGCCTTAGATATTTTGCTATGGATTCCATTGTTAAAAACTTTTTGTTTGGTAAAAAAATGGACTGCCTCGATAGCATAGTTATATTACGGTACGGTTACAAAGCTGAGGTCTCGGGTTCGAGTCCCGGGTCGGGCAAAGTGATATTGGATTTTTCTATTCATTATCAGCCCGGAGTCAGGAATTTGAGCCCGATATGGCGATAGGCTCGCCCCATATCACATCGTGGGACGGAACATACAAGGCGAAATGTGGGTGTCCTGGTGGCGCCTCTGCCTACCCCTTCGGGGATAAAGGCGTGAGTTTATGTATGTATGTATGTAAAAAATGGTAAGAATGAAAACGCTATAAATTAAAAATGAGCAGTGAAAGATTACTAAACTTGCAAAGGATGTCTTGAGAAGTTTAATTTAAGAAATTTGTATTATTTGTTATTATAAATTATATCTTAGATGTTGCCGACATTTAAAAAAGGAGAAAGAAAGAATTTAAGGGAAAAATTTTGGCGTTCCCGAAATTTTTCACAAAGGGCCACGTGCCCTCTGGCTGTTGTCTAAATCCATCCCAGCCTTTAATACTTTTGTGAATTCGTAACTGTCCGTCAAGTTTGCGGTTTGAAGCGAAAGTCGGCAGTTCCAAGTCGGGGGTAGTTGATAACAGCCCTTAACCCAAAGAGCCGAGACTACCCTCCTTCCCTCCACCCCTTTCGCGTCACCTCGCGCCCTTTGATGTCCGCGGTTATCTTATCATGGGGTGGGCGTACCCTTTGTGTTATAATTAAATGTAATTGTTAATTTTAAGTAATGAGGAAGCCATGATTAAATTAGGATCTATTTTATTTATTTCACCAGTGCTTTGAGCTAGAGGATTGATGTGATAAGAATACTTCGTGGTTTTGTTATTTACTTAAAATAGGTTATTTTTCTCAGGAAGCACATTGATCGGTGTAGTTAAGTTTCTTCAAAGTAATTAATAGTAACCCATTCAAGTAATTAGTTAAGTCTTGATCCTTGTGGTCAGCCTAGTGTGGGTTCGTAAACCTCTATAATTTCTAAATTTTCACTATAATTAAACTTCTTGTTAAGATTTCCCCAAGAGGTTTTCTCTCTGCCTTTAAAGTAACTAATACAAACCTCATATCGAATAGTCAGACGGTTTTTTTTCTTTAGCATCGAACCTACTACCTCTGCCCGGGCAGCCCTTTCTCCTCTCACCAAACCTACCATCTATAAATACAAATAAACACATAAGAGAATATTTAACGGCGGTCCCTTAGCTCAACAAACAGTGAAACATTTAAATATGTAACGAGTTCGATTCCCCGGTGTGAATTACGAACAGCTGTAAATTCCCGGCGCAGGATCATTGGCGTTGAATTATTTATCAGTGTCGATTGATTGAGGCACCTCGGTTCCCCCTTAGAGTGCTTGCTCTGACTAACGCTCTTGTTTGCGACTTGAATATATTTAACCGACTTCATAGAAAGGAAAGGGTTTTATTTACGTCCAGCTGGTAAGTGATTACCACCGTCTATGAATAGATCTATGACGTTTGGTTTGCAAGCGAATTCCTCTTCAAAAGAAATCTCTTCTAATAGGAGGGTAAAAGGAAAGAAGAAGAAAACGGACTTTAAAGCCTACAGGAATCTTCCTAGCTTACCGAATAAAACGTCATAGCAACGTTGGTAATTCACATCAGGTCTATATGAAAGAGTCCTTTTAGGTACAGCTGACTCATTTGTTCTGCAGCACCAGAATATGAATAATAATGCATTATGTTGATTTCATAACGCCTTTCTATACCCTATGGTGTTGCAGAGGTTCCTGGGCGGCGGTGATCACATACCATCAGATGAACCGTACGCTCTGTTGCCCCCTATAGCATAAAAAAATCTTTACGCAAGGCTCTTACAGCATTGATTTGACTATCGTCTATTCGAATTATATTCAACACAATGTAAATAAATACATCCAACAGTCACATACATAGTCTTGACCCCACACTAAGATCGAGTCTTGTGTCGTGGGTATCAGGAATAACGAGAGACTTTTCGGTCTCACATTTATGTTTAGAGAACTCTTGACTTACAAACGCCAAGGGTCTATTGGGTTTTGTTTTTCGCAATCGTGTTAAGAATTGTACTAAATAGACTTATCCCTAGGGTCGCTTACTTTTCCCGTCGAATTTCGAGCTATTTTTATACAAATTCAGCTAGCGTATCCTGCAAACATTATTGGGTGCTTTTCAATTGCTTAAATTTTATCTATGTTTAAAGAAACAAATATGTATCGAATGCATTGTAACATCAATGTTCTGTCGATCTATGAGATACTGGGTATATGCAGCTCGGGCTATTCATTTTGGTCTAGTATTGTGAGTTGCCCAGGACTGGATCATATTGGGCAAATTTTTTACTCCTTCGCTCCGCTCGTCTACACGCCATGTAAACACAGCCTAATTTCTGGTAAATAGACTTAAATTACGTTTGTTTCCTCTTGTGTTAAGTTTAATGAATGAGCCGGGATGAAACTTTACTTCTCAGGTTGATGACGGAAATTATTGACGTCAAACTTAGGCCGTCTGGTTCACTTATTGTTATTCTTAAGTTAATCCTATTCTCGGAAGGCAACAAGTGGCTGTATTTTGAAGTTTGTGCTGCTTAACGGCAAAAGATGACGGAAAACGGTGTTAAATGGCTAAATATTATTATAATGATTTTCTGTTTATCACACCAGCAATACAAAATGACGAAAATTTTATGACAACGATATGATACAAGGATGATTTTAATTATGTTTTCGTTGATCTTCAATATCATATCTAATTTGAACAAAAGGTAATATGCCTGAGTTGTTCGCTTTCAAAAACATGCTTTCCTCGAGATTGAATAACCTCCCGAACGGGCGTGCAATTGAAATAAACCACGCGATCGTAAAATTACAACTCTACCCAAAACATGAAAATGTCACCTCAACTCCCTCCAAAAAGACAATCCAAAAAAAATACCAAGAAATATATTCGAAAGCGAAATTCCGCGGTCTTAAGTACCCCGATTATGTTTAAAGTGAAAGGTTGTA
Source organism: Deilephila elpenor (assembly GCA_949752805.1). Taxonomy (NCBI): domain Eukaryota; kingdom Metazoa; phylum Arthropoda; class Insecta; order Lepidoptera; family Sphingidae; genus Deilephila; species Deilephila elpenor. The sequence continues at coordinate 14,028,672 of OX457097.1, read as the reverse complement.
GGGCGTTCAACCCTTGTGCCTTTTTGTGGCATATACACATGTCGCCCTCGTCAGCGTGACGTCACGTGTCACTCGTCAGCGACATCTGAGTTACGGATCATGCACGCCATTTAGGATTTGGGGAAATTAATGGATCTATTTAAATATTACGCAGAGATGTAGTTTGAAATGTCAGTTTCAGTTTAGTAATTTATTTCTGTCTAATTTCGTATTAAATCAATTGTAATGTAAGTTGAATAAAGTAAGAGGCTAATAGTAGCAACCATGTTGGGCGCCAAAATATAGAATAGCTCGGTGTCTTGTAAAGCATGTCAATTAAAGCATTTTGAAGGTTTACAAACCAATGAAAGCGCATTAAATGAGCCAAGTGAAATAAGCTATAAGTCTATTCCTAAAATGGTTGACATTATACAGGTAGTTTGTCGTACAACTATAAGCTTGATTATTCTGGAATTTGTATAAAAACATGGTCCACACACCAAAAAAAAAAACAAGAGTCAGATAAGGAAAACCATACATACTACACGAACTGGCCATTTAACAATCAGTGCATTCGAACACGTTGAAATTTCCCAGTCTCATTATCAACGCCCGTTTGATCAGCGATAATATTTTGATTACGCAAAAAATTTACGCGAAATTAAAATGCGGAGATTTTTTCCTGGCACAGAATTAATTTCGATGTTAAAAGCCGCGCTACACAAAAGGCCCGCGGGTCTGCAGCCGCGTGACCCACTTTAGAATTTAAAGTGAAATTGGGCGCAGTCGCTACTGGCGCCCAACGTGGTGGCGACTCCACCAAGACCCGAGTTGGATTTTAAATATTTCGTCGGATGAAAATGAAAATATAAGCAAAAATTTCGCAACGTTTCAGTAACAATGAGACGGAGTATTCTGCGGTATAAACTGAGCGTGATAAATATTTTCTTTTTTATTTAATTGTTGCAAATGGGTGGCTTGGATATTTTATATTTGTATAGTATGTTTTTTTTTTAAATATAATATAAGTAGATAGTCGATCGTATTATGTCGGTACAAATCACACAAGTATGTATCCTATACATACTAGATATAGTAGAGGACGCAATGGTACGTAAGGGTTTAAATAATTATTTTCGCAAAATCTAAGGATTTACCACGTAAAAACGTTAATTTTTTAAAAATTGCAAATAATAATCTGTCGCTTATTTTGGGAAATTTTTAGTTGCATTGTGTCTATAACCACTAAAACTAACACCCGGCTTCGTTTTCGGTCGCGGCCTTGATATACCCGGTATAGTTAGTTAATCGAGGTAGGTACTTTTGACATTTTTTCATAACCTAATATACAAAAATTGTCCTATATAAAGCGATAAATGCACTGTTCGAAGAGTGATATAACGATCCAATAAAAATAGAAAACTCATCGCCACTACCGGATCCCCGGCAGCATCCCGGCGCATCCCGTGTCAAAAGGAATCCGGGCCAATATAAGCAGAGCACTGACAGCCAATATCTCACTCGTTGTCGGCCGGCAGATTAGCTCGCCAATCACACTGCGGCTTATCGCGGCTTATCTGTTATTCTATATGTACATGTAGTTCTGTTAAGATGAGTGTTAGTGTGGATAAATGTTGAGTTCGAGTTTATAGTTCCTATCGTATTCAATAGGTCTGGCAATGAGCAAACAGGTCATCTGATGGTAAGTGCTAATGCCCATGAACAACCTACCTTTTGCTGTGAGGTACATACTTAAATCTTCATATACAAAAAAGGATCACTGGACATTCCGTCCGTACTCTTCCATACAAAACTGCGTTAAGAACAGAAATAATTGCAACCTACCCTCGCAAATAATGAAACGTCGGCGTCGAGACTACACACTGAATATTTTATACGATTGGCTCGCCTCTTGGCATTGATTGGAACGCGGACGACCGTGTGATGCTGTAATTTGCCTGTGCATAATACGTGACTTTTAAAGACTTTTCTTTATTATAATGATTTGATTGAGTAGGAAGATTTCTGATTGTATGTGATCATAGTTGTTTTTAAAAGCTTGCATGGTGTAGGTGCATTGCCGGTGTCTGAGATTTGCAAAAAACGAAAATTAAGAAAAAAGTAGGTAATGAGAAGAAATTCTATTCAGCGATAAGCGGGCAACCTTATATTTACTCGAAAATCAAATTGAGAGACTTCCAGAAATCTCGCAGAAATATGCCACAGCAAGGAAATGCACTTTGTGAAGTAATTTTACTGATTAATTATACTTTAGTTAAAGTAAAAATTTGCCTTGACTTGGACAATGCCAACACCATACATTTGAAATACCGAAGTTAGTTTATGCAACTGGGCCTTAAACTGAACACCATAATCAATTTTATGTACATGAATTAAAAACACCAGCGGTATTTTATACTCCACAGCACCCCGATCCAAATTTCTCATCCCTCCCTAAAACATGCATCGAACCCACAGCCTCTCATTCCAAATTATCCACGCAGCCTACATCATTACAGTCTACTATAGCCATTCGTGATTCAAGTGTAACCCGAACACTCGAGACCTCGCTCTAACTTGGCGGAATGTTGTCGCATTATTGCGCCTATTAGCCGAATAGCTCCGGTTAACAGCTTTGACGCGATCCTTTGTGTCGTCCACAACGGTTTTAGATATCATTTGACGGCACTTAATGGTATTCGCCTGTGTTTTGGGTTAGTTGTGTGTTGGGTACGGTTGAATGTTTTGGTCAGCGTTAAGGAAGTTGAATAACTTATAAACTACGTACAAAACTATAACTTATAAACATTCGCGTAAATCTCAGAAACCATTAAACTTATAAAATAGTAGAAATAGAATTTGTTAGTCAATCCTCCTGGTAGTCTCCCTCGATAGAGGAGGCATTGTACAAAACATGTTTTCATATCGCTCGGAAACAGGATGAAATGTTTTCTGACTTTTTCTTTACCCCTGACAAATGACAAGTTGTATGCAAAATATCATGATCGCTTGAAGAGTTAAGGCGTAAAAGTGTCACAAACAAAGATATGTATTCGTATATATGTAGATGTACATTCGAATTAGCGCAGTCAGATTACGTTTTATTGGGCAGAGTTTCTAAGGCGCACTACACTTCAAAGCTGTTGGCCCAACGACAGAACCCGGCGGCCTGTAAAAAATATCATGTCGGCAACAAGCGCCCATGCGTGTTGCCCGCTGACATGTTGGCGGCAAGTCGGCGACGCAAGCGCTCAGGCCTCAGATCAATTGCCCGGCGATATTCAACAACATCATGAGTCAAGTCGCCAGCTAGCCCGCCGGCAAAAAGTTGCCAACATACGTCGGCGTCTTTGGTGTGTACTGTGTAGTGTGCTTTATACTTTTTAAACACATTTCATTCTATAAAATAAATTAACGTACATAAGTAGTGACAACGCATGTTTACAACACAAATATTTGTAATTCGTTTGTTACTACGCCCGTGTTCATTCCATATGAGAACAAAAGATACATTCCACAAACGTTTTCATTATTCTTTGCCCGCTTGATTAAAACTCTTGTCTACGTTATGTTGACGTTATTAGTTGTGCTGCTAACGTAAACACTCGTCCGTGTATATAACATTGTATTATCTCAACATTATCCATTACCTACACTATAATTAATTATACGGTGATGATCATCTTATCTTTCTCTTCAGTCACAAAAAGTTTACGTACATATGCCTCTCCCAGAGGATTTCCACGAATCCCATAATTTTACCCGCTTCGGCAATACTGCCATTGTTTTATGAATTTTGTTTAAGCGTTCTGCAATTGTTTTTACCGTCAGAATATTATTAAAAAGTGGTTTAATATCTAAGAAGTGATACAAACTGCATTCCTCATCCGGCTCTGTGACAGGAAGGTAATAGTTATATCTACATAATTTGTTTATCGGCTGAGTCAAAAGTGTCAGTTAATTCTATCGAATGTGCAATGCACGAACGGAAATACGGAAAGTTGGACGATGTAATTCGATAAAACCTGACAAATTTCCTCACGTCAAATGTGAAACGAATTTCGGTCCCGCCGCACCAGCACTTATAATGCCGTTGTCGTCAAACTGCACATTTAAATAGTGAATTTCATTGTCAATAGTAGATTAAAAATAATTGGAATTGTTGAAAACTACTGTGGTAGAAGGGAATAAGACATTTTTTATTGATTAAAGCTGTGCGCTATGTGATTACCGCCACCATTTAACGTTTATACCACTTGAAACGTAGGTGCGTTGTCAGAAGCCAAAGGGAAGGATAAAAGAGGAGACGAGATAATATTTATTGCGTCTTTGGCAATTTTATAATTTCTCTCCTCAGCTTTTTTAATATCATCCTGATCCGAATATTAAAGCGTTTACATCTTTTGTGTATGAATTGAAATACTGTGATTAACGTTTTAATAAAACGCTTATAAGAAAAAAAAATATACTGGAAGCCTAAATTTAAATTAGAAAAACTCAAAAGTTTGACGTCAGATGAATTTTTTTTGTGACCTTCACAAATATCAAGTTCTTTTCCACATAAATGCGAGATAATTTGAAGTAAAAGATGCAGTTCTGACGTCTGCATTGGGTAGTAAAGCACGGTCGATGGAACATTGATTCGCCCATAAAGATGAAGCTTGTTAGCTAATTTCATTTGTCTCGAAGAAAATGTGATTCCAGCCAACTCACTAAATTATACGATTCAATGGGTTTCATATTGTATGCGTTGTTAACTTTGAAGTCTGTACTGCATTTGTGCGCTGAAAGATCTTAGGTTCACAAAGGACCTTTTTGCAAATGGTACTGCTGTTTTTTTTATTTCCCATCCTTATTTAACAGAGAGGAAAACTGTTGAATTCCCTATGCGATACCCCGGAAGGGCCCAACGGGATATGCTAGCGTCACTGGCGGTTTGGGCTGCCATGCTTGTTTTTACGGTCGGTAACTTTTATGACTTTTATTCACATTATAGTGAAGTGCTCGACCTGAAAACTGAACTGAGGACCTCGCAATCCTCACCGTGTACAGTGTGGGTCAACCACTTTTAAAAACTTTTAAAGTATCCGTAAGAGCGACAATAGCTTATTTTTCAATGTGACGTCAACATTAATTTATACATTTTCAGATGCTAAGTTTCTCATTAGCGCAAACACGATGTTCTTAATTTCTTTGATGTAAGCGCAGTCGAGCCGTGGACCGCCACCAAAGCTATATTGAGAAACTTTTCTTATTAACTAGCTGTCGACCGCGACTTCGCTTGTTTCATGGAGTTTGTAATGTGGCTTTTACTTCAAATTGTATTAGATTTGGGTAGGTGGAGATGAGGAAGTATGAATGAACGATACCCGTTGAGGGCTTTACTATCGCGGTTGCTATCGTGGTTTTGTCCCAGGACAAAGTAACTATTCAAATCAGACGTTATTACATTGTTTTACAGAACGGAAACTAGGAAACATATTTCAAGTCGTAACACATGAGTAGCTTATTTCTATAAACGTTCTTAAATCGTGTTCCTCCTCAGGTCGATCGCTATCACTGAAGTGCTAAATATAAGACACTTATTTCTATAATAAAGTGTAATTTACTTTTATTATGCATTCTTTTGCATTTTAACTATTCATTCTATCCACCTTATTAGCAAACGTCAGAATAAACTACATTTACATTCATACATACATAAACTCACGCTTTTATCCCAGAAGAGGTAGGCAGAGGCGCCACAAGGAATCCCACATTTCGCCTTGTATATGCCGTCCCACGATGTGATAGAGGCCGAACTTATCGCCATATCGGGCACAAATTCCTGATTACGGGCTGATAATGAATAGAAAAACCCAATATCACTTTGCCCGAGCCGGGATTCGAACCCGAGACCAGAGTTTTGTAATCGTACCATAGTACAACTACGCCACCGAGGCAGTATAAATTACATTAAAAAAAAATTAAAACCCTACCATTTTTCTTGTCGGCTTTCGTAATGCCTCGGCGGATTAACTCCGCTAATCTTAGTTGTTTCTTTAAAATCTTGCCGAATAAAAATGTAACGATGTAGTCCAAATGCTACATTAAAATGGGGGTTTATTTTAAAAAGCACCGTTATCTGCCGTGCCAGTGTAGCGAGAGGATTAGAATATCTCACTTTTTTAGGAGGCTTTACAGAATATCCGACTATAATAGCTAAGAACACGAATTAACAAAATGATAAGTACAAGTAGTTTACTGTTTTTTTTTTCTTCCTGTTTTGTACGAACTCACCAAGGTTGTCAAAAAGAGCAATGCAGGCCGCTTCTGACAATTTTTGGGGAAGGTCCCATATTCATTTGTTCTGTGAGAAGGTTGACGTCTTGGACTTACAGGTGAATTATCGCCTCTTAGGACACATTATTACTTACACTTCTTATAATTTGTCGGTTTTTTCATGCCCCGAAGAGCAGGCGATTTTTATCCGTTCTCAAATGTTAAAATATCATTCTTCTTGAATACAATGTCGATATTATTTTTTTCGACTCTTGAATACAATTGATTCAGCCGCACTGCGCCAACATCGTCACAGCAAACAAACGTACATTTGCATTCATTATATGAACGAAATGCAGGAAATAAGCCAAACCCCAACGCACTCGAATATACTAATACCTGTTATATCAAATTACGTAAAATAATTCGTCCGTAGTGCGAATTAATTTACGTTCCAAATCACATTTGTCGACTAATGGTCTTGGTTTATATTTGGAGAGATTTAGATGTGGGTTCGATTCCTAGGTGAGAATTTGGAATTAACTTTACCAAGTGAAACCGGTGGCTTTTCCGTTGCTGAATTAAGCTAAGACAATATAACAAGAATGAGAGATAATAATGAGACTTAACATCTTAAATCTCAGGACTGGCGAGCGCAGTGGAATGCCAAGTTTTGCTTTGTAATTCATTATGTCGTTTTCTACTGTTCATGAGCGGCTATATCACTAACCATCAGGAGAATGGCATGCTCCTCTCATTCATCGCAATAAAAAGAAAACAAGTAAAAAATTGTTGCCGCGAAACAAGATAAGTAAATCAGTTGGATGTCGACGTCACCGAGTCATCATGAACGTACTACAAGTATAAACTATTGTATAAATAATTAATACAGGGTATATCAAGACCGCGACCGAAAACGAAGCCAGGTAGTAGTATTAGTGACTTCAGACACAATGCACGTAAAAATTTAGCAAAAAAAATCGACAACTTTTTTTTTGTATTTTTTTACATAACGTCGTATTTGGGTGATAAATAAATATTTTTTCTAAAATAAAGATGTACACCTCTTTATTTTTAAACACGCAATGGTACGTAAGGGTTTAAATTAGTATTTTCGCAAAAACTAGGTATTTACCACCCAAATACGATGATTTTTAAAAAATTCTAAAAAAATATCTGTCACTGTTTTGGCGAAATTTTTATTTGCATCGTGTTTGGAACCACTAAAACTACCACCCGGCTTCGTTTTCGGTCGCAGTCTTGATATACCCGGTATATCATAGCCTATTACACAGCAAATAATTTCGCGATAACTATAACATGTTTTGAATTATATAAATTACTACGTGTCCTAAAGTAATTGTTATTTATGTAGTACACATTAATGTTCTGTATCTTTCGATGCTCATATGAACAAAGGCCTCTTGGCCAGGAAGTGGATCACACAAACATTTGTTTCGGTGCGGAGATCGAACCCGCGGCTTCACGTTTCACAGCCGGCGTCTAACCAACTGCGCCACGGAGGCTTTATACGACTTATTATTCATACAAACTCCTGACTTTACAAACAAAAATATCAACAGTTGAACAAAACAGTACTATTTGTGCAGCAATATCTTTATATTTTAGACTTTATATCACAATAGGATGGTAAAGATCCCCATCAATTGATCCGCTCGCTCGTATCTTTGAATTTAATCGACCTGTCCGGATGAACCAGATTGCGTCACAACCACAAATAATACTGTGATTCAACGCACTATAACAATGTGTTTACTTCACGCCGTGTATTGTTGATAATACAATCGGGCTTTTGTTTGTGTAAAACGTAAGGGGAGTGAATGAGCAAGCGGATCATTTGAACATGGTTTAATTTAAGGTTTCTCTGTCCCCCTCTTTAGATAGAGGAAGTCCACTGCGGAACATAGACCTGCCCTGAATTTACAGCTATAATGTTAAGTAAAACTATCAAAACAAATGAATACGGTTTTTACCCACTGTGTAATGTGTACAGACTTTTAAAGGGAGATAAATGTCAATGTAAAATGGCGTGGTGTGGAAAAAACAAACAAAAAAGCCACGTCAAAGGCTCATAGAAGTTTATGTATAAAAGGATTTATAAAATACTGAAAAAATGTGTGTTATTGTCAGGCTGCTATGAAAAATTAATCACAAAAGAGTGTTTATAAAATAATTGGAAGCGTCATAAAAATATAAACAATAGAAAAACCACTTTTATTGTTGAAACGCTTCATTTGTTTTATATTTATTTCAAATAAAAAATAAATAAACTGAAAAGTAAAAGTTATTTTTAAATTTCACCACATTAATTAATAAATTCATTGAAGAATTTCGTCGGCTTGTTTACTTTTTATTGTGTCATTCGACTAGATAAAAATAATTTGAAACAGTTCATGGATGGTTAAGTTTTATGTTTAATTAACTGCGACCGTTTCTCCGTTTCGGGAGATAAAATGATACAAAAAAGTCACTTGGCTTAATGAAAGTAAGTTGTAATAATTTTATATTTTTTGTACATGCATATTCACGTCTGTACGTGTAAAAGGATGGACAGAGGTGTCACTACTACAACCAACAGTTAACATATGATAGCAGTAGATCCTTCATAGGATAAGATTAAAGTTTTAGTACAAAGAAGACCCAGGAACCATAATTAATTTTGTATTAATTTTGTAATCGGAAATACTCTGAATTTTAATCAGTTGTTTTGTTGAGCTAGCTTAAAAACATGACAAACTGAAAAAGTCCAGAGCTCTACCATTAACTATCAAACGCAGGCATTCTAAAATATGATACAATTTCTTAAATGAAAATCGAAATTATATAGAGAAAAATGCAGTTATTAATTATGAACTGTGTTGTATTACGAACACAAAGGCTTAGAACACGACCGATTCAAATCACAGGGCCTGCATTACAATATTGTGTACGCACAGCTGACGTCAGGGTTGCCACAACTATTAAACACCGGACGCAGCGAGCGGTTTTGTGCGTTTGAAGGCTCTGTCAACGACATCGTAGCGCCTACACGATAAGGGATCAAAGCGTATTTGAAAAAATAAAGGAATTGTTGTTTACCTTTTAATAGTGCGTATTTTTTGTCAGCAACTCACAGGACTGGCATTGGAAAATCTCTCAAACAATATGAGAGTGGTTCATGTAAGACAACGGGATTTGTATGGACGTATGATTAAATGTAGGATGAAATTGATGAGCGTCTTTGTAAAAGGTTGTCCCATACAACCTCTACTTGATGTGGCGTACTTACTCATACCACTTAATCAAAACAAACTACCATACCCCACAATATCAGAGCACCAATTCAGCCCGTAATTAGATAGACCATACACAATTTACAAAGTCTATTTAAATATTTAAAATGTCACTGTATCACTCTTCAGTATTAAATATTCATACGCATGAAATTAAATATTATTGTTACACTTGATAGCCCTGTGAGCCGCAGAGGTGATCGCACTTAGGACACGGTGTTACCCGCACTGAACTCGATTGGCACGCAGCCAAGGGTACGGCGCGGCGCGGCGCGGCGTACGCGCGTCACAGTGCAGGGTAAACAGTACACCAACTTGCACACAACTTGCAAAGCTAGGTCCAGAATAACTTGTGTATATTGAAATAATCTTTATATAACCTTTAGTTCATGCCTGACTTGTCTGTGTTAGCTGTTTTTGAGTAGATGTAATTTGAAGGATTGGGTAAGGTGAAACTTTAATTAGACACTTTTAAAGCTAAGTTGTTTGTTTACGGGTTTTAAAATGATCGCTTTGTAAGCTTAACGTTGCTTCGATGAAAGTGTATCGAGAGGCGGAATATGATTAACTATCTCTTTTGTCACCTCTATTATTCCATACACTTATTATTTATGAACGAAAACTTTCAAAGCAATAAATTAAATCGTAAAGTACATAACAATCTTCAATAAGAGAGTTATTATAACGATTTGAATAATCAATATTTAAACTACAAAAGTTCAATAATTGCTCAGACATTATTTGCAAAAGTTAATTCCAGCTGTTAAATTTAACATCAGCAATGTTCTGTATTGTTCGGCTGAAGTTCGGTTTTCAATAGAACGCTGAGTAACAGATGTACCACGTTTGTAAGTCACAACAATATACACGCGCAGCATGTGTAGTGTAAATTGCATAATAATTGCTTTAATTGTGTGATGTATTCAAAATCAGTTTGTAAAATTGTCAACGAAGATCATAATTTACTTTTGTTTATAATAGTATAATTATGTCTGATGAGTGATAATTACTTTTATCTTATTTATTGCTTTATTTGGGTTGAAAGACATTTCCCGATAACGTTAATGTGTTAGGGGCAATACACTATATACAATACATGTATTAAAAAAACCTTTTCATCTCGTTCGGTTCAGGCGCTGCAAGTGCGGGCTGACATACGTTTATAGAAATTTCACGATAGCATTACAGTTTCTCTTTCTCTTTCTTTAGCCACAGGAAGTCCACTGCTGAACATAGACCCCCCCCCAGGAATCTCCACATTGACCTTTATCGACCATTGCAGCTTCAACCTTGTGTAATTTAACACTTAACAACAATATAAGATATACCCTTATTTTTTCAGTCAAGTTTTATATACTACATATATTTGCTTTTTAAACGCACAGTTTGCACCCTTACGGTATTAAAAAAGTTGTTAAACTTTAATAAAAATTCGCGCAAACAAAAGCAATTAATGTAACGTACTAAAGTAGTGCTGCTGGACCCGTTAATTTCAAGTATGCATGAATTTAAGAGGCAACGAAACCTGTGCAACTGGAGTCGTTGCAACTCGTCAAAATTGAAATTAGTTTTCTCAGCGTTAAAAATGGAATTTGCTGCATTTTAAATTACACTTTGTTTCGCTGTTTTATTGAATGTCTCGCTTGGCTTCATTTCATTAGAAAAACAATAGACTGTTTAAGTTTTTTGGGATTAAAATTGAGTTTGCATAGAGCGATGATCTTGGTAATAATGAGAAAACTATTTTTTAATACTTTATAGAAACCACGCCAGATAAAAACTACCGACCGCTTATGTTGAACCTAATGATGTTACTGTAAAGATGAATGATTTTCGTTCCTTTAGATCGGAGTTTAAATACTACAAGCTACAAGCCTAGATGACCCAAAATAAAGAGAAGAGTTCGTGTCCCTCCAACCGACCGCTCATGGACAGTAGAAAACCAAACAACACCTTAAATTACAAAGCAATGCTTGGCATTCCATTGCCCTCGTCATCCTGAGACAAGATATTATGTCCAGTAGCTAGTTACAATGTCTTTCAAAAACCGGAACAAAACAATGCATTTACAGTGCTGTTTGGCGGGAGAAATAGTCATTGCGGTGGTACCGACCCACGCGGCCTCTCACATATTAGAGAGACCAGTATAAAACTATAATTCATTCTGTTAACATAATCTAGTAGTATTTCAAATACATCTTCTTATAAAACTATATTTACTCGCAACACGTCTTTATTACAACAGTCAAAAGCAACATTTAAAAATGATTTATATAATACGAAGAACAGCCATTAAAATAATAATAATTGTACATTATTCTAATAATTTGATTGTCTTTTAAGTAGTGCATACATATATTTCAAATTTTAGCTTAGGTGAACTGTAATTAAATGTTTTTATAATTATTTGTTACTCATAGGTATGTGTTGAGTTACAATAAAGTTTAACTGGATACATAATATATGTGTATAAATACAATCTTGCGTGAAAAACACGCAATTATTTTTTTACTTTTTAGTGCATTTTAGTTTGTCATAAGTCAGATTTTTTTTCTTTTTTTAGAATTTTATTTTTAATAGGATTTTTTGTCAGTTTTTTGAAGTCGGTTATTTTTTTTTGTTAAAATTTTGGTTTATTTTTTCATTTTTAGTGACTTAAATGTTCGATAGTAAAATTTTACGTACACAGCTTCTGGTAGCTTAAATAAATTAATCTTAGGTTCTCATAAGAGACAATAGACCGTAATTTTTTGTACATCATGGTACTTTTTTTCTCAATCGGCAGCAAGAAAATACTGTGTAGCGTTTTGCCAAAAATTTGACGAGCAGCAACCCCGGTTAGCGACTGGACTTCCACAAATTTAGGCTTCGTTAGGTATATCTATTGTTGGTGCGTAACAACGTTTGATATGCTCCGCGATTAATTTTAGCAGAAATGATTTACCATTACCTGCACCACCCGTGACAAAGTAACAGCTGACTTTCTCGTCCTTGCAAATTGAGTTTGATTGCCGTTAAGACTTTCTGAAACACATTCTTTTGTTGGATATTTAATCCTCGAATGCTTCTTAGGAACAATTCATCCGACATGACGGCTCGTTCTTCCATGTTTTCACAAAAGTTATCATCGTCATGTACAATTTGTTCACCAACACATAACAATCGGCAATGGATTTCATTACGGAATGGTATATGGCATACTATTAAACTGTAATAATATGATTCTTTGTCACTATTACAATTTACAACAGATCTTCATGATTTATTGGTATAGTCGCCGAAGATATTGACTATTTACATGTTTCTTAATTTTCTCACCCCCCCCTCGCCCCTACCCCTACTTTCTTCCACCACTGTAATTTTGCTTTTATACTTAATTCAATGAAAGAAGAACCATTGGAATCCTACTTTATTTTAAGGAGTTCCCCTCTCCAGGTCCGAAGATATTCATCAGATCGTCACCATATTTTTATGGGACCAAATGACAAGCACCAGCTTTCAATTAAAGAAAGAATTATCGAAATCGGTTTACCCAGTACAGAGAAATGAGGTAACAAACATAAAAAAAAAAAAAAAAAAAAAAAGCAACATACAGTCGAATTGAGAACCTCCTCCTTTTTTTGAAGTCGGTTAAAAAACTAAAAAGCATATTATAATGAAAACGTACATAAAACATCAAGCATGCCCTTTGTTCCTTTATTTTTGGCGATAGCTTCGCACCGCTGCCAATAGCAAAATAATATCCAGAATCGCCGAGTTTATTTACAGGGCGAAACTGGGAGTCCCATAAACGCCACGGGGGGCGCCTCTGGCCTCATAAACAACCGTTTACGATCGATTCGTGGTGAAACATTCGCCGCTAGGGGGCGCTCGACGTGTAGGATAAATCTCGGAGTAATTTACTATACACTGCTTTGTGTCAATAATGTGGATGTGTGATTTAAAAACTGGCTGTGATTTAAAAAATGTACAGCTGTCAATTTGTGGTAGAATATTTGTATATTGCGAGTTTTTGGTTATTAAATACGTAGTTTTTCGATATACACCATTTTTTCCATATTTTTAGTATTTATTGTGTTTGTATTGTGCCTGTAGTCACTAAAACTACCACCTGGCTTCGTTTTCGGTCGCATTCTATATAACTGTATACGGTTTCAGCCAGGTCGGTATTTTTGGGTTAACCTGTGGGACATGGTTATCTCTTGCCCGTAGGTAGTCTCCTTAGATTGCAACGCAGTTACAATCAGGTACATTAAATTACGTCGATCTAGTATAAAAAAGTAACTAAGATGTAAGACCATGTTCTACCAAGGCATGATAGCATATTTTTTTATCACCCTGTATTGTCCCACTGCTGGGCAAAGGTCACTCTCAATTTCATTTGTGCCTATTGCCTGCTGTTGTACATACTTTACTAAAGTGGTCAAGGTCGTCGCGCCATCTCTTCCGAGGTCGGCCTATATTCGGGCGGTAGCATAACTTATCAAAATCTTACAGAAAACCTCCGATTAGATTACTAAAGATACAACCATACCTTGTGTCGGCGATATTGTTTTAGGCGAATCTGATCCACCAGTCTTTCCCTCCTCAAACCTCACAGACACACTGTTCCTGACATTATCACAAACAGATAAATGATCATCGCTCTTTTTAAAATTTGTGGGATTTAGAAATACTGGCTCGCTAGGAGATTTCGCTACGACGCGACGCCTTCAACGATACTTCTACAATATTTTTCTACCGTCCAAACTCACTTGAAAAAGATCAAGTTTTACTACCCCTTCATTGCTGTGAAACGAGAGGCCGCGAGTTCGATCCCCGCACCGAAACAAATATTTGTATGAACCACGTGTATTTGTTTTAAGTCTGGGTGTTTGTGAGACCGAAAAGTCTCTCGTAGTTTCTGATACCCACGACACAAGATTCGATCTTAGTGTGGGGTCAGGGTTATGTATGACTGTTGGGTGTATTTATTATTTTATTTCTAGAGTTCTAGGTTTAACCGTTTCTAGTATAAAGCAAAGCTATTATTCTCGGTTTTAAAATGCCTTTTTCCATCCTCATTCCTCACACCGACTTAATAATGTGGTACAACCAGCGTCACAGCAGTAATCAGTTTACCGGCGAGCTCGTAAAGCTACGTTTAACTGCACGCACGCGCTGGATTAAACGCACAGCAACACACGCCTCGTTTAATGATACACATTGTCGTGTTAGACTAACTTTGTTGAGGTTATGAGGTTCGGTTGCTGGTAGGTTTTCATATACCAGCTTACTACAGTACACAATTTAGAAGACATCTTGGTGAGGTAAGTTGGTCGTGTTTTATAAATTACATAGACGATAAAACTTAGAAAACTTACAAATAAGTATACAATTGGCGGTCTTATCGCTATAAGCGATCTCTTACAGATAACCAAAAACGATAGAACGGATTGTAAGACAAGAAAGAAATAAAAGTGGGCATTTATATGAAAAAGAGAATTATTACGAAATGTGCAATATTATTGACCATGTAGGGTAAATATTGAAGGAAAAAGCAGAGAAAGATGCTTATATATTCAGCAATGGACTGCTTGTGATGATTATCATGTAGATCGTTATTGTTATCATGAGAGACGCGGAGTTCAGTGTTAAACGTGGGCCTCCTTTGAAATATTTTGTCAGTAACCTATTTGAAGCAGCTTGGATCTAGCGACCTCCTGTTCTATTTACCTGTGCCAATCGCATGGTATCTATATCAGCCCATATACGTCCCATTGCAGGGCACGGG
Source organism: Deilephila elpenor (assembly GCA_949752805.1). NCBI lineage: Eukaryota > Metazoa > Arthropoda > Insecta > Lepidoptera > Sphingidae > Deilephila > Deilephila elpenor. The sequence goes on along the minus strand of OX457097.1, from coordinate 14,013,366 downwards.
CCTACTCTACAATCGAGATAATCGATTGAGAGTGGTTAGGCCATATAGTCCCCCACGCTGGCCTAGTGCGGGTTGGCGGACTTACATACCGTAGAAATTCTTTAAAATCGCTACGGTATGCAGGTTTCCTCACAATGTTTTTTCTTCACCTATAAAGTGCGTGGTGATTAACTATCAATACACACATAACTCCGAAAAGTCAGAGGTGTGCCCTGGGATTTGAACCCGCGACCACCGTGAACATGTAGGCAGCCGCGTCTGGTCCGTTACCAACAGGCCACCACGCACTTATACCAATCGCACGGTACAATTATCTATTAAACAACACGATTAAATATACTATTAAATGGTAATAGCTGTATAGATTTCCCATTCAGCTGATCTAAAGCGATGCGAGTTGGCGCCAGCCCTGTCTGGACGCTTCACGTGAACAACGCTTCCGGACCATTGTGAATTACTTTCCTGTATCCATGCTGCGTTAAGCGAAAATTATTCTTGGAGATTTAAGTCAGGGAATTTCGAAATTTTGTTTTGTTACGTTTGTGATATTGTACAGGAACCAACAGCCCTACTAGTATAAACCCAGTAAAATAGATGTCTTGTGTCGTGGGTATCAAAAATTTAATAGGACTTTACTCTATCATTATGTATGCACATCGAATCCGCGGCCTTTTTACTAGCAACGAAACTTATGCCTTGTGTCGTGGGTGTCAGAAGTTACGTACGAAAGCAAATATTTTTGGCCCGTATAGTCAAACTCGCTCCCTCTAGTCTAAATGGATAATATAAATAATAAATTACGTATACAACACACAAGTCATACCCAAGTATCAATTCTGCAGAGACCCGTGACCTTTCAGGCAAATAAAATATTTCTCTATATTCGTCTGAGAGATGAAAGCGGTCGGACCGCGGACCGCAGGGGCTCGTCCGCCCTGTTCCCTTACAAGGGTATAAGGGACCGTGTTTACCCTACAAGTATATTTTTTCCTTTTGTAGCGTTGGTTTCGTTCCGAGCGTTGGCTTAGAAAGCGTGTATTTTTTATTACTAATTCTACCTAATGATAAATGACTAAACTCAACAAAATTTCAGAAAAAAAATGTGGTAAGAAAAAGAAAATATGGAGCCAGCTTCCACATTTTCTTTTTCTTACCACATTTTTGTTATATTAAAGTATTAGCCTCTCGAATAGTTTTCAGCAATTTTGTTAATGCTGATGCGACGAAGGTACTTTAATACACTTGATGCAACCGTCTGAATAGCTACAACCTTCTCGAGGTGGAAAACCCACCATAGGGGTACCCAAACATGTCGCATCGTTTTTTGACCAGGCTGAAATAATATCGGCCGGCGAGACACAGTATTAACCAGCAAAGCAGTGACTCTTTTCAAAATAAAATGAAAGTGTAACAGTCCTAAAACAATATATCTAGTAAAATCAATATCCAGTAGTTATGTATTTGAACATAATTTAATTCTAAGTGTACGAACCTCTGAAACGGTACTCAGTTTATAATGTCATGCCCACACCGTATGCACTACTATGTCCGACTCTTCATACAAATTCCAGCGTATCATTGAAACATAAAGCACCACAAACCGCAGAGCATTTTACTGAATGCTGGATAATTAAACATTTATTGATGGCGGGCATCGCAGGCACATTTGAGTGGATGTGTCACTGCCGCGCAATTCGCGTTGGCAAATCAGCACTTGTTTTGTACTAAGTCTCCCAAGAGCTAAGTTTAGTAAATCCACCTGAATATGACCTACATAAACCTGAATATCAAAGTATTTTTTCTCTTTCTTTTTTACAGTTATTTTGTTTTCCATGTATGTATACCCAACTTATCTGATAAAACTACTACTGTATAATTTCATAAATTCAGATGCTAATATGTGAAAGCTTGTAATTGGCCTTCTATTTGTTAAGCTTATATTATATTGTTACTAACGGTACATTTTTCTATAAGTTTATAATAAAATAAAATATAAGATTCTCGGCACACGGTGAATAACCTGAAATCATTGTGGATAGTTATGGATATAATAGGAAACGAGACTATTTATTGATTGTTTACCAATTACTATACCCCATTATTATACTTAATTGCATAGCAAGATGATAATCTCATACTATAGCTATAAAAAACATAAGGACTCTTTGGTATTATAATATTCAGATAGAAAGAAAGATGTGTTTACCAGTTTTCACAACAGAGGTTTTAATTAGTACTGGGATAGAACCTTTCCCAAAGCTGACCCCATTCACGGTGTCACAAATCATAATCTACAATATCTTATCCATCAAATTTTCTCGCTTAAATATTTATACATAACCCCTAAGATTTTTGACGTGAATATTTACAAAGTCCTCTTTGATCCTTCGAGCCGGATTTTTTCACTCAGAAGGGAAAATCAACGCGAATCATATAACGTTTTGTTATGTATGAATAATCTGGGCAAAACGTGACGCATAGAGTACGTGACTCGAACGATAATGTAGGAAAAAGCGGAGGTATTTCGATTCGATAACAATAAGTGTGCTATTGTTAGAGTCCGCCTTTGTGACTTTGGACCATTGGTAGAAGAAACTCTATTACGTGTCGTGAATAATTGGCTTTGGAAATAGTCGAGAAAAGCAATGAGAAGGTTTAAGGAACGTATTTACCAGTGCAAGAAGCACAATAGAAGCCATATAGCATTAACTAATACAATAGTTTTCATCGGAGTGATGCAGAAAATAAACCAAATTCTCGAAATTCTAGAAATTGACTCATAATGTGGTAGATGGACCTCCCAAAATGTTTATAAATAAAATGGATATATTTATCTTGTATCGCCCTTTCCTACAGTTACAGACAAGTCTATCCTAATGGTGTTAGTAGATATCAAATATCTGCAACGTTCTTATTAAGTTCTCAAGGTCATGCAACATTTCTAACACCTTTATAGTCAAAATTCACTTTTTTTTTAACTAAAATTTAGTTACCAAGTGAACAAACAGAAGTTCCTCCAATTCTCATATGAAAATAAAGGAGATAGTCTCACGGGCCCTTCGGGAGCCCCGCGGAGTCACTTTGTCCTAACTCACTCGGACAAAATTATGCCTTTGTGACTTTTTTGTGCCGTTTACATACGAATCCGGTTCGGACAAGTGCCTTGATCCCAGCCTAGGTTCCTTAATGGTACTAGTAGGTAGTAAAAAACAATGGGTTCAATATCATTCGATTGTTTTTTTGTGCAATAAGGGCGGATTTTTGGATCGATAAATTACGTACAACATGGACAATATTTTAAATGACCGTTTTATTATTAGAAATGGTCGTTTGTGTGACTTTTATATTCAGTCAGCTTATAATTTATTTAGTGGATAACTTCTATCTAATGATTGTTGAAGTTGATGAAAATGTGGTTTAAAACTAATATTACAAATCGGCTCTTTATGTCAAATGAAACCCCAATCATATATGCTTGGGTATCAAATATTAGTTTTTTTTTGCATATTCGTCTATATTTCATTAAATATTTAAACGTGACTATGTTCAATTAAATTAAATTATGCATAGCGTAGCGATTTTAAAGAATTTCTACGGTATGTAAGTCCGCCAACCCGCATTAGGCCAGCGTGGTGGACTATATGGCCTAACCACTCTCAATCGATTCTCTCGATTGTAGAGTAGGCCCGTGCCCTGCAGTGGGACGTATATGGGTGATATAGATAGATAGATGTTCAATTATTCATACATATTATTAGTATTGTACCTTTGTTACTTTCATTTTGAAAAATCACATTAAAATTGAAATCACAAAATGAGATAAATTTTATTGTTTAAAATAATGCAAACGAAGCCATTGTTTCATGTAAACTTGAAATATCAACGTCTCATTCCATTTTGTAACTGTCTAAATTTTCAATGAATAATAAAATACGAAGATAATGAATTAACTCGTTGCATTTTAAAATATTAAGATTCTTATCTTATGAAATGTTTTGATATTATAGTAATTTTAAATAAATAATTAATAGGTAAATTTTAAATAAAATTGTTTTTTCATAATTGAACGAAACATTAATTATCACGCTAGTTATGGAAACTGCAGTGCAAAACAGATTATACAATTTTGACAGAATTAAGATGGGCGGATGACACGCAAAAATAAATGAAAATGAAACCCAAAAAGAGAGACACTTGTGAGTAACTATGGCGGGCTTTTCACCATCATGTGTGGTCTCTATTCGTGTAAATATTATGAATATCCTTCCACCAGCTCCAAGTATTATGACGATTGATCCATCCCTATATTTCTTTGCGATTTTCTTCCGGTAAATTCTAGTAATACCTATTAGTGATAGAGGTGTGATTTACGTACTGAGCTTCTGAATCTACCGATATTTTTTATTGCCTTGAATGGCGAGACGAGCATGCCATTCGCCTGATGGTAATCTATATGACCGTTCATGGACAGTAGAAAACCCTACAACACCATGAATTACAAAGCATTGCTTGCCAGTAGCTCTGGCTACAATGTACTTCAAACCGGAACGTACATTAATACTGCTGTTTGGCGGGGGAAATAGACATTGCGGTGGTACCCAGGTGGCCTCTCACATATGAGAGACCAGTAAGCTTCAACAAGTTATTATACCGCGTTGATACGACAGGTGGGCATTAAATTACACTACGTATACTATACGTCCTTAGTATTAATTCGACACGGCACAAAAATCAATAATACCAAAAATGAGATTTTGTTTGTATCATGCAAACTAAATAACCTATAAATAAGAGTAAAACGCAACCATCCTTTGTAAATAAATTTCACTGACCATTGATGAACTGAACTGGCAACGTCGCGCGGGGCCTGTGTTATCGTCGTGTCGTGGCGAGACGCCGCGCGCCGGCGCACCGCGCGTAGTTACGTAGTTTTGAAGGTAGTTTTAAGTCTAAAATTCGTTCTTTCCAAGCAGCGGGTATTTGCCGCGCTGGCACTCCCTCCTGATAAGGCACTATACTTTTGTTGTCTCGTATCTTTGTACTGCCAATGTTATTGTGCGGGCGTTCCTGGGGCAATTGTGGCTGACACCATATCTTTCGCGGTATGTACACAGAGCTAAAGCTGTGTTTCCATGGCATTCGCCGTAAATAAAAACCAAGCAGTGTATTCTGACGCGGTGTAAGTTACACGAGGCATTGTTAAACAGTTTAATTACAAACACAAACACAATTTAATAACGTGTCCTCGACAATAAAAACAGTCAACAACAATACAAAATCACAATTGTCGGCGCGAGATCGACAAGATAAAAGCGGCGCGGCGCGGCGGCGCAGGAGTTTCCGTGTTACATCCGTTCCGAAAGGATAGCGACGGCGCACTAAAATAACAATTTCTTTAGCAAACAATTTTTATTTGTTAAGATGCAATAGCAACACACTGACCTATTTCTATTTCTTTTACGCGCGGGATGTTTTGCTATGATTTGTCTCTCTCGTAATGAAAGTGCAGGTGTGTATTTATTGCTTCCTTATTTGCATCGCCAACTTTTTAAGTAATTTAGTTGTACTTATTTATGTGACTTGTGTAAGAGCGGCAACAGCGCGTAGATTTTAGTAGGATCTATCGTTTTAAGGTGTTTGACCTGTGCGTTATACGTAATCAGCTGTTAGAAAAGCTACATCGTGTTCAAATGGAGCAAAAACTTACAAAATCACTTATGACTCAACTACTGCTCCTATTTAATTGATTTTTAGTACAGAACTTGGAAATGGTACCTAGTATATGCAGTTTAAAAAAATGCCCATCGGTCGTATCAACTTTGTATAAATCCTTGGGGAAGGCCTACGTCACAGAAAATTTATAAATTACGAACCATGAAAATTAATTTTGAATTATCCAATGTCCTACATTTCCCTCGCCGTAATTGAAAATATATTTGAACGGCAACCCTCTAATAAGACTTTGATTAAAAAGATTAACCGAACGGCCCCGTTCTGTTAACTGCTCGCCAGTTCCCTCGTCGCTCATACGAAATTTTGTGCGCCAAGGCTTTTAAACCCTACGTTATCTACGTATAAGAGGCTCAGGTGTGAGCCAGTTTTCAGTTGCTAATATCCTTGTGAAGACTAGGATTTGTCGCGACCTAGATACAATGAAGTTCATTTATGTCCCTGAATTAATAAAATGTATTCAAGAGTGGTAGTGTAAAGTTAAGAAATTGTTATGCGGTTACAAGTATTTTGTGTTATTTAGAACTAATTAATGTGTAATTAATCCGTTGCAGTCCACTGCTGGACATAGGCCTCTCCCAAGGTATGCCACAGAGCCCGGTCTGCTGCTTTACGCATCCAGTCGCTTCCGGCCCTCTAGTGCAAGTCGTGCCTGCCATCTGGCCAGTGGACGTCCCACACTACCTTTGCCAAGACGCGGTCTCCACTCCAGAACACGTTTACTCCAGCGGTTACCTGTTCTGCGACATATTATGTGGCCAGCCCATTGCCACGTCAATCTACTAACTTTCAGAGCTATGTGTGCCACCATGTGTATGTAATAGGATATATCATTTACATAAGGATTTTACTGCATTGATAGTAATTCTTCAAATTCTAATAACTTGCAGTTAAAATGTACCCATCCGTTAAGGCAGAAACAAACTCATCAATGTCACGTCTCCAAAAAATATAATACATCAAGTACCGACTAAGGTATAATATCGCAGCCTTATATCGAATAATTTGGACACCTGTCCGTTAATCTTCTGTGTTTTAATATTACGTTCACGCAAAACCTTCGAAATATCCACAGGGAATGTTTTAGCAAGTCTAGCTAATATTACCTCGCTGTCCGACGCCTGTAGCGGAGATTTTGCAGATTACACGTCACAGAACTGGCTCAAAGGATAAACGGCCCTTCATCACGCACATTATCCTTATTAAAGCTGCCTCTCTCTATCCTTCTTTGTCCGTTAGTAATTGTTTTTTTAGTAACTACACAATATTATCTTTACTGCTTTGCTTTCTGTGGGTACGTTTATAAATACATAAATAAATTATGCATCTTTAGCCGCGGCAATTCACTGAACATAGGCTGATGAGGCTATCGATCTTCAAAGCTAAATTTTGGACCATTATTACGTCGCGTCGCTTGTCCATCGGAGCTGTAACAAAATATTGTTTCATAATTTTATTTTGTAATCTGTTTTTCAACGCATATTCTTACTGCAAAATAATAGTCAGTTCATTAGTTCTACTGTAGCATAATTCGTTTTTATATCGTACATTCCAATCTGCATGAATTCTAGTGAGTTTTCCTACTCGTATTCATGACTCCATTTTCCTGGAACTTGTTATGGCTTGAAAGGATTGGTATCAACCAAGCAGCTGATTGTAAATTCACATGCTAGGTAATCTTGCATCTTGCGTAGAAATTTTATTGCTTCCACCGCGTAACATCAGAGAGAATATAAGGTATTTTATAAAGTTATATGTCTTGCGCGTTCTTCTCTAATAAAAACTGTCTTCCGATCACTTAATACTTAATCTAAATAATGTTTGTATGATTTATGGATTCAATAAATTATTTTCATTTTTATATATTGGTACAAATTCGCAACTAATAGCTCGAACGGGGCCGAAATAAATGCCCCCCTAATACATTTAAGCCAATTTTCTCCGCCTTACACATCGGGAGCATTACGCTCGTTGCCGCCAATTTGATAAGGCGGCTAAAAGCTTTCGTAATGTATCCACTAGGCACTAAGTCGTGGGTATTTAAATTAATATTAATAAAGGGGGCGTGACGTGTGCGGGCATGGGTAGGGGGGACCGGGGGGTAACTATCTCCAACACACTAACTACATACCTGTGTGGTTTCGGAAGGCGGTGGACGCGATGTATTATGTGTAAATCCAATGGTAAACGTATATCCATTAGGTTTATTAAATTACTGTCTTAATTTCCTTAGTGTTATGTTCAGCCACACTTTTGTGCCGTGAACAGAAACTACGAGAGGTTTTACGTACACCCGAAACTATTTTTGTGAATCACACGAACATTTATCTCGATGCGGGGATTTTTTTCTTCACTAACTGAGGCTTGTGGCTGGCTGTTAAACAATAATGAATATTATTAATAAATTGTAATGCCCATAGTATTTCAGAATAATAAATTCCAGGCTATATACGTCACGCAATCAAGAGTACGTTGGAAAGGAGTTAGGCCATAGTCAATATTAACTTAGAGTTGGAGAACTATAATATTTACTCAATAATTATTTTCAGCAATTTTCATACAATAAGGCCGCAGTTCCACCACCAATGTTTACCAATGACGCATCGCACGTGATGCACGAGTGAAGCGGGGTCAATGCCCTCGCGGAGACTTCAACGTCACACATTGAACTTTGCTCTTTCAGCTTAAAACAGCTGGTGTGTGTTTACTAAAACGTGACGTCACTTGATTGTTTTCGGATAGTTTGTTAAAAGTGTTATGATAGTTTTAGCGCTGTTGGTGTATATTTTGGTAATTAATAGCTATGTTTTTATGATGTTATCTCTTTCGTACTCCATAGAGTTGATAGGTACTTTGATTCGTTCATGCTGGTGTTAATTAGCAAACTATAAATGAATGATGAAAGCCATGTGATTTTTACCGTCTCTCTCCATTTTGATATCGTATCAAAATCAAACCCTGCAAATGTGTGTGCTCAAATATTTGCATTCCAAAATGCATCGTAATATCAAATATCCACTACATAAAACACACATATATTCTGCGTTTGTTAAATTAGTTCCTACTTTATATTTATTTTAAGCCACACACGCGATATCCAAAATTTACTCCAATAAATAACCAATTCACAAACAATATAACTAAAGCAATATTTTCGCACGGTCGAAACGTCAGAGGTCATTGACACCCATAATGCCCAATAGTCGAGCCGTTTGTCACCCCGTAACGCCGCTGTTTGTAACCAATAAATCACCCTCTAGCATTGTCGCGATTTCATTATTTTATAAATCTCCGGGGATTACCTTTCCAATATTTGAAATGGCTCTAAAGATAAACACGTAAATGTAGTGCCGAATGGACTGAATAAAAATACATCACTGGTGTAGTTTTAAAGCAGTAAAATAGATTGGATTTTATTTTTATAGCCAATGTTAATCTATGAAAACGTAGCGTGACAACTTCGACCAATTTAACAGCAATTGAATGGTACTCCAAAATAGATAGGGATAAATAGAATGGCTTGAGTGAGACCTTTGCCCAGCAGTGGGACACTATAGGTTTAAAAATATGCAGGCAGTGGAATTGGTGTGTCTGAAGAGAGAGAGGGAGTATGGCTCAAGTCTATCATAATGTTTTATTTTATAAATTCATTGAATTTTCTTAGAAATCGGATTTGTCAAAAACTTTCGATTTAATGATACGAGAGACATAATACTGTCGAATTCTCGATGCATCAGTTCTTGGATGGGGCTTTGTCAAAAAATATACCGACAATTTTTTTAGTGAGGCTTCAAACTAACTTCGTACGTACGTAAACTCACGCCTTTTTTCCCAGATAGGGTAGGCAGAGGCGCCACCAGGATACCCACATTTCGCCTTGTATGTTCCGTCCCCTGATGTGATAAGGGGCGAAGCCTAACGCCATATCAGGTACAAATTCCTGACTTCGGGCTGATAATGAACAGAAAAATCTATTATCACTTTACCCGACCCGGGATTCGAACTCGAGACTTTTGTAACCGTACCGTAATACAACTACGCCACCGAGGCAGTCTAATTAACTTCGTATCAGTATATTTTATACCTACAATCTACATGTAATAGGTGCCGTATCTCAAGTTTAATGTTACTCTTTATTTACTTACGGTTAAACAATACAGTTTCCTAATACAAATTGTTAACAATATCCCTATCGCCGGAACACTCAAGTTACGGTTATCTTACAGTTTAATTAAACTTCGCACTATGCTTAGGTTAGTTCAGTGGTCGTAAACCTTTTTTCGTTGGCTGGATTTAATAAAAAAATTGTGGTCACGACGACCTGCCATCTAAGATTTTGAATAAGAATTTTAATAAAAATAAGAAGTTTTTATACGATTAATATTTTTAACGTTTGGTGGTTCAAGGAATATGGTGGCTACTTTCCCTGACTTGAACTGGAATTATCACTCCATTGGAGTAGTCACTTTTAAGAAACACTATTCCGGAATAATACTACTTATAAACAGACATAAATGAATATGTCCATATTACAAATTTATAGATACGAGCCCCCTTGACATTAACATTGAATGTGCTTAAGCCGTAATCTATTGTGTCGAGCTATTTCTTTTCGACGGAAACCGCATACCACAGCAAATCTTCTTCAAACACTATAAAGACTGAGTATTCATGGTTAAATATTAGTTATTAGAATCATGCCAAATGTTGAAAACCACTTATTAATTATTGGAAGCCCGCAGTTGCCGCGATAACTATTGCCCGTTGCGAAGCGACGAATGGATTCAGTTGTCCTGAAACCTCGACGAATAGGCAGGGCGGCATAATTGACGATCTTCAAGTTGTGTGCAAAATTCTTATAAACACCCCGAAAACACATTATACAGAATCGAATATTTCTTTTTAATAAATCTAAAGTTTACCAGATGTTGGAAACTACGGGATATTATAAGCCGTCCCGTCCAATTGTATCCCGCCCGTCACATCTCATTCTAACTCATGGCATGTATACCAGTCCTATCCCATCCCTTGAGTACAAAAAAGTAACAAATATATCGGAATTCCATACTCATCCCATGGGAACACTAAATTTTTCGGGATAAAAAGCCTTATTGGTAATCAAGGGTATCAGCTACCTCCATACTAAATTTCATCGAAATCCGTTTCATAGTTCATCGCGCACAACCGCACATTTAAATAGACAAAAATACTAGAAATTATTGTTTTGGGTTCTATTACTTACGTTAATACAAACCTATAATATTAGTTTATCTCATTTATCTTCCAGGTACAAACACCAATCGGTTACAAATTCATTATATTTATAGATTATTAACTATTAGGCATGACAAATTCAATGAGAAACTTTGTTTATCTCATACATAAATAATATTTCGTACATTTTTACAGCCTAAGAGTTTTTCGAACTATAAACTTGTGTCTGTTGATTAGTGTATTAACTATTAGTATAGTCTGTGCAACTGGGTCAGATATTTTTAGATTTATTAGTTCTGTCGAGAGAAAAGTTTAGTGGACTATTATGTTGTGATCTAGATAGTAATTGTATTTCGGAGTTTGTTTTATTTTTATTATAGTTGTAATTCGTCTCTCTCCGGATATGATTTAGGATTGTCCGGCAGTATGTTTATAAAAAGTCGGTGTAATTAAATAATAATAAACAAATACAAATATAATAAATAAAAAACGGTGACCGACATAGCTCTGAAAGTTAGTAGGTTGACGTGGCAATGGGCTGGCTCATATGTCGCAGAACAGATAACCGCTGGAGTAAGCGTGTTCTGGAGTGGAGACCGCGTCTTGTTAAACGTTGCGTGGGACGTCTTCTGGCCAGATGGCGGGACAATATGCACAATCCTGAAAACGTCTCAAATGAATATTTTAAGTTCCGAATCAAATTACTATTTTATATTACTAAATCTCTCGTGAATTGTGGCTATAAATCGACATAGATCTACGCAAAATATAAAACCATTGTGGAAAATAAAACCATCCATCATCCACAAGGAAAGTAATTCAAATCTCCTACTGAGTTTGCGGCGAAATTTCTTTCATAGATAATCAGCGTTATGCCAGTTTCCTAAGGTAAGTAAATCTATTCGCTCACGATAATAATCAAGATATATTTTTTTTTTACATATTATTACTGCATACAAAAAACAGTTATATATTTAAATAATCTTTTGTACACCAACTTCAGTAATTTAAGATTTCTATGTTTTCTTTCCATAATTAACAATGACTGGTCTTGAATGTACCGTGTTTGAATCGTTGCTCACTTGCTTCTGTCACACTACAAATAATACAATATCGCATTAGTAATCTTCATGATCTAGAAAACTTACAACCTCAGATCACACACTTATTGAAAAATTGACTCATAGAAAAACTGTCGAAAAACCGTGAAAAATCGCAAGCTTCTTTTCCCTATTGACGGCGATGATATTATAAGTAATTAATAGCATTAAATTTGCACCGCCTTTAACCTGGTTTCGCCCTGCGGATATTAAGCGGATATCTGTCGAAGATCATCAAAATTGTTCCGCTCGGCGGTGATTTATCTTACCTGTCAAAACGCGGGCTCGTCGGGGCTAGGGAAACCGCGGGGAAGAGCTCCTTTGTAAAATATATACGGTACTTTTAATACAAATTCACTATAATGGTCAAAGAAAACATCGTGAGGAAACCTACATACCGTAGCGTTTATAAGAATTTCTATGGTACGTAAAGTCCACCAAACCGCACTATGCCAGACTGGTTGATAATATGGCCTAACCACTCTTAATCGTATCTTCGATTGTAGAGTGCAGTAGGGCGTAAATAGGCTAAAACAATACAACAACAATACAATAAAAATCGGCGAAAGACCTTATCGGTGAAAGACCCTAGTCAGGATTTCGGTGTTGCAGAGTTTGGTCACGGTAGAATTGAAAACGTAGTCATAAATAATTGTATTTATGATATTTTATAATAACAAAAGTTATTCTGAGACTTAAGAAAGGCGTAATTACATAAAAATACTTAATTTATATATTAGTCTCCATAATAATTTAATGCAACAAACTTTGCATAGCAAGCAATATTTCTGGTCAAATTTAAAACTTTGTCATAATGTTTTTCATCGGAATAAACGAATGCTAAGGAGAGAAAAGGATACAAAACTTTGTATAGGATAATACACCCATGAAATATTGAACCATGAAAACGCGCGCGGTGTAGCCTCAAGTCTGTAAGACCTGAAAACAAACTTTGAAACTTGTGATTGGTTCTAATAAATCAATCCTGAAATAGCAAGATAAGTTAAATGTGATCATAGCTTTTTATGATGAGTGTCTTGTGTGAGGTTCTGTCGAAAGTGATGCGACCTAATGCTTTTCACTTTACGGACACATTGGTTGTTATTTTGCGGGCGAAGACGATTAGCGGATTTCTACTATCATACAATTTTAAACCCACAATAATAATCGAAGTAAAATAATGTATAAAAATATTAAAGAGGTTTTTTGTTCTTACAATCCAGACCCAAAACAAATAAAGTGGAATACACTGCAGGTTCCTCCTTACCTAATGGAAATATGGAAATATTCTTCACTAAAACGATTTACGACATATTATGATTTACCTTTATTTGTTACACTTTGCTGTTTTTACATAGTTCGAGTTACATTGTACCTACATAATGTTTGTAACACGCCGCAGTAAAATTGAGATATTCGCTCGCACCACGCACTAGTTCCACGATTCCGTTTCTGAAACGTAATGGCTCAATTAAAGTAATATAGGACATTTTAATTAAACTTTCAACGTGCGAAATATGAACTGATTATACTAAATATTTATAAAATCAGTGATTATGGCGCGCCGCTGTAATATTAAAGCTTATACTGAAAAGTTGATGTGTCTGTCTGCGCGTTTAGCTTTCACTGTTAAATGCAGCATATATTCGGATCGTACGTACCATTTCCTCTTCCCGTCTTTTTTCTTCCAGCTCCCTTCCTTATTTGATGGGCCAGCGACACATCTATGATCCAAGCGTTGTGGGTGTTCATAGACAGTGATCACTTACCATCACCTGGTGTCCTGTATACTAGTTTACCCAACTTATATTAAAAAAATAAATAACACCATCTGCCTTTATTCTCTGCGCCACAAGCTCAATATATTGTTTTCCAGTATCGTGTATCGCTTACGCGAAACACTCTGAAGAGACAAAAGAACATACAATACGCGATGCGAGCGTTAAAAGCCCTCTCCAGATACATAAAATAAATTTCACAAAAGAAAATAATATTGATAATGTAGTATGAATTATAATACGTCATGCCTTTCGATAGCCACATTAGGTTAGTAGACTATAGACTTTTCGGGCCAATTGCACGAACTAACTTTACCAATACCTTTGACTTTGAAAACGTCAATCCCATACATTAGCAATGTCAAATACGTCACAAATGTATGGCGGTTACATTGTCAAAATCAAAGTTATGGGCAAAGTTACTTTGTGCAATTGAGCATTGTGACGTCTCCTATTCAATTACCAGGTGACAGCCGTCGTGACGCAGTTGGTTAAACGCCGCCTGTGAAACGAGAGGCCGCGGGTTGTATCCCCGCACCGGAACAAATATTTGTGTTAACCACAGTTATTTGTATCGGGTCTGGGTGTTTGTGAGGCCGAAAAGTATCTCGTAGTTCCTGACACAAGACTCGATCTTGGTGTGGGGTCAGGACTATGTATGTGACTGTTGGGTATATTTATTATTATTATTTACGTAACCCATTATGTCTGAGGTTTTCAATGTGAAGAAAGTGTTTTGCTTTTACTTACTTTTCCTGAAAAGGATTGCATATCACGACAACCGCATTTTTTATGTTAGTATATATTAATACCAATATATACTACAATAGTCAACCCACAAGGTGGACGGCTGACCTGGTTAAGGTCACAGGAAGTCGCTGGATGCAGGCCGCTTCCAACAGGTACATGTGGCGGTCCATGGGGAGGCCTATGTTCAGCAGTGGACTTCCTGTGGATGAAGAGAGAGAGATATATATATATTAATATCATGATGTGCGAAGCTCACGTTATTATGGAATTGCTATTAATGGAAAATATTCGTACCATTAGTACTGCAAACGAGCACGCGAATCACTGCATCGAAAATGATCAATTAGTGAAACGATTTTTCGTATTATCGCTGGTACTTCACTGACGTACCTCCGAATCCGGGTTTATCGATACAATTATGACTGAATTCACGAGTTCATAATTGCTTCAGTTATTTCAAAAAAAAATTCATCTCACTGCTAGACACTGCCCCACTTTTCTCCTTTCTTTCCCTTTGTCACGATCTGTAGCTTTTCTCATCAGTCTGGACCATTGTTAATATATCCATTTCATTACTTTATATTAGGTAAATTTAAATCCCCGGATTACGGCCAGACTCGCGCTCCGTGCCTATTACAAATATGATGAAATAATTAATATATTTTCGCTAATCCCCGGCCTTGGTAATGTTTGCCGGGGGTGAGGCGAGGCGGGAGGGACACTTTACGATCAGACATAAATTACTATTTAGATGATGCATCGTAAAACTGTATATTAATCCGCCAGGTGCCTGCAGTAAAATTGCTTTTTTTGCATTTATCTACAGTGTAGATGCGATAGACTCGTTGGCAGCGATCTTGACTAATAAGACACTCGAAAACTTTTCAGACGACGATAAGTGAGAATGTTGTCTTTCGCTGGTAGATAGAATAGATAGATAATATGTAAGCCTGCGAAAAATATAGCTATACGTAGGCTGATCCCGAAACTAGTCATACTCGCGTGAGTCACCAACACGGGATCCACCATTGTCTACATTACTCACCATCTTAGCGGATACGAACATCCTAGCAACTTTTGTTAGAAACTTACTTTCATGGACAATGACGTATTTCATTACACGAGTAATAAAACATATTGAAAGTTTAGACGGGCGCGCCGAGGATGTCCGCGCCAGACGGATGTTTATTTAAACTCGAATACACAATAAAAAGCATATTCTAGCGGTTGTTTAGTTAACCGAATGAACGAGTTTCTGAACGCCGCGTGTCTATAAACTCGGGCTTGGGTGAGGCAATCGTTTCTCTCTAATTTAGATTATTATTTTTTATTTTATTGAGGCAAACGATAAAATTACACTTCATAAGGATAATTACTGCAGTCAATGAATATATAAAATACATGTACCGTAGGTGCGATGTCGATCTTTGACAATGGAAAGGGAAAAAAAGGAAAGACGAAGGTAGAAAGTAAGGAAAGTAAGGTACATGTTGTTGAGGGAGTTTCTTGCGCCGTTTCTTCTTCACAACTACAACACGTTCCAAAGCGGTGGTAGCAGTAATTAAAGATTCAAAAGATCTTGTAAAAGACTATATGAATAAAGAATATTTTGATTTCATTTGTTTTGGGGTGCTGGGCCTTCCGTAGTATCACTCATGAAAAA
The DNA here is from genome assembly GCA_949752805.1 of Deilephila elpenor. NCBI lineage: Eukaryota > Metazoa > Arthropoda > Insecta > Lepidoptera > Sphingidae > Deilephila > Deilephila elpenor. The sequence continues at coordinate 13,997,131 of OX457097.1, read as the reverse complement.
TTACGGGGAACTTAAATGTTCAGTGTTATTAAAATGCGTGTAATTTTTTTAGTAATTGGAGTAGCATTGAATGTGAGGATGGGCTATTCTCCAATCAGAGTACACGAAACAGAGACTTGTCTAATGATAAAGATCGCACTGCTTATTAAGTCAATGTTGCTGATAAAGGAATATCTCGAGTAGAAATGCAATCTCCGTACTGTTTTGAAAGACCCGTCAAAGTGGCCCACAGGGTTTAAGTATATCTAGTCTCTGCACTCCTACACTTCTTTTCCAACAGATATTTTAAATGTATTTTATTATTACCTTTTTGTCACTAGGGAATTCTTCATCTTGACTGCACTAACGTTCAGGTATATAAATAACCTTAAATTACATCTCATCGAACCGACGCTCAAGCCAAACTTATGTTTATAATATCGGCACGCGCGTATTACACTGAGTCGACATGTTTCCAAAACACGGCCCCTATGAGATTATGTAAATATGTGCTCGATTGCGCAACATGTATGAGCTCATTTTGAACAGGGTGGCCACGTAATTGGGGTGCAGGAGGGGTCTTTTTGTATTAGTGACAGAAAATGACTGCAATATACGTGATGGTATGTTACAGAGTGTATGTCGCAGAACGAATAACTGCTGGAGTAAGCGTGTTCTGGAGTGGAGACCGCTTTTTGGTAAACGTAGCGTGAGGCGCCCTCTGGTCAGATTGTGGGACGACTTGCACAAGAGGGCCGGCAGCGACTGGATGCTGTTACAGTGTTATTTATTAAATTTGGTTACCTACCTTAGGCGTTCGTAGGAATGGAGCAGGTCAGCCGGTATGTACCATAGTACTGCTGTCGATTTAATTTAGTGTTTCATTTGGTAATTAAATTCCCAGAGGTCCAGTAACGTTTTCTCTTCCTACCTTAATAATTTTCCTTTCTGTTTTGAAGAGTCTGAGTAGCAATGCACCTACCATATAACCGTTGTGGTCTTAATTTATTATCCGGACTCCGTACATTATATGAAACTGAGATAATAAAATTATGAAGTAACTAGAGCTCTACGCAAATACTAGTAAAAAAAAACAAAAAAATATATTTTATCATCAATTTGAACTCAAGGAGGTCACGGGTCCCACTGAACAGTGTCAATACGTCCACGCAGTGATATAGGCATGAGTTGGCGGCAAGATGTGGTTGCGTTTGCTTAGGACCGGAATATTCGATAAGCAACGTACCCGATGCGTGAATTGGGCCCCTCAGTGATACTAAACACCCTTCCTACAGCCAACCCAGTTTACACTTGTTGGTTTTTGCTTGGGTTGTAAAATGAAATGAGGTTAATGATTTTCTAGGTCAGGTCAGAAGTACCTACTCTGGTTAGACGTGAATGCATATAGGGATTGATGAGGGCAATTAAAGCGAAATAAGATTGAGAAAAGTGGATATCAATAGTCTTTGTCTACGGGATAATATTATGTATTTATAATTGTCAATGCGCCGCTTATGATATCCATTTAGTTTCAAATTTTTATGCGTGGTCATGAAAAACTTAAAAAAGACTTTTGAATATACTTGTATGAAATTATCATCAGTTCCTTCTTACCTACTTATCTCTTTATATAATTACCAATTTACGGTTTCATTGATAAAGTTATACCGAAATATGTATATATAGAGTTATATAGTGTACCAAAGGAGTAGGAGTAGAAATATGTCTGATTTTATAATTTTCTTTCACATGTAAAACCTAAAAATTAGTATAACTCTGCGAGCTTATCTGTGTCAATATGAATAATAAATCACAGTTTATTTTATTATACCCCGAACGAATAAATACACCCAACAGTCACATACATAGTCCTGACCCCACACTAAGATCGAGTCTACCCTTTAATACCCGAATACCCAACGAATTAAAAATTGATGAATAATATTACGTTTGTGCAGTTTTCACCATATTATTAGCGAATTTAGTTCGTTTGGGTCAGTCCTCGGAGAATATTAAATTTGCTCTGCGACGAAAGCTATTTTGTGAGTCAATGACCCGTTTTAAAATTGAAATTCAAGCCAAATTGCATAGAGCGCCGCTGCGGTGCGGTGTGAAGGGAAGGGGGAGGGCGGAGGGGAGGGTACAAATAAATGCAAGGCCTTGGTATTTATGCACGTCATAGTTTCTAGTGCTTTATTAAAATTTTAATATGTAGGCAGTATTTGCCTTCGTTCTAAGATGGTAATATAATTTATGCTATTTTCTTATGTGTACGATCTAAAGGTTGACTCACAAAGAGTGCCTAATGCATTACCGCCTTTATATTTTGTATACTAAGGCAGGAAGAAACGTCAAAAAGGTTCCAAATAAGACGACGGGATCAAAAAATTAAGGCATATCTTTGACTCTTCAAAGGTTGTTAAATTATAATTTAAAATTTTGGCAGCTTCTCATCAGATATAATAATTTGCAATGGGATAGTTATTAAATTCCCACTAATTTTCATTATTTAATACAATATTCAAAATATGGATATTTCCGTAATTCCAGTGAAATTTGGAGAAAAATAGAAGTGATAGCGGTTTTATCTCTCGGCGCGGGAAGGAATTTCTTAATCCGATTCACGGCGCGCCGGGAAAACCTACTATATTCCACTTACGAAGAAACGCCTACTTACCGTCGCTATGTTAGAGGAGCTAGCGACTTGATTAAAGCAGATGTGTGCATACTATGAGTATAAATGTATGTATGAATGCGAAAAAGATTCAATAAATATTTTATCCATATTATTTTCGCAATCTCCAAAAAGTTCCTCAAATGGAGGCCACGTAGCGGAAAGCGCAGCGTAGGACGTCCACCCACAAGGTGGTCAGACGACCTGGTAAAGGTGGCGGGACGTCGCTGGATGCAGGCTGCCTCCAACAGGTATCTGTGGAATGCATTAGGAGAGGCCTATGTTCAGCAGTGGACTTCCATTGGCTGATGGATGGATGGATTATTTTCGCATTTTCAATATCTGAGACTTTTATATTATGCTGCCCCTGGGATTAAGTGTAATGCAGTTCAAACGGACTGTCGACCAGCGAGACTCCAATAGCCACTAGCTTAATATCATAAGTGTAATGATGTATTCCACATACGTCCCACTGCAGGGCACGGGCCTACTCTAAAATCGAGAGAATCGATTGGGAGTGGTTAGGCCGTATAGTCCACCACGCTGGCCTAGTGCGGGTTGGCGGACTTACATATCGTTGAAATTCTTTAAAATCGCTACGGTATGCAGGTTTCCTCACGATGTTTTCCTTCACCGCCTGTATACTGTCCTCCAACAATAGACAATCTAACGGATCTGCTTTGACAAAGTCAAGGAAAACAGATTGCCGGTTACCTCTTTCCTCCTATTCTTTTTCCTACTCGCTCTCCTCCCAAATTTATTGGCTAGCAACGCATCCATCATCCAAGCGTTGTGGATGTTCAGGGGCGGCAGTGTTCACTTACCATCAGGTCACCTACTTAGGGAGGGAAGTAGACAATAACTTATTTCCAACTTCTCCTATTAATTTAACCATTTGTTTGATTTTGTTGCGGGTTAAAGACAAGTTAGACATTTTTTTTTTATTGCAATGAATGGCGAGATGAGCATACCATTCGCCTGAATGTAAGCGATACGACCGCTCATGGACAGTAGCAAAACCAAACAACACCATGAATTACAAGGCAATGCTTGGCATTCCACTGCGCTCGCCATCCTGAGATATAAGATATTAAGTCTCAATATGTCCAGTAGTTACTCTGGCTACAATGTCCTTCAAACAGCGCATTTACACTGCTGTGTGGCGGGAGAAATAGACATTGCGGTGGTACCTACCCAGGCGGCCTCTTACATATGAGAGACCTACCACCAGTGAAGACATTCCCGGAGACTCGCTGAGCTTCAATGCTCAGTGTCATTAAAATGCGTGCCACTGTTGATCCTGGCTTACATGAGTTGCAGTGGCGGGTGTGAGGGCGGGACAGTCTCCAGATGACCTGTTTGCCGGACATATGCAAAATAAAGTAATGCTTTTAATAATAAAAGAAACCTTTTCCCAGCAGAACGTATAACATATAACCGACTACCATATACCTTAACTACGTAACCGTGGCCCTTGTTTATCAGTTATTTATACAAGATAACACATTTTCAGCACAAGCAAAATCTGCCAGAATATTCGGCGTCGTTTGCTTTTATTAGCAACGTGCTTATTATATGAAAACAACCTGCAGAGGCCCCAGGTGCGATTTCACTTGAAAATCCTATTTGCCAAGCGGAATTTAATTTTTACAAACTCTCCCTTTTGTATTGTAATTTTTTTTACAGCGCTCCAATTACTGGTTTAAATTACTTTTTGATAATGTAGTTAGGAGAATAGACGATGTTGGTAAGCGAAGTGGATTATATGAATGCATTAATAAAGAATCTTTATTAAATGTAAAGTCTTGATAAAGTGAATACAAGAAATTAATATAATGATGAATTCTGCAATCTCTAAAATATGCTTTATATAAATTTGCATTCAACTATTAATTGTTGTTTCTTTGTTGCATCAGAAATAGTTTTATTAAATGGTAAGGGAAAAGAAGAAAACGTTAGCAGAAGCCAGAAAGATCATTGAAGAAAGCACAACAGCAAAGTTGTCTCTTCATGTCGATTTTTATAAAACCATAGTACTACTCCGATTGAGCCTGTTCATTTACTTAAATCCAAGGCAAGAGTACTACTCTACCACTTTACAATTTCAAAAAGATTTTCCAACTAAAAACAAATACTTCACATCTCTATTACCAATCTCCGCGCCCGCTCGTCGCCCACAGCTTGCGCGCAACAAGTACTTTTCACTTGAATACGCTACAAGGTCACCGTACACGCCCACCAATGTCAAGGACACTATCCTTGACCTTGGAACTACGTGCGTCGGCTGCGAAACCACTTTCCCGCTCACAAGTTCTGATTGCCAACTGACATACATTCTTTCGAGAAAAATAAACCGAACGAGACACGAACTTAATATCGAAACCCTTTGGTTCATTAGTGGTTTTGCGAAGTCATGTGGGTATGAAATTTGGTTGGGTTTTTATATGGATTTATCTGTAATGTACTGTACTGTATCAGCCCATGTACGTCCCACTGCAAGGCACGAGCCAACTTTATAAATGAGAGTAAGATTTAGAGGGGTTAGGCCATATATTCCACCACGCTGGCGTTGTGCGGGTTGGCGGACTTTACTTACCATAGAAATGATTACAAATCGCTATGGTATGCAGGTTTCCTCACGATTTTTTCCTTCACCGTTATAGTGCGTGGTGATTGACTATCAATACACACATGACACAGAAAAGTCAGGGTTATGCCCTGGGATTTGATCCCGCGACCACCATGAACATATTGGCAGTCGCGTCTAGTCCGTTTACCAACAGGCTACCACGCACTTAGTCATAGATTTATCATCATCAAGAAACCTGTCACCAGTTATTTGATTTTATTATGGAGATACAGGTGATAGAGCGACGCTACATATAAACGCTTTCAACAGGTCGCTGTCAACATTTTTGAGATCGAAATACACAAAATGTATCGTGATGAAATAGATTTTATTTATTTATTTATGCTTATTATACAACGTATATTATACAACGACGGACCTAATGCCTGAGGCATTCTCTCCCAGTCAACCTTTGGGTCGTGCAGAGAAATTATAGTAGACTCATAAACTAAATAAAAATAGTAAAATAGAAAATATTGTGAAAAACTAAAAATATTAAAAGAATATATATTATGCATAGGTTAAATAATATATAGATACATACATATATGTACATAGCTATATATATATATTTTACTCATCAACGCTTCATATAATTAGATATGATTGTTATAATTTGTAATACGAAAACAATAATCATGGAAGTTTCTGTTTCTAAGCCAAAGCACGTCACGGTCCTACCTTGTTGATGTATTCAACGATTCCAAGAAAACCATTCGTTCACACCGAAATATCACGCTTTTGATCTGAAGTTTGGAAATTATTGAGAACTTCCTCGAATATTTTGATATATCTGGGATGTATTAAAATATGATTAAATGGTGTTTGGTGAAGTTTCTGCAATCAGTTGTGTGTATGCGAGCATTGTATGTGATTTATAAGTTATTGGTTATAAAAATGTGTCGTGTTTTGGATTCGACCTGTGTATTGGACGCAGGCCGGAATAATTGTCAGTCACCTTAAAGCCTTATCACTTACCATTTGTCGCAGTTTACTTCCATTCCCTGTGCCAATGTTACAAAATATTTATCTCGAAAACTATTTTTACGTTACACTTAATGCATTTCTATTTTCCATTCTATGGTTTCAAATATCTTTATTAAACTTTAAAACAACAATACAAATAATATTTTAACAATAACTTTCATAATATAATTACACCGAGCCATGAACGTATCCACCTGTCTCCCACAAAGTACACAATACCAGGTACGCGATGTTGAAACAAACATTCCAATTAAAAAGGAAAATAAACTCTTGCTCGGTCCGACCGCATTTACAAAGAAATAGCTTGCATTACCATTATACGAATGTCTCTCGTCGCCCCCAGCGCTAATTCAGCAAGGAAAATAATCAACTATGTACTGAAAGTTTGGGAGAGTGGGTACAAGTATAAGAGAAGCGTGGTGCGATTTTGAGATCGTAAGGCTGGGGTTCCACTGATGCGGGACGATCAGAGATGTGTATGAAGGGACCAATCGTAATGGACATTTATGTTAACATAGATGTCTTGTTATAGAATGCGTGGTGGCCTGTTGGTAACGGACCAGACGCGGCTGCCTACATGTTCACGGTGGTCACGGGTTCAAATCCCAGGGCACACCTCTGACTTTTCGGAGTTATGTGTGTATTGATAGTCAATCACCACGCACTTTAACGGTGAAGGAAAACATCGTGAGGAAACCTGCATACCGTAGGTATTTTAAAGAATTTCTACGGTATGTAAGTCCGCCAACCCGCACTAGGCCAGCGTGGTGGACTATATGGCCTAACCACTCTCAATCGATTCTCTCGATTGTAGAGTAGGCCCGTGCCCTACAGTGGGACGTATATGGGCTGATATAGATATAGATAGATGTCTTGTATCCACCATCGAATCTATGTGATCGGGCGATATCTATTCTTGCCGCTGCGCTCGTTTCCGCTTACCGTCTTTCATACACGCGCTTTCGTCATTTGTCACTTGTATGCTTATTTGCAGCTCACACATAAGCAAGCGCATCTCTATCCCATATATCTCACACGTACGCACTCTGATCTGATCTTAACCAACCACGCCACGGCGGAGTGTTATACGACGCAGAATATCGTAACTTTTCGCTTAAAAATATCTTTATAATTTTAATCCGTAAAAAAATACGTTAAGTAAACGAAAATCCGCTTACTTAACCGATAACTGTAATTAACAATGAGTAATTTTTAAATAAAGCTAAGAGATTACCTCTTTCGCCGCACGCTTCCCGTGGCTTCTAAATATTCCATTAGGGAAAACATTAAGAAGAAATATTTTTAGCCAAAAATAAATATACAATAAATTGTAAACATTACAACATAATGATGTGACAAGGAGTTGTATTTTATTTATGATATACTTTTGTGGGGCTACGTCGTGGTGGTTTAATTCCGGGCTGAATTATTTTCTCATGCCGAAGATTAATGAAATACTCCACAGCTTAATGGGCAAGAACTCGACTATGAAATTAAATGTCACGAGCGTAATCCTCTAACCAATACAAATGATTATATCATCGACAATTTTTTAAGATATATACTTAGTTTTAAATACTTATATTCTATTTGATTAAATAGTTAATGTTACAGATCCCAAAGTCAAAGGTATCTTCCCCTTTATTCTTTTGTTTATTATTTTTTAAGAATATCCCCACGATTGTCAAATATTACACAAATTTCTTTATTCGTTTCTTGTTCTAATAAAGAACAGACAAAATAAATTATAATCCAAATAGAGCCTCAAACAATAGTTTACAAAAACCTAACAAAGGGCAAAGTTGGGCAAGACAGGCGAAAGATCGCAAGCCCCTATTAAGGGCAGTGTGCCGCCACGCGCAGATATCTGCTAATTATATCCTAAGGCAGTGTTTTTGTGTCCATTACTTTGTTTCGGGTGTACTCAGTTTTCTATTTACTTATGGGACATCATTCTAGCTTTATTGTTTTAGGAATAACTGTTGGTTTAGATGGGAGGTGATAGAAAATAATTTTAGTAACAGCTAATAGATGTTTATTGTGTAAGTAGCGATGATATGCGACAATATTGAGGAGATAAATTCTGTCAACTGATTGTAATTACAATTTATTATACTTGTGAATTGTGTAAATTGTGAGATTCACACGTGAAACGCGACGTCGCACATATTTTATTTCAAAGGATAATCATTTAAAAAGGAAATAACGGTTACATATGAGTCGACAAGCAAAAATTTAAATGTTGATTTCTCTACACTGGCTTTCATTTATAACTGTTTTTACAGTGTGTGTGATATTAAATATAATAGGGTGGATGCTAATACGGCCGGAAAATTGAAAAGAAGGGGTGGAAAATATATTTCGCCGATCCAGGTAATGGAAAAATAAAAAGGTGATGTATATGACAGCTACGAAAGACACAAAAACTCTAACGAGTAGTCGTATATTTTTGAATATTGACTGACATATTGATAAATAATATAGTCATGTAATATAGTCCTTATTTTGTTAGGACAACTATTTATTAATAATAACCAAATTCTAATTTTCAATCGCTGATCCAAAAAAGAAAAATAGCATACACCAATTGATAACATTAATACATTCAATCCAATACCAAAACCGCTAAATTACCTCAATTCCGCATCAAATGATTGTAAAATATCTATAATTCCGCTCCATTACTGCAGACGAAATCAGAGCGCTAATGATTCGAACCTGGATTATCGAGGCGAGAGACGAGACGGCGGAATCACCTCGTGAATCCAGACGGAGTATGCATTATACGGTCTGTAATATCGGAGGATATTCGACGACGCTGTCGCTACCTAACTTGAAATTTACGTCGAGAATCCTTTGAAAATTCTAAAAGAAACTAAATGATTTTTGGCATAAATGCAGGCGAGCTTTTGTCTTTTTTACGAGACTGCGATGGATCAATCTATTTGACTGCTGATAAATTGTTTAACGTGAAGAAAATCGGTAGAGTTGCTAAACACTGTTTCACTTACGGTGTTTTCCGTCACATCAAAAGCATATTTTCATGAAGTTAACCGTGGCATAATAAATATTATTTATATACACCATAATCAAATACTAATACTACATACATGTGCAATTTATACGATTTTCTAATAAATAAATTTGCTCATAATTCATATACATCCCACTAGAAGTCCATACATTACAATAAAAAAAGACTATCGTTACTTAGATTCAGAAGGATTTACTAGGATTATTCGCCTTCTATTTTATAATTCAACCATAATAACACCGAAGTGCGAAGCTCACACAAACCGCTTGATTCAAATTTAACGACGAAAAAACTCGCCAACTCTATCTTCTGTCCGTTTAAAGTGCGAAACCTAAACTAGTTTTCCGAGCTTTTAAAATGTGAAAATATTTTGTGCACACTGGCTTTGAGAATTTTCGTTCTCGCCTCTATCTGACGCCATTCGACGTCGATATTGGATTTTTCTATTCATTATATCAGTCCGGAGTCAGGAATTTGTGCCGCCCCCTATCACATCATGGGACGGAACATACAAGGCGAAATGTGGGTGTCCTGGTGGTACCTCTACCTACCCCTTCGGGGATAAAGGCGTGAGTTTATGTATGTATGTATGTATATTTGAAATGTTTATTACAACTGGGTAAATTGAGTTTACATGTTGGATATTGTATGTCTAGATTCAATCGTCTCTTCATTTGACAATGTTTTGAGAATGTATTAATTAATACATATATACTTCATACAGGGGTCAATGTTTAAATTTGGGCGTGCTTGAGATAATAGAGACGTATATTAATTAAACAAAATTATATTTCAGATACAGTGCCAATACACTGAAATCATCAATATGATTTAATATAATGTATCGTATCATAAATCGTATCAGCTTTTGTACTGATTTACAATACGCGCTACTGAATTGCCTTCAGGAACAATAAACGAATTTCAATTTCGACTTAGGTTCTCCGACATTTGTCGTTTCAATACTACGACCAATTATTATTATCTTCCAGGGACAATTTTCATAAGGCACATCATAATTAATTCCGTTTTAAAATTACTACAGAATATCAAAATAGACATCAGACCTAATAAAAATGGTGGCAAGGCAGACAGTTTAAATAACAGTACCAAATTTAAAAAAGAAAAAAAAGTCGCTTTTTTACCACCCTGTAAACGAAAACCACATCCCTAATTAAAGTGCAACGCAAGCCTTAAAAAAATTCTAACCTAAAAACCATTCTATAGTACAGAACGTGTAGTGAATTTCAACGCTGCATTCGAATCCGGCCACAACGCAAACACAACAGCACGCAAACTAACAGCTGTTAAATAATTAAATCATTTCGCAACACTTGCTTGGTGCGAAAGTTTACGCTCCACTCGAACACGTGTGATGTACACTCGATGTATGTTAACCACAATTTGAGCTCTTCACGGATTTGTCCCACTTTAGAGTTTGTGAAGGATTTGCGATTTGAGGAGAATCGCTTTACGAGTTTTATTTCGACGTGTGGTTGTCCTTCTGTAAATAGTTGGATTTTGGTGTGACCCGCGTTAAATTTAGTCTATTTATAATCTTGTATAGAAGTCGGGCTCATTTTAGATTCTACACAATTAACGATACCTAAGGGATAATTTAATTTTTTTTTGACCTGAAGTCACTCCTACGAAGTTTAACAAACTGTCCTCTAAAATACTCTTAGTTACGGTCACCACAGTCTAGTCCACACAAACCAGTGACGCATCAGTAATAGATGCCATGGTTTGGCTGCACCAGCGGCGGTGTTTGTGCACTAGGTACAACACCCCCCTCCGTCCACCCCGCATCGCACCTCCCACCTTACTGGGGGAGGGTGTAGGTGACTTAAATTGTTTTGGAATGCTGTGACATGCGAACGCCTGTTTGTCGGTGGGTTATGGCTGTCGGCACCGCACGCCCATAATACAGGGTATATTGTTTGTAACCATTAAAACTACCACTTGGCTTCGTTTTCGGTCGCAGTCTTGATATACCCGGTATAATACCGTAATATCTCCCAAAATAAACGTTATATCCATCAAACTCTTTTAATACTAAACTCTTATAATACTCTTTCTGTCTCTCTCTGTCTCTTACGGACAAATTGGAACCGTTAGGACTGCGGAGAGACTTCGGGTCTCTCTGTGTGTTCTATCGTCTGTTCCATGGGGAGTGCTCCGAGGAATTGTTTGAGATGGTACCAACATCGCCCTTCTACCATCGCACCACCCGTCACCGCAGCAGAGTTCATCCCTACCACCTGGAAGCGTACCGCTCCCGAACGGTACGTTTCCAGCGTTCTTTCTTACCACGTACGTGCAAGCTCTGGAATGAACTCCCTGCATCGGTGTTTCCTGAGCGCTATGACCTGTCCTTCTTCAAACGAGGCTTAAAGAGAGTACTATCCTTAAGGTAGGCAGCGACTTTGTTGTGCTGGACCCCTGGCATTGCGAAGGTCTATGGGCAGCGGTAGCCGCTTACCATCAGGCGGGCCGCTAGCTCGTCTGCCTATACGGCAATAAAAAAAAAAAAAAAAATACTAACCTAAAAGTTACGACATTTGTTAATATGATAACCACGTAGACAACTTTAACAATAGGTTGGACAGAACACGCAATGCGAAACTTGGGTGTCCTGGTAGCACCTCTGCCTACCCCGTCTGCGAAAAAGGCGTGAGTTTATGTATGTACTATGTCACATAGTACATGTGCCACAGCTAAGTTGAAGCCACACACACACATGCTCCAGTATTTGAGGTTTGAATTAGTGCTCCACTTCTACATTTTGAATTGCGGTCTACCTTCCTTGAAGCGATGTACATTGCAGTTTGTGCAGCCAGTTCAATTTGTCTATTCCTGCCATATAGCATTGTGGAAGCACTGTTGTGTGCCAGTTTTAAGGATATTGTAGGTGGTTATTACCGGGCATTAAGGGACTTTAAACCTTAAGGCTTCAAACGAAGCGCATACTTAGCTTTGCTTTATAGCATCGCGCTTTGACGACGCGTATTTTTTATACACAAAAATTCATAATCGTGCTGCAACGTTTTACTTGCCGCAGTGCGGTAGGAATTCTTTGTATTATTGATGAACGGTCTTAGGTATAAACAGTTTTAAAACCTATAGACATATATTTTTGACAGCCTCCGTGGCGCAGTTGGTTAGACCCCGGCTGTGAAACGAGAGGCCGCGGTTCGATCCCTGCACCGAAACAAATGTGTGGAACCACAAGTATTTGTTTCGGGTCTGGGTGTTTGTGAGACCGAAAAGTCTCAAGTAGTTTCAGATACCCACAACATGTGTTGTCCCTTTCGAACGACTTCGGAATGCAGTTTGAACGAAGAAGACAAATCATTCGATAGCTAAAATAGAAATTTGGAATAATTTAAAACAAGGGTTTTATTTATTACGTACTTATGAGACTCCTTAGAGATAAGATAAATACATTAGGGGTGTATATGTGTTTGTTGTTACAGAGCCAGCTGTGGGACGAGTTCGAGTTAGAGGACGCCACCTTCGCGGAGTGCAGCATCAACAACGCCAATCACAGCTTCCAGGTATTTTACATTAAATCATTTCTGATCGAACATAATATAAAGAAGGTGTAACTACATCATACATGGATGCATTGGCTATATAAAAATATATCATGGCTACAATCAATGTAAAGTTATTAATATTTTCCTGATTTTTTATTAATGGTAAGTATCCTATAAGGTTTTTAGTATACTAAACTAGACCGTATCAGCCCCATATACGTCCCACTGAAATCGAGCGTACAATTGAGAGAGGTTAGGCCATATAGGCCACCACGCGGTTAGGCCATATAGTGTAAGCCTCTTAATATATAGACAGATGTAAAACAAAGGGATCCTATAAGGGTTTTGCTTTGCCTTTTTCGTTACGGAACACTAAAAAGCGTAAAAAAACAGATTATTTGTTCTCCCATTAGTTACCGATTGTTACTTCCTCTCTGTTAGAACTTAACACGAATTTTATAGGTTGTTACTTATATGATCATGTCAGTGGCGACTTATATTAATTAAACCTCGATGCCTTCAACAAAATATCCACAATCCTCTAAATAAAATACATGAATAAAAACAAACCTAATTAAATCTCGGACATCAGCCATTTAAAAACCTTCACCTACAATGATATCATTTCTGTTTGCACACAATTACCACACAAAGGGATCCTTTGCTAAGTGAATCCGTATGTTGGTTCGTAATTATACACAGGGCCTCGAGCAACCTGTTTTAGGTTCACAAATGTATAACTTTACTATGAAAATCTCAAAGTTATTTATCGTTTGAAGATATTTTGTTTAATATTTATTAAGACTGCCTCGGTGGCGTAGTTGTACTACGGTACGACTACAAAGCTGAGGTCTCGGGTTCGAATCCCGGGTCGGGCAAAGTGATATTGGATTTTTCTATTCATTATCAGCCCGGAGTTAGGAATTTGTGCCCGAAATGGCGATAGGCCCGCCCCCTATCACATCATGGAACGGAACATACAAGGCGAAATGTGGGTGTCCTGGTTGCACCTCTGCCTACCCCTTCTGGGATAAAGGCATGAGTTTATGAATGTATCTTTCTTCAAAAGGGACGTGATTTGTTTATTTCTTTTTTATAGCGGTCTGTTTAATTTTGTTGGTAAAGAAGCGGCTGTTAAATGTCGAAACGATAACGTACGTGGTACACGGTGATGAAAAACCCAGCATAGTGACCACGCACTAGGAGGTTACTGTAAGATTCGAAGCGAAGTTCAAATGTTCGGACGTCGTTTGTACGTCTTAACCATAGACTAAGTTCGGAGTAAATGATAAGTGTCATAGAGAATAATATTGATTTTAAAAGTTAAAAACTTATAACGTTAACGTTCGGACATTCGAACTTTGTTTCGGATCATACAGTCACCCCCCAGTGTCGCGTTTCAGATTTAGCTTGCGCATTCCATTCCCACCAGATTGACATAATTATGTTTAAGAGATGGTTAACTCCCACAATTTAATACTCTATGTACACAACACTAGCACTAGCCAACAGGTGAATATTTTTTTTTATTTTTTTTGGCTTTCTCATGGATAAATCATACATGCATACATAAACTCACGCCTTTTTCCTACAAGGGGTAGGCAGAGGTGCTACTAGGACACCCACATTTCGTCCCATGATGTGATAGGGGGCGGGCCTATCGCCATATCGGGCACAAATTCCTGACTCCGGGCTGATAATTAATAGAAAAATCCAATATCACTTTGCCCGACCCGGGATTCGAACCCGAGACCTCAGCTTTGTAGTCATACTCTAGTACAACTACGCCACCGAGGCAGTCGATGAATAAACCAATACTGCATTAAGTTACAACCCACCCGCAACAACAAGGGCATTACACGAAGCCCGACGCTGCACAAAAGGGTTCTCAATAAAGACCCTTTCACAGTTTATAAGGGAACTAATAAAAAGGCATGTTGATTCGCAAGGGCCTACCGCGCCGTGCCAATGACGTCACTAGGGTTGCAACGCCAATGAATTTAAGAGTGATCAATTTTAATGCACATTTCATAGTGTTTGTAGTGTACTAGCGGAAGAGTTGATAATAAAATGTGAACCCGCCGGATTGTTCCCCACAACGAAACATTTATCCATACGTAAGTGTTTATTTTTTAACTTCCCGGCGTTTCGATTGTTTTCTAGCTTTCGTGATCACGAGGCCGACAATGCGCGATAAAATCCGTAAACATTAATTTTATTTCAATTTATTCTTACGATTAACAATATGAATACAAAATCTAAGGAGTTTCTGATATGAGCGTCGTCAGTGACAAACGATAATAATATAGTATTAGAGCGGCTGTGACAGTGCATATTGCTACTTGGTGTTTGAAGGTATTTATTTCATGAAAATATATATTAATCCATAGTGTGTTTTCATACAAATACGCTGTGAAAAGTCTTCTTCTTCTACGATCTTAGTGAACATAATAAATGCCCACCTTTGATCCTCGGGTAACATAAACAAATTACTCCTTATACAGCGTGATATTGACATATTTGACATAATTTTGTCCACATGTTCGTGACCACCCCAGGAAACATTGTACCAAGTTACATAAAAATCCACCGGGTAGTTTTGTCAAAAATCACGATTTTGTATTTCGCAATTTTCGATCACTCTGTACATGCACGAGTAGTTTTGCCGCTCAGCTGACAAAGAACTTTGACCCCGCAAACATAAAACTTGGCGAAATACAGATCACTCAATATGTTCTACACTAAAATAATAATTAATTATTAATGTAGTCTAGAACATAATGAGTGATCGTTATTTTATAAGTAAGTACTTATGATTAACTGGGGTTTAACAGTTCACCTTTTAGTAAGGATTTAATCAAATACAAACACTAATTACTAGGTACTCTCAAATTACAATACTATCAAAATGGCATTACATTAAAATGTTTCTTGAATATCGGACATACATACAAAGCATTTTAATTGCACAATACAAATACTTAAATTGTAATCATAATCATCAAAAAAACTATTCTTCGGCACGTGACAATCGGTCCAAATAAAAATACGTGAATGAAACTATGCATCAAGAATAAAATTTATTTCAGCTTTATTTTTAAACAATATGCATTCAATTTCAAGTAATGTTTGAATCCAACACGCAATATTTCAATTTAACATTTTCCAAACAATTTTACGTAAACGTATCATAACGCGCCATGTTCCTTCTGTACTTTGAATTTACTATAATCACTTGTTGCCAGATCATACATCTTTTTATATCATAATATGCTGTCCCTTTTTCGCCCTTGGAGTAAGTATAATTATAAGAAAGTGACAGCAAACGAAACATTTTTGAAGTAGTGTTGTGAAATTATTCGAGGACACTTAATCGACATTTTTTATCTCAATATTATTTAATTTGAGTTGATCTAGTCAATAGTATTTCAGTAGTAACTTAATAGTAATACAGAAATATCATGGTAATTCGTTTTTATTGCTTACGGTTGGTTTTAATAATTTGGAACATCTTCAATAATTAAAACCCAACCGGTCATCAAGGGGTTTTTAGCATACTGATATGTTGGCGTAGGCATTGCTAGGGACCCAGCTCGGCCACAATATCCGGAATGATATACCTCTCTCGGCTTCCCCGGGGTATCAAAAGGGGAGCTTAAAGCTTTTCATCTTGAACAAAAATAAAATTTACAAAGATATCTGACTACATTTCCTGAAAATGACAATAACTTGACAATATTTAATGTTTCCAAAGTAAACCACTTTGAGAAATCGTAATTTTATACAAAATACACGTATGCATTCGCTGCTGTAGATTGTTTAATTAATGAACTACTTACGGGTAAAATTGCTTAGAAAAGTAAAGTTGACACATTTGACTAAACTACAAGTAATCGATATCGATTTCAAGATATTGTAATCACGGCTCTTATTTTAAACTACCAATCACATAAAGTATTTTTACGCCAATCAGAGTATCTCATTTTAAATACTATTGTCCAATCCAGTTACGTAATTACTGCATCAACCAATCCATCCAATCAATCCTTAGGGATCTTCAACTTTTTAGCAAATCCTAATGTATAGCGGCGCGCGGCGGCACGCTCAGTGTTCGGTTTATTGCGTTCAATTAATAATGTAAACAAAAACACGCGCGCGCGCAGTAATCGCCATTTTGTTAGTATTTTAAATTCTGTTGTTATTTGTATTTTGTGTTAAGTAAGTGAATAGTTAAGAGTGTTTAAGTGATAGAAACACATATTGCAATTAAGTACTTTATTATTAGGTGTTAGTTTTTGTGTTTTAACTGGTCTTTTTAATAATTAGGTGTTCGTATTAGTGTTTATAAGTACATTTTAGTTTTTGTAGATTTAAGTTGTTCAGTATTATTGTATTGCGCGTATTCTTAATACAATAACGAATACTTATAGTACTGTGGAATACACAGATATGGTGTTGTTGTATGGTGAGTGTAATCAAAACGGCGTCATAGCCCTCAGAACATATTGTGAGAGATTTGGTGCATAAAACACAACAATTTGAATTAGTTCATTTTATGTATTTATGTGTTGTGTGAACTGTGATTACTATGAAAAATATGTGACTTGGGAAGATTATTCCCGCGATCGCAGCGCCGCCCGTGCTAGCGGGTCGGCTGTTTTCATAAACGCGGGAATATTGCGATGTTGCCGCTCCGCTCCGTGCGGACGCTGTATACCAGGTAAATGTAAATATAGGCTGTTTAAATTTAATGTCATTATTTTGACTTATAATTTGTTAGAAAAATCAACTTTTTAGTTTTTCCGTCTACGACAATGCCTATGCGTGCAAATAATATCCCTTACTATGCGATGCTCATGGTTTAATTTAATGTAGGGGGTGTCAATATCACGCTGTATAAAGTCTATATCAGGCGAGTAAGACAAACACTAAACGAGCACGAGAAACCCATCTAGATTAATTAAAGCAATAAATATCGGCTACTTACCGAGACTCTATCCGATATGTCACATAAAATAATTAATCGATTATCGTTAATCGCCACCATCGATTACACAGCCCTAGCGTGTCCCGAGGGCTATTGGCTCGCGGGTCATGCTTCACGCTCAAGGGGCACGTTCGAGGGAAAGAAAGCGTGAAAATAGCACGTCAAACGTCCCGAACACGTAAATGTTTAAGGGTCTGTACGAGGTCTATTGAATACGGGATCTTTTGTCAATGGTGAATGTGCTGATGGAATATCGATACATAGAGACTTCGAAATGTAGTTATCGTATAGGCTGGTGTAAGACGCTATGCTTATCTTCATTTGCTACGTGGTAAAGCCCAGCTCTAGATATTTAAAGATACGATACGTTTGCTGGTGGTAGATCTCTCTTATGTGAGAGGTTGCCTGGGTAGGTACCACCGCAATGTCTATTTCTCCTATGTGTTCCGGTTTGAAGGATATTGTAGTCAGAGTAACTACTGGACATATTGAGACCTAACAACTTATGTCTCAGGATGGCAAGTGCAGTGGAATGCCAAGCATTGCTTTGTCATTCATGGTGTTGTTTGGTTTTGCTACTGTGTGAGCGGTCGTGTCGCTTACCATCAGGCGAGGTGCATGCTCGTCTCGCAATAAATAAAACGTGTCGGCTCGACTTGAAGTCTTACCATTCTCTCACAGCAAACAAACGTTTAATAATAACTTTACTACTGCGTTTCGTTGGTTGAGTAAGCTACATATACAAAAGCTGGCGGTAAGATATTCCCATCTGCCCGGAAGTCCACGAACGTAATAACGGCATGATAGGTCCACCACTATGTCGAAAACCCCGTGATATTTCAGCTTGCTATGCTATTTCGTTGACGGACTTCCATTAAAATATCTAATGTAATTCTTGAAGTCTCGCGTTAGTTGATACTGAATTTGGAATGCACTTAACTATAGTTAAAGTGTATTCACTTTGCCAATAAAAAAGTTATCAAATGCCTTCAGAAGTTCTCAGAACCTCTACAAATTAATGAGGAATTTTAATTGCACGTTTTCTTTAATGATCGTCAAGTGAGATCTTGTCAAATTTAATGATACTTGTAATGGCTTTAATGTTAATAAAAATGTACGGATAATTTTATGATTGAAATAATTATTTTGTATTTTCCATAATGAAATGGTGGCTACGAACGTGGGTAATATTTCTTGTTGCTTTGAAGTGATAGTCAAATTGCACCCAGTTTAAAGATTAATATATGAGTGGACCCCGACATGGACAGAGGATTTAGTAAAGCTTGTAAAAAGTCACTGGATGCAGGCCATTTCTATCAGTGATATGTTTGTCGGCAACATCTGTTCGGAAACGAACTGGCAGTGGCTGAAAATAAATTATCCCACTAGAACGATGTCGTATCCTGGCTTATAAAAAATCATTTAAGTAACAGTTTTTTGCCAGGTTTCTAGTTGTTTTTTTTTTGTATTGTATCAGCCCATATACCTCCCACTGCACGGGCCTACTCTACAATCGAGAGAATCGATTGAGAGTGGTTAGGCCATATGGTCCATCACGTTGGCCTAGTGCGGGTTTGCGAACTTACATACCGTGGAAATTCTTTAAAATGGCTATGGTATGCAACATAACCCAAGTTCGTAGGCGGTATTTAGTTGAATATGTTTCTGAAATAAACGCAAATATTACCGCTAACACTTTATAAAACAAAAACAATGGACATACCAATCGACCTAAGAATTGTGCCAATAACTATAGAGCCGCGATCTCTATACACTATAAAACTAAGTATATTAGATAATATATTATGTATGATCATGCGCGAAAGTGTGCACAATATCTTTTCTCTTTTAAATCCATAGTAAAAAAGTCGTTCCATCAGCTGAAAGGAGTGATGTACAACTGCCCATAAAAGTTTATATAAAAACTCGGTAAGCGCGAGATACTTTGACAGAGTGGGGGTTCCGTAACAATAAGAATAATAGGGTATAGTTTAAATGATAATGTAAGGATTTTTATTTGGTTTCGGCTTATGTACATCTGTTTTCGAACAGGTCGGCTAAATCATCTTAACAAGAGATGGTTATTTTAGAATATCGACTTTATTTCTTTTCCCCAGCAATTACAATCAAATGATTAACAGCAACTTTGTCCTATCAGTATTACAAAAATCTTAATATGTGTATCCATGTTCGACGGTAATTACCATTATTCGAATCTTTCTCGTTTTACAGTACTGTACAAACCCATAATCGCCCAAAGCTGAGCAAGAACTCCTTTACAACCGAGAATGAGGCTTAAAGAGCTTCGTTTATCAGTAACACGCAGTAAAAAACCCATTAGTAACAGCGCGTCGCCTGCCATCTACTACCGGAACTCTAAAAATGGCTTTTCGTAGTACAATAGGTTGTGGCATCATTTATCAACGTAACACTTTACTGGGTCGCGACCCGGCCGGGTTGGAGCGGGAGCTCGGGGATAGTTGTTTTAGTAGCTAATCAATCATTTTTATGGTTTTAATTAAATTGCGCTTCTAAGCGTATTTCTTAAGATACTATAGATGTTTTTATTTGTAGTACAGTTTGATTATATGTGTAGTTCGTGCTTAGTAAGGTGATAAGTGCGATTATCGGTTGTCCTATACTTTTTGCTTCCCTCCGTCTGGTTTCCTCCTATTTTCTCTCTCCTTTTGATTGGCAAGGGACCTACAATTCCAATATTGTAGATGATCTATAGCGACAAAACCCCCTAGACGAATGACAATATGCCTATAATTCTGGGGTCTCTTTCCATATAAACCAATTTAACTGATTAAGTAAAAATATTTTTATTTTATTTATCTTCCTGAACCTCCAATTTACCTCAACCCATCCGCAAGGATCTCCAAACTCGCCTTACATCCTTGATACGTCCCGCGAACATGCAGTACAAGCGACTTGTAACGAGCGTCGTGTTGCGGCTCTGTTAATAAATTAGGACCCCCTTCCCCCCCGCACTCGCCCTGTACCCTCCAGCGGTACGCCGAGGAATATGCTCCACATTCTGAATAACGTTTCTATACTCGTAATCAGTGACTTGTCAGAAAAAAGAAAATGTACCATTGCTTAACAATTTGGGTGATGTTGGAATTAGATTTCATTTGGACGATTTTTTTTTATTTCATGTCGTCTTTTTGAAAGTAGAAATTACGGTAGTCTTCCGTCGCGCTATCCTCTGTTCTCAAAGGAACAAGTCCATTACACTTTAGAATTTGCAATGAGTTATGGGTTGTATTGGAATTTTCTTACCATTGACTCTGCCGACCATGTATGTCATCGTCCATGTTTAAAAGTCGACAATTCACGAACTATACCAGAAAGTCTAATGCCTTTCTCCTGTCTACACAGCCACAGGAAATTCACTGCTGAGGTTAGGTATGGTAAAATCCTCTGAATACAACAGATTGCCATAAAAAAATCCTTACGAACCATTGAGTCATAGGGCTCTCGTAAGGATTTTAAGGATTTTTCACTGTTCAACTATATTAATAACGGTTATCCTATAGGAAAATATAATATGATCGATCCCGTCTGCGACCAAAGACAGGTACGTCTAGAACGTGAAGTTATTTGGCAAAACGAACGCTTATTAAAATCGATACAAGCGCGTGCCATAAATTGTTTGTGGAACATTCCGGGCAGGTAGTGAGGGAAGCGCAATTTATTCACCACTGGCTGTTGTCTGACGTTTCTCGCGTGCCAATGCAGGATCTATATTCTGTATAATTACCAATATCAATTAGGCAAGCCAAGTCACTACCAATTTTTAAGAGACTTGTTAAGACTCACTATTTGTCGCTACAATAACTTTTTATCCTGTCATATTTTTTATCCTCCTTATTTATATCATCATTTAAGTTTACTTGATATATACTAATATGTAAGTATATGTTTATGTATATATATGTATATTTGTGTGTATGTATGTATTTATAATGTAGGTATATATTATGTATGTATATGTTTATTATGTATAGCTTGTACATCCATGTTCCATTTTTTTTTCAGTTGTACTACCCCATAATTCTATATAGTAATGATTTAATCCATCCAAAGGTTGCCTGGAAGAGATCGCAGTTAGCGATAAGGCCGCCAATTGTAACCATAACATTAGCTTTAAATGATTTACTGTTACTGTGTTATTCTCTTTTATTGTGGTGTACAATAAAGTGTGTAAATAAATAAATAAATAAATATAATGTTTTATGAGGACAATTTGGCTGGATGGGGACGGTATGGCTGGAATTCCAGTGAAGGAAAGACAAGCGGAGCTATGTGGTGGAGATTAACGTACATGTCAGACATTGAACTGACGTCAAGCACGTGCAGCGGCAGCCAGTCCTCCAAAGAGTAATGACGTAGCGAGGAAAGAATTTGCTGGTGACAGAATATTCATATCCTTCAAAATATCGACT
Source organism: Deilephila elpenor (assembly GCA_949752805.1). NCBI lineage: Eukaryota > Metazoa > Arthropoda > Insecta > Lepidoptera > Sphingidae > Deilephila > Deilephila elpenor. The sequence continues at coordinate 13,974,851 of OX457097.1, read as the reverse complement.
ACCAAACACCGCACACGTTGTCGAGAAACCCAACATAGTTACCCGAGTATATGTGTATTTCTCGTCTCGGGTATAAAGTATACCCGGCTTAGAAAACTGACATTGGTTTTGAGAACTATTTTTGGATTGCCCCGCAACATCAAGTGCATTTTCGACCCTCAGTTGTGATAGTAATTAGTATATACATTTTTATACGCTGGAGAGATGCGCAAGTATCAATCAATGACACCTGAAACACGAGTGTGTCATCTCAAAATACAGTTACAGCATTGCCAGCGCAACAGACATACATTCGACATATATATAGACGCGAGTATTCTATGTGGACTCGTTTCGGTCGCGGCCCGCGTTCATAAATTCCCATTTTATGCCGACGTCGCCCGTGTTGTACAATAGGGATGTGGTGTTAGGGGTGCCTCGTGAAATTACCTGGGAATCTTTTATCTAGGTATTTTTAAGAAAAGGTAAAAAAATCCTTAAAAAGCTGATTGGAAATATATATTCGTGTTTTATTAACTTACGATTACTTTGGTTTCTCTATGTGTAGCGAAGTAAAAACGCTCAGTAAAATTGCAAAAGGCAATCTCGATTGGCGCCATTGTTTTATCTATTTTTGTCATGAAAATGAAAGACATTATAGTCAGTCGTTATTGAGCATTAGGAGTCAAGACACCTAACATCTCTGGGTGACGAGCGCAGTAGTACCATGCAGTGCCTAATAATAAGTTCTGAATAGTGTTGAGTTTACCTTCAGGCGAGCACCGTGCTCTCTCGTCATTCTCGTTTGTAGATATGGCCTTCAAAACATTACCTCTAACAGATGCCGGATAGACACTAATAATGTCAATATTTGGTTTGGCCAGCGCATAACAAAGAATTCGTGCCAACCCTACTTCCATACCCTGGATTCGATGAAGCAAACGACATTTTGGCAGCACGCAACCTTGACTTGGTTCCGTATGATGGATTGTCGTGAATATGGCCGGATTTCTTAACTTATATTAAAAGAAAATATTACAGTTTACAAAATTATGTAAGTTACATATTATAATCCTTGCCTGGATCTCTGAAGAGGTAGCAAAGGTGCTACGTCAGTAAGGAAGATTGTCGGAAACTTATATTTTTAAGACTAGCAACGCATACACAAATCAAGTATCATAATAGTTTATTACCAATTATTCCTGACCATCAGCATATTGTGTTTACCGACCATAATATTATACAGGGTATATCAAGACTGCGACCGAAAACGAAGCCAGGTGGTAGTATTAGTGACTTCAGACACAATGCAAGTAAAACTTTCGCAAAAAAATCTACAACATTTTTTTTGTAATTTTTTACTTATCGTCGTATTTGGGTGATAAACACATAATGTTCCTAAAATAATGATGTACACCTCTTTATTTTTAAACACGCAATGGTACGTAAGTGTTTAAATTAGTATTTTCGAAAAAACTAGATATTTACCACCCAAAAACGATGATTTTTAAAAATTTCTATAAATATATCTGTCAGTGTTTTGGTGAAATTTTTATTTGCATTGTGTCTGTAACCACTAAAATAACCACCTGGCTTCGTTTTTGGTCACAGTCTTGATATACCCGGTATGTAAAAAAAGTTAGGAAAATTAATGAAAAATGAAACGCCTCCACCTAGTACAAGGTGAAAAAGACTGTTTAAGATTTTAAAGACTACTCAAAACTTTTCTCACTGCAAATGAGGCTTGCAAAGTGGCTCGGCTCTTTTTTTTCATAGTTACAAACAATTTCTTGTCGCAAATCGTGTTAAGGGGTTACTAAAAAGTCTAGTTGAGGCTCGCAGATGTGAAACTGAAGGGTCACGATACACGCTCGACACGACGTCGACTGTTTTGTCGTGCTGATGTCCTAGTTTTATTTTTACATACAAGAGTTGACAGCATGTGTGGTGCAGTTGGTGAGACGCCGGCTGTGAAACGAGAGACAGCGGTTTCGATACCCGCTCCGAGACATACTCGTGTACGACCCGCAAATATTTGTTTCATGTCTGAGTGTTCGTGAAACCGGAGTCTCAGTTTCTGATAACCACGTTTCAAGACTTTCGGTGTGTGTACTTACGGTCTTATTCATAGACAGATTTAAATAAATAAATATACCCAACGGTCACATACATAGTCCTGACCCCACACTAAGATCGAGTTTGTGTCGTGGGTATCAGGAGCTACGAAAGACTTTTCGGTCTCACAAACACCAGACCCGAACAAATACCTGTGGTTGGCACAAATATTTGTTTCAAACCCGCGGCATCTCGTTTCACAGCCGGCATCTCACCAACTCCGCCACGGAGGCTGTCACCAAAATAGGTTTTAAATTGGCATTTAAAACCTATTTTAATTATCGAATGTTTTGTCCCTTTCGAACGACTATTGAATTCAGTTTGAGCGAAGAAGACAAAACATTCGATAGCTAAAATGAATAAGGCCGTCATTGATTAGTAGTATTTGTTTTACCGATGTGTATATCTGAACCGACCATTGGCTGAATATTCTGTATATTGTAATTCTGCGGCTTGTAATTTTTTTTATATTATTTATTTTATTTTATTTAACACTTAGTACAATTAAATAGTACAGGCGGACTTGATCCCTATGGGCATTTTCTCGCTTAAGTTTGTGCAGAGAGACGGAAGCAGGTGCTTAATAATAAGGTAATAAATAAATAAAAACACACACACAAAATAAAAAAGGATAACGTTATATAAATAATTATGAGCTTATATATTATTATTTTATCTGAATCTCACAAAGTAGAAAATCCGCACAGTAGGTATAAGGTTTTTTGTCAGCGTTGACAGATAATGCTTTTTTCCATTATCCAGTCTTCCGCCGAGAGCTAACATTTCTTGTATATTGAATGTAATTCGGTATAGGAAATATCAGTCAAGGACTGTCAATATACGTAGAGTGGATGCCTCTACGACGCTCTTTGTTTCAAACATTTGTTCTATTTTCATTCAACTTTCATCTTTTACTTTTATTCTCAATGGATCGTTGCTTACTGAATTTCATGTCTCGAATAAATTACAGTTAATTTTACGAATTGGTACAAAAAAGTTCTTATAACTCAAATCAACTTATACCACAGCACTAACAATTAACATACATCTACATCACAAAAGCAGTGTTGTGTAGATTGACAATTGTTATACAACTAAAAGTCGGCGTCGTGTCGTCTCCCTAGCCTGTGCCGTCAGCGGTCAGGTGCAGCGAGACGGAGCGGCTCGTTAGCGCGTCTTCGCCGATTTTTTGTCGAGCGGCCCTTACCTCCTTTGTGCGGGATGCGGCAGCTGTAGCTTTCACCCCTTTGTGAGTGTTAAATGACGGGGTAATTGATGTTACGAAATAGGTTGTATTTTTGTGTTCGTGTATACGTGTTGGGTTGAAAATGGGTTACTTTGAAGTGATATATATAAGTAATTAGGGTTCATGATAGCAATGTTTTTGTGAAAGATAGGTATGTATCTTAGGTTGAAAATGTAGGTACTTTGTTTATAGTAATTAGTGCTGGAAGAAAAGTAATTTTATACATGTACACTGTAAAACGACTTTGATGAACCAACTTCAGTACTTTGTCACTTAAACAAACCAATTCGTGGTGTAGAATTTAAAGTACATAATCGCAAATCTCGCACCAAATGTGGAGAATACATATTCTGTAAAATATATTCTAGAAAAGAAGGTGGTAGGTCTGTCATATGTGAGAGGCCACCTGGGTAGGTACCACCGCAATGTTTATTTCTCCCGCCAAACAGCAAAGTAAATCCACGGTTGTGTTCCGGTTTGAAGGACATTGTAGCCAGAGTAACTACTGGACATAATGAAACTGAATGAACTTTATGAACTGCTCTGAATTCAACTGCGCTGCGATTCCTTTATATTCAATGTATTGTAAACTTGTTTTGAAAAGACCAACGCTAGAGTTTCTTGCCCGTACTTCTCTGGCGAAAACAGCCTTGTGAACCGGGTGGAAATGGAAAAAAGTGATCTAAATAATGTATGACTTAATGGGTTCAATAAAATATTTTCATTTCATTTCATATAAACATAAGATGTTAAGTATCATTATGTCCAGTAGTTACTGAAACCAAAATTGCGAACGCAATGGAATTTGGCATTCTAAACATCCTATGTCTCAGGATGGCAAGCGCAGTGGAAAGCCGAGCATTTCTTTCATTCATGGTATTGTTCGGTTTTGCTACTGTCCATGAGTGGTCGTATCGCTTACCATCGGGTGAATAGCATGCTCGTCTCGCCATTAATGGCTTATTTATGTGGGAATAGTTCTTTGTGGGTCAAAATCAAACAATGATCTTTTGAATATTCTTCTGTTTTATATTAATTGTTGTAATTCATCTTTCATCGTCTTCCAAACTGTTCTCTCTTATTCCGTCCTTTCATATTTCAACATCTTAATCATTCATCCTCTATCTCTTTTACTCTTTAGTACTTCCATTCGTTATCTCTTTCACATAAACTACGTTTAATATCAGTCATTCGTCTAACGTTTCATTCTATTCATCTTTCATCATAACGTTCAAATCATTTACGTATTAACCTATACGGCTTTTTATAAAATGATATTGTCCCTTATAACTAAACCTAAACAAACTAGAACGTCTAATTTACTAAAAATATCGCAATATTCTATTTAAATCCATCTCCCACACGTCTGAATGTTTCTATTAACCGAATATCAATACAAAACACGATACTTTAAAAACACATGACCCAGCTCGTTCTGTGTTCTGCAAGATGCACAGAGGTCGACCAGCGCAGAATAAACAGACACATGTACAGCCCCGGGCGACGCCGCTTTTGTAACGAAAACTTCTATAAATAAAGATGTTTTGAAAGATACTTTTACAGTAGTGTGATAATTTTATCTCACCAGCGTTGAATGGACATTGATGAAGGCGACAATTTGGATTAACTGGTGACAATTAGGACAATTTAGATGTGTTGGCAGGTTTTAAAAATCGGTGGCAAATTGAAAGGAAATAAAAGAAGGGCGAGATTGTTGGGTCTCCGAAAATCCTACTAACCGAATGCACGAAACACCTTTTAGTGATAAGTAAATACACTTGATAGAGTCTTGATAGAATTATCTTTGATAAATTTCTTCAATGTTAATGATTGATGACATAAGTACGCGATTGCCTTCAAACGGGTCAATTTACGCACTAAACAAAATTAATAAAAATTGGCAATAAGGGGCGATTTGCTAACGCTGCCAAAAGTACGTTTGGCCCGTATACTGACATCATACCCAGTAATTTCCCGCGGTTTTCTGTGAGATAATTGTACCAATACAAAAAGACGATTCAGTGGGACAGAAATGGGCTGATACAAATACTGATACAAGTTGTACCAAAACATTGGTCGTTGTGGCCGATTTATTCTATGGTCTGAACTCACTAGACTCTAGTGAAGAAGAGAATATTGCTTTTGTGACTAAAGCAAAGGTCACTTCTGTGAAAACACTCATATGTGTTGTTTGTAAATAATAATACGAAAGCCTGAAAAGCTGAAGTAAGTATGACAGAATTTCAAAAATAATATGCTAAGAGGTATGTGAAGTTAGACGGTAGACTAGTGCCCTTGTGTCTCAAGACAAGTCTGAGTGCACCTGCACTGGTGCTCAGTTTTAATAACGCTACTAAGTTGTCTAGCTTGTAGCTTAGGTCATTAGCATTTACTTTGATTAAATGTATCTTTGTAGTTTCTTTTTCTAATGCTTGTCTAGTGTTGTGGACATCTTTGTAAAGTATAAGCGACTGTAGATCCAATTTTATGATTGCAGAAATATTGCTAGCTAATTATCGGTTGTATAAGCCCATATACGTCCCACTGCTGGGCACGGGCTTACTCTACAACCGAGAGAATCGATTGAGAGTGGTTAAGCCATATAGTCCGCCACGCTGGCCTAGTGCGGGTTGGCGGACTTACATACCGTAGAAATTGTTTAAAATCGCTAATTAATTTTAATTATCGGTGATTAACATTATCTTTATTCATGGGAAGTTGATTTGTACCTCTCACCATAATGAAGTCAGAGAACTAATAATTTTATTTTAAATACACATACGCCTTCCAGTTTATTCACGGTAGGTAATTCCACCTTTGAATATACAAATAAGTATGTAGCCGGAGTATGTTACAAATCGCTCAAATGTGTAATATATTGTCCTGACTTGTCTAAAGTGGTAATTTACTCATATTCAAAATAAACTACACTATTATAGCCCCAAACGCAAGCAAACAGCTTTTCAATATTGAAATAAAACTAGTTTTTACGGATTTTATCGCGAATTGGTTTCATCGATTTGACGCGAGTCCGCCCCGTGACCACAAAAGCTGGGAAGCAAAAAAAACGTCGGGAAGTTAAAAAATGTAAAAATTTAACCAATGTGCGATAAAATCCGTAAAAAAATGTTTTATTTCAATGTGTAACATTCGCGTAAATCTAAAGAACCATTAAGCTTTTCAGTGTTCTGACAAATACTCAAAGTGGTAGATTCTTACTGTAACTCATTACAGCTACGGAGCCAATGGACCGGCTCTATTAGGGCAGAACCACTATATTACTGAACCTGATAGGTTCATCTTCTTTTCGTCACCTTCAATCAGTATTGCATCAAAATAAACTCGGCGAACTTTTCTAGACACGTACGAATATATACAAGAATTCATATTACATACCAGAGGCGGACACGGCTCCAAAAATTCTAACTATCATTGTATTGGGTTCTATTACGTTTATACAGTCCCTCCATATTAGTTTTTCTTATTTATTCCATGTGCAGACACCGATCAGTTACAAATTTATTATATGAATAGATTTATTTAATCTTAATAAACATTGCTCCGCCTAATTTCGTCAATATCCTTCTTTACCCTAAAAATAAGGCCACACAGCCCCACATAATCCATTATTGTTAATAAGTTAAAGAATTCTTACGCGCAATTTATACGAAGGCCGAGGCCCGCCATTAACATGTCATCAGAGGTCGGAGAATATGGCCCAGTCGTGTCTTATTAATGAAACGTAGAAAAATCTCATAAGGATTATTATCCCCTGTAATTGTTGGCTGTTATAACCCCATTAATGGTAAATTATGATCTGGAATTAAATATGATTGCACACTAATATCGGTCTTATGGACTCGACCCAAACTTGATTTATGTATTGTGTCGTGTGTTGTGGTTATAAGAACCTAGAGGCAACGAGATATTATTCAGTACAAAATTTTTAAAATTTTTTGATCACTCAAACACTAATCGCCTTGTAGGAAACGATACTGCGGTTAATTTGCGTCGCTTATACTGCAGATTTACTCAGAAATTTTATTTCAAACGGCCGATAAAAATAAATAAATAAATACAACCAACAGTCACATACATAGTCCTGACCCCACACTAAGATCGAGTTTTGTGTCGTGGGTATCAGAAGCTACGAGAGACTTTTCGGTCTCACAAACACCCAGACCCGAAACAAATACCTTTGGATCACACAAATATTTGTTTCGGTGCGGGGATCGAACCCGCGGCCTCTCGTTTCACAGGCGGCGTCAAACCAACTGCGCCACGGAGGCTGCAAAATATTCAAATACAATTGTTACATAAGGTTAAACTTTAAAAATTCATAGCCTTTTTGTGTGCAACATTGTTTGTGGGCCGTAAGAATGTGATAACAGTATATTATCACTATCCATTCCACCTGCAAAATGGTATTTACATTACTGGTCTTTTTTTATTGCGTAAAATGGTGAAACAAGCAGACTATTCGGCTGATGGTGAGCGATACAACCGCTCATGTTCCGTAGAAAACCAAACAACACAACTTGGCACTCCACTGCGCCCGCCATCCTGAGACATAAGATGTTAAATATCAATATGTCCCATAGTTACTTCGGCTACAATCTCCTTCAAATCGGAACACAACAGTGCATTTACACTGCTGTGGCGCGGGAGAAATAGACATTGCGGTTGTACCCAGGCGGCCTCTCACATATGAGAGACCAGTAAAGTGGTCTTTGAAAATCGAGGATTTACAGTATACATACATATAGGCTTATGACAGTAGTCTAACTAATGAAAGACATTGCCACTGCCCGTCAACTTATAAACTTAAACATAATTTCACAGTTGACACTTGAAATAAGTGCGTGGTGGCCTGTTGGTTAATGGACCAGATGCGGCTGCCTACATGTTCACGGTGGTCGCGGGTTCAAATCCCAGGGCACACCTCTGACTTTTCGGAGTTATGTGTGTATTGATAGTCAATCACCACGCACTTTAACGGTAAAGGAAAACATCGTGAGGAAACCTGCATACCGTAGCGATTTTAAAGAATTTCTACGGTATGTAAGTCCGCCAACCCGCACTAGGCCAGCGTGGTGGACTATATGGCCTAACCACTCTCAATCGATTCTCTTGATTGTAGAGTAGGCCCGTGCCCTGCAGTGGGACGTATATGGGCTGATATAGATAGACTTGAAATAAATAAATCAAAATAAAATAAATAAATATTTTTTGTTTTTAAATTAGGGTATGGCGCAAGTGTAATGCACAGGCGAGCCCCTAAAACAAGCGTTAATGTTAATTACACGTGATGGGAGAATACGGGCGTGAAATTAAAACCGATGAGCCGCACCTCTGCTTTTAGAGTATTGGGGGCGCGGAAATACATACATAGCACTACATATAAGACCATATACGTCCTCTGCAGAGCACGGACTTCTCTGATCGAGAGTTCGATTGAGAAAGGTTAGGCCATTGTTCATGACGCTGGTCTTTTACGGGCTGGCGGACAGAACATGTATTGTATTCTTCACGTTTGTGGGATGTAAAGACTACTAAACCACATTAGCCTGGCATGTTGTGGCATTGTGATGTATTTGTATGCCAATAGCGCCGACAGTGTAGGACGGTGGAAAACTGCAAGCCATTTAAATGTGGCGCATATAGGAATCAATCTGTGTGTATGCGGTCTCGTTCAGGCCCGCATCATCGTATCGATCGTAGAGAGATAAGCTTCTCTCGTTATTGTATGCTCTAATTGAATCACATTGCAATTATCGTCAACAGTGCCAGTACAAATGTAGTTTAAAATACTAAAAAACACGCTTTAGTAAAATACCGCATGGTGCTTAATTATTGTACTTGTTGTATGCACCCCATGCTTTTAAACTAAAGCTTTTTTTTTAGTTTCTTTTACTTTTATTTAATTTATGAAAAACGGATATTATAACTTTTTAAATACTGTATTGTCATCTGTCCTTGATAAGTTTGTAAATATTCAAACAAATCCGACGTTATGAAGTGCTCAAAAATCGTCTTCTAAGATTCCATTACATACATACATATGTATACAGGTGAATCCAATAAAAGCGTGTAAAAAGGAAATAAAAGTATGATTGTAACTATTAAAATTAGAAAAATATATACCTAAAGTGTTTTTCTACGCGTTTAGCAATAAACGTTCTAATAATTGCACGTTTTGAGTAATAATAGGGACGCAGACGCCCGCGTGTTTCTCACATCAAAGGAATACTCATTTTAATTCAGTTTTTTACGCGAAGCTATATACACTCCGTTTAAAATTCATGAATCTAATAAAACGCATTTCGCTAGACATCGAGCTCATCAAAGAGGCGATAGAATTCAATCTATTTCCGTGTACAGGGTGTTTGAATTGTTGTTTTTTTATTGCCTTCGCAGGCAGACGGGCATGCGGCATGAGTAATTTTGATATCATTTTCTGATTGTTTTTATAAAAGCTTCCAGAATATATTCAACGCTTTTCTAAAACGTGGTTTACAGTGGAAATGCGATAATTAATTAAATGTCCATTATCTGGCGTTAACTTATTCGACAAATTATTCAGTTTCAAAGTATTTTATTTATTTTACTATCTACCTCTACATATTATTTTACCAATCTTTTGATTTCTAATTATCGAATAAAGGACAACCTGTATATAAGCGGTGGCGTAGTTGTATTACGGTACGGCTACAAAGCTGAGGTCTTGGGTTCGAGTCCCGGGTCGGGCAAAGTGGTATTGGATTTTTCTATTAATTACCAGCCCGGAGTCATGAATTTGTGCCCGATATGGCGATAGGCTCGCCCCCTATCACATCATGGGACGGAACATACAAGGCGAAAAGTGGGTGTCCTGGTGGCGCCTCTGCCTACCCCTTCGGGGATAAAGGCGTGAGTTTATGTATGTATGTAGGTATATAAGCATGGACCCGCATACGTGGCCATTGTTTGCGAAGGCCACGTGTTCTGTATCAATGTACTGTAATTAATGTTATTTGACAATAGCTTTGATTGTTCATATCGATATGTTCTATATCTGGTATACACTCGATGCTCACATGTAGTCCTGACCCACAGTAATACACTTAGGGCCAATTGCACAAACTATCTTTACCGATACCTTTGATTTTGAAAACGTCAATCCCATACATTAGCCATGTCAAATACGTCACAAATGTATGGCGATGACATTGTCAAAGTCAAAGTTATGGGCAAAGTTAGTTGCAACTGAAAGAATCATTGGCCTGCCGTAACACAGTTTTTAGCACGGAGGACAAAGATTTTTAATTGTTGTATGCGTACCGCCATTTAAAATATTATTATTCTAAGTGTTACTTTAGTGAATATCTTTGTACGTATACATTAATCTTGTAAAATATTTCAGTAAATAAATTACTCTTATTCTTATTCTAACTGAGCCTAACTGCCGTACTCAGAGACATTTAATGTCAATGAAACCATTACTTACTGTAGATTTTACGAAGACAATCTATACTAAGGAACAATTTAATTGACATTTAAAGTCTTACTTAAAAAAGACAAAACTTAAAAAGATCTCGTGGTAGGCCGCGCAGAAGGTGGAGAGATGACTTGGACCATTTCGATACCAACTGGTGGCAGAAAGCTTTGGATAGAGACGGGTGGAAGAAGGATAGGGAGGCCTTTGCCCTGCAGTGGGACAGTATAGGCTAGAAAAAAAAAAAGTCTCAGTGCGGACGTTAGTCTTAAATAATTTCAGAATGTACGATACACTTTGTTCTCACAATACCCAAGCTCGAACGAAATCTTTATGGCCTACTCCAACGTTTGTTGAAAATTCTCACGGCTCCTTCTATTATTTACAAATAACACAGAATAAAAATGGACTTTGAATGCATCGGTGAACTTGCATGAAAGTTGTATGAAAATCCTCCGCGCGACCGAAACTCTACTCGCAGTCCGAAATATATGATAATATTTGCATTCTATGCATTTTAGGGTTGCCACTCAGCTATAACTAATGCATATTTCAAACGAATGAATAAAGGATAAACAAGATATATGCTTTGTTACGTTGTATTAATAAAGTTTGAATCAAATATTTTGTAGAACAACAAAATCTTTATTGCCCAATATTTGTCTATTTAAATTCTTAAGTGGTAGAGTCCCATTATAATCCAACTTACAGTGCTTAAACTATAGTTTGAATGGAGCAGTTCAACCGCAATTGTACTGGTGTCTCACATAATCAATAAGAAGTACTTTCCTAAGACTGTTGTTAGACATTACCTTTTATCAATGCCATGCCTACAGATATTTTTATTTATCAATATTTTTTGCTTTCTATAACTTTTCTGACAGACATTAGAAACTACTGCATCGGTGGCGTTGTGTACTACGCTAGGATTACAAAGCGGAGGTCTCGAGTTCGAATCCCGGGTCGAGCAAAGTGATATTGGATATTTCTATTCATTATCAGCCTGGAATTTGTACCCGATATGGCGATAGGCTCGCCCCCTGTCACATCGTGGGACGGAACAAACAAAGTGAATTGTGGTTGTCTTGGTGCGTCTCTGCCTGCCTCTTCTAGGATAAAGGCGTGAGGTTATTTTTTATGTACATAAAAAACTATAAGATATTTAACAGTCTTAAAACACATACTAATAAGAAATATTGGCTTACATTCATATTTTTTTCTGAAATACATACTTGACTACAATCTTTGACAACCCTAGTTAAAGTACAGCTGACATACCAACAGAGATACTGCACATGTACTCTTCGCGGAAATTCGACCAGGACGGCAACTTCGAATTTAAGTAAATTTAATATAACTTGTTCCGAAAATATTATTTAGAAGTCGTTCATCACTTTACATAATGTGCGCTTTAAGATTTCAGTTAAATTTCAACGTTTTCAGGTATAATAATTGTAGTTTCCATAATAGTCCGGCCAAACCTAGGTCATTTTAGCAGAACTGAAAAGGGCATTAGTGGTCCAAAATGTAATTTATATGTAATACATATATTAGAAAATTATAATATATATTTTATTGCGTTGAATAGCGAGACGAGCACGCTATTTGCCTGATGGTAAGAGATACGACCGCTCATGGACAGTAGCAAAAATGATTAAGATTAGTCAGGCTGTTTACTATAATACACATATGACATAAACTTTACCAGTTACAAATATATGTAGATTCATAGTGAACCTACAAATCCTAGAAACGCCAGTTTTGAAGACAGCTACGTGACTCTTTAATTAAACCGATTGAAAAGCTTGGTCGGATACCTCGTGGCTTTTAGAAAGTCCATTAATCTTTAAAAGATTGATTCTCGAGAGCGTTTGAGTCTGGCCGGGCAATCTCGGCGTTCGACCTGTCTAATACGATTTTGTAGCCAAGTGGAGTTTGTGCCAGTTCTCCTCTTAAATCCAGTGGTTTTACTGACGGATAAAAATATCTAGACTGCTTTAAATGTCAAGGTCGAGGAGTTTTCTAGTATTCTTATTTTAAGTTGGTGTAGCAATTTGAATTATTTTATATCATGTGACGTTATTGTCATGTATGAGTGATTGATAGTCTTGGGAGCGTATCTAAGTGCGAAGATGGAAGTTGCAAGTTCAAGTTAAATATTGATACTCCTGATTTTTCAATGTGGTCTGTGACATAATTTATTGCCACTTAATTTAACGGTAAAGGGTAACATCGCGGAAAACATACTTGATAATTTCCACACGAAAATTTTAAAGAAATGTCATTTTGAGAACTTGTTCTGGGCCGTTATGGTGGTCTGAGAACTTAACCCCTGAGAACTAGAGCTTAAATAGGATACTCTTAAATCAGCTCCTAACTTTAAATTATAAGACTGTTTTTAAATTCGTTACTTCACAATTCGCACATCCTAGGTCATATGTAACCTTCTAAGTAATATTAGACCTAACTTCCAATATCATAGTTTTACCTAAGCTATGCCCTCGACTAATCACCCCATTGTTTCAGGTTATAACACCGATTCGGTGCCTGGTGCTGTGTGCGGACAGCCGCGGCGAGATGGAGGCGTGGGCGAGCGCGCTGCGAGGCGCTCTACACCGCGGGGCTGATGTCGCCGACCTGGTAGCGAGGCTGTCATCTGGAGACCATCACTGGTGAGTCACCAGCCAGCCTCGACAGCCCCGGAAAGATGGATGCGTGGGCGGGTGCGCTGCGAAGCGCCTTGTACCGCAAGTTTTCATGCGACATAATTTAGACAAAAATAATTATCAGACAATGCTCAAATTATTCTAAAAAAATGTAATCACAAAATTCCGATTTGTTTTCATCCAGCCAGCATTCAAGCCCACGGAATTAATTCTCAGTCTCGACGTCCAGTGCAAACCCACTTGACACAGACGCGAGTGTTTATTTTCCTTTCTTGCGTCACTCCGCTCCAGTTTATAGGACACTCCTCCAAGTCTTAACAATGGGACATCGAGACGCTGCCGACAGCCGAATGAAATTCATTAAGAGTTTTTATTGGATTAAGCTGGATATTTTCCAGAAGGCGTGTTTGAACACGACGATTATGATGCGCAGCTGAGATATTGCGTTCGGGGCGTGTGTCGGAATTGTTTTTTGTTTATCTTCCGGGAGAAACACAAAGCGCGCAGGTTTAATAACAGCGGATGTGGGAAGGGGAGTTGTTTTAGTGGGGTGGAAAATTGTGCGTTGGGTTTTTTTCGTTTGATGTTAATCTTTGGTGTAATTTATTTGTTTGCAACAATCATGACATGAGAAACATGAGACATATGAAAAGGTTATAAGAGACATAGATGTATGTACTTGAGATCAAAAACAGTTTTGATCCCTTATCGCAAAGGAGTGCTGTCAAAAATAAATGTTGTTATATTCGAATGCCTAGTTGATTAAGTGATTTAACTATTCAAACTAAGAAGCTGCTAATGTGATCTTTTCAACAAAACAAATATTTCAGTGACCGATAAAAACTCGTCTCGTCACGTACATGCCATTATCCTCACCATTAATATCGCTTACAGTTACTCGCCGTCTAGATTTCCGTTCCAAAATATTTAAATATTTTAATATTAGGAGTACAGATATATGTACATACACCGGGTATATCAAGACTGCAACCGAAAACGAAGCCAGGTGGTTGTTTTAGTAGTTAAAACACAATGCAACTAAAATTTTGGGAAAAAAAAAGCGACAGTTTTTTTTTACAATTTTTTAAGTAACGTAGCATTGGGTCTTTAAAAATAAAAAGGTGTACATAATTACTTTAAGAAACCTATGTATTTATCACTCAAATACGGCGCTAAGTAAAAATTTACAAAAAAAATGACGGATTTTTAGTTGCATTTTGTCTGAAGTCACTATAATACTACCACCTGTCTTTTTTTTCGGTCGCAGTCTTGATATACCCTGTATGACTGCTAGGTGTGTTAATAATTAGTCATATATTTTACCCAGGTATGCCGCAACGCACGCGCGGCCCACGTTCTGTAACGTGTGCCGCGAGCCGTTGGGCGCGCTGGGCACGGCGCACGCGCTGGCCTGCGAGTTGTGCAAGTTCAAGGCGCACAAGCGCTGCGCCTCGCGCGCGCCGCCCTCGTGCAAGTGGAGCACGCTCGCCTCGCTCGGACCGCATCTCGTCGAAGATCCGGATGGGGTGAGCTATACATACATTATTGTCCCGATTATATTGCAGGGCAAAAACCTCAACCCGTGAGATCATCATCATCATCCACAGCCTGTAGGGTCCCACTGCTGGGTATAGGCCTCCCTCATACTATGCCACTTTGACTTGTCTTTTGTCAGTCGCATCCAGGTTCGGCCTGCGACTTTGACAATGTCGTCGACCCATCTTGCCGCCGGACGGCCAACGCTGCGCTTACCCAGTTTTGGCCACCATTCTGTAAGCGCCTTACTCCACCTGCCATCAGTGCGTCTAGCCACGTGCCCAGCCCAACTCCATTTGAGTCCCATGACAAACTGTCCGACATCTCGAACTTTCGTTCGTCGTCGGATTTCGACATTTGGGATTCGATCTTGCAACTTAATGCCGAGCATAGATCGCTCCATTGCCCTCTGAGCCACACCAATTTTGTGCAGAACATCGCGCCTGAGCGTCCATGTCTCGGCACCGTAGGTCATGGTGGGCAGGACACATTGCTCAAAGAGGCGAGTTTTTAAATTCTGCGGAATTCGGCGCGATTCTAACACGTCTTTTAGCCGTCCGAATGCAGCCCAGCCTAATTGTATTCGCTTGGAGATCTCCTTTGTCTGATGTTCCTTACCATAAGATAGAATATGACCAAGATAAACATAGTCTTTGACTAATTCTAAAGTCTCACCTCCAATCATAATGTTTGGAGTTGAGACTCCAGAGACATTACTCATGACTTTGGTCTTGGTCATATTCATTCTTAGGCCCACCCTTAAGGACCCGTGAGATTCACATACTTAATTAAGTATTACTGTCCTATTGAAGGCAAGTCGCTCAAATAAGAGCATAACACGTCTCGCCCTCTTTTGTCAACAGCTCATTGAGCATGCTGTAAATTTGAGTAACCGAGTACAAGTTTAGGCTAAAAGATTTTACAGTAACGTCAGCAATCTAAGTCCTTGTTAGGTATAACAATAAAAAAACAAATTTAGAAAAGTAAAGGTTAACTTGTATAATAATAACATATAGAACGAAAACTATTGTAGTGATTATAAATTACTCTCCATCCAGTGCTTCCAAATAGGGCAGTCATGAGGCGCCGCAATTATTTCCATAATATTGTTACTGTTACCGAGCAGTTCTTAATAACTTCGTATTTCCACTGAGGAGTTAAACAATAATTTTGTAGAACAAAACACAACTGCATCCACACGTAGTGGACTACTCGCCTCGAGTTTTACAATGAGTGTTCGAGAATTCCATTGTCGCACCAATATGAAATATCTGTGTCAATGAGAACTATTCCATTAGGGTCTAGGTCGCAGGCTTTGAAAGTTTTCAAGTTTCTAAAACCGCAGGACATGACACGCTTACAGTTGAGTTAAAACTATGTGAGGGTATGTTGAAGGGCTTGGAATTTTATTAATACAATTATTTAATTCATTATGTTAAAAAACATAATAAGTAGTGAAATTTCATCAATATGATTATTAATTTTAATATTCAATTCCCACAGCCTTCTATTCATATTTAAATCAACTCATTCAACAAAGCTCTAACCAAGCTGAATACTGAATTAAATGACTGCAATCAATTTGAAAGTACGTATAACAACCCTTAGCGGCCATTAGGGGTCGTTAAAAGTAAGCACCTGTGTCTTGGGACCTACCCCCGATGGACACTCAACTGGAATAGTACCAACAAGAGAGCTATTAATTCCTATTGTAATCAAAGGAATTGCAGTATCGAATTGGATCGTTAAAGTGGCCTTTCTGATTAAGTTGGAGTTGCTGATCGGTAATTGTTGGAATAGTATTGCTGGTATTACTCAGTATACTTATTTACATACATACATAAACTCTCGTCTTTTTCCCGGAAAGGAGTAGGCAGAAATGCTACCGGCCACCAATGATTCGCCTTGTGCATTCCGTCCCACGATGTGACAGGCGGGCCTATCGCCATATTGGGCACAAATTCCTGACTCGTAGCTGATAAATAATACGAGAATCCAATATCACTTTGCCTGACCCGAGATTCGAGCATCACTGCCGCCCATGAACATCCACAACCCTTGGTTCATAGATATATTGCCGGTCCATCAAATTGGGAGGGGAGAGGGAAGGACAAAGGATAGGAAGAAGAAAAAGGTATTGGGCATCCCCCTATCTCACTCATCACACGAAACACGACAGCAAAGCTGTCACTTCACGTCGATCTCCTGTGAGACAGTGGTACCTCCCCGGACGAGCCTGCCCGTTCATGCTGAGCCACGAGTGACAACAGCGTGGCTCTACCATTTTTAAGCTCGAGTGAATCACTATCTCAAGGCCATAAACAAACAAATATGTAGAAAGATAAAAGCAAATAAAAAAGCAAATAATTGTTTCAGCAGATTAAATCAACAGCTGAGATACTAAAAAGTATGTTTCATCGCAGTAATAGCAGAACTGTGTACGAAAACTCCAACACATTAGTTTCATGAAATAAATGTCGATATAATAATTTTCCACAATATACTTTCCCAGAGCTCATATAAGGAATGCTAATATTCATTTGTCGTTTCAGAACATAATAATGCCCCATCAGTGGTTGGAGGGCAACCTGCCCGTGGCGGCCAAGTGCGACGTCTGTGATAAAACCTGCGGCTCGGTGCTCAGGCAAGTACACACTCATTACAACCTTAAACAAATCCCACACCGCACCGAAACACACAGCTGTGTGACTTTTATAACAAGTGTGTTTAACTACAATTTATACTCATAATAACACTCAAAGTTAACGCGTTAAAAGTTAAAACAAAAACAACAACGTACTTTTTAAAATAGCAAAAGTTTAAAATATTTTAAGCTTTCCTAATGTAACGGTGCGGTAAAAACAATTTATGAAGCAACATTATCCTCTGAAGGGTGAAAATGCCACGTTAAGAAGCGAGAAGCTCGTTATTTATTTAACCGTTCCCGATACTGAGCCGCTACGCTCGACTACGAGCTACGTGACTTGTAAGCACTAGCACCGCTACGCAAAGGCTACGCCGTGTATGCGATTAGGGCTACGATCGATGTCACGTGCTACGTCGTACATGTATAAGCTACGACGTGGTATAGACTACGCAAACAGTCGGCGTAGGTGCGAGGTATTTATCAATGCTACGCACTAGGAGTACGTCTGTACTACTACTATAAAAGTAATAAAGTTTTTTTTTTTAATATTTAAAAATATATCATACAATTGAATACTAAACAGTTTCATTTTTATCATAAAAATATCGTTGTGAAAAAATTAACTCTTTTTTAGTATTGAAATAAATAATATTCTTTTACAGTAATAATTCTTAATGGAATTGTTGAGTGACATAAAAATACACACAACATTATCAATCAAACTTGTCTACTCAATCATTTTCAGTATTGATTAAAGTTATTTCGCTGTATTAAACTTATGACAATGATATAACGAATATTTTAAGTTCGAAAATATACTTTACAATCACTCTTATTTTACATTACTTTATTTTAGTATAAATTTGAACTGACGTTGCGCGGTAGGCGGTCCGCTATATTTAAAACTGCGATTTGGATCTCATTATTTTTAACAAAAATAGGTTCAGATACGCTTGCCACTGATAGGCTACCTACTGCTCGTGCTCGAAACCAATGAATTACATAGTTTAAAATTATGTTCACAACTGATCACTGTGGTAAAGAAAATGATATTAAAACATTGAAGACTTACGGCTAATATTAGATCAGTCTTGTGGTTGAAGATTATGAATATAAGGCGTATTATATAGCGTGCTTTGGCAGATTATCTCAAGTCTGTCGTGCGGATTCCGGCGGCTGTCGGCTCACCGCGTGTCACCGCACAAATTGAAGGGATTGTCGGCTTTATGCAACAGGGGCTTACTATCAGTATTCAATACACTATGCATAAATATCAATTCGTTACTTGACATACAGACTTATGGCCTTATTGACAGACAGTTTTAAAACCTATTTTAGCTATCGAATGTTTTGTCCCTATCGAACGACTTTTCAATTCAGTTTCAGCGAAGAAGACAAAACATTGGCTAACTGAAATAGGTTTTAAAACTGTCTATGAATAAGGCCGTTAGAGTTTATTATATTCTAATTAATACACAGTATTGTGTTCCTCTCTAAAATCAGGCGAAAACCGCTCTTCCAACAAACCGCCACCTCACTCTATATTTTCCGTGCATTTTCCAAACTGCACTCAGCAATGTGTTTTAATATTGGCATCAAAATGAACGAGAAGCATTCCAGTCCTAATATCATATTTTTTTTTTACAATGAAAAAAGCATCTACTGTCCATAAAACGCAAATGAATCGAGTCAACCCGTCCGCGTGTCATATGTAGGTCCGCTCCGACCCCGTTCCAGATGCAGCCAACCCATTCGCGACGGAACGTTCCTATTTTAGAACACAATTGACCATTCCGATCGGTTTAAATCCGAGTAGCCGATTTAAAATTGGATTACGACCTTTCCATTTTCAGTTTTAGATTATATTTGTGAATTTTTAACCAACGGGCCTGAGAGACCGGCTGCGGCTATTTAAGGGTTTTCGGCTTTTGTTAATTTGATTTTTATTGTGGTGTATCGATTATTTGGGTGGTTGCGGTCGTTTTGACTGGCTATATGAGTAGCAGTGTTTGTGTTTGTTGTAAATATGGTGATATTTTTTGGCCCAGGGCCGGTAAAAAGCACATTGGTAACCTGGTGTTAAGAGGAAAAAAGGGATTGTAAGAACATGTACTTTTATAGTAGAGGGAATAAATCGGTCAAAATGGTTCAGAGTGTAGGGTCTTCCATAATGTCACTTCCAAACGAATCCAAACTTTCAATTTGGGATCCAAAATTCCGAAATATGGAAGTGGTAGAGCCACGCTGTTGTCAGTTATGACTCGTCCGAGGCGGTCTCACTGTCTTACAATCTCAACAATTTTGCCCTTGCAAATCGGTATTGTGTTTCTTGAATATACTCTACAACATTGACCCCCTTTGTATAACATGACTTCTGTCATAAGTGGATGGTCTTATATCTCCAAATATTGACTAAATATTTTCCTTCAATCCTGACCAAGCAGTATGAGAAGAAGCTATGACTTCATGAGTACATTATCTAATTAAAATAATGCTAATCCTACCATCCAACAGTTATCCAAACACGTGTTACTCCCATTTATCTCAACATTAAATACATTTGTGATGCGGTAGGGAAGCAGAATCCCGAAAACTGTGGCCGACAGACCGACATTGTCGTTTACATATCGAGAGGAGCTCGGTCCGAATGGAAATTGCCGAAATTGGATAGTTTTCTTGTTACTTACTGTATATTGAGGATTTTCTGTTTGCGGTGGTCAGTGTGCTGATTTTGTGCGTTGTGATGTTTTTATATCGCATGTGTTTTATAATAAGTTACATGTAGTAATGAAGTAAATTTTATTTTTATTTTGTTTTGAAAAGTTTCGGTAATATTTTTTATTTCGCTGAGTTAAGCAAATTGTTATTAAGAACTTATGTGCAGTAGCGAGTTAGACAGGCATTAGCACTAAAGATATTTTATACGATTCCATTTGGAAATTAATGCTAATCTTTTTCTGAAGGAAATTGAAGTTACAGTTAGATAATATTTTAAATACTATTCATAATTCATTTATAATTTCTGACAAAACAGTCTTTGATAATAAAAATCCTTTTTATTATTAGTGTACAATTAAATAAATTTTATTCAACGCTTTCGCTTGCAAGTGATCATTTGAAATCAGTTCGCGTAGAAACGGCCGAGTTCGGTCACGCACAAAATTGTAACAATTAATCTCCTTTGTTTGAATAAAATATTTCTCCATTGAAACCAAATCCGAGGCGTCCGGAAAACTTTTAAACAATCCAAGCCCTTCATTCCAAATTTAGGGAAAAAATGTTTTGGGAAAACTTTTAAAAGGGACTACTTTTATCAGAGTGTCACGAACAGATATTTTCTCAGAACCTTCTATAACGGCAATATATTTTCACTTTGGAAGTGGCACAGCGTATTTTAGCAGTGTAAAATATATGGATAACTACATTCCATATAAATTAAAGTTCAGAATCTGTCCATTGTATTGAAATACTAAGATTTTACCGTTTCTTTACACACTAATGTAAGAATTACTTATTTGATTGATTCTCAAAATTCAGAGGGTTTTTTATCTACTTTCGAGAGTACGATTAAAAGAAGTACTGCGAGTTCACCGGGCGGACTTCACACTCCTCAAAATTATTTTAAAGCCGTATACAGGTTCTTTACGACCCATACTTTTATTCGTAAAGGAAGAAGCTATAGAAAAATATAAAGCAAAATATTTTTGATTCAGATTTATATGAAAGGAATACTGTAAGAATATAACGTAGGATATTTTCATATTGTCAAACTCACGCCGGGCCGGCATGGCAGTTGAATAATAAAAACGTCGTGCATTCGTCCCGCCTGGCCGAGTGTCCGCAGCGCCAGACGCGCTCGCGTTGAAGCCAGTACTCTCTTTATGTCGACGTTTAGCTCGATCGAGGTGCTTGCTATTTCAGAGATATATTTTCATTGTCCGGCAAAAGAGTTAACAGCTTACCGAGTGGATGGTGGTTATGCTTTTGAACATCTACAAAACGGTTCTAGGGGTCTGGCGGGCCGTTACAATAAATTAAACACGATATTGAAGTACTCGTTCCACGTTGCTTCCATTTGCGACGATGGTCGGCTTCGGTCAATGCCAAAAGCAGATGAAAACACTACAATATGGTTGTTTAATTTACAAAATAAATGTTATCAGAGAAATTTTCATCACAAGCATTTATTATTTCATACAAATTTAAAATTACACAAAGTTATGTTTAATATTACACAACACGCCTCTACATGTTATCTACACCGAACAAAACTTAAGTAATAAATACTATTAAGTCTCGCAAAGCTTTCGAAATGGGAATGTTGGTTGAACAAAGTAAAGCCTCCGTCGGTCGCAGATACTTTTAAAAGTATTCCGACATTGGATCATTTTCAAAATGTATTGTTTGAGATTTTCTGCCTGCCCGTGTCGGGCGTGTAACATTAG
Organism: Deilephila elpenor; assembly: GCA_949752805.1. NCBI lineage: Eukaryota > Metazoa > Arthropoda > Insecta > Lepidoptera > Sphingidae > Deilephila > Deilephila elpenor. The sequence goes on along the minus strand of OX457097.1, from coordinate 13,952,743 downwards.
CTTTATATTTGAATTGCTGGAATTCTTAGTCGGTTAGACGATAAGATTATTGCAGGCTTTTTATATTTGTTTCATTCCACACCTGTCTCTCTTTTAACCTTCATTTAATTTTCATTCATTCATTCATAAATTTACGCCTTTATCCCCGAAGGGGTAGGCAGAGGCGCCACCAGGACACCCACATTTCGCCTTGTATGTTCCGTCCCACGATGTGATAGGGGGCGAGCCCATCGCCATATCGGGCACAAATTCCTGACTCCGGGCTGATAATGAATAGAAAAATCCAATATCACTTTGCCCGACCCGGGACTCGAACCCGAGACCTCAGCTTTGTAACCGTACCGTAATACAACTACGCCACCGAGGCAGTCATTTAATTTTAACTTTAAATTTATAATTTTCTATTTGTATTTGTTTTTTTGTCACACTTACATGGGGCTGGCACAATGATTTAGCTTTTACTACTGGGTACCTCACTTTCAAAAGGCAGTTTAGACCATTACGCTAGAATATTGCGGTTGGTTCATATCACGCACCTTCGAAATTCCTAATGCAACTTACGTGACTCCTTGCGATATTTGCCATAATTGTTTAATAAACTATTGAATTACTAAGAGTAAATATGACTATCTATTAGAGGCACTCTGACGTATCCATTATATTTAAATATATTTTCAATCACCTTTAAAATAAGCTAATTTGCTAATGATACACGACAACTAACTGAAATACCGATAATATTTCCAATAGAAATATGTTTGCAGCAGAACAGTTTCTGCTGCGAACATATTTCTTTTTCAGTAAAAAGAAAGATATAATAAAAGATGGATAGAAAAATTATAAGTGCCATAAAACTGGTACTTGTATAGGCGACTGCGGAGCTAAGTGCTTGTCTGATGGAGCAGGGTTGACACACGAATGCATGGACATGATTTTCACATTTACTGGTAGCTGTATTTAGATTTTTTTACTTCATTAGTGAGAATGCTTTTTCTGAATGTATGTGGGTATCGAAAGTTGTTGACTACTCACTTTAATAGGAGATGAAACGAAAAAACGTAAAAGAATCGTTAATTAAATATGGAATAATAGTCATATTATGGTTGCATTTGTTTACGCCTTTGTTAAGGTTTTCGAAAATACAAATGCAAATATGCGTAGGATTTGCTAGCAATATTGTTTTCAGCTGGAGAGGTTGTGATACTAGCTTATTCCTCTCGGCTGCCCCTGGAACAGGGATTTATCAGCTTTCCTGCCAGCAAAATGTAAAACAATATAGTGGGCACTTATAATAATCTAGAGTCTAGATTCTAGACTACTCTAAAAGATTAGCCAAGGCAATTCACTCAACGAGCTCTCTAGCAACCACGCTACAAAAATCAAATATTAAATTACTCAATTCTAGATAGAGCTAATTTGCATCGCGCGACATCCCTACCAACGGCCACAAAGCCCTCAGGAAATAGCCTAGATATCGGCCGGAGATCGTCGCAGATCAGCGGGGATCGGCCGAGATCGCCGGAGATGAATCGACGCGCCGACAGATTGTGATCCATTCGACGGCTTTACAATCTCGTCATACTTAAGGCGGGAACGTTAAAAAATTCTCAACCGTACTCTTGAAGTGACGTTGTAGTACGAACTTTTCTGCGGGAATCTAAAAGCAATCGGGGAAAGTGGATTTGGCTCGGATCTCTTCAGGAAATTAGGACGTTTGATGTTTTTTAATACTATGAAGTGATAGTAGTTAGGAGGATTAAGGTTTATATCTTTTCTTCAATTTTATCCATAGTTTTTAGACACAGTTTTGGATGTTCTAAATCGGAAGAATAATGGTAGTCGCGGCGCTACCTTTTTTTCCCGCTAATATGTATAAATTACTGATATTCGAACATCAAAAGTGCATCGATGAAAAGTATTTATCGGTTTCTGTCTGATTTCTCGTCGATTTAAATAATAAGTACCGTTTACTAAGGGTATCAACTGAACGCACCATGTTGTCCCTTTAAAATATATAACCATAAGTTAAGTGTTCCGTGTTGTCCCCTAGACTGCAAGACTTCAGGTGCGTGTGGTGTCGCAAGTGCGTGCACGCGGCGTGCAAGCCGAGCTGGCGCGCAAGCTGCTCGCTAGGGCCTGCGCGGGCGTCCGTCGTTCCCCCTACGAGGCTGCACTCCGTGGGGCCTGACGACGCTTGGGTGCCCGATCGGCCGCCCAACGCGTCGCCGCTCATCGTCTTCGTTAACAGCAGATCTGGTATGTTCTAATGCTTTTTTAAGAATTATTTTAATTTATTGGTCGATTATGTATGAAATGGTTAATAATAGTCAGGGAAACGGCCGTAAAATTGTAACACAAATTATTCTGCAACATGGCTCGATAGCTATGTTCAGCCATCTGCCAGCCTTCTCAAGAAGAAAAGCTGCAAACACTCATGACATAAGTTGTGTCTAATTATATGAATCAGGCGACAACCAAGGCGTGAAGTTCCTGCGGCGGTTCAAGCAGCTGCTGAACCCGGCGCAAGTGTTCGAGCTGAGCGGCGCGGGCCCGCGACTAGGGCTGCGGCTATTCAGACACTTCGCGCCGCTGCGGGTGCTGGTGTGCTCGGGCGACGGCTCGGTGGGCTGGGTGCTGCAGGAGGTGGACAAGCTGGAGATGCATGTGAGTTGGCAACTTACACTTGGCGCCGCTGCGGGCATTATTAAATCTGATAAATGATCCGCAAGGGAGACCAATTGACTGGACTTTCTATGGGTGAAAAAGACGATGATGATGACCGTAAAAGCCAGCTTCGGAACCACCAAGTATTACAGTGCTTTAAGAAACCTCTATTACATAATCTATGCCTTGTTCTACTAGAAACAAGTGCAAACAGCGGTCCTGCCCCTGGGCACGGGTAACGACCTGGCGCGGGTGCTGGGCTGGGGCGCGTCCTGCGACGACGCCGCCAACCTGCAGCTGCTCATAGAGCGGTACGAGAGGGCCTCCACCAAGATGCTTGACAGGTTTGTCTTAAGCATTCTAATTTGTAAGTCCACGGTACTACAGAATAGTCTGAACCCTTGGTCATCTTCAGTGTACTTAAGTCAAGATAACTAACCAGGTCGCGAGATCATATTGAAAAATAATTCGCCTTCACCACCTATAAATAATCCTATGACAATGTTTAGCACAACAGGGTTAACCAAAAACGCAAATGCCTGAGTTTATATTGTGTTTTTAGCAATTCAAAGTGAAGGGGATTGGCCAGTTCTTACTAATAAGTGTTTAGTTGACTCTTCTATCCACGTACAATATTTATAAGGTGGTATAATACACCTAAGTATAAGCTCTAACAATTCTTTTCGTCGATAAAACTTCGATAAAAGCAACAAACGCTGAGAGTATAGCTGTCCGCAACAGGTGGTCCATAATGACGTTCGAGCGCTCGCTGTCGGCGCCGCCGCCGCCCCCCGTGCCGCCAGACTTGCTGGAGGAGACTTCACTACTCAAAAACCTGCAGGATATCATGCAGGTTAGGAAACTTAATAAAAAAATAAGTAGTAAATGATTATATTTGGATATTATTTAATGGTATTTTGATTTGGACATTGTAATTTATGTCTACTGAATAATTGAGTTAATTAAAATAATTAGTAAGTATCCAATTTTATAAAGGACCGTATGATTTGTCGATTGATTTATTATTATTACAAAGGTATTCTTTGTTACTTTGTAGTAATTATTACATTTGCTATATTGTATACAGTTTTGAAAAACAGCGACGAAAGAAATCCCCTAACAGCATTATACACAAATATCTGTTATTATTACCATTGTCACTTAGTCTAATTCATATTTACTTACATTTATTTATTAATATAAAACACAGCTAAGTTAACTGCCAAAAAATCAGCCATATCATAAAATCATCCAATCCGGCTCAAAGGACCATGATCCTTCGAGCACCTAACATGATATATCCCCACACAGGCGGGCGAGGTGAGTTGCGTGGCGAGCTCGTCGCTGCGCGCGGGGTGCGCGCGGTTGGCGCTGGCGGGGGAGCGCGCGGGGGGCGGGGCGGCCCGTGCCGCGCACCGCCTGCGCCGCGCCGTGTCACTCTTGCTGCATGCACGCGCGCATCTCGCGCACGACCACGCCAGATGCAAGTGAGTCAGTGATACAGGCTGCTTGGTTATAAGGGTAGCTTATATAGCTCTTGATTATAAGGGTTAGTTTTGCATGGCTAGAAATGTATGAGATGCTACCCGTATTGCTAATGTAGGTGTTTTAAAAGCCTTCCAAGTTCCAAAATATTGCTCGTATTTGAAAATTAGAGCCAATACCGATCGTGTGGGGTATAATACATTATTACTAATCAATCATCTGTTCATATTATCGCTCAAGGATAAGGTGTTATTGATCATGTAGCTGTGTACAAATACAAAAATATTTTTTCCAACGATTGAACATAAATGTTTTCTTTTTTATCGCCATAGAAAATTTATTTTATTTATTTATAAATTCTTTATTGTACACCACATACATAAAAAAAATAAAAAAAAAAAAAAAAAAAAAAAAAGAATTAAAACTAATTTAAATAAAGGTGACAATCGGCGGTCTTATCGCTTACAGCGATTTCTTCCAGACAACCATTAGATGGACTGATTTAAAAAGAAATTAGGAAGAAGAGGGTGGTCACAACATAGGCAAAGAATAACGATAAAAGTAAACAACAAAAAAAAAAGAATTCAAAATATGAAGAAATGCAAACACATATTTTCATTAATTATACATAGACTACATAAAATAAAAATATAATACACTACATAAACTACAATACGATATATAAAATATTATTTAAGGGGAAAACGTGAAAATAATAATAAATTAAAGTGACAGGTAATGTGATCTAAGGAGCTTTTTGAAGATGGGAAGGGATTTGGCTAATCTTATTGAGAGTGGCAGTTCGTTCCACAAGCGGGCAGCATGGACCGTAAACGATTTGCTGAGGAAAGAACTGCTATGCTCGGGAATTGCTAATACCAAATTCTCTGAGGATCTAAGAGATCGTGCATGTGTGCTGCTAAGGAAAGTAAAACGCTCTTTAAGGTAACGGGGAGTAGTGGGATGAAAAAGAATAGTATATAGGAGGGATAGAATACGAGTATTTCGGCGAAGGCGTATTGATAGCCACTTGAGCTTTGTACGAAATTCAGAAACATGGTCATATTTGCGAAGTCCAAATATAAACCGGATACAAAAATTTTGAAGTCGCTCAAGAAAATGTATTTATATCGATTGTAATTTTTTGTGTGTAGGTCTTGGGAGCCGCTGGAGACGACGAGCGATAGCGAGCCGGAAGCGCTACCAGTCGCGGAGAAGGGAAGCATCGATAAGACTGAAAAAGTGTGTACCAACACTATACAAAAAATATCGGCTATTATTTTTCTCTCTGTTGTTGAAAGTAAGGTTTTTTGTACGACTCGTTTTCTGTGAATTCACTTCGATATTTTTATCATGCCAGTAACCAATATTCAAACTGTAAATAATAATTGTTATAAAAACCAACCCATAAAACCGTTCGGTCATTGATATAAACGTGTAACAAGAGTATCGTTTTTATGAATAGTGGTTAGAAAAACATCTGTTGATTTTACAGTAATTAACTTTGTAATACTATCTATATAATCCATGTTGTCAGGACTAATCTAACGTTCCCTGGCTCGTAGGCAAATCGTGTCTAGCTCTGTAGTTGCATGCTAACATTAGCATTACGCTTTGTGCAATGCGGCGTTTGTAAGTGTGAGGTGTAGACTGTTGACAGCAGTAAGTGTTGGTCCCAAATATGGGTACTAGACAGCAATGTATGTTGAGCCCTAACAGTGAGGTTTAGATATATATTTTTATACAACTTAGGAGGAAACAGGCATACGGCCCGCCTGATGGTAAGCAGTTATCGTAGCCTACAGACGCCTACAACACCAGATGTGTCTCTCACGCGTTCCCGACTCTGTAAAAACGTCTTAAATCCTAACTGCTGGTATTGGTATCGTAGTGTTTGTGAAGCAGTTTCGTAGCAGAATACAGTCAATTCGGTTGAAGTCTTACACAGGAGGGTATCAGTCCTATGTGCGGTGTATAAGAGGGTGTACAGTGTATGTGTGCAGGAGCAGTTGAACTGGGCGGCGCGCGGGTGTGCGCTGGCGGGGCGCGCGGACAGCGTGCGGCGCGCGCTGCGCTCGCTCGTGCGCACGCTGCATCTGCTTTACCCGCAGGTATGTACTACACTAACATATACATGATTTCACAAAGTTGACGTGAATACGGCATATTATACGTTATTCAGAGTGTCCCAAAACTTAACGTAAATACGGCTTATACGTTATACAGAGTGTCCCAAAACTTAACGATATTATTGCAATGGTAGGATGGCCAAACTATAACGGAACAGCATTAAAAAAGCAGTCATATCTCCGATAGAATCCAAATAACAAATTTTTGGTGAAGATAAAGAAATAACATTTTATGGACCTGCGATTGCTGTAGGTAATTCTAATTCGTTATTTAAATTGAACTTTTACCTGTCTCATACGTTCGTGGCAAGATTTTTGATCTCATAAATAAATAAAATATTCATATTTAATTGGCATACTTTGGCAACACAGTATGTTTAAAAATAAATTGGTAACATTAGATAGTAAATTTACACAGCTCGCGCGGGCTTATTAACCGCGATTTATAATTACGTTGAGAAACAACTCGATAAATTTGTTAAATTCAACCGCAGCACGGCTCATTAGATACTTTGTATTAACTCATAATTCGCGGTTATTATTATAAGCTGTGAAAACTAAATTATCCTATTATCCACTCATAATAGATTTCAACTAAAAACATGGAATTATTTACGTTATGCTTTAGGTTTTTTCAAATGAGATTTGTACCATTCTAATGGACCTAATACGCTTCTATTGTCGCTCTTTTAGACAACGAACATCCACAGCGCACATATCGGTCTTGAAAATAACATAATCGAATACATGTTGAAGAGTAAAAACCGGTCACAGTTGTCCATATTATACGTGTTCTTTTCTGGCTGGAATTTCGTGTCAACCGGAATGTAGAAAGAAAGAAAAAGAAAGAAAACAAATTTATTATCACAGAATACGACGTACAAACATACATTAACATACAGAAACTAAGAGGAAAAAGAATATATTATATATCTTATTAGCCTAGCAGTTTGCGCGTCGCAACGCTGCGACACTTAGGTGACTACTCAGCATAATGTTGCACTGCGGCGCGAGCCACAGCGCAACGCTGATGTAGAAACCCAATCGGGACTGTACTTACCATCAGGAAACCTTGCAGATATTTTCTCATGCCAATACAATAAATAAGTTTGATCTAGAAGTACTCATCATTCTAATACAGGGTGTGTCGCAAGAATCAGAATCATGTGATACGTGCGACACATCCGCGGCGCCGGGTGTGGCGGTGGAGGCCGCGGATACGGCCAGCGCGTCGGATACGCCCGCGGATATCCCGGCGGATGTCCCCGTCGCCTCGTTGTCCCTGCCCGTTCCGAGAGCGTTCGCGGATAGCCGCCGCTCCTCCGCCGCCTCCGCCGTATCCGCTGCGTCCATGCAACCCGACAAGTAAGCATAATCTACGAGATTGTCGGATTTTATCCGTTTAACAGTAACTCATCATTGGTAAGGAGTCAGCTCCTTTAAGCAGAGTACTTAATTGTACTTAAAATTTATCGCCAGTAATTCCTTATCAGTTTTGTTGACGGTGTGACCTCATTCTGTCAGAAGATTTTACATCGTAACTACTAATATATTCCCTTTATTTATTTTAAAGTATCCCTGGCATGACCAAGTTATATGTGAAAAACCTTTTATAGAAATAAGTATGTTTTAAAACTGCGGGACGTGTAAAGGGAGATTGATTACAGTAAAAAGCTACATCATTAATTAATTAAAATTTTGCGGATCATGAAACAGAATCACTTAGATGCTTTTTGAAGCGTACATAGTTAATATAAATTATTTGTAAGCTATTTCTTTGTCAGAAAATCTCCCATTATTTTAATATTAACAAGTTTACATTTCCATTCACTTGATACCATTATTCCTTATCTCAGTTTACGGAACGAGAAATTAATATTTTTAATACATTTAATGTCTGTCTCTACAAGGCTGCACGCCTTAAGAGGCACTTCACAAAAGCGAGCTTGAAAAAATAAAATATTCAACCGAGTTTTATCTCTTTCAGCATTCCAGACGTAGATGAAGACATAGCCAAGCTTATTAGTTCAAACCCATCAGATTCATTTAACTTGGACGTGGACAAAGCGGAGCGGAGCAAGACCAGCTCAACGTCTCCGCAAGATAGACTATCGCTGTCCAACCTCTCCTCCTGTGATACTAGCTCCTGCAGGAACCTCTTCAGGCCTGAGGAGCGCGGACTCAACTCCAGTAGCCTTACCATACCCAACCTAGTTGTTTCAGACGATAGCGATAAGCGAAACTCAATAATACAGGGTGACACTTATGAATCGGACCAATTGACTATTATAGACATCGACAAACCTTACACGGACGATCTACACTTCCAAGAGATTAGCGCGCGGGTGACTCCCGCCAGTGGGGAGTGCTCCCCGGACAGGAAACTGTCCAGTATTGACTTGGAGATAGAAGCCAGCAGCTCAGAAGGGTCCAACATTAGCGATGATTTTAGTTTGATGTCGGAAATTATTGATGCTAAACCTGGTGATATAGAAGAAGCGGCTTCCATAGGACATATAGATTCACCGGAAGTGTCGGACGCTACATACGTCAATTCCGAGACTTTACACGGAGAATCTATCATGGACGATATAAGTTCTATGCTGGGACAAGAAGTATTACTAGCCATGATGGGCAAAAACGGTGAAAACGAAACGTATACTGATGACACAACGCTATTTACTTCAGATACAGTGTCCGATATAGGAATGGACAGCAGAAACCCGAGCTTGGAAAAGAACAACGAAACAAAAATGAAGTATTTATCGAAAATGAAGAAAAAAGAGGGTGAAGTGGAGAAATTCGGGTTCGAGAACAGAGTATTCTACATCGAAAACGCAACAAAAGTAGAGGAACAAATCAAGTATTGCAGTCTAGCGCAGTTCGAAGAAGGGAACGACATTGCGAGGAAATCCTTTCGGAAGCAATTGAGGAAGAGTATGAAGAAACGCGTCGGTGATGACTCCAGTTTGAAACATTTACTTCCGAAAACAGCCGAAGAGACAGTTAAAGCTGAAGAAAGTCCTAAGCATCAAGACTGCTTGAAGCCGACGCCTGGCGGGGAAGAAAAAGGGGGCTTAGATCTACCAACGTTTCCTCAAGTGTGTGTGGTTGTGGAACCACCTTCACCATCGCACAGTGAGGATAAGAAGAGCATAAAGACCTGCGTGAGTCGCATGGCGTCAGTCCTAAGTGATCTCTTTGACCAGGGAACGGATACTTTAAGCGTGCATTCGCCTGAGCCGAGCATAGGGTCCACCAGGGAGAGAAGACAGTCAGACAATCCCAAGTTGTTGGGTTCGGATCCTGAGTACGGCAAATTCTTGAGCTGTTCTCCCGCTGCGACGAGACGGATTTCCTGTGGCAGCTTGTTCAAACCGGGGGAGCCTGACAAGTAAGTTTTCTTTTTATCTTTATGCTAATATGGAAAATGGTGGTCTAACTTTTTAGATCTGTGAAATAGGCCTATGTTTAGCAGTAGAGACCACGTAGGTTGTAGTTTTAATGTTAGAAAACGCTTCATGGACCTTCATGACGACTATAATTTTAGAAGTATGTGCAAATTATAAAGTGCTAAATACGGAGAAAATATCTGCCCAGCTATTGAATTCGATTGGCTATAAAACAATACACTAAATATCGGTCACATAAAAAATGTCAAACACAGCAGCACAATTCTAGCGTTTTCATTTGAAAGTTTCCTTAGCCATCGGTCACATAAAAGCGAAAGTAGGACGCAAGACACCCATAAATATTGACAAGGAAAAATTTTATTTGCATCGAAGTTTTGTGACGACCTTCTTGAGTTGAACCCGGTGTCGGCAAACATTCAAATTGGGAGCGAGTGGTGTGGATTTGAATACACCTGCTACACATTTTGGCAACGCAGGTTAAACAAAATAGGAAATTAACTCGCCCCTATAATTTTTATATTTAATTGGGTTTTGCAAAGAAAACTTTCAATTGGTCTTTAGTCGTAATGTAATATTAAATCATTACCATGTTCCCATTTTAAACAATTCCAAAAAGAAAACATTCTGTACATAATGTAAGATTCTGTAACCTCGTTTAATTCCTCTTAATATAATATGCAAATGACTTGCAATGTTAAGTAACTTTGATGACAAATATTTCCAAGTAATTTTTGAGCCAGGTTTGTTGCGCAATGTGCAATTTCTTAGAATATTTTATTAACCGTATTCTGTCTACCACAAACTATACGAAATTCTTCATTTAATTTATTGGAGTTTGTAGAATACAGATGACGTCAATGTTCACATTTTTTCTTCAATATAACCCAATAGAGTGACCTATTCCAGTAACATCTGGCTAAGTCACTTCAACTTACAAATAGGGTTGCCACCTTTTAAATAATGATATTACGATAATAAAGGTCAGTGATTTGAAACGGTCAAAATTCAAGGTAAAAAAAACATCATTACCAGCTTCCAATCTATACGATTTGAAATTATAATCGCTATTAGTTAATGCACAAAATTTTACAGAACTATGCGTAACGTATTAATGTTATTTCGTGGCATATAGTAAATCGGAAAAAAAAATATAGAAAGCTCGGGACGACGGTCAATATATAAGTATATTAAAGATATCGGGACAGTCTCGGAAAAATGACACGAAGTGGCAACACAGCCGATACCAGTAACCTTTTTATCTCGAAGTGAATTTATTCCCCTGCAATAGTTCGCTTTTTATGTCAACAAACCACTGTACCCACGGGAATAAAGTGCTGTAACTTTTTTACTGTTATTTTTGTGAGGGCAATATTAAATTGTTTTATCGTAAGTCGCAATTCGATTGGTTCACCTTTGTAGTATTGTTGCGTTGAGTTGAAAGGGTTGGGCTTACTTATTACTTTACCTCTTAAATTTATCATCGATTGAAGTTTTGTATAATGTTTTATTTCGATAAAGAGCTATTTTTATCCAATATCTGTTGTTTATTTACAATGGTGGTCGTAAAGGGGAAAATACTACAAAAATATTTGGAATCCTTCAGCGATCAGTACCATTTAGAATTTAGAATTTAGAAAGCTATATTCCATCGGTGTAATACTTTCATTCATCCAGCATGGTGGTGTAACGTACAAATCTCTTTATAATGTAAAGTTAACCTTGTCAACAAACACATCCAGACGCGAAAGCCAAATAAATACGGAATAGAAAAAAAAAACGGTACATGTTCTTAAAAAACGTTTTTCTAAAATAAACATTAACAATGATTAGTATTATTAAATATTTTCATGACACAATCATCAATTTATCAACAACTCAGCAGGTTATCAACGTCAGTATCATCGATATGGGGAGAAGGTGGCGTCACAGGCACTCCAGGGCTCTCATCGAAGACTGACGTCAGCGAGAAGTCCAAGAAACTGCCCATCATCAACCCCTTGGTCCAGCTACCAGCCTGGCCTCACGTCACCCAGGGTTTCATCAGCCAATGTCTCCTGGCCAATGCTGATGCCCTTTGCGCAGCTGTTAGTCCCCTTATGGATCCTGACGATACCCTTCTAGAAGGGTTCTATGAAAGGGCTGTTATGAACAACTATTTCGGGATTGGGATTGACGCGAAAATCACTCTGGACTTCCATAACAAAAGGGAGGAGCATCCTGAGAAGTGCAGGTCGAGGGCCAGGAATTATATGTGGTACGGCGTACTGGGCTCCAAGGAGTGGGTGAATAGGACTTATAGGTGAGTTTTCATGAGAGACATTTCAAGACTTTATACTAGTTCGAGACTAGCATACGATTGCGAGAGTAGTGTCAGTTCAGTAAGGACATCGGCTGGTAACAATCTATTAGTATCTCTCATTTTTCCACACGTATGTTGGCCTGCTCACTTCTTTCTTCAATTTTCTTATGTAAATTTTACTTTGTGAGAATTAATAATGAATGAAAATGAAATGTTTTTGTACAATTAGCATGACGTAATATGAGCACGCGACTTAAACATTGGAAAGTAATTATAACTGATCACAATATCCAGGGAGTCCTATTTATTTGTTATTGTCCTTAAATTAAAGCATTGAAAATACTCAAATATTGTTGATAAAGATATACAATGTACATACATATACATACTTGTAATCCCAAATTGGATGTTAACTAGTCTAGATAAGAAAAAGTCCCGGTGTTTGTCACATCTGAGAACTATTTACCGATAAAAACAATGAGTCAAGTCTTTTCTGTCGCACAAGAGACAATATCCTTTATCTTTCAAAACTAATAGACGCCAGATGGACTGTCTTGAATCAATAAAAGTTCCCTGAAGACTTTGTATTTATCTGTTACATTCTCTTTTTATAAATAAATCAAGTTAACAATTTAGTATTTACTCCAGTTCAAATTAGGTATTTTTATACCTTGTTTGGGCTAACGGAAAGTTATGTGTACTCATTGTATATTATTTTATCAGTTTAAAGCACAGTTGAAAACTTAATACATCATCATCAAGCTGTTACGGGATTCAAAGAAACAAAATATGTTTCAGTTACAAAAAAAAATCCAATAAAATATTTGATCTCCTAAAAATATACTGATATTTGCTTCGTGGTTTCACAAACATAAACGACGACATGCGGATACTAAAATCTATATAGGTTTAGCCCAACACTAACCATGTATAATAAATAATGTATTTATAATATAAATAAATAAAAAACTTCGTTTACTCCCAACTTAACCTAACCTTGAACCCCTAGGCATCTAGGCCAGCGTGTTCAGCTAGAGTGCGACGGACAGCGCATCCCCCTGCCCGAGCTGCAAGGCATCGTGGTGCTCAACATCTCCTCCTTCATGGGCGGCACCAACTTCTGGGGCGGCACCAGGGCTGACGACATCTTCCTCGCGCCCTCCTTCGATGATCGGATACTTGAGGTAAGACTGGGGATTTTTTATTGATTTATCCTAATTACATAAGAGATGGGTTAAGATATTCTTCAAGGACAGAGTAAACTCAACAAACTCGGATTAAATAATTAATTAACAAAAAATAAAATAAAAAAATAATTAATTAATACGAAAATGAATCCTTTTGTTCCTAGCTAGCTGGCACACGATACTCATTTAGTTTCCTCTGCGTAATGTAATTAAAAGCAGCTTTACAATACAATATGATTTGTGGCTCAGTCCATCGCAGCACAAAAGGGATATTTAATCAATCTCAGCCCTTTCATGTAATCTTGCTTACCGTAAAAAAGATGAACATTCTATTACTAGGGTATGCGGGTCAGATATCTGTAAATGTTATGGTATAAAATAAATATAAATACATCCAACAGTCACATACATAGCCCTGACCTCACACTGAGATCGAGTCTTCTGTTGTGGGTATCGAAACTACGAGAGACTCTTTCGGTTTCACAAAATCCCAGACCCGAAACAACCAGTGGATCACACAAACATTTGTCTCGGTGCGGGGATCGAACCCGCGGCCTCTCGTTTCACAGCCGGCGTCTAACCAACTGCGTCACGGAGGCTGTCAATAACGCTATCCATGACGTAGGCAGTACGCGAAATATACGTAGTGTGTAAAATTATAATGTTTATTTTTTGATTGTTATTAAATACTAGCTTCTGCCCGCTTACTTCGTCTGCGTGATTAACTTTATTTGAAAAAATATACATATATAGATTATTTGGAATTTCCCATCCCGTCCCGTCCCATCCCGTTACATCCTGCCCGTCCCGGCTCATTCTCACTCAAGGCATGTAATCCAGTCCCATCCCATCTCTGAGTATAAAAAGTAACAAATATATCGGAATTCCTTCCTCATCCCACGGGAACACTTAATTTATCTGGATAAAATGTAGCCTGAGTGTTAATCCAGTGTTAATATGGGGAATATTAGTTTTTCTCATTTATCTTCCATAATACAAAGAAACACCCTGTATGTAAATAAGACATTTACCAGTTTTAAGTTGGACTTGTACCTATATAACTGTGAAAAAACATCGCATTTCGTCTTGTAGTTTATGAGTAATGTGCAAGCAAACAAAAAGAAACACCCTGTATGTCAATGCAACATATACCAGTTTTTAAGTTGAACCTGCAGCAATATAACTGTGAAAACCGCATCTCATTTGGTGCGGTAGTTTATGAGTAATATGCAAGCAAACAAAAAGATACAACCTGTATGCAAATGCAACATATACCAGGTTTTAAGTTGAACCTGCAGCAATACAACTGTGAAAACCGCATCTCATTTGGTGCGGTAATTTATGAGTAATGTGCAAGCAAACAAAAAGAAACACCCTGTATGCAAATGCAACATATACCAGTTTTTAAGTTGAACCTGAAGCAATACAACTGTGAAAACCGCATCTCATTTGGTGCAGTAGTTTCTGCGTGATGCGCAAGCAAACATACAGACAGACAGACAGACAAAAATTCTAAAAAAAATTGTTTTGGATTCTGTTGCTGTTATAAAGACCCCTCGCGTTGAAATTTCTTAAATATCTTCCATGTACAGACATCGACCATTTACATTTTTATTATATGTATAGATATGGGTGTAAGAAATAAGAGACCCTTTTTTTCTGATATACAAAGGAAGAAAAAACATTACTGTTAATTAGAATGATATATAAAAGTTTGAGAATCAAGAGAGTTCGCAACTTGAATTTTATCACTTGTCAAGAAGGGCCTTGCATGGTAAAGTATGAGACATTAAACTTGACAAAATGTTTATCATATTATTTTATACTTTCACGACTACGTGATAATAGAACACCTGGTGCTAAGTTAAACATATTGACTGACGAGAGTAAAAATGTACACCTGAGATAAATGAAGGATAATAACCAAAATGCAATTGTTAATTACAAGGCAAGTTTGCATGGAAGAGTCGATAGGGGTCGACTTCATCGAACCTACACCATCCAAATCGGTGATACCCTCAAGACGGGTCAGGTCAAAACTACCATGAACCGATGGGAACGCATGAAGAGATTGATGAAAGTGGAAGAAGCGAAAGTAATATATCAGGATCGAGCAAAGTGGCGATCCATACATAGTCTGTGCTTACCCCTATGAACCCATAGGGGTAACCACAGGCGTGACGATTATGTATGTATGCAAAATACAATTCCAAGCAGTTACCAAAATATGAAGCAAAATGCACATCAAATAATCCCAAATGGAAGACAGTAAGAAACTTTTGATGTCTCCAATAACTAGCGCAGTGGCATAAGTTTTACGCTTTTTTTCTCTTTATTTGTGTTCTTTTGTACTTCAGCCAAGTAACTTGAATATACGAAAGAATGTTCAGAATATCTCGCTATCTGATTTGTGCCGTGCAATATGGAAATACAGCGTCTTTGTGATAAAAGAGTATTGTGTCTTGATTGACAATTGTGCAGGTTCTTAACAATATTAACTTGATTTTTAGTTCCCATTGAGGGAATATACCATTACCATTAAGGAATATAAGAGCAAATATCAAGAACAAAATGTATGTCCACATACAATTTATACGCAGGATCATTAGAGCGAACGAAAAGATTACGTGATTAAGTAGGAATGTCAGAAACAGAAAAAAAACTTGATTTAACTATTATGTACGCATAATGGTTAAAGATCCGTCATAGCGACCTACGTAAGTACTCCTACGTTTCGGATTCACGTGTATACAGGGTATATCAAGACTGCGACCGAAAACGAAGCCAGGTGGTATTATTAGTGACTACAGACATAACGCATCAAAAATTTTCGCAAAAAAACAATCGTCGTTTTTGGGTAATAAATACATAGTTTTACTAAAATAATAATGTACACCTCTTTATTTTTAAAGACGCAATGGTACGCTAGGGTTAAATTACTATTTTCGCAAAAACTTGGTATTTACCACCCAAAATCGATGATATTTAAAAAATTGCAAAAAATACTGTCGCTGTAACCAATAAAACTACCAACTGGCTTCGTTTTCGGTTGCAGTCTTGATATACCCGGTATATCTGGATACAATTAGGCCAGCAGTGGATGAACATCTCACGCCGGTTTATACCGTTTCTTTTCGTGCCAGTATAAAAAACTGATTTGCCCCACCAGGTGGCGGCTTCTGTAATTGTGAGGTTTATTTATTAATAAGATATCTGTAGGAATAACGTTATTTATGAATTTATCATAGGTGGTAGCAGTATTCGGCTCAGCACAAATGGCAGCCTCGCGCCTCATCAACCTCCAGAAGCACCGCATCGCCCAATGCCGTGCGGTCCAGATCAACATCCTGGGCGAGGAGTGCGTGCCCGTGCAAGTGGACGGCGAGGCGTGGCTGCAGCCGCCGGGCTGCGTGCGCATCATCCACAAGAACCGCGCGCAGATGCTATGCAGGTCGCGTGCGCTGGAGACCAGCCTTAGGTCTGTAGACTTGGCTAGATCTAGACGCGTGTGGTTGTGGGAAAGTGCCGTATTGGGGTGCAGGGTTTGGTGGTTTATGTTAGACCGTTGGGAGGGGTTGATGTTGTTTGTGATATATTTAGTTATTTTTTGATAGATGAATAATATTTGACACAATTACGTTTCACATTATGCCAAAAATTCAGGAAGTTACTTTACCTCTGAAGCTGAGAGAATTTGTATTTTTCTGATTAGTTTTACAATTTGTTACTTTGAATAAATGAAAAACCTTCAAATGAGAAGTAAAATACTTTACTTCACTTCTACCTAATTAACAGACCAGTTAGTTTAACGTAACTTTAAATCAATTGGCACCTATTTATAACTCACTAAATGTCATTGCTAATTTTTGTACAACGGCACCTCTGCAAAGCAATAGGTCGGCGAGGTAGGCAACGCATTACAATAGCTACTAGTGTTGAGTGACTGTTAGAATGTTCTGCTTGTCGATGTTTAGCACCGTAGTGTTTGGCTTCATAGTGAAATGAATGTATGTTGTCGTAGATTACTTGTATGTAAAAGGAGACACAACTACTCCGACCCTTCTTCTTAAAGAAGAACTGTTGTTAAAAACGGTAATTGTTCGCATAAAAAATAATAAAACTAAACTCTGACATAGACAAATTATGAAATCTAATAATGACACAAGTTAATATTTTGTTTATTGACTTTAGTTAAATTGTCTAATGTTTCTTTTCTCCTGACAACTTATTAAATTTCATTTATTTAGATTTAGCATTTTAAGACAATGATCAAAAGCCTTACAATTACTTCCACAGTGCCTCCTTTAGTTACCTAAGTAAACAAACCTGAATAGTCACAACCTAAAACAATCGAGTATACTAACAAAGTAGAGTATACTTATAAGTGTGTATCGCAACAGGACGTGGGACGAGAAGCAGCAGATGAAGGCGCACGCGCTCGCCGGGTCTAGTACTGGAGGCAGTGTGGTCAACGTGCGGGACACACTCACCACTGCCGAGAGCGGGCAACTACTGGCGCTGCTGGATGACGTCAACACGCTGGTCAAACATGTAAGCTATATCGCAGCATCCATATAACCCGATTCCCATCGGCTTCCTTTTTACACATGGGCAAAACATATTTTATCTGTTTTGTCTTTCGGAACTTTTATCGTCTCTTTTGAACAAATAAACTTACCAACACGGGAACCATTCAAATGAACCCTTCCTTCCCACTTTACCTTCTGTACTTGGAAGCTTGAAAAACCTTCATATTTTAAGAAGGAGATTATTTATTTGTCATATTATGTTGAATATTTTTAACTTGAGAGCCGTCTCTCTCTCTTGGGCATTTTCGTAACCATACTATTTATGATTTTCGATAAAAACAAGTAATGTTTGTTAACATAAACACAGTCTTTTAAAAATACTAAAACCCGTCATCCGTCTTACCCAGGTGAAGTTGTCGTGTATAAGCGAGAGCGGCGTGTTGGGCGGCGTGTCGAGCGCGGTGTCGACGGCGCGGCGCGTGGCGGCACAAGCCGATGCCTTGCAGGATGCTGACGGAAAACTACTGCCGCCGCCACAGCTGCGCAGACACCTGGCGACACTGGTGAGTTGCATTACTGTACTGCACATTACCTATACTGTATCAACATACAATTCCACTGTTGAGCATATTTCTATGGTGTGTGAAGTCTACTAGACACTAAGTATGCTTTGAATTGGGTCATTACCCCTATCAATCGAATTAATGATTGTAACTAACCCCATGCTCTGCAGTGGGACGTATATGAGTTGGATTATTATATTTGCACATCATTTTTTCCCAATTCCATATATGTAAGTTTATAGGGTTTATGTCAAGTAAAGATTATTTGGTTTCCGAATAATCAACAAAGTTAAATGACAGTAAATCACACTGCCTCCAACGTCACATGACATGTAGCCATCATTAATTTACCGTATAAATACATAATAAGAGTGCATCTGAGCTGTCATTAACATCGCAAGATGAATGTGGATGTAGGCCACCTCGACGACTTCACATTTTACAATTAAAATCTCACCCTTTGTCTCATAGTCCAGCGCCTTTGTTCCCTTTCGAGGTGGTAATGAATCGTTTGTTTTCATTATGCTGATATTTTGAGATGCGTGGGTTTCAAACAGTGGGCTATTTTTTATATATACATCACCAAGTTCTAAACTGACGTTTTTCAATAGAGAATAACCGTTTGTGTTCTAATATACTCCTCTATTACATGCTCTACCCTTGCAGTGTAAAAACTTTTGGTCTTCCAGCTATACTTTATCTTAGATTTTCATTTAACATTTCTTGGTGTTTTAATGTTTTTTTTAATTATTCATAAACCTCCCGACGACCATTAAAGATATATTAATTTATATAAACACATAAACTTGTTAGAATACAGTTCTTTCTAATCCAAATATTGCAAGATTGTAACCATCTAAATTTGGAAACATACTTTATGAATTCATCAAATGTCGTATTTTATATATATATATATATATATATATATATATATATATCCATAATCCATATATCCCCTACCCTCCCCAGGTGGAGAGTTGCCAGGAGCTAGTGGAGAGCGGCGGCGTGAGCGGCGCGGGCGCGTCCGCCGCGGCGGCCGTGCGCATGCAGCTCGCTCGCTGCGAGCTCAGGGACGGCCACGCCTACCTGCACGCGGATGAGGTGACTATCACTACACATGGATTTAATACATGGGAATTTTGTAAGGTAATAATGTGACAGAAACATTGCACGGTTAATTTCAATTATTGGAAAAGTCTGAACGTAGATAAGCGAATTATCGCAAGTCAAACCAATTAAATATTTTTAAAAACAGTGCTGATTGAGATTGAAGAGAAATTTAAATATACAGTAAAAATACACCTTTTGAGAATTACTTACTAAAATATTAATTGTATTTCTTCATGTTACCATTTGTTTCTAACCCTCCAGTCGCAACCTCTTAATATTCCCAAATTATACCATCGATGGTCGCTAGACGGAATTAAATCATATTACGAATAATTATTTTGCTTTCACTTCCGAAGATAAACATTTGTGTTCTTCGTCCTAAGGGCTCTGTTTCAATGTTTGTTACAATATTCAGATTTTTAGTTATACCTATATCAGGACTTCTCGTCTTACGTTGGAACCTAGAAAATGTATCATTATTAACCTTAGTTTTCAACCCATACCAATTATCACCCGATCCTAGATCCCGAAGAAAGGGGGCGCGGGCAGGTGGCTGCGCGGCCGCAGGAGCGTGTCGGAGGGACCCACGCCTACCTTCACGGCGGCGCAGGTGCGCGCCTGGGGGGTCAAGGAGGTGCAAACCTGGCTCGACTCGCTGCAGCTCGGTGAGTACGCGGAAGCCTTCGCCAAACATGACGTCACGGGACGGGAGCTGTTATCCCTGGCCAGGAGAGACTTACGGGATCTGGGAGTCACCAAAGTCGGACACGTGAAGAGAATCCTTCAAGCTGTCAAGGAGCTCCAGTGACGACGGCGAGGCCGCTCCGAGGGAGATGGCCATCTATAAATAAGGACTGCTAACTTTCGACCCGTGGGTGAAAACAAAATTCGTTCAAGTTTGAATTCTATCGGAATGAACTCTAGGTACATAATCCTGAAACTAGTCATTGCGTTACAGGCATCTGGGCGAACTTCTAAGTGATCAAATTCAGTCATAGTAATAGGTTTATTTTTTCTATACTTATCTACATTTCATGTTTCAAGTTGTTCTTTTGTATAATAAAAATGTGTATCGAATTTTTCTACCTCTGGACTTCTCTGCTTTACACAACTGTTACTAATTATAATGTTATTTGTGAAATATACGCGTTTGCATCAGAAAGCACGTTATACGTACAATCAAGAACGCAGGTGCATCGATACCCCTTAACTTTGCGTTATGGGGTATCGAAGAACCTGTGTTGCCCCAATTTATGCACATTGTCTTATCAGCTTGTATTGTATGTACTAAACCCTTCAACATCGAATTATAAAGTTACTTCAGCGATTTCAGAAACTGTTTATAAAGCACGTTCTCTGTCCTACACTACGATATCAATACAAAAAAAATCATACTTTAGTTCAAATTATATTTCAAATTAAACATTGTATATATACGTAATTTTCACCTTAATAGTTAATGTTACCCCAACTCGACGCAGCTCGTTAATACATCAACCCTATATGAATAATAAACGAACACATTACCTCATTGCGCGGACAGAGGATGTGTTAATATAAATATTATTATTATATAATATCGGGAACATATGCGCGAATTTATTAGTAAACGTCAAACATTTTTGTAAAACTTTAAACAACACACAACCTTATGAAATTTTGCAATTCAGACGTGTGAATATATATATGTATATGTATACAGTAAGCAAATTTCATTGGAAAAGCAAAAACATCCTTAGATAACAAATTACCTGCCATGTCTTGCCTTTAAAATGAAAAACGACAAGTTACGTTGTGAATTATTACGATGAACAATTGAAACAACGAATCATTATTTCGCTTCGACTTATAGAAATGGGAGAGACAAAATTTTAGTCACTGCTCGGTCGGAACTCGACTTTTGTTTCTCCATTACGTCTTCCTATTAAAATCTATAATCTCTGTAAAGATTTAGCTAGAAATATAGATTCAGTGTTTATGACTTTCGGTAATTGGACTTGTGATTGTAACATAAAGTTTTATTATAATTTATGTGTATACAAATACACATAAATTATGAATTTATATTTTATATTATCTATCAAATCGAATTTAAATCTGTAATATAAAATAAAATAAAAATAATGTGAGAAGATATTATTTAACTTTGTTGCAAGATAAAAGTAACATGATGTTTTTTCTGTAATTCCCCAAAATTCCAAATTTGTACGCTTTAATTATTACAGACCGTTTGCGTCACAAAAGCCATGTGATAGAATCACTAATCGAATATTCTCCCGACTTTTTACCCCAATTGAATGAATTACCCCATTTATTAAAAGAAGAATTAACGTTAAATGCGTCGTACTTTGAATTATTGAGGAAATTAATATTCTTCAGAAACTCGTGCTTCCTAAATTTTACCCCAAGTTACCCTATTGTTTGGCGTGTATAAATTAAGATTGAAATTGTAATACCGTACTGTAATTATGTCTGTTTTAAAGCAAAGTGCTTTTTTTATTATATTTATATGCAAAATCTTTAATGATATTCGGACATTATGTTTGAAGTAATACTGACTGAATATGGTTCCGAGTTAAACAAGTCCAATTGCCGTTTGAAAAATATTAAATTAATCTCACACACGTTATCCAAATATTGCACAAGAATAACACAGAAAATACACAAAAAAATATAAAACATAGTAAATAGATGTTATACAGTATATTAGATTCGTTTACCGCAACTTGTATCTACTGTTCTTAGTGTTTGCACTGTGGACCGCGGGCAGAAACGAACTATATTAATCTTACTCTATCTGACTATTAAAAATCTGTGGTTATTAAAATTAAATAGTAATAATTAATCATTAAACATAAAACCACTCACTGTATAACTTTATAAATACATATTTTCACGGTTGAAATAATAAGTGTAACGGATTTTTGTAAAATTTAGTTCATTGAAAAGTAGGGTCAGCAAAATTTTACAAAAAAATACCTACATTTATAATTTCAACCATCGATATAAAACTATACTTGTTAAATAAAATACTTAGATAAGCTAAAAACCTCATGAAGTGCCAAGAATCATGTCTAACTCGTAATTTGCCTGCGGTCCACATAGCGACCTTTTAAAATTTAGCACAATAGTTATAGCAATAAAACTAATGAACCGGATTAGACGAGCACTTGCGGTCAATAGTAACTCTAGTTGGTTTCTTACTTTCATAGGCCACTGTAATATGGCACCTAGGGAATAGACGACGCGTATATTTAGATTAAATGAGGGAGCAGGCCTAGTTATAGTGGTCGGATTAATGTATTGTATGAATATTGTTGGGCTGGTCGCATAAACCGGTGCATGGGTGAGGGTAAATAGACTATGGCAAAAAGAAAGGTAGGTATTAAAAAGATTGTAAGCAATTATAATGTGTGACGATGTATGTTGCCAGCCTAAATTTTATTACCCTTTATTGAATATTCTAAAACAAGCAATTACGTGAAGTTATCGTTCGCTACTCGTGCGCGGCGGGCTCGTGTGCGCACGTTATTGTGATCTGTCGTATTTTTCCTTTATTTTTAATATCTCTAGATAAAATGTTGCCATCGCGTTGGACGGGTGTTGAATTCTCATGGCTCTGAGAAATTTACATGTTTATTTTATTGAAAGAAATGTTTTCTTTTAATTTTATGAAAAAAAAAAAGGTAACTCATACATTTGAGTATTCAAATATTTATCTATCATCATAAACCATATATATATATGTTCAGATTTTTTTTTCTTGCTTTCACTCGTCCAACGCAATGGCGTCTCCTTACACGATCTGCCTTATAAGTGTTTTTATAAATATATCTCTACTGATTAACCACTTTACTGTATGTAATTGTGTACAAAGAATGTGCGTGTCTATAATTATATTTATATGTATATTTATGATAGTTTTGTAATTTGTGAAACTTTGAAATAATCGATACTAGTGCACGGGCAATTAAGGATTATAATATAATGACGGCTTTAAATTATTTTACATTATGTTATTAAGCGAGTTTGATAGTGTTTGCCATATTTATTTTAATAAAAAATATTTTAATGTTGCATAAAAAATCTTGATGATTGTGAAGGCAATTAAAGTATTGCATCCATGTTTTTTCTTATTACCGATAAAATTTCAAAGGCCTTACGAAATGCAAATATGTAATATATCATTTTCAATATTATATGTTATTTTACCTTTGACAACTTAAACAAGAAAAAAGTTGTACATCTTGACGATGACTTATGAAATACTGTTGCTTCGACAAAACGGGTGTAGGAATTTGTGTTTTTCTGACAAATAAAATTACTATTAAAGACTCTTTAATAAAATGCATCCGCCCATTAGATGCACTGACAAACCTTTGTGGCCCCTCTTTACAACCTAATCGCTGTGGATGTCCCTCGTCTAATTAACACCATATTTGCATTAATTTTAAGTGACGTGTCTGTGAATAAAGCCTTTTTTCAAATTCAGGATCAACAATATTCGACTATAACTAAAGCCTGGAAGTATTTTGTGACATTTCCCTTCCCCTGTGTTAATCCTCATAGAAATGCTTCCTGTTACATTTTTGTAACATGTGTTATTGTATATATTTGGGTTATCTTGTGGTAGTTGGTGTTAGGTATATTTCATATGACTACCTACATCACTATAAACACCAAAAATAGTTGTACATATGTCAACCAACTAAATTTATTCTGCCACACGTCATTTTTATTCCTATCTGGCCCTACTACGACATTTGTAAAATCATCGACAACCGATGAAGCCATGTACATGCATTTATAAAAAAAAGGCTCGAAAAATATTTAGATAAGTATGAACATTCGTTATCGACGTTTCGTGCTGTATCTGATATTCACGAAATGATATCTTTTTTCTTTACGGGGTACGGGACCTATGTAAAATGTGTGTACGTATACAATTTATTGGTGATTTTTCATGTTAATGGTAATAAGCCGTCGTTAAATAATCCCCCATTGCCAGTGCAATATCACTTTTATAGATATATTTCCGCCGTTTCCAAACGGCACTTATTGCCTTAGATGATTTAGAACTATTCCATACAACGTATTATTACATTAGGGCCAGTGTTTAATCTGTATTTATTAATAGATATTGTATCGACATAGTTTCTTCTACATATGTTAAATGGGTACTTTACGACGAGTCAACGATTTCAATTTTTTTAATTGTAAAGAATACATTATTTCTTGTATTTTGATAAATTTCAAAAATACGTCATTATTTCTAAGTGTTTTTTAAATTTAAGGAATCGTGTGGTTACGTAAGAAGCGTGAGCGGTCAAGTGTGGTCGGGTGTTTTTTTAATTATTAGCAATTAATTTATAATAAAATTATCTTTGCTTTTTTCATACGTGTATAATCAGCAATAAATATTTTAATTACATTTTTAAAGTACACGATTGAACAGCAAATTATTCTAGTATTTAACGTAATTGGTGTCTCTTTTAGATTATATTCTTTTCCATATTTAATGTAATCATATCAATATGTTAAGTAAGCTTTAATATTCTCTTTATTAAATTAATGGATTCTGTACAATTATTCACGGTTTATGATAAGCAATAAGCATTGATTGTACGCTTCTATTTTCTACATTGATGTCGTGTTTTATATTATTTAAAGGTGTTATTATAGTCAAAGAGCATAGGCTTGGCAAAAAGGATGCAGATGTGTGAAAGAGACAACGGGAATGTGCGGCCCATATTGCGGTTTAACAATTGACCAACACAATCTCTTTGTCTCTTTCTATAGAGTGGCTAATTTTGTGAGACTGCACTATCTATGCTCTTTGTCTGTGCGAACACCAATGACGTGAAAGACCAAGTCGGTTGTTTATGAATAACAAAAATGGCGGCGTGCAATGAAAAGTTTTTTTTTAATATAATACTCAACACACACGCGCCAAGTTTGTAAAAAAACTATAACACATGATTATTATTATTATATTCTAATGCATATTATTATGTACTTAAATAAAGAAAAAGATATGCGGTTATTATAATAGTCAGAGCCCAATCAAACGTTACATCCGTAGTCTTAGGGTTTTTCATACACTAATAAAATTGACATTTACCGCTCTCGATATAAATTTTAGTACCTATTTTTAAATATTGTTTAACCCTCAAGCAAATATTTATTGAAGTCAATCTAGTCATTGCGTTTGTAGGTTCCTTTGCGCATCACCAAAAAAATAATTTACACTTTTTTTTATAGACTTTGAGAGGACTGAGCCTATGTAGGTACCATCTTCAGTTGTGGAGCAAATACGGACGAAAAAAGGCGAGAGAGACAACACGATTTAACGGCCAAAAGTTGTCTCTATCTAGAAATTTAATTTGCTCCCAACAGAGAATTAAGGAAGAAGTTTAATTTCACACATTAAAATTAAATATTAAATGCGGGTATTTGAAAAAAAAATTAAGTAGCTGAAAATAATAGAATTGCAGAAAGTTAATCGTAGTTTTTGTGATACTCAAATGGAATCCAACTGGAAATTACCTCTTCACAGATCTATTCAGGGTAAGCCTTTTTCTCCTCCGACATAGTTACGAGTTAACTGATTAAAAGTTAGCGCTTTCTAGAAAATCGACAATTTGTAAAGATAAAGCTCGGTCCCCTCTTTATGTTTATAATTATTGTCATATAGGAAAATAAAAAAAAAATGTGTGTGTGTATTAGTGTACACACGTAAGAAGTGAAACTTCTTTATGACATCATTTTTCGAAAAATGATCTACTATTTACAAATTTACAGAATTGGTAAAATAAAGCTAAATTAAATAAAGTTTAAGTTTAGGAGGGGGGAAATTTTTGAGGGAATTTGGGATTTCTATCGGGGCCAATTTGTAGCCCTCACCGAGACGGTTCCGAGGATACCAAGCTCGGTGGGTCCACGACCTTTATTGGCCGAGATAGGTTTAGGGGGGGTGAGGTAAAAATTTTAGGTGGGGGTAGGGGCGGGGGGGGGGGTTAGGTTTCGTGGGGGGGCTATTGGGCACCTTAAAATATTTTTGGGTGGGGAAAGTTGTGGAGGGGGAATTCGGGAATTCTGTTGGGGCAGGATTGTAGGCCTCACCGAGCCGGTTCTAATGAACCCAGGGTCGATGGGTCTACGATGGATATTGGCGGAGATAGGAATAGGGGGGTGAGGTAAAAATTTTAGGTGGGGGTAAGCGGGGGGGGGGGGGGGGTTTCGTGGGGAGGCTATTGGGCACTGTTTTGGATTTAGGGTGGGGGAAGGCCAGAGGGGGGGGTAAGGATCAAATTACAAAAAAGTGGGTGGGACTTAAAATTTTGGGTGGGGCTTGGAAACGGTTGGGGGTGTGGCTTACTGAAGTGGGTACTAATTTACTAATTAAAAAAAGATGGCGCGTAACGGAAGAATGTGACGCGTAACGAAAAATTTTTTCCAACCCCGATAAAGAAGTTTCACTTCAATAATGCCCACCGCTGGACTGAGGCCTTACTCGATAACAACCATTAGTATTATTAATACGGGCCTCGGGATCATCAACCCACCAAAATAATTTTCACACGATTGAAAATGTATACGAATGGTATCAATTATGTAAGCTTGACCAATCCCTAATTAAGTAAGCTGTAAAACCCTTTCAAAGTTTTGGATTATAGAAAACAGTATTAAAAATAATTATTTTGCTGTTTTAAAACCATTTAATCCGAAACCGTACATTGGGGCAGGCAATTGTTAATTTTAAAAATTATTTATCTATGTACAGCAATAAGAGAACGTAATAATATTAAATCTAAAATATGTGGGAAATAGTTGCGGTTTTTTTTTATGCAGCATAATATTCGTAATTAAATAAATTTTTACTTTTAATGTCGTATTCGAAACTCACTTGCCCCGGCCGCCTAAAAAATAATTGCCCCAATTTATCCTATTCGCCAAAATATATTTAAAAGCCACTGCGCAATATTTAAGCAAAATTCACATTCATTTCAATAATAATATATACTTAAGACTGGTTTTACTTGTTTTGTGAAAAAAAAATAATGCCCCATTTATACCGGAAGTTTCTCGCCTCGAAAATTCGATAATTAATCGATAGAACATAAATAAGTTGCATCGCGTAGATATATGTACATAAACATTACAATCAGATGATCTTGTAGAAATTATCGCATGCGATAATGGCATACGATTCTCGCCCGAAATCAGACGAAAATATCTCTCCGTGTAAATAGGGCATAACTCAGTTTAACATAATAATATTTATAATAATTTTAATATGTTACATATTACTAAAGTACTTATTAATACATAATATTTATAGTTCTTTTAAAATTAGTATCTATTAATTAATTTATTTGCGTAAATAAACCTTTGTATGAATACTGAAATAACGGTTATTAAATGCTTCTAAATAAGATTACGAAAAAAATAGTTTACATTTAAATTGGAAAAAATATAATATTCCATTTGATTATTTATTTATTCTTTACTGTGGCATGAATATTACTTAATGTAACAATATTAAAAGTGTACAAATGATTGTATTTTATGTTTCTATTTTGCTCAAATTAATTTAAGTTGTAATTAGTTTGTTCTATTTGTCTAGCGTGTATATTTATCAGATATTAAACAGTCGTTGCACATCATTGGATTATACATAAATAGTACGATTTGTGGCAGTCTTCATCAGTCTTATTTTAATTGTAGTTTATTTTGCAGATCGTACATCTGTGTTGCTACTTACCATAGACAAAAATGTATTATTTTATTTTAAACTTCTTATTCTCTGTCTTATGAGATTTTAAAATATTTCCTTTTCAAAAATATAGTAAATTTCCAAGAAAAAGAAACCTAGTGAAAACAATTTAAAGTAGTTTTAAATAATAAAGTGTTTGTTATCTTTGTTTATTTTTATTTAGTAAAGTTTTGATTTTCACCAATGTACACATGTGGCGGGAATATAAATACAAAGGTACGTTATGTAAAATTAAATATCAATGAAAAGTTTTTCTTTAGATTAGTTTTATTTTTGCGGACTTATTCATTTAAATAATTCAGTTTCAAATTTAAAATATGTTTTTTAAGGTGTGCAACGTTTCTTGAATGGTGAGATATTTTGTGAGTTGTATCGTACTCAGTAAATAGCAAAGAGATGTTTTGCTGTGGATCTCGTCTTCTTATTGCTTGTTCGACCATAGCGCTAAAAGAGACACTATAATCTCGCTTTTTTGATAGTAAAAAGCGTTAAAAAGAGATCTTTAAATTTGGATCATTGATAGTACAAAGCAGTAATTGGCGTGCAATAAAAAAATAAGACAGCCATAAAAAATATGTAATTAAATAATAACAAGATAGTTATGTAATATTTATTTTTTCGCCATTCTTTTCATCCGTATTTTTTAACATTGCGTAGTTATTATACCATATTATTATCGATGTTTCTTTTTAGCAATGTGGCCAAACAAGGACTAAGATGGCGACTTTTGGATAAATATTATTGCGATTCTATGTACTTTGAAGGATAAATTAAAGAATAAATCCGATCTGGATATTGTTTATTTTATCATTGTTTTAAAAAAGTTAAAAATCCGTGCCTTTAATTTTCCGGATTTCTTTCTTAACAGAAAATATGTTTATTTAGTTGAAAATACCTCTTTTTCAATAGATAATGCACGAATTCAGAAAATTGAACCTACATGTCTTTAAATATTTTTATATACTTATGTATCTACTATAAAGGAAGTGGATGGAAATAAAGTACATGGAATCGCACTAATTAAAACCAATTCTGGGCACACTATTATTAAAAATTGGAGATGTGAACGTGTGTGTTATCGAAGC
This sequence comes from Deilephila elpenor, assembly GCA_949752805.1. Taxonomy (NCBI): domain Eukaryota; kingdom Metazoa; phylum Arthropoda; class Insecta; order Lepidoptera; family Sphingidae; genus Deilephila; species Deilephila elpenor. The sequence goes on along the minus strand of OX457097.1, from coordinate 13,923,503 downwards.
CAACGTAGACTCTGATATTGAAGAAATATTGATCAGCCCTCTTAATATATTGTTCAACTAATAGGGCCTTAGAGAGAAAGGGCCTTAGAGGCTCTAAAATTACATAGGGTTTAAGCCCTTTAACTGGTCTAGAGCGTGGGAGTAAAAAGAACATTTTCAAGCATGTGGGTTTTCTCACGGTGTCTTCCTGAAAACAGTTGAAATGAACTATAACATTAATAACACTACTTATTGATTTTAGAATGAAATACTTTCACTTTGTCTTCCAACTATTTAAAAAAATTACATCCAAACCTTAGTGCTGAAACAATCAAAAGCCTATAATACATTTGGAAGCTAATGAGATAATTTTGGTATAAGCAGGCCCTTTCCTACATTATGCTTCGATTTCTGGAAAGTCGATTATTGCCAGCAAAAAAAACAAAGTTTGCTATAGTTTTGGGTTGGATAACATTTCTTTAATGCGAGTCTACAGTTGTGATAAGACTAAAATGATCGCTAGCCGGAGCTCAGCGGATGATATTGTAACAATTCGATATTTTCTCTTGATATTTATATTTGAAAATTCAATAAAATATACTTTTACTGACATGTTTTGTGTTTTCGTTATCTTCATTTTCTTCTGCCTACCCTTTAGGATTTAGTTCACACTTACGAGTGTGACATTAAGGCTGTACAGTTGCAGAATGATTTGCTTACTATTTTATTCATAAGTAATACTTAGGGTGTTGGTCGCCACGCAGGCCTAGTACATCTTCGGGCGATTACACGGACTTAAATTAGGGCGCCTCTGGTCTGGGATGTTCGGTGCCGCCCATAATGCGTGTGACGGTCACTGAGAGGTTTTTAGTCAGTACGCTGGCATAGGTTTTGTTAGGGACCCAGCCCGGTCACAATCCGCAGCGGGCTGGACTGTAAGACCAGAGACACTGACATACCCCTTTCGGCCTCCCCTGGGGTCCCGAAAGGTGAACTTAATACTTAATAACTGTCAGTAGGCCTTACATATTTTTAAAATTATTTTAAATACTTGAGAGAAAAATAAAACAATTTAATCAATTCAGAGGTATAGGCCCTAAGATGCAGGTGAAGGTGAATGAAGGTCGAGTTATTAGCCTCGGTATGTTGATGTGCCCGCATGGTCCCAACTGGGCCCGCTATTTATTACTAAATTATGAAATTGCTACAAGATTCTTTTAATTCTATTTATTATTGTTCTAAAGTTTGTTAATTCCCTCCACTTCATCTAATTAATTTGTATTAAAGACTTTATGCCTCACCCCGGAATTCTTATTCGTCATATAGGGCTGTATATATGTATGTAGTTTTCTAATAATAAAACATGTTCAGCCAATTATACTGCATATTGTATGACAAGGAACCGCAATATTTTCTCAAGTTCCTAACCTCATAACTCCCTTTATACGTTACGAGCATATTAAATCATTGGCGGAATAAAGAACGACCACTCGAAAGGTTTAGTATGGCGGATGACTCGCCGTAAAACGAAATAGAGCGAAACTCACTTCCTCTTTATAGACGTGCATTATATTTTTATTATGAAAAGACATAAACCTCCCCCTTTGGTGTTTGTCGCGATAATTCAATTGTTTCAGGTTGTAGTGTTTTGTATTGTTCCGTAGATATGTTAACCTAATTCCGTTTTTTAGTAGAAACCGTTTGAGCATTGCGGCTCGTGAACTTCATCACGCATCCTGAGGCTTTTAAGCGCTATGCGGTATTTAAAAACCTAAGTCGCATAAAAAGTTGGAAAAATAGAAGCAAAAAATCTGCAGAAAATAAAAAGTACCTTCAAGGACGTATCTGTGTCTGTAAAGCCACATATAAATATCCTACTCTTTATTAAATCCTTAAAAAAGCGGGTAGAAAGTTAAGAGTAGTAAGGTAGAAAGGCAAGAGGCTCATTATCTGTCAAATCGCAAATTTAAAAGCGAAAAATAGTAGCAGAATCGGTGCTTAAATTCAGTTCGTGACTGCATCGTATTAAGTTTAGCTGAATGCATCTAAGTATTATCTGTCGTGCTTCCGATTGGTGGGTACATCCAGAGCTGGTTTCAGCGACAGTAACTACAGGTCAGTGCCCCATATTCACAGAGCCTTAAACGGCGTTATACCACAGAGTTATACCTACTTGTCGTAAAAATATAATGTCGACTAAAGTGACTTAATAAAATATGTTTAATACCGGTGATGAAATGAAAACATTACAATAATAATCTGAAACTGGTTACTGGACGACCCACTTCTGATACACGATTTTCGTAGCTTTTTTTGTATCGTGATTTCAGGTAGTCGAAAACTAGGTGGTTTTTTTTTGCATAGTAGTATGGTGGCCGATTGGGGAACGCACCAGACGCGGCTGCCAACATGTTCATGGTGGTCGCGGTTTAAAATCCCAGGGCACACCTCTGACTTTTCGGTAGTCATGTGTTTATTGATAATCAATCACCACGTACTATAACGGTGAAGGAAAACATCGTGTGGAAACCTACATACCATAGCGATTTGCAAGAATTTATATGGTATGTAAAGTCCGGCATCCCGCACTAGGCCAGCGTGGTGGACTATTTGGCCTAACCCCTCTCAATAGTATTCTCGATGGTAGAGGAGGCCCGTGCCCCGCAGTGGGACGTATATGGGCTGATACAGAATACAGGTCTGGCAAAGAGCAAACAAGTCCCTGGTAAGTGATCACTGCCGCTCATGAACATCCACAACGCTGGACCATGGATGTGTTGCCTACCCACCAAATTAGGAGGGGAGCGGGAAGGAAAACGGATGGTAAGAGTTAATTTGACAGCTTAGTTAATTTTTAAATTTAACAGCCTCCGTGGCGCAGTTGGTTAGACGCCGGCCTTGAAACGAGTGGCCGCGAGGTCGATCCCCGCACCGCAACAAATATTTGTGTGATCCACGGGTATTTGTTTCGGGTCTGGGTCTTTGTGAGACTGAAAAGTCTCTCGTAGATTATAATACCCACGACACAAGACTCAATCTTAGCGTGGGGTCAGGATTATGTATGTGACTGTTGGGTGTATTTATTAATTAATTAAGTAGTAGGAACACTTTAATAAGTAGTAGGAAATAAAGAAATCAAGAATGCATTGCGTATGTTATTTGATAAATGGAAGTTGGCATATTATATCACTATATCCAAAATAAAGTCTTAAAAAAATTAAACCACCATTTTAAATCTTCTAAGAAGTTAAGACAGCAGTCACACTCACAGGTAGTTTTCTGTTTTTGACGTCACATTTGATGGCTTTGTTAATACTTTATGGTCACAGGAAAGTCTATTACTTTAAATAAAACAACCAAATATCTTATTACAGCTTTTATTCTTTGCAAGGACTGATTTTTCCCCAACAAATCCATCATTTCTGCCACACTAGGCCCTTCGTTCAATCCACTCAAAATTGACCTTAACATCTTCATCAACTCTGGAAACTTCACATTACTACTAGAAGCAAAACTCCTTAAACATTCCTTAACAGAAGATTGCTCAAACGAATTAAGTTTTTCTAAATGCCCCACTAATTTTACCAATAAATCCTTATCGATATTTTTATTAGTCGATGGCAGCACCCAAAGGAACCCGTATTTAGTCGATACTAAATCATCGATTCTTGAAACTCTATTTGTGGACCAATTTAATACAGATTTAATATGTTCCTCTGTGATTTGTTTTTGGTTATCTGGATATTTTTCTGTTATTAACTTTTGAAGATTTGTGACTAGTTGTTGGGATAGTGATGTGTCTTGTAGTCGACGTTTGATTTCTAGTCGATTACATTCTTCTAGTAGATCGGGGTTTAGTCGACTTGGGTGTGACGAGACGTTGTCGATTTGGAACTGAAAAGAGAATATTAGGTTAATATTTTTTTGCAAAAAGACTTAACACAGACGTAAAAAAGGCGGAATATAATTTTGGTTATGAGGCAAAACTCAGGTCGGAAGTAATTTCATATGGCAACATATATGGACATACATATTAAAACAAAAAAATAAGTTAAAAATATTGAATAAAAGTAAAAATATTTTAAAAGGATTTTTTAACTGTCTTAAAATAATTTCATTTTTTAGCATTTAAAATTGTAGATTATATTAGGTATATGATTATATTGGTAACACGAATATGAATAGTTTGTATTGTTACCTCCTCAGCTAATTCGCCCATAGTCTTCAATCTGATACCAGCTCCGGGCACGTGGTCAAACCCGCCTCCAGACAGGGTTATGTAGTTGATTAACGCCAATGGAAATATACCTGTAAACCATAAGTATATATGTATACACGTTAATGACAACGTTAATTTTTGGTTAAGCTTGCACGAAGTCTCTGGATGCCAACAGGTCGATGTGAAGATTAATGGGAGAGGCCTATGTTCAGTAGTGGATTTCCTGGCTGAATAGATAGATAATGACAACGATGACTTTGAAATAAAACTATTACGTGGTCCGCCCCGTGACCACGAAAACTGTAAAGTAATCGAAACGTCGGGAAGTTAAAAAATGTAAAAATTAAACCAAATCGCGATAAAATCCGTATAAAATAGTTTTATTTCAATGTGTAACATTCGCGTAAATCTAAGAAACCATTATGCAAACGATGACTTTTTAGCTGCTATTCGGTCAGCGATATGTGATACATATCGATCTAAGAGGAGGTGTCCATATATTATAAAATATATTATGTACCTATAGACCATACAAAATCCCACGTATAATTTCGAACTAGTCAGCATAATTATATCGTAAAAATAAGGTCTGGGGTTGGACAATTTGGGCTGCATAGTATTTATCAAACGCGTCCTCACGCCAACCAAAAGAGAAAGTACAAAGAATATTATTAATAACCTTTATCCCTGTAGTCTTCTACTTTGACATCACTCTTCCTCTTGCTCAGTTTAGTGCCGTCAGCATTCACTATCAGTGGTAGATGGCCGAATTGAGGTGGTGTCCATCCAAAGCCCCTGAAAGAGGAATAATAAAATGCTACTTGTTGAGTTGTAAAAACGCTCTTTAAATTGCTGAGAAATACGAAGCCATTCAAATAGTATGGCCGCCATTTTGAAACTTTTATTTATTAATCCGATTATGGACCATAAGTTCACTAGTATAAATAAATACTGACTGCCGTTACCTGTATATAAGTAAATGTTTAGTGGTGGATATCTGCCACTCAACGCCTCGTAGTACGTGCGACACACGCATGAGGTGGTCGTCCACCACATTCGCGAAGTGGTACGTGGGATAGCCATCCGACTTCATCAGCACGGGGTCGCCCTCGTTGAGGGATACATCGTACGCAATACTACCGAAGATTAAGTCGTCGAAGTATTGACAGTCGGATGTTAACTGTAATATTTATAAATATATTTTAAAGATATAAAATAAATATGTTTTATAAAAACCAGCTGCTTTATTCTATTCTAAAGCAGCTGGCATACAGGTGTACTAAATAATGATTTCTTAGATTAAACTATTTTTTACATTGAAACATCGGGAAGTTAAAAGTTAAACCAAATCCGTATTAAAATCTGTAAAAAAAATATTTATTTTTTAAGGTGTATTTATTGCCAATACCCAATAAATATAGTAGTGGGTTTACTGTGGCTGATATAGAGGTCTCAGATCAATATCCAAGCTTTGTAATTTACTAAGCATTAAGTAATTGATTAGATAAACAATTGTGATCATTTCAGATCTTAAGAGGCGATTCTAGAACAACAGTTGATTGTAGTCATAAGCAAAATAAATATTTTTTAAATATTAGGAACAAGAGGTTTCGGTTTCTAATTACAAATTAACAAAAGTAATTTAATTCTATTATAATTTGTTTACAACCTATAGATTAAAGATGCTCCAATTTTAAGCCGGTGCATTTAATGTTTCTGTGGTTTTAATATTCATCAGAATCATATATTGTATGTAACCAAAAAAAAAGCTGTTTTTATTTACCTTAAATCTTATACAATAAGGGACACCAGCCTTTATTTTCTCTTTAACCTCATCATCAGTAAGAGATCTACATCTGTTATCATACTTTGGTATCCTTTGAGTCTTCAGTGCATCTCGTCTGAGGATATTCAACCTCCTTTCAGTGCAGAAACATTTGTATGCCGAGCCATTTTTGAGAAGCTTGTCTATGTGTTCTCTGAAAAAAGTTTTTTTACATATAATTAAAAATATTGTTATTATAAACATGTGTTTTATTTACATTTGTAGCAAATATTTTACTGTCTTTTGAGAGAATTGAAAAATAGATTGTCAATCTAATTTTAAGTATTAAATGCAAGAAACAAAATACAATAAATAAATAGAAAAAAAGGTATATTTATAAGGCTGGGAATTTATATATTTTTAATGAATACAAATATGACATGGCCCAATATGTATAACAGAACTCCAGTGATTTCTATAATATCAAAATTAAATGCACTTACTTATAAATATCCAATCTCTCACTCTGAATATACGGTCCGTATTTTCCATCCTTCTTTGGACCCTCGTCATACTCTATTCCAGCCCATTCCAGATCTTGGATTAAAGCATCTACTGACCCTTCGACTTTCCTCGTCTGGTCAGTGTCCTCTATACGTAATATAAACGTACCTCCTCGGGACTTCGCGAATAAATAATTATACAAAGCTGTCCGCAAACCCCCTAAATGTAAGTATCCTGTCGGGCTCGGAGCAAACCTTACTCTAGCAGCTTGAGTTGTTACATTTCTGTAAAGGTTTCGTACAGGGACGCATACCACTTGCTTTATGAATGAAACTTGCATTGTTGATTGCTAGATTTAATGTTCACTAGGCATTACGATACACATATAAAATAATTTCATTTGAAAATTTTGGATAAGATAACAAAATTTGTTGTTAGGTTGTTTTCTATAAATCAGCTGTTTTTCGCTATTGACAATTGACATAATATTTACCCGTCTAAAAATTATAATTACGCCGATGTACACTATGAATGACAAGGAAAAACATTTTGCTTTCTTAATATTTTGTACACAAACAAGATTTCGCAATAACAAATTTAGAAGTCTACCTAATGATTTAAGGATTTTTGAACTTTTTATTTTGTTAAACAAAATATATTAGCAATGTGTTCAGTTTCAGAACGTATAGAATAAATCTATGGTCAGAATAAAATGTTGCACACTATTTCATGAAACCCACATTTATTTTAAAGAAAATTCCTATTTATTATAGAAGTCTAAAGACAAAAATGTATATTTTAGGCTCTCAGTTGTAATAAATCTGCTATTATGAATATTTTTAATTACTTTGAACACGGCGACCAATATGTTTAGTTATTTAAAAAAGAAAATATTTCAACAATGCCCTAACATTATGTTAATGGAGGTAAATATGGTCAAACGCGGTAACCCTACAGTTCAGAGTTGTCTATGGTTGTTATTTCACTTTGGTTCCGATGTCGAAATAACAGTGAAAGTCATTATAAAATAACAAATATCTCACGAAAATGGTGAGTAGCCGAGTAAATAAAACATTTAAAACGTATTCGACATTTGTTTGTTGCAAAATTTAAATATAGAATTTTGTTTAGATTACGTAGGTCGATGACAGGTAAGCAATGTTAAGGTTATGATGTGACGTTCGTATTTTCAGAATAAATTAAAATCGTCACAGAGAGACAAAGTGAAGAAGTTTGTCGCGTTCACGCAGACGAGCGAGAGCACCGCCATATACTGCCTGTCCCAGAACGACTGGAAACTGGATCTGGCGAGCGACAACTATTTTCAAAACCCTGAAGCCTACTACAAAGACCCCGTGAGAACGTCAGTAGACAGGAAAAAGCTGGAGCAGCTCTTCAACAAATACAGGGACCAGCAGGAAAATGATAAAATAACAGCAGACGGTGTCATGAAATTTTTAGAAGACCTCAACCTCAGTCCAGAATCCATATTAGTTCTGATCATAGCGTGGAAGTGCAAAGCAGCTGTACAATGTGAATTTACTAAAGACGAGTTCATTACGGGTCTTATCGAACTGGGGGCAGACAGCATAGATAAATTAAAAGCAAAATTGCCCATGCTAGAATCAGAATTGAAAGATACAAATAAATTCAAAGACTTCTATCACTTTACATTTAATTATGCCAAAAACGCGGGTCAAAAAGGATTGGACTTGGACATGGCAGTAGCGTACTGGAATATTGTGCTCCGAGGGAGATTTAAGTTCCTTGATGCCTGGTGTAAATTTCTCACAGTGAGTAAACATTTAGGTCAAATTAAAATAATTCTAAGAACACCTTATTCATAATAACTTTCCAAACACTAATAAATAAAATATCATCAGTTTTTACTGAATATACAATTCAATACATCTGGAACAATTAATGAGTTTCACAATATTTCCAATCCAATATGAACATTAGTCTTAATTTACTAGACATGTACTTAATTAGATTTGCCGTCAGCAATATCTTATAAGATTTCATAGTTGAGTTAAAAACTTATACATAAGAAACTTTCATTATTACCTTATTTTATACTCCCCCATAACTTAAATGCATAATTTTACACCTCTAAACTTACTTGTTTAGACAGAATTGTTTGTGAGTTGACAGCCCGTAAAAGTAATACCTGAAAAAGTTGGAGTCCAGAAGTAGTTTCTTCAATTGAGAATGATATAATTCACTATTCTGGCCTTGTGAAGGCACATGCTTTTAAATTCTGCTGCAAAATGTGTATGCAAGTTCTGTCAAATTTTTAAATTCTTTCTTACAAAAATTTTATTACTCTGATAGCAATCTTATTGACAATCAAAATGCAACCAAATACTTCATAACAATGTATTGACTATTGAATAATCTTTGTAGGTCCTTGAATTGGTTATCAACTTACACACAATAAGAGCTAGGAAGCTATAGATATTTATAATCAAACTGTTTGTGTTTAATATGTTGTAATCTAAAAGTTACATAAAATATTAATTTTGAAATTTTTATAGGTTTAGTAATAAATCAATAGTTGAATCTAAAACATTTTATATTTTTTCTTAAAAGAAATAGGGCTCTGATTTAAAAATTCAGTTGTGTATAGTGTTAACTACAGTTTGTAAACACTATACACAATTGAAACATACACAATTGTTTGTTAACGCATCCATTATAGAGTAGAAAGCTCTAAAAAATATTACATTAGCCTATGTCTTGTACTTGTGGCATATTGTTTCAATTTAATTATACTATTATAATTCCCCGGCTGAGAAAAAACCATTTTGTTATTGAAATCTTGTTTTTAAAAATCCTTTTGTTTGTGCCCTATAGCAACACACATAAATTTATGTCCCAAACAATTGTTAGAAGATTCTGGCACTAGTCTATGTACATTCACCAGGCAAATACATTAACTTAGATATTTGGGAAAATGCCAATTTTTTACATTGCATGATCACGGCAGACCTATTGCATGATCAGTCTGTTATATCTAAATCTGCATTACAATCATAGAGATTTTTTTTCAAAAGTTGAGTGAACTCTTTGTATTTTTAGATAAATTGCTTTCTTATATTTTTTATGGTGAGGAAAAAAGCTGGTTTAAAATATTTATTCATTATCAGATCATTCTAATTGATTAAAAGGGGAAATCCCTTTAAAAGTAGAAATCATTCAATCTTTATATCTATGCAATGAATGTGCACAAAAAATCGTGCATGGGAGTCTGAGCATTGCTATTTTCATACCACAATCTAAAATTGAATCAATCATCTTGGATAAATGGTTAGTTTAAGATACAATCATTAACTCTCTGTGTGTATTACTCTACTACATATATTGTCATTCAGTTTCAGTTAAGGTGTACAGATAACTCAAAGGCCCCATGTTTTATTTGATGCAGATTGCATCTGGCTGCATCCTTTTTTGGGATAGGCTTTTGTAAAACCATCCTTTACATGAGCCCGAAGAGCTCAACAGATTGTTTCATAACTTACAAATTATCTAATACACATGTTTACATTTTCAGGAACATCATAAAAGATCCATACCAAAAGACACATGGAACTTGCTACTAGATTTTGCGACACAAATCGACGACGGCATGAGCAATTATGACGCAGAGGGCGCGTGGCCAGTTCTCATCGACGATTTCGTTGAATGGTGCCAGAAGCAAGGTCTCACAGCGGACGGGGTGAAAGCGTTGGAACCCGCGTCTGGCTAGCTGACGCCCTACAGCCACCAGCAGCACGAAGCAGAATCACCGAGCGACGCTGACGATGAGCCAACACAAACCGTCAGCTTCAGAATGTGGTTGCTGATGATGCTGTCCCGCTTCGTGCTATATGGTTTTGAGCTGTGTACAGTCGAGTGGGTCGCGATACTCATCGTATTTGAGTTGTGTAGCTGACTAAATTGAGTGAAGTGGATATCAAGGATAGGATTTACGCAGTGTGCTATGTGCATTGTTGCGTATGTGATATAATGACAGTGCTAGTGTTCTAAAGATTTTAATCTGGTATAATTTTAGGGTCTGACTGGGATCAAATTGGTGTTAATGTTAATTGGTACAATGTCTATGATGAACCATTTTGCTTACAGCAATTTGTTATTCGTGAAACTGTACATATTTAAACGGTTTTCAAAATTATATACAGGTAGCTTTATGTTATTAATGTCGAAATTGTTTTCTGTTAAGTAAAATATGGCTAAATTACGATAATTTTGTACATTTGCAGGGTTTTTTCTTTCTACTTCACATTATCCATACTGGTGTCAGAGCACGCATTTCGATCTTTGCCATTCTATATCTATGTTTCAACATCTACTTTTTTGCCGCGTCTACTAGTATTTATGTACCTAATATCAGGCTTATAAAATATTTATGAAAGAAACCAAACAGTAAAATTCCCAATGTATTTTTCAGTTCAACTAAATCATCAAATTACTTGTCATTTTATTTCAGGTTACAATGAAAAATTAACCCTCTTTCGGTCTTGGCGAAGCGCGAAATTTTTGGACTACCCACATTATAAAAATACTTTTAAAATATCACATGTACAACAATGCACAGTGCATGCTGTGTAAAATATAATTTGCCGTAGTTTCAATTTATTTCACTCAACTGTATAAAGCTCTTGTAATCGTCCGTTAGTTAAATTCATTCGTGTAGACACTTGTTGAATCTATTTACCCGTTGCGGTATAAAAATCAAAGGTTTTTATCAAATGTATAAAGTCAAAGTTGTCTTGAAAATTTTGTCTAGAGAATTTATATTTTTGAAGCTTAATGGATCGGAGCAAGCCATTGACGACAACCGTGGACCGATACCTTATTTGAGGTGGTCTATATGATAGTGGCATTAAATTAAGAATGTAAATATGTATATACACAATTAATGATATTACATTTTTTATTTTGTAAAAGCCTAGTTCTGTTTAGTTTTCTTATTGTTTTGGTTTGCTGATTTGACATGGGGATATATTTCTTATGAGTAATTAACATACTTTTCGCGTTGTATGAGGCATTTACATGTGGAAATGTACATGTTGAGTTTTATTAATTAATTAATACTAAAGAACCTTATAAAATGTTCATTGAAAAATAAGTACAATTTATAATTACTTTTGTATACTTCATTTATTAGTAATTACAATGAGACAAAAGCAAAAATAATTGTTGATAGATTTTTTTTATTGTTGTATGATATGACTAAGGCAAAGAAATAACTATAATTCTTTGTATAAAATCTTTATAATTCTGTGTTTCTTTAACTTTTTTGATAATAATTATGCCTCATGCAATGTAAGCGTTCCTTAACGTCTCGTCATTTTATTTATTAGAGAATCTTCATAATAAGGCGCATTTATTTGTTGTTAGAATTGGCACTATATTTTTAACAATTAATTAATAATAATCCATTGGGATTTGTGCAATTTTAACGAAAAATAAACGTGCAATTGAATCAACACACTGAAAATATGGATTTTTATTTTTATTAATTGAGGATTGTTTAAAGCTTTTTTACTGAATTAATAGCGCCATTGCTCGGCTGGTGGTTGAAATTTGCTAATTTTATTAAAACTAAAATATATAGTGAATGTGCCTTGCAACGTTATTTGTTGCCATAGACGAAAGTTAAGTTATTGAACGCCCACTCAGTCCACCACCAGCTGCCCAAACTCATTTTCAATAAAAATCAGTCATTTATGTAAAATGTGTGACATTCGATCTGTGATTTAACATCAAGTAATGTGTAACATTAATCCGTATTTATTAATATAACAATATAATTCGTTCCTGAATTTTATCCGTGTTGAAATACGAATTCGTACTAAGTATCTCATTAAAACTTTAGGCGCCTCTGTATCTAAATATTTTACTTGGTAATAAAAATGATGAGTAAAATGTAAGTGCATTGACCTATGCTCATGTAACAGACCAATCAACTCGGTAATTACATGTTTTAACCATTTGTTTTTGTAATGTGGACTCGTCTTTAAATTAATTTCCATAGATAATTAATGTTACTAGAAAAGTGCTGTTGCTTGCTAGATTAACATTAAAATCGTAATTAAAATGTTTGGTACTTAGTTTTTAATGTACAAAAGATGAAATTGATGTAATGAGTATTAATTACAGTAAATTGTTAAATAAATTATTATTGTTTTATTGATTTAATTTTGCACTGCGCGCAACTGCTTCCAGGAACTACCAAACGAGTGTAGAATTTTATTATTTAAAGACATATAGATAAATATTTATCACCATTATCATATCGTGAGACGAAACAAACAAGGCGAAACGTGGGTGACCTGGTTTTTCTAGGGGAACCTCTGCTTACCCCTTCAGGAAAAAAGGCGGGAGTTTATGTCTGTATAAATCTTAATTACTATTTAGGATTAAATATCTCAAGCTTGCGTAGACCAGAGACTGGGCAGCAGCGTTTTATGGTATGCTTCATTCATTGCGGTAGCTAACCTGCCCGCCCAGTAGCGTGGCGATTAGTACATTACTTCCCAATGATAGGTGTACCTTAGGAGAGGCCTGTGTTCAGTTATCAGTAGTGGCCTGCAATGGGTTGATGATGATGATGATGTCCAGCAATTGTCTCCTTGGAGCTAAAAAAAGTGGATCTGTTTGCGTTAAGAAATAAAGGTCTTGCCTGCTCTGAGTAAACACCTAGTTATAGATCGCAAAAATCGTAATGTCCGAAGCTTGATTTGTTGGCGGATTAATATTGGACAAAAGATGACCTAACTGATGAAAAATGTACAATAAATTGTATTTTTTTTAAACTAATTTCCTTTTTATTTATAACATTTGAATGCAAGGCTGCATAGTTAAAATTACCTATGCCTATGTTAATGAATGTCAATGTCATAATTGACATTTATGAAAACTAGAAAAAATATTTCATTCCAGTGCAAATCTTCATAAATTAAATTTATAAAAATGTCTCTGCGCTTGGGCGGTGCCTTGAGGGAGCTGAGGATTCACTTGTGCCAAACGAGCAAACAATCTGAGGGCGTGAGGTAAAGTTTGTGATTACATAAACAGTGGCATAACCTCAAACGGAGGTCTAAAAGCTAATGTTGTTTTAGGGAATTTATTAAGAACAACTACGTAAACATCAAGAAAGAAAACCCTAACTTCCCCATTTTGATCCGCGAGTGCAGTGGAGTGCAGCCGCGTGTATGGGCTCGTTATGGTATGTTATTTTTCAATTCATTTTTGTGTAAACTATATATTTATTCTCTAGAAGAGTAGGCAAAAGAATAAATGATATTCGGCTTTATGTAATTCAATATTTAGAGCCTTTTTAAAGCGTGTATTTTCTCGCAAAAAAATTTAATACATTTTTTAAATCCTTTTGATGTGTCTGGTTTAAACTTTATATATTTTGAACTTAAGTTGACATCATGTCCAAGTGCATAAAGTTTACTGCTTTATGTAACAGTAAACTTTATTCCTCATTCCACATTCCTCAAAGATTACCAGTCTACTATTATCTATTGTAGATGAATATACTCCCATTGTCATTTTAAATTATATTCTAACTGGCACATCAGTTAAAGTGATAAAAGGCTTATGGAGGCAATCCATTTCAGAGGCTGGTGCTGAAACTTGCGAGACATTGTCTAATCTAAATGCTGATGAAGTTTTTAATGTAGTCAAATGCCTTGCAAATAAATAGTAATTTTACTGTTTAATACTTATTTAAATTTTCTATAGTGTATGGGTGGCAGAAAGTGGGTACAATAATTATTTAATTACATTCACATTTCAAAGTTATGAGACTTATTGGAATTGTAGCCGGCATTACTCAAAAACTTAAGCTTTGGACCTTATTCAATTAATATTGTTGATTGATAACATCTCTGAGTTATGTTGCAGTTAATGAAGGTAATTGTGGAATTTTTTGTATTGTTAATTAATAAATTGAAACCCTAACAATTATTGAAAACAAATCTGATTTCTTATAGGTATTATTAATTGAATTTTCTTCTTTTAAGTAAAAATCGTCTTGTTGGCATATTTAGTTGACCCTCTTTCTACACCCTGTAGAGTTAAATCTTTGGTTTTATATCAAAAGTAATTTATTAAGCAATAAGGAGTAATGTGGGCATTAAAGACTAATAACAAGTCTTACATTACAGTCGCTTTAGAAAGTATTACCGTTATTGTTAATATTTTTGATAGTCTACAAATATTAGATTCTGTAAGCAGTTATATTGTGTAATGTAATAATTAGACATTATCAGCCAGTTTTTAAGTCGATGTTGGATATTTTAAATAGTACTAATTTTAAAAGTATAAAACAGAAGGAAAATGTAATTGTATACAAATCTTTATTTTTTTTGTTATAATAATTTACTAAGTAAGTGTATTTACTATTTATGATTGTAATATAGTATTTTTAGATGTTGTGAATGTTTTCACTAATTGTTACCAATAATTTCAGACCGCGGAGCTGAGCGCAGCACTTCGCTTACCAACTTGGGCGCCAGTGACGTCATGGCCGCAATCAAGCAACTAGTGAAGTGAATTTGTTTTATTTAATTATGTATATATATTAGTAAATTAAATACATTGTTTTATTTTAAACATGTCTTTAATCTCCATAGAACCTTGTTATATTTTCTTGAGTAACACTATACTTAACAATTTTTTACAAGTGTTGAGATCACCAATCACAATATTCGTTAAGTTTAGTTTTTGTAAATGGCAAGCAGTGCTAATGTCGACAATTCTGCAAATATCAATGTGCGATGAGTACTTTTGTGTTTTGGACAGTTTGGTACGCTGTGAATTCCAATTTCAGTTCGTTTGTTTCCACTGATAATATGTAATTAGGGCCATTAATCATAATATTATAAGCTAGATTATTTTGCGATGTACACATAAACATTATGTTTCTGCCTCGATATATTTTTCACACCTACCTGCACTTAGCAACATTATGCAAGGTTAATTTATGTTGTTTTATATTTTTCCGGCTTACCCATTGAAGTAATATTACTACGTGATAAACGTGTCGGGACGGTATCGCGGGTTCGACTTCAGTGGAGACACTTTCCACTTCGAAGTTACAATTATCTAGATAATTAGCTAAAAAGCTAAAAATAAATAAAAAGAAAGTAAAGAAAAGCAAGAAAGTTCGTGTTTGCTGAAGGAGTTTCTTGCGCCGTTTCGTCTTCACAGCTACAACACGTTCCAAAGCGGTGGTAGCAGAAATTTACGATTCAAAAGATCTTGTAAAAGACTATTTGAATAAAGAATATTTTGATTTGATTTGAATTCCCGATTTTTTATGGTGAATGAAAATATAATGAGGAGACCTGCAAGTTTCAGAGACAGTTTCACAAGTAAGTAAATTGTATTTATTTTGTAATCGCATGCTTATATAGGGGACCAGAACCATTTACCAGAGATAATTGAAGTTCATACATTTTATTATCGGTCACAAATTCCTGACTGCGGGCTGATAATTTATAGAAAGTCCAATATAATTTTGCCCGACCAGGGATTCGAACCCGAAAGCTTAGCGTTGTAATCATACCGTAGTACAACAACGCCACCTCAGCAGAGTAGGTAATAAAATATGCTGATATACAGTAATTTGAAATTAAAATCCTTGGACTGTGTAAAATAGAGCTTTGCAGTGTTATTAATTGTTATGTCTTGTGTTTTATTCTGCTAAGTTTCCAAAGATTCAAAATTATAACCGTATAGAATAAATGTCGATAAACCTAAAAACAAGAAACCTCAGTATTTGTATCAAAAAACCTTAAAAAAATTAGCCAATAAATAGGTATATTATCTAATCATAAGTCTGTTCCCTGATGCGCTAGTAATCTGTTAAAAGCACGTTGAGGTATCCTATGCTATTAGTTTTTTGACAGTAACGATCCATCAATGCGATGTTATCGATAACTTACTGCCTTCTTTCAAAATCAAAAGGTAATTATACCACTTCATACACATTGTAAACTTAAATATATAACTTTATTGGCTTATTCAATCCACTAACTCGCTTGCGCAGTTATCATTTCTTAGTAATATATTATTTCTATTGAAGTTTAACACTAAACACTTCAAAATCTTTGTGACGGTATAACGGCTTAGAGCAATGTAAATACATAGTTGTAGTCAGAATATATGAGAATTGATTTAGATAATTATCTTTTTAATGCGTCTTTGCTGACATAACAAAAAAACGGTGGCTAAAAACATTGAATATTACTGTGATTTTTTTTATTCAATAGTATTAGTGGTATTAGGCACAAAGAGTTAAAATACGGACGAAAAATTATTTTTTAAAAATTATAATGATCGTTGGCCAGACAAATATTTGTCTCGGTGTGCCAGCTTGATCAGTTCTCACGACTTATGCGTTAGTTGACACTTGTTAATCAATACAACAAACTGATTTATCATAAATAGTTCAGTAACATAAAACGGAATTACTGGATTTTTGAAATTCTTTTGCAGTTAATGAAATAAGATAAACTACATTTTATTAAAATATTAGTGTGATTCAAATATGTATATTTTTTTCGAGTCAGTGCATCAGATGATCCGGAGCACAATAAACAGTAGAATTGTTCGCTGGGTGTTAGAGGTCAAATACCTGGCTCCTTAGAAGTTAGGAGTGTTTTCATAGTTCATTATCGCTCTTTTCGAGAATATATTCTGAAGAAATCCATAATAATGAGAAAATTGCGCAAAAAAAGAAAAAAAAGGTGTGAATGCACTGGTCCGTACTAAGCCAACGTCATTCCTTTCATTGGTCTCAGTCGTAGAAGTAACCGGTGAATTCTCAAGATTATTATTTATTACTGCAAATTATGCAAAACATAACAATACAAAATTTTGTTATTAACGTGAAGAAAAATAATGTCCGTATTTGCATAAGAATACCGAAATTATCTCGAAATAGTTACGTGCTGAAAACCTTTATCAGCTACTTTATTTATTTAGGCTTTGAGCACACAAACTATTTAGTAATTTCGAATCGTCTGCTAAATAATTCTAATGATAAAATAATAAAATTACCAAGACATTTGGTTGTCGCTTGTTTGGCGAATCAGTATGCGTAATCTGGTTACACTGATTATAAGGTAAGACATTAAACAGAATGTTTTATCAATAGCTTTTGAAAACCATTGACGATTAATATACCTAAACCAAGTAAATTGAAAGAATCTTGGTCCTGATGTAGTATTCAAGATACACAATAAATACACAGTTGTATGTAAAATCATGTTTTATTACAATAACCATACTGCGGCATCGGAATTCCACTATACAGGGTATATCAAGACCGCGACCGAAAACGAAGCCAGGTGGTAGTATTAGTGATATCAAACACAATGCAAGTAAAAATTGTACAAAAAAAATCGTCAATTTTTTTTTTGTTATTTTTTACATATCGTCGTATTTGAGTGATTAAACATAGTTTTTCTAAAATAATGACGTACATTGCTTAATTTTTAAACACGCAATGGTACGTAAGGGTTTAAATTACTATTTTTGCAAAAACTAGGTTTTTACCCCTCAAAAACGAAGATTTTTAAAAAATTGTAAAAAAATATCCGTCGCTTATTTTGCAAAATTTTTAGTTGCATTGTGTCTCTAGCCGCTAAAACTACCACCTGGCTTCGTTTTCGGTCGCGGTCTTGATATACCCTGTATACAATATCCTTGATTTGTACAGTCATGTGCGGCTGGCAGTCCAGCCAATGTGTTCTATCCCTTACATCTATACATACGCACAGAGCATGGAAAGCGCATTATCTATCTAAGAAATTGGGCGGAAGTTTATGAGGAAAGGCGAATAATTTTCACAATTATTATTCGACTTAACTTGTTAATTAAAATCTAAAATATTGTTCTATTACTGTTGAGATCAGGTACATGACATTGGCAGGATTGTGGATTAATAACACCGAAAATGTTCTAACTCCTAAGTTCGATACCGCACCAAGATAAATGTTTTGAGTCTAGGTATTCTGAGACTAAAAAGTCTCTTAGTCCTTAAAACCTATGGCACAATTAAACCTTATATCTGTGCGTTTAGAACTATGAGTGTTCATTTGTTGCGTTCATTTATTTATTGACCTCATGACCACACAATCGCTATTACCCTTTCTATTGTGTAATTAAAATTACACAATCCATGCTCTATGTCTATGGTAAAACACAAAATAACAATCGTACTCTACACCAATTATTCTACATCGATTTCAACTATGTACACATCTATAATACCCTAATTATGCTTTACAAATTATTGTAGGAATAACACGTTGTATGCAAGATATATCGATGTAAAATTCCCGCCGTCATAGACAAACGATCCCAAACTATCCATTATTTCGAATATCAACCGCTATACCTATTAACGTGTTCAAAATTGGAAACAATTTTTACCAAAACACAAAAATGTGCTTTAAAAAAATCAAATAACTGTTCATTCGATTTTCGAAATCAAACTATTCGTAACACAATCGATCGACTCACCTCGCATACAAAGCGTTAAATCTTTTGAACAACACTATTTGCCTATAATATTTCACACATTTGATCGTCTGTAAGTAACTGCTAGAAAGCCGGTAGCCCGAACAGTTCTGGTTGGAATTTGGCTAGCGTGGGCAGGACTATGGTGGCGTGGGTGGTCAGTCGCTTGTCGAGGTGGGGGTCAGGCACCATGACCACCTGCATGCCGGCGGATACGCCCGCCGTCACGCCGTGTGGCGAATCTTCGAACACTAGGCACTGTGGAGCGAAAACACTTTTACAGTGGATATAACTGTTTTTTTCGGACGTTAATTAATTATGATTTATAAAATATTAAATATATTATGTGGCTTATATTTATTAAAATGGTTATTGTTTTTCCAGAAAAGATACGAAAGCTATAGATATAACAGATGCACCAGTGTCTAAAGACCAATAAAAATAGATCGATTATGCTATCTACCCTAGAAACAATATTTTTAGATTCTTTTATTCTACTTACCCTATGTTTTCTTTTACTTTTAACAAAAAAAACTATCCCCGTAAAAGAAAGTTGCTTTCCACTAACTTAAAAGTAAAAAAGTGGAGCTGCATAATGTATGTAATAAGCTTGTAGCTAAAACTCACCTTAGAAGGCTCAGGCTTGTCAGGGAACCTGGCCGCAGCGACCAGGAATATATCAGGGTGTGGTTTCCCGTATTTGACCTCCTTGTCAGTGCTGCCCATCACCATGTGGTGAAAGTAGCTGAACAACTCCTTGTGCGCCGCGATCTTGGTCTCCACGGAGCGCGCGCTTGAGGACGTGGCTAGGGCGAACGGTACTTGGGTTTTGTGAAGGTGTCTTATTAACCTTTCGGCACCTGGAAGAGGTATATGGTTTGGAGATTTTGTTGTAGAATTAGTATCAACTATCTTGAAGAACGAGATTATTGGAGCTCGTAGAGAAACGAAAAGACAAAGATTTACCCTTTTCTTATCTTAATACCGAGGCTTAGAAATACCTTGGCAGCACGTGATACCCCAAATAGGTTTTCATCAACAGTAGGAAGCGACTATTTTAGCGTATCCTACATACGGACTGCTTAGATGGCGTAGAGGTTCGGTGTCTAGGTTCGACCCTTTTTTAATTACAGTATTCGATATCGTCACTCATTTTAACAACGAAAGAATTATAAAACGGTATTCTACATAAAATTTGACGTTACATAAGTTAACTAACCCGCTTTAGACAAGTGTTGTGGATTTCTCTCAAGCGCAGACATACCAGCATTGCAATAGTTTCATAATAGAGCTGTTACTATTTTTCGGTGGTCTATTTTTGTTTTATTTATTATCGTCAATTCTAACTTCGATTAGGAGTGCAACATGCCGCATTGCCCTTAATATACGTGTCGCTATTTAAAGTTTAATTAAACAAGGTCTATCCGTTGGTCGTAAAATCAACACGCCGACCAATTTACACCGAAACGTACTAACTATTCGTATATAACATTTGAGGCCCTACAAGTTTAAAAAAGCCGACATATTTAATCTAACAAGTTTGCTCGATTAGAAAACGATAAAGAATTTGTTATTTGGTATTTTTAATTCTTCGATCAGTGTAAGTGAAATGCTTAGTGGTCTGTTGGTAACGGACCAGACGCGGTTGCCAACATGTTCACGGTGGACGCGTGTTCAAATCCTAGGTCACACCTCTAACTTTTCAGAGTCATGTGTGTATTGAAAGAGAATCACTATGCACTATAACGAAATTGAAGACATTGTGAAGAAATCTGCATACCATACAGAGCGATTTGAAAAAAATTCTACAGTATGTAAAGTCCGCCAACCCTTACTAGGCCAGCGTAGTGGACTATATGGCCTAACCCCTCTCAATCATACTCTCGTTGGTAGATGAGGCCCGTTTCCTGCAGTGGGATGTATATGGATTTATACATATACAGGTACTCGATATCCGCAATAGGATTAAATGACAATGCTTTCAGAAAGCCGTTTGTTTGCCAAAATATTGTAGCGTATCACCGATGTTTGCCAACACACGAACGAAGGTTTTCACAATGCATAGCAGTTATGTAATTTTTATTAACATTACGTCTACGTTCCAAGAGTATTCTTATAGTTGCTGTGCATCATGAGTTATACATGGCTGGGAAAATTTATTGCCGGTAGTAAATCAGTTTCATTTGTTATTAGCATAGCATGTCTTACGATGCGTTGCTATGGCATCATTAGAATTCAATTTCTTTAAAATTATATTATATTTATTACAAATGTTGTGAGATGGGATGTTTCTCCCTAGTTTATAATATATCTGGACAATATTACGTTTGATGGTACATGCTGTGTCGTCCAATTACTGGTAGAATATACACTAGCAATTACCTTTTGCAATTCGACACAATTTTTATTTTTATTTTAAGAAACATTTAAAAATAATAAAAAGGTTGTATTCAAGTTTTTCCTACACACAGTAAGTTCGAAATTCATAATTTGTGCATTTTGCAACTGCAGTAGTTTTTGGTGAGGTAATGTTATCAACGCACATGCCGATAAACGATAGCACACTGGATAACTTTATCAGGGGATTGTATTATTTATATTTGTTTAGAATTGCATATCGATGCATTCTATACATTTAATCCTCACATTATTTTAAGGGGCCCAGGAATAAAATTGTACTTAACTCAATTATTATCCGAAATATTATTGGATCCCCGCAGTGACACGTTTTTCGACCAATAAACAATAAAAAAAAACCCTTATAACTTCTAAGATCTACAATATCACATTATTTACTTTGGGTGGGGGACTAAGCAGGTATGTTAGCAGAAAAAGCGTTGAGGGTTATATTATTAATTAAACTTAATTAAGGAATTGTACGCGAGTTATAGAATAGTCCAGCTAAGTACAAAACCGATTAAAATTATTGTATTTACGATACAAGTAGGGTTTTGGGCGGGTTATGACCTCAATGATAGGCCGCATTCAGACCAGCCCTGTTTGTGAGTCGCTATTTCAGTTGTATTGTTTATACGCTAATGATAAGATTGTATCTAGGAACAGCAGCAAGCTAGCAGATTAAGATTTCCGACCACCCGCCTTGCAGGCGTTAACAATTTTATCAAATAGAAAAGTACACACAATAAGGAAACCCCGACTGGACACAAATAAACTCACTAAAAAAATTTAAACATAATATTATGTCTTCCCACTTTTTATTATATCTGTAACATTTTTTGTAATTCATCGGTTACAATATCGTCCCAATTACATTGTACATTGGACAAAAGCCTCCTTCACAAAAAAGTAAATACACACCACATTCAGTCCTAAATCCCCAATTGGCCTGTTTCCACTGAAGGAGAGACAAGCAGAGCAGAGAAAAGATGTGTTGCCACACGTTACCCAATGACATAGATTTTACATAATATCTAAGATTATATTATAAAGCCTCCGTGGCGCAGTTGGTTAGACGCCGGCTGTGAAACGATAGGCCGCGGGTTCGATCCCCGTAATGAGACAAATGTTTGTGAGGCCCACAAATATTTGTCTCCGGTCCGGGTGTTTGTGAGACCGTAAAGTCTCTCGTAGTTTCTGATACCCATGTCACAAACTTGAACTTAATGTATGTATGTGACTACTGGGTGTATTTATTTATTTATATTATATAAATTGTTTCTGACATCCTATGTTGTACTGAACCCTGGGTTTTAGTATTTATTGAATAATAAATAGTCTTGTTCACAATATAATATATACCCCATTGCAGAGCATATCTCCTCTCTATAACACAACTGAAGCCATACTAAATCCAGCCAGTATATTAACTAATTATTTCTTTAACATACCATCAAGTAGAGGTGTGCCTGCCAACATTGTGTCTCCCAATTCCAGCAGCTGATCTCTAAACTCTTTGGGTGATACTGGTAGATTCAACTCCTTGCATAGAATCTCTGAGAGTCTTTGCTCTGTTCCACCAAGGACTTTCATCATCAACTCATCTGTGTATTTGTGGCCGTAATTTGCACATAGTTGTGTGATCATCTTTTTGTACACTTGTTCGGTATCTGAAAAAAATATTAAGAGATTTTTTTTTATACTGGCTTGACAAAGTGCCTTCAATGCCACTAGGAGCAGTGCAGTCAAAATAGATGATCCGTCTACCTCTGTAAAGCTGGTATAGTTAAGACCAGATATAATCAACAAGAATCCATAACATATTGCACTTGCAAGACTCATAGTCACTATCCAATCTCCAGCTCATTATGTCAAATAAACTATTTATATTTTTATTATAACAAGTTTGATTTTTATTATAAATGTATTTATCACATAAGTTGCACACGCTACAGGCTGCAGCCAAAAAAACATGACATGTGTTCCACAGACAATGGGTTAAAACATAAATTACTTTGATATCTGATTATTTTTAAATACATACATTACCTACAAAAAAGAAATATTATAATGAGTTAGATAGAAAAAAAATATTTAATATTGTTTAATTAACTTACATTTGGTAATTTCATATTATTACTTATTAGGGATAATGTGGCCAGTGGTTTATGTCTGGTACACCAGACCAGATGGCACAACATTATGCGTGGGGGATTATTTCCCTGATGACTCACGACTCTCAGCATTGGGGAATCGATCCAAGGAGGAGGAGGATGTATTTTAAAAGATATGAAGAATTTCTGAGTTGAACATTTTATCTTACTGAATTTTACCTTTGCTAATCATAGCTTTCATTTTATTTTGTGTCTTAAAAACTTCATTCTTTGCAATTCTATTATTTCAAAAATCTATCATTTTTATAATTAAAATGGTTTAATGAAAGAAGAATAATACCATTGTAACATATGGTTCATATCACAATTTTTCCTTTTTATATTCAATTCATCTTTAATGAATGAAAGACTCTGTGTAAAAGATAAATAAGGTGCAATTAAGTAGTTTCTGACATTATTTTGGTATGAATATTAAAAATTATATGGATTACTATAACTTTATCACTGTTTTATTTTTTATTTAATAAAACGTGATTAAAAACGACGCGTACGCATTCGAGAGTATGTATTTTGTATTTTGTAACACAGACAAAGCACAAACTTTTTTTTCAAATGGAATAAATTTTCATAAATACATTCGATTACAATATTATGTCAATGATGTAAAGATCCGAATGTAAATATAACCTTGTTGGTCATTAACATTGAGTATAGAAAAGGTCGTAGGACCACTCACCCAACAACAGTCCATCCATGTCGAAGATACAATGCGTAACCTTTTTAAAATTTTTCGTCGAATAAAACCTCGCACTGACTGCCTTAGACACACTTTTTAACAAATAAATCCTCATGGTTGCGCCGATTATGTAAAAATCTTCAATGATAAACAACTATTACGGCTATAATTGTTGTATATTAAACTATTTCTACATAAAACTAACGTCGTTATAGTACCAAGAATGGTACTGGTTGTTTAAAACTTTTTACGATATATTACTCAACTTACGTAAACGTCAAAAGTCTAAAATGCAAAACAGTAGAATGCCGAATGAATGAAATAAAAACGTATCAATATTCGAAAACAAATATTACTCAATGGGATAATTTTGTTAGTGTTATAGACCAATCATAACTTAGAATTCCTTTTAATCTGTTATCGGATTGGACGATTGCAAAACATTACCTTATTAGCCAATCTTATTCATGCTACGTTCACTAAGTTCTCTCGATGTTCAGCAGATGGCGTATATTTCAATATATTAGGTTATGACAACTGTTAAATTGATTAAATTGAACTATTACGCCAAGTAAATATATTAAAAAAATACTGTTTTTTATTTTAATTTATTATGAATTATGATGTTAAGAAAAAAGCAAGATGAAAATTATACAAAGCTGGCAATGCCGCCACCGCGCCGGGTCGCTTTCGGCTCACTTCATTCAATCCACTTAGTCGTGCTGCGACCATCATGGAACGCAGTTGAGTCGCTGCGAATTGTGCGTGTGGCGTTAACAATAACGAAAATTAAGTTACAATAAAAATCACAATCAACATCAATTTTATTTATGAACTGTACATAGAAAGTGTATATTGTTTGCATCAATAAAATTTGTTATACCGCGAACATGGCTGTGAAAGAGTGTTGTAGTGTAAAACTGTCGCCTAACAAAAAATCGATTTTCGGATTGAGAATGAGTAGCCAAATATTGTATTTATTGGTGGCTACGAGTTTGTTGGCGGTCGCGTCGGCTGCTGACGCCGAAGGATCTTGTGCCAATGTGAAAAGCTTTTTTGAAAAGAAAATAATGTTGACGGTGGACATACAAGCGCAGCCGAACTCAGGTACGAATCACGAGGTATTTAACAGCTGTATCGGATAATGATAAATGATAATGCGCGATATATTGGTAACGTATCACAACACGCACTCGACTATCACAAGCGCACAGTACTGCACTACTGTATACACACCTTCACAAACGTTAGTTATTTTGATCACTTCACAAGAATACGTAAAGTGGAGCAACGTTTTATTTTTTCGCAATTAAAATAGACTCAGTAGAGTACCTACTGAGTGATGAGTCTACGAGCTGAGTGTAAGAGCACCGAGCAGGCGTGGGTTGAGATGTTGGCGTGCACCGCGGGTTCAACTTAAGCATATATTTACATCGCTAACCACCAAAGAAAACATCGTGAAGGAAACCTGAACGTGAATCGAATGTAATTTGTTCAACGTGTTGTTAGCTTCTCGACTTTTTATCTATGCGCTTACAATTCAATAAATTTCAAGGAAGACGTGAGCATTCAGACATTTTGGTCGTAGCCGGCCAGACTGACCCCATGCGGGCTAGTTATAACTACTAGTATTGTTGTTTAATGCCGCGAAAATGGACCTTAAAGCGAGAGCCAAGAGCTGTTGTCGTTTGCACACCTGACCAGGGACGTTACAGACAATAACTTATGATTATAATCGCACTAGGCCAATAAAAAAACCTTCAGTCCAATTGACTACACAGTGGAAAGAAACTATAGGTGAAACTACTTTTCGCTGACTACAGACATAGTAATTGGTAAAGAGCATAACAGAAAACAAATTGATTTAACACCATATCTACCATTTAGAATGTAGGTCTAGATTTTAGCATTTCTAGATGTCAAAGTATTTTATTTTCTACAAGGTGGCTGCGTAAACTCACGACTTAAATTTTTATAAAAACAAAATTATTGCTGTCTTTCGGTCGAGTAATAAAAACAAAACATTGCCGTTGATACATAATCGTTCTTCGCTTTAAAACAATCGGCAGTGAAATCATAGCTATTATTATTGAAAAAGAAACAGCCGGAATGTCGAGTATTAAAAAGCAACTAATTTTTACCTGAGCCCAATGACAATGGCCCGTCTTAGATGAGGTTTACCTCCAATCGAAAAGTTTAAAATCCCACCGGCTTTGGTATTCTTTACCTGTTTTATTATTAAAATGCCGTGGTAGCTGGTTCTTTAACAAAGATGTATTGTGTTAATGGAGATTAGATGTAATTGATTCTTAGGATTATTTACGTTACCAATTTCTAGTAATTCCACTTCTGAAATACGCACCTATTTTTTAGGTTAGGTATAATTTGTCTATGACTTATCTTATTGGCTATGTTCGTACATGATATAGACAAATCCACGAAAGAGTTTTAATGTTTGTAAAGGGTGTCCCAAAATTAACGCAAGATTTGAATTTGCCGCCATTTATGCAGTACAGTCTTGCCAACCCTAAAAACAAAATAAATCGACAGTTGACAGTTTAGGGTTAGTAAAAATGGAGCGTTACGCAATAGAACAACGTGTCTTCATTGTTGAGCAATATTTCAAAAATAATGAATGCTTGGCGGCCGTAGTTCGAAAATTTCATACAAAATATGGTCGGAATAGTGTTTTAACTTCGTCAACTGTGAAGCGATTAATTGAAAAATTCCGAGAGACAGGATCCGTGGGAGACGCCAAACACACTGGTCGTCCAAAAACAAGCCGTTCAAATGTCAATATAGAGGCAGTGCGTGCGAGTGTCGGTGACAATCCAGGAACCTCAATTCGGCGTCGTGGACAAGAATTGCAAATTTCAAGAAGCTCTCTACAGCGTATACTCACTAAAGATCTGTGTCTCCATGCTTACAAAATTCAATTAACACAACTACTGAAGCCCAATGACCATGCACAGCGAAGAGAGTTTGTTGAATGGATTATTGAGCAACAACAAATGAATGCTGATTTTTCGAGCAAACTCATCCTAAGCGACGAAGCACATTTTCACCTTGATGGCTTTGTTAATCGCCAAAATTGCCGCTTTTGGGGTTCTGAAAATCCACATGTGATTGTCGAAAAACAAATGCATCCACAACGTGTCACAGTTTGGTGTGCATTTTGGGCTGGAGGCATAATTGGACCATACTTTTTTGAAAATGAGGCTGGTCAAGCAGTGACTGTTACTTCTGCTCGATATCGCGATATGATAACACGGTTCTTTTTGCCGAAATTGGATGATATTGATGTGGCTAATATGTGGTTTCAACAAGACGGTGCCACATGCCATACAGCCCGTGAAACACTTCAATTATTGCATGAGACATTTCCAGGTCGTGTACTCTCTCGTTTCGGTGATCAGAATTGGCCCCCTAGATCGTGTGATTTAACACCATTAGATTTCTTTTTATGGGGATATCTAAAATCACAGGTCTACGTCAACAAGCCCACAACTACGCGTGCATTAAAGGAGGAGATTCAACGTTGCATCAACGAAATTCAGCCACATTTATGCAGAACGGTCATGGAAAATTTCGACAAACGAGTGCGTATGTGTATGCAAAGCCGCGGAGGCCATTTGCCCGATGTGTTATTCCATAAATAACCCTATCCTATGTACTTTATGAATCAATAAAAAAATTACAATCAAAAGACTAAAAACTGTGTTTTCTATTTAATTCAAATCTTGCGTTAATTTTGGGACACCCTTTATATATTAATAATTTTATTATTTACACCGCATTGATGACGTAGATTTAGGATTTCAGGATCTTGCTTCTTTTAATAAGAAATGCAATTGTATAACGAATCGCGGAGATTAAATAGAATACCGTCTTAATTTTTTGTGCTATGGACTTCAGTAATTCCCTTCATACTAATACTTATTTGTAATATCCTTTGATGAAATTACGAAACCGCAAACATTTCTTTCATGAATGTTTGTTGAAAATAAAATTCTTCCAGGCTCAACTATAAAAAACATACATAAACAAAGACACAGTTTTCACACAATTCCGTTTAGTATTAATAACTTTAAGCTGCATAATTATTCATTTCCGTAGATAAGATTAGATTAAATAAAAATATATGCTTTGGCGTCATCCTAATTGTACTGGATTTTAATTAATTTTCGAATTTCGAAAACAAAATTCAAGATTGTGACGGGTTAAGTTTTCGTCCACAACGATGGTATAGAGCGACTTGGTACCCTTCACGTACTTTTGGAATATCTTGTGGAGATCATATCCAACTATACGAATACATAAATGAATGTTATAATCCTTGCATTTCTACAACTAAAGATGATCGGCCACTGCTTTATCACGCAGCTTCGTTACGGAGAGCAAGAAATCAGCATTATTTTGTGCAATAAGGTTTTATGCCGAAAGTATGTACATACCAGTATTCTACTTTACAAATATTAAAAGTGAGGTATTTCGTGTGATAGTTTTTGTTAACTATAGAATTGTATAAAACTACAACCGAAGCCGTGAGAGTAACTAGACAATAAATCATAAATCCACAATGTAATGTTGAATTTCATAAGGATGCCTCGTGGGTGTGATTGAGTAATAAACATAAAGTATTTCACACACCGTGTTATTAGGTACTATTATATTTAAAATGCTCATACAAGATGTTTGCTCCGCGTCTCATCCATTAAGTTATTAGCGCTACACGAAAACCTAGCCGCGAAATCTATCGTGTTTATTGCGAAACCAGTTTGTGCCTACGTCTTCGGTGTGAAATATCGGCTTTAAGCACTGAATTGTGGTAATCTATAATAATAGGTGCGAAAATGTTTTTAATATTTAGTATCCAATGTCGTAAGATAATCGCCTGTCGATTTTATCTGAAAGTCATTGCTATCAAGTTGAATTCAGTCACTTTGCCGAATCATAAATAAGAATCGAAGTAAACAATTGATAATTACCCGGATAGCGTTTACTGTGAATAAGATCTGGTGTTTTTTAGTATTAACCAATATACATTCAGATCCAAGCCTGCATAAGCTGTACTGCAATTACTGTTAACTTTGCCACGCTGATATTATGGAGTAATTGATTGTGTTATTTATTTAACATTATTTCCTTCTGCATCATCCAGCTTAGTTTATTTCAAGTTGTAAACATCCCACGTCGTTCATGTCTTAGTTTAAGGCAAGTCCCATACGAGACCTCTCGTTAAATATTTACCCAACTCGACCTTCTGAGGTAAGCTCACAATAACCTTGTCCAAAAATTTTATCTTTTATTTTGGTCTAACCATCGATTCTATTATTGATGAGGCCCAAAAGGACCTAGATCTATTAAATGCTTGGTTTACAAGCAACCTCTTAACAATAAATGTAAAAAAAACTAATTTTATGATTTTTGCAGCAAAAAACAAAAAGATGGGTGATTACTATCCCTTAAAAATAAATAATTTAAATATCACTAAGGTAGATCAGGCAAAATATTTAGGACTTATATTAGACAGTAAACTCACTTGGGTCCCTCATATTCATAAAGTGAAATCTAAACTGACATCGCTTATGGGTATGGTTAAAGGTCTTGTCCGCTGTCTTCCACGCCCTGTACGATACGTAATTTATAATTCTCTTATAAAACCTCACATTGAATATTTAATTGAAATATGGGGAACCTCAGCTAAAACCAATATTACGACCCTTCAAATTTCTTTAAATAAATTACTGAAAACCCTGTTTCATTTTGATTACTTTACACCAACAGATAAACTGTATAAAGACATAAAGATCATGAATATCTCACAAACTTACATTTATAAGAGCTGCATATTAGTAAGAAAAATATTAAACAAGGATATACAAACAAAGATAATATTTTCAAAGAAAAAAATACAACACAAAATGAAACTCAGAAGAAGCAACGATATATTATTAATGGCACCACGCACAAATTTTGGGAAAAGATGTATAATGTATGAAGGTGCTCAACTTTACAATAAACTACCGAAAGATATAAGGGACTCAAAATCAATGACCATGTTCAAAAAAGTTCTCAAATATCACATAATGAAATAAAAAAATCCATAAAAATAATTAAAAAATGAACATAATAAATAAAAAAAATGTGCTACATAAACAAAAAAAAAAATTAAAAAATTAAAAATATAAATATAACAAAAAAATAAAATTATGTAAAAATAATAATAATTAAGAAATTATTAACATACTAAAACAAACAATATAAATTAACAACACAAAAAAATAATTAAATTATGTTAACTAAGTATATTTTTATTAGTTATTTTATATGAGCCGCATCTAGTAATGCTTTATCTATAACATTACTTAAGTTGTCGAGTTATGATCGCTGGCCGATGAATCAACACTAACTACCTACATTTCAAATTGTATTAAATATAGTGTAAGAAAAAAAAACCTTTAGTCTGTGCGAATTAGCCCAATGTAATATAGATAAGTACAATAAGTTAATATAATATTCTCATGTAAGTGAATGTAAATTCTTATGGGAAAATAAAGTTCTTAAACCTCAAAAAGCTAAAAAACCACCGCGTGGGCAGTTGTCCCCGTGGGAGTAGTTAGGAAATGCATTACAACACATAATCGTGGTTCTGCGAAACTTTCTGATTTAGTTTACCCTAATTTAAACTTTAATGTGGCGGTTTAAAGTTTAATTTGGTTGGAGAGCGGTCAGTGGGCTGGAATGCACGTGGGTGGCAAAGATTTGAGAGATTTGATGCGGCGCTGTCGTGTTGTGGTTTGAGGAATGATTTTAGATGCGACTTGACCGATGGTCTGGCGGATAATTTCTCTGAAGTAGCTGGTTTGATGATCGCGCAGATTATGGACTTCTGATTGGATCCAATTCTATGGTATTTTAATATGTCATTTATTCTTTTCTCCTGTCACTATCACCTAATTGTGTACATTTATGAGCAGTATTGTTTATTTGCCTTGGATGGAAAATACATCATTTGTTACGATTGCACCTCTTCATCTATAATATCGGGTATCTACTAAGAATTTCTAAGAAAAACCCATGCACGTAGTCATTCATGCCAGATAAGCGGGATCTTTACTAAACAGGTTTTAATTCAGATAGAAAACTTTTTCGTTCACAACTTGTAGTCTTGTACAGATTTAGTGATATGAATACTAAACATGGCTATAAAGAGAATTGCTGTACTTATCGCACTTTTAATTGTGATCTTAATCGATGTTGCGATAATTCGAACATATTTTTTTAACCGAATTCCAAAAACCTTTGGTTTACGCATAAAATGAATGCGTATCGCTTGAATACATAACATGCAAAAATTTGCACATTTCCTAAATAAAAATTATATCAATAAAAACAATAATTAAAAAACGGTTTCACTTCATAACATGTACAAGATAATTCATACTACTTCAACTCGGCTTTCCATGTGAAAATGTAAATAAGCCAAATTGGAAGACACGTTACCAAAAATGGCGGCGAGGCTGGTACAATCAGTCATTATTCCCGCCTTTTCTGGCTTTAAGTGACCATCGGAATATTTTATGGGCAAATTATACATTTAACAATGTAAAGGAGTGGCCTTAGATTGATTGTGAAACTATGAGATGTACTTACATGAAGAAATTGAAAGAAACGAAGTCCCAAGGAAAGCACAGAAAGGAAAGCATCGTTAAAAACGTAGTGGTAATAAAGTAAGTACTCATACTAAAAACTAGAAATTAAAAAAACTAATTACGAAAAGAATTGAACACCAATTTTCAAAAATAAGTATTCTGTACAAACAACCCATACTAACTTCCTAAGAAGACAATTATTCAACATTCCATTCTTATTAATAATAAGGTATTTCTTTATAAAACTGCATATTACTTTGATATGATTTAAGCGGTGTCAGTAGGTTGCTAGAATTTATAAAGCAAAAGCTGTAGTATAGCTCGCAAAAGCGCTCAGCGTAGCAAATTTTATAACTGAATTCTCAACCCTTACTCCATAAAACCAGGGTCTAATTCCTTACAATTCATTGTCCCGAGGCGTTGAGATCATAAAATCTAAACCTCGTTTTCACTTGATCTAAAATTGCTGAGGCAATAACCATAAAAATTGATGTGACGGTACTAAGAAGCCAGCGGGTTTTGCGCCAATTGTGATTTTCGCTCCATGCCTTTAACGGTATATTTAAGGGTGGTAATATGGGCGAGTATTTCCGAGGGACTTTTGTGATAATATTGGACTGGTTTGTAAGCTAATATTAACGTTATGGAATAAATGAGAATTTACTTTAGAGTTTATAATATTGGTGATATGCTAAGTATCGCAAGTACTCCAATGCGGGTTAGAATTCCAGAGCCTAACAAAAAAGCTGGTTTATGAGTTATAACAAGGTTTAATGATTACTGTTATTACCAAAAGGTAAAATCCGAGTAGATATTTAAGCCGTCGAAGTTGTTTAAGCCAATCAAATCTACTAGGAGAACTTTAAAACCACGGGGGTACACAAGATTGTTGCCACGTCCAAAATACTTTCTCTTTGCCTGCCATCTTTGATTTAGGCAATCTTTTAGCTCACCCAACAGACCTCGATACACAAAGTAAAATATTTAAGGATTTGCTTTGTTTTTGTACTACAAGTGACTCACCACTTCAATGGAAACAAGATATAAAACACCTCATGTTGTGACATTCATATATTATAAATATTAGAATTACGTTCTACTAGTAGGTACCGTTTGCGGTTTCAGTCAGGTGTGAATGTTTAGCTGGAGACTGCTCAAGGAAAAAAATATTTATTTGTGTAGATGATGCTATACTTATTTCACATTGATCTATTTTCCTTTTCGTCGTAATAATTTGTTTGTATAATTATGAAATGGAAACTGTATTTTGACGTCAATTCTTAGATTGAGAAATGCTTTTAATCATTATCATTGTCATCAGTCTCCAGTAGTTCATTGCACTGCCAACGTATCATCGACTTTCTTACCCCTCCCTAATAACTTTGCTAAAATCTTATTGTGTGGGACATTTTTTCGATAATATACATACATTAACTTTAGTAGTCGTTGTTAATAATTCGCAATACCACATGTGCATTTGGGATACAAATGAATGATTTTTCGACATGGATTTGGCAAAAAAAATCTGCGTAACAAAACAAAAATTCACGTCGTGTGATAAATACAATCAACCGAAATATGTAGCAAGATGTCCTTTAGATGTCAACAGTCTACCCAAGAAAAAACTCAAACAAGGCTCATTAAATATTATGGGTTTCAAGAGTCTATTGCAGCCAGCTCGTATTGTTGATCGAAGCAGCCAGCTTAATGCAGTAAGCATTGTTTGTAAATATTATTCAAAGGCGCTACTACTCGTAATTTTATGCGTAGACAACCAACATCCTTAAGACTAGACGACCATCCCATTCTGTGCATCCATCATTAGCTCTATAAGTGTAACTATTGTTTCATTGTGTATTCTCGTACGCATAAGGACTGGAGTTTTGTATATTGTGATTGTTTTGATTTAATATAATTTCGGCTTGTTTCGTTTTTTGTTCTTCAATCTTAAACTAATGTATTTCGCTAACAAGAGTGCTTACAACTGTATAATAATAAGAAGTGTTCGTATATTGTAATTTAGTCTTCAAATTTTGTATTTCATTAACAAAAGTGTTTCTTACTCATTCTTCTTTTTAATACAGTCGCCACCACACAAGAAATGCATTTGGCAACGTGGGTATCAGAAATAATAACCGAGTATCTCCAAAATATAGTACTGACACAGTTATGGGCCCCAAAATAGGTACTTAAATAGAAACCTTTGTTTCAGCTGCAATTCTATTGTTGTCTATCACGTACCGCCGTTCATAGTTAAATACTGAATAAATAAATAAGTTAGTAATTGAATAATGCAACCGACCCGTTCCGCTATTAATTAACGCGGCGTCGCCCGCAATTTGTACGCAAATTTTATTCGACGCCGATAGTCTGCGAGATCGACAACCGGTTCAGTCTTGACAATTAATAATTATACAGGTTGATGCTTGACCAAACATGGCGTGTCTGGCGGACCGTTAATGGCGCGAATAGTTTTACAACGCGGATTTGCTTGTTAAATTATTAAGTTTAACGGTGAAGGAAACCTACATACCAGAGGTTTATAAGATTTTCTATGTGGAATCTGCCAATCTGGACGCGGTCAGTGTGGTGGATTATGGCCTAATTCTTCTTAATTGTAAACCAGTGCCCTGCAGCGAGACGTGTATGGGCTGAATTATTATTTATTTAGAAAATTATAAGGATTTCTTTCTTTGTTATATCTATTTCGTTGTTGCCTTAACTCAGCTCAACACTGGAGGAAATTATCGTAATAAACTTGCATACCTGAGCTTCTCAAGACTTTTATAGATATGTAATATCAACCAAATCTTACTGGGTCATATAGAGGAGTCACGAGCCATGCACTTATACTAGAAATCAATACATAGGCTGGTATTTTGACAGCTTTTACGTATACGTCACTTATTCAAGTGAAGCACATTTAGCCCCGGTGTCCCCGATAATTACCCAATGTCTGGGGAGATGTCACCGACAGAGCCACTTTGAAAAGGGGTGGGTTAATTAATTTTACGAGGGTGAAACGTGTCGTTGCATAGATATTCGCAGTCAGATACAGCATTCCCAATATGGCGGCGTTAATGGAACGAATGGCTTGCGTTTTACAAAGTTATAAAGTGACTTGTTGATGTAGCAATTGAAAATGTGATTTATTCAAAAATTTTAATTTAAATATTGGTTTAATTAAATGTTATATTTGTATAAAAAAATATAAACAGTGAATGAAATAAATAGTGGATAAGGTAGAATTTCATTTGGTCAGATATCGTTTTTATGTACCTACAATATACTAGGGAAAGGCTTTTCAAAATACTTTAGCTTAAAACTTTAAAAAAGTACTTTCTTGTCGTTTTTTTAATGTTTTCTTTGAATGAAATGCGGGTTTTTATGAATGTGAGTGAGAGTGGAAGGCTCTCATGTTAAATCCATGGATTAACGAAGTTACTGAAATATTAAGATCCTTCAGGTCTTTCATAGGATTACCTTGTTAAAAAAATACGACAACTTCAAGTTCACTTTATCGCATTGTTAGAAAAACTACTTCTAGACAAAATGCAAGTTTGCCATGTCACAGCCAGCTACTCGATCATTGCAGAAATAGGTTCCATCGACAAAACAAACGGCATACACGAAGACGGGCTCTTAAGACATAAAGTACTTGTTCTATTACTTATTACGTGTATTCGTATAGAGATCAAAGCGAGTCCCCGCAAACAAGCGAGATGACACGAGTGCGTCAAACGCGTCCGCTTCACATTCACACACGCCGTGCGTTTGAAGAGCTTCCATGGAGGTGGTAAACATGTACCATGCAGTATATCGCGGTATTGTAATCAAGGATTTGCTTGTGGATATTTTTATAAATACTGTTTTTTTTTTAATTAGTCGACTGCGGATTCCATTTTTAAACTTGTCGCATAATTTTAATTTGAATCTAGTGGAATTCTTAGCCAACATGCGTATCTTTCCCCCATGTTAGATTCATGAAAAAAATTTTGGTGGTCGCCATATTGGTAGCATGTATAGTCTGTGAACCGTCATGTTATTAGTTCGATTCTCAGGGTGGGAATCCTACTTAGTGAGACGTTTTCAGCTTTGAAATCTAATGTTCGATGCGTGGGCTAGATATAGGAGGGAATCCCATTGCGAAGAAAAATGTAACCAAAAATTAACAGGAATTACTGTTATGGAAATAAATATCAGCGATTCGTACATCGCTACTTACCGTTGATTACATATAATTAAAATGACCTTTACTGGCGACCCCCTGTGAAATTAACACATTGCCAAAGGCACTTTGTAATCGATATAAACATCGCATTTTTTATTTATTTAAAGTAAATTGCATTGCCCATTATATGTAACCACAGCAATCGATTATAGGACAAATCGATTTTTAACATCGATGAGAATGTTTTAAGATTAATGCGTGGTCCCGTAAACATTCCTTCGACTTGGAAGAGCCGTCAGGACGGACATCGTTATCTCTGGTATCCTGTTTGGTTAGGCACTTTCTATGCTAACCGATCTATCATAGCTGTCAGAGCATATTTATAGATAACGGGCGCCGACGGGAAAGCTGCGCTCGATGCTGTCGAGACGAGATTTTCCGAACGAAATACATAATATAATGCTACGAAAATTTTGAAAAATTGTTTATGTTAGATATGTTGATCGAGTTGCTGTGATGGGTTAGTGTTGTGTGAATTGTGAAGTTCTAGGTTCGATTTGTGGGTTAGTAAATTTTAACATTTTGAGCCATTTGGCTGTGAGCTTCAATACGTTTGGTTTTACTAACCTTTAGTAATTTGTTTCAATGTTATACTTTTGTCGTATAATTTGTACGGTATACCCAATTTTTTCATTTGCCTAACAATATATACATACGTTTTCCAATATTCTTCTAACGGCTAGTTAGTGGCTACCGAGGAACTCTCACCTATAATGAATGTTTGGTATTACACGAAATGTTCCCGTGGGTGGACTGGTTGACAGCCCAGTCGAGTGTTGAGTAAACACGGCCGAGGTCGACAACCCTACTGCAGCGCTCACCATTATTGATTAAACTCCAAATCATTACTAATTTATCACTTCACGCCGCAATGGCCATCTTCTGACCGATTTCATGGTAAATGGAATTCGCTATCGATGGATATTCGATTATCGATTTCAATTCACAGGAATCGATTCAAACATTTTTGATAGTAACGGTTTTCGAACGCGCTTTGTTATCACTGGCCAGTCATTTAAAGTTTTAATTAACTTGATGACCTGTTTGGTACCGCACGTACCTATTTGCATTTGGCCAACAACAAAACTAAGTATTTATAATTAATTTACTATTTTATGACATTTTAAAAATCATACAGGGATTTACATACATACAGGGTATTTAAAGACTGCGACCGAAAACGAAGCCAGGTGGTAGTATTAGTGATTCCAGACACAATGCAAGTAAAAATTTCGGAAAAAAATCGCCAACTTTTTTTTTTGTAATTTTTTACTTATCGTCTTATTTGGGTGATAAATACATAGTTTTCCAAAAACAATGATGTAGACCTCTTTATTTTTAAACACTCAATGGTACGTAAGGGTTTAAATTATTATTTTCGCAAAAACTAGTTATTTACCACCCAAACAAGATGATTTTTAAAAAAATCTATAAAATATCTGTCGTTGTTTTGGTGAAATTTTTATTTGCATCGTGTCTATAACCACTAAACCTGCCACCTGGCTTCGTTTTCGGTCGCAGTCTTGATATACCCGGTATTATTTAATAGAAAACAGCTATTATTAGATGTAAATGATAAGAAAAATATCGGAAACCCCAAAAACGACAAGCAGTACGAAGCAACCACATAATAAGGTTATTAATTATTATAATTCAAATTAAATAATGAATACTGATTTAAAATTCACCACACAAAAAAGGTTCCTCTTTCATGGGAAATTAGCACATACCTGCGTAAGACTCCATACTTGTTCCGTACCCTTTCAATCAAACTGTGTGAATAGGGACCCTTCAAAGGCCTTTATGGTCCTCCTGTGGTGTAATTAGGTTCGCGGATTCCAAGCGTAACAGGATGCCGCTTATTATAAAAGTTTTTTTTATATTTGAGTGCCTTTGATTTGTGTTACGGTGTCTTGCGGGTGAGTCATGGGTTTAGAATTATGGAATTTGATGGGTATGCTTATTGTGTATTACATGGCATCTTTAGTAGAATGCTCTCATATAACAAGTAATTTCAAATAAAAAAATATTAGTTAAAAATGTCTACAGTGAACATTGTTTATAGATTGTAGGATTTTGAATTCGATATGTAGTTCGGGAGTTATGTTTCTAAAATATTATTGTGAAGTTAAAATGTTAATAAAAATTATTAATGACAATAAAGGAGAGGATACGAAATCAGCTATATGATATAACTCAAAATTGGGAACAGTTCCCACACCATGTAACTCATTTGAACGCATTGAGGACCGCATCCGACACGACTCCACGTGATCAATAACACTAACTCATGAGAACCGATCTATCTCCAGTTTGACACTTCCACACCGACTTGACTTGAGGTGTTACCCAATGAACATGGTGTTTGGGAACCTATATTGATTATAGGAACTAGCGCAGTAATTAAAAACAATATTGACAAGATAATGTAATTGGGATAGGATGCGTCGATTCATTGTAAATATAATTCACTGAATGATCTGTCTAAAGTAGTGCTTTTTTTGAAATTTGATATTAATTTTAAAATAAATTGTCGTTAGATGGCGCGATTTCGAATCGTCCACCTGGAATGTAAAAATGTTGTGTGCAAGAATTTTCCATCTATCCAAGTATTCCGACGGTGATTGAAGAATATTAGGCATTGCCAAATGTTTGAAAGCCCTTTACAAATGCGAGTTTATAATAATAAAACTGTTTAACGTAGTTTTTCGCTTAAATGTATAAAATACCGCTGTTCTTTTATTTTTTTCGACGTCACAGTTCTTTGGCACTATTTCCCGATGTTATTGACTTTGAAAGATTGGTTAATGACAAAAAACTATGTCGTTTAACGTCTTTCAGTCCATTTTTCAAGTTTGTTCCTGTAAAAGCCCAAACCTTTGCCAAAAATTGTTTTAGATTGTAAATGCGTTCAGCTTTCAAGAATTCATGGGAGTAAAATGTTTGAATAAATTAAAATATGGGAATGATTTAGTAGTGAAATTAAGATGCAGAGAAGTAAATGATATCGTACACAACAATAAAGAAAATCATTTGGGTAAAAACTTAGTGTTCATCTGAACTTTGATGACAAACATATTATGATACCTATAAAAAAAACATTGATAGCATCGAAAAATGCGGCTTTATTTACAGTGGGCAGACACCGCCCACCTTGTAAAATTAACATTAATTACTCCGTAAAATCTACATCATCTGAAAGTCGATATATCCGACAGATGAGTTCATACGCGAGATCGGCACGTAATATTACGTCAAGGGCGACCTCGATCGGCGCGGGTATTGACGGTTTACGATGCTATAACACGCGGTTGCAATGCCGCAGTTTATGGGATGCATGACGACCATAACGATTTGCTCTACTGCAAACTTAGACATGATTGATACTGCTGCATTTATAGGTTGGGGTCCTCTAAGGTTGGATATAATGGCCAATGTTGGGTCGTAATTTTGGACCCAATACGGTGTATTGATTATTTGTTCATTGTATTTGTTTTCGTGCTTACTTGTCCTTTGCGTTATTTAATTGCGCACAGAACCAGCTAATTAACTTTATCATCGCGTTTTAATAAAGTATATTTGTATTATCGATGTGATAAGAGATGTAATAAAAAAATTAAGGAGCGTCTTAGATGTAAATACATATTATAATGATGAAATTCTTTGAAATCGATCTTGTACTGACAATATTAATTTAAAAATTTGCATGCAACTACTTCGTTATGAAAACAGCTATGTAACAAATTATGTTTCACAAAACCAATCATGGATAAATTACTAGTCCCATAAATATGTCAAAAACAAATGAGTTTACCTAAATAATTACCAAATCTGCAAGAAGGCAAACTTCATAGTTAAACAACGTCGCCAGTATTTAAATTAGGTAATGAATAACGAACCGTCTAGTCTGTTACCATTTATTGGATACGTGAGCAATTAAACGAATTTAATTGTGCAGATAACATCAGTAAATACGGCAAGACCAAGTATATTGGCCCTCGTGTCCTCGTTTCATTATTAAAACATACTGATACGAGTAATAACCAAATTATATGAATGGCGTAATGCAAATTATTGTATGTCTACAAAGAAACTTTTGTTTTTTCCTTTTTCTTCAATATCTCATATTATCGAAGAAAAGAAAATGTTTATTTTGTTTCATTTTCTATATTAGGGAATATATCCGTGTGAAATTACTCCACACCTGATATCTATTATATGTAAATCCTACTTACAATAACTCACATTGTTTACTTTTATTACAATTTTAACTATTATAATTTTATTCATCGTGACCCAATTTCATTAGTTACACCTATAATGCGTAGAACGGAACGTACCTGGCAGAAAGCCTTTTCCTTTGCCTCATTTTTTTGATGCAACTAAACGCAGCAAAAACGCAGCAGCCCAATGCGCCGGCCAATCCGGAAAATTGCAAACTGTTGGGGGTTTATTCGCGACCGGACATTCCACAGGCGCGCAGGTGCCGACCTGTCGCTATCGGATGGACCGGTCGCGAGCCGGCGCGGCGAGACCGGCCGTGGTCACTGCCCGCAAAAAAAAAAACGTACGTTCGGTATTTAAAAACCGGTGCGCCCGATGTTACTAATGTGCCTGTATTATTTTCAATTAATGTGGTGTACTGAGCCTTGTGGCGGTTGCTAGAACTCATTTTTATTATCCC
This sequence comes from Deilephila elpenor, assembly GCA_949752805.1. Taxonomy (NCBI): domain Eukaryota; kingdom Metazoa; phylum Arthropoda; class Insecta; order Lepidoptera; family Sphingidae; genus Deilephila; species Deilephila elpenor. The sequence continues at coordinate 13,882,673 of OX457097.1, read as the reverse complement.
ATTGATATTAATTGCGTCAAACCCATGAGACAGCACCGCTATTTAACGAAAAATCTAAAATTTGTCGGATTTCAGCAGATAGATATCTTGTCTAAGTTCCAATACAAACATTTCTTGCAATTCTTCCTAACTTTAACAATATCCATACATTTTGTAGAAGGTAATTTGTAGATAATAACAATAGTTATATTGTTTACACAAAATCGTAATAAAGGCGAAGAAAATAAACTTTATTGTGATTGTCTGGAAATAAAGACAGTTTAATTGATAATAAAAGATTATTACCGTATTGACTTATGAAAGTAAAGAGGAACATCAAAAGAAACGCCCCTGTCGTTTAATATGTAATTATTATGAATAACGACCTGTCTCAATAGCATTGATTTATATGTTGTTTTTAACATGACACATATGACCACCCAGAGACAAATGACATAATAAAAGTTGTAGGAAGTCGCCGGATTCAGGCCGTTTCTGACAGGTTTGTGAAGTGGCAGAGGCCTGTGTTCAAAAGTAGACTTTCTTTGGCTGCAGATGATGATGATGATGATGATGATAATTTGGTATTTTTTTATTTCAGGTACGTACAGCTGAGCTACTAGTTGAAACTCAAAGGAACCGACTTCGCTATGGGTTTGATACCTAATTATCTACTAGTTTATAAGTAATTTAAGTCTTATTAATTCTTCTTCCCTTTAATCCATTCGAAATGTCTCATTATCTTTAGTCTATCCTTTTTTATCCAGAGGAATACTCTTCGCTCCTCTTCCAATGTCCCTGTGTTGGCAACAATAGCTATGCTGGGTATCACAAAAAATCTAGGTTGTAAATCTAGTCTAACCTGGCACGACTAGCAACCATCATCTAAACAAGCCCTTCTCTTAACCGAAGCACTCGAACAGAGATTTATCTCATAAATAATTCATAGTCCACAGTAATTTATTCGAAGCGCCATTGCAGAATAAATTGTGATATTATCTTAATTACGCTATCGAGCCACTCGGCGATAATCGCCACTTATCTAAACACCGCCGCTTTGTCGGATACTTTCGTGTCGTGTTTATTTAATTGTACGTACTTAGATGCCTCGGTGGCGTAGTTGTATTACGGTACGGTTACAAAGCTGAGGTCTCGGGTTCGAGTCCCGGGTCGGGCAAAGTGATATTGGATTTTTCTATTCATTATCAGCCCGGAGTCAGGAATTTGTGCCCGATATGGCGATAGGCTCGCCCCCTATCACATCATGGGACGAAACATACAAGGCGAAATGTGGGTGCCCTGGTGGCGCCTCTGCCTACCCCTTCGGGGATGGAGGCGTGAGTTTATGTATGTATGTATGTATGTACGTACTTAGATATTTTTAAAGGTGATTTTTGTTTTAAATTATCTAGTTTGTGGTGATTGGTGGAGCAAGCGGAGCGGCGCGGCGGTAACTCATTCTATATCCATTTAATCACTTACAGAATATTGAGATGAAAAAACTAAAACTTGAATGTACAAAAATTACTGCGTTCAGTCAGAATCCTTATATGAGGTTTTCAAACAACAAATAAAACAACAGTTCACAAACAGACTTTGAATCAATTAATTAAGTACATTACAGCACACACCTCTCTGCATACTAAAACATTACTCAGCAACAACGCGGAAGAAGCTGCGCTCTAAAGCTAGCTTAAATGCGTCTCTAGATATCGTTTAAAGCAACTATCTGGCCCATTAAGTGCGCGTAAGAGGGCCTGCACACTTGCCGCTGTAACGCGCGATCACCATCTATCGCAGTCTGAAGTTGTAGTACTTGCAATTATAATATACTGTCGTAAGATGCCTCACGCACTGGTAAATGCGACGCGCGGTCTAGTCCTATCGTCTCGAGATATTTTGTATTTGCAAATCCACGTTATAGATACGGCGGGACATAGATAATTCTAATCAAGGATAAACGAACGAGATAAAGATGTTGCGACCAGTCTAGTGTGGTTGACAAGTGGATATCTCCAAGATAAAGGGTATCTTTAATCCATTAGTAGTCCAGTTAGTTTGCTTAATGCTCAGTATCATTTGCAACTGATTGTGTTGTAGTTACTGTTATTTTCATGGTTAATGTATGTATTAAACTGGTATAGTCGTTCATTAACAAATAAGACTTGAAAGAATACCTATTTTTGTAATGAACAAATGAAGTTACTAAAAATATTGTAGTGTAAACGTATCCATGTGGTTATTGCGAACTTCCGTGCCTATACGCTGGATAATATATAACCAATATTTTAAATAAATAGGTTGATTACTGATGCAATAATATCAAAAGTTTGTACCAAGGAATCAATTCAGTACATTGATAAGTACAACGCTATAATTGTCTCGTAACTGCACAGCAATCTAACAAATCAGCATAAATCAGGTCATATTCGTCACTGCACCTCTAAATATAGAATGCCTTAGACAGGCGCGCTAACAGTAGCACTTACAGTATCGTGTTGCGATAACGACTATCGCGCGTGTAAGTGGCATGTGTGCAAGCGCCGTAAGAGAGTCAATGGCCAAGTATCGATTGCTTCCACGCCTTGTGTTCAACTGTTTTATTTGTGTTTAATGTTACAATATGTCGCCTTGTGTCCTGGGTTGTGAATTACTGAGTTCGATGTCTAGTAATGTTTATTAACAAACATGGTGGTTATCAGTTGTTTTCAAGTGTGTCACTTGCTTATTTATCGGAATATGCTCTTGAAAGATTTGAAGTTAAAAAATATAAACAAAATCTGTCCCTTTATATCTTCCTCCGCCTGCTGTACATCTTTACACCTTTTCCCGTCATATTGGGTAGGCACTAGGCACATTTTCCTCCCTAAAAAAAGTTGAATATAAGTAGTACTGTTCTGTGGTGCTCCCGGCCTCCAAATCGGTTCGCTTAATTTATCATATCGTCTCAAAACCTACATTAGTGTCGGATAAGAGAAGCACGAGTATATAATAATTAATTAACATATCTCAATAAACCGTATGAAACGCGCATCTCGTGAACAACAATTATATCGTCTAGATTCTAAAATAGAGATTGCATAATATAGTTTTTGTGTGAGATGGGTTGAAGGTCGGAGTTCCTTTTTAGTTTGTGCTAAGCGAATTCGATTAAGTGTTTTTGTTATTGCTTCGTTTTAATATTAAAAGAAGTGTGGTGAGGCTAGCTCGATATAGAATATTTTCGGGGTACTGAATGTGTGGGTTTCAATCTTCAAAGCTTGGTCATGTTTTTCGATATTTTGTGTCTATTGAGAATGCCACGAAGAGAATATAACGGTTCTGATAATGACAGGTGTCGTTAGTTCGGAGAGATAACTATCTATTGCCAATGAAGACTCTGTTTAGACTGCACTTCACAATACGGTACATTGCAGTCACTTCATCGTGCTAGTAGAAAAAAAAAATCGACAAATACCGGGTATATCAAGACTGCGACTGAAAACGAAGCCAGTTGGTTACAGACACAATGCAACTAAAAATTGCGCAAAAAGGTGTTTTTTTGGAATTTTTAAATATCATCGTGTTTGGGTGGTAAATACCTAGTTTTTGCGAAAATTCAAATTGAAACCCTTGCGTATCATTGCGTTTCTTTTAAATAAAACGCTGTACATTATTATTTTAGAAAAACGATGTAATTATTACCCAAATACGACAATCAGTTAAAAAGTACAAAAAACAATACATTATGTCTAAGTCTAAGTCACTACTTAATACTACCACCGTTCTTTTTCGGTCGCAGTCGCCTTTAGTATTAGCATGTGTCGCTCAACTCACACCACTATCCACCCCATTTAAATGGAATTAATCGGAATTCCTCCGCGGAAAAAAACACGATGTTATTGAATGGGCGAGCGCGGACAGCGAATGATTTGGTCGCTATGACGTAGCGAAAACGAAACGAGTTGAAACGTGCATACCACCGGTTCACGGGTTTGGAATGCAACTAATGTAATCTGGATTTGTTCGATGGATGTTTAGTAATTGGTGAAGGGCGTGTGAATTGTTCCCATAGATGTTTTGATAACGTTCCCGTTTTGGTTTTAGTCTGGGGAACCCTAGCTCGCCAACCCGCACGAGGCCAGGGAGGTGAAATGGCCTAACCCCTCTTAATCGTACTTTCGATTGTACCTAAAAGAGGTCAGTGCCCTGCAGTGGGACGTATATGAGCTGATACATATAGTAAAACCCTATGTTATTCTGTGAACTCCCTGTGGTTGAAGACAGACAGTAACACGTTATTTGTCCAAATTCGAAAATATTGATTACTGTTGTCTGCTGGATTCTATAAGACTTAAATAATTCAGCGCAATTAATTAGTTGATTAGGTATACAAATGTCTACATGCGGAAATCGAATATGCTTGTTCCACAGCTGACTTCCCAGCCTTGACACCACAATATTATTAGCCGAATGAAATGTAGGAAAATGAAACTGTCTTCTAACTTCCAGCATACATGCAAATTATAAATCATACACATTTAATTACGGAAGTGTTGCCTTAGTTTTAATACACAGATAGCAAAATTGTTTTTTTTTCTTTGGTTTTCTTCTACACCGCAAAGGAACAATAAATCAACACGAATTTTGCACCAAGATAAATCAGATAACGGAGACATTACACTACTTTTATCACTGATAACACGGTTCTTAAAATAAATAAATACACCCAACAGTCTGATATAGTCCTGGCAGTAAGAGAGTCAAGTCTGGTGTCGTGGGTATTAGAAACGAAGGTAGGTTTCTTACTCTCAACACCCACACCCGAAACAAATTATTGTGAGTCACATTTGTCTCGATGCACAGATCGAACTCGCAGCGTCTCGTCTCACAGCCTGTTTCTTACCCAACTGCGCCGCCAAGGCTGTTGAATTCCCTAAGGAATGTAACAGGATCGTAATAATAACTAGTTAATTGATTCCAGAACTGTATGACTTTCGCTGCACATGTTCATTTTATTATTAAACGCAATTTTCAGTACTAAACTTAACTGCCTATAAAATTATAATATTGAGAGGTAATTTGCGAGACAAGTAATAGATTGAGATTGCCCCTGTATTTTATAAAATAATTGCTGAACGCTCTTGCAGTAGAAAACGAAGTGGGTTTTTTATACTGGGATCGGTTGTGATTTAAGACTAAAATGCGCCTGATGAGTATCCAGTGGGGAATTGGTTAATTGTTTGGAACAAGTAATAACTTATAGTGCATCCTAAGGAGAAATTATTTCTTGTTGGTACAGGTTCATTTAGTTTTTTGCCTTAACACGAGATGGTGTTACAAGGATCTGTCTTACATTCATCCGTAACATTGAGAAGCAACAATTTGTATGGGCATCTTTATAACATCACACTTAACACATTTTAAATACCATGTAAAACCATACCCAAAAGCGAAAAAATAACAAAAATCCCTCCCATTTAACAGGCAAACTATCGACACAGCCCGCCAATTAAGCATTAGCGTCTAGATATCGGCGGAATTAATAAAAACATGACATTTCGGAGAGTCCTACAGGCAGGACACGGTCGTATGGGAGCGGAATGCGGTCCGGCGGGCACCGGGCTGCGGGCAGGAACGGAGGGGAAGGGGAGGGGGGAGGGGCGTCCAGGCCGCGCCGCGCACACGCTGACCATAAACTGCGAGCGGTAAAAAGAATCGATTTGTGTATCGATATTTCGGTGATGAGTAATATCGATATATCGGTTCTATTTGGCAGCTTTTGCTCTAAAGATCTTTGGGTATTGTGAGTGATGGTGTCAAAAATTGGTTGTAATTTGTGCCAAATATATCGATATATTAACGACGAGTCTACAAGAGTGTAAATTGCGATCGATGACCACACCCTGTAATTATGTTTGGTTCGTGTTCGGACGTGTTTTTGGGAGTCAAGTTTCGAGTTTGCTTCTGCAAAAATAATTTATCACATATCGCTTATGTTACTGGGTGATAGTGTCATATGATACTTGTTTAAGACAACAGTGTGGAATCTTGCTGTGGTTTTTAGAATTTCAGTAATAAGTAAGCTAAAACGCATAGAAATCCTAATAACATTCCACGTGATCCAGTGGTATGCATAATGCAGTTCTAGCATATAATATTGCGTGTGTATAGTATAACATTAACTTAAACGTTTTATGGACTACAACGCTTAAGGAATCCTGACGGACTAGTCTTACAATAACATCTATTGTCTTCATTGGTTTATAAGGTATTTACATTTCATATTATCCATATAACTTTGTGTCGAGGACCAGAAGACAAATCTCAGACGTTTTCTTTCGATTATATTATTTTTAAATATTGAAGGATTGACAGCTGTTCTTTGTTTCCGTTCCGCAAAGATGTGACTATCCCGTCGCCACCGAACAATGCAATTCTTGTAAACCAACAACGACAATATTACGCATTTTAATGAAACCGAGCACTCAAGCTCGGCGAGTCTGGGAATATCTAAGTTGCCTTCACTCGCATCGAACATAATGAAATTGGAAATTGGGTTGAAACCCTAATTTGAAAATTTATATGCGCCTTTTTGTTTATTATGATTTAATCAGCAAAAGGAAAAATAAATAAAAAGTGAAAAGAAATGATGAGGAATTAGATGAGGAGGAAGAATAAACAGGAGTTTTAAATAAATGCAATACTTTACACAAATTGCCGAAGAATCTCTTTTGTCAGTAAATTAAAAAAAATAAACCATTTTAGCCTATAGGGGGTACTCCACCCACTAAGTTATTAGGCTGCGTCTGCAGTGCAGTACAGGGCGATCACCCCGACAATATAGCCACTGAGCATTGTGTAAGGCTGCCGCAAATTGCACTGTCATTATAAAAAAATAATTACCGACACACTCGCGAGCACTGCAGCTTCGGGAACGGTTCAAGTCTCAAAAGTACTGTTTTATTTGTGAGGTATTAATTTTAAAACAAACGGCCTTATTCATAGACATTTAAAACCTATTTTAGCTATCGCATGTTTTGTCTTCTTCGCTCAAATTGTATTCTGAAGTCGTTCGAAAGGGACAAAATATCGATAACTAAAGTAGGTTTTAAATTTGTCTCGTTTCTATGTGTCAGTTTTGTGTATGTATTTTAGCTCAATGTTTTGTCTCCTGTGTTTTAAACGTGGATAAGGTATTGTTTTCAAAGGTTCCTATTTTTAATTTCTGACTGTTACGAAACAGTCAGGAAAGATTGTGTGTCATTTTAAGATTTGCCAACGTTCCAATAGCTACATATATCATTGTCTAGTATTTCTTTACCTCCTCTTTTTTGCCAAATTAACTTAGTATTCTAGAAGTGAACATTTCAAACAAATTCGTTCATAATATTTTAAACTATTAAATAATTTTACACACAACATAACGACAGTGAATACAAATAAACTCTGACACGGGTCATAACCAGTTTATTATTTACTTCAAACAATAAGAAATACGTTCCACATAAATAAATGTCTCGCTCCAGATAGCTAATGTTGCTATGCCCACGTTGTTCCGAGAACCATGGGGAATGAACTAATATTGTTTTTTTTATTTAATCCATATCCCACTGCTGGGCAATTATAAACCTTGTCTTTTACGATTCGCATCCCAAACTTTGTGATAACTCAAGAAGTGTTGATATAATCATACGACCGTTTTCTTTATGCCTCATATATTATTTTGCACTCTAAAGGGAAACAGAATAACCACAAAGCAGTCGATACCAGGGCACACCTCTGACTTTTCGGAGTTATGTGTGTATTGATAGTCAATCACCACGCAATTTAACGGTGAAGGAAAACATCGTGATGAAACCTGCATACCGTAGCGATTTTAAAGAATTTCTACGGTATGTAAGTCCGCCAACCCGCACTAGGCCAGCGTGGTGGACTATATGGCCTAACCACTCTCAATCGATTCTCTCGATTGTAGAGTAGGCCCGTGCCCTGCAGTGGGACGTATATGGGCTGATATAGATATATAGTCGATACCTACCTCTATTGTATACCTACCTCTCTCATTATTTTCTGATGTTTCGATGGTCTACGTTGCATCTGCTAGTAGGTGCAGTACTGCTAGGAACGAAAAGAGATCTTTTAAAAATCGGCTGTTGATGTATACCGTTTTCGGATACCGTTACCGTTCCTTCGGCTAATGCGCTCTTGCAGGGATTATTTCAAAAAATCGGCTGTACACTAATCCCGAATCTGGTTACAATCTCATAGGACAATGACGTTTTTGGCATTACGTACGGCGGCTTCTATTCGCGCGACGAGCGGATGCTAATATTTTACCACCGGCACGGGCCGATGCAATGCTATGCAATGGAGCCATGGAGTATGCTATGCTATGCAATGCAATGGAGCTAAAGTAAGACTTTCCACTTCATAAAATAACCATGCCCGCATTAATTATAGCAACAAAACACAATAAACGAGAGATGTGAATTTTTGCGAAACGAGTATTAATTTACATAAAACCTTTGTAGTTCTAAATTAATGCTGAAACTTTGTTACGACTCACTCTCCGATGATAAATGGTGGCGGATTAATTACAACCTTTGGGTAAGTTGGCTCGAAATGTTGGCCCCAACATTGGCCATACACCAATGTATGAATCTATGTCATATTTAAGATATTAAAATCTAATATGTACCACAGTTTAATTATCTTTACATGTATTTATGCACGTAGTGTTTTTTCGGATAATATGTGTACAATAAGGTAAATATAGTAAAAATTAATAATTCACAAGTAAACCAAATATGTTATAGAAAATAACATTGGCTCTAACATTAGCCAATGTTGTTCATCCAAACTATGGACGAGTGCATTGGAGCCAACGTTCCTTCTAATGAAGACCTCGGGCGATTCGCGAGTCACGTCAGCTCATTATTCGCTTATTAATATGTTTCGTCTCTTAATTACTGACCTTTAGTTCGTCTGCTAAACCCTGTGATTTAAAAGTTTTGATAGTTTATTTCGAGTTTATATGGAAAAATGTTAATTTGTGTGCCATAGAAAATATATTCGAATAAGAATTGCAATTATGTCTTGTTTTATTAGCCTATTCTTATGTCCACGTTCATATTGAAAAAAAAAATAAAAAAACTTTTAATAACAGCTTTAAAAAAAACATGCAAGAAACTCTCTTAGTCTTTTCTTTCCAACTTTTCTCTTTCGTTTTTATGTAATCTTTTATTAAATAAATAAACAATATTATAAATAAATAAGCATTAGATGCCCTCATGTTTTAATGCGCGTTGCATAAAGATTTGGCTCGAGCTTTTACGACGGGCCGCCCTACTAAACGTCAGCAGATACTATCATAATTTGTCCAACAATATACATATTAACCTTACCTTTTTCATACATACATACATAAACTCACGCCTTTTTCCCAGGAGGGGTAGGCAGAGGTGCTACCAGGACACCCACATTTCGCCTTGTATGTTCCGTCACATGATGTGATAGGGGGCGAGCCTATCACCATATTGGGCACAAATTCCTGACTCCGGGGTGATAATGAATAGAAAAATCCAATATCACTTTGCCGGACCCGTACCGTAGTACAACTCCGCCACCGAGGCAGTCCTTAACTATTTCGAAGTGTTTATAGCCAAAAATGGAATCATGCGCAAAATCAAATATACTAGAGTAACATACATGTCCTGAGTGGTGAGAGTGACCATCGAGAAATAAGATCTCTTAACATCCAGACCGTTCAGAATTATTCATATCACAATGGTATCACCGTCTAGGCCCCTTTATATATCTATATCAGCCCATATTCGTCCCACTGCAGGGCACGGGCCTACTCTACAATCGAGAGAATCGATTGAGAGTGGTTAGGCCATATAGTCCACCACGCTGGCCTAGTGCGGGTTGGCGAACTTACATACCGTAGAAATTGTTTTAAAATCGCTACGGTATGCAGGTTTCCTCACGATGTTTTCCTTCACCGTTAAAGTGGATTATTAGGCCCCTTTATATGCATTCTATAAATTGACTCCGGAAACCTTTTTTTGTACCAACAATCATCAAGGAGTTTTTAGTCGACATTAATTCGATATACCACCTCTACCAGTCCCAAGGTAAACAGAGATCTAAGAGAATTCTTCATTTAATCAAACCATTTATAAGATTCCTTCAGTAGTTAAGAGGTTCTGCACGCGCGTCGGTTGGCGCGAGACCGCAGTTTTATCTCTGACCCACATAGAAGCAATAAACCACGGCTCGGATAACTTAGCGTTTAATGGACCGTGCTTGCCACTCATTAATAATATACAGTAGCCAACCATTAAAAAATTGATAACACTGCGCCAGCCGCGACCTTAAATATTTCTGGGCTATTTGCTTTCAGAATTATTGTTAGATTAGCAGCCCGGCCAAGCTTCGACCGGGTGCAAATACATCTTGATTCCATATCAGAAACGTTATTTCGCGTACGAACTCAACGTGCCATCCTCCGTACAGCTTGAGTCAAGGCATGCAGTCCTGTCCTCTTCTGACCCATTCAATCCGCCCTATACTCTATCCCATCCCATCCCTTTGAGTTTGAAAGAGTAGTATTTGAATTCCTTGATCATCCCGCGGGAACACTAGCTTATATGTTATTCCAGGGTGTTAGCCACCTCCATACCAAATTTTATACAAATTGATACAGCCGTTTTTGCGTGAAGAGGTAACAAACACACACTTTCGCCTTTATATTATTAGTAGGAATTTTTACACGAAAATGAGGTAGATAAGTGTATCGATGACTATAATAAATTGTTGTTATATTGCTTTATAAAAAAATTGGGTGGAAAAACTAAAAAGTTTAGAGTGTTTGCTTTAAGGCTTATCATTATTAATTAAGCCATAGTTCAGCCGGCAACACGAAAATTCAATTAGAGTGACATAGTTTAAAAAGCTCGCTAGAAAATGGCGATATTTATATTTAGGCTGTTCACTTATGTATATTTGGACTCTTGGAGTGTATCATACCAAGGGGTTTGATTGCTAGAAACGTGTGGTAGCCAGAGTGGACTGCAGCATAGCTGGTATTGTTCCATTACCTAACAGAAAACCATTTAGATGTACCTATCTTCGTTTATTTTGCCATTGCGTTTCGTTGCAGTGAGATTGCTACAAAAAGCGCGCTGTACAGTGTATTGTTGACCGAAGGCCGCACACATAAAATCCTTCATAAAATATAATTACGCTCAAAACAGGTCGTTGAATATGGCATAATAGTACGAAAAATACAAAATTTCATATTCCTTTTTATACAGCTTACCTAGACTAGTACGAGTTTGTGAACACTCAAAACGCTTAAAATGTAAAGCAATTAAGCCCGGAGTAGCGCTCTGGAGAGTGTCAGAGGGCTTAAACATACTTTAAGACTTCATTCACAGCATTTTTGTGTAAAAATAGCGCTTTTATAATGGCTATATATATAATGGCTCGATTTATTTTCGTATATTACATTTATTTAAGTTAAAAATACACGCAACAGTCATATACGTAGTCTTGATCGTACTAGAATCAATTAAGTCCTGTTTCGTGGGTGTCAGAAACAACCCCATGGTTTTCGGTCTTATAAACACCCAGACTTGAAAAACACTCGTCGAGCACACAAACGTTTTCTCGGTGCGGGAATCGAACCCGCGGTTTCTTGTTCCATAGCCGGCATCAAACTAATTGCGCCACAAAGACTGATACATGAATTCATATAAATATATTAATTAAAGTTAACAGATTTGCATAACTGCCATTTTTAATTAGTATTGCGATACATTAAAAACAGTATTAATGTGATTAACATTGTCATTAATAGAAACTGATAAACTGTCGATAAAGGTTGTTAGTCTTCTGATTGTACTTTTTATGACGCTATTTTAATTGTAATCAATGTCATTATAAGTACATTAATTTACTGATTATTGTTTTATCGCAAAAAAATAAACATTGTAATATTCATATGCAAATATTATTAACAAATATATTTTGTTTTAATTGTAAACGCTATCTGTTCATAATGTGGGTCTTTAACACTATAGTAAAAAAGCTTGTAAACTTCAGAAATATTTTCATCAGTAACTGTTAACAAATACTTACATATATTATATAGACGAGTAAACATTTACAGATTTACAATCTCTAAAGATATGGCTTGACTTTAAAGTACATTGAACCATAAGAGATGCTGCCATCAAGATCTAAGTGATTTTTATTATGGAAGTATTTCATTTGTATTGCCAAAATATTCAGTTTTGTGGCTGGCCTTTCTCCCTGGAAATCAAAATTGCGATTAATATTCTTCAAAGAGCTCTTCTCTCTGGAATCTCGAATACAGTTCTTTACAGTTGAAACCCCAGATGTCACTACCAATGTGAAAAAACTAAATGTTTATAATATTGTTTTCCATTTAAAACAGTCTGCGTTGATGGTGGCAACCCTGCTGTAAATCAAATGTGGCTAATGAAAACAACCGACCTCCTTTGTTTTATTTTCAACTTCCGGGTTTCGGACACATGTGATGGCAACATTGAATGGTCGCGAGTGTTGCTAGCTCACTTGGCTTTATGCGAATTGCTTTTCGGACAGTTCTTTTTTTGAAATAATAAATCTTTTTACAGCCCTTAAGCGCTGTGAGTACGAACTGTTTACGCAAACTTCTGCAAAAAATCGCCATATGATTGTTGGCTAGTTTTTTGCCTAGAAGTAACTACTACGCGATTTTTAAAATTTAAAACTTGAATATAAGTTTATGTTATAAAAGCACTTTTATGTACCCAGGATTAAAAGTTTCTTGACGTATACATTTGGTAGTTCCCATTTTCTAGATAGGTATAACATAAAAATCTGCATTTTTTTCCTATAAATATTCCTTAATTCGAAAAATGTAAATAAATAAATAAATTCAAACACTCCCTGTGTTTGAATATCAATAATAGATGTTTTGCTTCTTCCTGTAGGCTGATACTAGCCACTGGATTCAAATCACGTTATGAATGAACTTGCCGGCCGCCCAAGAGTTCGGGCGCGGGGCGGGGGATGGGGTTGGAATTCCAAAAACCTCATACTTGTTTGAAAAAAGTACCCGGTCGCGTTGACCCGACTTTTGTATGGGCTTTTGAAACGTGTTAATTTATGAGTTTTTGAGTGATGTGGGTTCGGAACCCGGTTGTGGACTATTTTGATACTAGGGTTAATGAATAAAATTTCGAGATAATGTTTTCAATAAATGTGTACATAATTTTAAAATTATTGCCCTTTTCTCTGTGCTTTTACGAAATATCATTGTGATGAAATAGACGAAAATTCGTGCGGAAAACGGAAGCTGGAAAGTCTGTAATGCTGCAGTTCTGAAGCAGCTTTTCTATTGTAGTTTTAACGACCCACAACGAGGCTCTACTTCCGTTTTTATACTTGGACAAAATGGAGACAATTCATATGACTGTAAGTGTAGTGTAGTACTTTTTTATTTTTTATTGCGGTGAATGGCGAGACGAACATGCCGTCCGCCTGATGGTAAACGACACGACCGCTCATGGACAGTAGCAAAACCAAACAACACCATGATTTACAAAGCAATTACTCGCCATCCTGAGATATAAGACATTAAGTCTCAATATGTCCAGTAGTTACCCTGGCTACTGTGTCAATCAAACCGAAACACAACAGAGCAATTACACTGCTGTTAAGCGGGAGAAATAGACATTGCGGTAGTAGGGGAGACTGGGTACGGTTGATACAAAGGACGGTTGAAACAGAGCAAATATCTCATAAACGGTTACGCGGGGACCTATGGGTGCAAAGGGAAAACGAAGCGGACGACAGGTCCGAACACGAATACAGTGTCGCACCCGTTCCCGCGCGTTGTTGTTGTGTGCAGGACACCACATTGTTTTTTATTACCCAAAAGTAAGTATTTTTCTTCTGACATTAACGCTTATATTATCTGTTCTTTTTAAATGAATGTGTTAAGTGTGTGTTTGCGATTATTACGAAGCTTGTAGAATAAGGGATAGTGATTATTTTTAATGTATTATCATTACTGTTGAAACTATAAAGTGTATTTTACAAAAAGTGGGGTTGGGGACAGTTGAAACATTTTTTGTGGGTACAGTTGAAACAGAATATATATTTATTTCTATTATTTATAGATGCCGGGGTTCGGGTTGGGAAGACTTCCAGAGGGAATATTGACTTATCGAGCTATAGTCACGCATATGAGGAGGTAAAAGCTGAAGATCCACTACGGAAAGCGGCGGAAAAACATGGTGTAAACCAATGTTCCCTGTTAAGAAAAATTCGTAAGAGAGATGCGACCGGCAAAGATGATACAAGTATGGGTTATAAAACACACAATCGTGTTTTTAATATATAATACTATATATAATACTGATACACCAGAGAAAGAAGAGATAAGAAAAGAGCATGAAGCAAAATTAAAACGGACCAAAGTTAAGCAAGTTAAGAAAAGGGTAAAAGAAGAAAAAGGTAAAAGAGAAGTTTCAAAAGGAGAAAGAAGAAATACTAAGCAGGAATTGTCATCTAAAGCATCAGAAGAGGAATGAATCTTTTAGAAGTATTAAAATCTTGAAGAATGATCAATGATGTCATGTGGTGCCATAATTATTAATATATTTAGTATTAATGATAAATAAAACATGTTTCATTAGTCTTAATTGTATTATTTGTATGTGTTTCAACTGATCCCAATCGCTGTTTCAACCGCCCCTGGCATGGGTACGATTGAAACAAATTATTGTTTTTTTTAAATTTCATATATTTCTAAAGATAGTTATCCGAATACTATAATGATACTGTTATATCGTACCTAAAACTTCAAATTTGAATTTCACGCATCATTATCGTCAGTTGGTTCGTAAACAACAACATTATAAACGATACGAGCTAAATTGTTTCAACCGTACCCAGTCTACCCCTACCTACCCAGGCGGCCTCTCACATATGACTGTAACGAATTTCCTGCCAACATCATTCTTACAACGTAATCTCGAAGTTCGAACTCAAGTCTGTCGCTATTTTAACAAGTACCATTAGAAATCCGAGTCTACTGTTAATACTGCTATTACCAATGCTTTGTCACTAAAACAATCCATTTGGCAAATCAAATTCTAGCAAGTAAATAAAGGATTATTGCCAGACTGTAACAAAAGCTGCGGGGTCTTGTCTTTTACAACGAAAACTAACACGCAAGCCCTATGAACGTATCCGGAAAAATTATTCTTTGTATGAATTATTTTAGAACGTTTTACTGGTGATAGGTCCCTAATATGTGGAAGGCCGCCTGGGTAGGTACCACCGCAACGTTTATTTCTCCCGCCAAACAGTAGTGTAAATGCACTATTGTGTTCCGGTTTGAAGGACATTGTAGCCAGAGTAACTACTGGACATATTGAGACTTAACATCTTATGTCTCAGGATGACGAGCACAGTGGAATGCCAAGCAATGCTTTGTAATTCTTAGTGTTGTTTATTTTTCTACTGTCCATGAGCGGTCGTATCGCTTACCATCAGACGAATAGCATGCTCATCTCGCCATTCAACGCAATAAAAAAAACCCGTTCACTCATCGGCCGGGGCAACAGGTCCACCAACATGGTCCGTAGGTTTGGGTACGTTCATAGCACGGTCTTGGCATGCTCCGTGTTCCGTTATAGTAGGAGAGACCATAATGTACGACCACGCGGCGATGCGGCGCCACAATAAACCATGGCCGCACGATCTAGGAATACCAAGCGCCATACTCCGAAGCTTATGCGATTACTGAGCGATTCGCGGAGACCATTTGGTTAGCTTGATGTTTCTGTGAAGAATGCCTTCTACATACTCTAGAAATAAGCGGTGACGATCGTCGAGTTTCTAGCAGGTAGAAATATTATTTCCATTTGATACCATGCGGCATTATCTAAAAACCTGTGGAAAATTGCAAATTTAGGTTCTTTATCTGGATCGACTTGGTTTATAATTTAAAATGTATAACTAAGGGATGCAGGTTTCCTCATTATTTCTCTGTGGTAACAAAACATTAAAACGCGACTTCTAAACTCAAAAGCACCCATGGGAACCCTTTCAATTTCTCCACCACTTGATAAATTGAAGAATCATGGTGCTAATTTATTAGCCGTGAATTCCATAATATTCGGTAGCCATGCATTGTGAACTGATGTAGGCATGTCGCGATCGCAGCATGCTAAAGAGGCGCGAGTACCGCTAGATGCGCAAACATTGGCCGTGGGACTTCACACTACCGGGTATGGTTGGCAAGTGTATTCAAACTCAGATTCTAACCAAGGAAATGAGGCTGTAAGCTATGTATTGTAAAGAGCAGCGTATTTTTCATATTAACATTCACTACATTTGAATGGTACGAAAAAGAAAGTTAGAAAGAAATGAACGTCCATTTCGTCGTCCGGTCATTTGATAATCTCACAATCGAGCGGAACACGGCCAATCCATCGCTTCACGTCAGTTTTCTGTGACTTATTAATTATATTCTAATGAAATTATAATTCATCGATATCAAAATAAATCTTGTTTAGTTTTATTTACTGAATGTATCTATTTTACATATTTACGAGTGTTAAAATCAATCTTATAAGTCAAGTTGGCAGCCCTAATGAATACAAGCTAGGCGCCATATTTATGTTCTTCTTAATAGAATGGTTGTCCAGCCTGGAAGTAAATACCAATGGCTAATCCTTATTGGGTCAGACTGGCCTAAGCTCCCACGTAAGACGCGAACTAACGGCCAGGATAAGTAATAGGGTATATGAAATACGAGCTAATTGAATAGATAAATAAATGAGACCAAATACGTCGCACTGCAAACCACGGGCTTTCTTTACGATTTGTAGCTTAGTCTGTTCCACCACGCTGCCTGCTGCGTGTTGGCAGACTTCACATAAATAAATATAAATTAATAAATAAATACACCCAACAGTCACATACATAGTCCTGACTCCACATTAAGATCAATTAAGTCTTGTGTCGTGGGTATCAGAAGCTACGAGCGACTTTTCGGTCTCACAAACACCCAGACCCGAGACAATTATTTGTGGGCCTCACAAATATTTGTCTCGGTGCGGGGATCGAACCCGCGGCCTCTCGTGTCACAACCGGCGTCTAACCAACTGCGCCACGGAGGCTGTCAAATGATATGCATCGTTTCTTAAGATGATTTTTGTGAACATTTTAAAGTAAGCGATATTAAACTGGAAACACACAACTTCAAAAAGTCAGAGGTTGACGCTGTGATGTCGAATCTACGAAGTTAGGTTGACAGTCCGATCCGCTTCGGAGCTGTTTAGTACTAGTGATATTTGTATTTATAATTTAATACAGGTATATAATAATGTTTTAAAAAAATATTTTTACGATATATCTATTTTAGTTTATTCACCACCCGCATGTCTCGTGTCCTACGATTTAACGAGAAGATATATTGAGCTATCAAATATTTTATCGCCAATAAATATTTTCAAAATGTCATTTTTCACGGTTATAGATTTTGCGTTTAGAAATATTGCAATCGGCTTCTTTTACATTCCAATGTTATTATTATTAATATATTCGTATATTAATTAATTAAAGTTAGAATATTTTTGAATATTTAACATAATTCAGTTAATTTTCGTGCATTAAACTTTATTTATAATAGCTAGCCCGCCATTAAATTATTATTGGTTTATCTGTATGAGGACGGTGTTTCGTGAATATTAATTGTAGTATTTTATGTTTCCTGCATGTTTTTAGTTAAATATGTATGTAGTATTTTCATCTAATCTTTGTCTCATATGGCGGCTACTTTATAGGTTTTTAAAAGATTCCTAAAAAATAATTAAAGATACAAGTAAGCACCAATGTATAACTCAATGTTAATTAATTTCAAAGGAATAATGTCTTTGACAATAAAACCTTTTTTAATAAACTTCTGTCTTTTCATTCACAATTCGACACCTAAAATATTTTTAGACAATCTAGCGTGAAATGTTACACTTCGAGAATGTTGGCACAGCGCGGCTTGCGACCGACAGCCTACCTGTTCACTGTAGATTTTATCTTACCTCAAAGACACCGACTTACACCACAAAACATACAAAAACCTTCCCTAACTCTATAAGACTAGAGTCTTAATTTCATTAAATGTAAAACAGATAGCGTATATCTTGATAGATCTTGAAACAACCGAAAAACAACTTTAATTCATACGAAACAGAGCTTATACTTTAATGACATTTAGACAGATAGTGCATACTGTAACAGATGTTGCAAAATGTGTTTTATAGTAATGGAATAAGGTCGTTTTTGTATTACTATTACTGGTGGTCAACTAACGGTGTGGTATTACAAAAGTTTGTTATATTGTTGCCTTTGTCGTGCTTACAAATAAACATTGTGAATGGCATGCAACGAGCGATGATGGATGCAGAATGATCTCATTTATGTCACTTGATGTTGTTATGTGGACAATGTCATGCAGTTTGACTTCTTTCGGCGTGGTAATGCTTTAGTTCTATGAAATTTTATATTGCATTTTTTGTACTGACCATAAACGACTTTTTTTTTAATATGAGGGAGTATACCTAATGTTTCGAAGTGCTGAGTGCAATGCAGTGCCATGCAGTGATTCATAAATATTAGTTCTGACTTCTGAGTGATGTTGATATTGTTTATGGGCGTGAAGCTTCATACCATTGGGCGAACGACTGAAAATACTTTATATGTAGCATAACATGAATATAAAGATTTATATCACCAATACAACACAGTCGCACAGACTCGTTCGGTTTATAAAAATTCCTGTTGGTATTGCCCCGGTACAATGATGCCAATAAAGGCAGGAATGCGGGGTTTGTATCAATTAGGACGGTAACGGCGTAGATAACCGGCCTGGGACAAACCTTTCCCATGCCGGGAATCACGTGGGAGAAAGCGGTTGTTGGTTTTTGTCTATGTTTACTTTATAGGAAAATATGTGTTTAATATTGTGTTTGATCAAGAAATGCAAACAAATGGGTTAGATGTTAAAAATTTTTATAGGGCAGAAAAATTTACAAGTATTTAAAAATAATTACTGTACTAGGTTTTATGATTAGTTTCTTTCAGTCAAGATTTTATTTAATAATGTTTATCAAAGCTACTCGGATATTTTCGTATTATTTTTTTTTACTTATGTGTAAGCATATTCGTTTATGTTTCTACTTGTCTCAATTCCAAGAACTTAGGTAAAAGATTTTAACTTGATACTGTCGCACGAATGATCTCAAACCAAGCTTGATCAATCTCCGTCTTCGAAAAATGCATTTTACCAATACTCATATGGATAGAAAAGCTGTTTAAACCTCATTAATACTAATAAGAGTACAAAAATAACCACCCCAATGTGTCTGTGTCAAAATAATCTAATGCCTACTTACGAAGATAATTAACAGGTCCAAACTTAGCATACAAATTCCAATCTTATCTTTTTGGTATAAAGTTCAAATTGCGTAAACACACAAGCATACCCGCGTCTCATTAAGCTTAAATGCAATTAATTTAAGGGCTATTTTGGTGTAGAAGATTGTTAATAGCGTTATTAGTGACAAATATATGAATGTAAGTTATAATTAAAGGAATAGTTGATAGCGGCGAGTGCAGGCGCCGAAAAGACGGTTAGTCAAGGAGTCCGCAATATTAGAAAAAACATTATGTTAATGTTTGTAATGTAGTTTTCTTTGCAATATCGCAAGTTGCTTATAAAATTGCCAATCATAGATATATTACCACGTAATTGCTTGAGTGAAGGCGTTTTAATCAGAATGTATGAAGAAAAAGTCGAGAGTACAATATAATCGCTTCGTTGGTTTCAAAATAATTTTTTCTTTTAATTTTGAAATTACAGAATTTTATGACATTAATTGTAAAATCACTAGCCATTTTTATAAGACTTATTCAGTGTATATGTAGTATTTCAATCTGTAGAAGAATTGAACTTAGCTTTACAGTTTCACATACAGATACAAATGTTTCATACTCAATATTTTGCCCCAATTTCCACATAATCAATTAATTATTATTAAACAATTGTTTAAATTATAATGAAATGAGGAAGATCGCGCATCGACAGCAATGGCTGTCTCTCGTACATAATATGTGGTCATATCTGCTAGCGGCTAGACCGACCCACATAGACGTCTGACGAGCTATTTCTGTAAGCCCGGTTACTTGCGAGTAATGTATGAGATAAACCGGCGTTATTGCTATTTTATATACTTTATATTACCCTGCAACAAATATTATGAAATTACATTATGTGCGTTGGGTGACTGAAGTTTTTTAAATCCAAATATTTATTACGAATTATAAATGTAATAAAAATAAATTTATAAGTTTCTCTTTAATGGCAGTGTATTTTTCTTTATTACTAGAAAGCAATTATATTTAGTATTTTACATTTTATTTGATATTTGAATAGGTATAAATTGCGTAATTGCTTTATCAATGATCATGTAAGTAAATAAAGAAATACACCCAACAGTCACATACACCACATTAAAATCAATTAAGTCTTGTGACGTTGGTATCAGAAACTACGAGAGACTTTTCGGCCTCACAAACACCCAGACCCAAGGCAAAAATGTATGGGCCTCATAAACATATTATGTCTCGGTGTGGGGATCGAACTCGCGGCCTCTCGTTTCACAGCCGGCGTCTAACCAACTGCGCCATAAGATGTCGTAAAGTAATGAAACGAATATTTACAAAAACAACACGATTAGATATAATTTAAAGTATAATAATAAAAATGCACCTCATGCTTGTAAAAATAAGGCTTATTAATACATTGTTTAAGTGATAGATTAGATAGCACATTAACATGTTTCAACGAAAGCGTAGTATTATTATCGCTTAGTTCTAAATATAAAATTAGTGTATTTATTTCCAGTATTACATCATTTGATAAATTAATCAAATGACGCTCATTCTATTTAACTGAGAGATTACGATTAATAATGATAATTTATTTTATGAAAATATTATCATTTAGATTTTATGAAAGACAGGCGAAATACAAATTAGATTAGTCATTTGTTTTTCTTGAAATATTTAGTGAAGTTGTGTTTTATCAGTTTTTTTACTCACGCCACGGGGGCGTTAAGAAGTTTTTTTTCTGAAAATTAATGTAACTTTTCTCTTTCCAAACGGCAAGTATTTGATCACGAGATGCAATATAATTGGTCTATTATGTTGGCACGGCATTGCATATTGTTGCCAACTTTTCCCTTTTTTATGCCATTTGAATACGTCTTGTGTGATATTTATTATTGCTTATTAGATATCGCTTAACAAGTAGCGATTAATCTTACAAACCGAGTATTTACGCCAAATTTTATCTACTTTATACATCTTTGTTATAGGGACTACCGCGATGTACAAATAATAAATAAATAAATACACCCAACAGTCACATACATAGTCCTGACCCCACACTAAGATCGAGTCTTGTGTCGTGGGTGTCAGAAACTACGAGAGACTTTTCGGTCTCACAAACACCCAGACCCGAAACAAATACCTGTGGATCACACAAATATTTGTTTCGGTGCGGGGATCGAACCCGCGGCCTCTCGTTTCACAGGCGGCGTCTAACCAACTGCGCCACGGAGGCTGTCTATGTATACATAAGTTCCCATACCATATCCTCCATCACAATACATCAATGACTAGGCATAGTTCAGGAGTTCGACCCATCCTCTGTGCAAATATCATCTGTGTGATCAATATTAATATTTGTTGTGGAATCCGTGTGCCGTCGGTCACATCAAATTGGCTGTGATCCTGATTGGGAATACCGTTCCATATTTTTAGTCACCAAAAAGTCCCAAAGTCACTGATACCTGCATATACCTGAGATCTCAATTGTGGGCAGTACAAATGCAGTACAAATCTGAAATCTGAGAGTCATTTATACACCCTTTAATGAGTAATAATGACCTAGGTGAATGTCGCTATATGTTTGAACGTATTAATCAATTGAAATCTCGTACGATGTCGTTACAAACACGTTTTCGATTTAAATTGGGGTTATGTTCATGAGCGTCCAAATATGCGCTATGTGAAACTCGTCGAGTACAACCGGTATAGCAAAAGGCGTAAAAACAATATTTTCACTCGGTATTATTTACTGCAGCTTTTTCCTGGGTGTTGTCGCGTGTAGTTTTTAGTATTCAACATTCATGTTTTATTACTAATTGTCGTGATGTGACAAGTCGATGGAGTGTCGCATAGTTAGATTTTTTCTTTTACAGTCTTCGAAGAGGCTGACAGAAAGCTAGATTGTTCCGGAGTCTTCGCGGTGAAGTGAGCGAGAATGCGAGAGAAAAATATAAGCTCGCGAATTCAGTTATTGAATCCTGCATTATCGGTGGTAAAATCTGAATCCACCACGTTGCTATATTAAACACACGTAACATTCTTGTATGCATATTTAGTAATACTTAATTTGGTAATAATATTCCATTACGGCACGTTTGTAATACTAGCTAATGATATAGAGCTCGAGACAACCGGTTTCACTCCATTGAGCTAAGCCAGCGAGTGTCATTCAAAACCTAATTCGGTTTGTTGAATTGTAACAATGTTGTTATTTTATACGGTGTGTATTTATATAGCATTTACGTAAACTGAGCTGGAGTGATATAGGTTCGAATGTAGAATCAGCTCATGTTTAGTTAGACCGAGTCTAAAATTTTCTTTAAAAAGACGACAAAAGTAATTGTTCGATGTGAATCGAATACATTATACTTTATGGTATAACATTAATATATATTATATATTAATCTCTTTAAATTTAAGAGTATGTGATTTAACGTTTTTTTTTGTTACAGGTATGTTATGCCGAAAAATCTTTCTTCCCAAGTAATGCCGAAGTATGGTAAATACAAATAATACCTATTGTAATTTCGGTTCAACCAATACGTATTTTAAAGGATTTTACCCTCTCAAATCTTATAAGATTGGGCATGTACACTATGTAGACAACTGTTACGTATAGTTTGAGTACATAATCATGTCGATTTATACCTGAAAGTGGAAGAAAACCACACTTTCGCGTTTATATTAGAAGGGAGTATGCCCCAAGGTTTCATAATATTCGTGCATTATTTATATTACTATTATATTAGTTATAAAATGCTAGTATATCGTACCAGGTTAGTAAGGTGTCTGTTCCCTTTGATTTTTATTAATGCAGTAAAGATAAATGTATGATTCGCTACATCTGTTTTGTACCGATCGCGCCCGGATTACATTCCCCGTAAAACGTAAAACTAAATATCAACGTTTGTGATTCCGTTTCCGGGGTTTCTGATGTTATAACCAGAGGAACGCTGTTAAATCAGCCACTAGGTTCTGAGAAGTGACGAGTATCTTGTATTTATTTATTGAAAAAATGTTTATTGGTAGAGAAATATCTTTCCTCATCGACATGCCAATGTTTATTTTAGTACTAGTGTTTTCATTGTTAATGTTTTCATATTTATTATATTATGTTCAAAACTAGAACATGCTAATGCCACAAATGTGTATAGTCAAATTGAAAATTTCGCTTTATTGTTTCTATTTTTAACCTATACGTGGAACCACCGCGATTCTTTTTCTTTCCTTTTAATGTTGGAAATTGATGTGCCGTGTTAAAGTGATTAATCGAATAAATATGGGAATAGAAGCTATGTAAATACAACCCACTACTATCACTATTCTACGCGACATTGTTGTAAAATCAGAATGTTTAATTAAATTGTCCTACAATAGGTTTATGTTCATTTCATCGTATTTCCCGAGTTAATCTGGTTTAATTGCAGGCAGGCAGTCTGATTGCTCTGTAATTGTCGTCAGCGCCGCCAATTGATCTGGAACTTTCTGATGACCGCATGCAATGTGGCACGCTGTAGTTTCTATTGACTAGCTTTTTTGTTTCAATTATTAGTAGAGTACGTACTTTTTTCTAAGTAACATTATCCCACACAGACCACAGTATCATATGCAAGAGTGAAATGCATCATGTTTTTTGTAATTAAAGATTAGGTTATGACTTATGTCCCTACGATCTCTGATAATTTCAAATATTTTTGACTTTATATATTTAGTTTTACCTAGGCCATCCTTTATTTTATAATCTTTGGCATAACTCTAATGGATCACTTTCATTACATGGGGCTTCAGATTCTCTTGTACTTCTAATGCATCGAAGTTGGCTGAAGATACTGAAGAATTTTAAAAAAGCATGATATAACCTTTAAAAGCAGCTCTTACACAATTTATGCAAATATAATTTATCTTAATGGTATTAACATCGTGAACGATGTATTGAGGCGCCGGCATGACATCATAGTTGGATGGCAATCTAATTATATGCGAGATATTTTGAAAATCAGTTGATGTATCGTTATAATGAGATGACACGTGGTATTGCCGGGTCGTTTGTTTGGTTATTAATGTTTTATTGAACTGTGCTTTCGGCACGAATCTATCAAATATTTATATAACGAATGTAGATAAATATTTTACTTCCCGGTGCCCTTCGTCTTTCAGTACCGACATTTTGCAAAGCTTTTCCAATTTCCGCGTACAAGTATCTATATTTCGTTAGTTTATCTCATCGCAGTTTTATATTTATGTATGCAGTTCCAGGTTACTTAGGTACTTCTATTTCTTTCCCATTACATAATTAACTTCGAATAATTAGGTTCATTTATAGCGATATCTAAAATCAAACTATCTAATCCTAAAGCACTGATTTGACGTCGTTTTTCTTTAAAACTCCCGCCACAGTCGTGCAAGTCCATTTATTGGGAACCTATGGTTCTGTATCTGTATTCTGTATTTCATATTATATTACTTGATATTACTTCTACAACCCTCTCAGAATGATAATCAGCTCAATCGCATCTATTCCTGGAGCTTCTTACGCAATATTCCCATTCCTTGTGGATAGCACAGGATGCGTGGCTACGTCACATTGACTCATCTGTCGCCGGATACAAACCGCACTCGCGGAATATGTAATTACAATATTGGCGGCATTGGCGGCTCAACGGAAACATCGTCTCATTATTATTCGCTAAATATTCGCGGCGGTCAAATTTTGTAACCTATTCATAAGTCACATATATAATTTATTTTTTGGCAATGAATAGGCTATTCTTTTAAGCATTGGTCGCCGCATTCATATTGTATAGGCTGTGGCCTGTGAATCACTTTCTGGATTGCTGAAACAGTTACTTTTCTGTGTCGGAGTATTTGATTTTGCAAATGTTAGTTGACTTTGGCGGGGTATAGGAGCGTTGCTGTGCTTATATGGAAATATGCTTGCTCCTGTCACATCTTTGAGACGTAAAAAAACTCAGCCAACTGTGAGTGAGAATATTGGCACTTCTGCCTTTCTGGGGATACTAGCGTGAACTTTTGTTATTAGTACAAACTGAATAAGATTGTTGGTATTTATTCACTCTGGCTTACAGAAGTAGGAGTGGTTTATGTATAAGCAGTCTGCAGTATCATCTAATTGATATTCATAATGTATTCAGTATTTATTATTAACTTATCCGGGATCTATTTCATTTGTCACACAACGGATATCGAATCCGTGACACGCCAAGCTACTAGCCTGCCGACGAGTCTCTTATGTAGTCAGTTGTTCAAATGTCTCACAAAGGCCAATATTATTTGACTGCTACTGCCCGCGTATTTGTATAATGATAATTTTGTATACTTATGGAGTGTCGTGGGTGGTATACTAGGTAGAAACAGCTGCGTAGTTTCTTTGGGTATAGTTGTCCCCTATTTATCCTGGTGACAAAGTGACAAAGGTACGCGTAGTGTAATTAAGAAAGATTAGCTACGGATGAGAAAGAACCAGGTCTTGTTGGGTGATCTTATGCTGGCCCAACACCGGATATTCTCAAGCATGGGTCATTGGTGAATTTACAGTTTTGTATACTGTTTCTATTCGTGTGAATATGAATATACTATCACCAATAACTGCTTACCATCAGGAGGGTTGTATGCTTGTTTGCCTTCTTAGTTGTATAAAAAAATTAATTGTACGGCTACAAAAATTGACCGAGCCATAGTTCACATTGATTCATCAACGAGTCACCTTGTTGAGTCATTCGGTGTCTGATCCGCAAACTAAAATGTTTACAAATACTTTGTAACAATAACTATCATGCCATTGTGAGATGATGTCATTCAGGGTCAGAGGTTGGCTAAATTCGGCTACTCTGTATTAAAATACACCCAACAGTCACAAACATAGTCCTGACCCCACACTAAGATCTAGTCGTGTGTCGTGGGTATCAGGAACTACGAGAGACTTGTTGGTCTCGCAAACACCCAGACCCGAAACAAATAACTGTGAATCACACAAAGATTTGTTACGGTGCGGGGATCAAACCCGCAGCCTCACGTTTCACTGCCTGCGTCGAACGAACTGCGCCTCGAAGGATATGGTATTTAAAGCATCGGTTTAGATACATATTTATCAGCTTTTAAATTAACATCTCGCTGTTGAGCACCGATAAGCTAGTAGGTACCATTCATTGAGTTAAAGTTAGTGACGTGGGTCCAATTCCAGGTTAAGAACCGATTACATTTGATAGAAAAAATGCCATACAGGACGAAATGTTACTTGCTAATCAAAATCAAACCTTATGCCGTTGAGACACAGCACAAAATAGTATTATATTAAATGTGCCGAGTAAGTTGAAACACGATTTAAGTTTAATCATTAGATATTAAGTCAGAATATCTAGCAAACTCATCTCCATGATCGAGAATATATAAATAAATTCCCTAAAGATACGGGAAGTTCATGAGCTGTTAACAAGGTCTATTGAATTATAATGACTGAATTTGGAAATTATTAAACATCATATCGACTAGTCACCTCTGAATATAATATATACTTGTAATAATCTTAAGCATCATCATTATTACGAGGTACAGATTATCCACTACCACAAAACTCCCCCAAAGGTTTCCATAGTAACCACTTGTAAGCTTGCATCCAGCGACCTACTGTGACCTTTAAAACATCATCCATCCATTTTAGGGTATAATGTACATTGTAACATTCAAGAACAACAGGATAGTTTTAAAAATTACTTCTGAATGAGTCATAAATTTTACATTAAATATCATCGAAAGATGTTTGGCAAAAAAAATTTTAGGCATTTGTAACCTACCTGGTTTAATGCTGTTTATCGTATCATTGCATTGATTAGACTGAATCAGAAAGAATGATTATGATCGTAAAAAAAATAAATTCTTCCGTTCTCCCGTCCGTCACATTTTTACACATTTGTCACGGGTCGTGAATCGAATTCAGAGCCTCTTGTTTTACATCTGCTAATAAAAATATATACATAAACACATGCCTTTTTCCCAGAAGGGGCAGGCACAGGTGCTTTCAGGACAACCACATTTCACCTCGTACATTCCGCCCCACAATGTCATTGGGGCGAGCCTATAACCACATCGGGCACAAATTCCTGACTCACTTTGCCTGACCAGGGATTCGAACCCAGACCGAGACCTCACATTAATAATGGTACCGTAGCACAACTGCGCCATCCAGGCAGTTGTCAGTAAATCTAAAATAAAACAATTAATGTTCATTATTTTAAGTATTTTTCCTGCGCTCTAAGCCTCTTACCAATAGACTTCCTCGAGCGACAGATTGGCAATTTTATACTTCCCTCTCTTTACTTAATCCGATATTAAATTCAGTATAATATGTAAATGATTGGTGCAAGTATAAATTAATGAATCATAAGTCACGTAATGCAGTTATTCTGGCGGGTTACTGAACATTCTGAACGCAAACATATTGTAGGCATCGCGTGAAGCTGCTTGCTAGCACGAAGTCTGGAGCACGCTATTAGTAATACGATGACAAGTTATGAAATTTATTAACCAATACTTGCATAAATGGGTTTTAAATGTTAATTTTAAACACTAGCTTAATAAACCTAGGTTTCCCTACCATAAATTACTGTTCCATACTCATTGCTATACAAATGCAAACGTAAGTTCGTACATTTTCTGTTCTGTTTACAACATGAGTATCAAGTTTGGGGATTTGGCCGCTCCTGAATTCCTAATGAGGGTTTCTGCTCTGCAATTCTCGCCTCGGAAATTCTCCTGTAACTTGTCTTTGACCGAGGCGTACCAGTATAAAATAATTTTCTTCTAGAAAACTCTCTTGTTAAATTAAACAGCTTTACACAGCAAATAAGAACAGAATTCTCGCCGATCAGTTAATTATCATACTCGGCGCCTGCTCGGAGTTCAATTTGCAATTACTGCGTCGTATGCTGTGGCTTTTAGCGTGTCATTAATTGAGGCGGTTCGATACCCAGCCCGGAATAATGAGCTTCGTTCATGATCAATTTCATGGTGTGTGGGTTTAGTTGGAGTGATAGTGTCACAACGTTGTAATAGTCTAGTAATCTGTAATGTCCCGGGTTCGACGCCTGGGTGGGTAAAATGTGTATTTTGTTTTAAAAATCTTGTTTTTAGGACAGGAAGGGATCAATAAGCATTTATGTCAGATAGGCGGGTGAGAATTCAAATAATTGTTTGGTACAAAGGTGAAGCACATCATACTATCCGTCCGAACATTTCAAAAGTCAAAATAACTCGATCATTATTTAAAAATATACATACATACATATATAAACTCACGCCTTTATCCCCGAAGGGGTAGGCAGAGGCGCCACTGGGACACCTAGATTTTGCCTTGCATGTTCCGTCCCATGATGAGATAGGGGCGACCCTATCGCAATATCGGGCACAAATTCCTGACTCCGGGCTGATAATGAATATAAAAATCCAATATCACTTTGCCCGACCCGGGATTCGAACCGGAGACCTCAGCTTTGTAACCGTACCGTAATACAACTACGCAACCGAGGCAGTCGGCATATTTAAAAATATACCAATCCAAAATTCAGTTTTAAGCTAACTTATACCGAAAAAACCCATGTTCAGTCAACTATTATTCGTAGAAACACTTGTGAAGACATAAAACACTTGTATTGATAAAACACGATGGTAGCTAGATTACAGTCTCACGTAACACGGTAGCCAAACGAGTTATAATTCATTTTCACACTGTTGATACTAAACTTGTATTGTAGGTTAAAAAAGCTGTCACACCTATATTTAGTCCTTAACAAGTTAGTACTACTATTTTAGTTCTTTATAAATAGATAAAGTATAAAGAAATGCTTTTAGGGGTTGCAGAAAATTTGTATTTTTACTTTTCAGATGCGAACTAAATGATACTTTAAAATATTCACTTTATCTTTGCAAGTATCTAAAACAAGTATCAAATACAATATTGATATGCCTTATTTCTAACCGGCTTGGTTCACCAACAGGCGTGCTCCCGAAAGGGTTCATGTCAAGCAGACGGAAATTGAAATTTTATTTAAGGTCATTCTGAATCATGGCTCAACCGTCATGGAATCTATCAGAGGAAACGTAGATTTATAGCCAGCGTTGAAGCACGGAAAAGAAGACAAAGGAAGTCCCTATTAGGCCTGAACACTTACTATAGAGCTGTAAGTCCACATATGCTTACTACTAGACAGTCCAGAAGAGACAGTCGTATATCCGCCAACTAATTCATTCATATACTCAAAACTGGCTACCAAATGTCTTATATAACAAAACTCTACTGTCTTTATCCGTCCATTTATGTTCCTAACACTATCTATACAATTTACTACATAATTTCAAATCTTGCAAAGTTCACCTTCATGGTATACGAAATACATATTATTTCTAGGAGCCATACCTTTATTAAAACGACCTCTAAACACAACTTAATTAGTAATGAATCTACTAATAATAAAGATGTAGCCGCGTCTGTGCTCGTGATCAGGAGTAACCGCAGACACAGGCGTGAGGCGACGCTTGCGGTCTCCTCACGATATCAATGTCCGATTAGTTCGCGCGTAGAGGCGCGGTTTCCGGACACTGTCATATATGCTAATGAATTTGCTTCTTTGACGTCATCATGGATTGTTGATCGTGTTAATTGTAGATTATGCTGTAGCGGCCAAATTTGTTTTTACTTGCCCTTATCCCGAAAGCTAGGTGGGGTCGACCAAATACTTATTTTTATTTCTTTTACGATTCTGTCTTGTTGCGAACTGCATGTCTAATTTTTGACTACCCTGGCGTGGAATTTAGTACGATTCTGTAACTTCTTAATGGTTTTCCCTCTAGAATACAATCTCATAATTTAGTTATTTATAAATTAGCAATGAAATTCTTATGGAAAGTCACAATAAAATCATAGTTATTCCTATTTAAAATCGATATACTCGTACTACATAAAAAGCCACTACATTCTTAGGCCTAAAATTGTCACATATTCGAATAAAGCCCAAACTCAAAGGTCGGGAACCTGTATACTCATGCTTTTGTACACCTAGGAGACAATAGGAGCACATCCGAGGAATAACTAATAATTATTTGTCCAACTGCGGCCGTACGTAACGAATCGCTTGTCGTGTCTGTTAGAATTAGGAATGCGGGCTCAATGTACTGAGACGGAGGTATTATGTGTTTTTATACTGGTAAGACAGTCACAATACCTGGTGGTAAGTAATGCCGGCGAGAGATGGTTACTATAACCCAGTCAACACAATTATGTCGATCTATTGAACGTAGCTGGGATAATACGCGACGAGCTACAATGTACCTGATGGTGAGTAATGCCATCGAGATTTGGTAATAGCTCGCCGGTTGAGACTATTATGCTTGATCGAAACTGGACGAACAGATCCTTATTTTTTATTATAAATGCTTAGTTTAAGTTTAAGATTGCAAAACAAGAATTCCTTGATGTACCTGAGTTTTGGTCATGTTTTTGTACTTGTAAGTGGTGTTAACGTTTAATTGTGTATCGTACTTACTTAAGCGTTATAAAATAAAACAGCCCGAAACCGATACGCGACGTACTGATGTGGATCACTATGTTAGTATTGCTGTATCGAACAAACTAGAGTGACCAGGTGTGCTACCACTGGCCTTTAAACATGGATTGAGAAAGAGTCGAAGTAGTCAGGGTAGGTAGGTTACCTAGGTAGGTAGGGTCCTCAGCAATTCCACTAAGCGAACAAAACTCAAGAGTAAAACTGTGACTTTAGTTTTCTCTACAAGTTATAGTTCGATCGCGCCCGCCCATTCATATTGTATGTGTAGTCTAAACAGGCTTTGGCAAGACCGTGCCATTATTTGCTATTTGCTTTTAAGCTTGTTGCTAAGTACTCGGAATGTATTAGGGTATTTGCTGATTACGGATAGGATATTCATTTTCTTTCGGATATCCAACGTAATGTTATGGAAATTCCTATTTTTTTTAAATTTGCTTACGCTAATAAATGTGTTTATATAAAAGTGTTCTAGTACGCACAACAGCAGATTAAACCCGACGTTGATATTATAAACATCATATTTTTGGGTAATAAATCATTCGTGTAGACTTTTTTTAAATTGAGTGAACCCTCCTCCCAGTACACAAGATGTAAAACAATTGTTCAAAGATTCCTGTCGTTGTTTTATTAGTACTGTTGAATTATCTTCCATCGATTGACTAAATTACATCGCTATGTCCTAAGCCGGATGTATACTCACTGAATCTGGAATGCGACGTACTTTTGGCAGCATCCGTAGCGCAGTTGGTTAGAAGCCGGCTGTGAAACGAGAGGCTCCGGGTCCGATCCCAGCACAGAGACAGGACAATGTATGTGAATGATGGGTGTATTATTTATTTGAACTGGTAAAAAGTAATCTCCTCACCATTTCTCATTTAGTATATGAGACTTCCTGCATGTTCCAGAGAGTATAGCTATTCTGCTACAAAAATGAAATAAACTGGATTTGAAGCATGTGGGTCGTATGAAAGGTTATATTGATTACACATCAATTAAATCAACAGCAATAAACTGAACGTGCAGCGAACATTCCTGAGATTAATTTAACGTTCGTTTTGTTGTACGGCTGCAGCTAGATTCCTGGCATTCCGAGAACAAGTATTACGGGTGTTGCTCTCAGATAAATTAAACAGGACT
This sequence comes from Deilephila elpenor, assembly GCA_949752805.1. NCBI lineage: Eukaryota > Metazoa > Arthropoda > Insecta > Lepidoptera > Sphingidae > Deilephila > Deilephila elpenor. Next base: position 13,850,523 of record OX457097.1, on the reverse strand, counting down.
GTTACTTTCCAATTATTATTCGTGAGTTCGTGACCTACATGTTGGATAAAAATATTGTTAAGTTCGATTAGGATACGATTTTCTTATAAAACGCGGCGTGAAGTAACTTATATGCGGGTTGCCGGTTGCGTTTCCATTAGTGAACAGGATTATAAGAAATTCTAAAGTTGATTAGACTATGTATAGTACTCCCCCGGATAGCAACTACCGTACGCCATGGTAGAAGGTCCGTTATTGTATAGTGTGTTGCATTGTGTTTAGTATTGCCAAGTCCGGCCGGTACATACATATATACATAGACTCACGCCTTTATCCCCGAAGGGGTAGGCAGGACACCCACATTTCGCCTTGTATTTTCCGTCCCACGATGTGATAGGGGGCGAGCCTATCGCCATATCGGGCACAAATTCCTGACTCCGGGCTGATAATTAATGGAAAAATCCAATATCACTTTGCCCGACCCGGAACTCGAACCCGAGACCTCAGCTTTGTAACCGTACCGTAATACAACTATGCCACCGAGGCAGCCTAAGCCGGTATGTATATATTTTTTAATAAACATTTTGAACCTATATTTCAGCGCGGAAATTGAGCTCAGTACCTCATTCCACTGTTCACACACATATTTTTTTTTAAAACAAGCCGGCACAAACAAGCTACAATGATTATACAATATAATTCAACTACGAACATGAGCGATGAATGAGGTCGGCGGAGGTCTTTCGGCGCTCTCCTGGTTGTGCAACAGTTTGTACGCTTCTCTTCACAGAGCCGCCGTGTTTGCACAGCTTTGTCGCATATCTTATCCGGGTGTTTGTTTAGACTAATTGTCGTTTTCGGATGGAATTCAAGCTTCATTGTTGAATTAGGTGCATTTTTGTATGAGTAAACTCATTTGATGGAGAGCGCTCATCGACGTCCATGAAAACACACAACACCAAAGGTCTGCTAAAAGCATAAATTTCTACATTTTACAATCATTTGTAAGCAAGCCAATTACGAAACCAATTCCAGCAAAAAAGAACAAATCACGCAATACAATTTGACCCAAAAATTCCATCGCAACGGTTCCCTTTAACTCTTCCTTACTGCGCCCATTCCCGGCGATCCCGCAGGAACTCCGTCTATTTGCGGTAGGATATTGACCGCCCGACACCTTTGTTTACTTCACTCACACACGACTAAAGATAGTAATGCCGGCATGTACCAAATGTTCAGTAGTGTAGTAGGACTACGACGAAAAACTGCGTTAGTTTTCAAAGGCTGAAATATGTTACAGTAAGACAGTATTTTATGTTGTGGGTCTACGAACAAAAATGAGACCCTTCGATCGTTCACAATTTGTTTAGCACACAATAAAATTAAATAACGTGATATTAAAAAATCTAGAATAAAAGAAAAAAGTTATTTACACTATTCACAGCTTCAAAATTACAAAGAAGTTATAGTATAATTTAAAGATTCAAAAGACCTTGTGAAGGGCTATCTATTTGTTTATAGAATATTTTGATTGAAATGTCGATATGATTATCGGTGTTGATAATTCCGATGAATTCTCCACTCAGGCGCACACAGTACATCTTAATTATCTCCGACATGCCTTACTGTTCATCCCAATATGTTGCCGCAGCGCGCTAACCGGACGTGAATGCGTTTTCATTAAAAACTACCGACTACGTACATCGGTAACGGTCTATTTATAGATTACTGTACCTCAAATACATTTATGTAATAAATATTTTTACAGTAAACGCAAATTAATTTATAGCTGAAGTATCATTTTACTAATTCTTAAGGCAAAACAATATCAATGTGTGTCTATCAAGATTTGTGTTGTATGCAACAAAAATCTCGATATTTTAATCACCAAATTCTGTCATTTTCATAAAATAAACCATTATATTTCTCAGCCCCAAATTGTATGTTTTACATAATACGCATCTATTTTTATGAAACCTCTATGATATTTAATAAGACATTTAAATATTTTCTAAAATTCTCAATTTTATTCATCATCGCATCACTACCATCTTTAATATCACCTTTCATAAAAAAATAACTATTTCTTTATTAACCCTTAACTTGGCAAGAACGGAAAAATAAGAAAACATATATTATTTTGACAAATATTAGTTTGGTTAGGGTTAGATAGCATAGGAAAAATAAAATAAAAAATCTAGATATCCTAGGTTACGAGAAAACCTATGTACATCACAGTGTACATTGCCAAGTACGCGGATATCTTCATGTAGTTTTGTTTGTACATTGTGCTGCACATTGCCAGCTTCGTAATGAAATACATTTGTAATATTTTATTCTATATATTTTAATAAAAAAGACAAAACCTGATGATAACCTCAATTACTTTGTATGAAATTTTCGGAAATAATTAAATTTTTGCATCGCGGTCATCGAAATGCAAAAATATTTGTCATTTTTACACACGACAGTTGTCGTATCACTCTTGCAACACTTGCAACGCTATGTTTAGGCACCTACTTCCGGGAAATGGGTTCCCACTTGTTCAATTAAAACAAATAATGTATTTACTCTAATGAAAGACAAAATTTGAAGCAGTGGTATGAGTCTTCTAAGCTAGTACCGGCTACATGTATATGTTGACATATTTCTCGATATTCGTTATGAGGCATAAAGTCTGTAATTAGCAGGTATCTTGATCCTTCTACCCAATTATGAGGATAGACAGGCATCTACGCTATACCCACCATGATCAGAGTGGCTAAGAAGTTCTTTATTTCATCTCCTGTCAACGATGTAGGTCATCCTAGCTTATGCACTATCTATAGATTTGTTCTATGATCAGTGTCTGAGATAAAGTCTATTGAAATCTGTAATATAAACAATATGGTTTTGTATTTATGTGAGTTTGATGAAAGGCATATTACATTTCTTAAAAACAAGCTGTGTGACGAAGTACGGCTTTGGATGAATCTCATAATCTAGAACAAATTTCATAGCCTTAACTTTTTTGGCTACTTTTTTATAAGCTGTTATGTTGTGGCTTAGAAGTGGTAAGTTGTTCCTATTGTCTACTGGCATTGCTGGGTAAAGTGCCTGATTATTCAGCAGTTGTGTTTTGTAAAAATTGTATGGGTTCCAAATAAATATCATGTAATATCTGCTCGTGTTCGGCGTTGGGGGATTAGTGAGAGACTTATAAAGACACTACTGTATTCTTTATTAAAGTCTGTCAAACCATTTAATTTAAATTAATTTGTTAAAGTTAATATGCCTATGAAAGTAAATCAAAGGTTATGGAGAAGATTGTATGCAAATAAGAGGTGCTCTACCGGATGTAGAGTTATCCTCAGAGCTGATATTTTCACAACAGTTAATGCCACTATGTTATGCGAGTTAGTTAGTTTTTGTTCTATAGGCAAGATATAACAAATAAATGTCAAAACAAACACAAATAAACGAAACACACACAAATTAACAAACGAATACCCGCAAATTTACCAAAACCCAATGTTCTATAAACCTGGCAATGTACAGCGTGGTTACCATAGTTTACCATTGGTACTTTATCGCGTTCTTGGAAATGTACATTGTGATGTACATACACTTATTTCATTCGAATACAAGAGCTTGTTTGTAGTTAGCTACGTTAAAAGGCATTTATTGAATAATTTAAGCTTTATACATAATAAAAAACAAAACATATTGTCAAGCTTAGATGAAAAAAGTTGAATAACGCTAAAATAATATCACGGTGTCGCGAGGATGAGCTCGTGGCTTTTAGTTTTTTTTATTTAGACATTTATATTACAGTGCAGTCTCGACAAAATAATTGTCTAGTGATTCTACTGTATATAACAATATATTCACAAAAAACGAGAAGAAAAAATATTCAATAAACAAAGAGTAATAATTTTTGAAAATGTATGTACAGTGGGATGTACGGTGCCAAGTTAAGGGTTAAAAGCTGATCCAAATTATTTGAGGAACAGTTCTGCGGTCACAGTGATGTTTGAGGAAAAAACAAAACACTATTAAGTTTCTACCTTAATTCATTACGGACAGGAAATTGTAAAATTAATTAAGTGATTCTATGAATGGCTGCGGTTTTATTAACTTTATTAATGAATATTACGGTTAAATCAATGTTTGTCTGGACTTTTATGGTTATCTTTTTTGTTTTATTTTTAGTATTGTTATTTCATTAAAAAAGCGCTCGATTTTTTGCGACAAGTATAAAGATCCCCAAGTATCAGAACTTGATAAAAATATTTATTTGTAATGACCGCACAAACTTTCACAGATCTAATCTTTTTTTTTTAATCCTTAGAGAAAATAGATGCATCTAGTCATCTAGAAGGATAAGCATATATGAATCACTATAACAGCAATGGCCTTAGCTGTAGTCTGTAGGGTGAAACTGTTAAGGCGGGGAGCCGGCTTAACTCCTCGTCCCGCATTGAATGGACTAGAAGTTGAATAAACCTCAAATTAATAACCAAAGGTAACGATGAATCTCTAACGAATCAGTAATGCTTACTATTTTTCGTCCCTTATCTATAAACAGTGGTACCTTATTCAGACGAAAGTCCAGATTGGCTAGCTTTATAAAAAAAACGTCACAATTACGTATCAAATATCACAAGTCTTTATATCCGTGCTATTGTAAGGAACCGTAAAACCGTTGCTAATTCATTCACGAGTTTTTTGCGCAAATATTTTCGCTTATCGGCCTCTACAAAGCGAATTAAAAAAACCTTTTGATGTGCTCGAGTGTGCTTAGATTGCTAATAAAGGCATCATATTTACAATGTACAGTTGCAGAATATAAATAGGGTGTTTCGACTTTTAGGATGTACGGTTAGTAAATTATGTGATATCCATTGAATAATTTAAATGTAGGTATTTGTCACTATCAATGGAATAATTTAAATGTATTTATTTTATTGAATGACTGTATCCGCCATATATGTAACATCGGCATTCGCTAGGAATCATCAATGGGAATTGGAAGATAGGTTTGGCAAAGTTGTTTTACCTGGGTTTAACTCTAAGCTTTGCAAAATAAACTATTAATAAATTGTTCGTCTTACTGAGCTTAGATTAAGATTGTTCCGGGAACCATGTTTCCTACATTACATACATACATGTTTGGCAAATAAACATTGTGTTTGGCAAAGTTGTTTTACCTGGGTTTAACTCTAAGCTTTGCAAAATAAACTATTAATAAATTGTTCGTCTTACTGAGCTTAGATTAAGATTGTTCCGGGAACCATGTTTCCTACATTACATACATACATGTTTGGCAAATAAACATTGTGTTTGGCAAAGTTGTTTTTTCTGGGTTTAACTCAAAGCTTTGCAAAATTAACTATTAATAATCGTTCATCTTACTGAGCTTAGATTAAGATTGTTCCGGGAACCATGCAACTACATTACTGAATAAATATTTTTTCTATCACCCATGTTGTATACAAATATGTACTCAAAAAAACGCTTGCCATTACGCGCTCGACAGTCCAACATTTCGGCAAATCTTTCCACACATGCGCCCATGAATAGGTTCTGCCTAAATAGTTGTTTATTGAAACATCACAGGCGAGTAATCCAAGAGGACACGCCTTTAATCCACCGAAATCTTAAGGATTTGAGCCAATTGTCAAGTGTAACAAAAGAGATTTTTTATTTGCAGGTAAAAACTTCAATACGAGAGCTCTTCGAAGGTAAAAGGCAATGAGATGTTATCGGGTTCTATAAGAAGATATAAAAGGTAAATTCAGTCGTATAAATAAGAGTGCTTGAGTAATTGTTGTAGATGTATAGGATATAAGTAGATTTTTATATTCTCTCTGCAAACTATTCATTGCATCTCAAAAAAAGTAAAGCTTAGTGAAATGTGGCAAGAATTTTTGCGGGATATAGTTGAGACTGCATCTTAGGTATGAGATACTACGAGGAAATTTTAGGATCCTACGACACTCTAATCTAAACTCACTACATAATAATCTCGCAATAATTTGCTTTCTTCTAAAATGAGTCACGTAAACGTAAGCTTGCTTAGAAGCGAGGATCAAACCCGCAGCCTCTAATACCTTAGAATGGTATGATAACCAATCAACCGTATTCATATCCCTGCTGTCTCTCACAAACCAAACATTTCTCTAAATTAATGAGTATTTATTTTAACCACATAAGCATGCACCAGACGCTAGCAGTTCTTGGTACGGCAGTCGGTAGCTATGATTCAATCGAGCTCGGAACGTAAACATTGGTGCGGGTGCATTGCGGGAGGCCCTCGCAAGCCCGACTCTAACTACAAACAATTCAACCTTCGGTACCGTACACATATTTTGTGTCAATAGACGCTTGTGATTTAACATAACTTCGGACAACAGTTGTGAATCTTTTGTTATAGTCTGCTGGTTTTATTCATGGCTAGTACTAGCTGACATCTCTGTTAAATTCTCGCGAAAGTAGCATATAACAGCAGGCCTGAAGCAAGACTGGTAAAGACAACTCGAGTTGTTCTTAGAGACTGGCTGAACTTCGGTGCACAGTGTCTTTCAAACGCGTCTCATTGTAAATCCTGGCTTTCCAGACAATACGTTTCGGTGTAACACAAAAGCTGGACATAATATTTCTTCACATCTATTTGTATCAGTGCCATTAAACCCATGCCCATGCATTTCATAGCCATCACACTGTATTACTACTAATTCCACCATGATTAATCTCAACGTTTACCATGAATGATCCCCTCATAAGCCCACAGGAGCTACGGACAATCGATACTATAAATATAATATTTCCAAATATTTATTTAGATGCGGGAGCTACCCGTACAGATAAGGTAAATAAACAGCTGTACCGACGAGAGACACGCCCAATACTTCACTGAGAGAATTATGTCATATTGTGAGAAGGAATAGTCACACGCGGAGACCTGACCACACACAAGGATCTTGGATAAAAGCTATTAATCATTATGATTAGGATAGTGGTTATTGGTAAAATCCAATCGGATTGCATCGGATGGTTTGAAGTAGATTTGGATTTGATAAAACGATCCAAAACTTATTATGTTTGATTAAATAAATTATAGATTGTAGATTATTGTTAAAGTTGCGACTTTTGAATGAATTGCATTGAAATCAAAGACCTTGTTATTTTTTGGATAAAATATAGAAAATATCAGTCTCACTGCTGAAACTAAACCAAAAAATAGCATTTAAAATTTGACCTCGCAGAAAGTAACGGAAAACCTGTTGGTCCATCAGCCAAACTTTAAACAAATGTTTGTCACAAATATGCTATCTCCTTGTCTCCATGCGTTAAAACAACATACCAAGTTAATGCCCCAACTATATCCACGTACACGACCCGACAGGGTCTCCGATGCGACCCAGTTGCTTTGTGGCAGGTGCCACAATGGCTCAAGAGCTCTCCTCGCATCGAGTTCAGATCGCTATCTATAACATGCATACAATTATTTCATGTTTGTTACTATTTTCTGATATTTCATGCTATAAGCGCGAGGAATTCGGGATTTGTTAAGCATATAACGAAAAGTGATAAGTCTGTTATTTAAAAAATAGATATATTAAACAATGACATACGGAGTCCTGACTTCCCCATCAATATATAATTTTGTCGTGGAAATCAGAACCTATTAAAGATTTACACAAAATGGGCATACGTTTGACCACCACCCGCCTGAATTTAGGTGATGATGCGGTCTAGTATAACGCACACTGAATTATTTTATAGTATCAATACCCTGATGAGAAACAAATATTTTTAGGCCGTACAAACACAGGATGTTCCAACCTGTGAGTATTTTTATAATTTCCTGCTGTCACGGTACCCCGTACTTGCGAATTAGAAGTTATATAAGTTCAGCGAAGTCGATAAAACGCGTCGCTCCGGCGGTATCAATGCGAAGACCGTCCAAGTTCGCTCAACTATTTCAATTAAAATTCAATACCTTGTCGGAATTTTCATAAGGCGAGAATCTGGGTTTTGTGTCAACTATCAGCGCACTTGGGACTAAGGTATTTAGGAACGTATAGACGAAAATTTACTGCAAAATTGTAATTTTTAAAAAGTAATACCATATACCAATAAGTTAAAAAGTAATTCCTACGTTATCAACTTTATAAGATATGTTAAATTATGACTTTGGAACATATGCAAAACCCAGTTTTAATTTGTTTTATTATTATTAACTCGTAAAACTGCTTACTTATAGCATTGTAATCACGAAAATTCGTCAATAAAATTCATTGACAGGATTACACCTTGAATTTTTTACCTTGTTATTATTTATATAAAATACATAAAATGTAAACCAAATTCTTTATTTATATATACCTAGATTTTTATAAACAACATAAAAGATTTTCAAAAAGTTATCGTTTATATTTCAGTAAAATCTTTTTTTACAAAAACTTGAAAGCTCTTCTTCAAGTTCACAATAATTAGTAAACTATCACCCTCATCTTAAATCATTAACATACCTTAATGACTTCTACTTCGAGCCATCAATGCGACAGTGTCAGTAACGAGTGGGTCGATTGATACGTCCCGCGCTGACGCGACTTCCCACAACACCGCGGCTTCAGAAGGGCCGGATGCGGGCTCGGACATTATTTATTGACGTATCAGACTTGCGTTGAAAATCTGAGGCTAAAGGCTTGAGACAAAAGTTTGGACAAATATTTGTTATTTATTTCATCCTTGGTGGTGGCCTATTTACAGTGGACTTAATATGGCTGAAGAGGAAGATAGAGTTAATTAAAGGACTATAAATCTGAAATCAAATTTCATATTACAAAACAATTGATTTTTAATATGGTGAGGTAAACAATAATCTGTATTATATCGTGGCAGATAACAACATTAGCAGTAAATATTGCGCATATAACTTTCGTAATTTTTTCATTACTCTCTCACGAGATTCGTGCATGTTATGCATTTATTAAAACTGAAGTTGTCATTGAATTAATGTGCTTCTCCAATGCCTTTCGTGTTTAATAAGCAACTTCTGCATAAAATATTATTGCAACTGTCAGTGAATAAATTGCTAAAATTAGTCATAATCAAGTTGGACTTTAGATAGGGACTAATAAATTAATACTAATTAAATTAATTAATACTAACCTTGTTATTACTTCTATAACTGCCCCATAGTTTGATACGACCCCCCCTTACTAGACGAGCGGCTTTGTCTTGCCATTCTTCTGACATAGCAAAGATTGATAGATTTTCCGTACAGTGGTAAGCTTTTACTGAAAAGATAGCTTATAATGGTATCCTCGTGATATTTTCTTTCATCGTTAAAGCAAGCGATAATCAGTTACGACTACACAAGTAATTACGAAAAAGCACAGGTGTGTTCCCGAGAGATTCGTCCCCAATTAGTTTATCTTTCCTTTTCATCAATTTTATAGTGGTAATAAATATATTTTTATTTCTAATCATTGTGTCTTGTATTTTAAGTAAAACTCTTCATAACTATGCATTTTAAGGTCCAAAGTTTTTGCAACATTTTTATATTTTGATTGAATAGGTTGTCTGGAAGTCGTATGTTTATATTTAAAGTTCTATGATTTGCATTAAAACTGTTGTTCAAGGCTTGGCTCTAGTCTAATGACGCCAATCACATATTTTCAAGCTTATAGAATCAATCATTCCAACATGGTCACGCTGTCAACGTTGAGGTCTGATGATGTCAAACAATCAGATTAGTGACTTGCTTGTTTGTCCCCACTTTATAATATTATGGAAAGATGCTTTGTCAGTGAATTTTCCAGGAATAGATGATATTTTTATCTACATTACGTTATTGTTCAAAAAATAAATGAATAAAAATAATACACCTCATTGCTTCAATAAAACAGTGTAGTTATAAAATTGCCAAAAGGACAGCAGACATTAAATTGCAGTATAAAATTTTATTTTTAAAGAACGTTGCTCTTTGATCTCTCTGTGATGCCAGTGGTCTAGGTATTAAAATGTTCATACAAGAGGAATTTTTACGACTCCGTGTAAGCGTTGGGCGTACGAGTGTAAAATGCAAATTATAGTCTGGCTTGGTATTTATGCGTGAGAAGTGAACAATGGTAGATAAAACAGATTTGCCGACTCCGTCCTTGGATTACGAACAGAAGTTCCACGTTTTGGGAAGATTAAAAATATATTTTTTCAAATATAATTTCAACAGTCTCATTTTTTTTAGTTAAATTATAATTCAAACAGATCAATACAGTCTCTGCTATTTATCTTATTTACAATTTAAATCGATGTTTTCCTCTTTGGTGCGCTATTTTACATTTAAAAGCTAGTTATTTTAATATTAAATACAAATATTTATTTTTACGAGTCCTCTGTACATTTATCGTTGTGGTGCGCGGTGTTTTATTTTGTTTAAACTTTTTTCGAAGCACGTTTAGCAGAATTTCTATTGTACAAGCGCACATGTTTAGTTTCCGTTGTAACATTCACAATGATATGTACAAGTACACTCGTTGTGTTGGAGCACTCATTGTCTCGTTGTAGAATGAAAGTATTGTTGCCCTTAATTGAAAAATATTTTTATTTCACTTTTGTAGATTAGTGTTTAAAGGGGGGTTGGTTTTGACCAAGTTAAGTAGATGCAGACATTAATAATTGATTGATAATTTAATCGTCTTTCGTTTTAATGTTGAAAATATCCTAATGAAATCTACGGATCTGCGGCAACCGTAATATTAGAAATACACGAATATCAACAACCAGCACTAGCACAAAGAAGCCTAAAGCTTAACTTTTCATACTCGATCATTTACTAGTTTATTCATTGCATTCTATAAAACACAAAGCAAATCAGTGACAATTATAGTCATTGTACAAATAAAATATTCTCATAAGATCCTCCAAGTGCTTATAGTTTATGCGTTGTCCATAATCGAATAGTTTTACAGCTTATCAAACTTTATGGATTTATTGATCCCGACCAGACGTCTGTTAGGCTTTTATTAAACAATAACCGTTTGATAGCCCTTTTAGTACTGTTTAAGTGTTTAGAACAATGCCGTGCCGCTGTTCTTGCGTGTAAATTGTTTTTATGAGATATTAATATTTTACTTGTTGCATTCTTATTTGGATGTTAATATGCTTTGATTAATTGTGTGGTCGTTGGCAGGTGTTGGTTTAATTGTTCTTTAATTAATTTTAATTTCATTTTATCTGTTTAGCTGAGATGGTCGGATGTTCTTGACATGGCCACCCAACCAATTGTATTTCGTTTTGAGTTTGGAGTTGAGCCTATGTGTATTCAGTATAATTTTATACGAACAAAATAAGATTCTCATTGGCCGGTGGGTATTATATCGTGACGGTACTGGGCTTTTTTTATTTTTTTTATTGCCGTTATAGGCAGATGAGCTAGCGGCCTGTCTGATGGTAAGCGGCTACCGCTGCCCAGAGAACTTCACAGTGCCAGGGGTCCAGCACAACAAAGTCGCTGCCTACCTTAAGGAGAGTACTCTCTTTAAGCCTCTTTTGAAGCTTGTCACTATGCTTGTTTCATAGCATCAGTATAAAAAACACATTAAATTCCAACACTTACCATCAGTGATCTACTTGCTAATGTGCCGGTATGCTATAAAAACACGACCTATTCCAAATATATCATTCTAAACCGCAATAGACGTCGACGACCCTAACATTAAACAAAGGTCAAGATTTAACGCGCCCAGTCACGCGAACCAAAGTATTAAAATTTAACGCTATCCCTAATAGCGTATACAAAGGTTTTTGCCCTTCGAGGCCCGTGGGCCAAAACGCTCTCAAATAACATGTGGCGACATAATGTTTTAAAAACCGCAAGTTTAAAATGCACCCTTTTGAGATGTTTGAGTGTAAATCATTTTGTCTAAACAAATATCTGTCTGGATTGTGAGTGTTTTGCTAGTATTGCGCTGAGTTTGTCTTGTATTGGCGTGTGTATACCATTAATAGATGTGAATTATCTTTATTCAAAGGTTAATTCTTACTGTAGTGACAAAAAGTTGTGTATGAACTACTGTTAGTTAAAATATAGAGGTAAATGACCTTTCTTCACTAGTAAATTGTTGCGTCCCTAAAAGTTCGTGTCGACATCTGAATCGAAAACTAACAAGTGAAACATCTGTGCCGAAGCTAATTCGCAATCGATTTGTGCCGATCAATCCGATACATTGGTTAATCGATATTTTTTGCAATAATTGTAAATCGCCGAATAATCGGCTGCGAGTACCGTTAGTTGATGGTTAAATATTGGTTCATATTTCATAGACAGGTGTTCAGAACTTGTTGATATTAAATAAATAAATAATAATAAATACACCCAACAGTCACATATATAGTCCTGACCCCACACTAAGATCGAGTCTTGTGCCGTGGGTATCAGGAATTACGATAGACTTTTCGGTCTCATAATGATGAATAATGAATTGAAATATTAAAGCATCTAATCAAAAATAAAAATTATGGTGGTATATTGATCCAATTTATATTCAATTTTATTATTACAATTTTACGAATTGCTCTAAATTAAATCTCGCGAAATGTAACAGAAAATACAAATTTAATATATATGGAAATTGAATGCTTTCAACAGATAAAATGAAGTTAGGATTTTCGTGATTTCGCTTCAGTAATAAATTCAAATAAGCAATATTTCTTGAAGGTGAAATTTTCTCTCTGAAAATTTATTATAGGGCTTTCACCACGACCTTTATTTTTTTCAATCTTACCTTTTATCGAACCTTTAAAATATATTTGAGTATATTCAGCTTGGCTTATGCCTTTATAAGAACATCCATCAAAAATGCTCAGTGACCTCAGAGACATTTCAGAGACCAGTACCTGGCATGAAAATTGAATTCAGGACTATCACATGACCCATAAACCGATTTTCAAGAAAAAATCACAATAGGAATCCTTTAATTTCAACGCCGAAGCATTTCGTGACTGTTAAATATTTAATTAGAGGCGACACGTTAGTTACCATAATATTAAGATTTATAACGCGGCGTCACGCAACTTTTTCACTACTGGCGTGAACTATGTGTATTAAAATATTCCTGGCGTTAATAACTTGTACGTGTCGTTTTTAATTGTTATCAAAATAAACTAAGCGTATATTGGGGAAGAATTATGACTTAAAGCCTTTCTGTAATGTGTGGCAGGTTGTAATAGAAAGAAGGAGTTATGATTAAATGAAAAGAAAGACATATATTGCAGGCGCAAAAACAAAAAAAAAACACAAAATTAAAACATTATATATGGTTAATATGGACTGTAAATAATTCGACGTTTTTGTGTCGTTCTGATTGGTGTTACTAATTGTTAAGAAAGGTTTTGTCGGTTTAGTAAAAGAGTACGAGTATAATAGGTTACGATGTTATCGCTAATTAACAAGTGGACTAACCTATGGATGAAGTTCTTACTTACCTACTACTTATTAGGAAGGATTGAATATTATGTAGTTTTGGCAGAAAAACACAAGCAAGGATCGTTACTTCATCATCAACCTTAATTGGTCCACTATTTTAGCCGCAAATGCATGCCAATCGTCCCAATAGCTATAACATTCCGAAACGCTTCGCCAAAAATCACGACCACTTGAAAACGAGTGAAAAATGCTACTCAAAAGTGCGGTAACACCTTAGCTCCCTACTCTTTACAGCGGAAACATAAAAACCCAGCGAATTGAACCAAATCCAAAGGGACTTGTTATCGCGAAGTGCGGCAATCATTTCACGCTCCGCCCGAGCCACACACAGGGGCGTGAATATCCGCCCCCACAGAACGAGGTTTAAAAAGGTCCGAAATAGTGCCAGAGGGCCCTTGTTAAGGGCTTTTGATTACGCCCTTAATGACGTCAGTAATTTGCGCCCAGGGAAACGAGAATGCCGAAAGAATGTGACAGTTTCATTATGCGTAAATTAAGTTCCATTGCTTCGTTGGTTTCATTAAGGCTGTAGAGTGTAGAACTGTGATACGAAAAATATTGTTTTAATTTCTAGCACCGGATAGAAAAATCCATCATCAAGGTAAAAACCTTAGGCCCTAGGTTCGATTTTTGGAATAGGCGAGTCTCTTTATTGTAATAACGTGCTTTTTAGAGTAAGCATTTACGTAATTTATAAGAAAACCAGAGCGTCTTGGATTCTTGTGGCCGCCACACACGTAACGATATAACTGCAAGTCTGAGTTTGCACCAGTATACTGGAACGTGGGCAAATAACTGCGCAAACTTCGTTGTATTCGTTGTATTTTCGATTCGAGATTGGTGCAACCGCACTTAATGATGTGTGGTAGGCTTTAAACCCAAATCTTTATAAATTCTCCATTCATGAAGGTACCTACATATTATATGTTTAACACCTGCAATTTGGTGCCTGAATGTCTCTTGCTCAAAAACTATATTCACTGTTTACAACCTAGTATAAACTCCACAACTAATACCTCAAACAAACTATTCCTTAATTGTATTTTGAAGTTATTGATAACGATCTCTAATAAACATTATTTGATATGTGTAGTTTTAGAAATGATTAGACAATCCAATTAGACACGATACAAACAAGTGCATATCTTTGTATTTATTATCAGCATATTGTAGACTTTATTGTGCACTTTGTTTTATTTATTACATACATACATTTATTACATACATACATTTATTACATACATATTACATACTGCTGGACATAGGCCTCTCCCAAGGTACGCCACAGAGCCCGGTCTGCTGCTTTACGCATCCAGTCGCTGCCGGCCCTTTTATGCAAGTCGTCCCGCTATCTGGCCAGAGGACGTCCCACGCTACGTTTTCCAAGACGCTCTTTTCAAATAAAATTTACAGTGAAGAAATAACATGAAAAGTATTAAAGTTAGTATTAAAGTTTTACCATGACTGACCAATTTCGTGAAAATATTTGGCCACACTAACCGCATCAGGGCCAGCGTGCTGGAGAATATGGCCTAACCTCTTAATCGTACTCTTGGTTGTATTAGACGCCCGTACCCTGCAGTGGGACGTATATGGGCTGATACAGAAATTTAGTCGTACGTGTAGCTGATTCTGTAAAATTATTAGGCTAATCTGAGCTATACCAGAATTACACGTGTTGAGTCCACCAACCATATTTAGCCAGAATGGTAGGCTCATAGGCCTGCTCCCATAGGGTGCATGTCAGGCAAGCATTTAAGGGCTGTATTTAATTGAAGGGTCGTAATAAGCTTAATGCAGAATGCTGCATCATGTCTGAAAAGAATACCTGACTTGGGTCTGAACTTAGGACCACGCAGTTCACCGTTACAAATACTGAAAATACTTGGGCAAGAGGGGCACAATACTGATAATTCTTGTTTAAGAAAAACACCCATATTAACTTCGATAAAAATGTTCGTATGTATAAAGAAGCATCGAAATTAAATTTAATATTTCTCATTAGATAACCGTGCAGTTTAATTTGTAGCGGTATGCGTTGAATGAGCATTTATTTGTGACAGTGGTCCGCGGTTCGACCACCGGCGTGGAAATAGATTAACTTCGAAAAACACTCGAGCGGGACCACAAAATTGACGCTATTGTCGAATTGTTCTTACCATTGTTGTGGAACTCATTATGATGGTATTAAAGTTTTTACAGCCATTACTCACGTGGATTTGGATTTGTACTGAATCATGAAGTAGATAAAAAAAATATTTTGATTCATTTACTTTGTTGTATTGTTGTTCTTTTTGTATTTAAATAGTCGCAATATAGCTGTTGTATGAGATTTCCCATCTGTAACATCCTAGAGGCCTCAACATAAGTTTAGATGTTTCTCACTTTCATAAAGCTTCGGAGGATTCTTAGTTCAATAACAAATTGTGTCGTATTTAATCGTTCAAGAGGCTGACTCTAAACTTGTTTCTTCTTTGTTCATTCATGTCTGTCACATACTAAGCCTATCAGAAATCGTTTTGAGCAAGCTAATATTCGTATACATACGTACTTTGTTATTTATTACTTTAATAACTTAATATATTGGTAGTAATAATGAGAAGAGAGGGAAAGTGGTTTGTTTTTACATAGCAATCAAAAGCTCTTGAGACTATCGATCTCACTACTTACTCATCCTCAATTTACAACGATATACCTTCGAGTTACACTAGTATTAGATAGTACGAAAGAGACAGCGTATATCCCCTGGCCACCCGGAAGGTCTCGCTCGCACCTTCGTATGATAAATAGTGGTTGTCTGGATGAAGCCATCAAGCGGCAGCTTAATGTATTGGGCTATTAGGAAGATGATATTAGGTAAACCCTTTTTGTGTTTCGGAATTATTAATATTGAGGTTGGTCTATAAGGCTTATATTTTTTAGCTTGTAACGAATTACCTATACTTACATATATTGTAATGAATAAATTATAAGTTACCGTGTCGTGGCAGGTTACTGTGGAAATTATTTAAAATGCCTATCTTCAGCAGATGACTTCTGTGGCTTAAGATGACAATAATTATGAATATCTATGTCCTGGTATTAATCAGAACGATCGCAGAAACCCTTGTTAAAATGTGGGTCTTCGTTTGTATGTATTCAGTTATTGTCAGGTATCCTATGTGGTCTCTCATGCCTCCTATTATATAATTAAGAAATGACATTATTTTTTATATACACATTCACCAGTTTACCTAATTATTTAATGATCATTGATTGTGTAACAACTATATATTTTTATTGCAGCAATATATAAAATGTCCGAGGTGAAAGGATTTTGCTTAACTTTTAATTATGCCTTACAATCATTTTTTTTCTACACATATTCCCAAACTATGTACTATAAATAACGTACCTTGTATCTAAAATATCAAAAATCATAAGAAAAGTTTCAGTCCAACAACACCTAAACCCGAATTAATATAAATGTGTTTATCACAAAAAACTTTTAAATAGGTACCTAATCAAATCCACACCCTGTGGTTTCACTTACCATCTTGCTCACTACACCCCACGCATTAAATTTTCATAAACAGTATTCATAACTAATTTATTCACCATACACGACAATACTGACGAGCAAAAACACAATCGATAACGCATCAATCGCAATCGATTATTCCTGAATCGATACTTTCTCGGTATGCGGCCGGAAGGGTAAGCGGAGTGCGACGGAGTTCCAGGCGATTCCTCCTTCCGGCGAGAACAACGCCCTCTGTTAGCGAGTTTTATAGCTTGACATGTGCGGCTCAGTCTTAATCGCTTGAGTCGGGCTTTAATTAATTCAAGTGATTTTAAACTGACGATAAGGATGGTGGTGTTTATTTTTTTGTAATTTGTAGATTGTATCATGATGGTAATATTAAGATACAGAGATAGATAAGTTCCAACAAGTAATTAGGAGTCAGATTTTAACGGTATTAACAATAATTACGTTAAAAAAAAAATCTAATAATATTATGTGTTCTGTCCGAATATATTTCATTCTTTTCATCTCGAAGTAATAACAACCTCTACGGAAAAAATATTAAACAACAACCTAATACTACAAATTATTATCACCTGCGTCCAAAAATATTTCGTATTTTCATCCTCGGTTCCCACGCGGAATATTGATTCGTATCTCAGCGCCTTCCGCCGATTTCAGTTCCTGTCGCGGTATTGAATATAAATTGCTCCTGATGTGTTCATTCAAACGACGTGACTTTCTTCACGCCGGCCCCTAGGGAAAAGAAAAAATATATTTTTAATCTGTTTCAATTCCATCCGCCAAATTATTGTTACATTTTTAATATTAGCCTCGGTGGCGTAGTTGTACTACGGTACGACTACAAAGCTGAGGTAATCGGTTTCGAATACCGGGTCAGGCAAAGTGATATTGGGTTTTTCTATTCATTATCAGCCCGTAGTCAGGAATTTGTAGGTGTCCTGGTGGCGCCTTTGCCTACCCCTTCTGGGATAAAAGCGTGAGTTTATGTATGTATCTTTAATATTTATGGTGCTTACAAATATATGTATGCATCATCAAACATGTTCACGGTGGTCGCAGGTTCAAATCCCACGAACATTATTGAAAACATCACAGACAACAATGAATGAAGTTCATTAATCGGCGTCGCCTATTTGTCTACAACCTACAAGTTGACGTAGAAATATCTTGATGAGCGCATCTTAGACGAACTACAGAAAACATCATGAGTAAACTTACTTATTATAGTTATACAAGCCATTCGGTACTTTTATACCCTTTATAGGCAGACGAGCTAGCGGCCCGCTGCCTATATACCGCTGCCTATAGACCTTCAGAGTGTCAGGAGTCCAGCATAGCAAAGTCATTGCCTTCCTTAAAGAGAGAACTCTCATTAAGCCTCGTTTGAAGAAGGACAGATCATAGCGCTCAGGAAACAGCGATTCTTCTTCACCTATTTCTTCAGATATTTTTATAGATGTTTATGAAATCCACTCCACACCAATCTATGCAATAAAAACCTAACTAACCATACTTACCTTCGTCTTGGATCACTCTATCTGTTGATGAAAACTGCTTTAAAAACCTGTCGCGTGCTTAGGATTAAACGTTAACAGTATTGGGCAGCAAGATTACTGTTTCTGTTTTTCTACTTTACAGTTCCTATCACATGGTGCCTTTATAGGCACCTTCGCAATTTGTCTCTGCATCATACTAACGTTGACTGCTAAAAATGCCAATTAAAGCCCATCTTATACCAGAAAAAATGTATCGGTGTAAAATATATAAAATTCTAACTTTTTCAATTAAGTTAAACAAGGCAACTAAAGCGGAGACGGCTTTCTTTCCTCCCCGTTACCATCCATGTGCTTTCACACATCGAGTTATTTCCAATTAAAGAAATTACCGTTCAAAAGTTACTCACGCCATGGTTCCTTCGTGGGTTTCCACCAAAGGCCCGTAATTAACCCGTTCAAACTCTCGGCAATCAATCTTCCCGACGCGGCAGCTCCGGTCCATCCGACCAGGGTAATATTTGGAAACGAGCCCAGGGTCTTTGGGGCCCACATATTAAGTTTCATCTTATAGTTATATGTGGAATTGTTTTATATATTTTGCAGATAGTGGATGTAGACTTGTAACAATTCCCGTATAAAAAATAAATCAATGATATTTTTTGCTTTAGTTTGATATTGTCAAGTTATTTATTTTATAAAACAGCTTTGTATCCGTAAACGGGTATAAATATTAATGCTGCGTTATACAATTTATGATTAAAATACGTGTGTGTGACCGTTTTAGTCAATTATGATCCGACAGCCAACGTTACCTCATCGTTGTGCCAACTTAATAAGATTATAAAAAATTAACCTTGATTCCATAATCTGTATAAATCGTTTATAATTAAGTAAACTAAAGTATAAACTAAAGTATAAACATAATCATATAAAAGTACGCTTTTAAATGCAGACAATCGTCGCCATGTTGCATTTTATTTTGCATTCCTTTTTTAAAGAAACATGAATACGTCTCAACGGCAAGGGGTCAAGGTTGCAGAGCAGTAAAAAGTGCAGTTTTCTATAATCAAAGACGACACGAGAGGCAACCGTCTCACAAGTTAGAAATAAGAATGCGGAAGGTCAGGCGAAGTGGCGGACATTAAGACGAACCCAGACACCATACGCAGACATTAACTTCCCTGTTAAGAAAGTTTTATGAATTCATATGATTTAATTTATTATGCTTATTATACTCAAGCTTTAAAATTAATATTATGAAAGACACGTTGCTTCATTGATCTAATGTTAGCGGTTACTTATAGAAGTTCGGTTCACAGTTGACTGTGAACCGAAAGGTTCTGGGTTCGACATTCATTCGGTTCAATTAGGCTCATATAAATTGCTTGGGACTTGAATTTCTATCCGGCTCACATCTTCTCTCTAGAATTATAGAGATAAAATAAGCTTGACATACCGACGAAGCCAACCAGCCACTTCTTACCCTATAACCGTGAAACACCTTCCCTAAATATAACCCCCCAAACCCAGGGTGCATCCTACCCAGCAGCTCCTCGGAATGCATCACACGGCCGGATTGTCTAATTATAAAAGAATTTGCGAGTGCGTCATCCTTTATTTATCTGGCGGGAATCTGGCTGGCCACTCGCGAAAGTAAAAAACGGTCGAAACGACCGGCGCACAGTGGGTCGAAACGGCTATTTTTGTGACATAGGATTTTTTTTCGGATTTTCCAATTTTTTTTGACGCCAACGTTTTGATATTATCATTCCTTACACTATTCATTCTTTATATTTTTTTGCTTAACCCTATAATTTCGGCAAAAAAAAATATTTTAGGTTTTTAATGTATGGAACGCACTATAAAAACCTAAATTTCTACGAAGTCCTGCTAGATCCTGCGTTGAAACCTTATTTTTCTGAATCTTGGTCTGTTCTACTATACTTCTATACTTCGAAAGTCTGCATCGACCTGCAACTTTTTCAGTTATGCAGTTCGAAAGAAATGATAAAATTCAATATTTCCCAAAAGATTTTTTACAATTATCTTCAGTAAATTTGACACAAATAAGATAAATAATTAATCTAATAAATTAACAAATACCAAGGAAAACTTGTATATGTGCCGTGCCAGATTAAAAAAAAACAAATGATGGAAATAACTAAAAAATAATAATAAAAAAGGCTAGTATAAAGCCTATACCTATATACTACTCACTATCACTACTGTTTTGTAGATCTTCTAAAATACTCTCTACATTAATAAATTCTAAGTCTTCTGGTTTTGATGGCAAATGCAGAAGCTCTTTAGCTTTTGTTGAGAGAACCATAACATGTTTTTTTGTCATGCGTGATCTAAGACTTGTGATCTTTGGATCAGATGACAAAAGGAGATTATGTAAGATGTCCTCATTCGAAGATATCCTACTAATTTTTCGGGAATGATTTTCCCTATATTTTTGGAAGTCTTTGTTCCGTGCTTCTGCGGCTTCTTCCGACAGCTTTCCAATGGGTATAGCCCCAAAATGTTTAATTATGTCAGCCCCATGAACTAATAATTTATGTACACTGGAAGGCATATAATACCACGGATATAAATCAACATATAGTTTTGCGGTTTCGGTAGAAAATAAAGCGAATTTAGTAATATCAACACGCTCTCCAGACGCAATGGTTTGTAGAATGATATAAAAATTCTCTATCAACTGCTCATTAATGCCAGTGATACGTGCTGTCATGGCTGTATTTTTAAAAAATCTTCGAGCCGTATTACCATCATTAGTGGTGCCTGCTCCTTGCTTCACTATATCAATTAGCAAGCCACATTCTTCTTTAAATTCTTGTTGAATTGCAGACTTTCTGGTCTTCATTTTCTCTTTATCGTCACCCCTGCAGTTCCATTTCTTAATCTCCAAACGGTAAGCTATGTGGAGTAGGCACTCCATGCATCTTATCCACGCATGCAATGATGACAATCCATACTGGTACATTTCTTCATTCTTAGATCGCAGTTTGTGGGATTCCAAATTATTCATTTCTGTTGGTTTCGCTTTGCAAATGTCACAAACTGCTGTTGAAGTCTCAGAAAAGTATGAAGTTATTTTGCCGTCAATCATTGTCATCATTAATTCGTGGGCAATTTTCACTTTCCTAAATATAGATGGCTGGAGTGCCTCGATTTCTCCTGATATACCGGCTTTTATAGCTGCTACAGTAATTTGTGTTTCTTTTGTGAACGTAAACATAATGGGACGACAGTAAAATGTGGATGAACTTCGATCGTTTTCCCATAAAACCGTTCCATCATCATGTTGTAGTCTTATTGGAACAAGACTTGCCATAAATATACTGGAATCGTCCACGCCTACTTCAGAGATCTGCTTATAATTGCTTTGCCCCGAGGATCCATCAAAGCCCCATTTGCTGATAAGCTTCAGGTCAGTTGCAGAATCTAAATCGAACTCAATTGTATCCAAAAGCCTTGAGGCTGTCAAGTTGAGCAGAGCTTGCAATTTAACTGATGCCGTGCAATCACTAAATGTCATATACTCCTTTCTTGGGTAACATTTCAATTTTGCTTCTTTTAATTTATAATAAGAAGGATACAATTGAAAGCCTTTTTCGCTTGCTGATTCTCTTAGGTTTATATATTGTGCCTTCGACAAATTTAGGGAAACAAGTAGCGCCAACGCTTTATCAGCAGTGTATGGAACATATTTTTTTGCATTCAAGCAATTATTCACTTTTGTTATATCTTCTGGATTTTTAAGTAAATGGTTTATTATATTAGCGATGGCTTCTTGTCCATTACATTTCAGTGTATTTGATGTAGCTGCAATTAATTCTTCCTGAGACAAATTATTTTGAATTTGGTCTACTCGTCTTCGTTTTTGTCTGTTGGACAAATCATCGAATGATTTTCTGGGACAAATCAAAGCTGTAGAAGCTTTCGATGTGGATGGAGACAGATTCTCAAGACTTAAGTCCTCTTCATGTCTTTCGTGTTCTTCATGTACTTCATGTTCTTCGTGTCTTTCGTTTAATTTTAGTCCTTTAGGCCAAATTATTTCACTTTCTAGCCAATCACCATTTTTTTTAATAAAGTTAGAAAATATACGATTGCATTTTTGCCATCTAGCTGTTATAGAAGAACAGAATTTTACACAAAACTTTTGAAGCACTACACTATTTTCTTCAGTTACGTTTATTTTCTGTTGCAGAAAATCAGAAAGTTTTTTGCTATCTGATAGAGATCCAAGCTGGTCTCTTAAAACAACAAACATATCGAGATTAGTAACTAGACCCTCCATGATACCGAAACAAGGATTCAAAATAAAATGGTATGGATCGTAGCACGGATAAATGTACATTAAGAACGAATTCAAAATATAAGTCATTTTATACCCTTGGCAATAAACAAATTTTATTGCCCTAGATGCTCTCATTAATGATAGAACTAAGTAAAAGGACAAAACATGTTTACAATCGATATCACGAGAATGTTTGTTTTGTTTTAGTTAATTAAAGACAATAAACAAACAGTAGTTGTAAAACAATTAACTAAATGCACCTGTAATCTCCAGATGTCATCAGTGTTAATGACTGAAAGTAATCCTTTGCCATCTGGTGGTCCATTTGCATTTATGATTTATTACTGTGTTTACGTTAATTGTGTAACCACATGTTTTGGGTACAACAACCAATTATGCCAATAAATATTTACTTATTTACTACTATTGTGTTATTCTATTAGATTTTTATATAATAGTTTGTATATCCACAATGTTTTTGTCTTACTATCTTGTGGTTAAATTGACTTAAAATGTCAATTACAAAATTAGAAATAGTACTATTTTTACCATTTTTCCGATCCCTATAACTGGAAAAGTTGCAAGTCAATGCAGACATTCGAAATGTACAAGTAAAGTAGAACTGGCCAGGATTCAGAAAAATAAGGTTTTAACGCAGGATCTAGCAGGACTTCGTAGAAATTTAGGTTTTTATAGTGCGTTCCATACATTAAAAACCTAAAATAATTTTTTATGCCGAAATTATAGGGTTAAGCAAAAAAATACAAAGAATGAATAGTGTAAGGAATGATAATATCAAAACGTTGGCGTGAAAAAAAATTGGAAAATCCGAAAAAAAATCCTATGTCACAAAAATAGCCGTTTCGACCCACCGTGCGGCGGGTTGTTATTAAAGGCGCTCGGGCGCATTCCCCGCGCGCAGGGTTCCGAAATAGGTTATAGGAGTTAATGTGCTTTACTTAACGTTGCGGAGGTAGATGCACTCACCGGTTAATAAAGACTTTGTTTAAGGGAAAATATTGCTTTGCTCTAAATTATGAGAGGGTTTTTTTAAACTCTACTCTTGTTTTTTCACGTTATGAATCAACATTATTTTATTTTAAAAAACTGATTAGAAATATATATTTTTTTATTTGGGTATACAGGTAACACATGTAAGTGCAATCTTGCATAATTTTTTAAGTGCGTCTGGTTAGTGGCGGTCAATGACCCTTACAATCTCTCATCCATCCTTTAAAGCGAGAAAGGTACCAACGAGTCCTTAGGTGTTCCTCGACGGTGGGAATTATTTTCAATCAAGTAAATCGGTTATTCATTTTCTGGTTGTGATATTATAAAATATATACGTGTTAAAAATGATTAATTTATTATTATTACGACCCAAATAGTGACTGTGTGTATCTTAATATAATGTTAAAATATTATTCATAATTATTAATTAATGTCATGCTATGTAATGGGCGTGTTTGCATAAAACCTTAATACTAAAACCTTTGCGTAGAACCTCAATATTAAAAAGCTACATGTCAAAATTACTGCCATGGACAGGCACTTAGCGCCGAACGCCTGTGGAGAACGCGGTCATCGTTTTGTATGTAGACGTACTGAAATTACGATAAATTACAAAGTTTAACAAATATAGTAATTTCCAGACATACTGGCGTATGATTGCTGAAACCTAACATATGTCTGAACCTGTTAAAATTTCGTTTCTGGATAATATGAAGTTAAAGGCTAAATGTGAAGTGTACTTATTCGCGCTAGGCCAGCATGTTTGACTAAGACCTAAAAACATCTCAATAGAACAAGAGGCCCGTGTCCAGCGGTTGGGTTGACTTTACTGTATTCATATTACTATTCAATGTTTGTATCCCTAAATATATTTCTACAAATGCCGGCAATATAATTTATGAAATTTATAGCACCAATAAGGAAGTTTTTGAACCGTACACCTCGTGGAATATCAAATATGGCGGAATGCGTAACTATCGGTTTGACAGATGGCTTGACGTTTTATTGTGTCATAGATGAGTTTAAAAATAATATAAATTCCGTTCGCGTTGCCCCACCGGATTTATGGCAAATGAATGGAGTAAATATGTATCAGGGTCTTGGGAATGAACCATGAAGAGATATTTTATAGTTGTGTTTTATTACTTTGGTTTTTTTTTTTTTTTTTTAAATAGGCCAAGGAATCGTCAACATAAATTCTTGATTGCCGTAATATGTTTGAATTGGTCTTGTTTATTGCAGCAAAATATATCGCAAGTGATACTTAGCATAAAAAATATGTTGCATTAGAGTTTTAGGATTTCAAAATGAACTCCAATTTGGTGTTTAAACATTTTGATTTTACTTGCATTAACACCTTGAGCTATATGAGGATATCATTAGACCGCAAAATCTTTATCCGTGTGGAGATCAAGTTCGCAACTTGCAAAGCAAAAAAAAAAAAAAAACTTTAAGGTGTGTATCAATCGGTCCGCAACAAATATGTAATATGGCAATAATAAAAAATTATAAAACCTAAGTCTAAAAAAAAACACAGAAAATAACACCCACTTGTTTTTGCAAATACAGGAAAAAGACACGTTTAAAATATTTTATTCATATAAAAACGTGTTCAATAATGAGTCACAATCGATGCGGCTTCCACAGACGATCGCAGTTAAGATACGGACGTCTAACAACATTTTATTTGTAATCATTACCGTGATATTTTACCGTCATGTTAATAAATTCGACGCCGCTCAAGAGCTGTTAAATATGCCTGCCCGTTGAAAAAGGTCCAGTATTTTTGTTTCATTCCCAAGTTAATGCGGTATCGAACTGACGTAGGGTTGGCGATGCCTAATTTATTTTATTAGCTTAAAGTATTTCAAAGTTTCCGGTAGATGTCATTATTTTAATTGCTAGTTATGTTTGTTTTGTTGTGGTAAAATAGCTTCAAAATCTGTTTTCTCGCCTTCATTCAAAATAAACTAAATCTGTGTATTTAGCAAACAATAGTTTTGCACCTAATAGGCAATAGATTATTTTTAATCATCGCATTAAAAAAATGATAAACCATAAAAAAGTTATGCAATTACAACTCCGCTTGATTGTCTATAAATTCCTTTATTTAAAGAAAAAAAAAATATTCCACTGGACATCTTAACCTACTGAAGAATAATTTTTAAGTTTCATACGTTTTTACTAGGATTGCAATTTTTTTTTTTTTTATTTAGCCAAACTCAGGTGTGTTTATGTCAGGCGTCAGCCCTAAATATCCGCGTGTTGGAGTGTTCGTGATAAATCAGTACAGTTGTCAGGCATGGCCCTCGAGATTTATACAGCGCGCGTTCGGCAAAGATCATTTTTCTTTTCGCATCATTATAGCTGTTCATTTGTATTAAACACTGGGAACTTATGCGCGGAATGTTGTTGAGGTGTGTTGTATAGTTCTCATATGGTATAGGAATTGTATGAATGGGTCGAATGGTACTGTTACGTAGAAAAGTGAAACAATACGTAAAATTACTTCACGTTTTGTTTTTTATTGCGATGAATGGCGAGACGAGCATGCCATTCGCCTCATGGTAAGCGATATGACCGCTCATGGACAGTAGAATTTCACTTCGCTCGCCATCCTGATACATAAGATGTTAAGCTTCATTATGTCCAGTTGTTACTCTAGCTACAATGTCCTTCAAACCGGAACACAACAGTGCATTAACACTGCTGTTTGGCGGGAGTGAAAGACATTGCGGTGGTACCTATCCGTTTGTGAGATGCCCCATATGAGAGACCTACCACCAGTAAGTACCACCAGTTTCGTTCACGTTTTATTCTGTTAGTGAGAATTGTAGAAACCCAGCAATTATTTAATCTGCTCTAAGTTCTAAATGTTGTCCGTTTCCCCATATTTTTAAAGGCCGGCTATGTGCCTGAAAAAAAATTACTTCTGATGAATTTATTGGTACCTTTTTATGGATGAATTATGGAACGAACGGTATTAAAGTTTAATGTAAATGTTTTTTGTTTAAAATACATATTACGGACTGGAATTCCAGAAAACGAATACATTTCATCACGGTGTCGTAGCATCAACGAAAAATATCCAAAAAAATCCGGCATTCCAAGCCGTTATCGTGATCTTATAACTTTTCCAGTAAGTGTGAAGTGTACGGCAGATCACTCGACATTCCCGTCACGTACATACAAATTCCCCCGGCTTTCATTGTTATGCGGGCGGCGCGGCGCATGCCAGAAGCGACAGAAGCCTCAATGGATAGCTGCTACATGAATGTACAAGATTTTTGTCAGTTATCTTGTAAGATGTTATAATGGAAATGTCACAAGTCCTAAATAATCTTCAGAATAATGTAGCATGGAAAAACTGAAGAACTACGTCAAAAAAAGGTTAAGTATCTAATACTAGCTACCGTATTACGTTGTTAGGCAATATTGGCGCAGCACCATTTTCGTATGGTCTTTGATCACACAAGCAATTGTCCGAGTACGTGGATTGACCATTTCGTGTTTTTAAGATTTTTAGGTCAAAAAATTCAAACATCATCGGCGCTGATCCGTGACGCATTTGCTGCTCCATCAAAATATGACAAAAGCGTGACACTAGAATCTAAAATAATATCGCCCCGACAATACCAGAGACGCTCCAAATAACAATAGCAAGGCCGTGTTTATTCCATTCCTTTTGCTCCAGACATATTTTCCAAGATATCTTAAGACGCATCCAATCTCGAAGCAACGCGGGGTGAACCTTTGGCTCGGTTACTTTTGATTAAACCGGGATCTCGGGATAGTTTCGACGCAAATCCCCGAGACAAAGGTCTTGTCCCGTTTTAGTTGGTTCGTCTTGTGGACGCTTCAGTGATCCTACTCAATGAGTTGGAAATGGAAACTTTAATCTAGAACGATTGCTGTTGGCCACTTCAGTTTGTATTTGTCAGTTGGCAAATGAATTTAAGATAGAGAGGATTTTCCTGCAGTGCTGTGTAATTATTTTATGACTTGTGCTTAAAGTTTGTGGTTCTTAATTGGCAGTGATGCGGGTATGCAAAAAAATGTGTGTGTGTATTAGTGTACACACGTAAGAAGTGAAACTTCTTTATGACATCATTTTTCGAAAAATGATCTACTATTTACAAATTTACAGAATTGGTAAAATAAAGCTAAATTAAATAAAGTTTAAGTTTAGGAGGGGGGAAATTTTTAAGGGAATTTGGGATTTCTATCGGGGCCAATTTGTAGCCCTCACCGAGACGGTTCCGAGGATACCAAGCTCGGTGGATCCACGACCTTTATTGGCCGAGATAGGTTTAGGGGGGTGAGGTAAAAATTTTAGGTGGGGGGGGTTAGGTTTCGTGGGGAGGTTATTGGGCACATTAAAATATTTTTGGGTGGGGAAAGTTGTGGAGGGGGAATTCGGGAATTCTGTTGGGGCAGGATTGTAGCCCTCACCGAGCCGGTTCCAATGAACCCAAGGTCGGTGGGTCTACGATGGATAATGCCGGAGATATGAGTAGGGGGGGTGAGGTAAAATTTTTAGGGTGGGGTAAGCGGGGGGGGGAGGTTTCGTGGGGAGGCTATTGGGCACTGTTTTGGATTTAGGGTGGGGGAAGGCCAGAGGGGGGGGGGTAAGGATCAAATTACAAAAAAGTGGGTGGGACTTAAAATTTTGGGTGGGGCTTGGAAACGGTTGGGGGTGTGGCTTACTGAAGTGGGTACTAATTTACTAAATAAAAAAAGATGGCGCGTAACGGAAGAATGTGACGCGTAACGAAAAAATTTTTCCAACCCCGATAAAGAAGTTTCACTTCAAAAATGTAAATTATTCGGTCCGGCAACTTCGATTTCAAGAACCGAAATTGTCACAAAGTAATTTACCAAGTATTTCGATCCAATGAACATCCTTTCGATTAGATTGGATAATCTCATTCCCAAAGGGTTAAAATTAGATAGTCTTAATTGACTAATAAGAAGTGAAATCGTCCCGGGATATGCAAAATAAATCTTTTATTACACCGTGTGAGAAAAAAACGATAAAATTCAGTTGCAATTTAAAATCGTAATTCTTTCTGCTGTGTTATAAAAGTAATTTGAGTACACATAGTAGGCATTATCCCGTATATTATTGAGATATCATCATAATTTTGACAAATGATATCATCAATTTGTCTCGATGACGTCAATGAGTACGTGTCAAAATTTTCGCCCATCAACATCGCCACTAATGATCGCCATTGTTGTGTTTTATTTTTAAAACTTCATTCAATTTAAATATTATAATTTAAATTGAATGGTGGCGTACAAGAAAACAATGTTTACCATTAGAATGCATGCAAAAACCACATAAAATCGTCTTGTTGATTGTAATGTCGTGAGTGATTTATTGAAACCTCGTTAGTGTTGACTTTAAATAAAGGTTTAATGAAACCATAGACTTTGAATGTGCCTAAAACCATGGTAGGTAGGCAATGGTATTCATCTCGGATATTAAATATGGGTTTGAACCCTGTATTGATAAGATATGATTAAGAAGATCGTGGTCATTTGGTTGAGGTTAGGAAAGCTATGTCCAGCATCCGTTCCTGTTTATATACACACAGCAGTCACTACCGCATTGGATACGAATATCTCATAACCGTCCTCTCTCTCTCTCTCTCTTCAGCCGCAGGAAGTCCACTACTGAACATAAGCCTAAAAATTATATCCACATCGACTTGTTGGAAGCGGCCGGTATCCAGCGACAACAACCGTCCAATAATATTGAAAAATAAAATGCTAACTCGTTCATCGTAATTATTACGCCAATAGGGCAAACACGCGGCAGCTCGATGACCCAGTTCGGTTGTGAAATGGGCGCGTTGGTGTTATCTCAGTTAATTATGATTTATGATAGCCACCGCCGCTGTAATGGATTAAACACTTATCTACAGAATGGCTTTCTTTATATTTGTTTGATTATTTTTTGTATACCAACCTGTAATTGACCTGCGGGAATAGTATTACTTCTTGCGGTAATTATAAGGACCTTATAAGGACTTGCGGTGATATTGGTTCTTTCCATACACATTATTGGAAACAAATATAAAAGGTGACATTAGGGGTCTCTGAAAGAAATCCTTGTTGCTTTACCCGAGATGCTGTGAAGAGAAAATGAAAAGGGTGATAGCATTCTAGTATGTACTTCGTGGCAGACTTATTCAACTGCTTCTATGTGATGTTAGGATTTAGATACTTATTTACTATTTTAGCTTCAATTCAGAAAGAGACGACCGTTAAATATGTTTTACATCCATTTCCTTAACGAAAGAGCCGACGAAACTCCCGATTTAAATGATGCATTGTCCACAACGCTACAAACATCTCTTATACATTTGTATCTATTTAAATTACAAACAGAAAGCCATACAAACTACACAATATGGTGCACGGGCGACTGTTTTCAAAATAATCTCCGCATAGAAAAATATTCATAAGTTGTGCCCCTGCTATTGACAGGGTTGTCTAGAGTACCGGAATTTCCCGGTTTATAAGGCAATCCGGTAAATTTCAGGCTTTTCTGAAACCAAAAACGATTTAATTCTGACAGATGGGATAGAAAACCTTTTTTGGAATTAATCATTAATCTGGTAAATACGAGACTTTTTAAAATTAATATGAATTCAATGCGGTGATGAATAAAAAAGTAAATTCGCAATACAAATGCAAATAGGGCTCAGTGTTTTATCTTTGATAAAATGTCACGGTCACACACGTTAAAAAGATTTAGTTGAGTTTTTAAATTCACTATTTATATGTGAGAATGTTAATGCTAAACACTTGTAAACAAGAATTACGTCATAAGATTATATAATAATGTATCGGAATTTAATTGCCGCAAACGAATATAAACACTTGCGAAATTCTTGATCTATATTAGATTTTCTTTCACTGACCTAATGAAGTAAGACAAAAAGCAAATTATGTGTGCAAAAGTCGTTACAATTATCATACGAATTCCATAACCTATTTATGCTGCATTCAAAATGTTGTACTGCTCATCTGTAACAGACTATTCAATATGATTTATAAATATGTCACAAGCACGTTTGAATGTTCTTCTTTCTTACATTTTGTTTATCCTTAATTAGCTTACATATTTTATCCTTATTATGTAAGCTGTCTTACCGGGAGGGCAGACTTGTAAGGCTTATAGAAACCAGTTAGTTCCGGTCGCCGCGTCATTAACGCAGTGCCAACCCTACCGCGGGCGAGGCTTGTTCAAACAGAATGCATTCCGGAACCCGAGTGTATTTCACTTTCGTCACGCTCGGATTAAACCTGGAATAAACTAGACATTCGATTCAATTTTGTTAAAGGTTAAGTGTTTGATAGGTTTCGTAGTATACTGTACAGTAGAATTTCGGAAAATAAGAGGTTGCTTATTTGAGGCAAACTGTGACAATTATGAGGTTGGGTTACTGCAGTATAAACTGTTAGTAGTTCCTGATATCTATGACATAATGGATGTTCTTTAGGGTTGGAAATTCGACTGTTCGACGAATTCATTTTATCTTCATTTATTTAATTAATTTGTACTAGGTACTGAGATTGTTGATTTCGAAAGCTTTTGTTTTCTTTCTCCATAGAGCGAGTGTAATGTGGAATAATTCTTCACATACCTTCGGAATTCTTATGCATTTGTAATAATACATAATTTGGATAATAATAGATAATTATGTTTCGGCACGTTTGTAATACTAATGCGCTAGTCAACCGGTTCTGCTCCATTGAGTCAGTCTCAATCGACTAATAAGCGATTTGTCATAAACATTTAGATCCGGAGATACTGGCTACATAATTTTAGTGCAGTATCGTCATATTGGTGATAACTGATAAGATATTCGTATATGTCCGGATATGTACCACCTTTCTCAAGGTGAGAAAGGTGGTACATATCCTACATATCCTAGGTGGTACGTAGACTAGCAAGGGTCATGTTGCGGATCAGTCGGTGTCCTACATAAAATATATGTAAAAAAACAGTATTATTAGGATTTCTATGATCAGTGTATACTCAGCTTTGAGAAAGCATGACCTCGAATTGAGTTAATTTGCACTTGCCACCACGTAAAAAAACTGCTGAGCTTCAGCGCTCGATATCAATTCTAAGGACGCAACTATTAATTCTGGCTACCAGGGTTATAATGGTTTGTGTATGGGGGGTGGAGTCCATCAGATACTTTAAGGTAGAGCAAGGCCACTGCAAGCAGTAAAAAAATCACAAATATTCAATCTAATCTTTACGAGCCTCTCAAAGTCATATATTATACTCTTTTACACAAGTTTTTTTTATTGATGTAGTTACAAGATTTGAAATCAGAGATATATCTGGTTTACGATATTCGCGCTCTTTCAACCGCGCCGAAAGTGGACCGGGGCTGGCAATTAAAATTATTGATACATCATCGGATTCAAATGTTATACTCCGCATTCCGCTTGCGAACGGGTTTCATGTACTCTCTACTGTGAGAACCGTACTACGTTTTTTTTATTGGCTCGGCAAAGGCTGCATTGCCCCTGGTATATTGCCGTCCAGATAAAGTGCCGTATAGTATCAGACTGTCTTTCGATATTCGATACAATCACACCGCTCTGATCAATTGCTTTACGCTTCGCTTTAAGGATTCAGTTATAAGAGGGGAAGATAAGCTTGCAAACTACCACAGGGTAACTGCGCGGCAAGTATATGAGTTGACGAACCTTTGTAAATCTGCGTTGGATTTGTAGCGGTTGGAATTCTAGAGAACTTTATAGCTTGGGTCAAACCACGAGCATGCGGGCTCACGTAAACATCCATAACTTTTGGAGATTGTGAACACATTACCGGCTCTTTATAGATAGGAGGGGAGAATGGATGAGGGAAATAAGAATTGCCGGGCTTCTGAAATCTTACTCAACGAACAATACGTGCCAAATTCTGCTCAAAGACGAGACGACTTAGTTAGGCCAGTTTAGTGCAATATTTATTAAAACAAACAAAATATTTTCCACGTGGATTAACCACTAAATAAATAAAATGTTTATGTAGTTATCAGACTATAGGATTAAAATGACACATAAATTAAATAATGTTACAAGAAATTGTTATACACATCAACATTACCAGGGGTTCCCAAACTAGACGAGGACTATCTTGGGAAACCAAAATTTGACTAACTGTATTGTTATTGATAGAACACCAAATTTTATTGTTGGATGTAGAAATATCTATAAAATCGCGCCCTCCGCGTGTATAGTGTGTCAGTAAACAAATAGAGATGCGGTGAGTCACATTATCGCCCGCCTGTGCCGTCTCCCCCAATTTCAAGATGCCGCATCTGAATTTGGTTTAAGTTATACATGAAAGCGTTTGTGATATACGTAATTTATTGTTATGTAGGAGTATATTTTGGCCATAAATAAGTATTGTTTCTAGCCTACTTATACTATACAGGGGCAGTTATGTGGATAACAAATAAGCTGCCTGACTGCCTCGGTGGCGTAGTTGTATTACGGTACGGTTACAAAGCTGAGGTCTCGGGTTCGAGTCCCGGGTCGGGCAAAATGATATTGGATTTTTCTATTCATTATCAGCCCGGAGTCAGGAATTTGTGCCCGATATGGCGATAGGCTCGCCCCCTATCACATCATGGGACGGAACAAACAAGGCGAAATGTGGGTGTCCTGGTGGCGCCTCTGCCTACCCCTTCTGGGATAAAGGCGTGAGTTTATGTATGTATGTATGCAAATAAGCTGTAAAACAAAAAGCTACATGTTTGATCCCCATGTTGAGACTAGTTTGTGAAATAGAAAATTCCCATGTTGTGTCCAATGCCAGGAGACAAAACAACTCGCGCATTTTGCTTGTTTGTAATTTTAGTTACCGTAAATTTATTAATACTTTTTTTAAATAAACGGTTCACCTGATGGTAATTGATCACCGCCGACCATGAACATCTGCAACACCATAGGGCATGGACATGCGTTGCCGACCTTTAAGGTATACGAAATTAATGAAGAATAAAATTTCCCGGAAATCGGACCACATATCGTATTAAACTCAAATATCACGTACAAAAACATGTGATTAATCACTATAACATAGCCTTCATATGATCACCCATTGTGTTGTCAATATTCCCGTCAACAGTTCTAAGAACAGCTAAAAACTGCCATTACTTGCAAGATTGACGTGTGACACGCAACAACATGACAACTCGTAAATCAGCCACTTCGCACGTAATTACGCACGGGACGCACTTCACGGGTGTATGACTTGTTAACTTAATTGTGTCGTCACTTTCTAGTTAATTATATTAATTATATATTAATCGGGGAGTAAGGAGTAATAAATAGGACTTATTATTTTTAAAAAGGAGCCATTACTGTAGTACTAATTGGAGCTAAGGAATGATATTTCGTTACTATATGTCGGTTCTCTACAAAACAGTTTTAGGTTTATTTAAAAGGTGTGGCCGTAGTATTCGGCCATTAACCAATTTTATTAAAGGCATTAAATTCCTTTATTTTAACATTATACTTAAATGAATCAAATTATTACCTTCATGTTGGTTTTATTTCCTCAATCTTCATAGGAATATTTTTTGGAATGCGAGTACAATTTTGGAGTCGCCATCTCCAAAACTTTGTACCACAGCCAAATTTATACCTACTGTTTTCAAATCAATTAACACCTTACCACACATTTATAAGGTTTAAATTCCCTATCTGAAACAAACAAGCGCCACTCTGAAATCAAATTTACACCTTACCACACAGTAATAAAGTCCATATTGGATTGTCATACGTTATGCTAATAAGTTACCGAGTCCAAATCACGCATTCTTATGATGTCTTAATGTGGACATGTAAATGAAGTCAGTTTATTGCGTTTTTTATTTATGGACCCCATACACATCGACATGTATTTGATAAATATTTTATTGGTTTCTAATTATGACTGAATTGTCTATGTTTTGATTTTACTAATGAACTTGGAGAAGTTTTTTTTTAATATCTAATAATATCAGCTCAATATTAGCTCGTTCACTGCTATATAGTACAGGTTCCCTGGTACACATTTCATCATTTCTTACTAACAAGCTGATTTTCGTCAGTAGCTTCCTTTTGACTAGACGCCCAACTTTTTCCTTACATTAATGTTGGTAAATGATAGCTTAATAGGGGTAGCAAGAATCAAATATGTTGATTTGACGAATTTGAAAAAAATATTACTAACCGAATTTTTCTTTGTTAATTATCGAGATAATTATTTTAATAATATTAAGCTACCATTTACCAACATTACTGTAAGGAAACAAGTTGGGCGTCTAGTCAAAAGGAAGCTACTCACGAAAAATCAGCTTGTTAGTAATAAATGATGAAAAGTGTACCACGGAACCTGTACTAATAGGGTTTTCTACGATTAAAAGGTGTTAGACTTTAAGTCGCCATGCGAACCTAGTGCGGCTTTGTGAACTTGACATACCTTTTAAATTCTTTTCTCTAAAAAGAAATGCAGGATTCCATGAAATCTTTTTCTGTTAAGATAAGCCATGATTAGCTACGAATACATAAGCCCTTAAACGGTAATGTTTGACGCACATTATGTACTAAAACAAAACAAATTTTCGATATTAATTGAAATTCACACCTCACGTTTCATAAATCATAGAGCTTAAATGACTAGAGCTTCTAAGCTTCTTCATATTACCAGATTATATTTCGATCTAAGAACATAGCTTGCAATATATTGTCTGTGTATTTATCTATCGCGTCCCTATTGACAGAGTTTAAGTAAAATTCACGGAACCCCCGTCTGGCGTAATGCAATAATCCCGCGCCATTGGGCGGATGTTTAAACTTATTTTCGACCCCATCGCCGAGGGTTGGACACCCCTGTCTCATCTGACTAGTTGACGATTGAAATACGTAGGATCGAAGTTGTTTAACGATTTGGTTTTACCTTCCTATAAAAATATTTTATACGATAAAATTATAGGAATAAATAAGTGGTTATTGGGTCCTGAAGTGTAAAATTTGTGAGTTGTATTTCTGGTAATTTTAGGATTGGTATCTGCTCTGATTACAAACATACACGATAGTAGTTATCTGACATGGTGGCACACACATGTATTCCGCGTTTCGGATTCCGTCTGTGTATATCAGATCTAACTGCCGCACGGATAAATATTGTCTAACGATAGAATGCGAAGCCTTACCCTGCAGATATTGCATAAAAAAATTACCCATTTTACAAAGTATACTCATTTATTTTTGAAATAAAACATATACTAATCCTTGTCTTCCTCCACAGACGCCGACCAGCTATGCGCGAAGCCCGGGTGTTGTGGGCCCAACGCGCGGCCACGCCTGATCCAGCAGGCCAGGACTCAACTGGAGATGTCGCTCCGCAGCGAGCTCACCAAGCTGGCCGACATGCTCGCCAACAGAGCCAACAAGTTCGACGGTACGTTTCATATTTCGATTATATTAGACAAAAACTTTTGTTTCTGTATGTATTTTTTTATTAATTAAGTAAACAAAATACATCAATTCTTATAGACCATTTTCTATACAATAACTTAGATCGCTACAGTCTCAACTAATTTGTAGTAAAAAATATACTGTAGGAAAGTAACTGCGTTTATTATTATTTATTTTCAAATCAAATTATTAATTATTTAACTACAAATACAATAAATAGTTTCAACATTGATCGTAAAATAATTAAAATATTGTTTTTTTTAATACATAAATGACTATTAAGAGAATGCTGATAGAATTTAATGAATGTGCGCCTATATATATATAGGCATTTAATAGCAAATAACACAGGCAATATGGCTTGTCGCTAAGCAGACTACCCGTTGTTAATTCGTAGGCCAAATATTTACGCAACATGATAAATCATGTTACGTCGATTTCACATTCCTATAGAATATAGGATAAGATCAATTACAAAAAGTGTAGCTTACAGATCAATATCGAAATTATTCAATATTTCCGTAACTCTACAAATCGATAAATCACCTGATACCGTTCTCTATATATGGGCGGTGTGCCATAGTCTTTATAATGCTCATATCTGGGCTAGACATGTCACTTCACGTCACCACGGAACATAAATCAAAGCGAGACATTAGAAGATAAAATATTGCACGTTTATATCAAACTAGCTGAAGTCTGCGGCTTTGTCTATGTATTTTTGATACAAAATATTTTGGCATGAAAATGCGACTACAATGATGATGCGTAGGACAATCCAAACAGATTGTTCATAATTAACTCTCACTGGTTAACACAATTATGTTGTATTGTATATTGTATTGTTATGTTGTATTGTATTATTGTATTGTATTGTACGTCCCACTGCAGGGCACAGGCCTTCTCGACAATCGAAGAGATGGCATTTTACATACCATATAAATTCTTCCGAATCGCTACGGCGCGGTGTGCAGGTTTCCTCACGATGTTTTCCTTCACCGTTTGTTTATTATATTTATTATTTTGTTAATTATGTTGGCCTGCTATTAACTGGGTATACACTAACTGAACCCTAAACGCAAACATTTGCGTGCGTATCACTTTTCCATCATCGCATACGGTAGTTGTTTTCCGGGCGGATACGAAACTCCTAGCAGTTACCACCAGCTATATTGCGCATGCGCACAACATACCATTCAATTTGATATAAATTCAGTTTACATGATCATACACATTAGTTCTGCCCACATTTCCCAATAAGGAGATAATTATGCCGAAATGCTTGAAAGAAACGTTTGTACGCCGTAAAATGGCATATGTTGAAGAAAGTTGTACTGTTTTTGATTAAAACCGCTTCGAGTTGTCACGATTTGTAGAAATAGTTTTAGAAATTGTATGTGGCAATGTTATTTACAATCTAGAGCAGAAAGATAGAGGTTTCGAGTAGCAGTGAAGTAGGGAAATAATAAGTAACGGTAATGTCTAGCACAAATTAAAATAAATATTTTTTATATGGGCCGTACCTTTTGCTTATATGTGTATATTATTAACTGGTAATACAGTTAGTTAGTACCATAGTATAAACTAACCACCCATTGATTTAATTATTCTATTTACTGAATAATCACAGATGTCTAGGACATAATCATAATTTCAACCTCACGACTTATAGATAACACCAATGAGACATTCAAATTCGAGTTTTTAGCATTTTGTTATAAAAATTTACAAAATAATAGAACCACAATTGCACCATGTTCTTAACATGCCAATATTATTCCATTCTATTATACTTTTCTTTCAATTTTCCCGGGTAAACACTACAACCCCGGATTGGAACCCGGCCATATTGGTTTTGCCCCGGGCGTGAAGGTATCCCTACCCTTGTGCTAAGGGAGTGCTGCGCCCCGGGCGAAACGGCTTTTATGTCCACATCTCGGCTTTCAGACTACCGTAACAATCTGTGAGAGATACAGAATAAATTGTGAATGAAATTCACGCCTGAATTTTGTAGATTGAGGAGCGCACAAAAACTTTCTTTACTTTTTATTATGTTAAAAGTTATTGTTACTTACAAGGAGTAAGAAAGAGGAATTATATTTTTATGTGCTACATTGAAAATTATTTTAAAGTAATGCATAAAGCAGGAGACAGGATCATACATTTTTTTTTAAGAAATCATCCAGACCCGGTAAATTATTTTTTAGAAACTGAAAAATGTTTTTGTGTTCCATAAATATTTTTGTACGTTACGTTGTAACTTGAAAGCCTATAATGTCTCTTAGCTTCTGATACCAGTAAGTCATTACACGTGGCTTGGTATCTTACTAAGGGGTCAATAATATAGTATATGATTGTTAGGTGTATTTTGTTAATTAAATTGTTTAAGAATGTTACCATGCAATGTTTATTCTCGTTCCTATTGTTCTATAGCCCGCCTACGAACGACACAAATTAACCATTACTTTCGCACACCAACGCTATCCAAGCAGTGTACCCCGGTTTATTAAAAAGACGGATAAAAATTAATAAAAAATAACCAACGGAGAATTCGCCCTTTATAAATTACAAGTTGAAAAAAAATACTACAATCTTAGCGTAGTAAATTATTTGCAAACGATTTATTCCGTTCATGTGTTTCGCTCATATAACTAGGATTAAGCGGTAAATAAAATATGTATAAACTTTACCTAAAGTATAGTAAGTCACGCGCATTTATTATAATGGGCCGTATTATGCCCACAAAAAATGTAGATTCTTTGCTTTTATGAACACAATTCCTTCTATAAAAAATAGTATAGAAGTGCAAGCCTGTTTGATCTATAATTCCTTTGCCTATTCTATACATTAAAAACCATTTGTCCCTTCATTTGTCGTCGATGTTCCGGCTAACAGTTACGTGTCCGAAAATAAACTAAAGCTACCGGATATCGGTGTTATTTGATAGAAATATCCGTTGGTAAGTGATGTCGTGCCCTGTGTGGGTGGGGGAATGATTGTCACCCACACACCTCATTATGTACCGTCTTACGAATAACTGCACATCTGTTAGATATTAATGGTTTACGAAGTAAGATTAGTAATGTGAATTAATTGAAGTAAAATATTATAGTCAGCTTCAGTCAAATATATACATAGAAAACTGTATACCTATCAATACTTTTTAACAGACTTTACATTACTGTACATTTATGTCGTTACATTCATACATAAATATTATATAGATATATGACTATTTTAGATGAAATACAATAAAACTAGGTAACCCTTCATCAGACGCGAGTGCAGTTTTCATATGTTTATTCGCCAAGATTCATTTTAGGGCATATCCGTAGCAGATTCGTCTAACACAGACAGTTAATAATGAAGTCCAAGAAAAATTGCGACGAAAAAGAACTGACTACACTCATAACACTTGCCACTTTTTAGCCTAAAAAACAATAAAATGGACAATACAGGAGAACTCACTCACGCAACTTGTTCTAATATCTAAAATAAACTAGGAACATGTCGGATTTATTTTAAACCTAGCTGCCGTCATCCAGTCTGGAGCGTTGGTTTCCATCAAATTTCTCACTAGCCGATA
The DNA here is from genome assembly GCA_949752805.1 of Deilephila elpenor. Lineage (NCBI taxonomy): Eukaryota > Metazoa > Arthropoda > Insecta > Lepidoptera > Sphingidae > Deilephila > Deilephila elpenor. The sequence continues at coordinate 13,810,632 of OX457097.1, read as the reverse complement.
CACGCTACACTGTCTGCTTTATTTACAATGGTTTACATTAGCAATTTGTTATTCACCGCGCAAAAGACTACCACTAACAAGTAACAGCACATTAGTTATAAAATATATCATTGTCTTATAGAGGTCGGTGGACATATTAAAGTTATTTTTATTAACACACACAATGTATTGAATCAGTAGTTTGTTAAATAAATACATTAAATTATATTCAACGCCTCTGGCTATTTTTCTTTAAGTTTTTTGCAAGGCACAGGAAGTTCTCAGCTGAACTGCCTTTCCTGAAGGATTTCCACAACGGTCTGATGAAAGCGGCTCGTAACCAGTTATATTTTTAGCTATCTATGGGAGATTTCGTTTCCTCATTTGCCTCCGTGGCGCAGTTGGTAGGACGCTGTGAAACGAGAGGCCGCGGGTTCGATGCCCGCACCGAGACAAATGTTTGTGTGAACCACATGTATTTGTTTCGGGTCTAGATGAGACCGAAAAGTCTGTCGTAGTTTCTGATACCCAGTACTACACAAGACTCGATCTTAGTGTGGGGTCAGGACTATGTATATAACTGTTGGGTGTAGTTATTATTATGGATCCCGTTGCACAATACAATAGTCATGTTTTCACCAAGTTTTATATATATGTGTAGTTCATTGACCAGCAGTTCGCCAATATGTACATATATTATGGCAATTGTTTAGTCTTTAGTTTTGTTATGGCGATTAATGTGGCTGCGTATTAGTTACACGCTTTGTTCCACGCGTAAATATAGCCGGGTTATGTAAACAACTGGCCTCGCAGATGTTACATTATTGTGCCAGGATTTTCCTACAAATATGTAGAACTATATATTTCCAAATATATCAGCTTAAACGGTGTTGGCTAGAACCGCGGGGAGATGTAATATGCTTTCAATTCTATTTTCACAGACATTGTTTGTGTACAAGTTTCAGATCTTATTGAAGGAAAGAAAAGAAAGAAGTTAGAAAGAAAAGACATTTATTACCACATACGACGTACAAACATACATTAACAAACAGAAAATAAGAAGAACAAAAAATATATCTAATTAGCCTAGCAGTTTACGCGTCACATCGTTGTGTTACTTAGGTGACCACTCAGCATAATGTATTGTAGTAGAATTTTGTTGCGTCCAATTTTGCCTTCGTTAATTATAAGGCTGATATTTTCACATATGTACTTTTACTCATGGCCTAAAAAATATTAATATTACGTACAGTACAGTTAATATTTGGCTTCATAACTTTTTCCATTCTATTTCCTAATGAGTATTCGGGTCGGAAAGTCGATTATGGTCTGATACAGTACCGTACAGTACGGTACAGCTATCAAAACCCGTGTATGTGAAGGGCACTCAATTTGAAACGCAGGCTGAATAGGATGTCGGGAAAGTGTCAATATTTGTCGACGATGCTCGGTGCTGACCGCTCGACGCGCCGCGCCACGCTTTAATTGCCTACCTCACCGCTACTACGGGACGGCGGAAAAAAAGCGCTTGGTCGAGTTTATAGACATTTATGTTTAATTAACTGCATGGCATGGAACTACTATAGATTTTTTTTTTTTTTTAAATAACACTGGAAGTCCATAGAAATTTATAGTAATGAAGTCAAACCGTATTTCCCATTGGCCTTGATAGCATAACAGAGCTGTAACTGTTCACGAAAAGATGAATGTCAGACAATCGGCCGTTCGTAAAATTATAATCTAAAATTCTAAATAATTCACACACTCCTAATGTGAGATACGTGGAGGCAGAAAGAAAGAAAAATATCAAGATGTATAAAAACACAATAAATCATATTGCACAATTTATCAATATATCAGCAATAAAGCCGTCACAAATGTATGAACACGGTTCCAAAAGTACTATAATTTACAATAAATTACAATACTATATTACAATAAATTCCGAAAATCATGTAACATTGCGAAACTAAAAAACACAACACAAAAACACGTGTCATTACAATGTATACAAAACGATCTCCGGATTTCAACACACAGTTTTACCGCAAAAACAAAACTCTCGAACAAACAGAGAAGCACTTAGCGATAGTAAACAATTACTACACACGTTAACGAGTTTCACGGTAGGGGCAGCGGGAGTCAAGTGGCGGGCACTGACTACTGGCTCACTTGTGATGGTGAAGCTTTTTCTATTTTACATACATTATTTTACGTGCATTCAAGTGCGTGGCGGCCTCTTGGTAAACGGCCCAAACGCGCCTGCCAACATGTTCACGGTGGTCGCAGGTTCAAATCCCATGGCACACCTCTGACTTTTCGGAGTCGTGTGTATTGTTAGTCAATCACCACGTACTATAACGGTAAAGGAAAACATTGTTAGGAAACCTGCTTATCATAGGGATTTTTAAGAACTTCTATGGTATGTAAAGTCCGCCAACACGTCCTAGGCCAGCGTGGTGAACTATATGGCCTAACCCCTCTCAATCTTCATCCACTTTCGATTCTCGTCGATTCAGGCTACTTTTGACCTGACCCTCAACGCTATTTAACAACACATTTTGATTTGAAAATTAAAATAATGTATAATTTATTCGTCTCTACACAACCCGTTGGTCGGCACGGGAGTCCGAAATAATCAAGAGTTCAATAGAGAGGGATAAGGATACAGTCCACACAGCTTAAAGCGGATTGACGAACTTCACATACCATAGAAATTCTTGTGAACATCTTTATGGTATGCAGGTTTTTACGGCGTTTTCCTTAACTGTTAAAGTGCGCAATACCAGATAACTCCGAAATGTCAAAGGTGTGCCACGGAATGCGAACTCGCAACCACTGACTTGGTACTCTCGACCGCTTCCACGCGCCACGCACTGAAATCAGATACAGAAAATCGAACCCAAGACCTCGAACTCAACATTGAACCTCGCCAACGCCTGGCGTTTCATTGACCTGTTCGGAAAGCAACGATTAAATATTATGGATATATTTTATAGCGCATCATAGTTTATAGAGAGGTGTTTGTGTACGTCTGGCGCGGGTGCTGTTCCTGGATTAAGAATAACTTTTCAATATAAATATCGCCTATATCTTTCACTCTGGCTACTCCCATCTAATGATGTCTGTTTGCTATTTTATCCCGTAGAAGGCAGTCAACATTCGTATATGAATCAACTTTGTGCTTGAGCTTTGTTCTGGGAAAAAAAATACTTAGTATACCTTCCCAATTCGTTTGGAGAACTGTTTAGTATGCAGTTTATCCCCGATGTGTCTATTTCAACGTCCAAGCAAGCGATTAATTATAATTATTAACTGCGAGTATTCACTCAAGAGATCGCATAGACCGAGGTGCGTTCCTAGGTCTCCAATCCTTCCTCATTTAAACTATCGTGTTCCTCATTTTCTATATATAATCCGTGGTCTTCTGTCACAGCGTATAGCGTCAATCTTTTTGGAAAGCATTTACCGTCTGATGCAGTGCATTTACTGCCGTATCAGGTTAAAATATATGGAATTTAAAAACGCTTCTACAAGAAATGTTGCATAATATGTTAATAAATATGTCTTCACCTACATCACGGATAATTTAATTTAATTTTTAAGCAAAATATTAAACAGTTACTGCAATTTCGCATATCAATAAAGGCGCCGAATCTTGGTCTCGGTCCGATGGCGCGTCCGTAACCATATACGGATTCTCGTCGGCAGTAAGCACTGTCGATGCCGGATTATGTTATTGATGGGAGAAATTTCGCAGCTGATAAGAATTTTTGGATGTTAAATAAGTGGGTAGGGTTTACGGTGAATCCGCAATCCTTTGAGTCTTACAATTTAAAAAAAATACCACATTTTATCCATTCTTAATATATTTCGGCAGTGCTTTAATCCGTCGCTCAGTTCTCTTACAAAAGCCTCTGATTATTCCTTCAATTATCTTCAAGTAAGATTCTGGATTAATCCTTCAAAATATGTACACAATTTAATCCCAAATAATTCTTTAAACTACATTTTCTCCTTATTTGTTTTTTTCCTAGAGTAAACGTTGGTTAAAGTTTTAGGTACACCATAATTGTTGTTCAATTTGCCTAAATGTTGTATTTCTGTCTATCTTTCAAGGGATACAGAGATATATTTTTCTCCAACAAGTCGGACACGTGTTTTATCATCGATCCCTAAAGAGTAAAGGGTTATAAGTTCGAAACCCCCTATAAATCGAATGTCACACGTTTACCAAATAAATCGTCCTGGGCGCTTTCTCCCTTGCGATATTGTATTACGGTGTCAAATTATCGAGATAACATGTGATATATTTTGTCCTTGCGTCTTCTCTTTTTAGGCTATATTAATGCTGGAATTTACGTTTCGAATTCTACAACAAACCACGTGTGAGTTAGGTATTCGTATTTATTTATTTTCTTTTAGTCTTCAATTGTACATAGATAACGGTTCCGGCTTTATCCCACAGCAAAAGTAAGCTATTGGTCTCCATTATGCTCGATCCGGACATCACTTCTGGTTTACCCACTTTCATGCATCAGTAGTTACAACATGTAGAGCAATAATATCGGTTATTAACGGGAGATTTCAGTCCAACTTGACATAAGGAAATGTAATAACAACAGGGATGTAACGTAAATATGTGAATTTATAGCCGCCCGTTACAAAACATGCTGCAATACATTGTAACAAATATTTAACAATTCATTACTCGGGTGAAACTCGGAGAGTCACGCGAACATTTAATTTTTTGCTCTTTTTTTGTATAGCACGACGAAGTCACTAATGCACTATAATATGCAGTTAGGAGTATCCACCAACGAAATATGTTGTTTGGCGCTGGTCGATACAATAATGTCGGCCTGGTGTGGCGGTCGCAATCTGGGTGGATACAGATAACCCACCACCAGCTGATAAGCACCACGTAAGAGAGAAAGAACAAAAATACTACCATATTTCTATTTCTATTTTTGACGCGTGGTGACGGTAATAATGGCATTTATAATTCGCATAATAAATTAAAGTAAATTACGTAAAGAGTCACGGATGTTAGCTATTTGTTGAATAAAATAAATTAATAAAGTAATATAATGTTAATTAATAAATCAGTTGACGTTAGCTGTCAACACCAGGCGCGCTACTTACATTGCGCGTTCATTAAATATTAAATTATTTTAATTTAATTATACGGCAAATTAATACTGTTATTCTTTTGTTCAAGTATTGTAGTGTAACATATAATTACTATCCTTGAAGTTTAGGGTAAATGTATCTTCTAATTCGCCGAACTAAATCAATTAACAGCTTTGTCAATTCATTTCGTTATTTGAATCAGCTGTTATGAGCAAACATCCTTCACACAAGGCAATGTATATCGTTTAAGATTTGTACATTATGACCCGATGATCACTTTTAAGTGACCCGCTACCTTACACCTGACTCGTTTACCAGTACTATTATAAAAAAAATCTTAGGTAAAATATCACGGAGCATTAAGTACGGTAATTATGCGTCATATACACTGAGTGTAAGTAAAACGGTCCGCAGACACGCGATCGAAAACACATATAGTGCACACGAACTGCGTGCGGTGCTATGTTAGGGGTTGGACATACATACATCCTTTTTTATATTATGTATGTATATCAAGACTGCAACCGAAAATGAAGCCAAGTGGTAGTATTAGTGACTTCAGACACAATGCAACCAAATATTTTGCAAATGTAATCGCCAATAATTTTTTTTATGTTTTACTTAATATCGTGTCTGGATGATAAACACATAGTTTTCCTAAAATAATGATGTACCCGTTTTTATTTTAACAAGCGCAGTAGTACGTAAGGGCTTAAATAACTATTTTCGCAAAAACTAGGTATTTACAACCCAAACACGACGATTTTTAAAAAATTGAAAAAAAAATCTGTCGCTTATTTTGCGAAATTTTTAATTGCATTGTGTCGGTAACCACTACAACTACCACCTTGCTTCGGTTTCGGTCGCAGTCTTGATATACCCGGTATATTTTGCTTAGAATGAATTCAAAGTTTGCCATTATTAGGAAATTCGAATCTGCGGTTAAAAACCTGTTATATGACAGTACTTAAATGTGTCCCGTTTCAGGCCCTATGTAGGTATATCTCTACTGCGACTACAGTAGTACACCGATTATCCGAACGCCGATTAACCGAATCGCCAATTATCCGAATCGGTCCTAAGAGTGATATAAAAAAAAACCAAGTAATTTTTGTTTTGTTTTGTTGTAACAAGTTGGAACTCGCTGGAGTCCAGACATATTTCAACTGTTATAATTGAAAGTCTAATAAAGAAGGTTGTTAAACTTAATAAAGTGAAGAATTGTACGTGTGACAGTTCGTTTTTCTTTATTGTACGATTATCCGAATTTTCGATTATCCGGACAATCAGCGTTCTACTGTACTTCCAGCGACTTCCAACGACGTTTATTATCTCTTTGTTTTTAAATATTAGACAAGGATGTTGTAAAGGTATTTTATATGTGTTAAGGTGCTATATCATATCACGAGAACTGCTAATGCTATTTACATGATCCTAATAGATCCTTATACGTCCCATTTTAAGTAGGTAAATACGTTACCTGGTTATGTTTTAGTATGTTCACAGCTCATGTTTAAAGAAAAATATAATGCAAATGTTTTATTTATGTGTGTTCATATCTTTACTAGACAATAAACAATCAACAATGAAATTAATAACTAAGAACTTGTCCGTCCGTACAAAACGTTTTCAAGCTTCCGTGTTCCTTCACTTTCTTTCTTATGAATACCACACTCCGCGCCGCGCCCGTTCGAATCAATTCGGATCGACGCTCGACTAATCAGTTTTTTAATTATCCGCTAATTTATACGTTTCATTAATTGATTTTGATCGTGAGAATGTACTGTATGTATAACTAACATACTCCGTAAATAGAAACGTATTTGTTTTTGCCGCGATGTTGGTATTACTGTCAATTCTGTGACATTGCGTGCGTTTTTTCGGTTGCCATTACTGTTTAGTGAAAAACATAGAGTATTGAACTTGACACAATTTGTAGGTATATTATCTTCAACCCAGATATACTGAACTAATATAGAAAAGTACATATTATATCTGTTTGTTACCTTTACACGACTAAACTATTTAATCGAACGTGATAATGTTCAACGATGCGATAGTTTAAAGCTTTCAGAAGTTTGGACGTATGTATTTTCATTGCTAAATACAATAGAAGTAGATAATGGTCCTGAGACTTGTTTATGTGTTATTGGAATATGAGGTCAATATAATAAATCGGTCACAATTAGCACATAAAAATGATATTTAATTATTAATAGGCACCATACAGTATACACACTGAAAGTATCTTACAACCGCAACGCTTTGAGTGCTACATTAGAACGTCTGTGACTAATGCAATTTATAACTAAAACAAAACTTCTGTTTACATTAATTGCAATTTGAAATTCACTTACTAGCCTTTTTACGCTCATAATTATACCTAGCGTTATCCCTGGAGGTACCCAAGTCCACTTTCCTATTAACCCTTTGCCAATTTGACTGGTCTTTGGCATCATTGTTTGCATGAACATATCTTCTTTTAAATAGACGTTAATGATGCGTAGTCTCTTGTTCATTTTACAAACGAACAGTAAATGTGTTATTTCAATTCACACAAACATATCATTTATTAGAATCAAGTGTTTTGCATCACGCGTTTTTATAACTCGATTAGCTCACCTAGCTGCCTCAATCATAATATTAATTGGATCAAGGACGCAGCCAACAATCTTCGTATTCTTGTAATTCATCGGTGTTCCTCGAAATGTTTCCTTGCAACAAATTGCTTTGTAATTTAGCAATAATTTACATCAAAAGAAAAGCTGCCAGTGAAGTTAATGCTTGGCGTCCATTAGCGAATTTATTCGTAGTATTGCCTACGGTATACGAGGAAAAGATTTTGCCGGGTGTATGTGAATTTGCAATACCAAATGAGTCTTTCGTTTGTATTACATTTTTTCATAGTTAATAAAATTTATAGTCATTATTCCAAAACTGATATTTTACTTGCAGTATTTTGGAACCAATATAACTTGATGTCATTAAATTAAATGGCTCTCATTCGCGAAGGGTCGGCAAAACAACCACCATTCATATGAACTTACGGATTTTCTAGAACAATCATATAGGTTCAGGTATACTGCTCCAACCAGGTGGAGCGACGATATACGTATGATGTTTGGTAGCGGTTGGTGACGATGGGCTGAAGATCGAGCCCAGTATTGTGCTATGGGAGACACCTATGTCCAGCAGTGGACGCAGAAGGGCTGATGATGATACAGCTAATTTGTATAACTCCTTAAAAAAGAACCAAAACATATGGTATAAAGGCCACCAACCCGCAAAAAGCAAGCGTGATGAACTATACCCGAATCCCTCAATAAAACTCCCGATTGAGAGTCCCGTGTTCTATCGGCGTAAATGCTAATTCGGTACAATACTTATTGCAATATCGCCAAAAATAACCCCACAAAAGAAGTATTTTCGGATAGCACTTACCGTTTTGTCCAATCAGAAAGATAAAAGTGTTTGTGAGTGGCGACAGATATTCTGAGCTGTGATGATGGTTCGGTTCCCAGAAGTCCACTCATTGACGCCCACGTTTCGCAGAAACTGGACGAAGCAGTTTATTGATGTAGTAAGCAATGGCGCCTACGGGTTTTCCTCCTAGTATATTTAGTGAATTTTTAGCGAGATTTGATTCTGCAATTTAATAAAAAACATGAAAATCTTTGGAATTTGTGATATGCATTGGTGATGCTTGTGCCCCGAACTGGATAAATTATTTTAAATATAAATAATATTAATAATAAACACAAAATATTTGTTTTAGGCTCGTCCTAATAATCTTTTGGAATATGAAAAGTATCACGTTCCGCTCATAAATTTCTAAGCAAGATAACACACCTGCGCTTTCCAATATCGAGCTTTTATACTCATACCATTTCTTGAAAAAACACATTGCATTTCTAAGTCTACAACTGATTGCTCAGTCACAATAACATTCACTTTAATGTTCCAAGAGGTCGATAAATAGGGACATCGCATTGCTACATGGATTATACGCATTGCGGTGGGAAATTGGATTGGTTTGCTTACCGACGCCTTATAGGACTCCACTAGTAACTTGTGGTTTACACGTGTTTCTACGGCTTCGGTTGACGAAACTCACATTACTATGATATTAGTTCTTGTTAGTTTATCCTCGTCGGTAACTAGTCGGTTCTTTATATTTTGTGAATTATGAAGATTGCCTCGGTGGCGCAGTTGTACGGTATGATTACAACGCTGAGGTCTCGGGCTCGGACCCCGGGTCGAGCAATATGATAAATTTATTATCAGCCCGGAGTCAGAAATTTGTGCCCGATGTGGCGATAGGCTCACCCCCTGTCACAACATGGGACGGAACACACAAGGCGAACTGTGGATGGTGTCTTGGAAGCAACTCTGCCTACCGAGAAAAATGAATTTAGTTTATACGTGTTTCTATATATGTGAAGTATGAAGAAGTAACGCCACAGACCGTATTAATCAAGTCGAACGGCAAATGGTAAATGTCTGTCGATATTGACAAGGCATCTGGATGATTTTGCAAAAAAGTATATTCAAAAAGTAAAAACATAGGAGAAGCTTAGTGATTATTACAAGTCTGCTTCCACTGGCGGCGCTTGTCTTTGTTCTCCAACCCTTATTGTTCCTTTTCTTTTTATCCTGTCCTTCTGGTAAACAAGTAATTTTTTTAGACTATCAAGGGTTATTAATCTAGATTCTAGATTAAATCATATTTGTGATCACAAGATCGAAGCATTTATTTAACTAGACTTCAGTCTGAATTAATTTCGGGTAATGTTTACTTCCTATTTTTTGTTGGTAAATCCTAAATCCAAAAATTAGACTACAGATCATCTATCAGGCAATCTCGCATACAATATTTAATTAAGGTGCTTCATGATGCAGTTGACCCACACTGTCGAGCCTGGCCATACTTAGCCAAACTATCTACGTTATACCTCAAGCATTAAAGAAAATGGACCCAAAATTACCACGTGTTCCATTAGGTAGGACATTGACACAAGAAAAATAGATTCGCTTGTAGACCCTTCTCAGATGTCACTTTGCTGAGAGCACACAGCGTATTTTTCGTTAATTTGTTTTGTTACATTAATCCTGCGTACCGAAACATTTTCGAGCCAAAATAAACTTTTTGTGCTACGTAATGTGTACGTAACGTTAATTCACGCCTAAATTATGCGTGAAGAGGTAGGCAGAAAGGGAATTACGAGCCGAGCACACAAGTATCAGTTTCAGTAACTTAAATAATATTTACCAAAATAAATTACACAAAATAGCGATCGAACTCAGACCACATGGTACAAAACCTCTTCATATCGCCACTATGTGTTAAATTCAGCGTATTTGTTGCAGAATTCTTCCGGAAGCTGCTGAAGCTGTCTCGAGAGGAGTTCCACGCGATGTTCAAGAGAACATATGGCATGATCTACGAACAACACTCGTACGTGTTCGAGAAACTGTTCGAGGAACTGGAAAGGTAAATACACTTTTGTGTTATAAGCATATATTTTATCTTTAACTGTTCGATACAGGCTGTAGTCTTTTGCTCTGAATAAGGTTATCTAGTGTAATTTTTTCGTGAGTTTGTATGTATCAGCCCATATACGTCCCACTGCTGGGCGCGGGCCTACTCTACAATCGAGAGAATCGATTGAGAGTGGTTAGGCCATATAGTCCACCACGCTGGCCTAGTGCAGGTTGGCGGACTTACATACCGTAGAAATTCTTTTTAAAATCGCTACGGTATCCAGGTTTCCTCACGATGTTTTCCTACACCGTTAAAGTGTCGTAAGTTTTCGTGAGTAATAAACCAATAAAAATATATCACAATGAACAACTAGAAAAGTTATTTAATAGTAGAGCCACACTGTTGTCTGTCATGAATCAGCATGATTGGGCAGGCTCGTTCAGGACGGTACCACTGTCTCACATGGATCGACGTGAAGTGAAAGCTTTGTTGTTGCGTTTCGTACGGTGCGTGAGATTGCTGGATGCCCAATACCAATATCCACTTTCCATCCTTTTTACTTCCCCCTCCCCTCCAGATTTGATGGGCCGAAGAGTATCCGATATCCAAGAGTTGTGGATGGAGAGTTGTGGATGGTAATGGGCAGCAATGATCTCTTTCTATCAGGTCACCTGTTTGCTCGTCTGCCGGACCTATTGTATAAAAAAGTTGACGCACTGCAATGGTTTCTCGTGAAGCATCATGTTTAGTTTAGTTGTTGAGGCCGCGCCATAATAAACATTGGGCAACGGTGCCCTCAATGTTTCTTTCGAATATTTGAACGAAATAGATGAATAATCGCTGTCGTATTGAAACAATGTTTAGGTAAACCAAAAGTTAGATTTGAGGTTTTTCTTACGAAACTGTGGATGCTTATATACAGGGTATATCAAGACCGCGACCGCAAACGAAGCCAGGTGGTAGTATAAGTGACTTAAGACACAAAGCAAGTAAAATATCGGAAAAAAATCGACAACATTTTTTTGTAATTTTTACTTATCGTCGTATTTGGTTGATAAATACATAGATTTCCTAAAATGATCTAGACCTCTCTATTTTAAAAATTAAAACACACAATGGTGCGTAAGGGCTTAAATTATTATTTTCGCAAAAACTAGGTATTTACCACCCAAACAAGATGATTTTTTAAAAATTCTAACAAAATATCTGTCGCTGTTTTGGTGAAATTTTTATTTGCATCGTGTCTGTAACCACTAAAACTACCACCTGGCTTCGTTTTCGGTCGCAGTCTTGATATACCCTGTATATTTATAAGAACTGATGGCCGGCAAGCAAAATGTCGGACGCCCGTCTTCAAGACTGACCTGGTCAAGGTTGCAAGAAGTCGATGGATGCAGGCCGCTTCCTGCAGGTCGATGTGGAGGTTATTGGGGGCCTATATTCAGCCGGAGACTCCCTGTGGTTGATGAGAAAGAGAGATAATTTTTTATACACCAGCAGAAAAAAGGTGTACAATACATATGGTGGTTATTCAGCAGTGTAATTCAAGTAGCTTCTGATTGTATGCGGTAATAAATAACCGGACTGATACGAATAAACTACTACCATTATCTAGCAGCGAAGTTCTGATGTTTTAAATAAGGTTTTCAATAATATCCGTGTTCTTGCAGGTATTACACGCACGGCGGCACAAACTTCGACACCATGATGGATTCGTTTTTCGCCATCCTGTACAAAAAGATGTTCACAGTACTCAACTCACAGTACAGTTTCGATGATAAGTAAGTAATTTATTTATTTCTTACCTTTATTATTACACTGCAGGGCAAAGGCCTCCTTTCCGTTCTGCCTAGGCTATGCCCTGCCATTTTTTAAATACGTCTTACATTTACACGTTTTTTAAACATTAAATTCAAGTGTGCAAGACTGCCTCGGTGGCGTAGTTGACGGTACGACTACAAAGCTGAGGTCTCGGGTTCGAATCCCGGGTTGGGCAAAGTGATATTGGATTTTTCTATTCATTATCAGCCTAGAATCAGGGATTTGTGAACGATATGGCGATAGGCTCGCCCCCTATTACATCATGGGACGGAACATACAAGGCGAAATGTGGGTGCCCTGGTGAAGCCTCTGGCTACCCCTTCTGGGAAAAGGTGTGAGTTTATGTATGTAAGAAAATTGAAGTGTGGAATGGTGGATATCAGAAGTGAGAATTTATAATCATAAGATCCACAGTCCACACACGTACAACCAAAAAATATATGTTTCGATGCGGGGAGCGAATCCGCGACCTTTTCGAACTGACGACCACCAATACACTGCGCTGCGTAGACTGTCTTATTAATATTTTGACTATATCTGTAATATTTAAAATGTTCATTATTGCACACTATTTTCATATAAACTGAAACAAAGGTAAAAAAATATATATTTTTATAAAAAATAACCTAAATTACAACGAGTAGTAAACTTAAACTAGAACACACAATAATACAATAGAAACAAAAGGAGCAGAGTAAATGAAAAAAAAACACGAAGAAATTGTAAAACAAATTGCCTTCTGAATAATATAATCTGCAGACCTAATATTAATATATTAATCCAAGCCATATACGTTCCACTGCAGATTCCATACTCTGGAGGAGGCCACACTCATACAATACTCAGGAGGCCCATGCCTCCTCTACAATAATAATGTTGTTGTTGTTGTATCAGCCCATATACGTCCCACTGCTGGGGATGGGCCTACTCTACAATCGAGAGAATTGATTGAGAGTGGTTAGGCCATATAGTCCACCACGCTGGCCTTCTGCGGGTTGACGGACTTACATACCGTAGAAATTCTTTAAAATCGCTACGGTATGCAGGTTTCCTCACGATGTTTTCCTTCGCCTTTAAAGTGATAATAAATACACCCAACAGTCACATACATAGTCCTGTCCCCACAAGTCAATTAAGTCTTATGTCATGTCGTGGGCCTTATGTATGTGTGGGCCACAAACATTTGCCTCGGCACGGGGATCGAACCCACGGCCTCTCGTTTCACAACCGGCGTCCATCCAACTGCGCCACGGAGGCTGTCCAATTTGACAATTGAATTTGACTAAAATGCAAGGGGTTAGTTATAATCCACTAATTGGCCTAGTGCGGGATGGCGGACTTTACATACCATAGAAATCATTGTAAATAATTATATGCCGATGGCCTCACAAATCTTTCCTATAGGCCTTATTTGCGTAATTAAATAACTACTTTAACGTTAATGTTATTGAGTAATTATATTTTTGTAGTGATAAAAATTATAGAGTACAATAACAATACGCGTGCGTCAATATATGCGGTTTTGTTAATGATTTAGTTAAGAAATTAAGTATTCGAATAGTACTTATTGGGAAAACAATGTTATCATAGAATGTTATTTAATTAAGAGGATAATACGCAATAGAAAACATTTTGTGATTTCCCTTAATAATGCAGTAAGCGTATAGAAAATCTGAGGAATTATAAATGACGTCATGTATCCTCCAACGGGAAGGCAGAGGTGCCTCTAGTGCCACACACATTGCTGAAAACATTTCCGTTCAAGATGTGATAGACTGTCGGGGGGTCAATCGATATTCTGGGCACAAATTCCAGCCTTAATTACTTGAGTCAATCCCTATTCTGGGGGCACAAATGCCAGTCTTAGACCAACTCCTACAATATTTCCCAGTTAAAAAACGTTTATAATTTTCGCAAGGACTATAAACTTAGTGCTCAAAGAGGCTGGTTAATTTTAATATGTATGTACATACAATAAAATGAATTATAGTTTATTTCAAAACTTAAAAAATTCTTACGCCCAAAAAGGCGATTATTTTTGGGATTATAACAGCGTGCATGGACGGTTATCCGTGATGTCCTGAAATCAATGCCCAGGTTCGTTTATAGACGTCTACAACTTGTCCCCGAAATCACACTTTGAGATGAAATGAAATGAAAATAATTTATTGAATCCATTAAAATGTTCAACATTGTTTAGACTCAGTCATTTTTTGAACTACCACCCGGTTCGGAAAGCGGTTTTCACTAGAGAAGAACGGGCAAGAAACTCTAGTGTTGCTCTTTTCAAAACCAGTTTACAATGTATGATTATTACAAAAATTACAAGTTGGTTTAAATCAGAGCAGTTCATTAATAACTTGTTATGATTTGCAAGTAGGATATATTTGAATACGAATTAGTTTACTTTATATTTAATATGGCTGAGAGAAACGAAACGAAGTAACCCATAACGAAGAATCAGTATACTCTGTTTTGCCAACGCAATAAATAATTATAAAAGCGTTAAGTAAGATCAAAATAAACTCGGCAAAATCCAAAGTGGGTGAGATAGTGGCTTCACCTCTTATAATAAGCAGGCGTGGAAAGCTACCATATCATTTATACCTATTACAATGAATAAACACAAAGTAAGTGTACGATATTATCGGGAGGTGTAGACGACCTTATTATCGTCGTTAATCGTTTGTTTACACGCGTGTAGCTGTTAAACCGTCCCGTTGAACTGCTTTTTAGGGCTGCCACACTCTCAACCGTGTAGATATGATACTCATGTCGGAGCGGGGCACTTAAAAAATATGGCGCACATTGCGTGGCTGAATTATTGGTGACAGGAGGAGCAGTGGTAGGTGTTGTAGTTGTGGTGTGGACGGAATAGGCTCCTACCACCAGGCTCCGTGAAATTACTGCCGAGTTTGGATAAACATAAAGAGGCACCATTATCTGGAATGCATAAGTAGTCTATAAAAAACAATGGAAAGCTAAAAGTTTATATTACGCATTAATCTTTTTTTATTGCTATGAATGACGAGTGTGCCATTCGTCTTATGGTAAGCGATATGACCGCTCATGAACAGTAGCAAAACAACACCATGAATTATAAAGCAATGCTTGGCATTCTATTGTGCTCGTCATAAGACACAAAATGTTAAGTCTCATTATGTCTGGCTACAATTTCCTTCAAACTGGAACACAACAATGCATTTACACCGCTGTTTTACGGTTATTCTAGCGACCCATCATATTTCTCATAAGGTTAGATTTTTGGTTATACATTATTTTTATACTGTAAATAGTAAAAGCTGTAAAAGCTGTAGCAACCCTACATAATTGTCTGCGTCGTAGTGTCTTGGGACAACTAAAATAGTATTGTTTTTATATACAAAATATTGTATTATCAATAGTATTTCATTTGTAAATATTTTCTAGCGTAAATTACGTGGTTTACTAATAACTTTGGGGTTGGGTAATGTGTAAAATATTGTCAATGGATAAATATATTTTGAACTGTTATTTAATATTTTAGAGAAATACAAAGATAGTCAAGCAATTACAATTAATCTTGTACGCCAAACCTAAGGCTTTACAGTTCCCAATCTGCATACACTATTAAACCAATAAGGAGATATTATCTCAGTTTATTTATAAAGAGCTGAATCCAGAGCAAGGCTCGGATGGCGGTCGTTGCCCATATAAATGTTAATTCAAAGTATTTACGGTAAAGAGTTCGTGTTTTGCGTCGGAATCGTTTGCGTAGTGATTTGGTTAAGAATGAAACCGATTGTAAAGAAGGTCTAGAGTTTGATACCAGGGGCTACTTAAATCTATTAGTTAAATAAATTAAAAATAATAAGTGCAATATAAATTATTGTTTGACCTATACGTTATACTTATAACGCTATCACTAACATAACTCGTCAAGCTTAAAGTCGCTCAACGTGCTATGGAAAGAGCTATGCTCGGAGTTTCTCTGAAGGATAAAATCCGGAACGAGGTGATCCGCCAGAGAACCCTGGTGACCGACATAGCTCTGAAAGTTAGTACGTTGAAGTGGCAATGGGCTGGCCACATATGTCGTAGAACAGATAACCGCTGGAGTAAGCGTGTTCTGGAGTGGAGACCGCGTCTTGGAAAACGTAGCGTGGGACGTCCTCTGGCCAGATGGCGGGACGACTTGCACAAGAGGGCCGGCAGCGACTGGATGCGTAAAGCAGCAAACCGGGCTCTGTGGCGTACCTTGGGAGAGGCCTATGTCCAGCAGTGGACTGCAACGGGCTGATGATGATGATGATGATACTAACATAACTAAGTAATTTTCGCCTAGTGTTAAATACTTATGGCATGCACATCTTTCAATTCGTTAGTAGTTCAAAGCGTCGCAAGTATTACATTTTGTTACACAATAAATAACTATTAGAATTCACATCCATTTAAAAGAACAAATGTCGGTCATATCTCTTGACTACACACAAAACTATTGGAAATAAAATCGTAGTAAAATACTGTGCTTCGTACCAAAACCACTTTCCAAGTTCTGAGCGCAAATATGCGATTTGCTCAAGCCTCTAGTAATACTTATCTACAGGCAAGAATGTTTACATTGGGTTTTATTGTCTGGTTCGCGCCGCGGGCTAGACTTAACTTTCTAACATAAAATATATCGGTTTTGCAGCAGTGAATATAGGATACTGTACTAAGTTATACCATTTTCGCATTAACCCATACAAACATACATAAACTCACGCCTTTATCCCAGAAGGGGTACGCAGAGGCGCCACCAGGTCACCCACATTTCGCCTTGTATATTCTGTCCCACGATGTGATAGGGGGCGAGCCTATCGCCATATCGGGCACAAATGCCTGAATCCGGGCTGATTAATGAATAGAAAAATCAAATATCACTTTGCCCGACCCGGGATTCGAACCCGAGACCTCAGCTTTGTAGTCGTGCCGTAGTACAACTACGCCACCGAGGCAGTCTCACACTACTATAATTCCTGTTACATTAACAGATCCACTCTAGTTAATTTTAAAAGTTCAAGATATGGCTCTACAGTGGTACATTATCATATTCAGCCACGCGTTTACTGTTTAAAATAGGTCTCCCAAAGATTACCACAGCGATTGTCAAAAACGGCTTGCATTCATCGACTTCTTGCGGCCTTTATCAGGTCGTGTGTCCAAATTGTTGATCTTAGCATCTTATTTTCTTTAGCCTAATCAAAACATCGAGTTTCACATCGATTATACAGTTGCATACTGTCCTCGCATACCTAATTAATTATTTATACGTATACAACATTGCATTGGTCTACCTGGCAACTCGAAACCGAATGCACTTCTATATATTGCTCACTTCACTCTGCTTCGTCAGATGTGATCCGCGTAGGTCGAACCCGAAACTAAGTGCACTTCTAGAAACTACTGAGCTACTGATGTCTTCCCCAGGTACCTGAAGTGCGTGAACGAGCACATGCGCGACATCCAGCCGTTTGAGGACGTGCCCAACAAGCTGTCGGTGCAGCTGCGCCGCGCCGTGGTGGCCACGCGCACCTTCCACAAGGCGCTGCGGGCCGGCGCTGACGTCGTCCGGAATATGCTCAAGGTACGAGTTTAAAAAGAGATAGAACTTCGATCTAGCTATTTAAGATACAATTAGAATGCTCAGCTCGTCCAGTGTGTTGGTCGATGCCTCTGTTTTGGTTACAACCAATGTTGTGTTCTCTTTCGTTTCGTTCGTTGACACAAATTGTCGGGGACTTAGCATTTGACAACCTCCGTGGCGCAATTGGTTAGACGCCGGCTGTGAAACGAGAGGCCGCGGGATCGACTACCGCACCAAGAGAAATATTTGTGCTGCCCACAAATATTTCTTTCAGGTCTGGGTGTTTGTGAGACCGAAAAGTCTCTAATAGTTCTGATACCTGCGACACAAGACTTAATTGATATTAATGTGGGGTCAGGACTATGTGTGGGACTGTTGGGTGTATTTATTTATTACGTCCCTCTGTTCTACCTCTTCAAAGATCGCAAAACATTCAAAATATCTATTTTTTGGTATTACGGAAAACGGTGACAATTCGCCGAAGTGTTGTTTCTTTGTTAAAACCGCATCAATTTTTCCACGCATGGCTCTGACAGTGTTTATAGGGAAGAATGCATTTGGCATTTAAGATTCTCTCGTTGTCAATAGCCATGCTTGATGTAGTAACATCGTATATTGATTAATTTGGAACATTCCCTTAAATTGAATGACAAAAGATACTACGAGATATTTCTCCACATTATTAGTACTCGCCTGCATTTAGGTGCAGTAATCACTTTACCGTCTATAAAAACCGAAGCCCGAGTTTATTTCTGAGCCGAGACATTGTAAACATCCGTTCGTCGAGGAAACGCTGAGTAACTCCCAATGCGGTTTTCAGATCGTCATTGTGAGTAATTCATTTGTTGATTTTTCACGAGCTGTTGTGCAATATCTCATAATTATTGTTCTAGTTTTAATAAAAATAAAAATAAAATAAATACACCCAACAGTCATATACATAGTCCTGACCCCAAATAAGATAGAGTCTTGTGTCGTGGGTATCAGGAACTACGAGAGACTTTCGGTCTCACAAACACCCAGACCCGAAACAAATACCTGTGGATCACACAAATATTAGTCTCGGTGCGGGGATCGAACCCGCGGCCTCGCGTTTTACAGTCGGCGTGTAACCAATTGCGCTACGGAGGCTGTCAGACCTGATTTTATTAGCCTTTACTTATTTGTAAACTTTTCTATAGATATAGAGGGTACGTCATAGTCATCAAAAACAAACGATACTTACTATACGAGTTCGATTTCTTTAAGGCAAAGGTTTGTAATATGAACAAATATTGACTTGTAATTTAGTACAAATTCTCTGTATATTTTTAATACAACACAGTAATATGTTACTGTATTGCACTAAATGTGTTGATGTTCGGTCTGTTTTTAATATTATGATTCATAATTAGGATGCAAAACATAATTTATTACGAATATTAACATCAGCATTGTAATTCAGACTACACATGACCCTGAGTTGAACAATGTCATGTATGCAACTTGAATATGAAATTATTTTATTCTGTAAATATTTTAGTAAATGGTGTGTTCTTGGCCATTTGCCCGGTAGATGACTTCACAAAGGGAAAAAAGCCGCCATAGTGGCCCATGCATGTAGTTCTGCAGTTACACTACCTAGGCCATCAAAAAGTGAATACAGTACAGACAAATTTTCAGCTACATTTAATTTTGATACGGTAGACAGTCGAAGGTATACCCAATCGGCAACTGTGGAATACATATTTATTTTCTTACATTGCCTCACATAAAACAATTCTCCAATACGATGGACGGGTATATTTATTTTGCTATAATTTCCCGACATTAAGATCGACCAGATACTTGTCTTTTACAGTCACATTTCCATACTAAACAATAAAAATATTACCTACAACCCCGTCACAAAGTTCCCGTCCCCAGTTTTCTTAAGAGATATTTTTTTTTTTTTTTTTTTTTTTTTTTTTTTAATATTATTTGCAATCAGTCGCTAGACTATGAGCAAGTTCGTTGAGTGAAGGTTGGCGGGTAGGAACAGCTAGGAATTATCGTCCCAGTTGTGCCCTTAATCTGCAAACACAAGTGCTCTTTTTAGGCGTTTCTCCGTAGCTTCCTGTAGCAGGAATCTGGCTAGAGGGTTGGGGTGAGCTTCCAAGCGCGACTTGTACCTATCCTTGCACTTGTTAACTTCCTCCCGTATTGTTGGCATTTTCAAGTATTCATGAATTTCCTTGTTGCGAACGAACCACGGGCTGTTGCTGATTGTACGAAGAATATTGTTTTGAGTGCGTTGAATGCATTGGATATGCGTGTTACTCGCGGTGGACCACAATTCAATGCCATACAGCCAGATAGGTTTAAGGATAGCTGAATAGACCATCAGCTTGTTGTTCAGAGAAAGTGAGGACTGTCGCCCCAGTAGCCAAAGAAGGCTTCTAAATCTCAAGTTAACAGCTTCCCTCTTCGCTTTGATGTGATATTGCCAGGTGAGACGTCTGTCTAGGTAAAACCCCAGGTATTTTACACGGTTACTGTGAGGTAGTGTATCTTCTCCCAACCGCACTGCGGGGCAGTCACCCATTCGTAGAGCAAATGTTATGTGATTAGATTTTGGGGCGCTCGCTTTAATTTTCCATTTTGTCATCCAGGACATGGTAAGGTCGAGTTGCTCTTGGAGATGCATACTGGCTGTTGCAGCATTTTTGTTGCATGAAAGGAATGCAGCATCATCCGCGAAGGTTGCTGTTGTGACTTCAGGGATCTGAGGGAGGTCACATGTATATATATTGTATAATACAGGTCCCAGTACTGATCCTTGGGGTACTCCTGCGTTGCATTTGTGGGTTAAAGTTGCTGATTCTCCGTGAGCCACGGTGAACTTCCTATCAAGTAGATATGATGATATTAAAAGAAATATGGAGTGTGGTAGAAGATTTTTTATTTTACACAGGAGTCCTTTATGCCAGACCCTGTCAAACGCCTGCTGGACGTCAAGGAAGGCGGCGGAACAATATTGTCTAGTCTCAAGACAGTGCCGTGCAAGTTCGTAGACGCGGTGTACTTGTTCCACAGTAGAGTGGCTTTTTCTGAATCCAAACTGGTGCAGGGGAATGATGTCCGATTCCTTCAAGAATTCCATCATTCTCGAGAGCAACATTTTTTCCCATAATTTTGATAGAACAGGAGTCAAGCTAATTGGGCGATATGAACTAACTTCTTGTGGTGGTTTGTCGGCTTTAAGAATCATTTTTATTTTGGATACTTTCCAGATCTTGGGGAAGTAATTGAGTCTGAATGATGCATTAAACAAGTGAGTCAGGAACACTAGGCATATCTTTGGCAATTCTTTGACGATTTTTGGCGTGATAAGATCGAAGCCCGGAGCCTTTTTCCCGTCCATCTTGGAGATCTCTTTGGCAAGTTCTCTAGGTGATACTGGTTTCAGTGGAGGGCACAGCTGGAGATCTTGAGCGAGAATAGCATCAACATCCGAATCATCTCCGTTAGGAAAATCATTTGGACTGAACACTGATTCAAGGTGGGCAGCGAAGGCTTCAGCCTTTTCTAGATCATTTCTGGCCCATGTCGAGCCGGATCTAATGGCGGGAAATGATTGTTGGTGTCTTTGCAGATTTTTGGTAGCCTTCCACAAGGAGTACTCGCCTTTGGCTGATGGGGATAGTTGTATCAGTGTATCTTGGAGGGTTTGGTTTACTGAGTCACTAATGAGTTTCCTTAAGTTTTTAATGGCGAAGTTTAGTCGTGTTTTATCGCTTCTGTTCCGAGATTGCTGCCACACTCGTCTCAGTCTTCGTTTTTCAAGGATCTTTTCTTTTATCACGGCCGAGAGAATAGTGGTTTTCGGATGGTTAAATCTGTACTCTGGGGTATTTTTCCAGGCCGATACTTGGATGAGATTTGTGATACATACACACGCGTTGTCTACATCGTCGGTAGTTTGCATTGGCATTCTTGGGTTAATATTGTTTATTATGAATGCCCTGAATGAGTCCCAATCTGTTCGAGGGTTGTGGAGATTTTCCTGGTGGGATTTAGGCTCTAAGATTATGGAGCCTACCGTCAAGACAATGGGCGAGTGGTCCGAAGAACCATCGTCGCTAGACTCAACCGTAGTGTATAATTGTCCAATGCCTTTTGTCACAAAGAAGTCTAGCAAGTCGGGGATTTTCTTGGGGTCTGTTGGCCAGTAGGTCGGAGTACCTGTAGAGATCGGTTGTAGGTTGTTGACATCAAGGCAAAGCTTCAGTTCTCTACCTCGTGTGTTGTTTAGGCGAGATCCCCAAAGCATATGCTTGGCATTCCAGTCTCCACCGGCGATAAACCTATTCCCCAAGGTTGCGAAGTACTGCTTAAACATGCTTTCCTTGATTATGTGTTTTGGCGGGCAGTACACAGCGGAGAGGGTGATATTACCGGACCTGTCTGAGACGCTTATTGTGGTTGCTTGGAGGAAGTCTTTTGCAAAGGGTTCCTGAACATAATGGACAAGGGTATCTTTCACGACAATTGCGGAGCCAGCATGAGCGCCATTGTCTGGATGGGGAGTAAAATAAGTCAGGTAGCCTGGTATGTTAAAGTAACTCCTACTAGTAACGTGAGATTCAGATATGAGAGCGACGTCTATGTTATTTAAGGACAGGAAAGATTTTAGTTCTTGGGTATTAGATACCAGTCCATTAATGTTCCACGCAGCCATCCTTAGAGAAGTCATTTCACTAATTTGTTGACTAGTGTGGTTATAAGCCCCAAGAGTGAGCTTATTTGTTGGATGAGTGAGTCAAGTTTTACACTCTGTTTATAAAATATATCTTCTAGCGAGTTCATCGGAAGATTTGTTGGGGATATTACTTCTGAGTATAATCTTTGTGATGTGTTTTTCGGTTCCTCTGGAGCGATGGTTGGTGGTCTTTGATTAATATTTATTGTTGGTTTCGGTGATAATTGCGGAGCTTCTCTTCGGATTGTTGGAGGTTTACTAAATTTTCGGCCTAAGATTTCTTTATATACACTGCAACCTTTATAGTTCGCTGGGTGATCAAGGGAGCAGAGGGCGCAGGTCGCTGGCGAGTTTCTGTCTTTTTTAGGACAATCAGACGTTCTGTGAGGTCCAGCGCATTTCACACACCGGTATGGCCTCATACAGTTGTTTTTTGAGTGACCATACTGTTGGCAACGTTGGCATTGGACGATGGTGGTCGACTTGCGAGGGTCTTCGATTACAATCTGTTGGTGGTAAATATTTTTAATGGTCTTTACCGCCTTGTTGTTGGTACTTGGTTCTAGGTTAACAAAGAATGTAGAGCTGGGTAGTTTCTCAGGTCCATAACGTGCATTTATTATTTCCCCTCTCACTTCGTTGCCTGTTGCTTCAATTGCTCTTATGATTTCACTGTGCGGTGTTGTGTGATGTAACTTTTTGATCACTATACGGAAGCATTTCTTGTCTTTTGGTGTGAATGTGTGACCAATTAAACCATGATCTCTCACTATATTAATTACGTTTTTGTAATCGTTCGAGTTTTCCAACAGAATGCGCAGCAAATTTTTGTTAACTAGTCTCAGTCTGAAGTGGTTTGCATCACACACACTCTCGATGAGTTTGGACAGCTCGTTTACGTCTTCGATGCCATATAGAATTATCGGGGGCGGTTTGTTAACTGTGGGGCGGCGATGTTCAGGTAAGCTCGAGTCGTCTATTCTTTTTCTTTTCTTAAGAGATATAGCATCATAATCCAGATGCACTGGGTCCTGCGTTCCCGAGGCGACATTTTCGCAATGAGTCATTAAGCTTATAAGCGCCGCCGAACGCCGGGACTCCGAGCGTTGATCCCTGCAGGCGCCAGCGAGACGCTCAAATTGAAATACTGTTAACTACCCGCGGCGTTACGCGCAATTTTAATTCTTAAACAGTAGGGAAATTATTCATATTTTTGTATTTTTTATATAGATTTAATGGCAAAATTAGGTAAGAGCAAAATTATTTTGAAATTGCAAAACTGTAGATAATTTTATTTTTATGAAAAAAAAGCTGCCAAAACGTTTGAAGTGCGAATCTTAGTTTGTGAGGGTGTGAGCTGTTGCGCATCCCTGCGCCGCTTTTGATAAAAATCACGTTGCGACGTCAAATGATTGCACTTACCCTACCAAGGGTACGTGGTGAGGGAAGGTTATTGAATATTGACTACCTAGTACCTACCTATTTATTGATTTATTTAAAGCTTTATTGTACACCGGATATATACAACAAAAAGTAGGCTATATACAGGAAAAAAATATAATTGGCGGTCTTATCGCACAAGGCAATTTCTTACAGACAACCATGGGATGGATATAAGAGAAAAGAACGAAAGTATTTACATACCATAAGGTAAATTTCCATTAATGTAAAATAATGTACTGGCAAGTATCGGACGCCTGCTTAAATGGTGGACAGACTACCTACCTAGTTACAGGAAGTTGGAAGCATCCGCTTTTAGTAGGTCGCTAAGAAAATCCTTAGGGGAGACCTATATTTAGTGTCAAACTGGAACTGAAGACACCGAGAGAAAATAATTATCGTATAAAAATTGGACTATATGGCCTAACCACTCTCAATCGATTCTCTCGATTGTAGAGTAGACCCGTGCCCTGGGACGCATATGGGCTGATATAGATAGATAAAAATTTAAATGTCAATAAACATACTAACTACATGAATTTCCCTCGATAATGTGTTATAGTGATGCGTTAACCGCATGTCTGCTAGTTCCGTGGATGTTTGTTTGTCCGCTCCGACGCTCGCAAATAATCTCGCACTCAAATTAACTCGAGTGATTCACACTTCGCCCGCCCTTTGGTACATTTACTCAGCGGCACAGTTCAAATTGTTCTTGTGAGTTTATTAATTAGGAACACAGATGCGTGATTAAAGCATTTTGGCGACCACTCTTTGATTTTGTTGTGCAAACATAACGTTCTGTCTTGATTAAAGTATCCAAAGCTACATCGGGATGGGTCAATTGACTCAGAAAATTTACGAAGCGTTATAGTATTTTGATCTGTCGTTTTCATGTTTATTTTCATCACCAAAGACCAAGAATGTAGCACCAAAAACGCGTGTCCGTGTGTATGTAGGTACGTATCTAGAATTCTCCAACATCATCTCCAAAATTGGCAAAGTATCTGTTACTAAGTTGACAAACGTTATATTACAATAAGTAAATACCAAACATGTTTGTCAGTAACTTCTTAGAAGAACAGTACCAACTGTCTATAGGTTCTCGTGACCCAGGACTAATTCCCCAGCAATCCAGAAGATTCTAGAATATCCAACCTTATCTGTAAGACAGTGTGAGTCAGGGCCAATGTCTCTAGAAATATCCAGAACATTCCCTTATCCCCAGGTGGGCGTCAGTCAAGAGTGCGTCACAGCCTGGGCCCGGCTGCGCTACTGCGGCGCGTGCAGCGGCATCCAGCAGCTGGCGTGCTCGCGGTACTGCCACAACGTCATCCGAGGCTGCCTGCCCGCGCACGCCGACCTGGGTGACCAGTGGGACGCTTATGTCGGTGAGTATAATACCTACAGTATCCATACAGCGGATACATGCCAACACAAGTCGCTAGATTGACGCCAATTTCGATATTTACAGTTTTACATTACACATTGCACTTCTTATTGATGATTACCTGTAAATCACCTAAAAAATATTATTTTACTCGTACTACACAAATTTTTTACTTAGTGTATCATGTTCGATAAACATTGTAGTGATAATGCGACTTGTTGTATCCATATATCAACGAGTTAAATTTTGAAATTTTGCTCCCATTATTCCAGATGCCGTAGACAAAGTAGCCGACCGCCTACTCGGCCCGTTCAACATCGCCATGGTAGTCGAACCCATAGACATTAAAATATCCGAAGCCATCATGAGCTTCCAGGAGCACAACCAGGAAATATCCCAGAGGATATTCACTGGCTGTGGGAAGCCCGTATTGGGGGGTGGAGGGGGCGCGGGACCCTTCTTCGCCCAAGACAGGACCAGGAGGTCCCCCCGATCGATTCCAGACTTCGACTGGAATCAGAAAGCGAATGAAGTCGACGCAGACTTCGAAGTGGAGGCTACGTTCGAGAGCCTCATGAACGATGACCCTCAGCTGCTCAGTTTGCGCACTCCTGAAAGCATCAGGAAGGCGACCGCTGAGATGGCCGACCAAGCCAAGCTGCGGGATAGGTTCCTTCAGTACATGAAGGGTCATATTGGTCTGGAGGAATACGAGGAGCATGAGAGGAGGAAACGCGACGCCGATCCTGAGCCGGCGGGTGCTGGCGAGGTGGATATCAACTTCAGATCATATGAGTTTGATAAGAAAGGACAGAAGAAGAAGAAACCTGCTGCTAAGAGCGAGGATAGTCATGGTGAGTTTAAAATAATTTTACACTCACAATGGGGGAATTAAATATTGTATGATCAAGTAGATCAGGTCAAACGATTGTTTTGTACAGAATACTTCATGTGATCACAATAGAAAACTGGATAAATGATCTACCTGTCTGAAGATCATTTCTAAACGTATAATCTTGACACAAAGTCTTCCGTTCTTGTCTTACTTTATGTTTTAGCTCTATTCATATTATGAAACTCGTTGTCCCCTCAGGTTCTGAGTGGGGCGGGCCTGCGCTGGAGAAGTTAGTGCGCGAGACTCGAACCCGCATCCGCAACACGCGGCGCTACTGGAACCACCTGCCCGCGCTGCTGTGCAACTCCGCCAGCGTGCCCAGTGCGCCCTGCTTCAACGGAACTGATCTCGCCAGGTAAGAGAGAACAGATCCTTTGTATAGCCCCGGCATGCCTGTTGTTTACATAGTATCTTTTTTTATTTTTGTTGTGAGATTAGTATACTATGTATTTGTATTACTGACATAAACATTATATGTTTTTTTTTCTTTATCTGCTGAATTTAAGAAGATAACAAAGATTTAAAGATACGACTATGCTACTACATTTTTAGACACTAATTTTCAACATAATACCTTCAATCCAAACCTCAATTCAGAAAGACAAATTTAAAAATTGATTTTAACACTACATTTACTGAATTTAAATTAATCTTTTACTTACCGATTTTTTTTTTCTTATTTCAATAAATCCGATTTTGTTAGTCACCAATACCAACCATTACTTAACCACCCCCAAAATCGTCATTCATCAACCTAGAACCCCAATTATCCTTCCAGCTACACGCTAACAGCGGCGGGGGAGGGCAGTGCCGGGCTGGCGTCGAACCCGGAGGTGCGCGGCGCCGTGGTGGCCGCCGCCAGCGCCGCCGCCGCCGCCGAGGCCGACACGCTCAAGACGCTCACTGCGAGACTTAAAGACGCTTTCAATGGAGTCGAAGTGGAGTGGACGGACTCTGGTTATAGTGGTGAGGACCTAATTATCATATACTTGAACAAGTTTTGATGGGTATTGTGTATTGGGTTGTGAAACTCCCTATTTGTTTTGGACCTGATAAAATGGTCAAAGTCAGAAGACACGACACGTGCTTTATACGCTATTGTAGAATACATTTGATCGTGTTAGGTTTGATTTCAGTTTAATGTATATCTCCATTTATACTTTTTAAATAAATATTTTTTTACAAACCGTTTGCCTGTTAATTAATCTTTGAGTCATCCAGCTCGGTTTTTGAACTGACATAATAAAAATGGTGATAACAAGATTTGTTATTTTTTTTATTCGAATTAATCTATCCTTATCTTCATTAACCACGAGCTGTATACATATGTAATGTTAGAACGCATCACAGACCTGCAGCCGAGCGGCTCGTCATCGCAGGACGACCTGGAGGGCGCGGAGTCGGGCTCCGGGTCGGGAGACTTCGCCACCGGGGACCTCGGGCTCCCAGACGACGATGAAGACGCCGGAGGCTTTGACGACACGGGTTAGTACACCTTACTTATTTAAATAGTGTTTTTTGGTAAATGAGCAAACTGCTCAGCTGATGGTAGTTACTGCTGTCTTTGGAATCTACAATTGAGTCGTACATGCGTTGTACGAATTTGTTGTCTCTCGAAATCTCACGCACCCAACACAACAGGGCAGCAAAATCTTCGCTGCAGCTAAGTCATGCATACTGAGTCCTATACTCCCTAAACCGACCAAACTATCGCCTACTTTATCAATAGGGTATTTTGCAATGATCGACTTTTTGTATTATTTTGCGTACAAACACAAATACTATTAAAATAAAACATTTCTGTCATAACAGTATTAAAGGAGCTTGTAACATGAGGCAAATATTAGTATTTTAAATAAAAGAGTGGGAGCATAGTGGGGATATCTCACCGTCTCTTTCACACCCGCACACTGTAATGCATAGTGACGTCACTAGTTTAGTTTTGCATCCCTTTTCTCCTACTATTACTCCCACTACAAGATTTAAAACGTTTCTTGTTCATTTAAATCTTGTTTAATTGTGAATGGATTTACAAAATTCTTTGTTTGCTAGATTTTGGATATGGATAACTTTTAATAAATTCTATATGGTTTTTTTTTTGTAAAATACCCAATAGTTTATTCTTCAACGTTTTAACCATCATAAAAATGTTTCAAAAACCTATTTATCACCAACAGGTTCAGGCGACTCCCCGCTGCCAGTCGACGAGGAAGTGGATGATCCCACTGAAATCGAGCCAGACCTCACCAGGCCCGTCCCCACCACAGTGCCTTCCAACATACCCAGCATCGTCGACACCCCCGGCACCAACAACGTGCACAACATCCCAGAAATACCCGAAACCAGAGACATCATACCCAGAATCGACCCTGTCGACTCCACGAGTGTCAGAACTGTCGCGGAGCCTCCCAGAGAGGGCGCGAGGGACGAACCCGTGGCCGGAGGGGCGGAGCGACCTTCCCTACAGAAAGCACTGTTCACGTATGCTTTACCAGTCGTCTGCGCGTGGTTCGGAACTATAGTTACTGACCTGTTTTAAATTATTTGGCGCGTTGTGGTGGATTTAAAGTGTGGGATAATCGCACTCGGGTGTACTTGTAAATTGCGTGACGGAATAAAACGTCATATGATTCAGGTGTTGTTTCGTGCACATTTAAAATTTTATATGACAGAAAATAACGTCATGAACATTTTTGTCATGTCTAAATTTGGTTAAGTGAGAAAATGTCGGATTTCCCGCACTGTAAGTCCCACAATGGTGTCCAGTGGAATAGGAAGCGTTTGTAAATAGCCTAGTCAGTGCGAGCGGCGGTGAATCGAGCGTGTTATAGCGTATGCGCTACTGTGATATAAATTTTGTGGACTCAACGCACGGAAAATTCAAAATATGAACTAAAACACACTACGCAACGGAATGTGTAGGTTTTTATTTATTTTATAAAAGAAGTTCTCTTAACATTTCGGAAATAGTGAACGACAATAACTTTTCATTTCATTTCGGCGGTATCATTCGATATAGATAAAAAAACAGCCAAATTATGTATTTATTGAAATGATCTTTTTTATTGTAAATAACCTGTAAATTATAATTACTTAGATAGTAAATGTATGTTTTATCATTTTAACTTGTATGTATTGTCGTCCATGTGGTCCCTGTGGCTTTGCGCCAGAGTTTTTTAATCGAAACTTATTTTTAAGTTATGTGTGACGTAATAAAACGTCAATATATTCGAATTATACTTCAATACGTAAATTATCGTCTTAGAAGTTAAATTTATTTGTAGTCCGATGTTATAAGATGATTTAAAAGGCTACATCGTATCCAAGCTGACTATAGTCAGTGTTTTTACGTAATAAACATTTTTTATATAACGCACAAGCATCAAGTGTAAATATTTGGCGCGAAAATACATGGTTCTGTCAGAATTATAAAATGTAAATAAAAATTAGTCATAGTGTCTAAAAGTAAGTTAAGAGACTGATTTACTTTGGATTTATTTTGTAATCTTATATAAAGAGACCGGATCGTATTCAGTTGTATGAATTTACATAATAGCTTATTTTGTTTGAGTAAACTTTTATTTTTTAAACTGCCATTTTTAAACAGATTCTTGTAAATGTTGCCGATATGCAATTTATTTTAATATTTTTATTTCATAATTTAAGTTTTACACTATATTTTTGATAAATTATTAATCCGGTCTCCATTTATATTTATCATTCGGATTAAAGTTTTGCCAATGGTCAGAAGGCAGGGACGTGAAAATATGTCATCAGCACTGCCAAAAAAGAGCGTGACGGAGAAAACCGTCCCTCGCTTCGTCGATTGACAAAACCTATGTTTTTACCGACTGATGTCATGTTATCTTAATACGTTTTATTTATCGATTTGGCTTCAGCTTTACTTTGCTTAGTTGTATTTCAATGTATTTTGTCGCTGGTATGTATTTAGTTAATCGGACGGTGTATAATATGAGGTTTGAGCGACGGGTGTTACGTAAAATTACGTAATTTAAATAGTAAATTAAAATATACTTTTACATTGGCAGGATGTAAATGTCCCACTAAGCACATTTGATGTCTTGGTGGAATAATCCCAAAATAGTAAGAAAAATGTAATTATTTTGCCTGATTACATAACACCCGTAGCTCTGATAACGAATTGTGTATTCTAAATGTTATTTATAGGTGAACATGTCGCATCTAGTTGGAAAATTTTGTCATTACAAACACATTGTCAAAGAGCTGAGCTTCGTTATTTGCGGTTAAGCATTTTGTGGTTTAAATTTTTTAAATGGTTGCGATGTGTGTAACGCACAATAATGTTAAATAGCTTTTTATACCAAACCGTAAAGTTAGCTGATGTTTTAATGGCCAGAGATAACCGGAGTATAGTAGAGCAATTTAATCTATGATCATGTATGACATATGAATGGTTGATTATTGTTCCAATATTGTTGATCACACACTTAGATAATAGAATTTCAATTAATCTCAAAACATAGACAATCCGCAATAACTATTTATTATTCACTATCTGTGGCCATTTTCGAAAGCGCGCCTTAATTGCATAGATAACCTTAAATGAACGAATGAAGTGTGACGTTTATATTGTTCCAAAGCAATACAAACACACGTTTCGTACTTATATATAGTGAAATATTGGAAATAATCTTGACAACGTTACTGGTACTTACGTATACCAAACTTATCATAAATACTGGGACCAAATATCGCTGTATGTGCCATCTGTATAATAAGCTTGTCGCACGGGCGGTGGTCCGACGCTTCGCTGTATCTGTAACGAGTGTCGAAGAGTGAGTGTTTGCATCTGTACT
This sequence comes from Deilephila elpenor, assembly GCA_949752805.1. Lineage (NCBI taxonomy): Eukaryota > Metazoa > Arthropoda > Insecta > Lepidoptera > Sphingidae > Deilephila > Deilephila elpenor. Next base: position 13,779,332 of record OX457097.1, on the reverse strand, counting down.
GTAAATATCATTACGATTTAGTATGTTACTTAAAGATCTTGAACTAAGTTCTCTTGGCGGGCGGTTGTTGAAGGAAATAATTTTAATTTAATTAATTGTAAGGTAACAGTTTTTCTGCGATCATCCCGCTGAATAAAAGTGTTGGGAAGACGATACGTTATACACGTCATGGGATAATAGAAATGCGTACAATTACGTCAGTTATTCCTATCGCGTAAGACGACTTATTACGCTCCTGTCCTGATGCCTTTCTTCAGATCGCGCAGGAATTTGTTAAGACTATAATTTATTAATTTTGTTTTGAATATTTCAAATATGACAATAAGTGGGATATCTCAATGTTCACTGCTTGTAATAGCTAATAAAAATCAAAGTCATAAAGCATTGTCAGCGCATAAGCCAACACTGGCGCTGTGCGAGAGAGACAAAACGAAAATGCGGCCAATAGTTGTCTTTCAGTATTGGCAGCATGGTCGCCTTGTCTGTTTCTAGAGATTAGTCAGAATGATGCGCAGGCGATGTTTTATGTCTATGATAAAAATAAAGAAATGCCTTTTAAACTTGTACAATTGGTTAATTGAAAATGTATCTTAATACATGCGCAATAAGATTAATATTTGCACACACCGCCCGTCAATAAAGTTTGCTAGATTGTCGTAGTTTTTTAGCGCCGTTGTGCAACAGGGTACCGATTGTGAAATACTGACAAAAATGTATATGAAATATGTTTGAATTGTTGTATAAATACAGCGTGTATACATTTATATCGGTACGTATATAGTATATAAAAAATAAAAAGAACAAAACTTTGTAACACTAGGATTAAAGCGTTGCTTGTAATCATTAAAAATGTATATTATTTTTATTGAAAACTGACATTCTGTATTTCATAATGTGGAAGTCGTGTAATTCCGATGTATTTTTTATTAGATGAATTGAATGTTGCGTTTCGTTTTCACATAACAGTAATCATGTCTGTATTTATTTGATAGCGTTTATTTTACGTTTTATTATCCGTGAATAATTAAATGGAACATTTTTTAAAATTTATCATTGTGTATTTATTTAAATATGGCACAAGTTCCAGCCCGAAACAAATCATGTGACATTTCCATAACCGAAAATTAGTGTGTGTTTGTGAGTGCATTTCACACACGGCAGAAGCGAAACTTCAGAAAAGTAGCCTGCGCGAGAATGAGATAAACATTAAGTATCATTAATATTTTAATACATTTTATCACTTCTTGTCCAATGATGGGTCGGAATCGCCTCTATAAACTTACTGAATTGATAATATAATATTGTTAGTGAAGGGTATGTAACTGCGGGTAGACAATATAATTGTGATTAACACTTCAGGTGTCCATGTATAGACAATAGACTTTTGATAGATGGACACAATAGAGAACAATGGAGAACGTCACATAAATCTTGACAGGGAGCCTAATATGAGCGTCTTTGACACCTGAAGGGTACATCGGTATGTGGGTAGAACTCTCTAACTACAGTTACCTCCTTCATTCTTTGTCACCCTAGTGCTTTTTCACTTCTGAGAATTCTCATGCATATTGATTACACAACTTTTAGAAAACTCCTTTGTATCTCTGACGCCCTAGTACTTTTGCGCTCTGAGTTGATGACATAGGTTTAATGAAACCTCCTTTCTCTGTCGCCCTGGTACTTTTTGTGTTCTGAGATTTATTTTACATCATCATATAGATCATAAAGGTTTAACGAAACCTGACCATTTTCTTTTTCTGTTACCCTAATACTTATTGTGTCTCTGTTTGGTGTCGCTTTTTCGTTTCAAACAATTTTTCAACCATAACGGTGCTAAAGAAGTTTTAAATACAAATGCGAGTGCTTGATCTGTGATCAAACCCATGACCACCTTTCACAGCCCAGACACGTTACTACTATACCAATGAGGACGAAATTAAACAATGCAGTAAATATAACTTATTTATTTAGAAAATAAAAATCCATTTAAAAATGCAATCATATAAAAGATTTGCGAGAAGATATTACGATCGTTAACACAAAATTTGCTGCTAATGCTTACACGACTTAAGAACTGCATACTATTTTAGAGATTATTCTGTCAGTGTAAATTGGGCTACCTAAGCTACATCTCCGAAAGGGTAAGGCGAGAAAGATTATACTGTTCGCTTATTTTAACACATATTCCTAGGCAACCCATATGAGATTTTTTAAACCGAAAAACAAAATGGTTTTCGTGACCTGGAAAACGAACCTAGGACCTCACTACACAGCTACCACTAGACTATTGAAACGTCAATTACTTTTTAACAAAACTTCATATAATAGTATCATTACTATTTCTATGTAAAATCACTGTAACCTTACATTCTAAGTATTTACAACATCCACACGATTCTCAACTCTATACTAAAGTCATAAAGTTAAATATCGTTAGTCTGATTCGTCGCTGCTTTCTGAATCGTCGTCAGATTCATCGTCGTCGTCTTCAGAGCTGGATCCGAGCCAGTCTGGAAGCGGGGGTTGTTCTATGATAGTCTTCCACTCGTTTAATTTGTGCAGATCTAGAAAACAACACAAAAAGTTTAATACAACTGCAATGTAGTTAAATAAACATGCATGGCGTAAGACGGACGCATATTTATGTAAATATTATGTATGTATACGCTGCAGGCAACGTAATAAAAAGCTGGAGGGAAAAGCATGATTTTGGTGATTTCTCTTTATTTTTATGTGTATTCATAGTAAATGGAAATAGTAAATATACTCTGTCTGGAAGGCATTTGCGTTTACCATCAGGTGCAGAGCAGTCACTACGCCGCGCCAGTTAAAAAAATGGTCGCTAGTTTGATGACAGAAACATTGCAAAGAAACCTGCATACCTGACAAATAACTATTTTTTTTTCCATAACATTTATGTAAAGTCAACCGTAATTAAACCAGCGTGGAGGATAAAAACGCATATTCCCGAAATGTCAGACTGTCAACCGTTCGTAAGGTTATAACTCAAATCATTCTACAACATGGATAAACTTTCTCCATTGTCATGCAAATGGTATATGGGAGGTATTTCACTTAAATTCACTTACCTAAACTATACATATCACCGAGGTAGAATTGCTTATCATCTTTCTCGAGCACCCCTCCATACAGATACAGCACAGATCTCTGCACGGCCATCATGGCGGACATGCGTGCACCGGGGCCCGCGCGGGGGGCACTACCCACTGTCGGGGACTCTACCGCCGGCCCTGCGTTACTAGCACCGCCCAGCTTCATCGTGAACACCTCGTCTGTTACCACTAGGGGGAAAAATGTAAGAACTATGAAAAAATGGGAACGAAATGATGAGGGACATTTCGCTCTCACTCGTTTCATGTTTTTTTACTTTTCATATTGATAACTGACATTTGTGTATCTCTCTCTCTCTCAGTTAAAGCTAGAAATAATTGACTCCCTAACTTTTAACACTCATTCTACAAAAATAATTTTTTTTATTACCAGTAACAGCCTCCTTAGCATCTTCCACGGCCTCCTTAGGTTCCTCCAGGTCCTTGTGGTGCGGCGCCTGCTGGCTGCGCAGCACCACGCTGTGCCACTTGCCCGTGTCCAGGTCCAGGAGCAGCAGCTCGTCGCTCATCTCGCCTCGGAGCTCCTCCTCGGTTTCTTCCACGTCCTAGGACAATACGAAATGTTTGACCTTATTGTGTGCTGGTTGGATAATGTATATGGGATTTGCTGGAAACTGCTCGAATTCTGGTACGAAAATGACACCTTTGCGTGGGTTATTGTGAAAGATTTTTTTACAACTGTGTATGTTCGTATCTGAGTGGTCACGCATACTTCACAACTCGCATTTGCTTCACACTTTCTGAAATTATCTTCAATTACGAATCAAATGAATGCATGCTTAAGTTTACTAACAGACATGCCGTCTATTAATCCGAATAAACCAGTTTATTGGATCTTGATCCCTCTCAATCATTACATTACATTATTATGTACTTACGCTAACTCCTCCGAAGACATAAGCCTTATTACTGTGCACATTGGCCGCGGCGGCGTGTCCAGCCCGAGGGGGCGGAGCGCTAGTGTTACTGAGCGCGCGCCACGTGTAGCCCTCGCCCTTCGCCCCCTTGGCGGAGAGCCGGAACAGGTCCGTGTGCGTGTGCGTGCGCTCCGTACGACCCTCGCGGATACGGGAGAACCCGCCGTACACTATCAACTGTGTCATAAAAAATATATTTTTGACAATATGGCATAATATGTTTACTAGTTTTGAAAAATTCTTATTCAAAATTCATATTCATGGTATTGATGCTGAAAATCAAACCATAAAAGAGCGATGACATCTACATATACCGTAGTTTGTAGGGCACGTTAGTATTAAATATTAGATTAAGGGGGTAGAACAACATGAAATATAGTTCATACGTAACAGACCCTAGTCGACGTAGATGTCTATTACCCAGATGAATATTTAAAAAACCATGCATTGTAAATGATAGCCGCAAACATGTTCCACCAAGAAAAACAGTATGTGTGTGTTGAAACAAAAACAGTGAACCGAGAAGTTACCGAGTCATTCCCAGCCGGCAGAGTGACGCAGGCCGACCTGGCGCAGGGGCCCCGGCCGCCCGCAGCCTCCTTGTTCCACGCGCGGGAGTCCAGGCAGAACGTGTACAGGTCGTCGAAGTACCGGCACTCGCGCCCGTCGTCCGCGTAGCCTCCGAACACGAATAGTTTGCGACCGAGGAGCACCATGCGGTGTCCGGAGCGGGGTGATGGACCGTTAGGAGCCACTACCTACAATGTGATGTGAGGTCCTTAGTGTCACATAAATACATATAAACAGTAATATCAGTCAGGGGAGCTGTGCATTGTGGGATGAATAGCAGAAATACTTTAATGTGAAGTTAGTCTATATCTTTGTCATTGTTGAGTACTTAAATACCCAAATCAATGTTATGTCGGTTGAACAAACTTCTATCAGTGCACAGGTTGAAACTAAAAGCTTCTCTATTAACTCAAACCATTAACAAGATTGTACCTTATGCACTAGAATGCCTGTATGTAATATTTGCTTTCCAAGATTGCTTTGTTTAGTTGATAAATATATGTACTACACAAGAAACATTTCAATAAAATATTAGCTATTACCTTCTCCCACTTTTTGTCAGCAAGTGAAAAGCACCACAGATCTTTATAGTGGTAGAACTGTGTCTCTGATGGACTTGTGAATTCTCCTCCAAACACCCAGAGCTCACCTCTGTAAATAGCAATAATTAATTATTATCATACATACAGACATAAACTCACGCCTTTTTCCCAGAAGGGGTAGGCGGAAGTGCTAACAGGACACCCACATGTCGCCTTGTATGTTCTGTCCCACAATTTGATAGGGAGCAAACCTATCACCATATTCGGCACAATTATCATACTATATTAATTATACTAGCATATAAAATAATGTCTTCATTAGTTGAACTTATTTAGAAAAGCACTTGAACTTATTTATACCATGGGCAAGCAAGATAGTATTTTATAATTACTTGTTAGCTGGTGTAGCGACAGCCTGATGAGCACTGCGTGGAGGTGGAGCACCGGGTGCCTTCACTTGCCTCCAGGTATTATTTACAGGATTGTAGAATAACAGCTCATTGTATGTTTCTGTCTACAACAAAATAAATAGTAATTGCTACAACTACTTACTATTATGTATACATAAAAAAAAAATATTTTAGGATACTCATGATTCTTAAGTATGAAAACATTCAAAGTTGTCATTATATTTTGTCACTGAAGCAACCAAAAAGTTTTCGGCTTTTAATAGCAACCTTGATAAGCAATTCATCTTCTTATATGAAGATTCAATAAATACTTAGTTTTAAGGGGAGCTCAATACTTCAATAGTAAAAACATTACCTTCTGTCCATTATGATATTCTCCGCCAAACATAATCAGCTCATTGTTGGTAGGGTGAGGCGTCAGAGAAGCATATGCTCTAGGTGACGGCGGCCCTGGCAGAGTTTTGTCGGTAGCTGCAGCCCTCTTGGCCTCCTCCCGTTCAATCTGAGCTATTACTTTTGCAATATCCTCCTACAATTTAAATAAGTCAATAATAAATTTGTAAGTGTGCTTCATAATTTTTAATAACATTTTTTAAATGTATTAATATAAATGTTAATGCAATGTTATTTGACTATGATTGGATAGGCTTCCGAAAGTACTGAGGAAGGCTGGAGGCCGGTCAGAATATCACGCGTTAAATATTTCTTCAATGTGCTTTTAAACCATGTTGTGTAGCATCCAAATTAGTATGATAAAAGGCAACGAGAAAGTAAAGAAGCATGAGGATATTTATCAAATTGTTAATGATAATATATTCCATTGATTTAAACATAAATACATATGTTTCTGTAAAGTACTAACCTCACCCAGGTTCGCGAGTTCTTTTTTCAATTTATTCGCTAACTTTTTCTCAGTTTTAGCTGCTGTCTTTACAGCACCACTCACTTTATTCTTATTTTTCTTCTTACCCATTATTAAAATACAGTAAAAATCCCTGAAAATGTGGAAAACACAACACACAAATAAAAACACTCGTACAGGTTAGTACGTTCTGAATTTAAACTAATAGTTTATACTAAAATATTAAAAGAATACATTATATGAACCAAATAATTAAAAAATATATGCACCCTACTTCCTATGAATAATAAAATGACTGATCAAAAAAACCGTTTATTATCTAGATTAATTATAATATTTTTAATTAAACTATGTATTCATATCTAAATTGAAGGGGTAAAAATTCAGGAATCATAATATTTATTGTTTGAACGCACTACAGCTGATTGACAAATATACCGTTTTGTTTACGGCTTTGTAAAACTTTACTAATTTTTTAAAGCATAAAAATTCTCAATAGCACAAAACAATTCGCGAGAAAATCAAAATATCATGTAAATTATGAGATTTAAAAAAAGTTTCTTTTTATTCATAATATGTTATTTGAATTACGTATAAGAAAGTGAAGAATTAGTCACATGATTTATGATAAAACTAAACGTTTTTTTGTCACCTTGGCATTGCAGAATAGGTATTGGTTATGTTTTAAGTTTTCTTCTGTTTTCCTCATAAACATATTATTAATATAGTCTTATAAGTGTTAAAAAATGATGACAAGGACTTTTTCGTGAGATTTAACAAATATTTTCATTTGGTGAAGTTACATTTTTCGAAAATGACGACTCCTGGGGGCTCGGTATGTATTGTCTTTTGTAACGTAATGATAAAATTCCACAACCAAAATGAATCCATTTTATACTTAATTTTATGTTTAAAAACAGTCATCAGCCAGTGTCCAAGAGTTCTCCATCCGCGTACCAAAGAACGTAAGAAAGAAATATCATGTGATGAGATTTAATGCAACCCTGAACGTGGATTTCGCAAAATGGACACACGTAAAAATGGAAAGAGAAAACAACATCAAAGAGTTCAAAGGAGCTGACGAAGAGATGCCTAAGTATGTACAAAGTTTAACCAATTATACTCCTCCCTAGTTATTTTTTCTTATATCTTACTTTAATGAGTGAATTAATCAATAAAATTTATTGCCAACTCCCATTAGTTTTACAATTAGTGTTGCTGTTTGACCCTTCTACAGCTGCTTAGCTTGCAGGAGTTGCAAGGGCAAGTGTGAGAGTGGGGTAGTCTTTAGTGGGATTTATACACTTTTGATAAGCATGGACCTTTATTAGGAATAACAGTCTTACTAAGTAAAGAACACAAGTCTTAGGTGCACTAATGTTTTGCTTCACAGCTAAAAGTTTGTGGCATAAGAGAGATACAGGTTAACTCACAGTACTATGTTCTCATTGGATTGTGTAACAGGGACATTGCCATGTAGAGAAGTAATTATTTGTTGTTTGCTAAATTGCCAACTGCATTTGAGGTTAAATTAACATTGTTTAAGGGTAAAACCAATTACATGTTTCAAACATGTGATGTAGCCAAAATAAACAGACATTTCACACCTTATATTTATATTTTGATGCATTTACTTGATATGTGTTTGGTTTATGTTTTTTAAAGAACTGATTCGAGTACCTATATTTAGCTAAAAACATACAGTAAGCTATAATAATTATATTAATTATTATTTCCTGTGGCTGAATAGATAGATAAATATAGTGATGCGACTAGCCATTTTTTACGGTAGTGAATTTTTAAAACTCTTATTTGAATGAAAACATATTAGTTGCTAAAGTGTTACTGTACCGGTGTTAAAACCAATCACGTACCACAGACATCAATTTAAAACAAACATAGGAAAATTAATACCACACAGAGTTGTGATCGATTATTAAAGTGTTAATCTAAACTCAGCTCAAGTAATAAATTCTTATTTGAGTTGTAGGAGTGTAAGTAGTTTACTCGAGTGGCTCAAGTCAAAATCCTACTTGAGTCGCATCACTAAATAGATAGATAGATACCGTGAATATGTGTCTGTATGGGATACCTATCTCTAGCGACACAATTCCTGTGGCTGAACAATCAATATAGTAGCAATTACTAGTGAATAATAAATAGATTATGAAAAGTCTATAATTTATTTAAGATTTGGTGCTGGATCAGAATATGGACGGGACATAAGAGAGGAGGCTCGGCGCAAGAAGTTTGGCATAGTGGCACGCAAATACAAACCGGAGGACCAGCCATGGATCCTCAAAGTTGGTGGCAAGACTGGCAAGAAGTGAGTATTATATCTAAATTAAAGACTTTGATAAAATGAGCTTTGAGGAATAGGATTAACTTTATTATACACTTTCCTCATAAAAAAATGCAAACACATACAGACCACATTATGGCAAATGGTACTACCCTTAAAAACCAATAATATTGTAGGGATTGTGATGCCCTGCTTTACTCAATACATAGTTTAGGCTCTTGTATTGAAAATTCTAGAGTTACATAAGTCAGGAAAGTCTTGATATTTGAAAAATGGATGTCACCAAATATCAGGTTGCTACTAAAATCTTAGGGGAAGAACTATAATCAATAATAATCAGTATGATTGTATATGGGCTGATTGTATCAGCTGCTGGCCCACTGCTGGGCACGGGCCTACTCTACAACCGGGAGAATCGATTGAGAGTGGTTAGGCCATATATTCCACCACGCTGCCCTAGTGCGGGTTGGCAGACTTACATACCGTAGAAATTCTTTAAAATCGCTACGGTATGCAGGTTTCCTCACGATGTTTTCCTTCACCGTTAAAATGCTTGACTTGATGTTTGACGATATATTGTTTGTAGGTTCAAGGGTATCCGCGAGGGAGGTGTGTCGGAAAATGCTGCTTATTATGTGTTCACTCACGCGGCAGACGGCGCCATTGACGCGTATCCGCTGCAGGAATGGTTTGTTAATTAATTAAAATTATGTGTTGCATGAGAAAACAATATGAGATATTTTTAGGGTTCATTACTTACATTTTCAATTAAATATTATTTCACTATTTTTTATTTATTTGCTACTATAATTTACAGTAACATTTATGTTATATGAGATATTATGAATTTTAGTAGAAATCAAAACTTATAAATAACTTTTATTGTAATGCAAAATACTGTTTGCAGGTACAATTTCCAACCTATACAACGGTACAAAGCTTTATCAGCGGAGGAGGCGGAACAAGAATTCGGCAGGTTAGTGTCACATAATACAAAGTATGTTTTCTTGTCTGATTATAGTCTCTATGTCAGAAATAATTCAGTAAATGGTCAGTAAACACATTTATCCCGAAAGCGCTGTGACTATCCCCTATCCTCAGACGCAACAAAGTGATAAACTACTTCTCGCTGATGTTCCGGAAGCGCATGCGCGGCGAAGACGGTGATGACGGAGACGACCCCGACGAGAAGAAAACTAAGGGCAAAGCCAAGAAAGGTAGCTGTGTTTACTAATGTCTAATCACATAGTTTTGTTACTCGCTACATTGAGTAAAATACATCTAAGTATCGCCTTGAGATTTTTTCCTTTAACTTTCCACAATCATCACTCACAGAAGGTTCCATAGCACTGCTTAATATAACCACCAAGATGCTACAAAGGGATCAGTGTTGAACCTGCATCCATGCAATCTTTAATAGATATAAACTATAAAGAATACTCCCTGGTGGCTCATATTTTCCAAATGAAATTAAATTTAAATAAATAAATACAACAGTCACATACATAGTCCTGACCCCACACTAAGACCGAGTCTTGTGTCGTGGGCCGGTCTCACAAACACCCAGACCCGAAACAAATACCTGTGGCTCACACAAATTCGTTTTGGTGCAGGGATCGAACCCGCGGCCTCTTGTTTCACAGCCGGCGTCTAACCAACTGCGCTACGGAGTTTATCATGTTTGTTAACACTATAATTCACTTAAGCGAATGCTGAATAATGCTGTACATTATTCCAGATCTGAAGATCTCGGAGATGGACGAGTGGGCGGATTCAGACGACGATTCCATGGACTCTGAGGGCGGCGAGAAAGACGGCAACGAAAGCGACTCTGCCGCTAAAAAGAAGAAGAAGAAAGGTTTTCTTATTAATCTCAGCCCTGCTTACTTCATTTATCCCATCTGAAATTGGAACACTTGATTTGTAGTATTTTTTTGGGCTTTACTAAATATGAAATTACTAAAATTATAAGTGTAAAGCAATTTAATGTTGTTTCGAATAAAAATATGTCACCGGCAGTAAGGCTTGATTGCTCCTCATTTATCTAATACGGGTTGCGCACTTCCTTCTTTAAGCTATAGCTTCGATATTGTGAGCATTGTCTTTTCAACTGTCTATGACCTATTTTATTTATACAAAAGAAGTCTATTAATATTCACTTTATATGTCACTTTTTATAGCACCGCCAAAGAAGAAGCGGAAAGTGGAAGACGAGGCTTTCGAGGAGAGCGACGACGGCGACGAAGAAGGAAGAGAGAAGGACTACATATCTGATTCCTCAGATAGGTAATTGTACATACATACATAAACTCACGCTTTTGTCCCAGAAGGGGTAGACAGAGGCGCCACCAGGAGACCCACATTTTGCCTTGTATGTTCCGTCCCATGATGTGATAGGCGAGACTATCGCCATATCGGGCACAAATTCTTGACTCCGGGCTGATAATTAATAGAAAAACCCAATATCACTTTGCCCGACCCGAACTCGAACCCTAGACCTCAGCTTTGTAGTCGTACCGTAATACAACTACGCCACCGAGGAAGTCATTAATTGTAACATCAATCAATCCTAAATGTGACCGAAGGCAAAAAAAAACCAGACACATTAATGCAGTCGTTGCTGTTGAACTTGTTAGTTCTTTTTCCCTCAACAGCATGCAGCATTCGTCTGATGGTAAGCATTAAGACCGCTCATGGACATAAGCAAAACCAAACAACACCATCAATTACAAGGCAATGCTTGGCATTCCACTGCGCTCGCCATCCTGAGACATAAGATGTTAAGTCTAATTATGTTCAGTAGTTACTCTGGCTACAGTCCTGATTTGGGTTCTATTGATTGGCAATTCGAAAAACTACTTGAATAATTAATATTATTTTAATATATTTGTAGATTTTAATACTATTTTTTGAGCTATCTGTGTCAATGTTAAGTCTCAATAATTCTTGAAATTCTTGTTTTTTAAAGTTATTTTTCAGCAATGGAGTATTGATAATAGTATAATATTGAAATATTTTTATTCCAGTGATTCAGATCACGAGGGTAAAGCTAACAAGGAACTCAAAGGTGTCGCCGAAGAAGACGCTCTCAGGTAAACAATATAATTTTATAGTAATAGGCTGTGATATGTGAGACACTGGGTTTGAATCCCGGGCTATCTAATTTATAATGTTTTTTTGACAAATCCCATTTGAGTAGTCTGGGACTAGAATTTGTTGCGAAATTATTTCTTCTTGGTGGCTTGAACAAAGAAATAAGTTACGCCACTTCAACACTAATATGGTTGGATTATACAATGAATTCCAGGAAACTGCTGACCTCAGACGAAGACTCTGAAGAGGAGCAGGAACAGAAGCAGGAGTCGGAGCAGGAAGACGAGCCCACTAAGGAGGGCGAGGAGAGGGCCAGCAAACTCACCAAGAAGAAGAAGAAACCAGACGACAAGAAAGGTACCTGCTACCTACAGTTTTAATTCACTGTTCTGCGAATAGTCACAGAATTGTGAAGTATTTTTAAGCATAAGCTTCTATCTATCTATATATTCAGCCACACGAATTCCACTGCTGAACAAAGGCCTCCTACAGGGCTCTCCTGCAACCTTAATAATAACCCTAATATGCTTAGAATGGTATAATTAATCGAACTCAACGTTGAGTCTTAAGCAGATATTTAATTGTACATTTGAAAGGCTGTAATATTCACATTTAGGTAACTATTTTTGATGAAAATGGTTTAAACGCCCACGATACTGTAATAATCCTAGTATGAAGCAGAATATATTAAAAGAAATACACGACCCAAGACTCGATCTTAGTGTGGGGTCAGGACTATGTGGCTGTTGGGTGTATTTATTTATTTAAATGTATTTATCAGCGGACTCGAGCAGCTCGTTGAGTTCTGACTCGGACACGGACCCCGAGATGAGCGCCGCCAAGAAACCCAAGAAGAGCAAGAAGCAAGCCAACGACAACGCAGCCGCCGGCACGTCAGGTACCGTCTTGTATACTCACATACTTTACACTTTTGTGTATGCATTCCATGTAAAAGGTTTTAATTTATAAATTGACTTTGAAGACTAGAATTAATTTTAAGTTAACTTTGAATGCTTATGAGATTAAAATAATGATTTTCAAACGTGAAAGCACAAATAAATATTAGTAACATTGCGTGTTCGGTTATCACCTGCCAGGCACACACACAAATTTGTAATGCTACTTACCTTCATACTGCACACAAGCCACACCAGTGGTAATTTTATTGGTTTTAGACACAATGCAACTAGAAATTTCGCAAAACGCGATATATATTTTTTGCAATTTTTTAAAAATAATCGTGTTGGGTGATAAATATTTGGGTTTTGCGAAAATAGTAATTTAAATCCTTACGTACCATTGCGTCCATTATTTTAGGAAAACTATATTACCATCCAAATACGCTGATAATAAAAAAAATACAAAAAAAAATGACATCTCTTTGCTTTAGTTTCATTGTGTCTGAAGTCACTAAACCTACCACGTGGCTTCGTTTTAGGTCGCACTTTGAATATATCCTGCATTCATATTCAAATAATACTGGATCTAAATATAGCATGTATATGTGCAGGAGCGAGCGCGGCGGGCAGCGCCAACACGTCGCGCGCCGCCTCGCCGGCGCCGTCCGCCGCGCAGGCCGCCGTCGCCGCCGCCAACGCCGCCAACGCCAACGCGCCGCCGCCCAAGAGACCCAAACTCGACGCCTCATACACGTACCTACACTACTTTTTCAATCACTCATTCATCACTCGTACAACATTCATTCATTCAATCACTCATTCACCACTCGTACAACATTCATTCATTCAATCACTCATTCGGAAATTTTAGAGCTACTTTGCAAACTTAATGATAAAGTTATGTTGATAGACATTATGCACATTAAAAAAATAGACTAAAAGACTTCCTAATGGCAGAAGTAAGTCAGCCAGTAGACGACCGCTTCTAAAATGATGAGCCAAATCGATAATATGCCATATAATAAATATTTAAAAAATTAATACTGTACTATAAAATTATCAACATGCATTCGTCAGTGTTCTAAAACTGCAATTAAACATTTTTAATAATGTACTAGAATAAAAATATAAAATTGGGAATGCATAAAAACAGTGATGAAATTGGCCAAAACAAAAGTGATATATCAGGATGAAGGAAAGTGAGGATCCATAGTCTCTGCCTACCCCTAGGTGACGCAGGCGTTTTCGTTATGTATGCATGTATTATATATTTTACAGCGAGTGCGGCGTAACAGAAGAAGCAGTACGTCGCTACCTGGCCCGCAAACCGATGACGACAACAGAACTATTGACTAAGTTCAAGTCCAAACGCACGGGGGTAAGCAGCGAGCGCCTCGTCGAGACCATGACGCAGATCCTCAAGCGCATCAACCCGCTCAAACAGAACATCAACGGCAAGATGTACCTCAGCATCAAGTGATACTGATTATATTATATTCGTTATATTATACGCTGTTTAATTTCATTTATTCCCTATATCTCAAAGATGGCACAAAACAGTCTTTTCAGTATCTTTGTTCTCATTTAGACGGCCTCGGTGGCGTAGTTGTACTACGGTATGACTATATATTTATTATTAGCTCTGAGCCAGGAATTTGTACCCGATATGGCGATAGGCTGGCCCCCACATCATGGGAAGGAACATACAAAACGAAATATGGGTGTCCAAAAAGCGTACAGACTGCGGCTCATACGTGTTTTTCCGGGCGCAAAGCGTTTCTGGTTTTAAAATGTGTGTATTTCTATACAATATTCGACTGAGCCCTGGTGGAAACGTTTTAAAGTCGTAACGTTAATGTGTGTTAAAGAATAATTCTGGACAAAAGCAGGATCCATGGAGAAGGCTTTACTGAGCAATGTCCTTGTAATAATTAAATAATTCATACTTAAAATTGGTAATAAGTAATATTCGCCATATGTGGGACAGAGTCGTCAAAGAGCAGGAAATATTTTTAAACAGTTTTTCGTTCACGGCTTGTTGTAATGCAAAATGCACTTTATTGCTGAATAGTAAACTTCGCTTTTGATATCTTAATAAAAAAATTGTAATAACTAAAACGACGAAAGAAATCTTATTAGGAAATCCGCATCTGAGAATATTCCACTAAGATATTCCCTAAGAATTATGGATATTTATTATTTAACTGCATTTAATTCGGATACAAAAACTTTGCAAAAATACTAGCGACATCTGTTGGTTGGTTTCTCAAAACGTAAGCTCGTGTGGCGTTTCAGATTTCCCCTTAATTATGACACTAGTCAGCTTTAAAACCTAGTAGTATTATCAAACGCGGAAAGATGGAGCTTAATTGTACCGCAAAATATTTTTTATTTCGCTAACAATTTA
Organism: Deilephila elpenor; assembly: GCA_949752805.1. Lineage (NCBI taxonomy): Eukaryota > Metazoa > Arthropoda > Insecta > Lepidoptera > Sphingidae > Deilephila > Deilephila elpenor. Next base: position 13,764,199 of record OX457097.1, on the reverse strand, counting down.
AATATTTTTTTCTCGACAAAAAAAAATTTTGTTAGTCAAAATAAAATATAAACAAATTAAAAAAGACATGTGTTAAGAAAATAGATTTATTAGTTTATTTTTACTGAGTCATAAAATATTTCTTTTTTTGGTGAAAACCTTTTATTCGAAAAATGAGAATGTATACATTGTTTCATAAGATATTTTAAAAATAACTTTTTATAACAGGATGATAAAACAATTTTGGAGAATACACGTTATTTTGCTTTTTTTTAGATTGATATGTGCAAAAAACATTACTGTATTTCTTCATATATGTACATTTTAATTTCTATATACATTTTTCTTATCAAAAACACAAAATAAAAAATATTGCGCCGAAGGATTTGAAATATGGACCCTACACGAACTCTTTCAATGAACTATGAAATCCATCAACACTTACTATTTCTTACAATTTTTATGACCCACTTAACTATTTTCTAAAATGTCCAAAACCTCTTTTTGAATTTTCTAATAAGATTTAGGACACCCATATAATTTTATAAAGTGAATATTTTTGTAAATTCAGAAAATCTAGGTGCAAAATGGGTTTTGGTAGCCTTGGTCAGGTCCACAGAGGGTAGGCTCCCCCTCTACATGAGGGGATTGGGCCGTAGTCCGCCACGCTGGCCCAGTGCGGGTTGGCGGACGGTCTAGACTAGTGGCTTAGTCTAATGCCGGAATTCTCAAGCCACCTCACGGTTTCCGGCCGGGCTTAACGACTGCGAAACAGCCGGGACCGACGGCTTTACGTGCTCTCCGAGGCACGGAGGATCTCAGATGGGCGCCACAATGGTCACACAATATATACGAGTGTGACTGATTTCGACTCTAGCTGTTTTCTGTGGACGCATCGCACACGCGTTCCACTCAAACAACTGAGCTATGAGATCCTCGGGGCTGTATGGCGAATTAATGCTTCGCTTGGGGGCTGAGGCGCGTAGGGTTGTCGGTTATACTGCAATCTGTTTGTTTGTTCCGTGTTTTGCCTGTGTAAGCTGTTTTCTTTTGATATGTGTAGTGTGTAACATTTAATGTTGCATTTAGATTGAATAATGTCTTCTTTTACATAAAAATATGTAACAAAATATCTCTAATTTCATAAAAGAATATGATTTTTTCTATTATTATTATAAAATATGATTTATATTTTGGCGTGTAATATATTCCATATAATAGGTTATTCGGAAATGAAGGTTATGTAATATGCAAGAAAAAAATTGACAACCCTAGTTACTCCCCTTCAAAATGTAAGGTATTTGCATGACAATGAAGAAAATATTATAAATATTGACTTTGAAGGGGTTACTTTAAACGAATTAGTAAGTAACAATAAATATGTTTAAAACACACACAAAAAATAAGCGTCAAAATTTATTAATATTATTTATTTAAAAATATTGTACTTTTTTATTTTTATGAACATTCATTCAGACTTTTAATAATACATTTACAAAGTCCCTATGTTATTAATATACATCTATTTACATGTAAAGTAGCTACAACTATTATATTTCACGGCATCAGCATATTCAATGTAAGTAATTGAAATAATCAATACTCGTAAGCATTCTCGAGACCCGGTGCGCGCACATATTCGCGCGAAAACAAACTCCAATCGCCATGTTGCAATATGGCGGTAATTTAAATCTTATAAAGTAAAATGTTAGGTAGTAGGTACTGTAATTATATACGTGTTAGTGTCTTGTAGATTTTAGATGATCAAGCGATGAAGTTTTTAACAAATATGGCAAACGTTGGCAAGGACGTGCAATAGAAAGAATTGAAAAGATTTGGGAAATATGTTCATTTTGAGTATCAAAGTTACATTGTGCTACGATCATTGGTACCTATAAGCATTCCTATAAGGTATGGTCTTATTTGTCGACTTTACGTATTCATTAATAAATTTGTTTAGCCTCCCATAGCTTCTAAATAACACCGAAAAAATGTGCCGCAGAAGTAATAAAATTTTGGTAGGTACAATGTTCATGTCTTCAGTTTATATTTTTTAATTGTAAGAAAGGAATAGGCAAGGTCTATTCGGGTAAATCCGAATGTCGGGGAATTCAGATAATCACTAAATTCTCAATACGGCAGTATATTTCCTCCAACAATATTCATCTAACCATCTATGCCAATTCGCTCGCTCATTTCGGTTGACTCAGATTCCTATAAAGGAATTAGTGATAACAATTTAGTGATTGTAGGAATTTCCTGACTTTCGAATGTAGCCGAATAGACTATATAAGTAATTCCTATCTTTTGGTCATAACTTTTATTTTTTAATCATAATATACTAAACTAGCGACGGTTTCTTCAAGTACTTTAGTTCCTCTATTGAAAATAATAGATAGGTATAAGTTTAGATTAAACGGCTATTTAATGATTTACAGCTTTAAAATTAATTTGTAAATTTTGCATATTATATATTTTTTAATCCACTCGTCAGTTTGTTTTTAATTGACTTATGCTTAGCAAATTGACGCAACTTTTTTTCCTTACTTTCATACAATCTCTAGTCATAAGAATGTAACGCAATTAAATACTAAATCACAAATCGTTTATAATCGTTTACACTTATAATTAATTATTTACGAGTAAAGTATATTAAATATGTAAGAACCTTATTTAAAGACATGGGAGAGAAAATGGAAACATTATTATTAAACACAACCATTCAACCGTTCTCCTTCTCAAATAAAAAATATATAGACTATAGAGGGTTGGCTTGGCAGAAAAGGGGCGTTACAAATCTTGGGCTAAAAACTGGCCCTATCTATGCTCAGGTTTTTAGCCATAAACATGAAGAAAAAACAAAACTATTGTGAAGCCAATATGGCGATATAATGGCCAATCGATCGTTTTGTGTCTCCCCCACACACTTTCAGCCATTAGCCAATATTTATTTCATAGGTAAAACGCATTAATAGTCTATGTTCGGCTTCATAATGGATATTTACATTAGAATATTTTTTACACCCTGTGACATAATAGATTAGAAAATAATGGAATTCAAATCTATTCTATGACGTTAAGTACCTGGTGTTGCTAGATACAAAATTGTAACACATGTTTAGCCCGTAATGACTGGCAAGTCTGTTGCAATTAAAACGAAGTGTAATACTATATGATGAGAGCTTTTTCCTTCTCCGATTTCCACTCGACCGCTTCTGTGGTGTCTGGTTCCCTTTTACTGAAAGAATTATAAAGCTTAAGATATCTGAAGAATTGTGAAAAATATAACTGAAGAATGATTTAAAGAATAAAACCCCAAAGCGCAAAATGTATAATGTGATTACCGATTACATAATATATGTATTTAACAACTTTGCATGGGTAGGTAGAGATTTATGTGTATCACAGAAAATTAAACCTTACAACAACAGTCATAAGATTTCTATTATATTCTCTGTCTATGATTGCTCGAACTTGAATCCTATCATAATCAAAACAAGGTTAATTTCCCCACAGTACTACAAATGTCACGCATTTATTATTTTTTTAGGTTATGTTTCCTTACCCGCACAGTGAGTGTTCTCTGACGAGTCTTTCTCCGTCCTGTATAGTCTGAGGCATGGGCTTGCCCTTGGTCTCGGGCAGGATAATACCAAGGCTACTGCCCACTGCCGCCAAGACGCTCAGGGTTACCAGTGGAAGGCACACCCATATCCTTTCCTGAAAAATATTGCTGTATTAGCTGAAGTGCCTATTACTGTGGTTTATTTATTATTGATGTACCTATGTAATTACGTACGTAAGTAAGTTATTTTGCACTTAAAAACATCTTTTATCTTGTGGGATAAATTAACAATAATGTTTTTTATCATAATTAATTAGGCATTCTTTAAATTGTAACATCCGGTGTTTGTTTTTTAAAGTACAATTAAAGGTCGCAGATTCATTGTACCTTTGCCTCATTTTTAAAAGTTCACAAAAAATAAATGTATTTACACAAAGTAAATTATGTGGTGATAATATTTAAGATAATTGTTGTGGTTATATTTAAACTTTAAGGGTGTCAATCAAACACAGCTTCATACCGAGTAAACAATGAACGGCGATAGAGCAGTAGCAAGGAACCCGCTCATGTGCAACAGTGAAGAGCCAAAGGCCCGTACTCCGGTGGGCAGCAGCTCCGTGGCCCACTGCATGGTCGTGTTGTACGACATGTTGATGAAGAACCGCGCCATTATCGCCAGACCTGCTTGCGAAGCGCCTATGACAACCATTACAATCCATTTATTATTGTATATTTGACCTGAATAATAGACGTGGCTTTTGGACACCCAGAATTAGCTGTTTTGACGTCTGCCCGAAAATATGATAAGAATGGATCCTCCATGCCCGTCATGGTGATAGATAGATAGCATTCCTGGGATATTTATAAGACGTTATCTTAAGCGAGAAACGCACTAAAAACCGCAGTGTATAGTGGGTACTATAGCTTTCCATTTCTTTGTTCAGCCGAAAATAGCATAGTTAGTAATCGATAAATTAGCATCAGGTAAGCTGGATTGCGATTTTGCCGTTGTATAAAATCAGTACATTTGTTGATTAGGTTTACCTTTAGGCATGAATGTCGCGATGAGTATCAAGAGACCCGACATTCCCATTGGGCCACACGTGAGGACTCTGCGACCCCACCTGAAACGAAGTTTTATTAAGCACCAGTGTATTTAGGTATTTGGGCAATCATTGAAAATCCCATTAGTCATAGCACTGAGTCGATTACGTAGTGGTTTTTCGTTAATTGTAATAAAATATTACTTTGAGTGCAGGAAGAGGAGAAAGCATTGAATTCTTCCACTTTCAATTCATCACGCCAAAATGACTGGTGATTGAAGGTTATGTTACAAAAAATAATTGATGGGGAATTAATGTTATCTAGACTAAAAACCTCACCTATCCAACAAAATAGCGACCAACGTAACTGAGGGGATCTCAGTAGCCGAGGTCAGTGTGAAGGTGATGAAGAAGTCTAGTCCTAACGCGTCTGACAACCTCACCAGGCCGTCGAAGATCACGGCGCTGGCGAGGTACACCACCAGCATCAGTGCCATCGTGGTGCGGAGCGGCGCACTCCGGGCCAGGTTTAGCAGGGACTCTTTCTCCTGCTTGGTTTGGCGGGAACATACCTGGAGGGGATATAAGTTTCAGTAATAGTAACTGATGAACCTATTAACGCTGGTTATAGGTACATACAAAGAGTCCTGACCCTACATTATACAAATCTTGTATCGTAGTGATCAGAAGCTATAAGTCAGGTAAGTGTCTTATTTCTTCAGACTTTGCTAAAAGTTCATAAGGACGTAATATCATTTAGTTCCGAATGTACTTGCAAATTATATTCTCATTATAATTTATTGTTAGAGACGCAATCATCATATTGTTATTATAAAAATATCTTACAATAAAATCTTCCATGACGTCATCAGGGATTTTGGTTCCGTTGACCCTTTCGAACTTCCTGAGTACTGCCACAGCCTGGTTCACACGACCGCGGGTTATTAACCACCTGAAACAAACATTTCTTAAAACTGGGCGAAAAGGTACCTACTTTACGATAAGGTCATAATCTTCTGATGGGTATTAAAATTTACAGCTAGAAAAAAAACACGATCAAATTGTATAATTTCGCTCTTTCTTCCCTGATTTGCAGCATGAAAATGCAACGTTGTGAAAGAGACAGCCATTAAAATTGCGATATATAAAATGCGATTATTAGAGGTGATTCCGTATATTTCAATAATGTAAGTAAAGAAGTGCATTAGTAAATATATCCAGTTTTAAAAAAGCCGACATAATTGTCTCATCCGTGAGATATAGTCATAAATGTTTCACTGTTTGAACTGCATTGCACTTTAAAATCAGGCATCACTTCAGTTTCTATGTCCTACAAGTATTAAAAAGAGCAACAAGCATACTAGCATAGGTTGTACTACGGTACGACTAAAATGCTGAGGTCTCGGGTTCGAATCCCGGGTCGGGCAAAGTGATATTGGATTTTTCTATTCATTATCAGCCCGGAATCAGGATTTTGTGCCCGATATGACGATAGGCTCGCCCTCTATCGCATCATGGGGCGACACATACAAGGCGAAATGTGGGTGTCCTGGTAGCACCTCTGCCTACCCCTTGTGGGAAAAAGGCGTGAGTTCATGCATATATGTAACAAGCATACCAACCTAGCACTCTCCGGCACCACAAAAGGCGCGAACACCACGAATAACATCGGCAGCGAGGTGATCCACAGCAGCTTCCTCCAGTCCGCCATCCACACCGCCAGCCAGGGCAGCACCAGGCAACCAGAGCCGAAGAACAACGCTATCGACATGTTCGCCACCCACGTGCGGTGCTTGGGACCTACGTACTCCATTACTGGGAATATAGACGATGTTTAAGATTTGGGGTAGTGGTGAAACAATGCATGATCTTTGTAGGGCATGTTAAAACTAAACAAGGTATTTTAAGCAACATAGTGTGTCCTAAATCAAATATTTCGAAATAAGCATGCTAACGTGCATTAATTAAGTATGAAAAGTGCCAAAACGTTGTGTTAAAAACATTCTTAAATTAATTTACAAATGATTATTACCTAATTTTTTTCAATAATTGTAAATATTGTGTACAAAAAAATATTTTTGTAAGATTTATTATTTCGGTGGTTAGCTCAAGGAAACTACTTCCTTAAATCCTTCCACTTCTTTTAATAGTGAAATAATGAAATAATGAAGAGATAATAAGACGGAGGAAGCAACCCTTTATCCTGGGATTAGGACGCTGTCTACGATTCTCTATGCTCAATACTTACCTAAAATATACATCATCATAAAGGCATTATCACAAGCCATGCCCACCAGCAGTCTGCAGAATATGAAGTCCCACAGGCCGCTCGTGTATATCGTCGCTATGCCGCCTATGCCGCCGATCACGTTTGCACCTGAATGATAAGATAATATTTATTAATTACATGGATATTAGACCAAAAAACTCAATGATTAAGTGCTGCATAGACGTCTAAATTATTGCTGATTTACTACGTTAAAAATCTTATCAATAAAATACTATTTTCCACCACAAAAGCCACGTTCCCGGAAAAAGCTTATAAACTACTTAACCAAGATGTATTCAATTTAATTTATAGGCTTTACAGATTTCATATGGTCCGTATCTACCTACATTATAGTAGACTTATGTTTTATAAACTAAATTCACAATTCTGCAACATCGCTGATAAGTCATGTTACGTCGACCTCATGTAGATGTGAGATGCAGGTTAAAGGCAAACAGAAAAATAAGTTTATATAAATTAAATTTAGCAATGAAAGTTCTTTGACACTGTGTACTAAATAGTATTCTAAATATAGCCCACGTTATTTGACCCAATTTATAAATACGTGCGGCGACAAATGTATTCGCGTGTTTTTGTTGATACGGTAGCGGCTAGAGTAATAAAAATGTTCATACGTTTTCATTCCATTTGAGTTAGTTTTCCGAAAATGGCGTTTAATCTTGCGTCTCCCATTTTGTATTCTATCGGTTCCCCAGGCCTAAATTGTAGTAGGTAACTCACTCACAATTATGTGTTAAGAATCTGTATGGGCACCGATAACTACGTAACATCTAGTAAACCGTTTGCTTGTCTCTGACTCTTTACTGTACAAGAATATTAATGGCTCAATTACAAAGGTCGATAACTCAACCGCTTTACACCATGCGGGGTATAGGAGCTAACACTTCATACAAGCAATACATTATGTGGACCCTGCATGCGGGCCGCATCCACTAATATGTAAAATTGTAAATTAGCCATAACTGTAGACGATAAATATAATTACGCGTATCTACGATAACGCGTAATTGGCTTACTATGAGCAAAAATATGTTTTTTGTAATAATATTAATATAGCTGTAGGTATTCGAGAAGTAAATAAACAACAAAAAAAAATCAGCTTTGAACTTATGTTAAAGAATATTTAATCCATTGTTGATCAGTTATTTCCCAAGCCAAAATCGCCGAAGTGGTACCTAAATAAATCGTGCATTGTTTACACAACTCGATTTCATTATTAGGATAAGACATTTACGTTGTGGTTTAAAGAAGCACTTTGGACTTAACATTTTTAATCCAACAATTTTGTGCAAACATTGGCTTTGTTTACGTCACACCTTAAAATATTTTAATATTTGATTATCCGCCTACATAACATACAAAAGATTTTAACGCAAGCCAACTTTATGATTGTCAGTTAGCCAGAAATGAGGGTATCTACATTGAATATTTATATATATTATGTTCTTTTCAAACTGCAATTAACCGAAACCTTTGATAAGTTATTATAGAGTTGTCAGTCAATAAACGCTTTAATTTTATTAACATTGTAAGACTGATTATTTTTACCTCTTGCCCAACAGTACCAACTAGCAAGAAATTAGTTTATCTCTTCAGTACACTCAGTAATGAGCTGCTCAATAATATTGATTGAATATACTTGTATAAGCTGATTAAATAAACTTGAATAACCAAGACGAACGCAACATGAAATTAAATTTATGAATGGGTGTTATCGGTTCTCTGATAACAGTGCGCATGGACGGAAATACACTCCTTTTTCAGATTGAACAATCCGTGCATAAGTTTTTACACATATACCTAAACTCACGCCTTTATCCCAGAAGGGGTAGGCAGAGGCGCCACCAGGACACCCACATTTCGCCTTGTATGTTCCGTCCCATGATGAGATAGGGGCGAGCCTATCGCAATATCGGGCACAAATTCCTGACTTCGGACTGATAATGAATAGAAATATCCAATATCACTTTGCCCGACCCGGAACTCGAACCCGAGACCTCAGCTTTGAAATCGTACCGTAGTACAACAACGCCACCGAGTATTTGCGTTCGTAGAATATAATATGTGATAAATTGCTATCGGTAAACCCGGTATATCCGTTGATTCCGAAACGCGACCAACCACTAACTATAGCAGGTTTTACAGCATATTCTACAAGTATATAAATTTGCTAGCTGATATCCGGATGGATATAAGTTTCCCATCGCTATTATAATCCCTTCATTTTACAGAATAGGTATTTGGGTATATTAATGTGCGTAAGTGGAGAAGTCCTCATGTTTCCTAAGAATTTGAGGACATAATTATTTTCCATAGGTATATTTCTTACCAACAAGCGCAGGCACCCTGCCGAAGTTGTCAGCCAGCCAGCCGAAGAATATGCCTCCGATGAAGGAGCCGGCAAAGAACAGCGCCTGTGCTGTCGGCGCGTACCTTGCGTTCTCGCACACCCAGCCTCGCTGCAATATAAGGAATATGGTAAGTACCAAATAAAAAATACTTATCAAGGAAGTAAATCTGGAAAAAGACATTCCTATTTTAGGAATATGGAAAATTACTACCAATTTTTACTGGTAGGTCTCTCATACGTGAGAAGCCGCATGTGTAGGTACCACCGCAATGTCTGTTTCTCCCGCCAAACAGCAGTGTAAATGCACTGTTGTGTTCCGGTTTGAACACAGGGTTTGAAGGACATTGTAGCCAGAGTAACTACTGGATATGAGAGTTGTGTGTGTGTTTGATGTCTCAGGATGGCGAGCGCCTTGGGATATCAAGCAATACTTTGTAATTCATGGTGTTGTTTGGTTTTGCTACTGCCCATGAGCGGTATCGCTTCCTGTCAGGCGAATGGCATGCTCGTCTCTATATTTCATTGCAATAAAAAATATATAATAATAATACATACGATTAAGTAGTACGTACGTTACATTAGTTAGATGAGAAGCTAGTTTTAACATCTTGGTGCTATTTTACAAATTTGGACGATAAGAGATAGATAAGTTTGTTCTGGCTAAATTATCATAAATCGATAAGAATAATTTGGGCACAGTTTCTCAATTTAGCATGCGATTGAGCATACGTACTCCTCTGCTACTCTCTTTCATCACTAGCTAACCATTCTGCAGTGATTGCAGCTCTAAACCTTTTTCAAACCGCTGCACTGGTTTTAATTATTAAAAAAAGTGAAATTTATTCTACCTGTTATAGGTATAGTAGGAGAGATGTCATAAATTTTCTACAAAGCAATACTCTAAAATTGTTACATCATCGTTCTTTCCATTTTCAGTCTGTTTTTGCAGAATGATAACGTATGTACAATTCAGTTCTTGTGGGTGTTCATGGGCAGAGAAAATTCGTTTCTCCAAGTGGGTCGCTTTACCCAAATATATATAAAATATGTACTTAATTTGACAGCCTCCGTGGCGCAGTTGGTTTGACGCCGCCTGTGAAACGAGAGGCCGCGGGTTCGATCCCCGCACCGAAACAAATATTTGTGTGATCCACAGGTATTTGTTTCGGGTCTGGGTGTTTGTAAGACCGAAAAGTCTCTCGTAGCTTCTGATACCCACGACACAAGACTCGATCTTAGTGTGGGGTCAGGACTATGTATGTGACTGTTGGGTGTATTTATTTATTAATAACATTGAAGTTACCTCACTTATAACAGTATGGTACGGAATGTCCTTCAGCTCGAACTCCCATCCGTACTGGCATGGCACGGTGGGTGTACTCGGGTCTGGGGGGGTCATGGTCTCCAGCACACGCGTCCAGTTCGTCACGTACGTGGTGCAGCGATCCCACTCGCCTGCAGCCGCCCCTGGCGCCGACAAATTGCGTCTGGAAAATGTTACTGAACTTAAAGTGGTATTGTCCGTGAAAAAAACGATTTAATAATTATTTATAAATCATTATTCTCGGATACAAGAAGTCCATTGCGATTAGATTGAATCCACGAAAGAAAACAGTAGAGATACAAAGAAAGAGCGATAGCTTTGTTGATAGCAGGCTGTGCTGTTGAGCTAGGAGCCGCAAGTTTCAACCCAGGTCCCAGTTCATACAATTCTGAGTCTTCATTATAATCTGTACTGTGATATTAATAATATTCTTCTTCATTATATTCATAGTTATTTAAGGATGTTGAATTAATGTGAGGGAACCTATACTTTGTGAATTGAGAAAATAATTGTTTCGATAGTTTGGCGATATCGAAAGTATGAAATTAATAAGATAATTCATAAATAAAAACTAATGAGGCGCTGATATTGTAATCATAACGTAATACAATACCTTTATCAAGTAATTAAAATAATATTGCCTCCTAAAAGTACTGCTTTCCATGGGAACTGACACATCTGGCGTCAGTATTATTTTTGTCCAAAATTACTAGTCACATTTATTAATTTGGAAGCATGGATATTCTATTGTGATAATTAATTTAACGTGTCCTCATATGGAACTAGAGCAGCTCAGTCTTTTAGTCTTAGTCTTTGCGTATTATTTTAATCATGGGCGTCTTTGAAAAGCAAATTTTATATGCACAGACGCCTGATGCAGGCATATTTGTATGCCATAATAATATAATTATAATATATCCTATAATAATATAATTCGCAGTGAAAAAGCAAAAGCTCGTTAACCATATCTTTTAGGTTCTTCTAATAATTTGGACACGATAAAATTGATCTTACAGATAGACAACTTTTATGCAGACGACATACATAAATATTAGTATCGTGATAGACTTTGGAATTACCTTATTATCCATCAAAATAAATTTGATAGCCCCTATCAGGGTGCTCGGATTATATTATTAGCACTGATACTTTGTGTGACTAAGCTGACTCGAATACATTACTAAATTGGAGCTTCGTTATCGCCAATCGATACCTATCTCTATCGGCCTATAAACAAGAGATTTTCAAGTATTTCTGAGGCATGTAAAGTTTGCCAAACCACACTCGGCCAGCAAGGTGGAGTACAGCGTAATCTCTCTCAATTGATCTCTCGTTTGTTTAAAAGTCCCGTGTCTTGCAGTGGGACATTTGTTACTTATACGGCTGGCATGGTTATAGGAGAAGCAAGGGCGTACCCACTGTAAGCCAGATGAGGAAATTTACCCACTGATGAGCCTGATATGATAGCAAAAATTAGATGCATGAATAAAAAAAATGGATTTAATTTTACTAGAATCTTAACAAGCTGTTATTGAATTACGAAAAAGAAAAGTTAATGTATGAAGATAAGTTTAAATAGTGTCATTTTTAGCGTGGGTTGAAAACGTGTGGGATGAAGAAAGGCCTCTCATAAGGATATCCACAGCAACCTATTACGAGCGGCCTGCATCCAGTGTCTGCGTGCAACCTTCATTGATGACGCAACCCCGTCTTTTGGGTTTCCAAAAAATTGTCGCCAATAGTTATGGTTGGTAATAGGTATATATTTTTACCTTAACTCCATGTCCAAATGTTGCAACTCGGGCACCACACACCAGTGTTTCTGCGGAGTAGCGGCTATGAACATCTGCACGAAGTACACGAATGCGAAGAAGAAGCCGAAAGGCATCATGGCGACGAACAGAAACTTCTGGTAGCGCCCCATCCCTCCCACGTGATGCAAGACTGTTTCCAACGCGTCCGCGTCGCCATTTTGAACTTTCTGCTCTTTGCTCTCCTGTGTAGAAAAGCATGGATTTATTTTAGGTTTGTTTTAAATTTTGGTGGTGCGGTTATTAATTAATAATTTATGGACAATAAATATTTATATTTTGAAGCGAAATTGATACTCTACCGCCCGGAATAACGGTAGGTGAGTAGAAAGAAAAAACAGGCAGACAGAAATAATTTTATAGGTTTTCTCGCTTTGGTACATTTTAAATTATTATATGACGACGTTCACATTGGTTATAATATTATTATGACTTACAACTGAGGCATGAATTGTACATTCGATCCAAGTAAAAATCTTAATAGTTTAAATTCAGAGCTGAAGAAAGTAATATAAATAAAATGTGTACGACAATTATATCTTTTGTTTCTTAATCATATATACGTAATAATTCAACTGTTATGTGGTTACAATTTACAGGAGGATTGAAGGCGGACTCTGATACCCACGGGAACGACGCCAGGAAACCTCACGTAGCGATAACGTTTGCACTTTGAGATTCACATTGATACCTTACATTTTCAGATTGTAACCAATCACTGTGACTTTGCAATAATTAAAATAGGTATATTTGATAATTGCATAGTAATATAGCTACATTATTTTCGTCAGGCAAATCCACTGATAAAATAATATTAAACAGTATAACTTATTTCATTTATGTACGAAATAATCTGGTTTAATTAAGACAAATAATATGAAACAGGTAGAGTCAATTTGTATCCCACCAAAAACATTTTCTTGTAAAATGTTGCCAAGACAAGACCATATGACTCGCATTGTCAAAAAGTTATCAGATGTCATGTAGAGTCAAGCTTCTTACTCTTCACGTCTTAACTCTACAAGGCCTAACTTCAGAAACTCTATACGTTAGTCAAAACATGAGGTTTGGCCGTTACGTTACTACAATAACTATTGTATTGTTTACATAAAACGCTATCACCATACAAATGTAATCCTAGTATGGGGCAAAGTCTTCTCAATCAAAGTATCGGTTTTAGAGGTGTTTCGCCTTCAGCTGTATAGTTATAGGAGAGTGGTAAGAGTCGGTAGGGGTCGACCTCACCGATCCTACACAACCTAAATCGGTGACAACTACGTTGTGTTCCTTTTGAGTTATTGATGTTGTAGCATTTATTCACTTGCCTAGCTGTGCGGCAACGGATGCCAACAATGATTAGTAGTATCGTTTTTCAACGTTTTATCTAAACCGGCTTACTCAACCGTTGCCATTTGTTGCTAATGATGGTTAATACGTACCTATGTACTGTATACTGTAGTTGTATTACGGTACGACTACAAAGCTGAGGTCTCGGGTTCGAGTCCCGGGTCGAGCAAAGTGATATTGGATTTTTCTATTCATCAGCCCGGAGTCAGGAATTTGTGCCCGATATGGCGATAGGCTCACCCCCTATCACATCGTGGGACGGAACATACAAGGCGAAATGTGGGTGTCCTGGTGGCGCCTCTGCCTACCCCTTCGGGGATAAAGGCGTGAGTTTATGTATGTACTGTATAATGTATCGAATATTTTAAATAGATAGGTTTTGGTTGTCTGGAAGAGATCACTTATAGCGATAAGACCACAATTGCAATTGTACACTATTTTGTAAAAGTTTTATGTGTTTTATTGTCTCTGTACTTTGTGGTGTCAATAAACGGTTGTGTATCTGTATCTATAGAAGTATTTTAAAAAGATATGTTTATTTTACCTACAGATTTTTTATTGTACGAGTATATACCGGGTATATCAAGACCGCGACCGAAAACGAAGCCGGGTGGTAGTTTTAGTGGTTATAGACACAATGCAACTAAAAATTTCCCAAATTAAGCGACAGATTATTTTTTGCAATTTTTTAAAAGTCATCGTTTTTACGTGGTAAATTCTTAGTTTTTGCGAAAATAATTATTTAAACCCTTACGTACCATTGCGTCTTTAAAAATAAAAAGGTGTACATCATTATTTAGGAAAAAATAGTATTTTTTCACCCAAAAACGATGAAAAGTAAAAAAAAAAAAAAAAAAATTGAATATTTTTTTTTGTCAAATTTTTACCTTCATTGTGTTTGATATCACTAATACTATCACCTGGCTTCGTTTTCGGTTGCGGTCTTGATATACCCTGTATACTTGTTATTTAGTACTTCTGTAACGGTTTCTTATGTTTACACGAATGTTTACTACACATTCAAATAAAACCGTGACGTGATTTTACCGTGACCATGCGATAAAATACGTAAAACAATATTTCTGTATTCGCAGAGTAGGTACTAATTATTGTTATAATAAGGCGATATAATTTGGTAAAGCAAAGAAATAATCACGGTTAAAATTATAACCATGTTTTAATTTTGCTGTAGTCACTAGTGGCCTGACCGAAACGGTCTCAAATTAGGACTTAGTTAACGACACACGCTCGTACTCAATTCCTTCATGATTCATGCATGTTTCATCTGAATATTTATTTATTCCCATACGCCCTTCTCTCGACAGTCACATGGTATATACAGTAATTTATATATTATACATTACCTAATTACAGTTCCGCCAGCTGTAAAATAGTTTTAATTCCCACACCAACATGTTTGCATGAACAACGAATATGTAGGTATGTATTTCGAATCAACATGTTGTGGAAACAAAATATTCTTAAAAGTAACCGATGATCACATTTACACAACAAGTTAGTCGCGTATATAGTATGTACATGCGCAGTCACGCATATTTTAATGTGAATACTTGGTCCTCCGAGCGGTATTTTAGGTACGACCAAAACGAATAGATATATAGCTACGTAAAAATTCTTTATGTTTCCGAATTCAGGTTATTAGCCATGTTGTTCAAGGAAGTCTTTAAGCGACGTGTATTAAACTACAATCCTAATGCCTACAATGGGCTTACCTACTCTTCAACGGTGGTTAAATAACAGAAATATAACGAAAAGCACAGGTTATTTCTGTGGGCTTAAGACTTATTTGACTACGCCCAGTGCGATTTGGATTTATCCGAAATATATTCCGTGGAATCGAACTCGCGTTGACTATCTTCGCATTCCTATACGCTAGTAATGCAGCTATCGGTTATTCCATCATTTATAAGATAGATATACATACATTTACTCACACCTTTTTCCCAGAAAGGGTGGGCAGAGGTGCTACCAGGACACCCGCGTTCCGCCTTGTATTTTCCGACCCACGATGTGATAGGGGACGAGCCTATCGCCATATCGGGCACATATTCCTGACTCCGGACTGATATTGAATAGAAATATCCAATATCACTTTGAGAACCCGAGACCTCAGCTTTGAAATCATACCGTAGTACAACGGCGCCACCGAGGCAGGCAGTAAGATAGATAAATTATATATTTTGCAATGCAATACCCTAATGATTAAGCTAGCTGTTATTTTTTAATAAATCGATAGGCAGCGGCAGCCGCTTACCACCAGGCGGGCCGGTAGCTCGTCTGCCTATTACGGCAATAAAAAAAGATAATTTATATGATTCTTTTCATTAACCTCAGTTTATGAACTAAGTATTGTTATCATTTTGATTGTTACTAAGCAACCACAAACAATTGACATCGGATTACTTTGGGCGATATTTGGCCGGCTATGGGTACGACCACGGGACAGAGAAAATGACGCACGTATTTTACGGTAGGTATGGAGATTTACGTTTAATAATTTATAGGTAATCATTATTATGTTCATGTTTACTAGTACAACCTTACCTTATTATTTTTAATTCAAATAATAATTATACGCGACTGCCTCGGTAGCGTAGAGTTGTTCTACGACTACAAAGCTGAGGTCTCGGGTTCGAATCCCGGGTCGGGCAAAGTGATATTTGGTTTTTCTATTCATTATCAGCCCGGAGTCAGGAATTTGTGCCCGATATGGCGATAGGTTCGCCCCCTATCACATCATGGGACGGAACAAACAAGGCGCAATGTGGGTGTCCTGGTGGCGCCTCTGCCTACCCCTTCAGGGATAAAGGCGCGAGTTTATGTATGTATGTATTAATTAAAAATCCTTTTCACTCTTTCTCGGGACCCGTTACAAATGCTTTAAATACTTAATTCCTAGTATCACCTCAAATATTATAAATTTATTCGATGGATCAAAATTGTCACTGCTATCACTCTAGGCTGCCCATTCAAACAAAACATAGTTTACTATAGGAAACCATTACACTCTAGGTTGCCGTTATCAAATGTAAACAAAAGGAATCCCAGAATCAACGTATTTTTATAAGTATTAAAAAAGTTAGTGGTCTAGCAAATCAATCAGGCCTTAGTAAATCAAAATCTAGAATATTAAATAATGTTCAAACTTTAAAATACATCAACCACTAAAAAAGCAATAATTTAGGCACAGAATCTGACGAAACAACATCACAATTGTATTCAATGAAATTAAATGCTCAAGTTCTAATGTAAACAGTAAAATTTCTAACCTGATTAATGTCATCATCTGCTGTACCGTCCATTATCACGCGGTGTTGATAACTGGGAGCACGTGCGGTTCTACCACAAGTCTCAACTGACACTCCCTAATCTCTGTGCGTGTATATATACATTTTAGATAGGCTATCGCCACGTATTTTCGGCTAAACGTAATTCACCGGATCAAATCGTCATCGAGGTGGATTTGGCGCCTTTTAAGGTAAATAAACAATGTTTACATGATGTAAGTGATTACCGGTAATTATAAACATAGGCAAATTGGTTGGTTTTACGATGTGACATGAATAATTGGTTTATTGTAGTAGGGGAGACGTGGGAGATAGACCTTCACCTACTTAATAACCAGATGAGGCATATTTTTATCAAATATTATTGATTACCCAACATGCCTATGACTTGCCTATCGAAAAGTGTTTATAGCTATTTTTAATTGTATTAATTTAAATACTTTTATTTTCATCACCTTCACTCTTTTGATAACCGGATGAATTTCATCTCAACTGATAGTTTTTAACACAGAGAATATGCCTAGATAGGCTGGCAAGCCTAAAGCATGAACACAGATAAGTAGGCATACTTATTGGTGTTCAAGGCTACCTGGCTAGCAGATGTGAAGAGGTAAATCAATATAGGCAACTAAACCGATCTGATAACCAATCCAAATTGGTATTATAAGAAAGATAATTTTATTACAAAACCAATCGTATAGGCTTGCCTGCAAATAACCGTTAATAAAATATTATTGCCAAGCTTTAAAGTTTTAAGAGTTGGTGCTACTTAATATGTTCGAGAGAAAAAGTAGAGCGCCCGAGGTCCATGTGATACACAATATATTAGCTGCACGCTACCTGAACGTTGAATGTATGAACCAAAAGGTTCTGCAATTCATTTTTCTGCCGCACAGTCAAGCTGTAGAACGGTTTGCCATCACACGTGTTCGCTATAATCCTGGGTCCTTTCGCCGTAGCGTGAAGAGGCATCTCAGCGGGCACATGATTGTATCGAATGGTATGAGACTACCGTCTGATACCATTCGATATTCTGTACGAACGGGATTAAATTTTTAAAAAAATGTATCCGATTTCTTACTGAGTGAATTTTTCAAATAGGCGTGGATGGCAAAACCCGAAACTATGAGAAATAGCGTAAAATGCTGAAAGGAGTCTCGAGCCAGATTTTTACGAAAAACCAAAACTGCATACTTAGATTTTTGATAAATTAATATTCCTAGCGAGAAACCGAACACGATGATATTGCAAAATAACACATGTTTTATTATTACACCATTCGGTAATGTTGCTAATAAGGATCAAATTCAAATAAAAAAAACGCCACCGAGGGCGCTTTTTCTAAGTGGACATGCTGTATTATCGGACTGCCACTAAACCATAGGGCCATCGAAAAATCGAAATAAACCTGCCTCGGCCGCATCTAAAGTATTCCCACTGCCTACATTATTGTGTTCATTTGGGCGCCCATTAGCTAATGGCTGGGTTTTATATTTAGGAACAGAAATTATGTGACAGACATTAGCACAACTTCTTGTCTAGAAAATTCCGCGTGTTGTTAAAAAAAGGAAAATTCGTTTTGTCGCATGAGCAACTTACATTCGTCACCCAAACGCAATTAACAACCAAACGGATATAATTAACGAGTTATTTGTACGCTTTTCTACGAACTTAGACTGTGACCAATCTGAGTTTATGCTTGATGGGTTCACAATTCACATAACACCTTAAGGCCCTATTCATAGACAGATTAAAAACCTATTTTAGCTATCGAAGGTTTTGTCACTTCTGAACGACTAGAGAATTCAAATTGAATGAAAAAGAAAATACATTCGATAACTAAAATAGATGTTAAATCTGTCTATGAATAAGGCCATTAGTGTGTACAGTCTATAGACAACCCATACAAGGTGTACTTAATCAAACACGAAAATCCACAAATTTATAATAATAAATATACACAAAACACTGATAAGTGATAAATAAAGAACTTAAAAAAACTATTAACATGTGGATAGTTAAGTGCTAATTTATGCGATTGCGCGTGTCAATGACCTTTACTTGCGAGTAACTCAAATAATATCTAAGTCAAATAATCTTGGGGGCACCCTGCATAATTAAAAGCAAATACAAGGGATGGACACATTTTTAAAAGCAGTCGAACAATAAGCAAATGAATTTTGATCGTGATTTTAGTTTTCACGATTTTTGGTCACTTACCACTTACTTAAGCGTTAAACAGACAAAACTAAAACCCCGATTTTTGTGAAAACTACCAGGCAGTTTTTTTTTCAAACTTGGTACAATGCTACCTGGGTTGGTTAGAAACATGTGGTTTAAATTAAATATACTATGGTTTATGCACAGGTTTATGGCAGCATGTACGGTAGATGCGCGATCCTAGGCGCGATTCCTAAATTGAACAAACTTGTTTGTCCAAGTTTTTCTGTTTGATAAATCTCCTACGAAGTGTCCGAGAATTCAATTTACTTCGGAATAGCGATAGTCTTGCGCCCTATCATATTGGGATTAAAATTAGGTCCCGAAATAATATTGAAATAATAATGTAATTATGATCTCTGTGCCCCTTTAAAAACACAGCGTGATGATATTTTAAAAACTTCCGTTTGACTTATTTTATGTGTATTTTATCTACCGAGATCCACGCGATAATAATGTATCTATAAGATAAAGCACATGGTGACAAACTTTGATATCATTTTTAAGCATGATTACAATAAACATGACGTGAAAACATAAAAAATAAATAATAGGCTAGTGCAAGTCGGACTTGTGCACCGAAGATTATTTACCAATGACAATAATTATTATTTTCGGGGGGTGCTCAATAAAATATTACCAAAAAGGCGATGATCGGGAAAGGTAAATAAAACAAAAAGTATATGTTTTTGGCTTATAAAAATAAAGACCTTTTACAATTATTCACAGCGTTAATCTCGTGTTAGGGAGAGACACAAAATCATGCTTAATCTCACCAAGGGGAGTGAAAGATATCAATTAGCAGAAAAGCTGCATTAATTAATGTTTAATTTTCTTGAAAAAAATTAAATTTGTTAGTACGTGATTTTCAAAACTCAGTTTTTTTACCATTTGTCGACATATAGTTAACTAGCGGTCGTGGCCGGCTTCGCCTGGTTGTTGAGAATTTTTGAGTCCAGTTTACATCAACGACATATTATTTCGCATACTATTTTATATTTAAACTCAATGTGACCGTCTTCGATTATTCTGCCTTTCCTGCCCCGTCCCGGTATATTCCGTTCTGTCCCATCTCTCTCTGTCCCAAGACGAAAAGCAGGTTTAAAAGACAAAAGAAAGTTTATTCAAGGATTTCATAACACGAATATTGAACATCAAACCACACGCAATAACCAGACTTTGTTTTATAAACACCTAGCGAACTAATGGTAGCAATTCTATTATGAATTTTCATGGTATAGTTATGGGAAACTGGTGCATATTAACAAACACAAAGATGTCTTGCATAAACACCCGAGGAAATATTTGAAAAATATACATAAAAATAGTTTGCAGTTCAAAATAACTAAAGTCCGTCGTACAGTGTAGATAACATATTTTTTTCACAAATGCATTTGTTACTTTCTTCCCTGGTCTCCCCTGTTCATAGGAAAACGCTAATCAACGCATTAAACCTGAATTAGCTAAACCATGTTTAGCGTCTTAAGCAGATAAAATGTTGGATAAGACTATAAAAACGACATCATAACTGCACTAATATTTAATACCAGTTTTACTTCAGTTGACATCATCATTTCATGGAAATATTAATATAGATGTAATCTATGGACTCATTTATAAAATTATAGACTCGAGTTAACCTAACAATACGTATTTCCTAGTTATAATTATTGCCCTTTTGTTTCTTCGGAACGCGTGCTGCTATGGTGGTCTTATTATTTAATATTATATGGGGACTACGTCTTCTTTATGTCCTAGGATTTTTTTTTTATTTTAACTTACATAATTAGATAAGTATCTTCGATAAGTCACAGTGTTCAAACATGGTTCAAACCAAAAAAAAAAAATAGAAATCATCATCGGCTCAAAATAATGTCTGTTGATTAATGAACAGCAAGTAACCAAAACAATCTTATGAGTTATGACGTTCGAAAGCCTCGTTTCGGTTATTTCTAAGAATCGTTTTTTACTGTATGTTTTAAAAACCCTTATCCAATCTATACGAACATCAAACTGACATCATTAAAAAAAGGGAATCCCAAACACCAAAAAAAACACAAAACATGACAATTGTTATTTTAATCTCTCAGGTATTCGTAATCTATTGCTATCTGTCGGCTTAAGATGGATATCTGGTATACATCATAATTATAAGTGATAGGTATATAAAGATACCTTGCATATTTTCCCTGATCCGTATTAGCTTTAGATCTTTTTACATTGTAATAATCAAAGGCTATCTTATTATACGGTCTTACCTGTTTTACCTCAATTTGATATTACAAAATCGGGAGCACTTTAAGTGTAATAAGGATAATATTTTTTATACAAAAAAATAAAGACAAACAAATATGGATACGAATAAAGAACATACATATTTCTCTATTTTTCCAGTTTTTAAGATCAACCTCCTTTTAAATTTGATATTGTAGCACTTTATTTAATTCGGGTACATAATATTCATTTCTAACAGAATAATGGTTATCCGATAGGATACTATCCTTACCACAGTTATATCAATAACTGTAAAGTTATATTTATTAAACCTTAATAAACGACATTCGGAATTTTAATTGCGGTAGTTACACAGTAGTTACAGGTTGTAAATTAAATATTGATACCATAAACGCCAAGAACTATGATCTCTCGCCTTGGCCTAGTGCAAGGTGTGTGATTTAAAATGCAACTGTTTAATACACAGACTAAGACGTGATAAAAATACTTTTATATCACCTTGTACAAGTTCTAATAATGAACACTGCCATTACTCTTTCTTTCCACATCGTGCGAGAGTGTTGGGTGCATGACTTTAGCTCAATGGGGGGATATAAAATCTAAATAGACCAATTAATAGTCAATCTAATGAAAATATTGAGATGGTTTAAAATCTACATACATAAATGTCTCGCCTGTATCCCATAGGGGTAGACACATCTCCACTTTGCGCGATCTTGACATAATACTTTAGTTTCATCTACTTTCATCAATCTCTTCATGCATTGTCGTCGGGTGAGGCTACTTTTAACCTGGCCTTTTAAAATCTAGCAATGGATAAATAGTATTTGTAGCAAACGGGAGTAAAAAGACCAATTTTGTTATTGGTTTTGCGGTAGTCTGCCTTAAGTATTACCAGTATTTGTATCATATGTACACCAACCATCTAAATATAAGGACCAATTTTGGGCACTCGAAAATCTATTTAGATTATTCGGCAATGTAATCTACCTGAACAACTCTGTACCTACTTACCATCAGACAGTGAGTCACTTTACCGTGACATAAAAAAGATGATATTTTTAGTAATATAATGACACTTATGAAATCATACGCCATGGACACCACATACAATCATGTCGAGTTTCGACGAAGGTCGTCTCCTGGTACTTACCTACGGATGTAATTTTTTCCTTTTCATTATGCAGAAATCAATCAATATATATTACGAGGCTGACAGCATATTGTGTTGTTTCTATAAGCACAATCTCAAAGGCCTTTCCTTGATAGTTTTTCTGTTCTATTATTTCCTGTTGTGTTATGAGGGCTTCAACTCTGTTAGATCGCATTAGACACCTCAATGTTAATCGTATGTTGTTAGGAGACTGTCCCGCCCTCACACCCGCCACTGCAACTCCTGTAAGCCAGGATCAACAGTGGCACGCATTTTAATGACACTGAACATTGAAGCCCAGCGCGTCTCCGGGAATATCTAACTTGTCTTTAACCCGCAACGAAATCAATCAAAAAAAGTTAAATTAATAGGAGGAGTTGGAAATAAATTATTGTCCACTGGGAAGTGGAAGTGGATCCCTAATAAAGCGGGTGACAAAAACAATGAACTAAAGAGGTAAATAACCTCGCATAAAGACGTTTACAGCCAGATAAGCCAGCTGTAAAGCACCACGGATTAGTCATTATAATATTTAAATGGGACCTATAATGTAAGCTGTTATACTTGATTCCAATAATAGGTATGGCAAAATCGCCGGAAAGCACGGAAATTCTTCCTAGTCTCCACAAGGTCCGTGTAGTATACAACTCCAGATGTTATTTGCATACTATCTAGCATGGTTTTACGCTCATTCTGCCAAAGACTACACTCCCACAGTATATGATGCGCGGACTGCTCATATTCGCAATAAGGTGTTGAACATGAGCACGCAGGCGAATCAACGAGCTTAAATGAGTACAGTTTAGACTTAAAGTTACCATGGCCCGTAAGAAACTGTGATACGTAATAATCGATATCTAGCCAAGTCTTAGTCAAACGATCACGCACGCATGGAAAATATTGGTATAGATGCCGACCCTTCAAAGATAAATCCCATCTATTTTGCCATTCATCTATTAGTTCGTTATATACAACTGAGAGCGGCTTAAATAATCTGTCTACTTTTAAAAGTTCACGTGAATTTAAGAATCTTTTGTCCATATTCTCTCTAGTTGAGTAATACATCGCGGCGCGACGTTGTACCTCCAGGTCGACTGGAAGTACACCCGCCAGGACTGGCAAAGCTTCGGTACTAACAGTTCTATACGCCTTACACAAGAATATCAACGCCAAACGTTGGCTCTGGAGCAATTTCCGTCGCACAGCACCGATAGTGGCCCTATCAGCCCATACGGGGGATCCGTAAGTAATACATCCTAAGTAAGTCGCTCCATAGATGGTTTTTAAAGTATTGAAAGATAGCCCCCACGTTGATTTCGATATTCTTGTCAAAGCAAAAAAGTTATTTTTCGATTTTTCCCCGACTTTCTTAATATGTTCAAGAAAGGAAAAATTCCTTTCCAAAATTAGACCAAGATAACAAACTGATTCTTTTTTCTTTACGGTGATATTATTAAATTTAATTCGCGGCGGTGATTTTAAAATTCCTTTTAGAAGTAATTGGAACGTTTTATGTGGTGCGAACTGTAAGCGATTTCGATCGCCCCAATCAGATATTAATTTTAAACACGTGTCTGCCATATTTTCGAGTCCCGACCTACTGTTTGACTCAATAAGCAAGAGGCCATCGTCCGCATATCCAATCAAAGAACATCCCGACGGTAAGGGAATTGTAAGAAAATCGTCGAAGCCTAAATTCCATAAATAAGGACCCAAGACCGAGCCTTGTGGACAGCCCATCGACAGTGGCTTCGACACGGCATGGTGTCCAAGTTTAAGTTTTGTTGTTCCGTGCGAGAAATACGAGTATATAAGTGAATATATATTTTTAAAGCAACCTCGCAATTTCAACTTAAGAAGCAGCATTGGCCACCAAGCATTGTCGAAAGCACCGGAGATGTCCAGGAAATGTCGTATGTTGTTAATGGTTTCTTAGATTTACGCGAATGTTACACATTGAAATAAAACAATTTTTTTCCAGCTTTCCAGCAACTAATACTTCAGTCCGCCCCGTGACCACGAAAGCTGGAAAGCAATCGAAACGTGGGAAGTTAAAAAATGTAAAAATTAAACCAAATCGCGATAAAATCCGTAAACATTAGTTTTATTTCAATCGTATGTTGTGGTTATTTTGTAGCGCGGATTTGTCATGAATTCTAAACATGTACGTATACATTTTTACATTTGTATATAATTATAATTGTATATTTGTTTAAATATTTTATCTGACCCTGAGAACCTGGAAGCCAAGAGCCACGTTACCATGCATGGGTTCGTGTTCACTTATTAATTACTGCTAACAATAAAATATACTGAATAAATTAACTTAAATACGCAAAAAATACAGAATGGTCGTGAGGAATTCTGCGCACCTGACAGATATCCACAAACATTTAAAAGATTGTATTTATAAACGAAAAACTGCGTTGCAAATAAAATAAATAAATAATGTACCATAAATAAGAATCAAGTAGCTCCGACCTCAGAAAGGAAGTGCGGGATAAAACAAGTAAAAGAGAAAGTATACTATAGCGAAATAACATAAGTCACATTTAACGAAGTTTTATATGCAAATCTATACGTTTAAAAAATTGGTAACCGATCGATGTCTGTACATGGGAGAAAAATGAGAAAAAATAATATGGGGGTTCTGTATTAACGTAATAGTCCCAAAAACAGTGATTTTTGAATTTTTGTGTTTGTCTGTGCGGTTGAGCGCGATGAACTTAGAAACGGCTTAACAGATTTCGATCGGTATGTAGGTAGCTGACACCTTGGATTTACACTTAGGCTACTATTTATCCTGAAAAAATTAGTGTTCCCGTGGGATGAGGAGGCAATTCCGATATATTTGTTACTTTTTTATATTCAAAGGGATAGAATGGGACTGAATTACATGCCTTGAGTGAGAATAGGACGGGACGGGGTGGGAAATTCCAAATAAAGTTAATCACGCAGACGAAGTTTGCGGGCAGAATACATAACTACAAAATATAGATTTGTAAATGCGTACACGTAATTGTTGAATGGTACGTACGCATCGGTATAAGAAAGTTGTTCGCCTCAGGCAAGCACTTTCAAATCACTACAACGATATACGATAGTCAACGTAAAAAGTCTTTCGACGATCTAAGCATTCATTGGCTTTATGCACATTACTAAAAATTTACGTTATATCTGCAAATTTTCATTTGCAGGCTAAACCGAGATATTGGCTATCTTCATATTACTGTTTCAATTCCCCCTCCGCCTTCTACAATTTATTTTGAATAAACTAACATTAGTAAATATTTGATCGTGTTAGGTACAACCGAATTTCCCAGTTGTAAGTCTTTATAAAATGGGAGGATAATCAACTCTCCGTTTGTCTCTCAGTTAGCTGTGTAGGGAATGGAAATGTATTTCTTCCCAACACTTCATTGCGGGATAAATACAAGTTAGTGTCTCTAAATCCAGTAGCGAAAAGCTGTTGTGTTTTTTTTTGCCACGGCTGATTTGACTAACAAAAGTTGCAGTAGTGAGTACTTGGCATAGTTCCTACGGGAAGAAAATAATATGTATGTAGTTTGCACGTGCTGAGCCATGAACCATGAAGCATGATTTATTCTAAGTTATTTATTTCCCAAATAGGATTGACGTCAGATAGTTCGATCGTAAAATCGTAAGTCAAACATTACTGCAGTCTGAAACATGAAAATTACTTTATGGACACACCACGGAAGTACGCAGATAAGAGAGAAAGCATAATTTATTTTATAGCCACACTTTCAACAAAATAAATAAAACGCAAGTTTTGGGTGAATGTTAAAATAATAAAAATTGTAGTTGGCTTAAATCATGTCAAGATAATAAAAAAATATAACTAACATTATTTTTTTTAAATAAGACCATTAAATCATCAAATAATATTTAAAAAAAGTTTTATGTTAAGCTCTGCTCACATACTATTTCCTTAAAAAGAAGATACTGAATACACTATAAACCTTGTATTATAATCTATTGTATGTTTGTTCACGTGTTGTGCTATTTTCGTGAAGGCAAAATCTTTGAAGATATTTTAATATTAATGTAAATACTGTACTATCAATTTTACGGCTTGGCAGGTGAAATTCATAGCGAACGTTTGAAGTGCCTGAACTACGCATATTTGTCTTACTCTTCTCTTATACAGTATTGTGTATATTTACCTAAGCATAAATATATGACAACAAACACAGGGCCTAGTAAAGTCTTGATGAATATTAGGCATACATTTTTCCGGGAATGTATTTTCTAACGAGTTTCCTTTACATGTTACAGAATCCACATATCAAAATGAATTTGTCTGTATCACTTTTAAGCATCTCTGATTTCACTGCTGGACGCGAGTCTTCTTAACGTTTAGAGGGGTTTAATTTTTAAACCTTAATCCACCATTCTTGCCTAGTGCGGGTTGGTGAAAATCACATGCCTTCAAAATTCATAGAACTCTCAGTTATGTAAATTTCATTACGACGTTTTCCTTCATCATTTAAACGACGGGTAATTAACTATGAACACACGTTTTGTAAAAACATAATGAGCAGTTGCTTTTTCTGTGTAATATCTTATGTAGTGTATTTCATTACAGCATTGAATAGAAATCGTAACCGTAAATAATATTGGTTTTGTGTTCCAATTGTAGTCTATAATAATAAAATCTTTTGCAAATGTATCCAAAAACTAATCTATATATAAACTAGATATTGTTGCTATTGTAATTAATATGTATGTTACAACTTACAGACTGACATGCGTATTATTTAAGTAGAGTAAATTTTTTGAATAAAACTTAATTTATTCTTCAATATTCTTTAGAATTTATTATTTTCGTTTTAAACAAAAGCATCTAAGTGCCACAGAGTTGTGCATATACGAGTTGTGTATTTTAATTTACATAACATTCGATGCAAATACTTTTAGTTCGTGTGTGTATTTGTCTGTGTGATCGAGTAGCTCGTAAACGAATGCAGCGAATTGGAGTTAGTTTTCTTTGGTATAAAGATAACCCTATTGAGAGTGTTATTTGCTACGATTTAACAATAGGGGCACCATATTTTAGAGTCTTATAAGTTATACGAGTATGTGAAACAGCAGCAGTGTACGATCAGTGTAACTATATCTTGGCATAGATACTCAACTGTTAAGGACATCCTCTCATCCCAAACGCACATACTCCGTACCGTCGTGGGTATAAATCGTATTATTCTTCATTCAACTACTCTTTTACAAGATGATTAATCAGGGCTTGCAAACGTGTTACACCTGTGCTACACCTGTGAAAACAAACCAATAAAACTGCTAAGCTATACGACATAATAATATGTATTTTTATTCCCTTTTTCCTTATCGTTATGCTGTAAATGTTTACAGTGGATCTGGTAAAGGTTGCAGAAAGGAGCTGAATGCAAAGCGTTTCCAAAAAAATCTATAAAATGTGCGTTAGGTCTATTTTAAACAGTGGATTTCTTGTAAAAGGATGATGACATGAGATATGCGTAAAACATTGCTTGGTTAACAATTTTGAAGCATGCGATTGCAATGTGCATTTGTGGGTGCGCATAAATGGATCATCGACATTGAAGTTAATTGGGACGTTTGCTTCGCTGTGCCCATTTAAATAGCCATTGTATTGTCATTGCTTAGGCATGTTTGTATGTCGTACTGTACAACTTCAGGTATGTAAACTTTGTTGTATTGTTTAACCACAATGCATTTACTATCTATTAAATATTTTTTATTGAAATAGAGGGGCATACAGACTTCTCACCTAAGAAGATTGAGCCATCTCTATATCCATGTTATTATCGATGTATAGATGGGCCCAGCTTCGTTACTTCAAAAAACTTATTTATCCTTCAAGGAAAATAATTATTATTCCCAGAGTGTATTTTACATTCATTATGTCTTTTATTACGTGGTTTATAGTTAGCTTATTTGGCATGGCGCTTGTAACATCACGTACGTTGGGTACCTCCCGAATGCATATTTACTGACAAAATCATCAGGAAGAATATAACTATTAAGAACTGTACATTGTTCTTCATAATGTAACATCTATTGACGTATCTACATTAAAGACCAGTTATGCGTTATGTAATATTAAACTGCACTATGGTATATAGATATTACACGTAAAATTGTCTATGCCTAATAGGTTTAACAGTGATGACAATATGGGAAATTTAGAATTACAAAAAACATATTTCATAGATACCTGATTGTATGTGTATTGCTGGTTTCTCAAAAGACAAAATGGGTGGAGATAAAGAAGGAATTATGTCGGGGGAGGCTTCGCGTCAAATTTAAGTAGGTTTTTTTGCTGATTTGGAAACAATTTATTTAGGTACCTAACTAAAAACATTTTTTCTTCGGGGGCTGCACTTTTTTTATATGATATGATCAAAGGGCAAAATTCTGCAAATCCTTTCACCTGGCGAATTCAAAGGTGAACACCGGCCGCGCTCATTAGAAAAGTACTCGGTTTTAATTATGAGTTGATTAAGACCGGATAACGTAAGAGTTAGTACTATTTAGATAAAGTCCAGCTTAAATTAAAATTAGAACAGGCAGCCAAAACGTTAAATGTGATCCTTTGTGCAGGTTTAATAGGATTGTGTAGTGGTAGAGCCCTTTGTATGTGTATAATTTATGGGTAGAGCCATACTGTAGTTTGTCAAAGCTAAAGAACAGCTTTATTGGTGAGAGGACCAGAATCTCACAAAAACGCAAATAAAAGTAAAAGCTTTACTGCTGTGTTTCGTTCGGTGGATGAGATTTGTTTGCAGTAATTGGCGAGACGAGCATGCCATTCACCTCATGGTAAGCGATACGACCGCTCATAGACAGTAGAAAAGCAAACAACATTATGACGAAGCAATGCTTGGCATTCCACTGGGCTCGCTATCTTGAGACATAAGATGTTAAGTCTCATTATGTCCAGTAGTTACTCTGGCTACAATGTCCTTCAAACTGGGACAAAACAGTGCATTTACACTGATGTTTGGCGGAAAAAATAGAGATTGCGGTGGTACCCAGGCGGCCTCTCACGTATGAGAGATCTACCATCAGTATGGATGGATTAGATAACCGGAGGCCCTGTGGCTAGTGGTAGGTTAATGATATCTGCCTGGATAACGACTACCATATACGGTATGATAAGTCAGCTTTACCATTATTCGATGAACTGAGATAATATTTAGTCAATATATTGACTGCCTTGGTGCCGTAGTTGTACTACGGTACGACTACAAAGCTCAGTCAGGTGTCAGGTTCGAATCCCGGGTCGGGCAAAGTGATATTGGGGTTTTTCTATTCATTATCAGGACGGAGTCAGGAATTTGTGCCCTATATAGCGATAGGCTCACCCCTGTCACATCATGGGACGAAACATACAAGACGAAATGTGGGTGTCCTGGTGGCGCCTCTGCCTACCCCTTCTGGGATAAAGGCGTGAGTTTATGTATGTATATGTATATTGTCTACTTAATTATTGATTCTAGACTTCTAGTGGCACCTCAGTTTATCTATCCCTTTTGCAGATATAGACGTAAGCTTTTCAATGTATGTATAATGTGATTCAGAAAATAGGATCCTCCAACAAAAAAATAATATTGTAGGATTCAGAATATACGTACAAAGAAAATAAATGAATGTAAATATTATGTATATTATCTTTTACATTATTACTGAAATCGTGAAACAGTTAACAGATAGTTAACATAAAGTTACTATATACATCACGTATTGTTTGTAAACTAAGAATAATGTTGTTTTAAATGTGTAGTACAGAGTAAGCAACACCTATGCCGTGACACGTGCGTGACTGAGTGACAGCTCGTAATATATTCCTCACAAGATTTATGTGTGTAAGTCGGCTATAAAAAATGTAAACCCAATACAACCGCCTTTAAGAAAACGAATTTATTATAAAGCTAGAGATATTGCTTTTAAACACTGCACATATTTTGAATTCGAAAGGCGCTAAATTTAAAACATAGCTTGATTTCTGTTATGTGAGTTTCTTGCTCGTTTTGCTAACGCTCCTTCCCCGCATTCTATACAATACCTTCGATAAAATATACATAATATACAGGGTATATCAAGACTGCGACCGAAAACGACGCCAGGTGGTAGTACCTATTAGTGACTTCAGACACAATGCAATGAAAAATTTCGCAAAAAAAATCATCAACTATTTTTTGGTAATTTTTACTTATCGTCGTATTTGGCTGTTATATACATAGTTTTCCTAAAATAATGATGTACACCTTTTTATTTTTTTAAGTTGCAATGGTACCATAGGGTTTAAAATACTATTTCCGCAATAACTACGTATTTACTACCCAAAAACAATGATTTTCAAAAAATTGCAAAAAAAATCTGTCGCTTATTTTGCGAAATTTTTATTTGCATTGTGTCTGTAACCACTAAAACTACCACCCGGCTTCGTTTTCGGTTGCAGCCTTGATATACCCTGTATATACAATTGATCGAAGTACAATACGATATAGGTAACTCTATCTATTCGTTTGGCGGAATAAAATTCAAAGATAATTTCCCAATTTGTTACCACCCATACAAACATGTTATCTGGCTACGTTTTAATATACCAATGACTACAATAAGCATATCAGGGCAAAACGACAAAAAATACATACTTATACCGAAATAAAAATAATTGGTAAAGTATGGCAAATGTCACAGCTGGCGCTAATTACGTTTCGAAGGCGAAAGAAAAGGTTATCGAAGTAAAGTAATAAAGCCATCTAGGAAAAATATTATTTTAATCATCCGCATGTACTTGAGACAAGCGGCCTCCAAATACAACTTATAGACTGATAAAATATCGACAATCGACATGAAACACGAACTCACTTGTTTGTATTACTCTTACTACAAATTAGATTTTTTATGTTATCAATAGAGTCATACTGAAATTCTAGCAAAGGAAGTCTCTAGCGTACAGCTTAGTAGCGGATACCAAGAGACTTTTAGCAAGGAGTATTAATTTTCAAATTACTTATGGGTACTATGTGCTTTATGGCAGAACGAATATTTTCAATACCACTTGGTTAAGATGTAGTTTCAAAGTAGTAGATCGAAATCCAAATCACTGTGGTCTTGTGATTGTTGTAAATGTGTGTAATCTGTACACTCTTATTCAAAAGTTATATAATTATTCATTAACAATAATAATCATCAATGTATGAATTCACACTTAGCTATTTATTCTTATTATAGGTAACAATTTTATTATTATTTCCTAACTTATTCACAGTAATAAAATAAATAAGGGCTGAGCGTCTACTAAAGTCCAAATATATAGTCCTGAGCCCAAACTATGATACATATCTCGTGTCGTGTATAGAAACTATGATAGTCTTATCGGTCTCACAAATATCCAGACCCGAACCAAATGCTTGTGGATCACGCAAACATTTGTCTCGATTGCGGGGATCGAACCCGCAGCCATACGTTCCACTGTCGGCATCAAACCAACTGTGGCATATATGTTGTCTTAAAATTTTATTATATTACTTTCACGTATAAACAAAACCATAGATAATAATTAAGAAAATAATAGAATACTCAATTAAAAATATTTTTTATTAAAAAGAAAATATATATATTTTTAAACTAAATATCATGCACAACGCTCGTTAGAAATTCATTATGTAGATATTTTAATTATAAAATGTAATATTACATATTTTTAACAGACCAACACAAGGCCAAAGCCTGTAAAAACATTCCATAGGCACATTACAAATATTATTATATATTATTTTTATCTTAGTAAAATGTCCCAATTGGGTATTCTACCCATTTTCAAAAAGTATTTTAAGTTGTTCCTAAGATTAAGACAAACTATTTAAAATAATATCAAATTTTTATTCGCTCGGCAAGTCCAATAAAAAACCATTTAAAATTTAAATTTTAAATTTATGCGCGCAAATATGTGAAAACGCTAGGCGCCATGTTCCTTTGAAATGATACGTCACTCAACCAGTAAACAACCTGTGTTTGTATGAGCTCTTGGACACCGGAGGGGGTATTCTACTTACGGAATGACGTAGAATCGTTATCCATCATGGCGGCAGCCGTTTCACATATTTTTAGGACAGATAAAAAAATTGAAATTTTCAAAACGAATTATAAAATTTATTCCTTGGAAATAAAAACTGAAATTAACATATACTTATTGCTTAATGCTCTACTATATACATTTATAGCTTTTAGATTTTTTCTTTCTTATAGTAAAATACCCAATTACATTATCTGTCTCCACATAACAGAAACGGACGACCAATAGTAGTTATAGTGCGTGTAAAATAAGAGTTCTTATCAGACATTAAATTAATTATAATTTTTTTTTATAAATATTTTTTTATTTTTATGTGCAACGCGCAAATAATAAAGTATAGTGTGTCACGTTTGTTGATAGACAACACTGAAAGCGAAGGGAAACAAAACTGGAACATGTGCCAACTTACCATTTTAAAACAATCTGCTGTTTAATTATAGAATTAAACCTCCTTTTAGGATTCACCTTTTTGCTAAATTAAAAATAACAGACATTACAGTCATCAGTGTCACAGGCCACAGTTGTAAACAAAATTAAAAATAAACAATACACGCGTTCGAAATTTAAAGAATTCAAAATACACGGCGCGACCGCTCCATAGTGTAACAAGTGTGTACTGGCTGATGTGAGATGGCACAAATACACATGAAGGACTGCGGTGGTAATCACCTTACCGTAGCACTTTCTACTTTAATACTATGTAAATAAAGTTTTAATTCAATTGAAACATAAGAAGTACGGTTCGCATGTTATTTGGTTCCGAAACTAAAGAAAGTTCGAAAGCAGAGAGCGCAGTGCGGCACGAGGATATTGACCAATGGGGTTAAAGTTCCCAAGTTTATCGACCAATAAAAGTCAAGGTCATCTTAATTTTTAAATAATTGTGCATACAATGCATTAAGCAATGTCCAGGAACATCTGTTTGTTGCTCGTAAGAACATCTGGCGTAAGCCATAAGTATTTTACGGGAACTAATGTGTTTTACCCTACTAGATTCCTAAAAAAGCTTTTTGCCGATTGATTTTTTATACCGGCATAAAAATATTAATACATTACACTAAACTAAATTGAAAGGTGTTTCTGATGCACCGAACGTGAAAAGCCGAGATAACGGGTTCGAATCTCGGAACACATCTGACTTTTCGGAGTCATGTAAATTACGCCCTTTAACCGTGAAGGAAAACATCGTAAAGAAACCTGCATGCCATAGAGATTTTTCAGACTTTCTACGGTATGTAAACTCCGAGGCCAGCTCACTAGCTTCACTTGGCCAGCGTGGTGGGCTAAATCCTAACCCTCTCAACCGTATTCTTGATTGTAGAGGTTAATGACCTGGTCGAGACTATACCATGTTAGTTTTTGTATACAATATTAAAAGCAACAAATAACGACCTCCAAAAAAGGTGTTGTACACCGCTACACGTCTCATTATTATGTACTTTCTCTGTGCGATAAACTTTAGCAGCTAAAGGATAAAGTAATAAAAAACGGTAAATTAAGTAACAATTTCTTTCCCCAATACGTTATTATAAAACTGGTATCATTTACTATACTAATTGATGACCATTTTTAAATTAATATCTAGAATGTAATTTACCAAAAAGAGTTTAACGTTTCGTAGCGTCGGAAAACAACAGACATTTGTGTACAATACGTAGACAAAACACACATTACCAAATGACACATTGTCTGTTTACGAAAAGGAGAGCTATGTATTTAAACCAGCCCACTCGTCGGGTTATTAATTAAAAACACAATAATGATAGAAACTAAAATAATAATTACACTACAAAAACACACATTATTATTGTTATGACGTTTTAAACTGTGACACTGACACAACAGAAGAAAGGACAATGCACCAAGTGTGAAGTGCAGTGCAATTCAAAAATCGCGTATCCATCGGCGAATCATTGTCAGCTATGCCAGCCTAGCCGATACAGGAGATACAAAGACTAAGCCCCAAACGCGACACAGTCCGTGGATCAATAGGCTTTCCTCAAAAATTTCCATTGACCTGTTAGAAAAAAATACTGATAAGCTATTAATAGATTACAATAACGGTTAACATCACGTGTAATATGTCAATAACATTCGAACTGTGTCAATTGGTCAATGAACTTTGTACCACCAATTCGCAGCTATGTTTAATTCATAAGTTATTACTTATTACGCACCACACTAATTGTGATAGTGGAGGGCTGTTACACTAGTACACAACCATGTAAAATATGCAATAATGACCTATGCAAATCCACATTAGAAAATGCCGGCATAATTGTGTCGACCCCAGGGAATTAAATCTCCCTCATTGCTGGACACTGTCGGCGGCAGTTACTATTAGCTGCATTCCATGCTCGATATTTAAGTATTATAAAATTTCGAGGGATTGATCAGAATTTCCAGAGCACCTACCAAACAGCATAAACACGAAAGACGTATTCCTGAAATTGTCAATTCAAACACGAAGACACCCATAAAACTATGAGTGTAATTATTCTTAAAAATGGATAATGACCATGTTTCACCGGTCCCATTTAATTGTGGGTTAAAGGCAGGTAGAAGACAACAGTTAAAGCATTTAATAAAAACCTTGACTGCACTCAGCGGGTTATCGTACGCAGCCCTTATGAACATATCTTGCCGGCCCACTTCAAGGCAATTTTGTCAGCACATTACCTATATATTGAAAATAATAAACTAAAGTTACACATATAGTGACACATGTATTTCTGCCCCACGTGTTGGTACCTGATTCTTGTAACTTGATTATTCTTAGAGAGCTTTTTTGGTCTCATGTCACTGAGACTGAAAATCAGAATCGAACCAATATACCATATAGTGTATATATCTAGGTATACCATATACTCGAATAACAGTCAGCGACTAGCGTCTTCACTAACCGTGGCTGTTAAAAAATGAAAAGCCACGGTTAAATTGGGATTTGGGCATTCAAGCCGATGGACGCAGTATGAATCCGGAATCATAAACTACTGACATTTTGTAGTGTAAATGTGTTGGTATCCGTATGTGAAGGAAAACATATTATGAGACTATTCACAATTGAGAATTCTCACGTTAAAATTGAACATTAAAAAAGAACATAAATCAATCTACACTAGGCTAACGAGGTCGATTAAAGCCTTACTTCTTAATGGTACAAATGGCCTTATTCAGCAATAGGACATCATACATAAAAACAATTAAAAATCTTTATGTCCTGAAACAATATAACCAAAGTTCATTTAAATCGAATTTAATGATGTTGACGGCAAAAGACATTACATGAAATCTAACTAAAAACATTGAACAACATAAACCAATTAGGTAGTTTGTAAAATGATATTTTCGCCTTAGAATGCTACAATAATGATCATCAATTGCAGTAACGTTTTCTATAAAAAGTATAATCATTTTAATGATATCGTCCAAGAAATCTTGGTTCAGAGCAAAGTGCTTGTTCAATGCATTTACGCACTGAATGACGTAGTAAGCGCAGCGTAGGACGTCCACCCACAAGATGGTCAGACGACCTGGTAAAGGTCGCGGGCCGTCGCTGGGTGCAGGCTGCCTCCAACAGGGCACTGTGGAAATCATTGGGGGAGGCCTATGTTCAGCAATGGACTTCCTTTGGCTGATGGATGGATGGAATGACGTAGGAATAATAAGGCCTTGGACCATAAAGGTCAACCCATAATTTGTTCCTTTAGAGCTGGAATAATTGTAGTTAGACTTGTATGGCATTCCTAGGTCACTCACTCTACATCTGACGCACTTCCATTCTCGTAGATTGTAATGTGTATCGACACAATACCTAAATACGATTGCACTTTATTAAAATGCAAACGAATAACGACTGCCTCGGTGGCGTGGTTGTATTGCGGTACGACTACAAAGCTGAGGTCTCGGGTTCGAATCCCAGGTCGGGCAAAGTGATATTGGATTTTTCTGTTCATTATCAGCCCGGAGTCAGGAATTTGTGCCCGATATGGCGATAGGCTCGCCCCCTATCACATCATGGGACGGAACATGCAAGGCGAAATGTGGGTGTCCTAGTGGCGCCTCTGCCTACCCCTTCGGGGATAAAGGCGTGAGTTTATGTATGTATGTATGTATGCAAACGAATAACCTGTTTTATACAGTCAGAAATTATTTTAATGCGCCTGCAGTTGGTAAGTGAACTGTAATCCAGATATAGCGTGTACTGCCACATACAAAAACTTTGATTGCATTTGACAGCCTCCGTGGCGCAGTTTACAAGCTCGCTGTGAAACGAGAGGCCGCGGGTCCGATCCCCGCACCGAGAAAATGTTTCTGTGAACCACAAATATCTGTTTCGTGTCGAGTGTTTGTGAGACTAAAAGTCTTTCGAAGTATCTGATACCCACGACACAAGACTCGATCTTAGTGTGGAGTTTGGACTATGTATGTGACTGTTGGGTGTATTTATTTATTATGCCGCTCTGGTCTAACATGACACTCAAATTTCAAGATTGATATGGCCGTCCATCGTATAAGGTGGTCGTTATCCAAGTTGCTACGAATACTATCCCATCACGAGGTATCTTGTTCATGGTTGTCTCATTCACTCAAACACGTGTGGTTTAGCGCCTGGTGTGCTCATACCCGCATTAAGACTAAGATGTGTGATTGTCCTATTTTTTTAAATTACAATACATATTGGCAGCAAACGAGTTAGATAACTAAAATAGGTTTTAAATCTGTTTATGACTATGGCCGTTAGCCTTTTACATTACAATAGTGACCTGGTACATGTTACGTGACCAATGACCATACGGAAATAGTCTATTGGCAAACATACTAGCTGGAACTGATTAGCGTAAATTAAGAATATTTCGGTGACCGTTTTTCACGGTTCATTGCAAATAACCAAACACCGTAGTAAGCTATATTTGTCACAGATCATTAATTGGTTTTAATTGTGATTTGTGCCCTTTGCCTAACAAAAATTATTAATTAAGTGAATAGTAGATATGTTTATTTTGATGTCATAAGAGCCACAATCTGATTATTATCTCTACTGAGGGAAATCGATATTGACGCTCTTCTGCTCTCCCTTATTAAACTTATCATATTTAGAGCAGTACCCATTTGGCTTATACACATATATTTACGTCTGGCTTCCTGTTTGAATGTTACTTTTTCTGGACTACACATTTTATTCTATCATTCTGGACTAATGCGACCTATATATTCAACATGTAAATTCTTGTTGAGAAGACTTCACGTTTAAAGAAAGCAATAATAAACTAAGAATAACAAATTTACTTTAAAAAAATGGTGTTCGAAAAGTTTGAATGTTCTGGTGTATGTCCTGAATTTGCACCCCTGACCGTTGCATTGCTTTGATAGTCAGGTCCATAACTAACTGTACTGCCGGTCAAAATCTAGGTCTTCTATATTCCAACGCACTTAATTTCGAAGATAGAATAATGAATAGTAAAGGTCTTAGAAGCAAAGGTATTTGTGTTCTGTGAAGTGTCCCGCGGTAGAAAAGCAAATTAGAGGTATTGCTTATTGCTCCTTAAAGTTAGACAGGCACGGCCGGTTCAATAAAATACAGTGCAAGTTTTCCTTAAATAAAGAATTAGATATCTTTAATCTCTGACGTAGATAAATACAAGAATAGGGAGTATATCGATATAATTACTGTGAAGTCGTCTACAAAATATCCACTCTGGTTCAAGAGCTTTTTTTTTCATTAAAATTCTAAAAGAAAAGTTTAAATACCATCGTAAGTTTAAGAAATACGGCAATTTATCTGACTTTGAATCTTTTGTAACATTACGTAATCGTGCCAAAGCCTTGGAATCAGATATGTTTAAAAATTATATAAGAAATATCGAGAATAATATAAATAATTCTCCAAAAACTTTCTGGTCCTTTGTTAAAAGTAAGCAACAGTCTGCTACTTTTCCGTCTACTATGAAGTTTGGTCAAAATTCGTCTGACCAAGGTGTTGTTATTTGCAATATGTTCAGTGATTACTTTTATCGTAACTTCTTACATACCACCAGCACAAATCTTGATCCTCATCTAAGTACACAACAGACCGTCGCGGATTTAGGGACAGTAGAAATTTGTACTTCAGAACTTTCCAAATTACTACAAGCTATTGATCTTAAGAAATCTGCTGGGCCGGATGGTATACCCGCTATACTTATTTCCAAATGCGCTAAGAGCTTAACTAAACCACTCTCTATTCTGTATAGACGCTCTCTTACAGAAGGGGTAGTACCCAAAATTTGGAAAACCGCGTTTATTACCCCTATTTTTAAAAAAGGCGCTAGAGACCAAGTGGAAAATTACAGGCCTATATCCAAACTCTGCCTATTCGCAAAAATCCTCGAAAAAATTGTTTACTCTAGAATATATTTCAGCATTAAACATACACTGAGTGATTACCAACATGGTTTCTTAAAAAACAGATCCACTGTTTCCAATCTTTTGATATGTTCTGATTATTTAACAGATATAATGTCTACGCCTTCGCAAGTAGATGTAGTCGACACAGATTATAGCAAGGCTTTTGATCGATTAGACCATTGTATTCTTCTACGC
Organism: Deilephila elpenor; assembly: GCA_949752805.1. Classification (NCBI taxonomy): domain Eukaryota; kingdom Metazoa; phylum Arthropoda; class Insecta; order Lepidoptera; family Sphingidae; genus Deilephila; species Deilephila elpenor. The sequence goes on along the minus strand of OX457097.1, from coordinate 13,724,887 downwards.
AAGTTGCTGGATGTAGGTATCAGAGGAGACCTATTCAGATGGTTCAAATCATACATTGAGAACCGATGTCAGACAGTTGTTCTGAATGGCTACCAATCTGCTACTATAAACATAACTTCAGGAATTCCACAGGGTTCGTTGCTAGGGCCGTTGCTCTTTATAATTTTTGTTAATGACATAGGTTCATGCTTTACGCGTTCTAAAATAATTATGTATGCTGATGACATGAAAATCTTATGCCCTATCTCACAATTTTCTGACTGTCTTGCCCTCCAACAAGATTTAAACGCCCTGCAAAATTATTGCCATCTTAATAAATTAGACTTGAATGTATCCAAGTGCTTTGTTGTTTCATATACTCGAAAACCTAATTCTATTGTCTTCAGTTACACACTTCAAGGAGGTCCACTTATCAGAAGTAACATAATGAAGGATCTTGGTATCATCTTTGATTCCAAATTACTTTTTCATGCTCATGTCGAAAATGTAATAAAGAAAGCTAACAGGGCCCTTGGCTTCATATTGCGATTGTCAGCAGAGTTTGAACATATAAAAACTATAAAGATACTTTACTGTGCTTTTGTTCGCAGCCACTTAGAGTATGCTTCGCAAGTATGGAACCCGTGTTACAGCATCTATACTGATAGAATAGAACGCATCCAAAAAAGATTCCTGCGATTTCTTCAATTTAAAAGCAAAAGTTATTCAACTGACTATGTAACACGATGTAAAAATTTCACATTTTACCGTTAGAGGAACGCAGACGCATAGCAGACCTTATTTATCTCTTTAAAATTGCAAATGGTACAATTGATTGTCCAGAACTACTGGGAAAGCTGGGCTTCGTAACGCGACATATATCGTTGCGAAAACCAAGTCTACTGCGCATACCCCCAGCACGTACAAGTTATAGGCAGAACTCCTTCACAATCCGTGCGTGTAAATCGTTTAATCAACTTGCCGATAAGCTCAACTTAGATTTATTTTTTACGAGTGTGTCTCAACTCAAATATCTTCTTTCTAATACGTTTTTTAACGTTTAATTACTATTACGATGCTTGTTTTATGTGTCTTTTTCCTACGTAAAGTGCTATATTTTAATTCTATTGTTCTTTGTATTTTACTCTGTATCTCATTAAGTTAAGACCTAGCCGACTGTTACGCTATTTAAGTACTAACATATTTGTGAAAACTTGTAAATGGCTTTGTAAGTATACCTGTATTATCTTCATTTACTATAAGTTTGCTGTAAGTTTTCCGAATAAATAAAATAAAATAAAATAATAAAAGCAAAACAAAATAATTTATATCGTGTAGTAATGTCTTAGAAATAAAATAACATGTAGATCTACAGAATAGATCCGTAATTGCATTTAACTCTTAGATACATATTTAAAATAAACACTCATTAACACATTTATTTTAAACGGACATATTTGAACGTAGAAAACAGAATTATTGTAGTCATCACGTTACTTCGATCAAATATATACGTTATGATAGTTTGAATGTCCCGCGCTTTATTCATATTGACTGTTGTACCTTCTGTTTAAAGCGGACACAATTTAATGAGTTTTTATGTTTACGCACTTATATGTATATACTGTTAAAATGATAATTTAAATATTAAAATTCGATTATGTGTGTATTTTTATTAATCGATGTTGAATTCAACAGGTATTAACATCAATCAGGTATCATCGTAAACATACTGTCTACGGGTATCATGGTTATCTCTAATTGCGTTCGAAAACACAGTATTAACACTAAATTTTAATATTTACTAATTACTTTGATTACATTATTTAAAATTACTCAGCTATTAGTGTCTGATAAATACTGTGTATTATATTCTGTAACTAAAATACTAATTTTAATTTGTATTGGAATCCATTTTTTTTTATATTTTTTTTCTTTCGGTCGCGCATCATACTTTCGAACGCCGCTCATTTGACACTTCGCAAATTTTCATGCAGCGAAGACGGAATGAATCAGTCGTAATTTATTTTTGAAATTTTGTTTGCATTAAACTTCCCGTGAAAACTGTGTAAGTGGTGGAAATTAGGTATTAAGCGGAGCAGCAGGACATCATCGCTTCGTGAACATAAGTAAGTAACTTGTATTTTGTGTTTATGGTATTTGTTTTTAACGTCTATGTATGCAATACATATTTGCATTCATGATCTGTCTGTAGACATCAGAGGAAATTATTGTTGTCGATACACATGTGATCCAAGGCCGCTTGTGGTTTCATATTAATTGAATTAATCTAAAGATGGTCCGGAGAGTAAATCGCCCGTAAAATATTTCTGATATTCCGATCTATTGTTATGATTACGAAACCGCATTGTTATCAACCAAACGCATTTCCTTTGTGCAGAAACGTGTATATGTGAATATTTTGCCCCTATTACATATTTATGTGGATTGTCTATTGATAAAATGCATGATAGAGGGGGTCATTGACTTATCAACCATGGGATGTGATCACAAGAAGACTACAGTCCTTGTTGAAGCCATAAACGCTATGATCAATCAATTATCAATCATGCTTTATGCTTTAAACAGTGTTGCTATGTATAAAATGACAAATATGTTATGGTGAATATACTGCATCAATATTTTTATTTACCATATTAGCGTCGACAGAACATAATTATATATTATTTTATAGATGAAAGGAAATATTGATAAACACAAGCAGTTTTCTTTTTTTTTTACAAGCTATATCTAACCATTTCCCAACCTATAATTATTGTAATGAATACTGCTACTATAAAATATGAGGAAACAACTGATAAAATTACATTTTCAATTGAGTGAATATTATATTTGCTCTTTGATATATTAAGGTTCAACATAGTGTATCAAATTGATAGTACTAAAACCTATTAAATTACTTTCAATAATTATTGTAGAAGAACTTAAAATATGTATGCAAATCTACTTTTCAATAAATTTAAGTTACAATATAGCCATATGTTAATAGTCATGTTGAGGCTTATGAAATTTATTAGACATTGATATATTACATTGCCTACCTTATTGTCAAAAAACATTGAGTACTGTTTTTTTTTTTGCTATTATTGGTGAGACATATGCCATTCGCCTGATGGTAAGCAATATGAACGCTCATTTGGTTTTGCCAGGCAGTAGTAAAACCAAACAATACCATGAATATACGAAGCAAGGCTTGGCGTTCCACTGCCTTTCTAAACATATACATTTTATTATGACCTGCTGTGATTTGCATTAAGAAGAAACTATCCCTATTTAACACTTATTTATTAACATATTTGAGCTAAAGACAATAAGAATAAAATTTAAATATGCTTCCATAAAGTAAAACAACTGAATATACAAATTCTATTTCATTTGTATATCTTTGAATACATTATTGAGTTAATATACCATAAACTATATTATTGACATGCTAATTTAACAGCTGCCAGACTTGTTTGAAGGTCAGCAAAAAAGTCTTTATATCTGCCACAATAGGTTTTTAACACATTGAATTTGGTGCCAAAACTATAAAATATTTGACTCTATTGCGAATTGCAAGACAAGCCTGATATTTGTAAGTTGCTCTCAAGTTGCAGCTAAAAATAATACATCTGTGTATATTAATATGATTGGGAAATTAATGCAAAAGTGACTCGCTTGATGAAAATAGATTGTATCTGGTTATAAAGAGCTATAACTGGCGAATTGTTGTTGCATTGTTATTCATTAAAAATGGGAGATACAATGGAATAAAGAGATTATTGTGACTGGCTAATTCACAAACAAATTAATTGTGACAGTGAAGTGTTGAAGCTGTTATGTAATGTCAGTTTCCTGTGAGTCAGAGAAACAAATGCATTTAAGACCCAGCTCAATAATGAATAGAGTTTACCAGTACTCAAGTCATAGGCAAGTCCAAAGTGAAAATACTTTTGCTAATTCACATTTCCTGTCAAAATTCATATCATAAATGAAATTCTTAATAATGTATGCAACTGTTGGGTGTATTTATTTATATTCATTGCCAAACTGTAGAACCCAATCTTAAATATTTGAGTTTACAGCTCAAATACTAGTATGCTTAGGTTTAAAACGATTTGAACATATCTCATAAAATTACCACCATTTCACATGAACAATAATGATGTTATCTACTCATTTGCCAGTAATTATCACTGACTGTATGTGGTAAACAAACTACATATAACAGCTCATAGGTCACACCGTTCAACAGATGTTACTCTTAATACGAAACTATGTTGGTTATATTAAACCAAATCATTTGTTTTGTTCTTTGTATTTATGCAGTTTTTTTAATTAACAACAGCATCTATATTAAGATTCTGCATTTAACTGATAAATAAATAAATATGTAAATACAAACAGTCACATACAAAGTCCCGACCCCACACTAATCAGAATAATGAGAGAGACTCTGTCTTTATTATAAATACTCTAAAATACAATCATAGAAATGTCTGTAGATTAACAATCATAGTTTTCCTGTTTGCCATCTTTTTACTTCTATATATCTCACATTATTTATAGCCAGGCATAATTTTAAAGTGTAGTATATTGTTATGCTTTAAGTTAAACATATAATGTGTAAAACACATTTTATATGAAGAGTCAAATGTGTCTTTCTATGTAATTTAAGCAATTAAGGTGACCTGGAACCATATAACCAATATTGCCATTATATACATACATAATATATACCTACATATGTATTATAATATACATACTTTCTACCATTATATGAAAATTAAATTTTTAAGTAAATAAAACCATGTATCTCTACATAAATAACTGAATAAAGAAAGTTATTTCAAAGCGATATTAAATGGCATAAGCTTTCCTAGAAAATATGACTGGGTTATGGCCACCAACCACATTCAAAAGTGTTTGTGCAGTGATTTGTTCACACACATCCCGGTATAGTGGTGCAAACTCAGACTTGTGCAGTTGTTTCGTTGCGTGTGTGGTGGTCATGCCTTGTAATGGCAAAATTTTGGTGACAGATTAACACAGGTTTATAGACCCTCCATTATTCTAAACAGAGAAAGCAAAATATATATTTATTTTAATGATATGCAGACATTTTATTTTAATTCTAAAGACTAGTATGTAAATATATTTCTAAACCAGTTTATTGATAGTGAATGCAAAGTGTCATTCTACTGTTATCAAGGAATCTTGCATATTGTAAATGATATTAACAAAGGACTACTATTTTTATACTATATTGCTTGTTTATGCACCTCTACTTGCAATAATCTATTTAGATAAAACTATAAATAAATACAATACAAACAATAAACATAAAAATATATTAATGCAATATTTTTATACAGAAATACTTTAAACTGTACTAATGAATTAAAATAGTACAAAACACATACTTTATTAAATGTATTTCTACAGAAATATTAAAATTATCACAGAATGTTCATTGAAGTTCTATGGTATTAATGTACATTATTTTTATTGTCAGAGGCAGTATATGTAGAGCTATAAGTAGATTATACCTGGTGAGTGGTGACGCACAATTATATGTATACTGCAATAGTACAAAGTTTGTTGTTGATTCATCAATTTAATGACATTACACATGTCACAAGGAGCCATGGGATCCTAGGTATTACTTTAGATTAGTTAATTCACATTGCGTGAGTTTTTCACATAGTCATTCTCGCCAGTATCCTCGAAGGGTGAATTAGAGATGCCACTAGTGCTACCAGCATTGAGTGTATATTTCCATCCCTAGATGTGATGGGAGCCAATTGTTTTTCTGGATATCTTTTTTCTCATTTCTAAAAAAAAAGATATCTAAATCTTTTTTTTCTCATAAACCTTGCGCGCGACTCGTAATTTCGAGAAGGATCGTGACCAGGTAGTCGTCTGTCACAATAGCAAGCCAAATCTTAGTGGCACATGTGTACAAATCGTGTTGTGACGACCTCCCGCTGCTTTGGGATAGAATTGAATGACGTGCCACCACATTGTACTCTGGTTTGTAAAAATGAAAGATATTTTTTACACCCTCCGTGATGCAGTTAGTGGACGCCGGCTGTGAAACGAGAGACCCCGGGTTCGATCACCATCTCGAAACAAATGTCTGTGTGGCCCACGAGTATTTGTTTAGGGTTTCAATTTTTGTGAGACCGAAAAGTATTTCGTAGTGGTTGATACCCACGACGAAGTCTTGTATATCGCATATCTAGTAGCTTAATGGGGTTAGGACTGTACGTGACTGTTGGGTGTATTTATTTACACACATAACATACATAAGCTCACGCCTTTTTCCCAGAAGGGATAGGCACAGGTGCAACCAGAGCACCCACGTTTCGCCTTGTATTTTTCGTCCCACGATGTGATAGGGGGCGAGCCTATTGTCATATCGGGCACCAAGTTCCTGACTTCGGGCTGATAATGAATAGAAATATCCAATCTCACTTTGCCCGACCCGGGACTCGAACCCGAAACCTCAGCTTTTTAATAACACCTTTGTACAACTGTGCCACCGAGGCAGTGTATTTATTTTTGTATTTATAATTAAGGATTTTTGCAACTTTATTACTTAAGGCGAGTACATCAACATAATTGTATCGGCCAGCGAGATTTTTTTTATCTTTCGCATATCTCTGCGGTGCATAGTATATTGGACTAAACTGACCATCATGTGAAATTTAGTAATTTATTGTGCCACTATAAAATATACTCAAAAATATGGTATACATAAATTTTATTATTTTTGTAGCACAAACATCATGTCAATAATATAATATCGTAAAAACAAACAACGCATCAGTTAATGTTTATCAAAAACTAGTTATGCCGGTGTTGTACCGAAATTCCAGTTCATGTTAAGATATTGATAACTTAGTAGGTTATTCGATATCACTTGTGTTATTGTATATATATTATTATATTGTAAACTCAAAATATTTGTACATACATACATAAACTCACGCCTTTATCCCCGAAGGGGTAGGCAGAGGCGCCACAAGGACGCTCACATTTCGCCTTATATGTTCCGTACCACCATGTGATAGGGGGCGAGCCTATCGCCATATCGGGCACAAATTCCTGACTCCGGGCTGATAATGAATAGAAAAATCCAATATCAAATATCAAAGACAAAAATCTTTGCACCAATACTAAGTTTCATAGTAAAATGTGCATTCCTCTTTTTCTTGGGCCGCATCGCCGCGCTGCTCGGCTCTGGTCTCTGGTTCAAATTTCAAAAGAGTACCTATTCATAGCTTCAGTGAGCACATTGCATATTGTTATAATATGTCAGTTATTATGAATTTATCGTGTACAGATATTCGTTATCGCTTTCATCAACGGCTCTCTTTGTCAATACAAAATTAACATCCGTTGTATTGAACAAAACGTTGCTATGTCGTTGCTTACGTTGTCTAACAAAGATAAAATGCCTTATGCTGTGACGATGTCATTGTCGTGTGGTCCCTCTATTTTTAATAAAATAACAATAAAAATACCACGCACCCACATTTCGCCATGTATGTTCCATCCCAGTGACCCACGATGTGATAGGGGGCGAGCCTAACGCCATATCGGGCACAAATTCTGACTCCGGGCTGATAATGAATAGAAGAATCCAATATCACTTTGCCCGACTCGGGATTCAAACCCGAGACGTCAACTTTGTTATCGTACCGTAGTACAACTACTCCACCGAGGGCCGAGGCAGTAAGCTATATAATCACTTTCCATTATCAATAAATAATATCTAACCAGTAACCTTTCTGTTTGTCCGCAGGTGATAACGATGGCTCACCCGCCTCCCGCTGGGTCAGGAGTGCGTGCGATGTGAGTGGACAATAGAATGCCCTGAAGATGCTGGGCGCAGTGATCACCGGCCTGCTCGGCCTCATCACCACCGTCTGCGGGAATGTGGTCGTCTACACGCAGGAGATACCGCATTCGGTAAGTTGTACTTGAGTAAGAAGTTAGTCTTTTGGCGATGGCGAGACGAGCATGACATTCGCCTGGTGGTAAGCGATACGACCGCACATGGACAGTAGCCAAACCAAACAACACCATGAATTACAAGGCAATGCTTGGCATTACACTGCGCTCGCCATCCTGAGACATAAGATGTTAAGTCTCAATATGTCCAGGAGTTACAATGTCCTTCAAACCGGAACACAACAGTGCCTTTACACTGCTAGTCTAATAAAGAGTTAGGTTAGGTCTTTAAAAGGTACTGGACCTGATATTGGGCCAGGGTTTCGTGAAAGCTGTGTTATTCTATTTGGCTTTTTTGCCCTGTGCATGAGGAAAACCCATGTCAGCGTACATGTATGCATCTACGGCGGTATAGGAAGTCCCAGGGTAAAAGACGACTTATAAGTTTGACTGCAGTCTGCAGCACGAAAAATGGTTATTCTTTTTGAGAGATTATGCCCACCTCTTTTAAACCACACAATGTACGCTTTTTGTAAAATGAAAGCGTATCTATCCGAAAAGAATATTTATAATCGCACTTTCCGGCAACACAAGCACTAAATTTCAAAAAATATAAAACATTGGCCTAATTACTTTCCGAATTTAAAATTCGAAGGAGCTTCATGACCTAATTTCCCGCCTTTTTAAGATGGCGGAGACAGCCGTTATAATTCGAATTGAAGAGTACCTATTATTTGAAAGTAACCTTCACATTCATATCGGAATTGCATAATAAGTAAACAAAACGTCGTAATTTTATTAAATTTGGTGTAGGCCCGTACATTAATCGTGTTTACTTACGCGATAACCTACTGCAATGCATTATTTCATTACAAGTTCATGTAGATAGTGCTTATATTAATAAAGGTGATGCAATACCGTATACGTATAGTTTAAAGCATATGCAGCTTTCTTGGCGCAGTCGGTTAAGCAACAGACTGAAGCGAAGCCACGAGTTCGATTCCCACAGATCCCGATACAATTCCCAAAAGAATGTTTCGTGTCTGGGTGTTATACCAAAGCCTGTTTAGCAAAAGTCTCACAGTATCTGATACTACGACGCAAGTCGTATATCTACGTATGGGGTCAGGACTATGTGTAAATGGTTAATGTATTTATTGTTTAAAATATGGAATAATGAGGGTCCCAGGGAAAACATATGATAATCCTAATGGAAGTAATATGAGTATAGATTTATAGATTATTCGAGGGCTAAGAACATATTGTTAAATTTACATTGATTCGTCGCAGCTACAAGCCAAACACTATATACTCGACATTTATATGTGGTATTAACTGTGCCATATTAACAAAGCTTTTAAACAATTTAAAATAAACACATTCGACCTCCTAGCAATTGATATGCATTTTGTCTATTTTGAACCCAGTAATAAAATCCTGGCTATATTTTATGCAATAATTTTTATATTGACATGTTGAGAGTATATACCCTATTAAGAGTCTTCTGCTATTAAAACTACTTATTTGTAGAAGTCTTTTTGGATTTGAGTGCTTTAGATTTTAGCCCAACAAGCTTCCACTAAGCGGCGCGAAGCTTAGTGGATTTAGATTTAGATTTAGCAGGTTTGTGGATTCCACATACCTTTGAAATGCTCATGAAGACGTCTCAGGAATTCAGGTGTTCTGTCAATCGAGCGTTAATTAACTATGACCACACAAGTAACTCAGAAAAACTCAGAAGTGTGTGATTTAGGCTCGATTCTGTGACCTCTGTTGTCATATTTTCCTGCAGCCAACTAAATCATTTGACACACATTTGAATTTCGATTGTGGTTCATCTCTGGTCTGTCGATGCCATATTTAAGTTGCACTGTACTATCAAGTGCATTGTTGTTATTTTGTAGTATAAACAATTTAAGGTCATTTAATTCGTCTGTGGTACGTGGACAAGGCTAAAATGTTCATGCCTGTGTACTCTCAATTGCTTTTAATTCCGTTTGTTTCGACGCTATTCAATTGTCAATGTGTCATCAAATTATTTTGGCAGGGGACGAACCAAGGATTAAAGTGTTTAATTGACGCCTGATTGTTAATAAAGAGAGGAAACACTTGGATCAATATCAATAGATTACTGATTAATATTGACCAAGCTACACCAGAAATATTCCACATATTCATAGAGTAAGACACTCCTGGATAAGTATTTATTTTATTTGTTTCCAATTGTAAAATGTCGGCCTCATAATATCCCGCTAGTGGATTCTCCAGAGTCTAGATTAACAATGGATTAGTGCATTGTAGGTTTTCATTATTGGCGCGATATAGCACTACAATGCAGATGTCTTCCCTCAGATGAAACTGATATAGTAATTAAAGTACCGTGGAGATTGACGTCATTACATCCGACCGCCTTCCGGACATCTCATCATAAACTGCCAAACCTTCATACGAAGTTAACAAATAAAAATAATTTACCTCTACAATTACGACTCACTGTGGCACTCGTTTAGCAAGGCACCCTCGTTATAACGGTTAACGACCCGCAGTCGCCCAGCAAACAGCGTGTATACTATATACAAACAAAATTACTTCACCTGCGCCCTCACGAAAAACGCGTCAATAGTGAAGTTATTTTGATAATATTGACAACCCTTTATTTTTATCGTGGCAAACTTTGTGTCGTATTTTTAACCGACTTCAAAAAAAGGAGGAGGTTCTCAATTCGACTGTATGTTGCTTTTTTTTAGAAATAAATATTGTTGTGCTTGCCTCGGTGGCGCAGTTGTACTATGGTATGATTGCAAAGCTGAGGTCTTGGGTTCGAATCTCAGGTCGGGCAAAAAAGTGATATTGGATTCTTTCATTCATTAAGAGCCCGGAGTCAGGAATTTGTGCCCGATATGGCGGTAGGCTCGCTCCTATCACATCGTGGGACGGAAAATACAAGGCAAAACGTTGTTGTTTGGTTGCACCTCTGCCTACCCCTTATGGGTAAAGGCGTGAGTTTATGTATGTATGTTTATGTGTCTATATTTTTGTCTAATAGTTACCACATTTTATCTATTGGCACAGAGGCTAAGAAGTTGGTTTTACAACTAAAGTATTAAATCAGATTCATTATGTATGTTTTTACAATATTTAAAATGTTTATCCATGTTATCAATGTTATGGGTTGTAATCTTACGACCTCACCTACAGACAAGATTATCGTCTGTTAGTAATGATCATTGAAATTAGGCCTTGCGTTATGTATAGATAAGACAAGGTGTGTCTGACAAATATTTACAAGGTGTCAGGTTTGACACGTGGGAAAGTATACACATTGCTTTGAATGCCTTCCCATACGTCTCAATAAGATTACAATGCATGTTGCAGAATGATTTGGATGCAATAAAATATTACAAGCAAAGTGTCAGACTCCCGCTTACAAGGTGGACGGACGACCCGGTTAAGGTTGCAGGAAGTTGCTGGATGCAAGCCGCTTCCTACAGGTCGATGTGGAGATGGGGGGGGGCTTATGTTCAGCAGTGGACTTCCTATGGCTGAATAGATAGATATGTAGGTACTGCCCGTTAGTCTTCAATATTTTTAAAAGACATTTAAATTTATCCAAACTCTTGTTTTTTATACGATAAACTCATATTTAAAATTGATTGCCCAACTAGTACGAATCGTATTCAGAACTGTACACAGCATCAATCCATACACGCAGCCACGAGAATAATGAGGCGGCTGAATTAAATATTTTACTTTACCTGAATATTTTTCCTGTTTTGTATGTTACTGCATGACTAAGGTAATTCTAGTGAAATTAACAAGTCCTACGACCTAGTGCAAAGTCTGAATGCGTTGTTATTGTTGTTATTCATCATCATCATCATCATCAGCCCTTCTGCGTTCGCTGCTAGACATAGGCCTCTCATATAGCACATATTTAATATGGCACCCAAAATTATTTATGCATAATGATGAACAAAACCTCGAGGCTACTAAATACATTCACTTGGGTCTAAGATATTTCATTCAGGTTCTATTGAAAGGACTCTGTATACAGCTTCTCTTTGGAGAAATCCTGGATAATGAATAATAATTTGAGTGAATACTTTACCATCGACTGAATCAGCCAACTAAATCAGGAAATGATGTATTGCAGTAATGATTACTTAATGTCAATCGATACAATTCAATGTTGATGTAACGGTAACCGCAATATAACCGCATTGAATATTGCCGTATGTACGAACTGAGAATGAAACGATCACAAGTTCTTTCCCAGATAAAAAAACAACTTTAACTTTTGTTTGAAGACACACCAAGACGAAGGTTGCCGATTGGAACCATGCACGAATATTTTTTATGGTCTACAGAGCTCAGATATTCGTCCTGGTTTGGGCATTTGTGTATATATGTGTTTGTAAACGCACCAATACAGGGTTAATACTAATGTGGGGCTACGTTTAAAAACAAGCGTGATTTAGGTACAGTTCGGATATGTCTTGCAATATAATAAAATATATATCTTTTTGCAAAACCTAAGCTTGCACATAATACTTTATGTGCTCTCTTATCATTTATTAAACTTATATAATTGCTTATAAGTTCATCTGAGATAGCTTGTAATATTTGATTATATAATAATAAAGTAATGACACGTTTAGAAATAATTTTACTGCCGTGTGAGGGCGCGTCCATAACATACGTAGCGAGAAACTGGGAACACGGAAATTAGTATCAAGCCAAATACATTTTATAGCATTGAAAATTTTGATAATTGACTATCATATTATGACTCGTGGCAGTGGCTAGGGAACAATGATATTTTAATTTGATTTATTGACTCATGAGGTCGATCTGGACGACAGGGCGTAAAATCGTAAGTCAAATCCTTCTACAGCATGCGTCAAATACAAATCAACGTACATAAGACCAGATAAATTAATGAGAGGAAAATATTTGAAGTATCCTTTAATGTAAATGTTGCTGATTATAGGATATCCGCATCCGCTGCGACGACCCACGTAATTTATTGCGTTTTTGTCTGTTTATATTGACCGGCTTGAGGTAACCATCTCGCATCTTTGGATACTTGGGACTTACACTGGTCTAACAGCAGCATTAATGGACAAATACGAATTGGCTACCTTGAAAAAAAGAGCGTATTCCCACCTTAAAGGCTGGCATCTCCTTGCCTTATAGTGATGCCCTTCGTGGAGGGGGGTGATCACTTACCACCAAATGAACCATATGCTCGTTTGCCGCTTATAATATATATGTTAACGGAAATGTGTGTAATCCGTCATTGTATACAATTCCTAGGAAATGTATGTAATTCCTAAAATCGCCCGGAAATGTGTAAAATAAATTACATTAGACACATTTCCTAGGAAATCTATACATTTCCTAAATAGTAATCGGAAATGTAAGTAAATGTAAGTATTTAAGATATTAATTAACATAAACTAACCTAACCTAACCTAACCTACCTACCTACCATTGAAGAACAATGGAGAATGTCACATGAATCTTGACAGGGAGCCCGAAATGAGCTTCTTGGACACCGGAAGGGTTATTTTTAATTAGTAACATAGGTAATATGAAGATACGAGTATTATAGAATTTACCGCTATGATTATAAAAACTATTACTCTCATTTGAACAACGTGTTTTATTACAGAAACCATTATTCTTATACATTTCCTAATACGATATTGGAATTGTATACAATGCCTAGGAAATGTATACATTTCCTAGGATATGTATGTATAAAATAATTATTGAAAGAATATTTTATACATTTCCTAAATAGCTTCGGAATTGTATACATTTCCTAGGAAATGTATACAATTCCTAAATTTCATACATTTCCGGTAATATATATAAATAATGGTTTAAAAAACTAAAATACGCGCTTTAGTAGACCCAACATCCGGGGACGGGGATCGCGAGTTCCTCGGAGCTCTTCCACCTGGCAAAAGACAGAGTGAAATATGCGAAGCTGAATGCCAACCTTCACTAGTTGGAGAGGCACTGGAAAGAAGAAAGAAGAAGTAGACCCAAATAAAAAATAAAAAATAATTGATAATGAGTTTAAGATTAGAAAATTGACTTAAATACATTTATTTTATTGTTATTAAGCGTGGGGTGCTTACAACAATTACTTATCCTGAAGCACCATAGCTTTTCTGAAGGTTCTGGTTAAGATTATGTCACACACTTTTTGAATTATTGTATTTTCATCGGTCCTTGACAAGTATGCAAAATTCAAGTCAATCCGACGATTTGAAGTGCTCGAAAAGGACTTCAAAGATTCCGTTACATACATACATACATAGTACATACATACATACAGGCGAAGCCAATAAAAGCGTGTTATAAAAGGAGTGTCTCAACAAAGCAAACTCTCATTTATACATACATACATAAACTCACGCCTTTATCCCCGAAGGGGTAGGCAGAGGCGCCACCAGGACACCCACATTTCCCCTTGTATGTTCCGTCCCACGATGTGATAGGGGGCGAGCCTATCGCCATATCGGGCACAAATTCCTGACTCTGGACTGATTATAATTAATCAATAGAAAAATCCAATATCACTTTGCTCGACCCGGGACTCGAACCCGAGACCTCAGCCTTGTAACCGTACCGTAATACAACTACGCCACCGAGGCAGTCTCTCATTTATTGACGTAGTATATGGGCTTACAGTCGAGATCACGAGTGCATCGTGTGCTATTAATTAACCGACTGACGGGTTACATGATATTAATCTTTGTATTTAGTATTATTATGTCATAACATTCATGATAGTCAACAGCCATCTACAGACACGTGTGGCGAATGGCCGCCACATACTCATCCAGCAACGATAACTGGTGTCGTTTCTTTCAGCAAATTATTAAAACAAGTTTTAAATAACGGTATGTTCCATTTTCGACCTAGAAAATGACAAAGTTCAAATCATTACACAGAAATTACGAAACACAAATTACAATGAAAATACGTGAAGATAACGTGACCCAATGATTGATTATCAGATTATTCCGCAGGCAACATTCTACTTTATGAACTAAAAGACTTTCATCTATATCACTTAGCAATAGTTCATAATTTAATTCAACATCACTTTATCACAAGCTTCACAAATGGTCCTAATTTGTGATGCGTTTTTTAAATATGTGTCAATTGTAATGTCAAGTAATTTGACACCTGTTGCCGGATATTGTTCATTTATCTGAGGGTCTTTGTAATTTGGTTATTCAGTATGAATTAATGTCATAGATAAAAGATGGGAAGTCTCCGTGAAAAACACGTTAATTGTTAATTTGTTAAAAAAAAAATCCTGTTAACAGCTGATATGATTTATACATTAAATAAATAATTTAAAGTTTATCACCCGACTTGGAAATCGAATCCAGAACCTCACTATACAGTCACAGACGTCACGATTAAAATTAATTATCCTTGCATTAGCAAACGTTTTAACATGTTCTTTAAGAGTCTAACGGCCTTATTCACAGACAGATTTAAAATCTGTTTTAGTTATGGATTGTATTGTCTTCTTTGCTCAAACTGAATTTTAAAGTCGTTCGAAAAGGACAAGACATTTGATAACTAAAATAGGTTTGTAATCTGTCTATGAACAAGGCCGCAAGAAATTTGAGATATTTCTATAGATTCCTCCGTGGATTCGAATCTACCTCACTCAAGCCCAGAAGTAGGTAATACGTATTATGCTTTCCATCTTAGCTACAAGAGTATGAAGTATGTTGATATCTATACACTCAATAAATTGCAAACAATGCGGATTCATGAAACAACTTCAATTATGCTTTGTAGAGATTATTTTTTACCTCGGCATAGTTAACGAATATTAAGCTTAACGTTTTGACTTGAAGGGTAGGCAGACGTGGGAATAGTTTCATCCAGAATTTGCCGAGTTTATTTTAGAGAATAACGAGCAAATCTGTCCCAAAATATTTTCGTGTCTCAAGCAAATTATATAGGTATTTTATTGGCCTGTTACTTACCTACCTAATAAAAAAAGCTATTTGTATAATATTAAAACAGAAACATACATTTTAAAAGTAAACATATTTGCTTCTGGAAAAATACTACGAGGTAATACACGAAAACAAATAAATAACTACAAGGCCCATAAAAAAAAAGATAATAAAAAAAAAACTACGTTCAGCGTCATATTCATCTATTTATAACCCTCCGCTGTCCAAAACGCTCATTTCGGGCTCCCTGTCAAAATTTATGCGACGTTCTCCATTGTTCTTCATCGTATAGCATCTGTAAAAAGACTATATTCATGGACACCTGAAGGGATAAATTGTTCGTTTCACAACACATGACAGTGCAGCTCAGTGTCATTAAAATTCGTGGGACTGTTGATCCTGGCTTACATGAGTTGCGGTGGCGGGTGTGAGGGCGGCACAGTCTCCTACACATGACATACAATTATTCCATGTCAGTAATGTCACGCGTAAAGTCCTTGACTGTTGTTAATTCTGGCAGTTTTAGTAAGCCCATTAATAAATTGCATTTATTTTTGTTGCACTTCAATTAATGTAATAGACTAATAACCTGAATATCGCCTGACATAGTATTTCATATCATCCATCCAAATCGAATTGGTAATAACTCATCCTTTATAAAAAGTGTAGTATATTATACTAATTATTCTTTTACCTACTCAGTTACCCTTATTTTAGAAGACTGTTGGATGCAAGCCGATTTTAAAGAGTCTTCGGAAAACAATGGCAATGGACTTTCATCATAATTATCACCCCGTAGGAGTCCACTGCTGGACATTGGCCTCTCCCAATGTACGCCACAGAGCCCGGTCTTGATTGTCTTTGAGTGCTCGAAAATAATAATATCATAATAGCCTTTTAGATGGTCCTATAAACCATAAATTAATATATTCCCACTCGGTACGTGTTGAAGAATAAAGTCTATACACATCACTTTACAATACATAATTTTCAACAAAAGTATTGACAAAATCAATTTAACAGGAAGTCTCCTTAATAAAACATACGCATAAATTATACAATAAACTAAATAATATTAAGCAAGTATTTCCTATTACAACAATTAGATATTATTTTATCACCATTATACCTATATATAGATTATTCTGTCTTCCTCATTGTTTCAAAAATATAGTTCTTTTTTTGTTTCGGTTGTTACGATATACCTTATACTCTAGTCTCTAATCATTTTGCTCCTTACTTACTCCTTTTGCTTACCCTCCATTAATACAAGCGTTATGAATATATTGGACTTCGAATCTTTTAGATTTAGTGTTAAAAGTCTTCGAACTTCGGGATTGAAATAATTTAATTGGTTAAAATAACGTCAAGACATTGTTAATTGCAGTTTAAGGACGAGGATTTTCATTCTAATCTTCACCCTGTATAGATACGATGGTTGTCTCCAAGTTTATCGGCACTCGGCTATAAATATCAATATTATGGCTCAAGGGAATTATAGTAATTACGATTACCGATGCCGCCTCAGTGCATTCCTTAGAGCATTGTAAACACTCGTAGATTATCTTATCGAATGGTGGATTTCCACTGACTAGTCGGACATGGGACGTCGACGAACGCGACCGCTTTCAGTGCTGCCAGAAAATTGTGATAGTTATTTGTTATTTGAGCTGGTAAAAGGGAATACTTTGTGTAAATTGTTTTCGATGTGTTTGAGAGGCAATTTTAGTTATTGTAATTAGTACGAAAGTTCAATTGGAAATTTAACGTATTGCGTAATTGTGGCGTAAGGGCTTGTTGGGGAATAAAATAAGTTCTGTCTAAATAGCCTATAGATTAGTTTGCAGATAATGTAGTTTTAGATTTTTACAAAGAAGGGATCTCTTGCCTCTGCAAGAATAGAATTTAAATATATTTCATGGTAGAGTTTTAAACAATAGGGTCTGACACTTGTAGGGAAATGCTTGAGCCTGGCATTGTAATAATGACACTACACAAGCACAATTGAAACCTTATCCCCTTCAGTCTCATTTCGAGTTAATGTAATAGAATCAACTCCATGTAAGGTGGGGTTTTTCGTGCTCAATAGTGGGATGTGTTGTTCGCGAATTAGGCTAGACAATGACAATTCTCAAACAAGACGTGTTTTTTAGCCATATTATAAAGCAACGATTTATGTAATACAAAACAAGTTTGAATGCAAAATTGTTTATTCTTAATACATAATGTTGTACATAATTATAATATAAATGTGTCGTAAGAAGATTTTAATTTCTACGAGATGAATATTTTTAAAGCCACCTAGTTTGTTTAAGCATATTAGTATGAAGTTATTGCATGATTAATGTTTAAATTATCATTTGGAATATGGATATGATGATGTATACCTACAGAATTCACTTGTTCGTCTGGACTTATTTCAAGTCTTAAACCACAAGTATTTAACTCTAATTTAACATCGTCAATTCGCCATGAGTAAATCTGCTGATTTCCATAGTTTCTAAATTGTAACCATTCGTGCGTGATTCATTCCGCTGATACGATTTTCAAATGATTTATAGAATTCTACTTCTTATTGTAAAATATAATTATCCGTATAGTTTCTAGTCTAGGAATTACAAAATATATTCCTTTTACCAGCTCTTGTAATCTTCTGAACCAAAGTGAGTGAAGTACTGCACAATCATACATGAAAACTGTGGGAGCGTTGTGCCGAAGCAGAAGCGGGATTGGATGAGGATTCCAACCGGTGGGATTGAGAATGTGACTGAATTGTGTACGGGGTCTAGAACATTCGTTTGTGTAAAGAATTGAATTGTGAAAGATGGCGGCTCACTTGGCGATAAACGCTGTTCAAGTGCTCTACATAATCGGGATGCAACAGTTTGTTAGTATTATTGTATTTATTTAAACCAGATGCGATGGCTCAGTTCTGTGAGGAAGGGACTTACCAATCAGAGTTCGCGGGTTCAAATCGGTACACCTAATTACCTTTTTTAAGTAACGTCTGTATGCTTCGTTAATTACGCTTGTTTTAAAGATTAAAGAAAATATGGTGACAAAACTCGTATACCTAAAAGCAAAGATAACAATTTTAAATATATGTTAAGTGCACCGACCGCAGGACAACGTGGTATAGGAAACGCATGCCCCTAGAAACAGGCGGGCAGTTGGTTATATAAAAAAAATAGATGCCACATCATTATGCAACATAGCTGCAAAATCATGTTCCACCAATCTCATTTAAGTAATGAATAACGAAAGGGAAGAGAATAATAGGAATGTTACAAACATAATAGTCGAGAAATCCATTTGCTAATCATTAAATAACAATATTTACATTTCAACAGCCTCCGTGGCGCAGTTGGTTAGACGCCGGCTGTGAAACGAGAGGCCGCGGGTTCGATCCCCGCACCGAGAGAAATGTTTGTGCGACCCACAAATATTTCTTTCGGGTCTGGGTGTTTGTGAGACCGAAAAGTCTCTCGTAGTTCTGATAACTGCGACACAAGACTTAATTGATCTTAATGTGGGGTCGGGACTATGTGTGAGACTGTTGGGTGTATTTATATTATATATTATATTAAATGCATATACAAATTATTCCTAGCAACCTGTTCTAATAAAAATAAAAGTTGAATTCCCATCAGTTCTAGAATATCTTGTTTCATCAACTTTATACAAATGCAAGCAGCATTTACGTTGACATCTGATCAATTAAAAACTGTAAAGATAAATTATACTTTTATCGTTTCATGTTTACATTCGTAGTGCAACTGCTGTTGCGTGTTACAAGTCTATAGAAATGGAACGCGAGTAAAACTGGGGAACAGAAATGATTTCTAATATATAAACACAAATAATACACTTAATAAAAATGACACACATAATAAAAAAATGGTACTTATTATGCTATACAGGGGTGTGTGTATAGATTGTAAAATACCTATTAGAAAAATGATGCCGGCTAGGTGAAAAATTAATGAATTAGGTATCTCCACGTCTGCATCGCCTGTGGCAGAAAGCACAAGACTCCACATTTAAATCATGTCTTGTTTCATGGGAATCAGAAACTACAAGAGACTTTTCGGTCTCATAGCACCCGAAACAAAAAACCGCGACCTCATTTTAACAGAATACTTACAATAGTTTTACTGAGCGAATTACATTCGATTAGCAGACAATACACCACCATACCAATTACATTAATACCTAATACCTATGTGTTGGTCCACAGATAATGGAGGAGTTCCGCGACATGCCGGCGAGCTTCGGGCCCGACCTGCCCATGGACGGTTTGCGCGGGTACCTGGTGGCTGGGGAGCCGTCCGACGGCTGCGGGGTCCTCGCCGCGCCGCCTGACGTGGCCAATTCAACCAAAACGTGGATAGTGCTTGTTGCCAGGTGAGGTTTGCACAATCATGGAAGATATACTGGCTTTAATAAGGTTTAAAATTACATTAAATTGATTCTTATATGCAGTACTAGATGGCGTTAGTAGGTGTATAGAATTACCGTACACACCGCAACTACAAACGAACTGATAGACTTCCAACGAATATATTTTAAAAGGGCTTGTTTCAGAACTATCTCGAATAAATCAGCCTTAGCGTACGGGGTAGGTGGACGAGCTACTAATGCCAGCTGAAATTTACAAAGTTTAACTCAATCCAAAAATATCAAAGAGAACGAATTCGAAGTAATGATTATATTTCACCATTATTTCTATCCTACAGATACAACTGCAGTTTCGAAGTAAAGGTGCGCAATGCCCAAGCGGCTGGCTACGCTTGCGCCATCGTGCACAACGTCAACTCTAGCGACCTGGGTAAGATACATCAATACATTTATACTGACGAAGTGATCACAATGTATCTGATTGTAAGCGCTGTACTCTCTACATATACAAGGTATATACAAACTGCGGCCGAAAACGAAGCCAGATGGTAGTTTCATGACTACAGACACTACAACTACTAAAACTACTAACTACTGCCTCGGTGGCGTAGTTGTATTACGGTACGGTTACAAAGCTGAGGTCTCGAGTTCGAGTCCCGGGTCGGGCAAAGTGATATTGGATTTTTCTATTCATTATCAGCCCGGAGTCAGGAATTTGTGCCCGATATGGCGATAGGCTCGCCCCCTATCACATCGTGGGTTGGAACATACAAGGCGAAATGTGGGTGTCCTGGTGGCGCCTCTGCCTACCCCTTCGGGGATAAAGGCGTGCGTTTATGTATGTATGTATGTAAATAGTAAATACATAGTACCCAGTATGCACCGATGCGACGGGAGAAACGCAACGTGACGTCACAGCTCTGCTACCAAATAAAAGCAATGCTTTACACGGATGATACATTTTTACTTGACAGTATTATTAACAGTCTCAATAAAAGCCAGTGGTTCAATCCCCACCTCCCAATTACAATTTGTATGATCCATAACGATTCGTAAATATCTCTCATATTTTCTGATCTTCTGATTTGGAGTCAAGACTATGCATACGACGGGTGTATGTAAACATTTATTTATTTAGATATAATTTCTAAGTAAACAAATTATTAATGTGTAACGTACCGGACAAGCAAAGAAATACGTCTCGTAGACATATTGACATAATATCGACGACGCAAGAGTCGAAATATTATGTACTTGTAGGTTCCTGTACGTATGAGTCGTATCACTATATCGTATTGTTATAAGAAGGCATATATTGTACGTGTACATCGATTTAAATCAACTTTGTTATTGTCACGTTAATATACAGGTTGAATTTATCAAATAGGCGTGGATGGCGAAATCCGAAACTATGAGGAATATCGAAAAATGCTGAAAGGAGTTATGACCTCGATTTTGATGAAAACTAAAACTGCATAATTAGATTTTTATAAATAAATATGCCTAACTAGGAATCGAACCCAATGATTTTGAAAAAAAACACACATGCTGTTTATTATTCCACCATACTGTATGTGATTACCCTTTGGCAAGAAGCAAATTGAAAACTTAAATAAGCTCTGCATGATCAAGCTTGTCGTGCTCTTGGTAGGCAGAAGTGTCACTTTGGCACCGACACATTCACAGTTATATTCTAAGAGGTGGTAGATGAGACGCTACGCTGGTCATAAATTCCACATTCAGGAATCTCATGGAATTTTGTAAAACAAAAAACACAAATTATTGCCCTACGTGAGAATCGAATCTAGGATCTCATGATTCATGGCATATACATGTTGCCACTAGACAAACAAGACGATTTTTAGTAATTTAACAATAACTTGCACACTAATTTTTTTTGCCGTATCCTTTTAAGATTCACCTCAATGGTATTTATACGTCTATTATTAGACCGTTAAATACATTAATAAATTTGATAATTTCAATCATATCCATGTTTGCACGATGCGTTCCGTTGTAGATGAATGTAAACAAAATTAATTACGTGTTTATCTTGTGTTATTTATGTACGATGTGAAATAAAATTCCGCAAATCAGTTTAAGTGAACATTAGTATAGCAGGGATGGAATAATGAACAATTTGTATTGTTATTATATTTTTGTAAATATCTGTGCAGAGGGAAGGAAGCTGGCTTTAAATTGAGAGGTAGCAGTTTCGATACGTCCACCTAGAAAATTATTTGTGTGTACAAAGTTCGAAAGTAACTTGCGCCAGAATTTTTTTTTAAATATACAGAATTGTAGAGGCATGAAAACATACAAAATACTTTTAAATTTTCAAGCTAGTTGTCAAATGAAAATTGCAAAAATCATTTTTTTATACGAAATAATTTATCTAATAGAAAATATATTTCTGTAGGAGCCTGGCTATTAATTACTTGAACTATCATTAAATTCCATATGAAAGAGTCATCATGTTGAACGATCTGGTGAAAAACCCGCTATCACACTCGACATCCTTAATTATAAATGCATATTTTATTTATCTACCGCCACAGCAGTCGGTGATAGTGGTTGTTTGCGTGCAGTACTCTGGATTGCAGTGATATCATGACCCGAAGTATCGTACACACGACAAAAACTCACATGGTACTAAAATTTACATAAAATCGAAATTGCGTTCTAAATTTGAATTTTTACGTGGGAATTGACATTTCTTTTTTTAAAAGTCAGTATATCTGGTATAATCATTTTTAAATGTCAGTATCTCTGTTTAAATCATTTTTAAATGTCAGTACATATTTTTTATTAGTGTTATTTAATGAGTCGAACAAATATAATTGTTGATATTTAAGTGCAACACACTTTTTAAATCACTTCATACAATGCAATATTATTTTTATTGTTAATTAAATAACAGACTAGTTCAAATTAATTAGTATCATTCTACCCTAACATTGTCACTTGCGTTTTTATATGTCGCAGAAACTGCCTCATACGTGCGCCTACAAAAGTTTTATTGTACTTTAAATAAGAAACAGTTCTTTTGATGAGCAAAATTCTGAGTATTTGATCATATACTTTGTTCAGTGTATTTAAGCTTCGATAAAAGTCGAAAACGGTTAATACCCTTAACACTTGTGTTCTGTGCAAACCGTCAATTTACACAGTTTCAAGTTGAAATCCCACCATAAAATACATGTCTTACGTCGTAAGTGTTTAAAACTACAAGAATTTTAATCCCACAACTCTCAGAAAAGCCCTGCTTTGGAGGTCGACACAAAATGTGGACAGTCTGCCTAATAATAGCCACGGTAAATCGCGGAATAATCCCGCGTCTTTTTCTATAAATTAGTAAATTTAACAGTCCTAAACATACAATACAATACAAGAATTAAAATATAAGTACCTTATAGTGGGTACCAAGAACTACGAGAGACTTTCTGAGCTCACACTGAGAACACACCAGACACAAATATTTGTAAATTTGCATACTTTTCTTATCAACTTCGCAGAGGAAGCCGTCAAAAGGTGATGAAGATGATGATAATCTGTGGTATATTTTCGCAGAGACGATGTCTGCTAAGAACCCCGACGGAATAGACATACCGTCGGTGTTCGTCAGCGATCTCGCCGGACTCATACTCTCCAAGGAATACCTCTATACTAGTGGGTAAGTAGTCTAAACTTATCATAAAGAGGAAAGATTTAATTGTTTGTTTGTTTTGAATAGGCTCTGAAACTACTGGACCGATTTGAACAATTCTTTCACGATTAGCATCCTACATTATCCTTGATGAACGTAGGCGAAAGAATATTTTCAAAGTATCTCTGCACCCGGGCGGAGCCGGGCCGGGACATTAGTAGTTCATAACTATATTTATATTTGCCTGATAAAGACACTAGGTGTGTGATAAGTAGAGTGTCCTGATATAGTAATCATGCCTCAATATGCACAAGCTGATCCGAGCAGGCGAATCATTTTACGTGTACTTAACATTATGACGGATATTACCCCTTGTGTATCTTTAGCTGTGTGACTGTCGGGGTTGAAAGTGATATTCTAATAGAAACCAAAGTTAATACGCTCAAAATAAGACTGAAATGAATGAACAAAACGTTTATTTACCGAAATACAAGATAATTTCATGCTTGTATGTATGCCTAATGTTGCAATTCACAGTTCATGGAATTTATTTCCATTCCAAAATGTATTAATTACAGGGGAATCTTCATTTAAGAGTCCATTTATTTTTAAAAACTTAATGTCAAATAGAATGTTGATCAGTCCTATATTGAATTAATAAACACACCTAACAGTCGCATATAGTCATTTACCAGTAAGATACGTGCCTCACATCTTACATTACGATATAATAATTGTCGTACAAACAATATTTAGTGTAAATGAACAATGGAGCGTGTTGTTGGGTAAGTATTATCATTATATCACTTAAAACTCTTTCTTTCTCTTTTTCTCTTTCTCATACAAGGCAAAATGTGGGTGTCCTGGTGACGCCTCGGCCTACCCCTTCTGGGATAAAGGCGTCAGTTTATGTATGTAAAACTCTTTCCCGTGCAGGTATACAAACTACAACAAGAAAGCTCATGCTTTTATATCCCAGAGATATTCATAGTAGGTATGATCACCAGTAGCTCCAATAATCGGGAGAACTGGTGGCCCTTCAAAAAACAAGCGTATGCCCACCTTAAAAGCTTTTGGTTGTCTGGAAGCGATCGCTTACAGCGATAAGACCGCCAATTGTACACTTTTTTTTAAGTTTTCTATGTTTTATTATCTCTGTACTTTGTGGTGTCAATAAAGCAGTGGCGGATTATATTTAAGGCAAACTAGGCACGTGCCTAGGGGCGCGAGGTTTCGGATACCTTCGTTTCTATGCAAAACCATCTTATGTTATAATTATGTTACATACGAATCGCATTCGTTCGCTAAATGAACTATACATTCATGTATGTATTTTTTTAATATGGCTGCTAGAGGGGCGCCTTTGAGGTGCTTGCCTAGGGCGCTCTAACATTTAATCCGCCCCTGGAATAAAGTGTTGTGTAATGTAATGTGTAAAGGCATAGTATCTCCATTATTATTATTTTTTATTGTTATTATTTATTTATTTATTAAAATACAAAGTTACAAACAAAAATAAATATTATTTCCACGAAACCGGGCTCCATGCCATATGGTGTTGCAAATGTTCACGGGCGGCAGTGATCAGTTACTATCACGTGAACCGTTTGATCGTTTGCCCCCTATAATATAAAAAAATAACTATGCGGAATATAAGCAATTGAGGACTGCTTTGTCATTATACTGTCTCGAGTAGGAATAGAAATGTTCGTATTCATTCCGTTCCGAATATTTTCATCTATATCTATCTATCTATATCAGCCCATATACGTCCCACTGCAGGGCACGGGCCTACACTACAATCGAGAGAATCGATTGAGAGTGGTTAGGCCATATAGTCCACCACGCTGGGAATATTTTCATAGTACTAATTAAAGAAAAATGATACTGTGGAAATATTTAGGGAAAACCTATGTTCAGCAGTGGACTTCTTGTGACCTTAAAAGAAGAGAATATAATATCTATTTTATTCATAACAAATACAAATTAAATAAATCAGTCAAGATATAAGTCCTCAAAAGTTATCAATAGTAATTATACAGTTCTTAAGTGCGTCGATAGTCGATATCTATATATCTCAATTGATATGCACTTACCACCAGGCCCCTTGCAACCACTGACTCATGTCAGTGTCATCAGTATAAAAATAAATAATAATTATTAGAAACTATCCCGGCTTAACACCTAACCCAGGTTCGACAGTACGCCTTCTATTAAATCATATGAAATTATTTATAATTCCTTAATAATTTGTGAGGCAACCTACATATCAGAGATTTTCAAGAATTGCTACGGTATGTGAAGCTCGCGAACCAATATTACCTTAGCTCTCTCATCGAACTCTCCGTGTCCCGCGCCTTGAAATGCGAGTTATATGGTTGTCAATTAGGATAGCTTAAAGCCGAGTAAAATTAAATAGGAATTTGTTTCGTTTTCAGTTTTTATATAATGGTGAACGGTGACCTGCCGTTCAACATCAACACGCATCTACTACTACCGTTCGCCATCGTCGTAGTGCTGTGTCTACTCGTCATACTCATATTTATGGTAAGATTAATTACATTTTGGAATAAAACTATTTTTTTATGGATTTTATCGCGATTTCGTTTAATTTTTACATTTTTTAACTTCACCACGTTTCGGATTGCTATTGTGGTCACGGGGCGGACCAAATCGCGATAAAATCCATAAAAAATAGTTTTATTTCAATGTGGGTAAATCTAAGAAACCATTTGTTACATTTTTTAGCTTTTTAAGCCATAGGAATCATCTCCTACTTTTTTATTCTTAGTATAAACATATCGTTGCAAAAAAGTGAGATATATTCAATGTTACAAAAAATAGCCCACAAAGCTGTTTTCCACTTTTTTATAATATGCCACATAAAGTAATAGTATTAGGCCATAAACACTTAAAATCTAATCGAATTGCAGAAACTTTGTTGGCCGTGACAGAGGGGAATGACCTGTAGGCCAATTCACGTAATTAAATAAGTTCAGTTGCAGTGCAGTTGCAGTTAAGTTTCGATCAAAACAGCCCGTTTTGTATTCTCGTAATTTAGAATAACCGCTGTCAGATACGCTCGCGTCAAGTTCGCGTCACGTGATCGCTTTAGCGTATTCTACGGCTGCGCGTTTTATCATGCGTGATTCAGATCGCAACCTGATTGGTAAATTACCTATTCATTTAACGTCTCCAATGACAGTTTAGTCCCACCAACGTGCAGCACATGCGCAGTTTATGCATATCTTACGCGCAGCTAAACAATTACAAGAATACCATTTTGACGTACGTACGATAAAGACGTAAACCTAATCGAAACTGCATCGAAACTTGATCGGCGCGTCAATAAATTACGTGAATTAGCCTACTGGTGTAACAATCCCTAGAAACCCAGCGATAAGATCATACATTGATTGCCTATATAAGACTTTTTGGGCGCAATTCATCTGCTACTGCTTGAACAGTGTTACATTCTTATTTATCGAGCCATACTTATGTATAATTTTTCATTTAGACCCCACGCTCCACATCCCATAACAGGTAACTTAAATTACGTTATTCCTGTTTTTCCACAGATAGTGAAATGCATAAAAGACCGTCGTCGCGCGCGGCGGCACCGGCTGCCGCACCGCTCGCTCGCCAAGATCCCCACGTGCAAGTTCAGCAAGGGCGACCCGTACGACACGTGCGCCATCTGCCTCGACGACTACCAGGACGGAGACAAGCTGCGCGTGCTGCCCTGCGCACACGGTAAGCCACATCTATAGCATATTTCTATCTCTTTCCCTCTTAGCTCTTTTCGTAGGCCATCTCTTTCACTCAATTACGTTCCATACCCGTTATTTGTGTGACGTTTCGAAATATCTGTAGCTGAAGAATTGTTTGTTTGAAGACGCTAACCTCAGGAACTACTGGTTCAAATCGAAATAATATTTTTGTGTTTGATAGTTTATTTATCGAGAAAGGCTATAGGGCACTTTTTACCTTGGGAAAATATAGAGTGGTACTTGTATCTCGGAAAATCTTTCTCACGAGGTCGAAGCCGCGAGCAGTAATGGTCATTTAAATGTTTGTAAATTTGATTGAACGTGTTCGTGTGTGTGTTCGCAGCGTACCACGCGGCGTGCATCGACCCGTGGCTGACGCAGAACCGGCGCGTGTGTCCCGTGTGCAAGCGGCGCGTGCTGGCGGCGGGCGAGCGGCGCCGCGCGCACACCGACTCCGACTCCGACACCGAGCCGCTGCTGCCGCCCGCGCAGCCGCCCGCCACGCAGGTGCCTGGACACACTGCCGATTATTCCGCAGG
The DNA here is from genome assembly GCA_949752805.1 of Deilephila elpenor. Lineage (NCBI taxonomy): Eukaryota > Metazoa > Arthropoda > Insecta > Lepidoptera > Sphingidae > Deilephila > Deilephila elpenor. Next base: position 13,696,593 of record OX457097.1, on the reverse strand, counting down.
CTGAACATTTTATTCCGTATACTGCTAGTTAAATTCCGCAAACTGCAAATTGTTCCGTATACTGCAAATTACATTCCGTATCTTGCAAGTGAAATTCCGTATACTGCAAGTTTAATTCCGTGTTCTAGAAATTATCTTCCCTATGCTGCAAATTGTACCTTACACTAAAAATAATATTCCATGTGTTGTGTACCCAGGGCGGCACGTTCGTGGAGCAGCGCGAGAACCCGTTCATGCGCGCCGCCCGCTTCGTCGAGAGACTGCGGAACAGGACCGAACCTGACAACGCTGAGGTAACTATAAATAAAGACGACTAACACGCACATACATTGTCCAAACCCGACTTAGATCCAATCGGAAACTATCAGAGACTTTTCGATCATACAACACCCAGACCCAAAATTAATACTTAAGGAGCCCACGGTGTTCCACTATTATTAGTTTGTTACGGCGTCGAACCCCCAGCTTATGTAGCGAAACGTCTATGTAAACCGAGTTATTTAAAAAAAATAGTTGTCAAAATGAATAAGTTCCTAATCGTTTCATCGATTTTTATGTGTGGTTGTTTAATTGTGTTGTATTGTGGTTACAGGCGCCAGCGGCGCAGTCGGAGGAAAATGATCAAGTTAACGAGAATAATGAGGAAAAGTAAGAATATTATTAATTATATGTAACAATTATTACTATACTCTATTAAACTACAATTACCCACTGCTTAGCACGGGACTCCTCTACATCGCAAAGGTCTATTCACAGGGGTTAGGCCAGACTTCGAATACCGTAGAATATCTTGTCACGATCTTTCTTCTGTTTCCTTGCGTTGTTTTTCTTCACCGTTAATCTGCAATATAACTCCAAAACGTCAGAGGTGTGCACTGTGTGTCCCTAACCAACAGGCCACCACACACTTAATTACTATACTAACATACATTTATCCCCTCAGCGGCAACTCGGCAGACACGCAGCCGCTGGTGTCGGCGGTGTCGGTGTCGGAGCGGCGAGGGCGTCGCTCGCGCCGCGCACGCGCACGCTCCACGCCCGCGCCCGCGCTCGCGCCCGCGCACGCCTCCATCAACGACCCCGCGCCGCCCGGGGAACCCAACATCGGTACTACTGGCTTCTTTCTCTCTCTCTCTCTCTCTCTCTCTTCAGCCACAGGAAGTCCACTGCTGAACATAGGCCTCCATGGACATATACCTGTTGGAAGCGGCCAGCATCCAGCGACTTCATGCGACCTTAACCTTGTGGGTGGGCGTCGTAACACATCTTGCTTGTACGTGGCCTCCACTCTAGAACCTTTCGGCCCCAACGGCCATCAGTTCTACGTGCTATGTGCCCGGCCCACTGCCAGTTCAACTTACTAATCGTAAGGACTATGTCGGTAACCTTTGTTCTCCTACGGATCTTCTCATTTTTGATTCCGTCACGTAGGGAAACACCGAGCATAGTCCTCTCCCTAGCGCGTTGTGTGACTTTGAGCCGCCTAATGAGGCCCATAGTGAGAGGCTACGTTTCGTTCCGTATGTCATCACTGGTAACACACAACAATTGAAATGTAATACGTTATAATATCTCAACATATATTACTATGAAACGTCTCGTATTCCAGGTGTAGCGGCACTGCCAGCGTCCGAAACTCCACCCGAGCACGTCAACTTATGAACAAATCGCCATCGAGATAAAACTAAATATACATCAGAGTCGCAAGCTCCACTTCTACACTCAATTCCGTATAATTAACGCACTGACTATAGAGAAAACTAGGAGACCTTACATGGTTAAATGTTCCGAGGTATACAACGACTTAATGTCCAAAGTGATGTCCATTTCTTTCTGATCAAAAATCGACTTTGAGAATATCGATAAAATTGGAAGTGCAAGAAATGAGACACTATTTGATGCATTCTTGGTCTCATTTAAAGTTAAAATGTCCAAATCATAAGTAGGATATTGTGTATAAAATTTTAAGTTCTCAACAGGATTATGTCAGTGTGTGGATTAATATTTGCATAAAATTGCAAATAGACAAGTCGAGAAATATTACTACGACTGCACGAAATGCTTGTATTCGTTAAGTGAATGTTGAGTGATTTATTTGTGCCCTTTTTAATCTATTACTAACATTTTCTTCAAATAACAACCACATGACCAATTACTTTATCGATATTTTTGTGTTTTTGTTAACATGGACGCAGAAATTAACTATCGCAAGGAAATTGACAGTTATATTTGGTTACACTTGTTTTCTGTTTGTTAATACATAGACCTAACATACCCACCTAGGATAATATTACTATATCAAATATATTATAGACTGACCACAGATTATCTAATCCGATCTCTGCGATAATTTAGTCAACTTTATTACCGATTAACCGATGGAACGTTAAAATTTATGATTGCACATTTATCGATATCGATATACTAAGAAAGTATTACAAAATAAACACCATATTTTGAAACAAAAACAACATAATGTACCACAAGTAAATTAGGAAATATTGAAACTAAATTACCACAGCGATCGCCATTAATAATAATTCATATTTTGAATAGCGGGATCGGGACTAAATTTAATTAGGGTGCAATGATTTAAGTGAATATAGTTCATAACGTGAGGATTTTAAACGTTTTTATAATATAGGTAAACATGTCCAGATTTCATCCAATGACAGAAATGTTTAAATTATTTCACGGTCTCGATAAGTTAAAATTCAAGTCAAAGACTAAGAAATTGGGGTCGATATTTCATAATTTTATCGACTTTTAATTCTTACGTCATGCAGTCATCTTTAACGGTAACCATGTAAAAAACTATATACCATAAAAAATATTGGTGTGCTGTTAACATTAAAAGTTTTACACTTTTTATACTTCCTGACTAGTACGTTGTCGATACGCAATGTTGAGTTGTGCGCAGGCGGCTGATATATCCGTACCATGTGAGGCTGATCATCCACCGAGATACTTTTACTCTATTTATTCAATATAGAACTATTTTGAAGTCTTTATTTAATTTTGAACTCGTATAGTTTAATTATTTTTTTTTTGTTTAAAATTCCCGTTTGGTTAATCTGATACAGTGAAGATTTATTGTTAAGATAGCGTCGATTAATGTTTGTTATCATGAATTTATAAGACTGGTAACATTTTAAAGGTGGGTGGCCAGCCTCACTTCATTTACTCGAAATTAATAGTGTATATTGTCAAAGGAATGTAGAAAAGTTAGCGTAATTTAATATAAAATTTTTAGTTGTTAGGTATATTATTAGAACTAGTTATTGCAAGATGTTAGTTTGTATCGTTGGATTAGATTCTGAATTTAACTGCGAGGCAAAATTTGCCTTAAAATTGGAAAATTGATATCGCGAAATCGATACCCATTATTGATATAAAAAATGGTTAAAACATTTATAGTTTTTCGAAAGTGACTATTTCTGTCTTTTATTTCTTTCTCTCTCTCTCCTCTCTTAAAACAAAGTGATTGCTTCGTCTAAACCTTTCTTCTGTACCTTGAAAATATTTAATCTATCATCTTCTCGAAGCTGTGATGTTGGCCAATCAGAATACTAGAACCGGCTGTCTATGTCCATATTAGAAATACTGATGTCTAGCTGACCAACATTATGTAAGTTAAATCGACATAGTCAACGACGCAAGAGTAGATAGGCTACATATTAAAGAAAGAAGGAAGAGAGAAAAAACAAAACTACAGAAAGAATGTCTGATTCCCATAAACTACGTCGATTTAACTTATTAATTATTGCTAGTAATAAAATGTAATGCGTTGAAATAAAACTATTTTACGGATTTTATCGCGATTTGGTTTAATTTTTACGTTTTTTTACTTCCCGACGTTTCGATTGATTTTCAGCTTTCGTGGTCACGGGGCGGACGATGTAATGCTATATCGCAATAAAGAAATGAGCAACGCAGTTAACTTCAGAATTTATTTTTGTATTTGTAAAAACTATATGTATATATATTAATTACAGATTAGTCGTAATTCTGGGTGTGTATTTACACTATAATTCATGTGACTAAAACGCGCACCTATTGTATTGGGATATTAAAATTATTTTTATATTAAAGTTAACGGTTATATTGTGTGTATGGTGGTTCCGTTTGCCAGTGAAGTTGCGGATGGAAATAATTTGACGGCGCTTATTTTGCTTGATTACTTAACAAAGATTAGACTGATGAATTGGTGTGGCCCTCAGGACTAAATAGGGTTAGGGACAAAATACCAGAGATTCCCTCATTATGTATACACAAGAGATTAGCAAAAAAATTACTATTAAAATTGTCCTTTCTCTTTCTGTTTTAGTCGGACACTCACCAACTTGTCAGTACATAGTATTATATACTGGAAACTCATTTGCTTCATTCATGAAAGCCGTCGTTTCGTTTCATTTGTTTGCATATCGCTTCGCTGTACCAATGTGAACATGTATTCCTTGAAGATGTTTATAAAGTGAATAATATATAAGCTTTACGTTCTTTGTGATATGTATAGTATAATTTTATGTATTGACGCAGTTTTGTTTGGTTTAGTTTTGGTTTGTGTCTCGTGTGGGGCACGGCGGCGGGGGTGGCGCGCGCTACTTCCCCCACGCCAAAGAAATAAAAATCATTTGACATGATCGTGTTGTTTTATTTCAGCCATAAGTTGTCATTCGCTGTGATTAAGCCTGTGGATTAAGCGAAGAATTCCTATATCACGTATTTTTACAATGGCCTCATTCATCACCATAATATATAATTTGAAATCACATACACACATATTTATGAATAATATACGGTAATTTATTTATCAAAAAGTCACCCTTCACCGATGATATTTTTATGATACGAAGTCGTGTGGTTAACATCCTATTTCAGCGATATTTCGAACTGAGGGTAATGTTTAAAAATATATCAAACTGCTCTAGTTACTAGAATATTCATATCAACGGTGTGATTGGACGCCATATTTGGACGTTGATTGGTCCTTTGTAGTTGGTGGGCGTGGCTCAAACTGGTAGGATCATCAGGTGTAGCCAATAGGGAGTTGGCTTCCTTATTATGAATAAAAAGATCTCCACCAACATCATGCGTTCCTGGTACTTCAAAGTTGAAAATCGGTTCAAGTTTTAAAATGATGATGAATTTGCTAACATCCCTAATTCAAAACTGCTTTGAACAAAAATATCTCCGCTAACTTCATACGTTCCTAGTGTCTTAAATAACAGCCAACTTTATGTCGCTTCTTGGTTGACGATGTGCGCACTCAACGCACTTTTTTTTTTTTTCAAATGAGTCAAAAATGACAAGGAAAGAAAAGGAGACGAAGTTTACAGAAATGTTCTGTACTACTATGTACGAAACATAGTATAGGTATTTGTATTCTATCTTATTCTCGTGTAGACTAAACTTTATTTGTGAATATGTTTGTCGCTTTTCGTTTCATAGAATTTTCAAATCACAACGGCGAAAAAGAAATTTATTTTCAACAAATCTGTCAGTACGAGCATTTCCTTCTTTCCTTCATCCTCGCACAAAGTAAAGGCACGCTAATATCTAGCAATCGTAGGAAATGACACTGATTAGAACTTCCAACTGATTTGAAAAGCAAAAAATATTCCGACGTATCCAGAACTCGCCAAAATCTTTAAAAGACATCAGGTAGCTTTGAATAAAACGCATAATCCACTCAATGTTTTATTAATGATATAATTATAATTCAGTACACCACATGTATATACAGAGTGACGGGCGAGCCCGCTGGCTGGCGGCCGCGCCGCGTGTCCGACCTCGGTTAAATACGCAACTAAGAGTTAAATTCATACAAAAATATTGGATATCTTTCACAAGCTCCCACGAATTCGAATTTAAACATATTTTTGAGGAAGCTGGTTTTCATTCGGATATATTTTATGTACAATTTGATATTTTGTGCCACCTGCATGAAATGGTCACTTATAGCATAATTTATTTGCTTTTTATCACAGCACCATTAGGGCAAAGAGGGCAGTAGCAACAATTTTTGTTTTTTACAATCTTTAAAACAATCCACCCCTGCCACTGAAAAAAACTTCTATTAATTTTAACATTAAATTGGGATCATCATAAAGCACATTTCAATTATTTAAATTGTATAATGGAAACTAATTGTGTCAATCAGTGGCATCGTATACTTTTATGCATTTCAAGAAGTAATTTTTGTTCAATTTTCTGCCGTTGTGGGATATCCTGTCACCACTCATTTAATCCTTTTGTATATTTTTAGAAGAATTGATTTTTAGTGACCTTATGACAAACAAGTATTTTTGTAAACATACTATCTACGATTGTAAGGCAAAGGGACTTAATTCAGTAATAGTATCGATTATTTCATGTAACTTCACGTTCATGCCCTTTAATTATTTTTTTTCATATGATTACATATTGCAAAAATTAACTATTATATGATCACATACACAGAAGAACCTCATTTAAACTAACACCTTATATAGTCCAGAAGGGAAAAAGCTTCATCACTGTCCACTTCTTATTTTTATAATAATTTCTTGATTGTTCTATAAAACATATTGTAATTTCTGCTGTATTGGTTTCGCACGGCGCGGCTGTGTTTCGGTCGGACAGTTGACACACTATCTTGTAGTAGACGATGGGCGGCGCGTATGAGGGGTGTCATTCAGCCGCGCGCGCGTCCGCTATTATTGTACGTGCTTGTTCTATCGCTCGCCTGAAATTAAAAAAAAAGACTCAGAAAATAGAGTTACTGGAAGATTATACATACATACATATTACATACACGTCTTTATCCCCGAAAGGGTAGGCAGAGGCGCCACCAGGACACCCACATTTCGCCTTGTATGTTCCGTCCCACGATGTGATAGGGGGCGAGCCTATCGCCATATCGGGCACATATTCCTGACTCCGGACTGATAATGAATAGAAAAATCCAATATCACTGCCCGACCCGGGACTCGAACCCGAGACCTCAGCTTTGTAACCGTACCGTAATACAACTACGCCACTAGTGTTGCACATCAATAGTCGACTATTGCTAAACTATCGATAGTCTATCGATAGGTGACGTCATATCAATAGTATCGATAGCCTATCGATAGTATCGATATTATCGATAGTATCGATTCATCAGTAGTGTGATATGGGCAATAGTATTGATATACAAAAATAGTATCGATAGTATCGATACTATCGAAGGCCAGTATTGCTCCTAAAGCAATACTATCGATAGTATCGATAGTATCGATAGCTCACACTATCGATAATTTAATAAACTGTGATAGTATTGCCTTCCAATATTCAATTACATAGCCAGTATATTTCTTATTAAAAAAGAAAACTTATTAATCCTAAAGAGCATAATAACACACTATGCACAGTGAGTGAGAATAATTTAACACTACTTTCTACAAAAGCTATAATTCGGAAACGATAATATCGGCGGTTATTAGGCGGTTACTATCGATAGTTTTACAAACTATCGATAGTATTGATAGTTTTTATTATTTAATACAACGATACTATCGATAATATCGATAGTATCGATAGTATTACTTAAAATATATCGATATTGTCGATACTATCGATAGTATTATTATGTAATAGTATCGATCCTATCGATACTATTACTTCTAATCAATAGTATTTGTTTATTTATGATATCGATAGAATCGATAGTATCGATATTATCGATAATATCGATAGCACTATCGATATTGTTACTAGTTTTCGAGGTCAACTATCGATAGGGAAACTATCGATAGTTGGGCAACTCTATACGCCACCGAGGCAGTTAAGATTATAGATGAAATTAAGTGAGTAAATACATGTAATAAATATATTAATAAAATGTGTAAAAAGTTTATAATAAATGAATACATACATGTGCAGCGGGTTGTCGTGGTGCAGGCGCGAGAGCGCGAGCTGCGCCAGCGCGGCCAGGCGGCGCAGCGCGGCGGCGCGCAGGGCTCCGGCGCGCGGCAGCGTGTCCGCCAGCGCAGCCCCCGCCACCACCATCAGCGGCGCCGGCGCCGCGCCCGCCGCGCGACACAACGTCTCTGCACACACACATGCTACTCATGACTATACTCTTCATCAAATTTTGTGTGATCTAGACACCTAGTTCAAATTTTATTTAATTTTTTTGTATGCCACTGTCGATTCTAATTCACAGAGCGGTGTAGAAATCAGAAGGAGAAGCAAAAAGGACAGCAAGAGAAAGAGGTGTGGCCCCCGTTTCACGTTGGTTTTCTGTGAGACAGTGGTACCGCCCTGATAGAGCCGGCTTGTTTTACTACCGTTCAAGGTAGCTGCGATATGGCTTTTTTAAGAAACTTTTTGTTGGAGCCTCTTTGTTGTGGGTCGTGACTGAACATGAATAGGCAGGCTCGTGCGGGGCAGTACCACTGCCTCAATTCAACTCAGCTGGCGCGTTTCGTCCGCTGACTGAAATTACCTGATGCGCAATATCCCTTCCCCTTCGCATCCCCTTTCCACTCAACTTTCCACTTGATGGTCCGACAACACATTTATTATTATTTGGTAATTGATGATTAATAATTATCTGGAAACCTGTTTACGTATGTTGAAACCTGTATACCGTAGCGATTTTAAAGAGTTTTTACGGTATGGAAGTCCGCCAACCCGCACTAGGGCAGCGTGATGGACTATATGGCCTAACTACTCTCAATCGATTCTCTCGATTGTAGAGTAGGCCCGTGCCCTGCAGTGGGACGGACGTGTATGGGCTGATACAATACAATTGTATTAAAAAATATGTGTGTAGTGTATATAGTGTTGCGTTACCGATGAGCGCGAGCACGAGCGCGTCGGCCCGCAGCAGCGGCGGCGGCGCGGCCAGCGCCAGCGACGCACGCAGCAGCCGCACGCCCGCGCCCACGCAGCGCCGCCAGAACGCGCCGCCCGGACCCTCCGCCACGCTGCACCACGCAATACACACTTAGCACCATTACACACTAACTCTACGCCTTTAGTAGAACGCATATTGCATAATATATACATACTTAGCACCATTACACACTAACTCTACGCCTTTAGTAGAACGCATATTGCATAATATATACATACTTAGCACCATTACACACTAATGGCCTTATTCATACAGTTTCAAAACCTATTTTAGTTATCGAATATGTTATGTTCTTCGCTCACACTGAATTCAAAAGTCATTCGCAAGGGACAAAACATTCGATAATTAATATAGTTTTAAAACTATTCATGATTATGTCCAACGTATTAATACAACGCACAGTAACAGTACACAGTACATACTTAACACAATATACACTAACTATATCAGCAACGAAATAATTACAATAGATCTCTAAGTTTTCTGCACGAAGGTTTTCTTATAGGTAAGACTTAAGAAAAATAAGTAAACATGCCTAGGTAATTATAACCTATCTTAGAGCAAGCTAACAATGCCATATCGTTTCAACCGAAAATCATATAAAATAACACTAAACAAAAGAATTTCAACAAATGGGCTTATCAAACTCCTAACCGAAGTGAATAGAAAACTATTTCCCTACAGCGAGATTTAACCACACTGACAAATCAAAAAGCTAGGTTAACTTATATCTCCAGCGTATAACCAACACTTATACAGAAATAAGTAAAGCTTTGAACCGACTGTGGCGGCAGTGCGGGCAGGAACACGTCCGCGTTGTGCGCCGCAACCAGCCGCGCCGAGATGGCCGCCGCCAGCCGCCGCAGCGCGCCCCCCGCGTGGCCCCCCGCCTGACCCCCCGCCGGACCCCCCGCCGCACGCAACACCAGCTGGCGCAGCCGCACGCACGCGCGCACGCACAGCGGGTCCCACGCCTGCTCCACCAGCTCTGCGGAGATAACACAATTAACTTGATTTTCTCAGTTGATAACTTAGTTTTTTAGGGCCCTTCAGGTGTCCATTTTGACAGATCACATTTGACAAAGGAGAACAATGCGCAACGACATAAAATTTTTGACAGCGAGCCCGAAATTAGCTCTTGGACACCTGAAGTATTAAGTCCGTCATACAGCACGAGGCCAGTCGTGTACGATGGCTATACTTCCTGTGGCTGAGGCTGATGACGATATTAAAACATTATTTGTATTTCAAACTACAGAAAATTGGAGACAGATCACTTCAAATAGAAACAAGAAGGCCTTTGGGCTTTATACAGCAATGGGTCATAATTCATAAACCCTAATTTTCAACTCTGTATTGCATTGCAATTATCATGCATTTTATTAAATTTGTCGTGTAAATATAAAACATAATATCTCACCAATAAGCTTAGGAAGCACGACTTTATTGACAATAGTGGGCACGAGCAACAAGTCCACATCATCTCTCACGGCGTCCTCCGACACGCTGAGGGGCTGCTCCCCCGCGCCGCCGTCCGAGTCCGACTCTGACGACGAGCTGGATGGCTTCTCGTAGCGCACGCCGTACATCATCAGGCATCTAGGGGGTTGTATGGACGGTTTATGTCTGGCATATGTAATTTAAGCTGTATTATATATTTTAAACTAAGTTTTATTACTTAGTTTGAATATTTTATAATAAAACTAAATATTATAATAAAATTATAGTCGCAATTTTTACCGTATTATAAGTTAGGACAAGACACATTACAATTATATTGTCATTAATGCTTACGAAACTTATATTAGAAAAATATAGAATTCTATTGAAAAACATAATTGATTTAATTGAAACTATGTGGTAAGTAAATGGTTCCTGCTCACTTGTACCAGTCCATTTTTTCGTAATCCTCATTGTCTTCATCCGCCAAAGGATTCCACAGAATCAGCTGTAATCAAATTTATTGGAAAATGGATCAACACGGTAGTAAAATATTTTGCTATAGTTTTGTGACTAAGTTAGTATCTATAACATTGGTGACCATAAATATAATCCGATGCTTAAAAAAATCAGAACTTTACATTTTTTTCAACCTTTCCTATCAGTAATGAGTGGTGACTGGAGAATTGCCATATTAATGTTACTCACGTGCACTTGGATACTTGACAGCATATTGATATTATAGCTTGGCTTACAGTGTTGTGTTTCTGTGAAGATATGTTGGCATGTCTTTATGTTCATGCATGTATGTATGTGTTAGTGCCTGGTGTCCTGCGTATGGTGTTATGTGGCTGTGTCGCTATATTGGCGTGTATTGAAACGTTGGTATTATAATATCGGATGCCTGACGTACGACGTTTGTGAAGTATGTCGCCATATCGTTATACTGGTATGTAAATAATAATAAATGAATAAATACACCCAACAGTCACAGACATAGTTCTGACCCCACACTAAGATCGAGTCTTGTGTCGTGGGTATCAGGAACTACGAAAATTTTTCGGTCTCACAAATAACCAGAGCCGCAACAAATACCTGTGACTCACACAAATATTTGTTTCGGTGCGGGGGGTCGAAGCCGCGGGCTCTCGTTTCACAGCCGGCGTCTAACCAACTGCGCCACGGAGGCTGTAGTACTGGTATGTAGTGATACGTGCCTGGTGCCGCACGTACGGCGCGAGCAGCTTGGGCAGCGCGTGCGGCAGGTAGGCGCGTGCGTAGAGCGCGGGGTGGCGGCGGCGCCAGCGAGCCAGGCGCGCGCACACGCCGCGCACGCTGCGCCACGCGCCCAGCGCGTCCGCGAACACCGACGCCGCTCCCGACTGGATCGCCTCTGTGTACACGCATTACATACATACATACATACATACATAAACTCACGCCTTTATCCCCGAAGGGATAGGCAGAAGCGCCATCAGGACATCCACATCTCGCCTTGTATGTTCCGTCCCACGATGTGATAGGGGGCGCGCCTATCGTCATATCGGACACAAATTCCTGACTCCAGACTGATAATGAATAGAAAAATCCAATATCACTTTGCCCGACCCGGGACTCGAAACCGAGACCTCAACTTTGTAACCGTACCGCAATACAACTACGCCACGAGGCAGTTCATTAAATACATGTCATTACTATACTTACATATTCATTATTATCAATATTATAAATACACTGTTGTTGACACTTAACGTCTTAAGTCTCAGGATGGCGAGCCCAGTGGAATGCCAAGCATTGCTTTAATTCATAGTGTTGTTTGGTTTGCTACTGTTCATGAGCGGCCGTATCACTTACCATCAGGCGAATGGCATGCTTGTCTCGCCGTTCATCGCCATAAAATGTATTATTATATTAAACAGTAATTTAGATTTTAATCTAGTTATTCTGGAGTAGCTTAAGTACTAAACTCGCTCTACCAGGATGGTGCCACAATTTATATAGTAACTTTATGTAAACCTTAATTAAGTGAGGGCTGTGCTACCGCGTTCCGTTCTTCCTCTTGTTCTATTTTTGACCCTTTTTCGTGTGGATAGCACTAACTTAATAGGTCATGCCATTGCCTTGTAAATGACCTTTACTTTCCTGTTTAGGATCCTATCGACAATCAGCAAGGCCTAACGGCATCATCACCAGTAGCTTATATTATGATTAATTGGTTAATTACTTCTATCACATTTTTTAATAAACTAAGTTGTAATAATAGTGTGCGGTGCGTACTTCTCTCAGTATGATAGTGGTGCAGCTCGGGCGGCGGCAGCTCGTCGTCGCTGGAGTCTCCGTCGCGGTGCGCGAGGGCGGAGCCCGAGGCGGCGGCGGCCTGCTCGCGGCGCAGGCGGCGCGCGCGGCGCCTCCCCTCGCGCTCCGCCGCGCGACGAATCTTCTCTTCTGTGTCTACTGGCTTTATTGAACCCGCACGAGCTATATACAAAAATAAAGTTGAAACTTTCTGAAGAAATACTTGATGATAAATAAAATCTACGTTTGTTTTTGACATCTTACTAATAAATCAGGAAAAGGTTGCCCATGCATTATGGATAACAGTCCGTGCTGAAAAAGTGAAATTATAATGCTTTGTATCATATTATTGACAGTGAATGCCTGAAGCATTAAATCTACCTGCACACAATTGGTATAAAGTGTCAATAGACTAAAATAAATAATTTGTTCAAAAGTAGTTTAATTATTTTTAGTTATTAAAAACTTATCGATTGTCCCATTTAGCTTGGCACTAAAGTACAAAGCAAAAAACATAATTGTCAAGTACACTAACCAGCCATGGAGAGTACGTCCTGCGCCTGGTCCCTGACATCAGCCCTCCTCCTCTCGATGAGGAACTCGCAGCGGCGCCGGTGCATCGCCAGCGCACGCGCCTCCAAGGCCTCAAGCTGCGGCATCTGGGACACATATAACACTTGTACATAAGTAATATTCTGGTGTTATTCTACACTTCTTGGTAAGTATAATGCTGTCCAAAAAGAACATGAGAACAGAAATCCCAAATATAGGTATGTGTCTCATGGACCCTGCTGCTCATTAAACATAGCATGTTTTTGTTACAAGTATATTGAGGTACTTATATAGACTTCGTGGCGCAATGAATCGCCGATTGTGAAACGAAAGATTGAGGATTCAATCCCCATACCGAGATAAATGTTTTTCTGCGGTCCACAAATATTTGTTTCGTATTTGGATGTTTGTGAGAAAAAAAAAATCTAGCGTTGTTAGCGCGTAACCGCAGCAAATGAGATACAACTCAGTGCGAGACCAAAACTACATACGCAACTGTCGGGTCAATTTGTTTACCATATTATATTTGTCACTAACACCATTCCCTTGAAAATCTTCGTCCTCCAAGTATTCAACAGAGCCTTTAGGTAGTGTTGGTTTTTACCTTCTCGTCCAGACACTCCACCAGGTCAGTGAGGTACCCGCGCGCGGCCTGCGCCCGCTTGTACGCGGCGGCGAGGCGCGCGCGCCGCTCGCCCGCACACACGCGCACGTGCGCCGCGCGCTGCAGCCGCGACACCACCTGCGCACGCTTCTCCGCCGTCTTCTCGCGCTCCAGCTTCAGCTCCTCCAGCCTGCCATCAGGAGATCAATTTATATGTGTAGGAATTATGGAGAAGGCTACATTATTTATTTCAATTCAGAATTTTCTATATTTCGTGCAGTGATATATTGCTCTGTCCTTTATTCTACAATTACATAGAGTCGTCACAACTTTATTAGATGGGTGAAAATGTAACTTTTAATTCTTTAACTGCGACACACATATTTTTTTTCTTTAAATTATAATATAAATTAGATAAACAATATAGATGTGTTAGTATAAGTGGCTTTTGATGATCGGTTGTATTAAAAAACTGACCACATCGACACCCTACATTTGATGTACTCTACGTTAATATAATGCATAGTTACCGTTCCCTGAGCGCCAGCACGAGGTCGGCGGCGCTGGCGGGCGCGAGGTGCGGCGGCGCGGTGCTCAGCGGCCGCAGGTGCGCCTCCGTCACCGCGCGCAGCGACACCGCCACCGGAGCCGCCGCGAACGGGTTCAACTCCAGCGCCGACTCTGCAACACAACACTCATATACCAGCTAATACAAACACCATGTATAAATGCAATATCATCGATACATACGTGTAAGCGATACGGTACTTATCGACATAAAACGAAAATAACATTGTCAGGCAGGACAAATACCATATTTCTAAATTAAATAAAACATCAATATTGTAACTAAATAAGAAAATCAGGTTTCGTATAAAAATCACATCAACACACAAAAATTGCAATACAATTTAAGCACTTTTTGACATGCAAACTGCGGACGCAGGACCCTTGTTTAAGGTTTTAATCAGTATTATTATAGCCCACCAGGCCACCACCCTGTATAATTGAAACAACAACTCACCTGCAATATCAGTGATGGCCGGCATGGCCTTCTGCATCTGCTGCTCTTCCCACTCGTCCGCGTCGCTGTTCTGCTCCGAGTCGGGAGACGCCGCCGCCGTGCCACCTGTGTATTAACAAAATAATTGCAATTTTCCCGTCAGACTAGATTTTAAACACATTGCATAATTAATAATATACAAGTGATAAAACTAATAATAAGGAGACCCCAACAACATTTACACGTTTATTCTAGCTAACGGACTAGGTTCTGACGACCCTCAGATGGCGGGATAAGCACTACAGACATTGTGTATAAAACTCTGTACTCGTCATTCCGCACGTCAAGCGTCCGATTGCTGCCAAAAGTCTTGTATTGAGGGTCTCAGAAACTACAAGATTTTAGTTTCGTAACCGAAGGCTGTCGAAAGTATTACTATCAGTTAGTACTCACGTTTGGGCTTGTCACTGGGCAGATCCAGTCCCCTGACGTGTATCCTGCCGTCCTCGTCTTCATCAGCCGAGCCGTCGTCGTCCCGCACCAGGCGCGAGCCGGCCGGCGCCTCCGACGGCACCGGCACGAAGTCGCCCAGCTCGCGAGCCTGCAAGTATGCTGTTATTGGATTACATGGTCATGACGGTGCAGCTAGATTCCACGCCAGGAGTGTTGGAAATTATTAAAATTAGCAAAAAAATTATTTAATTTAGTTTTTTTTTAGCTTTAAAATAATAAAACATTTCTATCCTAAAATATTTTTGTCAGAAACTTTTATGCATGCAAACTTTAGAAATGCAAAAACTTTTTTGTCAGAACAAAAATACAATTAAAAACTAATAATTCACGAATTATATTATACAATAAAAAGGTTATAATTGAACATTTAAAAAACAGTAAACATTTATCAGTTTATAATAAAAGAAAGAAATAAAAAATCATCTTTTTAATTGAAAAAAATGGCGTCGAATCTAGTGCAACAGTTATTATATACGCATAATATATTAATATATTTAAACAACACGCTGTGTTCAATACCACCCAAATATTACAGCCCTGTTTCCACTAATAAATTTATCACGAATGTGGATGGCCTACTCAAACACGTCACTGAAAAACTAGAAACATTACCACAACAATCCACACAATTTCTACTTGAAATGCTTAAAAAAACGATGATATGGAGACAAGGAAACCTATTGGTGAAGATAATAATAACTCCTATTCAGATATAATTATATCCCAGACCTGGGAGTCGCCAGAAGGTATTAGCCATTTTATATCAGCTTAAGGAATATTGGGAACTTACGAGTAATAATTTGATAATTTTAGATATGAAGACTACAATATTTTTCATTCTTTGTATTCATTTCAATGACCTTGATGACACCAACAAAAAATGACAATAGTTCACATTTTTGTGATCAAGGTATTAAATTTTCAGATAGATATACTTTGTCTGGTTTTAGATATGACATCAACATGGAGTAGCCGTCTTCTAAAAATTGTGGTGTACACAGTGAACGACAGCCTCAGCTTATGTGAAGTTTAGATAACACTGAGACACAATTAGCCAGCAGCAAACTTGTGTAAGCTGAAGACAAGGGATAAAATGTACCTCATCTTGAAACAAAAATCCTTTTGTCGATGTGCATGTACTATTTTACGTTATTTAAACTCTATCAAACAAGATAATATTTTGTAAACAAATCATACAACAAAGAAATTGTTAAAGAAGAGCTAGACAATCAATATGCCAAAATTACAATACCACATTAAAAAATCGATCAAGCCCTACTTCTCGTTGCGTTCCAATTAAGTGCAGTCAGTGACAAAAAATGTCAAATAAAAATGTGGTACAATCGCACCACAGCAAGGCCACCACAACAGCAGCCTACAATTTCCTGTAGTGTATCTACAGTCGCCGAGGAGTCCCGTGGCCGGCTGTCAGGTCCCTCACCTCTCATACCTGCTGTCGCGTCTTGCGCGCGGCGTGGATGAGCGCGGCGTCGGGAATGGCGCCGGGGACGGCCAGCGCGGCCCTCACCGACTCGGCGCGGTACCGGTGGAACCCCCTGTCTTCCTCTTCGGGGTCCTCCTCCGAGATGTCTCCAGCCCCGTCGGCAGCCAGCGCTTCCCGCCCCGACAGGATCAAACCCTCCAACGTCACCTTCTTCTTGGGTTTAGGCGCCTCCTCGTCGACTTCCATGTGGTTGCTGTCCTCCTATTGAGTTTGGGTTTTATTTTTAATTGAACTAAATTATTATGTACACTAGCAGTGAAGTCAATTAAATGTAAAAACTAAGAATAATTAAGAAATAAACCTTAGGTAATTGCATCATTATTTTAAAATATTTTTTAATATTACTTGTTGTTCATATCTTCCAACAAAGCTGAGAAAGGCCTAAGCAGCTCACCTGATCATCGCTAGTCACACACATCCACAACACCTAGGAACTCCTTCGCACATTGTCTGCTTTTGAAAATGAGATGGAAAAAAGCAGAATAACGCGTTTCCAGTATCCACTGATCGGAAGTCGGTCCGACAAAATGTGGACCATTTTAGCCACTCATTATGTCATTGAGAAATTTGAGGTCTTGACATAACCACATATAGACTTATTTGTCGGGTATTTTGGGAATAGCATGCCCTTGATATAGAGTTCCGTGAAAACTGGCTTACATATGAGTTTATAGTGCTCACATTTGTTGTATGTCAGACTCAGTTTCAAGGACTCAAAAATTCATACTTCAGTCGACCGAATCCAACATTAGACAAGTGTAATGCGGCGACAACTAATTAAAATTCAAATTCGGTAAGAGGGAAGGTATAGGTATAGATAATAATAATAGGCAAATCATAATATGATCGCAAAATAATTACTTCTTTGTGGTGAATCATTTCTCAAAATTATATGGGCATAGTGTAGCATGTTAATTTGTGTGTCTGTTGGGAATGCAAATAATGAACTGTACAAACACCTCACCTCATGATTATCATTGTCATATTTGTTACTATCACCATCTGGGAGCTTCCGTCTTTCCTTTTCCCTGCGTTTGGCCAGCCTCTTGCTCTGCGATGATTTCTTCACCTTGAACACTTCTACCTCTTCCTCTGTGTGTAGTAAATAGGAAAGATATTGTTTTTATATTTATATATTTATTTAAAAATTACCCAATCCCTCATTCTCCCCTCAATGTCAAGTAAGCTAGTCTACTTAAGTAGCTTATTTATTTAACATGTTACCTGTAGCTTACATCTTGGTGTTGAAACATAGTGAAAATAAATGAAGTATGGAAACGGTTTTCTTTTCATTCTGTGAATTTCATAAATCCTCAGTTCTGTTATGCAACTCAGAGACAAATTCAATTTTTTTGTCACCCACACATGTGTCTGTGTGTGTGTGTGTGTGTGTGTGTGCAGAATTCATTGTTTATTCAGGTTGCTGTCTATGCAGAAAGTATAATTAATTTATTCATAGACAGCAACCAATACATGGACATACTACTAGTGTTGCTCATAAAGGCCAATGTTTTAAGAATTATCAACAGCTGTGCAATCTCTTTTATTTAATCGGTTTTGTAACTTTTGCAAGGTCTATTTAAATACATCATTTGAAGACTTTTCCTAGTACATACTTCATTCAAGTTGTGCTCAAAATGAGCAACAGTTTGGTTCTGCCACATAAAAGTAGACATGTATCTGTAAAACAGAATTATATACAATTCTAAGGAATTAGATTTAAAGACTCATTTTTCTTGTTTTTGTAAATGTAACCTATAAATTAAAATATCAACATTGTGAAGAAAGATTACCTTAATTACTTCTAAATGTTGTATATACTGTAAACTGAGGAGTTGAAGAGTAATAATCTACCACGATTTTATAATAACTGCTACAAGGTTTTTGTCCTGTGATGGGTTTGACCATTCATTTTGCAATTTGATGAATAAGATTGGAACAGGCTATAAATAAAGTTCAATATAGCATTTTATACAAGAATTGTCTAGCAAAGTACTTTTCATTTCCCAATTTTAAAAAAACATTACGACATATTTTAAATTTTAATAGGGTTCTAATTCTAACATCAGCATATTCAACCACAGGATTGCAGGCCTCCCACAGAGATTTCCACAAGAACCTAATGAAAGAAGCCTACATGCCATGACTTACTGCAACCCCTAAATAAATAAAACAACCAATTTTTACATTTTCTAATTATATAAATACAGATATAAAAAGTATCTAAGGCTTCAGAAAAAGATTTGAACAAGTCAGAAGCCTAGCAAATACTATTAATTAAAAATAGTTCATAGTAAAATCTCCATCCGAGTTCTAATAAAGTAACCGGAAAAGTCTAATTTATCTGACACGAAACCAAGGTAATGTGTATGAGGCCTGGATTTTCACCATGACTAGGGTTACCTTCATCAGCGAAGCTCAGCAACTGTTTGGTTTTCACCGGTTTGTTTTCCTTCTTCTCCCGCTCCTGGCTGATGATCGGCGGCGGAGGCGCCTCAGGCTCCGCGTCCTCGTCATCATCAGCACAAAACATGCGCCGCTGAATCTTCTTTGGTTTACGGAACAGAGACATCTCACTAACACTATTTAGGTACTAAACACTAATTAGTAATTAATGTCAAACTATTGTTGCGTTTATTTAAAATATCTAGCTAGCTACAGCTCAAAAAAACTATATAAACCATTTTCTAGGTTTTTTTTTATTTGGCAATAGTGTTGTACTTGTATTGTAATAGTATTTAATCGATTTCTATAAATACTTATTTAGATAGTATTTTGTTTATAACTTTGCATATGGTTATTAGATGGTTCATATAAATTTAAGTTGTATGATAAAGTATGCTAGTGAAAGTTTATATCTGCGTTGCCCACTTTCCACTGAAGTCGAGATCGAGTCAATCGAGACCAGTCCTAATGTTTAGTGGAAAATGGAAATAAATTATAAATGCTATCACAGATGCGTTAAAATGATGTTATTGGCAGATTTCCACAGATTACGCAGATTTCTATACATCTCCGCTTCCCTCTGCTTGTGTCCGCTTCAGTAGACACATAACTTCAGTCTCGATTATATTATACGATAAAATAATTATTTTTATAATTTTCCTGATAATTAGGATCTTAGTATGCTGATATTAAAATATATTTGTTTTAGCGTTTTATTATATATAAGGCTTTAATTTTACAAAGTAAATTTAAGTAAAATGATGATTTTATCTAAATAAAAAGAATATCGATACAATAAGGCATGAGTAGAATCGATTGTTACAGGTAAGTCTAGCAGCGTCCATCACATCTCTATATCAGCCATTTTAGTCCCGCACAGAACGTTGTGCGTTTGGTCTTGGTAAGATTTTTGGAAATAAATTCAATTTTATCGCGTCAATCATTAATTACCATTCAAATCTATTCAAGATATACGTGCTAAATATGTTATATAATAGTTTACGCGTAATATTTTGGTGCAAATATAAAAGATGACTGTTGTTGACGGTGTAACTTTCATTTTGCAGTCCTTAAATTTCTACGAAGTCCCTACGCCACTCAATTCAAGATGGGTAGGGAGGACAAGGCTACCTGGAAGTCTAACTACTTCACCAAGATCATCGTAAGTATTGAAAATCATATTTATTATTTTTGTATTCTAACCTCATTAACTTGGTCCAGATGTGAATCGTAGATGCAAATGTTTACATGTGCTTAGACCCTGAATTTAGAAAGTATTCTAATGCAAGTGTGCTTTCTATCATTATCTCTTTCTGAAACATCTACTGATCCATACAGAGTGAAATGCACATTGCGCCCAATTATGTTGTTTAATATCCAACACAGCTTACTACGGATTGATTTTAAGCTTACAGCTTTCTAACCGGTAAAGCCACAAAGATCTATGAACAAAATGCATACAAGTACATTTTTCTACATTTATTAAACAGTTGAAGTTTATAAGTTATCTTTACGCTTAACTTTCCTTCACAGCAACTTCTAGACGAATACCCAAAATGCTTCATAGTGGGTGCGGACAATGTGGGCTCGCAGCAGATGCAGCAGATCCGTATCTCGCTCCGCGGGCACAGCATTGTGCTCATGGGCAAGAACACCATGATGCGCAAGGCCATCAAGGACCACCTGGACACCAACCCAGCCCTTGAGAAGCTGTTGCCCCACATCAAGGGCAATGTCGGCTTCGTCTTCACCCGTGGAGACCTTGTTGATGTAAGTATTAGTAATAGTTTGGATATTCTGCACCGGTTTAGAGGAGAATATTTGTAAGATCAATAATACTTCTTTGGTTCAGGTGTTGGTACACCTAGTCTTGGTTTTGATACCTATAAAAACAACCTACAATAGATAATTGTTATGTCAAAGCAAAAAAAATTATCATACTATTAAGAATGGAATAAATTACAAACATAGCACACTTGTTACCTCTTGGTAGTTGTTACTTACGCATTCAATTTTACAAAAAATCTTTTAAATTCTATATACTGAACTTTTTATTGTCTCTGTTCCCAGGTCCGTGACAAGCTGCTGGAGAACAAAGTCCAGGCCCCCGCTCGTCCTGGTGCCATCGCTCCCCTCTCTGTCGTCATCCCTGCCCACAACACCGGCCTGGGTCCTGAGAAGACCTCCTTCTTCCAGGCTCTCTCCATCCCCACCAAGATTTCGAAGGGTATGTTGTGTTTATAATTTGAAAAGTAATCATTAAGTTGTGATTAATGCAAACTATGGGAATTGTCAGTAATTAAATTTAAACAATTTGTCTATATGCCCTTGATATGGGCATTATGATTTATTGTTATGTCTGTTCTAATACCAGGGAAAGTGATATAGCTTCTCTGGCTTCGCTTTCAGACTACATTAATTACTTCAAATTTATCCTAGTGTGATTGTTCACAGTGAATATTGCACTGGCATTTTGAAGTTACATTTTTATTGAGTTTTTCAATAATTTTGCAATATATTTATATTGCCCTGATAAGTGTTTGTTTAATGTGGTTACTAAAGTAGATAGTGACCATAATAAGCTTGATAAACTGTAAGTGACACTAGTGCCAATTTCGCCTACCCCATTGAGAATTTGTATGTGAGCTTATTATGATTTCTAAGTAGGTTGAATTTGGTCAAGATAACGACTAATTGTATAACTACCGGCACGGATCTTGAGCGCTGGCCGTTACTTGCGCGGATGTCGATTTTTGGGTCTCCTTAGAGGTATGATGAATTAAGCGGGCGGGGGCATTATCGCATCGGCCAATGATTGGTTCACTACGCAACGCCATATTGTTGTTATGCCTAATTCATTCATTGCGTTTATTCAATTCATTCATTTATTTTGTCCTTAAGTTTATGATGCGCAAAGCAATCCCCACTCTGTCGCCGAGCGCTCAAGATCCGTGCCGGCGGTTATATCTTTTAAAAAATATTTTCGCTTTATTAACTTGATTATCTAATTTACAGGTACTATTGAAATCATCAACGATGTGCACATCTTGAAGCCTGGCGACAAGGTGGGCGCTTCCGAAGCTACCCTGCTCAACATGTTGAACATCTCGCCCTTCTCGTACGGTCTTGTCGTCAAGCAGGTAAGATCAACAAAATGTTATTTTAATCAACACAAACAAGGAAAATATACCTAAAATAAATATTCGTGATACCAGTGGTGTGAACTTTTCATCGAATATAGGCCGGACTAAGGATGCTTAGAAGTACATTGCAATAGCATATGAAAAAAAAATATCCAAAAATTGGGAATAATATTCAGATTTAAGATGTAGAATTCAACTGTTTTTGTACTATAAAATAAACTGGTTTAATATCCAAAGTGTTGAGTACAGTTTGCAAATAAAAATGCCTACTGATAATTTATCTTTGGTAAATTATTGCTGCTATGTGTATCTTATTATGTTGGTATTCCTTATACCTACTCAGGGCATATAGCAAACATTGTAAAAAGAATTGGATTAGAATAATTAGATGGTATTTCAATTTACTAAGCCTCAGTTGGATTAAAACTTACAATATTCAGATGATAAATTTATATTAAATATGACCAAGATTTTCTTCCTAAGCCTCGAATCTTACCTTGCATTCAGAAAACAATTTTAACATCCTAAATATCTACTATTCAACCTATCTAGGTGTATGACTCTGGCACCATCTTCGCGCCCGCTATCCTGGACATCAAGCCCGAGGACCTTCGCGAGAAGTTCCTGGCTGGAGTGGCCAACGTGGCGGCTCTGTCGCTGTCTATCGGCTACCCCACCGTCGCGTCGGCGCCCCACTCCATCGCCAATGGATTCAAGAACCTGCTGGCTATTGCTGCCGTCACCGAGGTCGAATTCAAGGAGGCCACCACCATCAAGGAGTTCATCAAGGTATGATCTATGACTAGTATTTTTATAGACATTTTGAGAAATCAGCACAGTGGTAATCACAATCAAAGTAACATTTACTTTCAGAAAATAAATTAGGTATAGGAATGTTTAACAGTTGTATGATGTATCTGTCATAATAAATAATCTCTGTCTGTTCTAATACCAGTGAATCCATCATTAGTTCCCTGGCATCGCTTTCAGACAACATTAAGTCTTCAAATTTATCCTAGTGCGATTTTGTATATAAATATTGCACTGGCATTTTGAAGGCACAAACTAACCACAGCAATCCAATATCTGAAGAAAAATTTGAAAATCAATACATGTAGTGACAAGAAATTATTTTCCCACAGGACCCGTCGAAGTTCGCAGCAGTGGCCGCAGCGACTGCGCCCGCCGCCGCCGCCCCGGCTGACGACAAGAAGGCCGAGGAGAAGAAGGAGGAGAAGGAAGACTCTGAGAGCGATGACGACATGGGCTTCGGTCTGTTCGACTAAGCCTCGTGTTGTGCGCGTCTGCAGGCTCCGGCCTGTAGGCGGCTGAGTGGCCACGCTCGCACCCGCTCGTGAGGGCCGCGTCAAGCCGCCGGGTTGGACTCCCATATGGCGGCCGACTACGCCTGAAAGCATCGAGTGCTTGTAATAAAGCCACTTTGATTACATACGCTTGTTTTATTTATTACGAAGTTCATCCCTTAAGCTTTATCCAGTGAAATTGTTTATTTCAGTAACTTAGTCGCACATCACACATGATAGTTATAATAAAATTTTGCTGTTTCTAATTAGAATTAGGATAGTTGTTTCGTGCTTAACGATGGAAAATGTGTCGCCATGGCGGGACTCGAACCCGGACCACCTCAGCTTTGTAACCGTACCATAATACAACTACGCCACCGAGGCAGTCAGGCAATTTTCTAGGGTTCCCATTTACCCTTTTTTTTTATTGCCATGTATGGCGAGACGAGCATGCCATTCGCTTGATGGTAAACGATACGACCGCTCATGGACAGTAGCAAAACCAAACAACACCATGAATTACAAGGCAATGCTTGGAATTCCACTGCGGTCGCCATCCTGAGACATAAGATGTTAAAGTCTCAATATGTCCAATAGTTACTCTGGCTACAATGTCCTTCAAACCGAAACACAACTGCGCATTGACACTGCTGTTTGGCGAGAGAAATAGACATTGCGGTGGTACCTACCCAGGCGGCCTCTCACATATGAGAAACCTACCACCATTAAAACCTAACACATATTTAAGTTAACATTAGCAATTTGTGAAAGCTTTGCGAACGAATTGAGCACATGTCGGCAGCGTCATTAAAATGGGCCGCAGTCGGAGGCTTCCTAAGGCTTTCGCAGTTTCCTTTGTTTGCATGAACTGTAATTAAGATATACAATCTCGCCTAGAACTTACTAGCAATTTTACCCAATATCTGAGACGATTTTTTGAGACAAAACGAATACGCGAAGCGCATCAACTTGCGCCAATAAGAATTGATGAACTTCAAACAACAGTTAGGGAAGATCTACCAATCAACAGACTGAAAGCTACTTTTAACCGGCTTCAGAAAAATGGAGGAAGTTCTCAATTCGACTGTCTTTTTTATGTTTGTTACTTCATAACTTTGTACTGGGTGACTCGCTTTTGATTAATCTTTCTTTGATTGAAATGCTGGTGCTCGTCATAATGTCCCATAAAACGGTAAAGATCTGATGAATATAAGGCAGGTTGCCAAGTACCGAACTTGTAGAAACTTACGTAGATAAATTTATCACGAAATTGTAATTATTATTATAAGGCATATTAGGTCCTACATTTTTGATACTTGGCGGCCCACCATCAATATGTTATGCGTGCATTATAATTTCTTGGCAAGTCAAGACATGAAATTTTAATGACGCCTGGGACGATTGTGGCTATTTCTTTCAGGTCGGTTTTTATTTTTTGTAAAAAAAAAATTGTGCTTCTCGTAAGGA
The DNA here is from genome assembly GCA_949752805.1 of Deilephila elpenor. Classification (NCBI taxonomy): domain Eukaryota; kingdom Metazoa; phylum Arthropoda; class Insecta; order Lepidoptera; family Sphingidae; genus Deilephila; species Deilephila elpenor. Next base: position 13,671,439 of record OX457097.1, on the reverse strand, counting down.
TCAACTATCTATACAAGTTTGGCGTGAGTGACTGCCTGTGGATAACGGACCAGAAACATCAAACAGCTATCGAAACCGTAGCCTCAAGTTCGGTGCCTAAGACATACCTCTGATATTTTTGGAATCATAATAAATGTATTGATTGGGATTGACCCCACGCACTTTAACGGTGAAGGAAAACAACGTGAGGAAAGCTGCGTACTTGATAGAGGTCTTAATAACTAAATAATTGTTTTTATGGTATGGGCAGTATGCGAACCCGCTCTATACCAGCGGTTCTAGAAAACCTGTGCAAAACATTGAGGGATTATGGGCTGATACAGTACAATACGCAAGTTACGGTATCGAGTCATGATGTGTTGAAATGTTGAAAACCAGGTGGTTGCGGCTTACGACTGGTACAATTAGGGTCAGGATGTAATTTTATAATTTAGCCTTCAACTTTCTGGAAATTGGTCCGTTAAAAAGTTGTGAAATCATAAAAAGGGGCGGTTTATTCCTATTATGGATAGAAAGCAATCCGTGAAGCCTCAATAAACCACGTGCTAACTGCTAGAGTCGAAGCAGGTAAAAAACTATGGATGTTCGTATTTTGGAAGTACGGACATCCATAAATACAGGGTATATGCAGACTGCGAACTGAATTCAGACACAACTCAATGGTTTCTTAGATTTACGCGAATGTTACACATTGAAATAAAACTATTTTATACGGATTTTATCGCGATTTGGTTTAATTTTTACATTTTTTAACTTCCCGACGTTTCGATTACTTTACAGCTTTCGTGGTCACGGGGCGGACTGAAATATAAAATACCATAATTTTTTTAGTTAAAATCGCAAAAATTTACAATTTTTTTTGTAATTGTTACTTAACGTCGTATTTGGATGAAAAATACAAAGTTTCCCTAAAATAATATAGTACACCATTTTTATTTTTAAAGACGCAATGGTACGCAATCGTTCAAATCGCCTACGCAGAAACTAGGTATTTACCACCCAATTAAAACCACTAAAACTACCATCTGGCTTCGTTTTCGGTCGCAGTGTTGATATACCCTATATTTATGCACAAAGGACCATCGATTTTAGGTACGTTCTCAGACGTAACTGGTCAAGACTAAATAAATACATATAATATGTGTTTCTAAATTACTCGAAAGCGAGGAAATTCGTCCTAGATCCGAACAATCCAAGTAGGTATTTCACTTGAATAAAATTCTTTGTAGGTCGCCTTTGATATCATAAGGCCAGTGTTGTTTTACCCGTGACCTTTCACCTTCTCCCTTTACACGAAGTGCGCAATGCAAGTGGCATCTACGTCATACATTTTCAGTCCCTTTTTACCTCGTATTTATTTAAGTTTCATTCGACCTTTCTCATTTCAACTCCGAAGGACGTAATGAATAAAGGCTTTATATGAAATGTTCTGGATACAATTACAAAATGCATGTATCTAGATTTTTTTTGCGGTGCGTCGATCGAGCCGGCAACGTTTCAGAGGTGGCGTTTTGACCAACTGGGCCACGGGGACCGTCATGTATTTAATGAACCGGTATTTAAAAGAGAACTTTAGTCTTTCGAATTCTAAAATAGAGATAATCTGATCGATACCAATTTGTATATTCTAACAACTATATTCATCTAGAAGACACGTTGGTTATGAAACGAGAACATGCAAAAATAACTTTACTAACACAGAGTGCAATTAACATTAGTCATGAAATATTTATCAAAAAGTTACATAGACGAAAGCTTTGTCTTTAAGTTTTGTCATATGCAGAAGAGCCAGCGGCGAAGTTGATAGTAAGCACTTTCCAGCACTCATAGATTTCTGCAATGCCAGGATCACGTCCACAGCCAAGTCGCTGTCTACCATTTTGTAAACATTATTAAGACGTTTCATTACTAAGTGTAGGTACAAGTAAAATTTTTAAGCTGCTCTAAAAGATCTTTGACTGCCTCGGTGGCGTATTTGTATTACGGTACGGTTACAAAGCTGAGGTCTCGGGTTCGAGTCCCGGGTCGGGCAAAGTGATATTGGATTTTTCTATTCATTATGAGTCCGGAGTCAGGAATTTGTGCCCGATATGGCGATAGGCTCGCCCCCTATCTAGGCTTGCCAGACGGCCGGGATTTCCGGGATTGTCCCGGAAATTTGCCTCTTGTCCCGTGTCCAGTAATTAGAGCTTATTGTCCCGGATTCTAAAAAAATACTATATTTTTAAACGGTTTTATTTAGCTCGACCCGTACGGTGTTTATTAACAAAATAAAATAGGGACGAATGACACAGCAACGGCTTACGGCTAAGCTAACCCGCCGGCTAGGCTGCCGGTGAGCGAGTGCGTAAATCCGAACTGCAGACACGCATAAATTTTGACGTGTCTTGCGCAGAAATTTTAACAATTATGCAAAGCTCTGACGGAGAAAAATTAATTGAAATGGCGAAATCGAGTGAAAAATATTTAAAAAAATAATTTGTTTACTGTTTTATTTACATAACACCAGTTTTTTTGACGATAATTCGACTAATTTTTTACCAAAGATAAATTTAGTATGTTTTATCTTAAAATTTTAACTTGCGTTAATTACCTACTGACTTCTAAACACATACAGTATCTAATAAAAGTATGTATTTGAAAATAAATGGGTCTTTTCTTTTCTAATACAAACATGAATCCTTTGAAAATAAAAAAAATACACGAAATTTCCTTTTCCTAAGTTGAGGTCTCGGGATCGAGTCCCGGGTTGGGCAAAGTGAAATCTGATTTTTCTATTCATTATCAGCCCGGAGTCAGGAATTTGTGCCCGATATGGCAATAGGCTCGCCACCTATCGGGAAAATACCCCTTTTGGGAAACAGGCGTGAGTTTATGTATGTATGTATATTTCTACTATGGCCACGACCCGACATTGTTGTCCTAGAATTGCCCCGGATTTGATAAGTTACTATCTGGCAACCCTACCCCTATCACATCAAACATACAAGGCGAAATGTGGGTGTCCTAGTGGCGCCTCTGCCTACCCCTTCGGGGATAAAGGCGTGAGTTTATGTATGTATGTATGTAAAAGATCTATAGTTTCTTATATAATTAACAATAAAGTTGTAATGTAATCGAATGAACTGCTTCATCGGTACGCCTACGACCCCATATACTCCTACCTAGGTTGAAGTGGTCTCAATAATTTAAAATCAATTTGAAACGAATTTCAATAACATCCAATCATCCCATTCGTTTATAAATTCATCGAAGTGGCTCAGCCCGGGCCATTAATCAATAACAGGCCACGCCCTGCGCGACCGGGCTGCGCTTGGAGGATGCACAGGTTCCAGAATGCACTAGATATAGCCACTTCGTAGTTTATATGCATGCGTGTAAGTATTGATTTATAGCGTCCCCGCCGACCTCGCTGTGATTTGATTCCAGGAATTTTCCACGGTTATATAACAAGCTAGCTCTTGCGAGAGACCTAGATAGGTGATTCTGGAAAATTATCTTTGATACCGAACCGACTGAAATTTAGGTACTTATGTTATTAGTTTTAAGTTGTTGTTTCATCGGATTTGTGGCATCGGTGGGCTGTGAACAGCACAGTTTATGGTTTATCCAACGGACTATTTCTTCCAACAAAAAACATTACAATAGCTTATACCATTAATAAAACAATTTTATCGCCCAATAACGGCTATCAATGTAATATTATAATTTTAATGCATGTTAAGGCATGATTTGAATTTTAAAGTAGGTAGGTACTAATTTGGTTTATATCTGGTAGAAAAATCACAAAAAATATCTTGCCTGATGTCAATCCAATCGAGAACCTCACGGTTTACGAATCTACCTATATATTCTCGTCGTTCCCTCACTGCTAAGGATCGCGACCACATGTGATCACCTCCATCGTGTTCGGTCCTGGGTGGCATGGACCGCGTGGTAAAGGCCACCAACCGCCTTCTTTACTATGTCTTGGCTGGTGTTCTGTCTCTGGCGCGCATGCCTTCTATTCGTCCCAATATTATGAGCTTCTAAAATTCATGACTGGGAGACCTCATGATGTATCAAAAGTAGCTCAAAACATGTTCCTGACAAGTGACAGAAAGTCTGTTCTGAATATTTAGCTCCAAAAAAATGAACTCATTGGTTCCCATGGGGGTTCTCATACCGGACCTTCGACGTATTCCCCCAGTACAACCTCCTTCGCACGTTATTTGCGATCCGAAATAAATGAAGTCCTCTACTTTTTCGAAGCCGCTGAGGGTATCCGATTGTGGAAGATGTTCAGCTCTACCTATCACCTTCTAATGGTTGATCTTAAGACCAAATTTAGCACTTTCAGCTTCTATTCGTTTCAGCAGAACTGCCCTTTCCTTTTCGTCAGCGTATCTGAGGTTCATGAATGTTTCACCACCCACCGAAATACCACCATCCCAGCCATCAAGTACTCTGTTCATAATATATTCACCGTAAAGGTTGAATAATGAATGAATCTACTTGCAACCACTGAACCGATGTGGTGAGCAGACGGTAGACACTGCTGGCGAACATTACGTCAAAGCACGTCAAAGTGTGTAAAACAATATTCCTGCTAATGTACGGAGCACAATACGTATCAGGTTTCATACGTTGTCGTGCCGGGAACATTGGCTTTGTGTTTAAATTGCACTAAGTAATAGAATATTATGCTTCTAATACACCTACAGTGGTATGAATAATGGAAAAAATTACTTATCTACATGATACATCTATGTCTACCATTATAAAAGAAAGTAGGGGTAACAAAAGAGCTTTTACCTAAAACCTATTCAACCATTGTATTGAAAATAATGTACCTAATACTTGAGATGTCACAGCTACTCGTGTGCTACAGCCTACAGGTACATGCAGGTTATTTTATAACAATAACTATTAGACATAATGAGAATTAACATCTTATATCTCAGGATGGCGAGCACATTGGAATGCCAATCATTGCTTAGTAATTCATGGTGGTGTTTGGTCTTTCTACTGTCCATGAATGGTCGCATCGCTTACCATCAGGCGAATGGCATGCTCGTCTAACCGTTCATCGCAATAAAATAAAAAATAAATAGGTGCCCATCTATGCCAGCATGTTCAAACTCGAATTAGAACTCAAAAACACAATTTGTGGGAATCATTATGACGGAATTTAGATTCATTTTAATGAGCCCAATAAATTATCAGGTTTAAAATAAGTGTTCAGTAGCATTTAATTTCCTACCTTAATTTTGCATACTCCATTTTCGCAATAATGGTTGAACTACGTTATGTTTATAAGACTATGTGTTAATCTATAGTTCATCTGGTATCTATTCCTTGTTTTATTTAAAATGTCTATTGCCCATTTCAAGTGAAAACGAATCCAAACACACTTGTGAGTGACCTAAGTAATCTGTGCACTTGTGCATTTCACATTAATTGTGTGATGTGATGATTGATGGGTGTGATTAGTGTATTATTTAGATGTGTCTGAGCTCTCATGGCCAGCAATATTTGTACACATTTGAATACCAATTAGGACAGTGAAATATGCCTGATTCAAAAACAGCACTTTCGATACTCAGATAGTGTACGCAGTATTGATTTTAGCATTACTGTCGTCTTGAGCAAGATTGCTGCGACACTCTGTACATACAATGCAAATCAATTCAAAATATATTAAATATAAACAAAAAACCTATGCTTTGGGCATCCCTTCATCACTGGCGTATAAAGCGAACGCCCAATCGGGTCGTGGCTAATACCTGTACTTTTATAGTTTCTAGTTTCTACTAGGTCTGAATTTTAGTGCTTCGATGTCATTTGTATTTGTTAATGCACCCCAGATAATGAAAATAGGTACTTAGCGTGGGAAGATACTAGAAAGATGTAAGACACTTCGTAGGTGCGAGTGTGTGTGAGACTGTTTCTGTGTGCGTGTATGGATGCCATTCCTAGAGGCATGTATCTCATTTATAAGATCACAGAGTCGAAATAAAAACACATTTGCGGTGGATTATGTATTTATATTTACACATATAACATAGTATACAAAACGATAAAAAGTTGGACAATAGAGCAACACATTTCATATTATATTTTATAATTCTACAATTTTTTATCAGTCCCTTTGAGGGCCTGTTTTTTTTTATATTTTGATATGATATCACTAAACACAGATATAAAATTAACCGTCAATCACTCTTTCCATTAACCCTTTCAGACTGTTTGGGGGCAAGAAATAGGCCGTCTATTAAATTTTGTGCGTAAAATATATAAAAATAAAATCTTGGGAATTTTTTATTCAATTCACATAATAAAAACTCAGTCTGAATTGGTTAAGCCTTACACTTATATTTGAGCTTTCAGAATAAAAAATCTACATAATAAAGTATACAAAATATAGTCACAAGTGGCACAAACATTGATCACACACATTTGGCTTACATTATATGTTATTGGGTAAGATAAAATCAACATATATACAGCTTAATTTACATCCTTCATAAATATATATGAGCCAATTATTATCATTCTGTACAATATAGGAGCACTTTAATTTTAATATTGAAAATAAAAATCCTAATCCGAATTAAAGGCTCCAACACCCTGTAGTGTAATCATTTCCTTACTTACCCAAGTTATATTTACTTCAAACGATGAGAGTTTAAACTACAATACAAGCTCTGTTGAGGTCGCAACGGTCACCCGGCTTAGTGTACGACAGTAAACATGGTGACAATCGCTGGTGACACAATATGTTTCAAAATCCTCTGTCTAAGACATCAAGTAGGAACAAACATACATAAACTACTACATTAACATCATAACATAGACAATTAGGTACACAAAACTAGTTAAATATGCGTTCAAGTAGTTTCAATTTCAAATGAAATCTTGTATGAGCCATCAGGATCAGAGATACGCGTCAGTTCGAGTTGTAGGTCGAGAGTTAGCCGAACTTTCTGGGTATGGAACGCAGTGCCAAGAGTGAAGCAGTTGGGTCTGTTGGTTGTCATCTCGTCGAGGTGCTCCATCAGTTCTATCATGTACCAGCACAGTATGGCGTTGGCTTCTCCAGCCCTTTTCACCGGCAAAGTAACAGTTGCCGATCGCGACTGACTCATGAGCGACCCCATCACTACCGCGTCGGTGAGAGGCGTGTATCTCAAGTTAGCCAAATCGATAAAGAAATTCTGGGTGACTTGGTACATGTTCACATGTCTTGCTAAATCGTAGCCGCATGTGTTTTCATTGTAGACTGCGTTGTTCAAGTCCAGCCACTTGCAATTCACAATCTGCGCTACTATTTTTACATTAGCCGGAATGAAAAGACCGTTTGGATATAAGTTGGATTCCTTCAGGTGTAATGCTAGCTCTCGCTGATGAATGGCTGCGTCCCCACACTGGTCCAGTATGTTGGCGAAAATAGCATGATATTTCTCACTTCCAAAAGCCTCCGCGGTCCACTCCTCCCCGACTAAAATTTGAAACCTTGAGGGACATATACCATTCGCTTTGAAAACTTTCTTAAAGAAGTTTTCGTCGTTGGTTGTCTTTGCGTAACAAGTGAGGCTTTGCACACCTCGCCTCAACATCAACAAGCCAAATACGGGGAATGAGCTCAAATCAACCATGATCATCTGCGAGACATCTATTATTTGACCCAGGTACACACAGGCCATTCCAATAGAGCCTAGAATGAATTTCATGAACTCGTGATCGTTCAAGAAACGCATTAGCTCCGGAGTAACTCTCTCAACATTAATGTTGGGGTCAGTGGCCATAGCAAGCTTCCCTCCAGCCAATAACATATCTACATTTACTGTTTGAGCGGCCTCTACCACTTTATCTACTGTATCAAAAAACACAACCTGTTGCCAAGCTAAGGCTTTATGGATTGATCGAGGATTGGTCGTGACGTAAATTTGATCAGTCAAATACAAGTTGAAATAGCCTATATAAACATTAATTTTGCCAGATTGTATAGTTTTCAGGGGCACTTTGTATGGCTCAGTTCTAGAGATTTTTTCCTCCAAGTCATGCCGATTATTAAAATCTATTTTAAGAACAGATTGATCTTCAGTCAGGTACTCTAGATCCCTAAAGTGGTGGACATCTTCAGCTTCGTAAGTTTCATCAAATGTCACTAGATGAACGTTCATGTTTGGAACGTTTAGTATAGTTTTGGCATCTTTAGACAACTCATATTTATGGTGCAATCTGTCACAGTTACCACCGACCAAGAAGAACTCAGCTTTTGCGGGTAGTACCCGGCCATTTTCGCTAATAAAATTTTCCCATGCATGGACCATGGATTCCAAAATATTCTCTCCAAACAAGCCAGCATCAAATAACTCAGTAACCAAGAATGACCTTTTGCCTCCAATGTCCCTAAAGTTCATTTTAGTTAATGTTTTGTTTATAATAATAATATCCTTAATGGCCATACCCTGGGTGACGGCTTCACCCAATTGAGTCATTATTTGCGAACGATCTACAGCTATGACGGATATGGGACGGTGTGAATGGGCAAAAAGCGACAAAAGACATGTTCCTGCGCCAAGATCCAATACAGAATCTAAACGTGAATTAATAGCACATTTGATAGCATTTTGGTAGGCTTTGTTTGTGGCCCTATCATTCAGCATTCTGTAATGCCACTGTTCAAACAATATTGCCTTGACAGAGTTTAAGTTTTTCTCGGCGGCAACGAAGTTTGAGTCTAAACGCAAAGCCTTTTGAAAATGGGACCACGCTTCAGAGTAGAAACCATACTTATATAGATATTTACCAATGTCATTTAGTAAATGCACATTCGTAGGATAAATCGCCAGAGCACGGCTGTAGTTGACAAATATTTCGTCGATCCTCTCAGTGTGGGCCAACACCTCGTTCAGCCTGTTAACGACGTTGCGGAACTCCGACTCGTGGGAGTGCTTCAAACTCGAGCTTTTCTCAAAGGCTGTGATATAAACATCGAACGCTTTGCTATAACATCCATTACTCGCCAATTGCCGTGCTTGAGTGATATATTCATTGCCATTTTCGGACATCGTTAATGATTCAGTCCTACAAATAAGAATACTATCATTGATACTGTGATATACATTCGCAAAGTTCATGATTTTTTAATGAAAAAATGTAGGTATACTTACATATATAAACCTGATGGTAATACAGTGCACTAAGCGACTTATCCACAACTCACAGACATTTTTATTTATGTAGGTATGTAAAAAATATGTTTTTGAACACGCCGTCCTCGCGCCACGGTGTCCGCAAACAATTCTGCCGTGAAACATCAAACAACCATGCAACACTGGGGTTTTCAAATATATAGCTGTCTCACTCGCACTTGTGCGGAGACATGCGCATAACGAATGGAACGCAAAACAAATCAAAGGTCACCCAATCAATACTGTGGTATTTCCATTTCACGTAGACATTATTGGATTCTTAAATAGCGAATACCATGTTATTATCTTCCTTTTTAAATGAATATTTCGTCAGTCGTCATTTTGCATAAAATTATCGCTTTTACATTTCATACAAACTACAACCAAACGAATTTTATTAATAAAAAACAGTGCCAGATTCAGGCAAAGGGGGCACTACTTGGTGGCGTGGACCCTTTGTGATACTGACGAGCAAAATAAAAGTATCTGTATCTTGGGCATGCTCAATGTTGCATTGTAAAAAGTTCTATTATACTTCGGATTTTATTCAGATAATTCGGCACTGATGCCAAAGTGTCTCTGATTGTATGCTATGCTTCCCACTTAATCTGCCAATCTAAATGGAATTTCATATTGAGATATATGGGAAAAGAAAAGGACATTGGTATGACAGGCTAGGTATTTGTTATTCCTAATTTCAACCCTTCTTAAGGCTAGAAAGGTGGTTGCAACCATTGTGTTGGAAATAATATGCATTTAGTGGCATCTTGTATCAATGGTGTTGAAGCTTTTCAACATAATTCACATTTTATTTGAAATTAAAATATTTAGAAATTTTGGGAAAATTGTATTTAGTACTATCATATACATACTCTCACCTGGGTATCAAATCAAAGCCATTCTTTTTTTTACAACCTTTGTATAGTCACAAGTTGAATGCTACAATAAATTCTGACGATACTAAGTTTACTTAATCAGTAACTATGACAACATTCCATGGTCCACATCTTAATTCTACATCTTTTTTAAACTGACAAACTTTTCTAAACTTCTTTACCATTGTATATTTTTCAGGACTAATGCCCAACTGTCCATACTTATTGTAGCCAGTGGCCCACACCGAATTGTCTTCTAGCAAGATTGCTGAATGCTTTGACCCACAAGCAATGTCTTTTATATTAACATCAGTTTTATTTTTAAATAGGTCAATGAGTATTGGTAATAAGAGGTTCTTCCTTGTTTTAGTCTCGTCAATGCCAAGCTGGCCAGTGTCATTCCAACCCCAGGTGTAGATATCACCGGTATCACTCAGAGCAAGTGAGTGCCACCCTCCTGCTTGGATCTTGACTATTTTGATACCGGCCAGGGCATCCACTTGGGTTGGGCAATCTAAAGAGTTGATATCACCGTGACCTAATTGAAGTCTCCTGAAACAAGATTTTGGTAATATATTAGCATTGAATTAAATTTAAGTTAGCCTCATTATAAAAATTCTTATTGAGCTTATGCAGTGTTTATTTTTTGTATACTTAGTTGTATGTTATAACTTTATAAGGTTATGCACATATACTTACAGCTATTTACTGTTTTTTTTTAATTAGTATTGCCATTTTCATAGTAGGAAACTTACCCTCCCTCACCCCAAGTATAAACATTGCCAGCTTCAGTGAGAAGCATGTAGTGCTCATACCCACAAGCAATGTCAATCACTTTGCCCACACAGTGCCTAGTATCCACATAGCTAGGCAATACCCCGCAATACACATACCCCTTCTCAGTCAGACACAGACATGATTCATTCCTCAGACATATTTTAACAATGGTATCCTCAATTTTATTCCTCTTTGAATCCTCCAATGGTTGCTCCACACTCAAATTCAGCTTGTCTATTTCGTGCATATTCTCCAAATTTATAATCCATAAGGTACACGTACTCTTACGGACAACTATGAGTTTGTAATCATTTCCGGTTATTAGTACATCATTTGCGTGACAATCTTCAGGCAAGTTGAGTTTACGAATGTTTTCTTCTCCATAAGATCCGCCTGTGATGTAGAAAGTATTTTCAATAACAAATATGTTGTATGACCAATGCATGAATTCTAATTTCGCCTGATTGATAGGGAAGTTCGGTCTAGATTTCAGTTTTCTAAACTCAGGGAATATAGTGTCTGACGGCGACCACTGAGTAAATATATTGGAACCCGCGACGAAATACATTATTCTATCCTTATTGCTTTAAACTATCTTAATAATTAAGAACGAATTCTCCAAACTTTTTGATTTGTTTTGTTGATTTGATTTGATTTGTTTTGATTTAGGAAAAATTGACATTTGACAGTAAAACGTTTCGTTTCATACACTTTGAGAAACATTTGGAATACCTACATTATGATTTATCAAAAAATAGCACGTTAATATAATATTTTGTATATTATGTATCAACACTCTAATTGTTAAGTAATAATAATATTCTTAATTATACTAATATGGGAAGTAAATATCGAATATGATGTTATAATATATTTATATTTTGGTAGTATAGATTTTGTAAGTGAAGATATATTGGAAGATATACATAATACAGAAGGAAACTTTTAACCTGTGCTTTTAACTTTCTTTCCTAAGTCCAAACGATGCTGAATATCATAATACGAGGCTTTGAACTGAGGATTTATAGAGCTGTCCCTTTTATTTAACGGGCAACTAGCAAGTGCAAGGAGGATGACAAATGACTGTTCTTGTATTTCTTCTTGTATCAGGAATGCGCTGACATCTTCGCAAAAAATTACAAAAAGCAGTGTACGAGTATGCCGGTCATTGTGGTATTTTGTACTTACGTTTTTTGCCTGTATTGATGTTTATTTAATTTATAACAGTTGTAGAATTTAAAATGTTAGTTAGCATTAAATTTCCAAAGTAGTTTTAGCCTGAAATGCATCAGTGTTAATCACGCAATGAGGATTTCGGTGACATGAAGTTTTTGAGAAGAAATCAATATGGCCCTTGAACTCGGGAAATGCAGATTATGTCTCAAATTGGGAGATTTCTACTCCATATTCACAGTGGACAATGGGATCCCGCTGTCGGAAATGGTTATGGAATGTTCGCGGGTGAAAGTAAGTATAATTTAATAGGTGCTAGTTGAATCATTGATGCGAGTTGAAATCCATGCCATAATTTTGTAACATGACCGATTGCTGATCTCAAACCAGATATTGCTGTCATATTATAGTGATCAATGTTAATCCACAAACTTTAACGGCTTACAGTCGTGATGCAAAGGATATCACGCGGAAGTTCTTTAGGTTTTCTTGCGTTTGCGGGTCTAACATTTGAACTGAAATACTTTTTTTCAGCGAGTACATAATACCCTTGTTATTTTTCCTGCTGTACCTAGTTATTCATATTTGTTTTTGATAATAAACTAACTATAATCGTAAGTAATTAAACAATTGCAATAAGTAAATAAACCCAATTTGATTGTAAACAAATCTATAATGGTTTCTTAGATTTACGCGAATGTTACACATTGAAATAAAACTATTTTTACGGATTTTATCGCGATTTGGTTTAATTTTTACATTTTTTAACTTCCCGACGTTTCGATTACTTTACAGCTTTCGTGGTCACGGGGCGGACTGAGGTATTAGTCATCCGCTCTGTGACTGTCACAATTAAACTACCCTTAATTTTCAATTATTAAATTAAAAAGTTAATTTAAAAAAACGTCGGGAAGTTAAAAAATGTAAAAATTAAACCAAATCGCGATAAAATCCGTAAAAATAGTTTTATTTCAATGTGTAAACAAATCTGTTATGTTAAGTTGTTTTTTTAATTGTTTTAGTATTAATGTATCTCTTGTTTAATGTGAAATAAAACTGTCAAAACAAGTGCCCCTTAAAACAATTATTCATGGCCCAAAAATGCCACTTATAATTTAGTTTACACTTACGCAACTGGGCCTAAGAGATTTCTTGTATCACTTAATTATAAAATTGTATAAACATACTATTTACTTGTTAGGTCTTGTAAAAGTATCAACTTTGTTTGTATGTTACATACTGTACAATATTTTTGTATGTATAGAATGTTGTACATACAAATTCCCCAAATTCTCAGGCTCACTGAAATGAACACCATACTTACTCTCACTTTTTCTTCATTTATTCACCTTTTATGCAAATATATAAGGGTTAACAGAATCCAATTATAAGAAAGTAATAATAATATATTTTATTTATTATGTTATTTTTCTCCAACCATTTTTTCTTTTCTTATTTTGTATCTGTCTGTCATTAAGAAGTATAGTTTTCTGTAATCATAGTAATTATTTTGTTCATATTGTTTATTCCATGTCATATAACAAGGTAAAATCTGGAAATTCTGTTTCGGAAACTATGCATAACTGAAACTATATAGTGTTTGTTGTAGTTGGTGCTTGGGCCAAGTGCTGTAACTTTTAATGGTTTGTCTAGTACAAACACAAACATTTTAGTTTACAATAACCAACTGTTTAAAGGCCACCAAAAATAAAATACAACATTACCACAAGAAAATGTTGATATCCTTGAATTAGTTATATGTTGTGATGATGTTTGTGTTGCAAAACACAACTGAATTATTATTTACACAATTACAAATAATGACTAGCCTTTTGTAAATAATAAATACACCCAACAGTCACATACATAGTCCTGACTCCATACTAAGACAGAGTCTTGTGTCGTGACTTATCAGGAACTATGAGAAACTTTTTGGTCTAACTAACACCCAGATTCAATACAAATACCTGTGGATCACACAAATATTTGTTTCGGTGCGGGGACTGAAACCGCGGCCTCACATTGCACAGTCGGCATCTAACCAACTGCACCACGAAGGCTATCACAGTGGTGTATTGTAAATAAAAGTAGTTATTAACAATACATAATATGTTGAATATTACTATGTATTTGTGTAACATATTTTAATGTATTGCTACTGCAAGATCAAGACACTGTTGTTTTTTGTTTAAGATATATGAAGGGGATGGACTGCCAGATAAAGTGTGCTCTGAATGTATTCAAAAACTCAGTGGTGCATACATCTTCAAACAGCAGTGCGAAAGAGCTGATCAGGACTTGCGACGCAACTATGTACCGCCTCCAGGTAAGTGTTATCATTATGTGAAATGCATTATAACACATTTTGTTTTAAAGGAGAAATATCTCAGACGGCTTCTATTTCGGTACTAGAGTACCTATATGGCACTCTGAAGGCCGAAACGCCCGTTTTCCGGGCATAGCATCAGCAAGCGCTTCCAGGAAATAGAGAAGTAATCGGACTAGTGATGCATTCATTGTTTCAGGTTTCTGCCCGCTATCGCCAAACAGACAGAGCAGCGACTCTGCCTTTTCCACCCACACGGATTATTCCAACTTGAACAAATCCACAGAAGGCAAGGTAACCCCTGCCAGTTCTGCTAGAAAGAGACGAACCGAGAGCGATGACACTTCCACCGCTAGCCGCCACGACTACCGCTCTGACTCCAAACACGCCGATGTTAAGAGACAGGTGAAGAAACCAAAGTATCTTAATAACTCCATGGACTCGGATGATGATAACAACGACAGCTTCACGGCGGATAACGAATCCATTGAACCTAAAAACGAATTTAAATGTACCAAATGTCCTAAATCATTCAAATCTTTGTGTGCCGTGAACTCTCACCAGCGTGTTCATAGGAATGATAGATCGTTGGAAAACATTGTAACGCCCACCAGTACTCCACTGGGACGCAGCATCGAGAGCGACAATGCGTCTTCAAGCAGTAAGCAGGACTATTCGGGAAACAATAAACGCGTCATCGAACTTAGGAGATTGGGCAGTGCGGGTAAACGGAACATGAATGCTTCATCAATGGACACAGACGATGATGACAACGAAGACTCGAGCTTTAGAAGCGAGACAGCCGCCACGGACTCAGACGAATCGGCAGCTAAAACAGTGTTCAAATGCCAACAGTGCCCCAACGAGTATGCTACACTTCGCAGTCTAACCATGCACATGAGGCTCCATAAGCGACAGAATCTGAAAGAAGAAGCGTCTGAAGATTCAGCGACTACTGAGCCGCAAGAAGAAGATGATCTAAGTTGTAATAAGTGTGGCAAGACTTATAAGTTGAAAATAATGTTGAGGCGCCACCAACAGAACTGTAAAGAGACGCCCGCTGTAGAACCTACTCCACAGAAAGAACTCCTGGTGTGTCTCGAACCTGTTGATGGAAAGCACAAAGTGAAGGTTGAGTGTGAGATTTGTACTGCCAAATTCAAGACTGTTGATAACCTAAATAAGCATCTAAGGGTAGTGCATGCTGCAGCCCCTAAAAGAGTTTCTGCGAGATTGGTAGGAAATGTATCAGTTCCATGCATTTATTGCCAAGAATCCTTCGACGATTATTATGTTCACAGTGCTCATTTCAACACATGCCCCAAGCGGGATGACCGCAACACGTTCAAGTGTCCTTTATGTCTTGTGATTTCGTTCAAGAAGATGGCGTATTTTGGTCATATAAAGAATTCACATTTCGAGCCGGAGACCCGAGAACAGGCCGATTTCAAAGAAGACGAGCTTAAATGTAGTTTCTGCAATAAAAGGCTCGCAAACCAGCAGCAGTTGATCACGCATTTGGCAGCTCATGTCTCTAATATTGATGATGCCGGTGTGAACGAGGATACCAGGTCAGATTTCATGTTTGATACATTACTAATTAATCTGATATCTATTCAGTAATTTATGCTGTCACTATAGGTGTCTCTATAATGAGGGCAGTTGTCTGACCAATGAATATACAATTGGTGACTTGCAGATTTCTTACTATTTGCAAAAAAATTGAGGCCTTTTTTATTTTTTATTTTACCTGAGAATAACAGGATGGACAAAACAATCTGATAAAGATCGCTCTAGAAATCTACTAGATATAAATATATTTAGTTATCAGTAATTGATGATGTTAAGAGCCTGCAAGCTCTCTATTTTCCTTCGCGTGTTTTTCGGAAAAATTTTGAATATGCTTAAATTAATGTTTTCCATCGCCGATCCCAGTTACTGCAATACTAAAAAATACCACACATTATAGTTTATGTTTACGCGTATGTTACATTGAAATAGAACTAGTTTTACGGATTTTATCACAGTTTTCATTGATGAAATCACTTCGCCAGATCTATGATCTCTATTTTTACTGGTGGTAGGTCTCTCATAATATGTGAGAGGTCGCCTGGGTAGATACCACCGCAATGTCTATTTCTCCCGCCAAACAGCAGTATAAATGCACTGTTGTGTTCCGGTTTGAAGGACATTGTAGCCAGAGTAACTACTGGATATATTGAGACTTAACATCTTATGTCTCAGGATGGCAAGCGCAGTGGAATGCAAAGTATTTGCACCATAGTATTGTTTGGTTTTGCTACTGTCCATGAGCGGTCGTATCGCTTACCATCAGGCGAATGGCATGCTCGTCTCGCCATTCATTGCAATAAAAAAAAATGATATCTGGGTTCTGAGTTTCTTCTCTGTAGAAAGCATTGTTAACGACAAACCTTTTATTTATATATTAGCGAAACAAAGTAGTTATTGTAACACTAAATTTGCAGACCAACAGCTCCGTGATGAAGTTAAAATTAAACCAAGACCCTGTTAAATCCATAAAATTAATTTTATTTGAAATGAAAATCCATTTCAGAACACCGACAGACACACCGGGCTTGTCTTACTGCAAGTACTGTCAGAAGGAGTTCAAATACAAAGGCGCTATGCTGTCACATCAGAACTCCTGCGTCACACAGACAAAAGGGAAGAGTGAGGTGAAACTTGAACTGCAAAAAGTCCTAGAGGGATCCAGCCAGCGTTGTGTGGAGGAGGAATCGAGTCAGGACGGTTTTGACAATACTTGTGATATATGCGACAAACAGTTTTCGTACAAAGGACAGCTGTTGCACCACAAGAAAACTAAACATAATATGACGGGCAATAAGAGTGCGGGTGTATCTAACTTGTCTGCGAATGTCTCGACACTTGATGAAACTGCTTTGAACGACGAGTCCAGGTATGTGTTGGCAGAGTTTTATATGTTGCCCTGTTAGTGTCTACACCTGATAGTAAGTGCAGGGTTGTCCTGATGGGATATCCACTTGTTATAGTCTCTTGAAGCTACTCTGTCTGGTGTCGGTAGCCGATCCATGTGGGTCATTATTCAATCCCTTATGTGCACCATTTGCATTCAGGATAATTTGGAGATTTATGGAGGAGATTATGTTTCAACATTTACTGTAAAATTTTCTTTACTGTAAAATTCTTGGAATTGTCATCAGTTTTAGTGCTGTCAAATGCCAGTATACCAAAACTGATAATTTGTCATGTTAACAAAAAAATAAGTTACAAAATCTGCTTTCAGAGTATCGATAGCAAACACATCAACAAACTCAACGGGCACAATGAACTGCACATACTGCCAAAAAGACTTCAAATACAAACGCTCATTGGCCAACCACGAGGCCACGTGTTCCAAGAAGGACGATGCCACCGAACAGGCAATGAACGAAGAACCAAATGACCAATCAGATGAAGAGGACTCCAGCCCAGAAGAGAACTATGATAACACTTGTGACATCTGTGAGAAGCAGTTCTCATACAAGGCTATATTACTGCACCATAAAAGGACAAAGCATAACATGTGCTCGGGGACTAAACGTGCCAGCATTACCCTCAATGACTGCGGAGCCAAGTGCCTGATATGTGACAAAGAGATGAAAGTGAAGGATATATACGAGCACAATAAGAAACATATCGCTATGAATATGAAGCCGAGGAATATTTATACTTGTGGTGTGTGTGGAAACTTCTTTAAGAACCGAGCGGCTCTAGCTACCCACATTAAGTATGTGCACAGGTAAATATACGTCAGGGTCTTTTTTTATACAAAATTACTAATAAGTGGATTTTACGGCCTCCAGTATTCGATTTGTGATGGGACTTCGCAGGGCATCCAGCAAAGTAAAAAGTAAGCCCAGAAGTTTTCGAAAAAAGTGTTTGTAAAGTTTTCCGTTTGGCCGTTCCGTAGGACAGCAAAAAAATTGCCTAGCAAGTGCTTGGACATCTTTTAGTTCGCAAGACCTTACGATCTGCTAGGAAGGCCTATATACAGGGTTATTTTGAATTAAGTGCACAAATTTTAACAGGAGGTTTAGAATCATAAGTAGTACAATATAAATATATATATATATTTTCAAAATATACCATATTTTTTATCCTCACAAAACAAAATACTTAGACAATACGGACGAGCATGATGATCCCATCACTACACTCACGAAAACGCGCGCGCTTTAGTGTATAAAATGACTGGCGACCGTGCTTGTAGCAGATGTTGAGTATAATTTGAATATTGATTAGGATATTATTAAATGGAAATAAATTACTTGCGCAATGAGTAAATGACCCTGCAGTGAGACATACATGGGCTGATACAATACACTAAAAAATGACTTATTATGTGTAAATTTGATTATTTTCTACTATGTGTTAATCACTATTATTCTCTTGACTTCATTAAAAAATGTGCAGGCTTTGAAAAATAACCCTGTAAGACCTATACAATTTCTGACATAGAAATTTTAAAATCAGTACTCAGGGTTATATTTTTCACAGATTAAAAAAGGAAACACCGCTCGCTCAGAAATTGCAAAGCATAGATCCGGCGGCGTTTTGCGAGGTGATAGTGGCCAAGACGGAGCCTCAGGACTGGCCTCAAGACACCAGCGAATTTAATTCAGTACCAGACAGTGTGGTGAAGATAGAAGCGCCAGGGGCAGGGGGCTTTGTGTGCCCCACTTGTGGGAAGAACATGCCGTCGTCCATGTCGCTGAAGTGTCACATGGCGTGCCACAGGCGGTATGCTAGCGTTGCCGGCGGGCGATATGAGTGCTTCGTGTGTAAGGAGGTGAGTTCATTTAGGTATTGTTATAGTAGATAGATAAAGAACACTTTATTGTACACATTATCACGTTAACAATTGCAAGATTTGCAAGGTTTTCTAAACGTAGATAGTGATAGGTTGAGAGACAGACTGGCGAGTACACCAGTTCTAGCAGTAACTAGAACTTTCACTTATGATTTCACTCAGACAAGTGATTGTTTGATCTTGCCTTTATTGTATTCATAATTGTTTACATCTATGATAATTAATTTTTGTTTTCTTTCTAGTTATCTATTCAAATACGAAATTGCTTGTCTCAGATACAATAATTATTTTCTTTTATCTTGCAGGTGTTTAGGTTCCAAGTGCACTACAAGATGCACATGCGCATCCACTACAACGACCCCAACCTGGACGCCAAGCACCTCACCTGCCCCATCTGCAACCGCAAGAACAAGAACCTGCGCGCCGCCCGCGCGCACATGGCCTTCCACCAGCAGACGCGCTTCCAGGTCAAGGACTACCAGTGCTCTCTCTGCAAGCGCGTCTTCCAGAAGCGCGGCGTCTACCTCGCGCACATGGCCAACCACCAGAAGCGAGGCGACACCGGCAAGAACGTCGGCTCCAGCAACGACTCATTCAACAAAGGCTTGCTGGACGGCACTTACACCTGCGAGTTGTGTGGTAAAGCCTGCGACTCGGAACTATCCCTCAAGCACCACACCATCTGGCACAACTCCAAGGGTTCGCTGTACGCCGCGCGCCACGAGTGCGACATCTGCAAACTGCAGTTCACCAACAAGAAAACGCTCACCCTACACGTACGCAAGCACTACGAAAACGAAAACGGACCCTTCAAGTGCCATCTCTGCAGCAAAGGCTTCACCGAGGAGGAGTATTATCGCAGACATCTAAGGTCGCACAACTTCGACCACTCCGCACACAAGAGGCGGATAGAGAGGCTGCGGATGAATCAAGTCAAGTGCCCGATATGCACGCGGTACTATCCAGATTTGGTGAAGCTGATACGACACTTGAAGCGGACGCATCCGGATAGCAAGATGATAAAAGCGGATCCTGACGCGCCGCCGCAACGATACTACCCCTGCCAGCTGTGCGCTAAAGTGTTTCTAGACGAGCGACGACTGCAGTTCCATAAGGAAGCTCATCTAAGAAAACCAGTGTTTTATAAGTGCAAGTTTTGTGGAAAGAACACCATATCACTAAAGAGCCATAACATTCATATTAAGTCTCATTTGTGCACGAAGCACATAGATGACCCGCTGAAATGTCCGAACTGTGACGAAACATTTATAAAAGGCTACGACCTTCACTACCACCTGCGCGATGTCCATAATATCAATGAGACGTGGATTGCCCCGAGAACGGCGACTGATTTTAATGTACCGCTCCAAGACCTGCAGTGCTCAGTGTGCCTGAAAATATTAGCAAGCAAAGGAAACTTCCAGAGACACATCGACTACCACAACTCGCTTAGATGCAATTACTGCTTTGAATACTTCAGCTCGCTCCGCTTCCTCGAAGGCCATCTTTCGTTTATGTGCGAGAAAAAGAAATTAATAGGCAATACAGAAATACACCCAAAGCGAGTGAAATGCCACATATGTTACAAAGCATTCCATCTGCAAGTGAAACTTGATTGTCATCTTTTTACGCAGCATGGTATAGCCATCAATAAAGAAGCGTCCGCGAGCAAGCAAGAGATCGTCTGTGACTACTGCTTTAAAATATTTGAGAACGAATACGCTCTGAGCACGCACAAAATATATCACAGAACCGTCGGCTTTTACGGTTGTAAGTATTGCGCTAAAAAGTTTAATACGCTAACATCCTATAGAAAACATAAAAATGCTCACTTTGCCGTATTAAATGTTGATAATCCCACCAAATGCGAGCATTGTGAGGAGAGATTTGTGTCGTTTAGGGACATGATAACTCACATGAAGGACGAGCACGGAGACGACAGCGAGTGGTTTATAGAACCGAAAGATTCCATAGAGGAAACATGTAGCATCTGCAACAAATTATTCTTTAACCTGCACAAACATTTGTCGTACCACGAAGAGAACAGATGCAAAAAATGCGGCGAATACTTCTTTTCAGTGGTTGATTTCGACAACCATCTGTGCACCATAGAAAGTGACGAAGAAAGCGCAACCTGCAACGGCGACGCCGGCGCTGCATACGAAGAGTGTACCTTCTGTTTCAAGCCCATCACTACCACTAACTCCAAGCTGAAGCACGACAAAATCCACAGGAGCTCCGGCTCGATATCATGCCGCTTCTGCCGCAGGAAGTTTAAAACTATCGACGCTTTCAACATCCACGCATTCACTCACCGAAGCAGGAAGTATAACAAGAAGCCGATAAAATGTCGTAAGTGCGGCGAGAAATTTGTGAAATACGGGCCATTTATAAAGCACATGAGATCAGCGCATAAGCTGGCGTTGAAACTGCATTACCGAGCGATTGTGAAGTCGGAGAAATGCGTGGTGTGCGGAGACGAATTTCCCAACCTGCACAATCACTATCGAGCTCATCTGCTGAACCAGTGCCAACAGTGCCGCAAGTACTTCACATCATACAAAATATTTAATGCACACGAATGCGACAAAGAGGACAGCGACCCATCTAAAGTGTTCACTTGTGAAGAAGATCTGATAGCTCTAATAAATTCATACGAGCCGAAGGACGAGAAGAGTGGCGAGAGACTTTATGGAGACAGTGATGACGAAGATATGGCGGAGAATGAGGAGTTAGAAGACAAAGAATATACACAGGAATACCACCAGGATAGCCAGGATAGTGAGGATGTGAAGAAGTTTGAGACATTCCAGGCGCCCGTCATATCTGACGTACTGTCTCTGTGCCAGGCAGAGGAGAACAGTCAGGACGCTGACGTCAGCAAGCCAGCTGACGCTAATGTGTTCGTCATCAGCAGTGATGAGGAGGAAGAGCCTACTGACGTTATTCCACGTCCCTCCCGCATTGTTGTGGTAGATTAATATTGAACTGACTTTAAACCTGTATAACAAGTTTTTAGAATAGTTATTAAATAATTAGCAAAGTTGGACAATGTGCATGAAACTAAACAATGCAGTGTTGATCAAATTATTATGGGCTTATAAGTTCATAGAGTTTTAATATCTTATTTCTTTAGCTTTGTGCCAATGTGCTGTGTTGCTAACGCGTTTGAGTACCTTATTAATTGATGTTTGTGTGAACTTCTTTTATTATGGTAAACTCTATCGGTTTACATTAATTATAGGTATCCATACTAATGCATATTTTTCCTACAAACATGCATTTTTTTGACATTATTGTGTCTGGTTTGGAAGTATTCATAATTATCTCATTGAGGTCGAATTTTATATTTAGTATTAGTCTAGGAGGCGTGCTAGAGGACGACGGTGTCGTAAAATGCGTTTTTCCGATTTGTTGAGACGATGAATTTTACGAAGTGACCATATTATAGCAAAGCAATGTCATGAAAAATAGTCATTAGATCGATTTATTTCGTTCAATTTCATAGTTCTAAAATATATTATAAAGTTAATTCTAAAACAGATTTTAGGATATTATGTTATAAGAAAGGTTAACCATTTTATCCCGATAGTATATTATAATTGTGTGAATTTGTGAATATTTTAGAATATCTATTGAAGATATTTTGATACTAGTATTTCTGATGAGTTTGTATGACAGATAAGAATAGCTACAGTAAGATATCGTTTTACGGTCTTATTCATAGATAGATTTAAAGTTATTTTAGCTATCGAATGTTTTGTCTTTTTGCTCAAACTGAATTCGTTTCAACTCAAATTGAAGTCGTTTGAAAGGGACAAAACATTCTATAACTAAAATAGGTTTTAAACCTGTCTATGAATAAGGCAGTTAAAGTATGCATATAATTCTAAGATAAATGTTAAAACATGCACTTTAATTGAAATATCAGGAAAATAAAATTGTATGTAATGAATCAATATATGTTGGGAATAAAACTTAAAAATTAAGGTATTTGTATAATTTGTCACAAGGAATTAGGACTTTTTAATTACTTTGGTATTTGTTTTTTTTTACATTATCTGGTTAATTTTATGATGTCTCCCTTACTTTGCTATCAAATAGTAAAGTGTAAACTTCTAACTAATATTTGTGTTCCAATAGCTAATAGATATTATGACTATGTTTGGTAAGCATTAAAGCTTTAACAATTAAGATATCTTTAAGAGTATAAAGTTCGTTGATATTGTGAAGAAATTGCGAATATTGATAAATGTCTATTGCGTGGATTCATCATGTGTGCGGGTGGTTCGATTTTTGTTATTTTCAATTGTTTTTACGTTTTATTGTAACGGTAGTTCTTCATTGCAAGATCATTGTATATATTATTTGAAGTCTGTAATTTTTGTATGTGTAACACCGATTTGTGATTTTGATATATTAATGCCATAAAAAGCGTGGATTTACGATCCACAAATATTCGTATTAGTTTATTGCTTTTGACATTTTGATTAGATTTTCCTTATCATTCCAATTTTGATATGTATTTTTTGTTGAGCCAACTTAAGCCAAAGGTGTGGTAGCAGCTTGCACGACATCGCGATGTATAAAATTAAATCTAGTTTCAATTATTATGAATAATTGTTTTTGGAGAGCGTCGATTCGTATACTGTCTGTAAACACTTCTATAAAATATACTTTATTTACGACAATTAATTGTTTTTTATCATAAATAATGATTACCATGAATGTGTAAGGTGAAATAAGGGATTTAGAGATGTAGATTGTTGGCCCTCATACTACGACGTAATGTTAGATCAAGCAAATAGCACGAGGGAACCCACACGTTAGAATCATTGCTAATATATTTTAAACGATGTTTCGTTACCTACGAGTATTTTTGGTATTCATTTTTGCAAATAAATCGTTGTGTGCTTATCAAGTCCCTAATTTATCCTTACAACACGTACTTTTCTCAAAATATTGCTAATATTATTAACGTGTGGTTATTTAATAAGCAAAAAAGCGGATGTTTTTAAGACTTAAGTAAAAAATATGACAAAATTCTTCAACGTATTACATCGTATTTAAAGATGTCGTGCGGTATACATAGTGGTAGTATTAATTTACGGTTAAGATATGTAATGATTTCCTATAAGTTAAAATGATTGCTTCTATGACACGACATAGCCAAGAATTGTTTTAAAACAAATAATAAACGATTGAAATTAATAATGTTTATTTATTCAACATATGACTCGGATTTTCTAATTACAAATGTGTTTATAAAACAACAGTCAAGATGGCGGCGCACGGTTGAAATATTGTTAAAAATTATATTGTTAGTTAGTTTTGAAGTTTTACATCAACTCGAGTATAAATAATACAAGTCATTTCGTAAAATAAATCTTTGTTTGCACGTGCACCGCCTACAGCGTGATTAATTCCAATAAATGTTAATCGTTAGTACTTTTATACAGATGGAAATACAAGTCACTACGACTATCTTATTGTATACCCATTTTGGATAGGGGTGAATGAAGAATAATTAGGTGCCCTTATATTTTAAATACACATCAAAGGAGTGTAACATTTGTAAATTTTACTGGACATATTTAACACAGGACATTTTGTTTAAATTTTGATTACCATTGAGGCATCTTGTGCCTTAAGAAAAATTAGTGCTAATTACAACATCAATTTTCAAGACAATATGAGTCCAATGGGGCACCTTTAGATTTTAAAACAATGAAATAACCAGTGAAACATCACACTTACATGTTATCACGATAACAATAGAAAACATATTTATTTATCACTATAAAAATAGCTTACGCTTCTCCTATCGTTTTTTATGCTAATACATCACATTCGCAGTGAAGGCTGAGCGTCGATCACTCACTGAAAATATATAACATTTGGCAGAACTTTGTCCAAGACAATATAAATAGACAGCCTTATTGATTTGATATGAGCTTGACACCTCATGCACGAGAATCATATTTATTCCACTGATTTATTAAAAATGATAATAGAAATGAACATGTGAAGAAATCAAAAGAAATTGTTAGTCTTTTTTACATAAATTAAGTATTAGAATTTCCACGGGTGTACAGTGGTACGGGCAACAAAAAACATATTTTTTGGCCTGACTCAATTGCGTTAGTAAGTTGCAATGTTATTTAAATAACCCTGAATACTCATAAGAAAAGAAATGTTTTTTCACTTGGGTTGTCATCAAAGATAGTTATAAAATAGAAATACTTCGGTATACCGTGCATAAAGTGATCTATTGTTAAGGCATTAGTGCGTTAGATATTAATGAACATGTATCTACTGAACTAACATTGAAGGCTTCGACATTAAAAAAAGGATAGAGATAGTCTTTTAAAGTTAAATTACAAATATAAATTACATGAACCTTTATAGTCGTATATATTTTTCTCGAAACCAATACTGCGTGTGTATCAGAAAATGCACCGAAACAATAAATAACCGCCTCAAGAGTTAGTCTACAGTTACACTAAAATAATTATTGCTTTACTTGAAGTTATTAATATGAACATAACACGTTTTGTACGAATATTTGATCTATATCGATTATTGTGAAAATAATTTCGAGCTTAATTTACGTTACATAAATGGTTAGGAAATGCATAGAGGTTGTTTCACCCGCAGCGGTGCGACGCGCAACTTGATGCTCCCATGCACGAAAATGTCATTTTACCCTCCCTTTTTTTGACGAAAGGTGGGGTTTTAGGCTTCCCTTTTGATACCCCGAGGGAGATCAAAAGTGGTACCGTTATAAACACACCTAACATTCACATACATAGTCCTGACTCCACACTGAAATACAAGTCTTGTGTCACGGGTTTCGTAAACTACAAGAGACTTTTCGATCCCACCAACACCCACACTCGAAATAAGTACTTATTGCACAAACATTTGTCACGGATTGAACTCGCGGCCTCTCGTTTCACAGCCAGCGTCTAACCAACTGCGCCACGGAGGCTGTCAATCAATATTCTCCACTAGCTGTTACAGCTATATCCCACTGCAAAATCGTCTCTTTGTTGTTGGGTCGCGAAAGAAGTTGTTAGTTTATAACATTACGTCGCATCGCAACGCTGAATGTGAAAAGGATTGATAGTATATTAAATTTTGGTTTTACATGTTACACGCGTTATCTTACAACTAAACTTGTATTGGTAACACAATTAATTTATTGAGGATTATTGAGGGATGATGTTATCGCATAACATTTGACCAAACTTTTCATACTACTTTTGTAACTACAAAAAATAATGTATTGTGATATAAAACATTGTAGACGCCATTTAAAATTATAAAAAAATGTTACTTTTAAATGACTGCTTATATTATGAAAATATTTATATGTTTTATGAATAAATATACAATTTCGATGAAATTAGGAAAACCCAGCTCAACCGAAATATTGTTCCGGAAATCGATGGTTAATTGGCTACATTTTCATTGTCGATAAATTAACTGTGCTCCCAATACAAAATATTAACTAACTACATATAATTAAACATTACACGAACATTAATCACCATTGTTTCTCCTCAGTCGTTGACCTAACGAACAACTATATACATTTATATTCTATTCATTATTTTACATTCAAATAAACATGTGTTATATGCACAGTCGTTGGGAGGGTGAAAATATCCGATTTCCATAGATACTTCGAAATTAAGGAAATATAAGAAAGAATAATTAAGATTATATAGATTGGATACAAACATTAAAGGAATTTACTTATTTTTTAATTAGTTTCAAACGTACAGAATGTCCGTAGTAATAATATTAATGAATGATAGTAAGGTTTATTGCATAATCTAACGTTTACCGGATCAATTTTCATTTAAGGCGTGAACAATATCATTCCAAATGTATGGCGGTCATATGGTTCTTGTCAAGCTGAGTGTGTACAACTCGGGCCAAGATTCGATGAAAGATGAAATTATTCGTATCAATTACATTCTGTTGCAATGCAGATTAAATAGATCTCTATTTGTTTTGTTTAAAATTCGATGATTCACACTCCCAACGACCATACATTTACTATACAACATCGCCAAGCGGTTTAACAACTAGAACAGAACCGTGGTCAATTATTATAATTATTGTATTAATTACTTATATAAAATTATATATTGAAAAAATATCTACATATTATGTGAACATGTTTATTTAAAAAAGGTTTTTGAACACAATTATCGGGAGTCGTTAATGCGGTATTTTTATAGATATTACCGCGTTTAGATAGTATGCCATTTGGGGCTGATTTAAGGGCGCAAAATTTGAACAAAATTTGACATCAATTTTAGTAAATTAGTAAATATTTGGCACCCTCGATTTTGTTGAATATCAACTAATCCTAAGTATGTGTCCGACTCCTCGAAAATTAGTTACAAAACATGAAAAAATTAATACACCCAACAGTCACATACATAGTCCTGAGCCCACACTAAGATCGAGTCTTGTGTCGTGGGTATCAGGAACTACGAGACTTTTTAGTCTGACAATCACCCAGACCCGAAACAAATACTCGTGGTTCAAACAAACATTTGTCTCGGTGCGGGGTTCGAACCCGCGACCTGTCGTTTCACAGGCGGCATCTAACCAACTGCGTCACGGAGGCTGTCTATCTTGACTGTTGTTCGCCAACCTGCATAAAGTGGTTGTAAAAATACATTATACTTCTTCCAACTTCTCTTATTATGACGATCTTCATTCTCTAATTGACCTAGTGCCGACTTCAGTTATTGAGGCATAAAGCAAAATTTCTATTGCCATGTTTTTCAATTTACATTATCAAAGACGTGTCCGCCATTATAATGATCACCTTATAGACCTTATACCCACCATAGGTTCGATATTCCGGCACTACTCCAAAGTAATACACGTCATAGCATCGAAACAAAATTCAACACTAAATACAACTCGTAATATTCATCATCGATACAAACGTCGATAATAGTCAACTGACATATCGTAAGGCGAATCTTTACCACCCTGACTAGTTCACACCAATAATACTACGTAGGCACGATACATGTACTGGTTATACTTTTTATCGATAATGCCCAGTACTTTGGTCTTTCAATTATCGATAACTTGATAGTGACGGGAATGTAAATTCCTTTTGTAAATGTATTATTTGAAACCATATGTAGATAGACTAAATGGACACATATGATGAAAGTTGTTCAATGGATGTCAACACATCGATAAAACATTAATATAATTAATATAAGAAATTCGATAGATTTTGGAAAATACAAACGTAAAGATACATTGACATATTTATTAAACTTGAATAAATGCAGATTTTTGTCGCCACACCAAGTTTAACAGAAGCCATTAAAAATAACAACATATCAACAGTTAATAAATTTGGACAAATATAGTAAAGCTTTTTCGTGGTCACGTATACGCCACTTTTTGGATGATATCAAGTCTTATATTTTTATTATAGGTATCGTTTGTAATTGGCAGCGTAAAATCGATTAAAATAAGGTTTAAGGATGAAAGAAGTCTTATATGACTCGATAATTGGCAGCGCGAAATCGATTAAATTTTAACAATTAAAAGTTATATCGATAATTTTGACCATATGGATAATACATTGATTACTCGATTTAATAATAACCGCCAACCGTGTTAATATAACTTTAGTTGGTTTATTGGGCTGATAGATAAGTAATTATAATCGTGTCGTCTTTATAATATAGAAATATAATTAGGCGAAAAAGAAAATGTTTCCTTATCAAAGATGTAAATTAGAAACCGATGCGATGGATAAAATGATAACTATACTATATAAATTATGTTTTATTTATGATCCTATACTCGTGTTTTTCTTAATACGTTCATCATAGAAACAGTAAAACTTTATAATACTAAGTTTTTTTTATATAAACACAGGTATTTCAGACGAGCTGTCACGCATAATAATGATTTCAAAGTAATGACACATTACAACGCACAAATAAAATTCCTTTCTCAGGCCAAACTATACAATTAATAGATGACAAATTAGTGGTTTAACCTCACTCTATATTAGTATTTAATTGATGATCTGAGCCCTCTCAGGCGATCACTTGAACCTTTCACTTAGCAGTAGGTGTATATGGGATAATATACAGATGTATCAAAAAGGATACCGAAAACAAAGCGGGATGGTAGTACTAGTGACTGTAGACACTAAAAATACTCTTACATTTTTACTTATAATCTGGACACAAAAATCGACTTTATTAAAATAATTATTGCTATTTTCACAGAAAAAAAAGACGTATATGCGTTTAGTACTACTAAGTTAGTAATACCAATATGCTTCATTTTCGTTACCATTTCCGAGCCCCCTGTATACATAAATGATGTATGTATTATGTGGTATGGTGGACGGTGTTCACTCGTCCCACTCTCCGTCGCTGGTGGTTTCGTCGCTGAGGTTGGAGTCGGAGTCGGAGTGTATGGCGCGGCTGCGTTCCTGCAGCGCGCGCGCCAGGGCTCCGGCCAGCCCGCAGGGCTCCGCTGCCGCCGGCGGAGCGCCCGCGCCGCTGCTGCCCGTGCGAGACACCTGCGACAATTATTCTCAGTTTAACCAACTGTATTATATTAGTTCGTGACCATCCATTGAGAGGGGTATGCAGGTTTCCTCACTATTTTTTACGACACCATTAATAAAAATATAGCTTATGATTTCAACCTCTTCTATCAGACCAACAGTAATGATGTTAAAGCAATCATAATGTACAATTTATATTTAATAATTATAAAATAATAAAACCACTATGAATACAAAATGAGAGTAAATATTTTGGGGAATAGCACAGAAGCATTAAATAAAAATTACCTATTGTTTTAAGTTAGAAATAAATCAATAAAATATAGGTAAAAATATGAACACTACTCACGGATTTTAACTCAATGCCTTGTCTGATCTCGCTCAAGAGGTTACTCCTGTTGTCCTCGACGACCGGCGCTTTGGCTGCAACCTCCACTTTCTGCCGGGGATAATACAACTTCGATAATTAGCTCCGTAAATATACAAGGTTGAAAATAGCGTTATTGAATTAAAATACGATATTTTTCGACGAGCTATTTCTGTACGCTTATTATTCAAAACAATGAATTCTGATATATAATATTCTCTAAAATGAAGGTTATATGGTTCATAGACTAATTTATCGGGAATCAATTCCTTTCAAGTATTTCTTTTACCCTTACACTTTTTGTATATCCAGTTAAACTTCAAGTAATTTGTAGTATGAGTTATTTTTGTAGTGTGGCTGTAACACG
This sequence comes from Deilephila elpenor, assembly GCA_949752805.1. Classification (NCBI taxonomy): domain Eukaryota; kingdom Metazoa; phylum Arthropoda; class Insecta; order Lepidoptera; family Sphingidae; genus Deilephila; species Deilephila elpenor. The sequence continues at coordinate 13,640,944 of OX457097.1, read as the reverse complement.
CCAGTTCATTACTTACGCAATACGCTCCCGCCGTACAGGTGAGGTCTGTTGTTTTGACATCGAAGTCAACGTATTAATTTTACCTGCTTTTTTTCGAAATCCGAACCTTTGAGGAATTTTGAACAAAAACACACATGCTGTATAATTTTCCATTACCTTAAGCGTTTTACTCCCGCTGCGGATGCTCTCCATGAGCGCAGCCCTAGGGTCCATGGGCGCCGCTTCAGCGGGCGCGGAGTCCGTGGCCACGGGCGGCGCGGGGGGCGGTGGCGGCGCGGCGGGCGGCGGCGGCGGCGGGGGCGGGGGCGGCGCGCTGCCGGGCGGCGGGGGAGGCGGCACTGACGGCGGGGCGGTCGATGGTGCTGGATGGGCATATATCAAAATATTATTTTAAACATCGATGTATAGAATTCATACAACTATTTAATTGGTTACGGATTCGTGGTCTTTAATTATACAAAATACTTCTCCAGATACTTGCCCTATTTAAACTAGTAGACAACGTCCACTATTTCGGTTATAACTATACGTTACCTAGTAATATGGACGATGTCGACGTTATCCTTAAGTGGTATATAGTCAACATAATCATTACATAATAACTAAATTGATCACTCCTTATAAGAAATGCGAATTAATATTACTTATGAATTAATTGTTGAATGTGTTACTTACGTTGCAAAGGTCGCGGTGGCGGCGGAACCCTCGGTGCGGACACCGGCGGCGGGGGCGGCGGCACTGCTCTTGCCGGAGGAGGGGGAGGCGCCCGAGACGCTGTAAATATTCGACATAGATTTTCTTAATACACCCATAGTTATAGTTATATTTTTTGCTGTTATATATGGAAAGCTGAAAAATATGAAGTGTTTTGTAGATAATTTTATTTATAGAATATCGATAAAGTAAACCGTAATTAGTGAGTATAAAAATAGTCCTAAACAAAAAAATCTTCACTAAATAATTTTCAATAATCAATGGAATCGTGTCCCACCACATTGTCGTATCAATGAATAACAATCCAGTAGAAGTGAAAACGATTATGCTATATGGTAAGTTGCTGTATCCATACAAGTATCGATAAAAATCAAGTATAATGATGGTATGTGGTATAGTAAGGTAGTGTAAGGTGGTACAGACGTGGTGCAGGCGGGTGCAGCGGCGCGGGGCTGCGCTGCGGCACGGGCGGCGCGGGGGGCGCGGGGGGCGCGGGCGGCGCGCCGGGACTCGGAGCCGCCGCGCGACTGCTGCCTGCGCGGACACACATCATTATAATTATATCGATATTAACTGAACAGGTTAGAGATCTTTGGGGAAGGTCTATGTTAAGCAGTGGACTCAAAAGAGAGAGAGAAACTGAACAATTTTACCACAGTCATAATTCTGAATGCAGTGCAGTGATAATTATACATAGATATATTAAAATAACAAGATTGCGCACTTAACAATAATGTATGTGCAAATATAAACCTTGTGTCCAATGCATAAAAACTATATTCAACTGCATTTTTACGCAAGCGAATTTCGGTGCTGACTTTCTCGCTCTGGCATAAGGTAAAGCTATCTCTGTCTAAGTATACCAATTATATTTTCTTTCAACGTAGTAGAAAGTACAATATACTTTCTAAAATTCAAATAATCTTTTAAGCGTGATTTCTTACCTACATTAATAAGTAATTTAGTGTTTGATAAGTTTATAATTCATAAGTAAGTTTTCTGTCATATTTCGTAATTCGTCATTGTTTCTACCATATTTCTACTAACAAAATAGTAGATTTATATATTGATTATTGGCAACACCACTAAATTGTAAACATCTTGTTAAGAGGTTATGTTACAACCGAATCTAAAATCCCACACAAAATAATCACACGTTGCTTGGATAAGTTAGTTTATTTTTAAAATGGTGCAAAGTTGTTGTGTGCATTCGTGCCATAATGAATTTCGCCCCGATTCCGGAATTTCGTTTCATAGGTAAGCAATTTTGTTTGTTTATATTATGGCTGTAATATGCTGTCCACAATTTGTGTAGGAAAATCGAAACAAAATGTTATTAAATTGCAATATCCCGGTGGTGAAATTAAAAAAATGAAACAATGGAAGCCATGGATCTGTGTTTTAATTTTTATTGTAATAATATAATGAAAATTATATTACAATAATAAGGTTTTGAAATTGGACACCCGAATAATTCATTTTAGTTTCTTTAAATTGCCAACCTCCGTGGAGCAATTGATTAGACGCCAGCTGTGAAACGAAATGCCGCGGGTTCGATCCCAAGATCAGAATAAAATAAGTTTGTGTGATGCACTGTTATTTATTTCGGGTCTAGGTGTATGTGAAACGTAAAAATCTCTCGTAGTTTCTGATACCCATGACACAAGACTCAATCTTAGTGCGGGGTCAGGACTATGTATGTTATTGGGTGTATTTAGTGCCATACATTATACAACTTCATATTTTCAGGATACCAACAGACTCAAAACGTAGACAAGAGTGGCTAGCGGTGTTACCGGAAAATGTCAAGAAGTATTCAGTTGTATGCAGTAATCATTTCAAACCAGATGACGCCACTAGACGCCCATTGATATGGCGTTGTTTGTACTTGTAAAACTTATTTTTGTAAAATGTATTTTTTTTAAATAATTAATGTAAATTAAAAACAATAATAATATAACTGAATGTTTTATTTTATGTAGATTTTTTGTTACTTAATTTTATTATAATATCGCCCATGTTATTTTATTATTTCGGATTATGTGAAGTTAACAGATCGCATGCGACATATTAAGCAATAAGCATTTTTTTCCTTGTAGAAAAAAATATTGAATGTTTTTGAAATTTTACGGACGTACTTTACAACGAGTAGCATAAAATATGCAAAACAATAAAGTAAATATTGCGTTGACAATTATAAAATCATGGTCAACCTACTAGACAAGGACCGAACTACCGCCTAACGAACTTCTCGCTCGGACCGTTTTTTAGCCATCAGTGCGCAATCCTGTTTACTTGTTAGATCCATGTAATTATATACCCTTCCATTAAGCTTTTTAAAGCGATCAATAAGAAACGGGCTGCATAAATCAATTCACCTAATCAATATGTATCAGCACCTTTTGAATCTACAAAACAATTATGGATTAACTAATATATCTCCAGAAAAAGATAAATTATATTTAAAATAATGCAAGTAACTTACACCAAACATGTCATTAATTTAAAAAAAATCTATATCTTAAGTCATCGATTAAATAATCGATAAATCGAGTCACTACATGAATCTTTCTTACTTCGAGCAGGCTTCGCGTGGCTCGTATGCAGGTCTTCTTTCACCGCGTCGATGCCTCCGTGCGACTCGATAAAGCTGTAGATGAACTCCCTGGTCTCCTCATCTTGCAGCTGCTTGTCCGACACGCCAGCCATGTTGAAGAACGACAGTAACTCCTCATTGGGCTGGGTCGTTTCTACGTCGAAACCTGGAGGTAAACAGACGGTAAATTAGTCTTTTAAATGTTGATGGGATGGGATAGAAATTTATCAAAGCTGTATACTTATCACCAAATGCATAGTAGGCAATATGGTGTAGCTTAGCCAATACTCGCCATGCTTGGCTGTAAAGTTGGCAAGCGAAGAGCCGTGGCTTTTCGTGCCGATGATACTACAAGCTGTGATCAGCCTATTGTTTGAATACCCTATTTTTTTGATTGTTTGTCGCTAGGGCCTTCTTGGTTGGCCACCAGTTTCGACCGCCAGCAGATAACGATGGCTTCGATCATTTTCGTTTTAAAGCCCAATGTTACATGTTTATGAGCGACGGCAAGAAGTAAAATAATGTGACAATTACCTTTATTTGCGTCCCAGCCGACGTGCGATATATGCTTGAAGTCCTGCGGAGTGCCGATGTCGGCTTTCGTCAGTTTCCTCGGCTTTGGCTTCGGCTTCTTGCCGGAGCTCTTCAACGTGTATGATGATCCTGGAAAAACATTTTTAATTGTGTATATTTTTGCAGACTTTGTGACAAGGTGAATGTGATACAGGATGTGCAATGAAAGTTAGCCATAGGCAATTGATTGCGTGATCGATAGATATCTTTAGGGATAGGATTAACATCGATAAAATAAAATATCGACACATCACACAAAATATCGATATATTGAAATGTTTTCAACAAGGTTAGCTAGGGCTAGTAATCCCTCTACGTAGTAGACAAATCTCATCAATCGTGCTCAGAAGTGGGCGATTATTAGATGACAGTAGCTAGAGCAGTATATAATAAAGCTTGTCTATTACAAGAAGTATAGTGTATAGTGTGTAGTGTGTACCTGTGAGATGCGTCTTGGGCGGCAGCGGCGCGGGCGCGGGGTCGGGCGCGGGCGGCGGCGGCAGGGCGCCGTTGTGTCGCGGCGCGTGGTTGCTGGCCGCGCTGCCGCCGCTGTTGGTGCTGTGCACGCTGTTGGCGCGCGCCGCCATCATCGAGCGCTGCCGACGCTCTGTAACCAAATATGTACAATTCTATTATTAAGTTTTCATTTTGTATCCAGTTTATGAAATTTTACGTTGAAAAGAAATATGTTTTATTTTATCTTGTAATATTGTATTATTTGATATTTAAAAAAAACACATAGACACATAAATATGTATAGTGGCGACCATCTCCTAAGGTTATCAAAAGAGACTGCTGAGGAGCTCTACCGTTCCTAGTAAAAAAATCTCCTGTATCCGGGGACCAATTGCAACATTCATTAAGTCGTCTAACCACATTATTTGTCTGCTAACTACCAAATTGCTAATCGGAAACTTTTGTTCTCTTAAGAATCTCCTAAATTTTGATTCCATCTCATAGATTTTTTTGTAAACTAATATCATAATTATTTTTAGGAAGGGTCTTTATTTTATTTCAAATCGATCATGAGTCCGTAATATATTTGAAAATCTTGATAACCCATTCCAGCTTTGGTACGGGGACAGATAGACGACAGTAAACCAAATGACAAGTTATAGTGTTGTTTCTATAAACACACCATCAAGGAAGGACCAAGGTCGATAAGACCTTTTAATGCTGTAATCGATTAACTTCAGTACATAATACAACTTGTTTTTGTCGAATCATTAGTATATATTTAAGGAAATAAAAAAATAATCCTAATCGGTTAACAAGTCAGAAAACCGCGCGTGATCTAACAGCGGCCGTGTTGTTGGTAAACATATCGACATAAACATTACAAATAAATAAACATGTGTATTGTTAACCACTTCAGCTGTTATGATGATGGCGTCAGCATCTATTAATTATCTATTGAGATATAGGATCGGATATCGTGGAGAAATCTGGGCGCACTGCGTTTGCACCAATCAGGACTAGGGGAACTCAGTAGAGCAAGAAGGAAGACAGTGTTTCTGCGTACGAGTGACCGAGAAGCGACATAAATTGAAGTACATGTACCGTTCTGATATACCGTCAGAATTTTGGCATGTGAAATGTGTGACATTGATAAGGTTAGATAAAAGCTATGGTCAAAATAACTCGATGCAACCGGCTTAAGAGTTCCACCAAACAAAATATATGCATGAGCTATTTTTGGACGAGTAGCTTTATCGTTTCCGTTTTAAAAGTACAATGATACCATTAAAATACCGTTGTTTTTTGCACATTGCAAAAATATTTTGTCGTATTCGTCTTTCACGCCGGTCAAGTGCGAGTCGATTTAATTAAATAAATAAAATAAATAAATACACCCAACAGTCACATACATAGTCCTGACCCCACACTAAGATCGAGTCTTGTGTCGTGGGTATCAGAAACTACGAGAGACTTTTCGGTCTCACAAACACCCAGACCCGAAAAAAATACCTGTGGATCACACAAATATTTGTTTCGTTGCGGGGATCGAACCCGCGGCCACTTGTTTCATAGGCGGCGTCTAACCAACTGCGCCACGGAGGCTGTGCAATTCAAATAACTTGGAAAAGCATCATGATGTATGCAGGTTTTCCACAAAAAATAGTGTATGATATTACCTTCCCGCCTGTGTTTCCGCAGCTCGATTTTCTCGATAAGTATATTCTTGAGTACTTGCGCTTCATCTTCGTTCGCGAAGTTGAACGCGGTCATGTATTCCTGCAATTAAATTAATATTGGTATTAGTTACTGTAAATTAGATTATTAATATTTACTGATTATAATCCATCCCAAGTACATACATGCCACTGCAGAGTATGGGCTTCCTCCACATTTGATAGAGAGTAGTTACTTATAGATTATATATTTGTTTATTACAGGATTCAATTAACAAGGATGAAAAATTATTTAAAAATATATTTGTGTGAATTACGTATACTAACAAAAGTACCCAACGATGACCATAATATAGTGCATACATACATACATAAACTCATGCCTTTTTTCGCAGAAAGGGTAGGTAGAGGCGCCACCAGGACACCCACATTTCGCCTTGTATGTTCCGTTCCATGATGTGATAGGGGGCGGGCCTATCGCCATATCGGGCACAAATTCCTAACTCAGGGCTGATAATGAATAGAAAAATCCAATATCACTGTGCCCGACCCGGGATTCGAGCCCGAGACCTCAGCTTTGTAGTCGTACCGTAGTACAACTACGCCACCGAGGTAGTTTCCGTATCATAATCAACAATACAACAACCAGAATAACCTATTGTTTCACGTGTATCTGCCTAAAATGCACAATAAGGAAATAACTCATATTCATACCAAATGGTTCGTAGTATTAAAAATGATAAGTAATAAATTTGAAACTGAAGCTATGTCGTGTCGATCGTGTGCAAATGAGGTACTAGAAGGTTAAAAGAACATTGTAAATCTCGCCGTAGTGATCCGGGCAAGAGTGGTACATTACTATAATACTGTGTCATTCACAACATTCTTGGCTATAAAGACTTCACTGCTTCTAATAGCATATGTAGTTTATTCTTTTGCCGTATTATCATATTCAACCACAGTAGATATATTAGCCTCATTAACACGAGTAGGGTTCATAACATAACCGCTATAGATTATCGTGTCTTGACAAATGTTTACACGATGCAACTTTTTTATATCCTTACTATAATCGAATCTTTGAGGCGAGAAACTCTACCCGTTTAAATAGGGCTTTAAGTAGTCCGTAAGTAATTAAATTACTGAAATAATGAGGAAATAGCGTTTTCCTGTGCCGTCTAATTCTTTTGTGTATTGGTCATAGCTTTCTCCTCTATGACTGTCCCATTATGAGTTCTTGAATCATTATGACGAAGGCATGCCATAGCGATCGCAATTGTTGTTGAGAAAATAATTATTTTCCTCATATATTTGTTATTTATTTGTGGTGATCCCATGGTGGTGTTGGTTTTGAGGTAAAAACACCATATGAGTAATTGTCTCGGTGCATTGGTATTACTCTAGCTGTAGTTAGGCTAAACTACTAACTGTAAAGTCCCAGGTTGGAATCAAAGGTCTTCTAGAAATCTCGACTTAAACTTAACGTAGCCGATTGGTCAGAAAATTAAGTCTTGAGGGCCAACGTGGTGCAGTGTGCGGAATGGAGGTTTTAAAACGAGAGAACGCGGAGCTCGATCCCCACACCATTACAAATATTCGATCCATTCTTTTATAGTATGAGATGAAATTCGACTAGTAAATGTGTATTTATCCACATGATTTTAGATGGATCAATAAGTTTATCGGCCACAACATTACTGTATACCTAGACTATTTTATATGTATATCCCAAAAATGGGTATATCCTAGATAAAGAAGGCTACTACTCCGAGTGTGTAAGTGTAGTATGTGTGTATGGCGAGCGCAGTTCCAAATAGATTTGGCAGTGACGCGGCGCGATTGTTTTGCCATGTCGCGGCGCGAGGTCGTCGACTCTTGCTTCTGAATGTCGCGGCGTATTGTCTGCTGCACTCGTATATTCCAGTATTGTATGTCATGTTGTAACTAACTTATATTTATGCATAACATATTGCAAACCAGTTACTTGAAATTGAATAAATAAATACACGTATTAGCCATACATATAACACTGACACCACGGCAAAACCACGACACTTGGTACACACCGAGGCCAGTAGCTATGAAAAACTACGAGAGACTTACGTCTTCCAATACCGAAACTCCAAACGAATATTTGTGGGTCACACAAACATTTGACTCGATGGGAGGTTCGAAACGTGACATCTCTTTTTACATCTTTTTACATCTGATCATGTGGTTTGATTATGTGAAGAGGATGGATAAAAAAGGTAAGGAAAAGGTATTTATCAAGCGTATATGGATGCAAGTTGTTGATCGAAAATGCAAGGGTTAGAAAATGCCGCAGGAGAATTCAAGTCATGTGATAGTCAATTACCAAGTACTGGAATGAAGAAAAGAAACATCTTGTAGAACCTGCACATATGTAAAATCAGCCAACCCGCTCTGAGACAATTCGGTGGACTAAGACGCATAGGAAGCTTGTGCTTGCAGTAGGATAAATATGGGCTGATAATATTATTGTGTATAAACAATAATGTTTATAAGGAAACCAGCAGATGAACAACAAATACTAATTGACTTTTAAAAATAGCTTACGAGTACCGCAACGCTTTATATTTTTATCGTGGCTATGACGTGGGATGTGACGAGTGTCTCAATAATATTGAGATTACAATACAAATTACAACTGGAGTATTATAAATGTGTGGTTAGTCGTTTACCGTTTGATTATGAATAAATGAAATGAAAAAATAAATAAAGAAGTTATACGAATTAGAAGTGGCAAAAATGAAATTCACAGTAAATCTTTTCAAAGTAGGTATGCGGCGCCATACATTAACTTCTTAGTAATTTTCGTTCAGCAGTTTTTATCTGTTTAACTTCGATAGGTTTGCGTTTCTTTCCTTCAAACTGAATAATTTTACATATTTTCATACAGGTTAAACTGTAAGCGGGGATTTAAATCTTATTACAGCGTTATCATCATTTTTAAATAAAATATAAGGATCAACTTGTATATCTGTAACTTATTTAGCGTTATTTCAGAATCACCTTAAACAGGATAGCAAGACATAAGTTGAACCTGGGTTAAACCGGATTGAATTATAGGTACTATTCACTATTTAAATAACATGAAAAGTTTGCGGTAAAATGTGTTAATTAATATATGACGATGGCGCATTATGCCGCAGTTTCGACCTCGTGTTATAAAACATCAAACTGGGTCAGCTTCAAAATAACTATAAAAAAACATAAAACAAATTCGGTCCACGTATCCACAGGTATTTGTCTCGGGTGTGGGTGTTTGTGAGACCGAAAAGTCTCTCGTAGTTTCTGATACCCACGACACAATTCTTAATATCAGGACTATGTATGTGACGGTTGGGTGTATTTATTTATTACATACACCAGAAAGCATAATTTATAGTTCTCACAGCATTTGTATCGATCCGGGAAACGCACCAGTGATTCACGATGTGTTTCGTCACCAATTCAACTACGAAGATGTGTTAAAATCATAGTATAATATGTCGTATTAGTCACAGAAACTGGTCAATATCCTTTTATTTAAATCCATAGTTCAATGAACAGACTGCCTCTACAAAGTACAAACTAAAAATAATATTTCATGAACACAAAATCAATATCACGCAAGGAAGATCTAAGCACTGACCCTGAAACAAACAACCCCTATGTAATGCCATGGGGTTATTTTAAGGGCTGGTTTATCCAGTGTACCGGAGAAACCATATATTCTCGTTAAGCCATTCTCATCGCTTCACGGTTCAGTGAAAGCGTACACGCACTATGAACCGTGAGATTCAGGGTTGCATTCCCAGGTTCTGCTAATTATATAAATATTTTAGGATTTTTAATCATCGCTTCATTAACTTGCGAGGTGTGTGGCACCATACAAGCTTCACGAAAGAGACTTTGGGTTTAAAGCTATGGTGGTGCAATTAAAAAAATAATTTAAGAAAAAATCATTACTGTGGTATTGCGACCCGTAACGGCAAGATATTATTGTAAAAGAATATATTATTTACTCTTCAACAACTTGTATGCTGTGCATGTACTAGAGAGAAAGTTCGGTTACGCAATATCAAAGTTATTATTTTAAGTTTTGTCAAAAATATAAAGCATGCCAGTTGTTCGATACAACGTTATAGCTTCATACTAACTGCACATACAGTTTCTACGTCAAGAGAATATGTCTCACCTCAGCTTCAAACGTATGCAGATACGGCCTGGGGCTCTTGTACTCAATCTGCATGTACACCTCGTGCTCCCATATCATAGACCTCCTGTACAGGCAGTAGATCCTGAAGAAGTACGACCGCTTGCCGTTGTCCTTGATGAGGCAGAGCACCCCCGTGTCCTTCTTCTTCCATTCTGAATGGCCTGGACCTTCTGTTGTGAAGAGCTGCACCACCGCCGTTGCGAGACTCTGTGGAGTAAAGTGGATTGATTAATGTTTATTGTACCAATCGCGTAATGAAATGAAATTAAAATATTTTATTGAACTCATGAAATGTCATACATTATTTAGATAGTCACTTTTTTCCACTTCCACCCGATTCACAAGGCTGTTTTCGCCAGAGAAGAACGGGCAAGAAACTCTAGCGTTGATCTTTTCAAAACAAGTTTACAATACAGTGATTATACAGGAGTCGCAGCGCAGTTGAATTCAGAGCAGTTCATAAATAATTTAGAATGATATTATTGATGAATATTACGTATTGTAATAAGTTTAGTGTCAAGTGACAAGAGATAATTGTTTATCGCCGTTCGATGCTCTATCTGGATGGCACTGCTTTTACCATCAGGTATAGTCACATTAATTAATAAGAAGTCGCCAATAGATTAACAAGTTACGAGAGGACGAGTAGTCTCGATTCTTAAATGATCGAATCAGCGTGACATAAACAGTATTGTTACAGAAAAACGGTATTACAGAAATTAAGAAACTTCTTTATTGCTGTATTCTGTTCCGTTACTACCCTAGCTCACTTATCTATTTCTACACTTGTCAAAGGTGGCAACAGGTCGTTGGTCGATTGGGCGAGGCTTATTTTCAGCAGTGGTCTTCCTGTAGATCATATCCATAGCAATTATATTGTACAAACACAAAACAGCATGTAGGGATCATCTGACGAGGAATCACGTGTTAACAAACAAGTAATTAATTTAGCACTGTATTTGCTCGCTTTGCTCGCTTAGTCTCCGCGAGCGTCGGCTGAACGATCGATAACATATTTATTATCCATAATAACTTCTGATAAACAGAAACTAAGCCGATTTTACAACGTAAGATATGGGCATGGTGATCGGTTACATAAGTAATGGTTGGTATTACAGAGCAATTAATCATTGTTATCCATCAAGATTAGTGGGCGAAGTTCGATAACAGCGAAAAAACAGGCGAAGAAATTGAAAGTGACGTCAAAGCTGTTGGTAGGTTTATATCAGCCCAGATAGCGGGCGCGGTACACAAGGCACAATTTAGGCTATGAAATAGACGCAGGGGTCGCGTTTGTGTGTCAGCCGATGACCAGGATAATGAAAATTATGAAGGCCATCATAATTTTGTCGGCTAACGAGAAAAACTCTTGCATTTTTGCTACCTGGTAGTCTAAATGGATAGCTCTGCAGGTAACAGCAGGTGCAATATGGTCACTATGTACCACCAGGTCCTGTTCTAAATATTTCAAAGTATTAACTGTGCGAAATATATCTAGTAGACATTGACTTTAATTAAGTCCATTTTAACAAATACATATGTAGATCTATGAAAATACATCTTAGCCGATAAGTTAATTTATCCTGTATCAAATATTATATAGTAAATTGAGATAATTTTTTATTATTAGACCTCAGCCTTTCTTGGTATTTTTCATGAATTCTTAAAGTCTCAAAATCCTTCAGTAATTTTGAATATTGTATACCGATATTATTTATTATGTACATATTTGAAGATATTAAATTAATGTTAGCAAATAAATATAACACAGACAATAACATATATTTAATATTTATACACACAATCTTCCTATCATCTTCATTAATTTCGTATTAAGGTTGTATCTTTCTCGAGAGTTTAGAATAATATTGTTTGTAAACATATGACATATAATGACTCATGATGTATATTACATTAGTCTAGTGGCTGTTGATGATTCACTTTTTTACGAAAACTAAACTGGGGATTTTGCTTACTTCTACTGTGGTGCAGGCTCATGACAAGTCAGCTGTGAAACAATCAACCAGGGATCCAATCTTCATTAAGACTAATTTTGACACAAACAATAAAGACTTAAAATTTCTTAGATTGTAACTAAAAAGTAAAATAAGTCAAATATCTGACCACTTCCTTGGTTAAAATACATGTATGTTATGACCACAAACTGTACAATAGATAATAATTCACTATACTAAAACATATAATTCATAACATAAACCTGATGCATAAATTGTTGTTACTTCACAAAAAATTCATGAATTTATTGGAGTGGCACATATACAAGCCATTACATAGCTACTGTACTGAGATATCCTTATATTTATCCTTTTATTTTATTACAGGTTTTCCTATGGAGTGAAATTTTTATTTGTTTCCAATTTCAACTTTTTTGTGTTTATATCTATCATGATTCATGATTCAAAAACAAGCTATAAATGAGTCGCGCCAAACTTGACTTCTTGCATTTTATTCCGTTATCCATCCTGACTTATAGAGCTACAGCGGTGGCTAATGGCAAGATGATCTGTTCGATATATACAAAGCTGTAAATTTACCATACAAAGTTGCTTGGGTGTGAAACCTGCCAAGCAGATAAGGATTCAAGTACATTTATCTAGATGTACTCATCTCATAACTTTCACCCCATAAAGTTTATGTGGTGAAATTGATGTGCGTAACAAGCTTTGCATGTAACTTTCCTATCTGGACCTGTTTATGAATTACAATGTCACGTGTGAATGAAAAAATCTAGTTTAATAAACTAAATGAGTGCTGCATAATTAATGCATAATAATTAATTTTATTACTATTTATTATTTAAGACTGTATTTTGTAAAGAAGTAGGTAATGATTAATTTCAGCAACTACCAATTACTTTAAGTAGAACTGTATTCGGTCTGAAGTTAGACTTAAATTAAATTGAGCTGTGAGAAACAATTGATGTGCCTTTTAATACAATGACTAAAAATCACATTTACTGTACTGTACTTTATCAGCCCACATACATCCTAATGTAGGGCACGAGTCTCCTCTACAATTGAGGGTACAATTGAGAGGGGTTAGTCCATATAGTTCACCATGCTGGCCTAGTGCAGGATGGCGGCTATGGTATGCCGGTTTCCTCACAATGTTTTCCTTTGTAACAGTGAAAGTGAGTGGTGATTGACTATCAATATACACAAAACTCTGAAAAGTCAGAGGTGTGCCCTGGGATTTGAATCCGTGACTACCGTGATTGTGTTGGGAGCCGTGCCTAGTCTATTTATCAACAAGCCGCCATGCAGATTAAAGAAAAATCACAATATTTCTTGATAAAGATAATATTAATGCAGTGCCCATCCCATGTTTAACACAAACTCAGAAAAAAAATTACATCCAAATATATTACAATAAAGTTAGATTATATTAAACAATTCACTAAAATATTTTAATTTTCCTTTTAGTTTAACTTCTGTTTGCCTGCATCTTAGCATTGTATAAATAAGTATAAAATATGATAATAATGTTGCAGTACAATTTAATTTGTAATTGAAATGTCTAAACCCAGACAAGACATTTTCTAATTGAAAACATCAAATATAGTTAATTACCAACATAACTTTATAGAATCTCACAGTTTATACTGATTTCTAGTGGACCAATGAGGTCATTTTATTTAAGTCTTAGTAATTACATTTTTAGTACATCTGTAACTTCCTTGACTTAACAATTAATGAAGATGTTTATAAAAATAGTTGAAGCAATAGTTGAATGTCGGGATTTCCATGTTATTAAGGATTAGATACAAAAATTTACGATCAGAAAAGTCCTAAACTCACTGATATGGCATGTTATCATTATATTGTATTAGTTGATTTGTTAAATGTTTCAGATATGCAGTGTGTACTGTAGGAAAATAAATGTACAAAACAGATTTTTTTAGGATGTAAAGTCTCCTATCTAATGACTTTATTGTTTTTTAATTATTGTAGTAACATGAGAAAAGATTCCAATGTTGTGTAACAGAGAAATTTATTATTTTCTTGTTCGTATATTAGTTATGAACATTATAAATATATGAACTTTGAAACAATTAAAACAAACATCCGCAAAATTGTATTAAAATAATTATTTTTTAGATTAAATAAATATGGGCGCAAATACGAAGAAAACACATTATCAGAGCGATATCGGCTGATAGTCCGCAGATACGGCACAGATACGTAATCTCAGGCACTGAATCACGCACAGCGACAACCTGTAACAAAACCCACCTGACACTTCGGCCCTATGAGGCTGAACACCTGCTCATTCTCCTCCCTGGACAGCAGGATGCTCGGCCTGTTCTCTCCTCGCGGCATTATGCCCTATATATCACCAAACCACACATAAAATTACTCTAGTCACACACGAGAACTGACGGCACCACCAATTCCGAGTTCCAGCATTTTAACCACAACGATTTACTTATTCGGCACATATAACATACACTTGAAGAAATTAAGAGCATTTCTCAGCACGCGGAAATGTTCATTTCATTATTAGAACGTATTTATCATCGGAAAACTTGCGATTTTGTAATTTACTTTCTCTCTCCGTATGTGAATGAAATAATTCTGATTTCTGATTTTTTTTTTCGTGTTACCAGTTATAAAATTTAAAAACTACCTAAAAAAATACCATTGAATAAACAAAATTTTGCTAATGTCAATGTTAGAAACAATGTTTGTCCAGAAAATAAACGTAAATGGAAATCATTATGCTTTTCATCATTTTAACGAAGCTTGAAAGGAATGTATTTCTTTTAATAAAAAGAAAGATCTTGTTCTTTTACATTTCTACCATATACAAAAATTACGTTAAATTACTGGCAACTTTATCTAGTGACACTGGCATCTGTCAAACCGACATCAATCAACCAATGAGCAATCAACATTAATGTGATTTTTAATCTGTGCATCGCCAGACATGAGTTCACAGAATAAATTTTATGAACATAAGATAAATCAGGTGGACATGACGGTTAATGGACATCTCTTTGTTTTAATTTCAATTATGTCTTTAATAATATTACTGCATAATGATTTATGTATGTGAACAATACTGATTTATTGCGGCAGTATAAATTACTATTTATTTGATGCACGAGGGCAATTCAAAAAATCTTTAACATCCGCCAATGAACCGAGCAACAACCAGTCTTCTCACATCCGTTAGTAAAGTAGGGTGCTCTGAATCATTGGCATTATGAGTAATGCTTCATCATTATCAATATTCCCTTTACAACAAATTTATTTCAATAAAGCACTAATTAGCATAAATCATTAATTTATGTTATTGACTCAGCTGAGCGAATTACATAAGATCCAACCCATCGATCATTCCAAATGAACCATTCTGGTACCTCCTATATGCGCTAAATACCTCAACACAAGTTTCATTAAGGAAGAATTCTGGCATCCCTTCGAACCAGGAAGGCACATCCGTGTAATCCATTTCCTGACCATTTTCTTTTAGGACTACAGGCTAGCACACTAGACACAATATAATGATGCCAAATAATAAATACGCGTCACCTTGCCCTTGTTTGTATGTAGGGTTCATCAGCAATTCAGGGCAGCAAGCTAGTAGCATGATGTCATCAGATTGGCATCTACTTACTATGAGTATGACACGACGGGTGCGATTTGAAATTGTTTGGTGTCTTTAGCATTCACGACTTTTATAGATTAGATCGCGACGCCCCGCAGTCGCACACTACCTCCATTAATTGAATGCAACATGAAAGTGTTCAAAGTCCAACTTAGTATTAACTAAAAGAAAACTTAAACACCTAGTAAATTAGTCAATTCAGCACATCATTTATTCACGTAAATTAAATTCATCATCACTATCATAGTCCAGTCATTACGTCGGAAAAATCGGGAAATAAATGAAAATGAACCGAGAAAGCCAAATTTTGGATATTACGTGGGGGATGGCAAGAAAAGCTTAAGTTCAAATTGTCGACCAAAATAACCTTGTGCAATTTCCGCCATCTTGAAAAAAGGGTTAAATTCAGTTTTTTCATCATAACTTGGTTCCCCGTTGAGATACGAAATTTTTTATAGAATACTTTTTTGTTGCTCTTCTCGCGATCTACAATTAAGGTCCCATGCATTTTTCACGTATCGATCGTCGTTTTCGAGATATCAAAAATATATAACATTGGAAAGTCGAAGTTCATCAGCACCCTCGAGAAGAATCCGAACCTCCGGTCATCGGTAGAATTATTCAAGTAAGAAAAGGTCGATCCGGAGATGCTAGCTTGCGCGGGAAAGCTGTTCTTTATCGCTCTTTATGGTGGTCGTAAAGAGGACACGACGATGGATATTTTGCGATTCCATCGCTTCGCAATATCAATGACGACAAGCAAGACGAATAATCTTTCACTGCTCCCACCAACGGAAAGTGCAGTCCGCCAACACGTTTTCCGGACATATTTACAAGTACAAAGGTGGCTCGGAATTTTTAAAGATCCTCAAGAATGGGGTTGGCGACAAACAAATAACGGGCTCGAACCAATTTGCACCACAGCCGCACCCGCTCCACCTGAACTTTTGAAACTCATTTCGTGCAAATGCAAAGGAAAGTGTGGAGCTGCTTGTGGCTGCAGGAAAGCAGGAATCCATTGCTCCGTTATTTGCCTGCACTGCAGTGGACAGACATGTGACAATGTCGCCAGAGTCGAAATTTTATTCAACGACGATCACGACGATGACGATGATTACGATTTTTCGACCGTCACAACATCATTTCCTGCGATTGAAGAGGTTTCACGACTCGAAGAGTCTACGGAGGAGGAACTTGAACAGCCAGGACCATCCAAACGACGAAAAACGTGTGAAAAAAATTACCACTTGTAATCATTATGTTTGCTGCATAAAAATTATTTCATCAATAAATTTCATGTATTTGATATCTAATTTGGCTGGTTTATGAATTTTTTTTTGTATTGCAATAATTCCCTGAACCATTTTCCATCCATTTTGACGCGTGGATACAATCGATATTTTTGATCGATATCTCGAAAACGACGATCGATACGTGAAAAATGCATGGGACCTTAATTGTAGATCGCAAGAAGAGCAACAAAAAAGTATTCTACAAAAAATTTCGTATCTCAACGGGGAACCAAGTTATGATGAAAAAACTGAATTTAACCCTTTTTTCAAGATGGCGGAAATTGCACAAGGTTATTTTGGTCGACAATTTGAACTTAAGCTTTTCTAGCCACCCCCCACGTGATATCCAAAATTTGGCTTTCTCGGTTCATTTTCACTTTTAAATGTATATAATGACTGGACTATCAGCCACAGTCGCGATAGACATAGAAAACTTCAAAATAAGTTAAATTTCATTAAATTTCTAATATAATTCGATACGACATCGGCTTGGTTCTATGATTTATTTCATATTACATTCATTCAATTAACGATTGCCGCGTATTTTACAAGTATGAAACCACAGTAGAACACACAGCAGTAGAGTTATGGATTTCAAAATAAAAAACATGTTTATTTTTCCATATTTATTTTTATTTCCGTTTGCTTAACAACAAACTAGATACAAAACGATACAAATTCGTTAATTCTAAACCTCCACTAAGTTACAAGTTGATCTTAATTGCACCGTTAATTACGACAGTGAATACAACCTCCGGTACATTAAAACAACGCCGCAGCTAGGAGTTATACTAGCCATTTGTGCCTTCACAGAAATTATTGCGATTTCTTCCTATGGATTTCAGCTAGCTAGGATTTCAAGCTATTATAGAAAATCGATATCTATTTTTTTATATTAGCACGGCAAATAACAACTCTTATAATAATTTATATACTGGGTATCATTCATAAACAAAAATCAGATGCCTGCCAGGTTTGATCATTTGTGGTGTGTTGTGCACTGGCCGATCTTGCGGGTGGCAAGACACACGTGTGTCACTTTCATAAATAAATAATGTATTGTCGCCTTGCGTATGGACTACAATAATTGTTATTGGGACAGATACGAATATCCATCCATTCGAAAAATTTGAATTAACATTCTTATTGTTGCCATTTATTTACTGCTCAAACTTCTACTTTGTTTTGACATCTTTTAAACAGTTTTAGTTCGATAAAAGGGGGAAATCCTAGCTGCGGTATTGTAATAATCGCTCGGCCACACAAGTCAGCTGTCAGCCACATTCATAAAATGTATCCGCATAGACAAGTTCATTCAAGACAACCTTCATTTACGACACTAATTAAAAGCTACATTACATGACATTTGAATAAATAATTTTACACATAAATATTGTCTTCCAATAGACAAATATGGTCATACACTGGCATTCTCTGTTGCCATGGTTTAAACAATAAATGGATATGTTACAATGTAGTTTAAAGACATATCAGTTGTCTATGAAATGAGGATGGTATTATATTTTTAAAGTGGTAAAAAACCTCTTTTCTGATATTCAATTATTAGATATTTCACAATATATTCTAAAGAAAATTGTGAAATATTCCAATATTGATCATAATTAAAGAAATAAATATTTGCAAACTGAAAGATCCATAAGCATTTTAAATTTACTAAATTATTTTACAAACCCACACCCCGTTTGTAAAAACAATTTTACGATTCAAGAGGTTTAATACTACATATAAATAGATATAATTCATGTTTGGTTACGAAATGCATAAACTACACACTACATGGTACAACATTTTCAATAAATATTTATATATACACAGCCGGTGTAAACAAATAATTATAATCTACATATTAACATAAATCGAAACACGAGATCCATAAGGATTT
Source organism: Deilephila elpenor (assembly GCA_949752805.1). Lineage (NCBI taxonomy): Eukaryota > Metazoa > Arthropoda > Insecta > Lepidoptera > Sphingidae > Deilephila > Deilephila elpenor. The sequence continues at coordinate 13,621,881 of OX457097.1, read as the reverse complement.
TACAGCTAGATTATGTTAGCTAAAGAAGTGATAACTTTGCTTCGGTCAAAAGCTATAAAATATAAAAACATTGACACTACAACATTGCGTTTTTGTCGGATTCTTATTTCTGTAGCACAGTGGAATGCTATAAATATGAATAAGGTTAAATTAAATTGGTAAAGCCTCTTAACCACTACTTTTGCTTTTCATTACGGCATTATTTGGGGCAAAGGCAGTAATTGACTGTGCTGTCAAAACATTGGTTTGTAATATATAATCGACAAATATTTATAATCGACAGCCATGTAATGAATGAATAATATCATTGAATTTCGTTCAAGTTGATTTTCTATATAATTGCAATTTAAAGAGAGATTTTGAATGAAATAAGACTATTGTTTAATTCATAGGCTCACTTATGAATTATGTCGCAGTAAAAATTACCTATGACATGGCTCTCTGATTGAATAGTTGATCTTTGTTAACAACTAAATGTTAGTGCAAGCTGCAATAGTTACAAACAGGTACAATTGAGACCAGCGATCTATGCTTTGCATGTCCTTACAAATAACAAATGCCATTACAATTATATTTCAAAAATAAATTAAATATAACCAAATGGTACCTTTATGTTTACAAACTCATAGTTTTACTAGTTTTTGTAATAAGTACGTCGTGTGCGTGGGTAAACTATCGATAATAATTATACTATGTTGATAGATAATCTTTTGATGGTTGATTTAAAAAACACGTTGCTACCAATTATTTAAATTAGATCAATTGGTTTGACACAAGAAATCATCGACTGCATTTTAATTATAGGATAGCATTATAACGATAGTCTAAAATGTCGATAGCTTCAGCTACCCACACTACATCACATTATACAAGTATCGATGAGGGAGTTTTAAAAATTATTAAACTATAGGACCTAAAACTAGCGGTAGTCGGAACTATTACGATAGGGTCGCGTGTGGTGTAATATCGATACGTCTTTTTCTTATAGAATTACAAATATAGATTTCGATACTGTGTCACAGCACTAGTATTAATATAAGAGCTAAAAATTGTATGTGCATACTATGTACCATTCTTTTAATACAACCGCCGCTAGCCATGGTTATTGGAATATACAGTGATTTTTTAATGATATACCAGAGACATCTAATCGATCAAAGTTTTGCGTTTATTGGGAGCAAGAAGAGAAAACGTTCTAATTTTAGTGTGAAGCACTGATATACCATTAAAAACCACTTTCACCGCCAAAACCCTCTACTAAAAAGCAATATAACTAAAACATTATGAACACTTCAACATCATGAAAAAAATATAATTGAATCACATAAATTGACCTACCACTACATTATACATTACTCGCTAAAACATTAAAGGGGAAATTGTATCCAATACAAAAATACGTAAAAAAGAAATGTCACAGATTCTGTGCGTTGGTTTGGTTCACACTAAATCTACTTTTGGCTAAGAGTAAATGTGCAAAATATCGATACAGGCGCTTAAAATACAAATACTTGCGCGTAGAATAATATTGATCAGAATTGACATATATCGATAATTTCAATACATTAAATTATCGATTACAAACTATAAATAAAATCGATTTAATTCGAATCTAATAAATAATTAAGTGAAGATTCGAGTTCACATCAATGAAAATACGCATCATGATTACAATATATCGATATTTGCCAACAGATCAATAATATCAATATAACTACATACGAATATTTGCTGGCGACAGCGTGTGGATAATAGTCAACAACATCGAAACACCGAATAGGCCTACAGAGCGTTGATCATTCGATGTTCTAATAGATAGGAATATATAGTAAGGCAAAAGATTTCAATATTACAGCTATGTTTACAAAGTTGTAAGTTGAGCCTAAATCGACTTTAGCAATAGGGCAGTTCGCCTTTAGAAAACTACATTCTTATTGCAATCGATTACTGTTATAATCAATGCTAGTATCGATTACAAAACCTTCATTACTAAATTATTTTGGACACTTGGGGTGAACCCGTGCAAATGCATGTACGGTGAGATTCCGAAATTTACATAATGAGCTATAAAATAAAAGTCTATACGTATTAAAAGATATCATACCGCGAACTGAATATTATAACTTCGTACCTACTTGTACAGGTTTTAGCCAAATACTTTTTAGTAAACATCAACGTCACCTCTCAACCGAATGCTAATATTATAAGATCGCGTTAGCGGAATGATGAATTTTAGGCATTGTTTCAATTTATTAGCAATAAAACATTTGAGTGTGATTTATAAAGTGTTGCCAAATATTTTCTTTAACACCATCCATTGGCATCAGGGATAACGTTGCCATTTTGGCTTAATGAGAAAAAGAATACAAAAGTCCAAATTGTATTTAATTATTTAAGACTACATATTCGATTCGCAATAAATCAACACCTGTATATCCAGAACAATTAATAAATAACTTGTTTAAAACGGCACCTTGTTATACACAAGATGTCCAATTACAGCTATATTACATTAAAACAGCCTCAAAAGTATCTTGTCAATAATTGACTTGTCTCTTTCTGTCAAATGTATGTTTTTTCGAGGGAGAAAGAGATGGTAGTAGCTTCGGTTTAGGACAAATTGAATACATCGTAATGTTGGTACGATTGATTGCAACTTCATTAGTAGATATTATAGACTATACCATAGTACAATACAGGCCTTTTAAAATAAGTTATAAAAAATCTGCACCAGTCTACATTTCTTTTTCATTCAGCATATTCAGCATTTATTTAAGAATTTGGTTTTATTTTGATATAAAAACTTTTCAGATCGAGTCTAGCGATATTTTAAAATACATCTTAAATAACAGAATATTAGGACATCAAAATATTCAAATACTTGTTACTTGCATAAATGCTGCAAAAATTTTTAAATATCATATTAATTATTAAGAAAGTTGCGTTATCTGAAGACAAAAAAATAACTATAAATAACTTATTCTTCAATGCTTTTATTTGTAAATTATATCAAGATTGTACTACAATGTTATTATTTATTTTGAAACTGAAATTGAACACAAATAACCGATGTCGCTGATATATGATGTAAGAAATAATATGTTTTTACACATAAGAGTCCATATAAAACGAATCATACAAAAAATACGTCTTTTATCAATGGTATACAATATACATCATGTTTTATTATTTAAAAAATAATGTACTGTGAAATAACTTTGGTTGATAACTAAATCCAACTTCATTCATTTCATTTAATTTCATAACTAAATCCAACAAATAAATTGTTGGACCCAAATTAAATTTCCAAATACCAAGCATGCTATTTCTCAAAATATATCTAAGAAATATTTACCAATAATGATTTATACCAATATGGATGATATACTCATAGAGCCAAATTGTAATTGGAGTCTGAATAGGTTAATTAACTTAATTTTATTACCAAGTTGTAGAATAACTAATAGTGTTAGGATAATCATTGTGGAACACAACTGAAAAATATTTTTGAATGAAAAAGAATATTATATTGAACTTGATTGCCTCTTTAAAAAAGGGATGTGATTTTAATTAATATTCCAGCCATAAAGCCATAACTCGTTTGGTACCATCACAATTTCCAATACGTATTTCTAATGTCGATCAAACATTCTAAACTACATCACTATACCACCACATCTAAACAAACCCATCGTTAAATAAACATGCCCTACGAATTACCCTACGAATATCAAATGCTACAGGCATCTCAGCCGCCATTCAAACTACATCTAGACTCGCCGTACTAATTATTACAACAAAATACGTACATATAACATAACATACATCAAGTGAAACAATCTTTCATGTAAGCGTTTTGTAGTGACTTATATTGTATTAATAATAATATATCAGGCGATTGTAAAACACATAAGGCTTTTAAGCCTCATTATTAATTTACTATAATTAATATTAAAACGGCCAGAACTCAGTATTAAAATACAACATCAATTTAAGAGTGTATCAAATCGGAATTTAGAATGCATTTGTCAAAATGACATTTGTTAGGAAATGTTGCCATATATTTCCGATAAAAATTTAAAACACCGTTTTTTTATTTTTTTTTCCTTTGCTGACATCATTGCTTTGTTTTATAAAAACATTATTAATCTGTCCATACGTATTTGAAGTGTAGGTACGTATATTAATAATCATCATTATTCTTTTATAAAAACATTCAAATGTTATAGACTATTACATTCATAACACGCCCCACAGTAACGGTACAGTTAGGTGTTCAACACGACATAAGATTGTGTTAGATCGCCACATTGAAAACAATGGTGAATTTTATACCTTACAACCTTTTTCCACAAGTCATTTACCGAAATAGTCTGTGTGTATCAAAATTATAAACATTGAAAATGGACCAAGTGTTTTATATCCAAATTTACAAGTTATTAAAGCGTGAACGAGATAAAGAGCTCAAGGGTAGGTTTATCTTATTTTTTAAATTCTGAACATTCCATCATCTATCTCTGGCATTCAGTTAACGCTCAGTTCATTCTCAATATCTATCATTGACCAGATAGCGCAAAATCATAGGCTCAAAGTTTTTTTAAGGTAGTTACCTAAACTAACTTTGCCTATAACTTTGACTTTGAAAATGTCATCGCCATACATTTGTGCCATATTAGAGATTGCTAATGTATGGCATTGACATTTCCAATGTCAAAGTTATGGGCAAAGTTAGTTTGTGCAACTGAGCCTTATTGTTTTTTTACTACTTTCACTTAAGTGTCCATTACTGGGGATAGTACAACAAATCATTTTCAAAATTAATGGAATCTAAAGATCCGCTCGTGGAAATAGGTAATATATTTTCAAAGGATTATGGCAAGCCATTATTAATGTTTGCATGTGTTCGAGACCAAATTTCATTTTACTGAATATGTCTGAACGTAATTCTCATATTGAATTTCATTGGATTAAAGTACATTTATTATGCATTTATTATTGTATTCGCGGAACCCGCCAACCTGGAGATCCATCTTACGCCTACGACTAACCAGTAAAGCTACACAACGTGCATATAAACACATCCGTACAGTTGCGGCAATCACATGAGCAACATACATTATAAATTCGACGTACAGCCCTCGGTGCTGGTGCCTAGTTTGCTATGAAGGTGGGGCCAACACTATACCTGGTTGAGATTACTTCAGCTTTGGGCAAGTCCTGGGTGCGGGGGCACCGCGGGGGAGACAGCTCAACTGCAGCTGTCCTTCTTCGTGGGCGCTTCGTCAGCTTTTTTGACGTCGAGATCGGTCTTCGACGAGCCCGGCTGCGGGTTGTCCGGGTCTGGAAATAACAGAGTTCTTATGATAACTAAATTGTCATTTTTATTATGTACCTATGCAAATATTCTTCATATTGAAAAAGTGAATATCCCTGCAGTATTTTGGAATTTTTAAGATCTATAACTAGGAGAACGTTCGAGAAACTGGCGAATTAACACATTGTTGCATTGGCAACATTAAATATTATTACAATTTATATTTTTTGTATGGTAACTCGGCCTCTTCCGCCGCACGCATGGTCAAGTGAATACACGTTTTACAATCTCGAGCTGTTTCATTTAAATTCGGTGACAAATCCAGCCCTATAGAACACAAAAGAACAAACAAACTCTCAACACACATTTATTGGATTATTTTCTATTTCTTTGTAGCCTTCAACATCGATATTTTTTGTTAAAAAAAAAATTCTGCCTACTTAATTCCGCCAACAATCATAATGAAAATAAAATAAATGTCATTGTTGCACTCTTCATTTTTCTTGCATCCTATAAAAAATTGCCCAAACCGTGTGAATACATCAGCTCTTTGTGATTTCAATTTTTCCACGCTACTAAATGTGACATCGCAAACACGTTATAACCGTGTTATCTGCGAGAGTGTATCTGTAGTGACGAGCGTGTAAATAAACAAACCGCAAGTATAAAGAAAGCCTTAAAATGATTCTGCACATTTCCATACATAGCGGTGGTTTTATCTTTCCTGTGAGCCCTGTAATGGCCTCAATTTGTAACACAGGTGAATGTATTTTTATATACGCACGACAAATGACTACTATCAGTATATGGAGTGCGGTCCAGGAATATCCACGGATGAGCGATAGCCATATCTGTTGAAAAAATAATACCCTTGGAACCTTATATACCCAGGCTGAACAAACTTTCGTAGCTCACTATACAGAGTGTCCCAGAACTAGACGATAAACCGATAACGGGAGATAGACCAAATTATGATGGCACAACAAAAAAAAAACTATACCGATAGTTTTTAGGAAACAGCCATTCTAGTCAACATTAAAAAGAAATCTACTTTGGACCACACTTTGTAGCATTGTGACCAGTGATTCGGGTAACGTATTACTTTAATTGACGTTTGCAATGTTAAATAGATAAGCTTAAGACTTAGATAAGCTTGTCTTGTCACAATCGTGCGTGATAATTGCAATCCAGACGGATACAAATATCTTACTATCAGCTACAGAATTTCTAGTTATCTCACTCACGGAACGAAACGCTACAAGAAAGCTGTCACTTCACATGAGTTTTCTATTAAACAAGCTACAGCATGGCTCTGCCACTTCAAAGGTTTGATCTAAATGATGGTAAAAAATAGAAAATCACCATACCAGCGTTGGTTTCCGTCGCTAAAGTTGGATACAACTGGAAAATGTCTACCAGCCATTATAATTAATTTAAAATAACATAAAAACAATACCGAGGCCGGCCAGTGGTACATTTCGCTCGAATACATTTTGTATATGGCGCGACGGAAGTCAACACCGGTTTTAGTTTTTACAGATGGAAGATTGTTTTGGTACAGTAACGTGTTTAACAAATACGTGGTTAAAACTGACGACTGACTGATAATATGAGTAAAACAAGTCGTAAAGATAACACTCATACAGGGTTAAAAGTTAAAACCTAAAGATTGTACATGCACTATATAGATACTTAGTCTGGTGCTTAATATGGAGTGTGAACCGTAACTTTAAGGTTTTGATTTCATTTTAACGGCCTTATTCATAGACAGATTTAAAATCTATTTTAGTTATCGAATGTTTTGTCTTCTTCGCTCAAACTAAATTCTAAAGTCGTTCGAATGGGGCAAAGCATACGATAACTAAATCAGGTTTTAAATCTAGCTATGAATAAGGTCGTAAGTGAATATTTCTGTTTGAAATATCACATATGAGATGCCCGAGGCAGACATTTTCGCCGGGAATAATGATACACCCGCCTTTTACCACAACTTAGGAAAGAAATAATTTCAGCATAATGTTGGCGGCAGTACTGGCAGTTGGCACCTCCGTCTATCCCTCGGTGCGTGTGATTATGGATGTATATGGTACTAAAAATAGTTTTAGGTATATAGCTGTCGTAGTAATTTGCAACATAATACGTATGTAGGCGGGGACACCGCAACGTGTAGCATTACCGGCGCGACGAGTCATTAAAAAAACATTGGATATTAGCCACGCGTCGATGACAAAACACAATATGTACTATCTTTTATTTCTAACCCACATTTTTCTATTACAAAACGTAATAATATACCCGATAGTATAAGAAAAAATACTAATTGCTGATGCACGAATAAAATTTTATACACAAAACATTACACTGCCTTTTATTGGGCAATTGTATAGAATGCTACACCTGCTTTCTTGCTTGCCATAATGTGTTCAAGATCACACTAATACGCTCGATATAATCGAAAGCAGCAACAGATTATAAATTTTGCTGGTGTTAGGAAATTTCTATACGTCCTCATAGCGACCAACGTAGGTAAATGGTGGTTGAGAACCCCTTATTAAGACTCATGTTGGTTTCGGGTTCATGCTGTGTATATGTGGATACAAACAGGTCAGCAAAGTTGTGTCGACCGACGTGAGATATCTGGGTTATAACTTGCACCGCACTTATCCAAGAATCAACTGGTGCATTGAAGTAAATTTATCCATTCCGTAGGTACAAAAAAACAGATTGACATTTTTTTGACAATAGAAAAGGATTTTTTAATACTGATTTATCAATCGAAAGATAACAATAATAATAAAATTTTAACATAAGCACAAATGACAAAAATGACAGGTGTCATAATACAACTTTCCAACAGTGTCACATTTATTCAATCACGTTAAAATCATTCAACGAACAACTTTTTTAAACGCTCTTCTAACGATTAATCAGCCCTTAGCGATAGTGCGGAAGTTTTCCTTTCAAACTGGTAAAAAAAGATTATCAAATATTGATAACGAGCACCAAATTTGTTACTAAATGACAACATAACGCTGCAATGATTATCCGATCGCAGCGATACGATCATGTCAGCGTAATTGATCGTGCGAATATCGTCAGCGATTAGCGACAGATAGCGATATCAGCTTATCAGTCGTACGTCAGTATAGTGACACGCGCTATCCGCGGGCGTATCGCGCTATAAACAATAAGTCAGACATAATGACCGGAGATCATTGCATAGCTTAGATAGTCATGTATTGAAATACATACTGACGGTAGTAATAAGGTATATCATCGCTCGTATTTAAAACACAAATTAAACAAAAGAAGTAGTTGAAAGAAAGAGATAGTAGAATAGAAAGAGATAGATCTTAATGTAGATCGTGATATCAGCGTACCAAGTACTTCTATGCGATATAATCATGTTCCTAATTATGTGAGAGATTTCCCATTCTAACTTTAACTGTTAAAATAGGTAACACATTAGCAAAATAATTTGCACAAAATGCGTAGGAAAGCTCGAAACAATTGAAAGGGTCATAAAATTAAATACCTTATTCGTAGACAGTTTTAAAACCTATTTTAATTAACGAATGTTTTGTCTTCATCGATCAAACTGAATTCAAAAGTCGTTGAAAAGGGACAAAACATTCGATAACTAAAATAGGTTTTAAAAATGTCTATGAACAAAGCCGTAATAGTAAAGCTGGTGAGTATGAATAAGATACCGCTAAAAAATCGTGAAAATATGAAACAAACTAAATAGTAAATACGAGTTCGTTCTATTACTCACGTATACATATTTGAATGGTTTAATAAAGGTAATTTGTCATTTTTTTAAATAACGTAATGTAACGCTAATAAAATAGTTCACACTATAAGTCAACGACACCATTGCTTTAACAAAGCTTTGTACGAAATACATTGCGGGTTAAGGAGATATCAAATTACTCAATGATACGAGTGTTTCTTTTTATTATAATTATATTGAAATTACTATTATGTATAATGGAACGCAAATGAATATTGCTTTCCCTATTTTTGACGAAGGTTCCAAGTAATTTGAAAATACTTTAACAAGTCCCTGTCAACAGGCTGGTATAAATCTTCGAGAAGACATATATGCAGCAGTGGGCGTACAGTGTTTGAAGAAGGAAACTAACATGTAGATTGTAGGTAAATATGTATTGAAACTCTATTATTGGCTTACGCAGACTCATACTTTGGGTTGATTATCCCTGTTTACCGCCCTTCAAACTACTAGGTCCAAAGGCAACCGAACTAGACGAGCCGAACGGGTTCACTGAACTGAACTGTCCCCGCTAAACTTGTAAAGGTTGTTAGCCTTCCAAACATCAAAATGAGGGTAACTTTATATCCTTTGCTGCGGTCTGCTTCAGTCTTGAATATCGGATTTACAAACTCATTTATCTCTAGCGAGATTGATTGGATTTCAGGACTATATTATTTTATAATAATATTTATTTATTGGAACAAAAAAAAACATTCATAAAAATTGCGTACGTTAATGACCGCATTAGTTAATAACTGTATCGTAGTCATTAGCGCCCACCTCCAAGTATTACTAGAGGTAACAGCGCCCCAAAAACTTTCTTAGAAATAAATATTGACATTTACATAATTATATTTCAATCAAACATGGCGAATAAGTTGGTAATTAATTGACACCACTTCGTAGTTCGTGCATATCAACTTATTCGCGCACAGATATCCAATTAAACTTGTGGAATTATAGGCATGGTATACTGAGGAATCAATGGTTTTATAGCAACGTGTGTAATTGGAATACGGGCGGCTCGAGGATCGATTCCTTTTAATAGCTAATCGTTTAATCGCTGTAATTCTGTCCCGCAATGTACCATATGATTATAAAAAAAAACTTCATATTGAATAGATGTGTCCAGTTATTTTTACCCGGAATTTTATCATAATCACAATTATTTTAATGGTAAATATAATGTTAATACAGTATTCAGTAAAGATAGTTTTCTCACGCCGATCGACATTATTGGCCCAATCGTACCGGCCTGTTTTCGAAGTCGGATGTAGATTGGAATCGAAATGTGAATCGTTTGCGTGGTTTAACACTCAGGTACTCGTACTATGCTATATGAGCCGATATACTTACCAGTTACCACTGTAGGGCACGAGCCTCCTATTCAATCGAGAGTGTGATTGAGAGTGGTAAGGCTATATAGTCCACCAAGCTGGCCTAGTGCGGGGGGCGAACTTCATATAACATAGAAATTCTTACTTCGCTATGGTATGCAGGTTTCCTCACGATGTAATCTTTCACCGTTATAATGCATGTTGACTATCAATACACACATGACTTTGAAAAATTAAAGGTGTGCCCTGGGATTTGAACCAGCGACCGTCTTGAACTTGTTGGCAGTTGCGTCTGGTCCGTTACCAACAGGCCACCGAACTCTTAGGTACTTACTGCGAAGCATTTCTGTCTCTCTCTCTCCCTCTCTCCCTGTAGGTACTGTGGTCGCTATCTGAGTCGATACAAATATGCTACCACCAGCTAAACGGTCGCAAGCAAGCTTACTAACGAAAAGCAGCAACGTAGCTCAAAAATTGTGGTTTACAGTAACACTAAATTACGTCTTTGTGAAGGTTAAATCCATTAGCTCTTTTAATGTACTGCGTTTAAATTTTATAATGAAATCAATTTAAAAACGTGCGCACCACATGCGTTTGTAATTTCGGGGTCAATATTTTAGTACATCACTTATGTTAAAACAGTCAAACTTTATCCAAGATAACTAGATAGTTTTATTGTGAAAATTAACGCTGGAAGATATAGGTAGGGAATAAAATAATGTAATCTGACCAGTACGTAATCATACTGTCATGAAAAACACAGTACAGTAGATCGAAAAAATACACATATCTCTGGCCTCAGCCATTAATACCATCTACTGTTCTTTTGAAAAGGGGAGCCTATGACTCTCCTCTGAATCCTAAACGTTCTTCATTTCCTACAGACTAGAAAAATCTAGTTGTCGTTATTACAATGTAACTTAGTACTATATTTTTTTTTTCTCCATTGTTTTATTGTGGTGGGGAGTGATTCAAGTCGCTGATAGGTGTTGTGAGTGATTATGTGGGGTGAATTAACAGGCAAAGGGATAGGGTCTCGCTATTTGATACGACAAACCCCCTTTTGCCGGTTTTATATGTAGGTGTAGGGGGATCTCCCGGACGGACAGGACTACGACATGGCAATGTTTTCGTCCGCCCCCCTGGGTAATGTAAGAGGAGTGAAATGTGTGTCCATGTTGTGTGTTCGGTGTGTGGTCGCGAGAGTGGTATTTTGATGTCTTAACTTAGTACTATTAACTGTTTCCCTATCAACCTTTGCAATTCAAATATAATATCCCCAAACTCGATACCCCTAATGACATTGCATGCCGTAGGGCGTAGAGAAATCAAATTGGAAATACTATTTTTGTAATATCAAAGTATTATTTACATTAACATACGACGAAACTAACAACGATCAATATAATAATGGAATCATAAGACCTATAAAACAATTGTGTATTATGTATATAACACGTATTTTCCAAATCAGTCGATTATGAAATTCATTAGGGACTACATACACAACAGACAAATATTACGTTGCGTCTAAAATTTACATTAAAATGTGACGAGTAATAAATGTTTGCACTCTATTACAATATTTAAGCGCCAAAGTGCATTTACAAAGGAAGGGAGTGTTAAACAAACGATGATATTAGCTTCAAGCTTGACAGCGAAAGATCAATCTATTCTCGTACACTCGCGGCCAGAAATATTGGCACTCATTTTACGTAAAATAGTTGTCAGTCGGTCCTATTCTTAAAGATGAACTAAATACTGAATTTAAAATGCAAGTATACAAAAAAATAAAAAGGATAAATAGAAAATTAATAGTTGCTTCAACATCTAATATTATATCGTACAAGTAATGTTTATCTACATTCTACATCTAGATTAAATTAAACGAGAAAGCGTATTTATGGAATAAAGATAAGGTTTAACATTTCGCTGAATTAGTCTAGTCTAGACTTAACTATACACTTTTATACGATAGTACTATTTCGGGAAAAGTCATAAAAACAACTACAATTTCCAACAAATTTCTTCGTCTAGTGGCAGGGTGAAAAGACTGTGGGTTATTCTGTTTTTGTTTTGGAGGTCGCCAATTCACTTTGTATGCGTATTTATAAATTGCCTAGTATTTGGGATTACGACCAGCTAGGCAATAGAATTGTCACCTTTTTTCTTAAGACATAAATAAGCTTGCCAAACTGTTAGTGTCACGTGTGTTACCTCTGCTTACCTCCTCGATACATAGGTATAGAAGCGACTCATGCAACCTATCAAAAAGTATACGTATATTTCACATTAGCTTTACCAGTTTTATTGTGTCAAGAAGCATATAGAAAGTGGGATTGCACGGTACTTCTCGGAATCAGATCCGTGATCCGTCACCTATCATGGACGGTACCCTTTCAATATGAGTGTCTGTCCGTTTGTCATGTAAAGCAGATGAGACAATGTTATCAATACTAAGCAGGCAACGGGCTCGATCTTAGTTCCTCATACCATTAATATCTATTTTAAAACCTTTTTCCTCTATAAATCCTTTTTATACACAAATATTATTTTATAGTACCATTTACGCTAATTTTTAACCGACAAAGTACTTTGTTTACAATCGGCAAAACATAGGAAAAACGAAAAACTATAGCCAAACCACCACTAATAAACTTTTAATATAAAATAGAACTAAATTGAAATTATAGTAGACTTTTGCAAAATTACCGATATTATTTCCCCCAACAACGATTATGTTGCAATAGACAAAAAGATTAGATTATATCGATAATCGATAACAATAGACGTCAATGGTTATTAATTTACGGATTAGATATGTAAGGATTGTGTAACGAGTGTAATCGACGATGTATCGCGATGTGACTGACCCTATATCAGAAAATGCAAATACAACTTAGCACGCTTTTCCATTTATTTATGAAAATAATTGAGCGACGGGTGAACAAACTGTATGAATTCGTGTGAGCTTGTGTAAATAAATAATTTGTACGTTATGAATATGTAAATAGCTGTAATTTAATGTATTGTCGACAGTTGATATGATTTTTACTATTTTAATTATATTACATACATACGCCTTCTTCCCAGAAGGGGTAGGCAGAGGTGCAACCAGGACACCCACGTTTCGCCTTGTATTTTCCGTTCCACGATGTGATAGGGAGGGAGCCTGTCGCCATATCGGGCACAAATTCGTGACTGCGGGCTGATAATGAATAGAAAAATCCAATATCACTTTGCCCGACCCAGGACTCGAACCCGAGACCTTGGCTTTGCAATCATACTGTAGTACAACTGCGCCACCGAGGCAGTCTTTTATACAGATAGTTGTAAATTGTATTACGAGAGCTTCATTGAAATTATAATCATAATGTGATTTAAAAAACTTTCTTGTCTAGACATATGAATCGATATGATAGGGTCGATTCTTTTTTATTTAATGTGATCTTACTTTCGATTAATTTATTAGCAATGACTATTGTATTAAGATTCAATAGACTTAGATAACCCAAATGCAAGACATAATTTTACCGTGAAATTTATTCATGAAAGCAGAAACATTTTTTATGGCCTCACTTGTACCAATACCGTCCGAAATCCGAATAGTTTAACTCATCTAAAAATATTATAGAACTGTTGCGAGCTGACATTAATAAATATTTATTGAATTTATGTGTCATCGCTTCAATAACGAATATCTATGAACTCACGTCTTCGTAATGTATGGCTGACCTTTAGTGGGCGAAAAAATATACAAGAAAATTGGATATATTTTCTGTGTTACTGTTGGCGATGGCTTGAAAGGAGAATGCCCATTCATGGTATCGATCAAAAATATCGTTGACCCCGATACTGATACTGCTCAAAATTCATTAAAGCATTTTTATGGTTTGTCCTTAAACGTTTTCCTGCTTTATCCCGGGCGACAGATTTTTATAAAATAACGTAATTGTCATCACATTTTACGACACGTTACATACTACATACAAATGGGGCTACCAGAGTGACTAGACTTCAAGTTCATTTCTCCAAGAACTCCGGGCCTGGGCCGCAATTATGTTTATTTTTATTGAAAATATATATTATAAAAAAGTGGGTTTCATCGAGGGACATCTTGGCGCCGATACCAAGTTCCATAGTAAAATGGGCATTTTCCTTTGATATTGTCAGACAGCTAAAATAACATAAAAATATAACCTTATTACAAACGAAATGATATAATTTTGTCTGATCTTTTCTGTGACAAGGTCATTCTAAGACTTTTTGGAATGAGATAAAACCAGATAGAAGATATTATGTAAAGTCCAAAATAACATCTTTCAGACATGTCTGCGCGATCTATTCATTTGTATTCTTAGTAACAAGTGATGCTACAACTCCTATTATTATTTGACGAATATTTATAATACATATTATAGATTTGCCTGATGTAATCTCATAATTGGCGCACGTCATAAGAAATAACGTCAATAGATGATAATTGTTTTTTTTCATCGATTTAAAGGACCAGAAAAGAATGATTAGCATTAATGTTGATGGTTTAAGAAAGAAACTAAAATACGTGTGAGTTGCATGTGAGGATTTCGATTGATAAGACATAAAATGGAAGGAATGTGATGTGAGATATGACGTGCTAGATAAGGGAGTGAATAATGAATTGATACTTGACCGAAAAACATGAGAAAAGTTTTACTAACAACAAATAAAATTATTCTCTTTGAAGAATTGTGATGATGCGTTTCGTCTTTGTAATAATGTCTCTACATTAGTTCCGATTTGCCATAAATGGGCTAAAATGATTTGAAAAAATAGATTCGCACCTCTTGGATTTTGGAGGTGTCTATCAAAAAGCCTATTTAATGTACCAATGTTCAGAGAGTATAGATCTTAGTAGTGAGTGGTTATATCTCGATACAATTACGCGAAAGTGTTTAAAACCGGTTTAACACAGGCTGATTCCAAAACACACTTCTTGGTTTTCCTTAACCATGTACAGTAGTTACTATCCAACAAATAAGGTTCAAATGCCAGAGCACACTTCTCACTTTTCGGAACCATGTATGTGAAACCTGCATACCATTGCGATGTTTAAGAATTTCTATGGTATGTAAAGTCCGCCCACACGCACTATACCAGCGTGGTGGACTATATGGCCTAATCCCTCTCAATTGTACTCTCGATTGCAGAAGGGGCCCGTGCCTTGCAGTGGGATGAATATGGGCTGATATAGATACGGTCACTATCCGGATGATACCACCAGTAAATAATTCTGGTGAAAACGAGACGTTTATCTGGGAGGTATTTACGATAGAATCCAGCGCCATATAAATCGACCTATAGATTAGCGATAACGGCACTGCAGTTCAATTAATAATTAATTTGATAATAATACGTCTTCAGTCATACTGAAAATTGCTTTCGATATCGATGATAGTGCAACTAATTTATTAACGGTTATTGCCAGAATGTACACTGGCTCTTACGGCCGCACCCAGAGAGGTTTAATGTCAATTATATTGTTCCCTAGTACAGATCCTCTTTGTAAAATCTACACAAGGCTCAGTTGCATACACTAACTTTGACGATAACTTTACATACATTTGTGACGTATTTGACATTGCTAATGTATGGGGTTGACGTTTTCAAAGTCAAAGTTATGGGCAAAGTTAGTTTTTGCAATTGGCCCTTAGTAATGATTTTATTGACATTAAATGTCTCTAGTACGGCAGTTAGAATATCTTTTCTAAGGGCTAGTTTGCAATATACTTGCAATTTCAAATGTATGGCGGTGATTTTGTCAAAATTAAAGTTATCGTGAAACTTAGACGATGCAACTGGACCTAAGGGTTCAGTGCTCGCGATAAATGGTCTGTTTTGTTATGTCTCAGCCAAATACAGATGATATATACTTCTTATCGGAACAATAGTTCATAGTTGGCTAATGGCTATATGCGTTAGTGACAGCATGACTGTTACACACATACACAGATACTAATCAGTTGTCGACCACTAGAAGTGCTTGCGAGGTGACTTTTAAAAAACGCACTCACACACTATAGCAGTTCAAAAAACATATTTCGACAAAAATAAAGAAGTATCAAACTTACCAGTGGTGACCAGCTGCTGGAGCCGCGACGGCAAGTCAGCCGTGGTCACCTCAGCGCCCTGCGGGTGCAGTATGTCGGGCATGGCGTTCCGGCGCCCCGTCCGCCCGGTCTCGAGGAACTCCTTCGGTACTTCCTCACTATTTCTGTCCTGCATTATTGCCATCATTCTTAACACTGCAAAATTTCACGTAAAGACATGTTACATTTTCAATTTGAATGAAGAACGTAGAATACGAAGCAGGCTTGCCAACAGTCAAGTGTTGGTACTTGCCACCAATAAGAGAAAACTTTATTATTTAAATTTGGAATACTCGATAGAGAATATGGCACGAAATAGGTTTGCCAACTTTCAAGTACTCCTGTGACCTAACAAGTAGTATGGTGTACTGGAAACTGTACACTGAATATGTTACATTTTAAATATGAAGATCGGTAAGAAAAATACACGATACGAAACAGACTAGCCAACTGTCAAGCATTTACTGAGATGCTCGAACAATTAGAATGAGGTATCTAATTTCGTATATATTAAGACGCAATGTGTTCAGTCCCGCCTGTAGAGACTCCAATTAATTAACCTAAGCCGGATTTATCCTGTCAGCATGGCACATAACTGACATCTGACGGTAAAATCGAGATAGACCTTCAAAGGCGTTAGGTAGGCAAGATTATATCTTTGTTATAAAAGGTCAGTGCTTAGCTTTTTGGCATTGAAAGTAGATGGGGGTGTGACTCATGAGGGTATTAAAAGTTCAGGGTCCGTACTTACCCCGCCTAATTCTTAATCTTGGCTCTGATCAACATTCTTACAGGGTAGTCGATGACGTAATATAAAGAATCACAAATTGGTTATGGGTTTTCTAAATATAACTCTATTTACTCATGGCACAATCTTCTGCATAGATTATAATAACGCCTGAGTTACGGTTATTATTTCTCCAGCGTCCTGAATAATCCTAAATATACGATAACCGAGAGAATGTTAGTGTATTCAATAAATATTGATGTCAGCTCTTGATTTTGTCCAATCAATTCCTAAGAGGAGAGTTCATCGCAGCGGTAGCTATAGAGTTTTATGTAGGAATAGAGTAAGTAGATACCAATACATTAAGGAAATACCCTCGACCACTTATAACCACTTCAGTAGTGTTTTGGCAAATACTACCATTTAATAATGCGTTCCATTTTCAAAAACAAAGTGGGATTAAAAGGGGGTCACAGCGGGAACACATTGCCTTTCAAATAGAAATCTTTTTTTCAGGAACTAGAGGAAAACACGAACATTTACAAGTCATTATCTTTTTACAACCGACGTACAAGGGAGTGAATCATTTGATGGAAAGATATCACCATAATTTACCCACAGCACTAGACGCATCGGTATTCTTTAAGTAAGGCTTTGTAAGCCCATCGGCTTTTAAAAATTACATTAACCTAATGAAACGCAACACTTACGCCCAAATACTGGAACGCAACTTTAATATAACTTGCGCTTAACTACGTTAATCCCGATTAAATGTACCGGCTAAGTGAGCCGTGCGCTGTTAAGAGCAACTTATTATTTGAATGTCGTTCCAGTATTCGGGCGTTAAACAGTTAAATAGGCAATCAATTATAGTACATAAATTTTGTCGCGCCAGAAATTAGCTTTATCTGATGAATTAGTGATTTGACGATTAAGGGCATTCAAGATCGAACGAAGTGGAGATAGGCCGAGAAGACTGAGCTTAGAAATAATCGAGATAATACCTGTTGGTAAGAAAGGATGCATTGACCAGTGAACGCTTTGCTCGAATACAGCGGGTAATAAATTTGCTGCAAACGACAAGTTAACGTAGATTATTATCTCCTATAAAGATTAATTACGTTTCTTATACATTCATTGGACAATAACTCATTGTTCTATTGTGGAGTGGCTTTATGTCTCCATAAGACTATGTTGCATTTAATGTTAAAGAAGTTTTAAATAATTAAATTTTCTTTCAAATGTAATAAATAAACATTGACGAAACGTAGAAAGATTTGTGTTTTTTTTTGTAAGTTCTGACTTAGAGGTCTCAATCCTATGAGTAGTTTGAAAGTTGTGGATTCAAATGCGCAATAAGCCTCAATTTGCAAGTATTGTGTGTAAACATACGTTTACCCCGCAGAGCGCAGTGGGGAGCCTAAGCCCATAGAGGCCCGATATATGATAATCATCTGGGGATTAGCGGTCGACGTGAATAGCGCATTCCATTTGTGCGTTCGGTAGGACTCCTTCAGAAGCAATGCTGGATTAGCGATTTAGCAAAACTATAATAATATGTTTCAAGTTTACGACCCCGCGCCCCAAGGAGAGCCACGAGCAATCAATCCGATCAATATTTAAGCGTATTTATTCGTTAAACTGTTTTATACTGTAGATTCTCTGAAACATATAGTATTTATACCAAAGATAGAGAGAACGAACTACGTGCCCTGTGTTTATATCTATTCCACCCCTCGCGGTGCAAACGAACCACATATTGTTCTAAAGATGCAATGCAGACATAAGTCAAAACATCACAAAATAGAATCTCATCAAGGCTACTCACATGTACAAATAATGAAATAAGACCATATTTCTATACGCTTTCATCAGCTAATGTAAAGGTTGACTGAGCAAAACACAATTGTTCCTACATTGTTATGGAAATCGTAATAGCCACTTTGCGGAGTGGGGTCGTCCTTCCACCGACAGCTATTATGAGACCGCCGAGCTAAACTATGACGTCACATTTATTATATACGTTTTTATGTTGAAATTATCTATGAGTATGTACATGTTTTTCTTCATACAAGGACAAGGACAGTCGCAAAATTAATGTTACCAGTTTGCTGATTTGTATATTATTGAATTATTTTGCACGCCTTTTATTTTGAATTATTCGACTGCCTTGGTGGCGTAGTTGTACTACGGTATGATTACAAAGCGGAGGTCTTGTTTTGAGTCCCCGGTCGGGCAAAGTGATATTAGGTTTTTCTATTCATTTTTTTTTTTTATTATTATTTCATTTGATGGGCTCCAAAAGCAGTGTGGTCCTCACAGGATTATTAACTGGTCATTTCTTGTCATTGTGGACATTTATGTTGAACTCAGAAAACGACACAAATCTGTGGATTGCTATTGAGGACTTCAAACTCTTTGTACCGAGTCCGCTATGTCGGAAAACACAAAATTTTGCAATAAATTGTTTAGCAAAATTTCTGATACTATAAAATAGTGCTTTTTTCATTTTTTACCTTAAATATTGGAAAATACAATAATAGTCAAAGATTGTGCCATGAAGACATTAATAGTTTTTGTAATTTAAAAGACAAGAGGCCGAGAAGACTAAGCACATTTGGTAACACATTATGATTGTTCTTAAAAATAGTAGCAAATTAATATTTCTATTGAATATGTGTGAATGCGAATCAAACCGTAATAAACAAGCCATTATGCATGCATATATTTGTATTGCAAACCGATTTGCCCATCACAATGTAAATATGTATCTGTTGCTTGACATTGTCATGGAATACCATATTATCATTGATGACTACTTCTTACGTTCCAAGGTAATGAATTCTATTCTAATGCAGAATTGCACTGATTTTCCTTAGTAATGTGTTGCTGAATTGAATTGATTTATCCTACAATTATACTTTAGATATAACAATTTGACTATAAACATGTTCACACACACATCAACAAATAAATCAAGTCAAATAGAACTATCTTGTTTAAACCAATTAATTATTTTCTGCTTTTATTATGCCACATAACATACAAAAGTGTTCTATATAGTGCAATAGTTCAAAATGCAGCTGGCATTACAGCAAGACAAGCAGCAAGACAAGTTCAATTTCAATTTAGAATTACGGCACAAAATTATTTTTTTGTTAGACCAATTAATATGGTGTTATACTTCATCAGGGTGTTGCAAAACAAAAACCTGTATAACCTGACGCCCATAACACAAGACTTGTATCGCAGTATGTAGAATGATGTGTGACTATTACATATTTATTTATTTATTCAATTTGTTTATTACATTTCATTCAATTCAACAACAATAGTGCATGCTTTAATAGTGATAGATGTATAAAGAAGTTATGTACCATTTCATCCCAAAGTCAATCTTCACTCGCAGATAGCTGGCTCGTGGCAAGTATAGTCAGGGTAAAAACATCATGCACTTCACTGCCCTGAATCAATGAAACTATGTTAGTATCGGAAAATAGACTGTGTTATTAAAGCGTTCTATTTCAATCTAATGTCTTAATGTAGAGATTTGTGGTATTGGCAAACAGAATATATCTAAAATTAACTATTGATGGAAAGATTTCAAAATAGTTTAATACGGTATTGCCTGGTAATAATCTTAAGATGCTCTAGTTGGCCTCGTAGTTATCATGGTTTATTAAAAATGGGTGAGATATATGTTTAAAAAATGTTTACAGTTTTATTTTTGTTCTGTTTGCTAATACTAAAAAACCTTATAATTTCATTTACAACCCATGCAAATATTATGTGCTATGAAAAAATCTTTGTTATATACTTCATTCTTTTTAATAAAACTAATAGTAAGTTTGCATAAAGTGAATTTCTAGTCATAGCATATCATTTGAGGGTTATAATTTTGGTAAAAAAAACTATTCAGCCATTCCCAAATGTCTCTAAAATAATGAAATCTGAAATTAACTATTAAATGAAAGCAAAATATATGTATGTATGTATAGCAAAGTGTTCTGTTTGCACATGGAAAAATATTAACATATTTATTTGTACATACTTAGGTATATCACAAAAAAGATTCATGATTTTAGACACAAATAAAATTAAAATTATAAAATTACTTTTTGCCCCTGATAAATTATATTTTTATTCATCCAAATTCTATTCATTTGATATTTCAATGTATTTTAAATAACTGAAGCATGTTAACAAATGGCCATTGATGGTGGTTTTATTAATTTCCTTTATAAATAAAAAGTAAAAACACGAAAAGGAAACATGCACTTAAGTACATGGGTATTCCAAAAACAGATGCTGTGTGTGTTCAATGTTTTAAAAATAACACATTTGCTGTTTCATACAAAGACAAAATAAAAAATAATATGTGCATGTAATAAGATTAAACCAAGTTTCTTTTGTCTACTAAGTTCTTAAATTATGTGCAATTAGTTTTCTGTTTCTAAAGTTACCCTGAGAAAACATTTTCAAACAATGGAGTGTCAATGAAAAAAATAGTAAAGTAACTGGCTGATGATAAACAAGCAAAATTCAAATTCAGAATCCCAAGCGGCAACCAAACCGACTTCTAAGCACCATAGCAAAATACTAGCCTACCTGAGCGACTCTTTACGCGACGACCTCTCCTAGGCTTAGTTACGTGACCGGCGAGAATCCCGGACATTTTAGAAAAATATAATACACAGAACAAGTTGAAACGTTACACAACAATTCTATTGAATCTGATCCTCTAAAGCCGTACTCACGAATTCACGATCACCATAATTTTATTCCTCCGATTGTCACAGGAGAGCAAAAAAATAAACGTAGCACAAATAGTAAATTTAGGAGATCTCTAAGTTTACGGGATTCTCAATTTACAGCTATCATCTAATTTTCTTGACACTACAATTAGAGTATGCATAAAAATCACAACGATACACAATAGAAACTAGAAAGATGAAAGAAAACTATGACATGCCGAGGCCATGACAGTTTTGACAGATTTGTTGTTTTTTCAATGGCCGCGTTCCACTAAGCGATCACGACGCGCGAAACACTCATTTGGCCGTTTCACTTGGAATGGCATGGCACTCGCGATCGTTGCGGTTGCGGCGAAAACGTCACTAATGACGTCAAGACATACGCTCGCGTGACGCTCATGGGCGCGTTTCATTTGGCGTTCACGGCGCTCAAAACACTCATTTTGCCGTTCCATTTGACGATCACGATCGTTGTGGTCACGGTGAAAACGTCATTGATGACGTCATTACATACGCTCACGACGACCCATATCAAGAGGTAGGTCGTGGTGCGCGTTGAGAAAATTGGCGGGATTTCGAAACATCAAAACAAGAAAAATGTCAACATTACTTCGAACGTAAATCAATTAATTATTCCACTAAAATTGATTAGGTATAAAATTGTGATTTTTCAACATCAATCAATTTATCTAGTTTTATTATTGTTTATCACAGAATACAAGACCATAAAACTATAATGTTTTACCGTCAAGATTTAACCCATAATGCAACCTAACTCTTTATAGCTTTTTTAAAATGGGTATTTGTTACTTAAACGCTCAAATCGCCCCATAACCCGTTCCACTTGGGTTAGCGATCATAACGCTCACGAGCAAATGGAACGGTAAATATCGCGGTCGTGAGCGTGGTCGTTGCGATCGTCAAGTGGAACGCACTGCATGACGACCCATTTTAAGACTCAAGAGGTGGGTCGTAATCAAAGAGTACAGTACTAAAGTCGTAATGAGCTTTCAGAAAATAGGCGGGATTGTAAATTTCAAAGCAAGAAAGATGGCGACCTTGAAAAGTTACATTTTAAGATACGGAAATATATTTCTGCAGCGGATGCTCAAAGTGCATCCATTGTTAATATGAACTGAATGAATTTCTAATTTCTGGAGCGTTATTGCACTAAATTTTGGCTATATTAGAACGTTAAATTAATCAAATTAATTAATATTAAAAATTAAAATACACTCAACACTCACATACATAGTCCTGATCCCACACTAAGATCTTGGGTCGTGGGTATCAGAAACTACGAGAGACTTTTCAGTCTCACTAACACCTAGACCCGAAACAAATACCTGTGGATCACACAAAAATTTGTTTTGGTGCAGGGATCGAACCCGCAGCCTCTTGTTTTACAGGCGGCGTCTAACCAACTGCGCCACGGAGGCTGTCATATATGATGAGGCAAATATTAATCATATATTTTTATTTCAATGTACATTAATTCGACCAATAATTATAAAAGTGTCTTTTACACTTAATTAAGTTCATCCTAATCTCTTTAACACATGTGTTTTTTTTTTCTAACTCGCCATTCATCAAAGGTCAAAACTACCACTAACCCGTTAAACTTAGGTATAAGATCGTAACGCTGCGAGTTTCCTATATACAGCCGATGCCAACAATCAATCCCAATCCAAAATTTGCTGTTTGACATTGACAGCTCAATCTTTTTTCTGATTATAGCTTGCCAATAATTAATCTCAGTAGGGAAAAAACTATCTAAAAAATCAATCTACTTTTGGGAGGGCCAATCCCTGCTTGTGGATTGTCCTCTGTATGGAAATGACAGTTTAGGCTTGCCAATAAACAATTATCAGTTTTGACGTTTGGATGGATTGTTCAAAACAATCCAATATTGCAATCCAAGAATTTCCACGGATTATTTATGCAGATTTGCCAACAGCAATGAAACTAGAAAGTAGAAACGAATGTAGATGAAGATGACACAACATTGATTAACGATTTCTTCATTTAGATCTAAAATATTGTATTGTTGTGTATATTTTGATAAATATGATTTCTGTTATGATATGTTTCTTAATTTCATAGTTGTATTTTTATTTAATTGTTCAGTGTGTTTTGTGAAAAAAACATTTATAATGAAATATTCTTTATTACTCACAATTTACAATAATAATAGAAAGAATAAAAATAATAGAAAAGGGAATCAAATTTTGATCATGGGAAGTTGTAGAGCCACGCTGCTATCAGCCATGACTCAGTATGAATGGGCAGGCTATGGCCTTCTCGCTCTCCTCCCGATTTGATGGGCCGGTCACACAGCCATGATTCAATCGTAGTGGATGTTCATGGGCGGCAGTGATCACTTTCCACGGATCTATGTAAATGTTCAATAACATTTCGCAATTTTCTCCACAATATTCTCATAATATTTCTATTAGAATGACAAGTGATAAATCATTGTTTACTGGATATATTATTTTTCAGTGGCCAGAAACACAACAATTCTGTAAAAATCTATATAATTGGGACAAATTGAATTGTTTTTATTGCAATTATTATTATTTCTAACGTAAATTTTTGTTTTTCACAAATTATTTATTTACAAAATGCTGAAAGTGCATAAATATGCAATGAAATATTCTGCGTCAAACTAAATTGTCAAGAGGGAACCGATTGTTTTCAATCTATCAACAAAGGCAATCGACTGTCGCCTGTTTTGTTTATTGGCAACAAGATATTCGACCAATCGAAAAGTAGAAACCAATCCGGATTGACTCCAATCTAACATTTTTGATTGATTGTTGGCATCGGCTGTTAGTGTATTATCTATGGCTGCGAGGCGCGAGCAAGTGGAACTGGAAAAATCGCGGTCGCGAGCGTGGTCGTTGTGATCATTAACAGCCGATGCCAACAATCAATCAAAAATGTTAGATTGGAGTCAATCCGGATTGGTTTCTACTTTTCGATTGGTCGAATATCTTGTTGCCAATAAACAAAACAGGCGACAGTCGATTGCCTTTGTTGATAGATTGAAAACAATCGGTTCCCTCTTGACAATTTAGTTTGACGCAGAATATTTCATTGCATATTTATGCACTTTCAGCATTTTGTAAATAAATAATTTGTGAAAAACAAAAATTAACGTTAGAAATAATAATAATTGCAATAAAAACAATTCAATTTGTCCCAATTATATAGATTTTTACAGAATTGTTGTGTTTCTGGCCACTGAAAAATAATATATCCAGTAAACAATGATTTATCACTTGTCATTCTAATAGAAATATTATGAGAATATTGTGGAGAAAATTGCGAAATGTTATTGAACATTTACATAGATCCGTGGAAAGTGATCACTGCCGCCCATGAACATCCACTACGATTGAATCATGGCTGTGTACGCGGCCCATCAAATCGGGAGGAGAGCGAGAAGGCCATAGCCTGCCCATTCATACTGAGTCATGGCTGATAGCAGCGTGGCTCTACAACTTCCCATGATCAAAATTTGATTCCCTTTTCTATTATTTTTATTCTTTCTATTATTATTGTAAACTGTGAGTAATAAAGAATATTTCATTATAAATGTTTTTTTCACAAAACACACTGAACAATTAAATAAAAATACAACTATGAAATTAAGAAACATATCATAACAGAAATCATATTTATCAAAATATACACAACAATACAATATTTTAGATCTAAATGAAGAAATCGTTAATCAATGTTGTGTCATCTTCATCTACATTCGTTTCTACTTTCTAGTTTCATTGCTGTTGGCAAATCTGCATAAATAATCCGTGGAAATTCTCGGATTGCAATATTGGATTGTTTTGAACAATCCATCCAAACGTCAAAACTGATAATTGTTTATTGGCAAGCCTAAACTGTCATTTCCATACAGAGGACAATCCACAAGCAGGGATTGGCCCTCCCAAAAGTAGATTGATTTTTTAGATAGTTTTTTCCCTACTGAGATTAATTATTGGCAAGCTATAATCAGAAAAAAGATTGAGCTGTCAATGTCAAACAGCAAATTTTGGATTGGGATTGATTGTGGTGATTGTTGGCATCGGCTGTTAGTGGAACGCACGGCCTATCGGAAAGGCAAAGGTCTAGACTCTAGACAGTATTGCCTTAGGCAATAAGACCGCCAATTGGCTATTTGACTAATTTCTGAAAAGTGTTTTAAAGTCTAGATTTAATCACTCTTTACCTCTTCAAACTATTAATTTATTTTTAAAGAGTTGTTTATAACGAATAAACATATTTTTCAGTTTTATCATCATATATGTCACCAAAACGGTAGGTCACGTGACTTTGAAAAAGTTACGTCACGCTTTATAAATGGTGAATGATCTTAGTGGCAGAGATGAATGAAAATTGTAAAAAGTGACATCACACGCTGCACAATGACAGCTTGTCGTGTTTTGTTACATTTAATCAACAGATAAAAAATGGCAAACTTATTTTAGACAATTTAAATATTTATAATTTAGATAAATGTAAATAAAAATACCTATAATTATTGTTTACCATAAAGCTATCATATGCAACACATTTTATAATTTATTGCCACAACAGTCAAATACCCAATTGTACTTTTTATATGTGGTTTTCGTTTAATTTGCATATTTTTTGTGTGTGCAATAAAGTGTATATAAAAAAGTAAATTATAAATGTATTTAAGTATATAATTACGGTGCAAAACAATGTAGGAAAGAGTACGATTAATTTAATACGAGACCGAGTAGTATCAGTTCTAGAGAATATTTAAATACCTGAATTGCTTTTTTCAAATTCCATTATTTGTATTAAATAATTTAACAACGATTTTTAAATCCTTAAAAGCTGAAAGATGATTACGTTTTAAATAATGGTAACATTGTTTATCTTATGTCACTGACCTTCACCAGCTGATCTATCATCTATCCGAAATTTTCAATATTTATGTAATTTTAGCGGCGTAACATCTCTTTAGAGGTAAAACTTATTAATTATTAGCCTTTGGCTCTCACTTATTAATTTCTAAAGTAATAATTTATTTGGTGGAATTGACTTTCGATAGATGCTCCGTAAAGTGGTGCTAGGTTCTGTCGGGGCTGCGGCTCTGATTCCAACAATAAATGCAGCGACTCCGGTGACGGATAAGCCGAGCGGACCGGTAAAGCCTCCCCCGATGAGGCCATCCGACCTGCCCATATACGAAGCGCCCCACGCTGATTATGGAGAGTAAGTTTTTATTAGAAATGAGTAATGACAATTCTCACTGTTTCACGGAGGCTGGTAATGTATAAGTATATTATTTGTTTGAACCTTTATGTTTAACATCTAACTGTATTGCCTAGTCAATATAGACAATTCCATTCAAAGAAATTAAACATATATTTATTACAATATTTTTCAGATACTTGCAGTCACAATCCAATGATGAAGAACTGGGCTATGTGAAGTCTACCCTGCTGACGCCCGTGCGTGCTGTGCGTGAACAGGCACAGGTGTTCTGGAACCAGACAGAGTCCATCAAGCACACTGTTCAGGACAACTACCAGGAGTTCCAAGACAAAACTGAATGTGAGTTAGAGAAGTTGCAATCTTTACAATGCAATGAAATAATAAAATTATCTCAATATTAAAATATTAATAGTATGTGTATAGACTGCCTCAATAGTGCAGTTATACTATGGTTCTGAGGTCTCAGGTTCGAATCCTGGGTCGGGCAAAGTGATATTGGTTTTTTTTATATTAGTGAAATGTGGGTGTCATGGTAGCACCTCTGCCTACCCCTTCTGGTAAACAGGCATGTGTTTATGTATGTATGTATATGTATATTATAGGATGTAACATTTATACTTTGAACTTAAAAGAAATTTGTTGGTCATATAGGCAATTTACAATCTTGTATGAATTGTATGACAAAACTATGTTTTTCAACACATGACTGTATTGTATTTGTATTGCTAGGTATACATTGAAATAAAAAAATGCCACTGGAATATTCAACAAATGATTACACTTTGTAACGGTTTGGATTCTAGGGATTGTCAAATACCTGAGGGAAGAGGAGAACAAGGAAGTGAGGTATGGTGCTGTGGCTATGGGTGGTCTCACTGGCTTCATTTTCGGTCTGCGAGGTGGCATAATTAGGGTAAGCTGAGTTTTTTTAAATATCATTTGCTAACTATGCAACTTAAGAGATTTAAATTAACAATAAGTGTTGGATGGAAATCAGTATTTTATACCTGAATTATATACAGTTTAATTTGTAAACTTTCAAATAATTGAAAGTATGCAAATAGGATATATAAAAATAGGCTAGGATAATTTAGCACTTCATCAGGTCATTATTACACTACTTTTACTTTTTAAAGGTATGGATGGGATGCTAAAAATGTAATGCCATTATTAGGATCAGCATACAGATTGGTATACCCTCAATGGGTAATATTTTTTTATTGGATAGATTTCAATAAAATACATTATTTTCTCATTTAAGAACATTGATGAGCAAATGTGTCATGTAATAATTTAAAAGCATTTAAATTGACTCACACTGATTGTGACGTAATTTAATAACATGTGGCCAATGTTGTCCTTATTATTATAGTCTTAATCCATCTGCTATAGAAGTAATATTAGCAAAAGAAAATACTTAATGTGTTTCAGAGAGTATTGTACACTAGTGTGGGCACCACTGCAATGGGTCTGGTATGCTTCCCGGAGGAGACGAAAGACCTGTTGAAAAGCAATTCTAACCTAGCAAAACAGTACATCAACATTGCCTACAACTTTTTATATGGAGGTAATTATTGTTAGCTTTCTTGATATAATTCTCACGTCGAGATTTTTGCCATATTTACTGGGTCTTATCATGTAAATAGACATAAGATACTGCCCTTGACCTAAAAATAATGATTAATGAGGAGATAATTTGGGAGGCTTACATTCAATACTAGAAGAAAGTCTCTAGACACTGGAGTTTGTTGCTAGAATCTTTGTACAAGAAACATTGAGAATCCTACTATTTTATTTTTTCTAAAGTAATATCTAATTTTCCACGATAGTCATCTAGTTCCTTTCCATCAGTGAAACCTGGGGACCCACAACTGGAGGTGAAATTCCCTGATTTGTCATTCCCAAAAAGCTTTTCGGAGTTCGTCGATATGACGTTCTCGTTAGCTTCGTCAGTCAAGCAGGTCGTCATGCCTCCTCCGACAAAGGATGAGACCCCAACGAAGGACGCAGCCGATTCTAAACCTTCGGATAAAAAAGAATAGGTAGAATTTTGAATAGAGGTGTTGGACTATTCTGCATGGCTCGCTTTTGTGTGCATGTTTTTTGTTTGTTTTTGTTGCAGGTCTTATGATAGCTTGTTCGTGTAATAAGTTGTTAAATGCTATGAATTTGCATAATTTTATATTTTCACGTTGTGTGCCAATTTTTTTCAGTTTCTTTTATACTAATTAGCTTAGCAGGGATGGGTTTCTGTTCCTACTAAAACATTTTTTTATTGGTGCTTTGTTTGTTGTGACTTGTGAGCCTGTATTTTTATGCAGATTTTCAACTGTAAATATTTTGATGTGCAAAATACCTTTTTTTTTCAGGCACCAAAATAAGAGATAGTGTAGAAGATTGCAATGTATCTGGTGAGCATCAACAAACATAGATGTAATATAACATATGATCTATACATAGTAATGCTACAGTATAATAAAGTAGTAAGGTTGTTAATCAGGTACGAATCGTTTTGGTAACAATTTTAAACTTAAAATATTCTTTTCAGCACTGTAAACAGGCAAGAGGGGTGAAGGCATACAGTGTACCTAATTTATTATCAACTAGTCTGGCTCAGTGCGATTATGTAATCGATAATGTGGAATACAATAAATAAATTATATTTATATTCAGTTGTTTTAATTAAAACATGAATGATACACTACAATGCTTCTTAAATATAAACAACTACATTTATGCAAATATCATTTCTTCTCTCCGCTTCTTAGTTACCACTGTTCCAGGCTTATGTTGGGCCTCTGGATGATTCATCAATTCTGGTGGACAGGTAGACACAGAACTAGCCAGCAGAACTTGTTTCAAATCATAGAACAATGCAGAATCTTCCTTTGTCACAAATGACATGGCAATACCAGTCTTGCCAGCACGACCGGTACGACCAACGCGATGGGTGTAGTCTTCGATTGTCTTCGCCATGTCGTAGTTGATGACCATACTCACGTCCTTGATGTCAATACCACGACCAGCAACGTCTGTCGCCACCAATATATCCTTAGAACCGTTTTTAAGACTCGCCAAAGCGAAGTCACGTTGTTCTTGTCCCTTGCCACCATGCAATGTGCAAGCATTGAAGCCGAGTTTCTCCAATCCTTTAGCCAGAACATCTGCTCCCTTTTTCTGGTTGACGAAGATAATGATTGGCGGTTCCACGCCTCTTTGAAGGATCTCTGTGAGCTTCCTTCGCTTCTCGTTCTCTCCTATCATGTGCACGATCTGTTCTGTTCTGTCTACAGGCTTGCCAACGGATCCGATATATACAATAGCTGGTCTACGGAGGTAACTCCTCGCCAAACGTTCCACAGCCGGCGGCATAGTAGCTGTAAACATCACAGTTTGTCTGTACTTCTTCTTAGTGTTGTAATTTGCGAGTAGTAGTGACGCGTCCTCCGCAGCTTCTGTGTCTGGTTTTACATTAGACACTGGCATGTATTCGAGGATTTTCTGCACGTCTGGTTCGAAACCCATGTCAATCATACGGTCGGCTTCGTCAAGCACAACGTATGTGCATCTCGTCAATACCAAATATCTGTTATCTAACACATCGATAAGACGACCAGGGGTAGCAATGACTATTTCGCATCCTAACCGCAATTTGAAACCTTGCTCCTCTCTTGAGAGACCACCGACAACAACAACAGAGGTAATGCCCAATGGAATACCAAACTTATTTGTTTCTTCCTCGATCTGTTGAGCCAACTCACGAGTTGGAGCCAATATGATGGCGTAAGGGCCTTGATCTGCGTCTTCCATTCGCTCACTCTTGGGTAGTGATTGAATCCAAGTTAAAAGAGGTATAAGGAATGCCAATGTTTTACCAGAACCGGTTTCAGCAACACCAATAATATCTCTGTTTTGTAAACCAATTGGAATGGCTTGTCTCTGAATAGGAGTGGGACTTTTATATCCAACTTTATTGATGATTTCCATGATATCTGGATGGAAGCCAGCTTCTTTCCAGGAACGAATTGGGTTTGGAATTTTCCCTCCTTTAATGGTAATATTGTAATCTTCTCTGAAGATTCGCCAATCTCTTTCTGTCATTTCATCCATATCCTTTTCAGACCAGTGCCGATCATCCCATTTCTGTTTATCTTCCTTCTTCTTCACTTTCTTTAATCGTAATTTCTCTTGTTCCTTCTCAAGTTCAGTCCTGCGTTTCTCTAATAGATTTCCATAAAATTTGCTGTGGTCTTTCTTTTGTGCTTTGATATCTATACCTGCAATGTGTCCACGCCCAAAGAATTGAACCTGATGCCTTTCTTTATACAAGGTGTTATAATCATTTGAAGTATCCTCAGACGCATCCCAATCAAAAACAAATTTCCTGTCGTTAAGCCTTCTGACTCTTCGCTTCTTTTTAATAATTCCCAAATAGCGTGCTTTGATGGCCTCCTCTTCTCGTTCTTTATCTTTGGTTTTAGATGATTCTTCATTGTTATCTCTCTTCCTTTCCGAGGCAGCCTTTCTTTCTTCATACTTGCGGTCTCTTTCCTCACGCCTCTCTCTTTCACGTTCTTCTCTAGTCTTTTCTTCTTTCCTTGATGGACCAGTCAGGTCAATAGTTGCAATTGCTGGTTTTTCTATATTAGCCCGCATAGCAGCCACCTCCTCGCGACGTCTCTCTACAGCTAGTGCAGCTCGCTGTTCTTTTGTTAGAAATACGGGTTTGCTTCGAGCTTCTTCTTCTGCCTTTTTCTTGGCCAGTAACTCTTCAAGAGACAGTGGTTCCTTTTTTGTGGATTTGTAATCCATTTTCTTTTTCTTTTCTAGTTCTTCCTTTTTATTTGCTTCTTCAGTATCATCTTCGTCAATTTTCCCGTCGTCATCTTTTTTACCTTTCGATTTCTCTTCATACTTTCTGTCTTTGTCTTTACCGTCGCGTTTTTTGGGACTTCGAGATCGACCACGTTCCCTGCGTGCCGGGCTTTTTGCCCGTTCGAACTCTTTTCGGACAGGACTCCTAGGCCTATCCTGATCTTTCCTCGTTGGGCTACGGGACTTCTCTCTGTCCCTTCTTCCTGGGCTACGAGATCGATCCCTGCGTTTAGGTTTGTCGCGATACATCTCGCGATCATCGTAACGCTCTCGGTCGCGTCTGTCTCTAGACCGCGACCGTCTCCTTTCGGGACTTCGCTCCCGAACCATTATGTGTATTATTTAAATCACTATTGCTCCACTTTGAGGACTTACCAATAAAATACAAACGCGCAAAAATGCTCTTTGACAATCTACGCATTGCTACGCATATTATGACATTTGCATTTGTTCAATGATCAAAATCATAGACAATTTTTTAGTATTTTTAACACACCAATTTCCCAACATCATAGTAGAACTACCGTGTAGGACCATAACTTGAAACCTGTGCTTGAAACTCGAAAGGTCACATACAACACAGATGTAAGCAGCAAGTTTATGGAATTGCACTGGAAATGTAAAGAATTATTATTATTTAAGACCATAAAAGAGTAAGCAGCAAAAATGCCATTATCTAAATACATAAATAATAATACAGGAAATCTCATTTGAAGTGTCTTGCCAACTTTTTGGAACGAGATCAACCATCAAAGTGCATTGGTTCAACACATCAACCAATTTCATGCAATATAATTTTAACTGTTAAATAGTGCATTGTAAAGCAAGACTGTTTATCAAATACTAGTAGTAGGTACTGGATTTATATATAAATACAATATTCTAAATTAAAAATATTATTCGAGTATTCTCGGAACATTACCCACAAATTGGCTATTTGACTAATTTCTGAAAAATGTTTTAAAGTCTAGATATAATCACACTATACCTCTTCAAACTATTAGTTTATTTTTAAAGAGTTGTTTATAACGAATAAACATATTTTTCAGTTTTATCATCATATATGTCACTAAAACGGTAGGTCACGTGACTTTGAAAAAGTTACGTCACGCTTTATAAATGGTGAATGATCTTAGTGGCAGAGATGAATGAAAATTGGAAATCGTGACATCACACGCTGCACAATGACAGCTTGTCGTGTTTTGTTACATTTAATCAACAGATAAAAAATGGCAAACTTATTTTAGACAATTTAAATATTTATAATTTAGATAAATGTAAATAAAAATACCTATAATTATTGTTTACCAAAAAGCTATCATATGCAACACATTTTATAATTTATTGCCACAACAGTCAAATACCCAATTGCGATACACGTATCTACTGACGAATGAATTTCGTCATATCTGAGTTTTAAAACATATATAAATCTGTGACAAGTGTTTATTATTGTTTACCATTGACTTGTGAATATCGTTATTTGATATCGAAATAATTTTACTGATAATTATTTTGTGTGCCTCATGGAAATTTATCAATACAAATATTTAACCTCTGCGGCAGTTGCCGTGGGCTGTGTTTGTGTCGCGTATCATGTCACTCGACGGAAATGCAAAATCCGTGAAGCTCAGGATGCTTTTGATTATTTGCAAATCGAAATCATTGAAACAGAAAAGGCCTGTGACGAGTTGGTCCAAGAGTTGCGAAGGTAGGTCAAAAACTGATAGAACGTGTATGTAGAGCAGAAGAAATGAAAGTATTAAGTCAATAGCAAGCATTAAAATTTTAAATCAACAAAACATTATATAGAAAGTAAATAATACTCCCAATTTTAACTATTGTGGCCCCAGAAGCAAGAGGAATGTTTTTATTAACAGTATTTGAAGGTTGGAAACACTCGAATTTAAAAAAATAACATTAATTAATTACATTATGTATAAAATTTTATAGAGATGTTGACGTATTATGTATATAGTTACTATTTTTCAAGAAAGTGGCATGAGTTTCTAGGCTTCTTTAATTTATAATTTTTATTTAAATTATGAATTACTAGTGGCCTGGCCCAGGTTCACCTGGGTGCAGATATTATTTCACTTCTACTCCACATCAGAAAATTGCTATGATTCTTTAAAATATATAAATATATGTTTTATAGCATGACTGCCTCCGTGGTGTAGTTGTACTACAGGATGATTACAAAGCTGAGGTTGTGGGTTCAAATCCCAGGTCGGGCAAAATGAAAATAGATCTTTTATTCATTATCAGCCCAGATTCAGGAGCTTGTGCCCGATATAGAAATTTTACCACATTAATAAAAAAAAAATTGAATTATGTATAAGTTGATTTTGTTTAAATTTGTAATGTTGTATCATTCATTTATTTTATGTTGTAGTTTGACATAACATTGTATGAAAACAGTTGGTGATTTGAGGCCAGTTTGCTAAGAATGTAGTGTCATACAACCAAAAAAAAAAAGATTGTGAAGTGTTCTTCCATTACAATCTAAGGCCTCTACTAGAAACATTTATTTTGTTAATATTTTCAGGAGGTGCAAAGTCTACAATGCTCTTGGGTTTGACTGTGAGTGGGTCACCGAGAAAGGCAAGAGAAGACCAGTGGCACTGGTGCAACTGTCTTCCTACGATGGGCTTTGCGGACTGTTCAGGCTGAATTGTATCAAAACTTTTCCTAATTCATTGAAGGTGAGTAATTTATGCAATTTTGATACATCACATGGCATTAATGTCTTCTGGACTAATGCCTTAATCCTTTTAAATTGTAGAGAAGGAATGATATTGAATTTTAGTTGCAAAATTATTGGCAATAAGGTACCCCAAAAGTTATCATCTATAACTAATACAAAATATCCTATAAATAATATTTACCACTGTTTATGCAGAATAACATTGATAAGCTTACAGATGTAATCTTAAGTCACTGTCCTGTAGAATTGATAAAAATGACACATATAAAGGAAAAATAATGACTGATTTCTCTTTTATGGGTAAAACAGGATATGATTTCCAGTTTATATGTGATTTCCTGATCTTTGTAAGTTAAAAAAGCAAAAACAAGTTCTAAATATTGAAAACCCCACAATATCTATATTTAAAAAACATTTATATATAAATAGCTATTTTATTTATGACCTCTTATCATTATTTTGTCACATGCAATTTGCCAAAGCTACTGGACTTTGTATACAAATTTTATTTTATAAATCAAGTATTTCGTATTTATGTAAAAAATAATCGTCATTTAAAATCCTCCAGGCTGTGATTATAAGTGATATTATGTTCAATATATCGTATGTTGTCTGGAAGCGATAGGTGTCTCCAACATATAGAAACATGAAGTTGAAAAACAAATTGTAAAAATTTTGAGAAATTCCAAAGTCGCGGGCATAAGTTAGTATTATTTGGCATAAGCTAGTAATATTCCAATTCCAGCCGTAATATTCCAAGGCCATCATAAGTAATTTCCTTGTTTTGCTTCGATAACGTGTCCACACAATAGTTAGATCTATTTCGTCATATATTCAAGAACAAGTACTTAGTAATTAGTACATAATATTGTATGACTCAGTACACGACAAGGGCTAATGTGCAACGGTAAAGTGCAATTGCTTGAATATGTATATTCTTATAATGGTTTCTTAGATTTACGCGAATGTTACACATTGAAATAAAACCAATTTTACGGATTTTATCGCGATTTGGTTTAATTTTTACATTTTTTAACTTCCCTAAATTTCGATTGCTTTACAGCTTTCGTGGTCACGGGGTTCTCTAGATCTTTTATTGCAATTTTTATTGCGTCATCGGACATTTCCCGGCAAAAACAATGTCAAAATTCCGCCCAAAAAGTGGACAGACGAGTTCATAGCTACTTTATCAAGTATTTTTATATTTTTAATTTTATTTTTATAATGTGTTTAGTTTTGTCTGCGAAGGGCGTCTCACCTACCATTATACATTGCAGTATGTCGAACCAGAATAATAGGGTTCTATTGACTGGTACCTCAGAGAGGATAGCAATTAGTCCCACGAGACACTGGTGGCAGTTTGCATCTACATTTTCCTAAACGTAAGAATTCCTTCCCAAAATGTGATAAACCGCGAGCTTGCCGCTACCCGCATAGAATTCTGTCTACAGCAATCCGAAGACTTTATGAATCGAATAACTTAAAAGCGGAGTGCGAGTGCCCAACCAAGGCATCGAACCCACGGTTTTCAGTATTAGGAGTATGTATATGTACATTGCAGTAAAATAATTACTAAATACCACGGAATAGAAAAAACAAGTTTTCTATATACCCTGCAAAACACCATGAACCATCGCTACCGTTCGGAAATATTTGCTGAAAATCATATTGCACAAGATTACTTGAATATTTCTATTATAGTCGTGGCACATGCCTGGGAGTCATCATTTCACAAGAAAACACGCACGGATTGGATGCGTTAAATTACCCTGATTCATCTGTTATCCAAATACTATATTTGTTTACTATACCGTACCCGTTATTTCTATTCCTGGTGATAACAAAACCTTTATAATTATTTTTATCATGAATGACGTGGTTTTATGAGCAAGGTAATAAATACAAATCATTTTTAAATGAAGAATACTTGGAGTAGTTACGTACGAACTTCTATGTTATCTGAAGTAGTAGAGTGCCGTTGTAGATACTTTAAACTAAAGAATAGCATGGCTCGATTGTTGTCGGTAGGTATTTCGCGATTTTGTTTCAATTTTCATGCTGTGTGTATCCGCATTCCGATATTCGCACTCAAACAGACCGGTGCAATTCTATTAACGGAAATAACCATCTTATTTAAATAAATACACCCAACATTCATATACATAGTTCTTACCTCATAATAAGATACGCGTCTTGTATCGCGGGTATCAGGAACTAGGAGAGGCTTTTCGGACTCACAAACAACCAGACCTGAAACAAATACGCGTGGAGCAATTCTTTTCAATGTCTTCATGTTCGGGTGTGTCTTCCGTATTTGTGTCAGGCCATAATATATGTCCCACTACAGAGCACGGGCCTCCACAATCGAGAGTACGTTTGAAAAGGGTTGGCCAATATAGTCCACCACGCTGGCCTAGTGTCGGTTGGCGGACTTTAGGTATATATTTATCTATATATATACTATACAGCCGATGTCAACCCACTGCTGGGTTATAGTTGCTGCTGCCTCCTAATTTTCACGCCAAATTTTTCTGTCTTATGCCAAGCGAATCCACTGCATTCCTGCGACTCTTACGAGGTCATCGGACCATCTGGCAGTGGTCTGCCTCTTAATCGTTGTGCCTGTCTTGGCCGCCACTCCGTCAGCATCTTATTTACCCTAGAAACTCTTAAAAGTCGCAATGGTATGCAGGTTTCGGGGATGTTAAAAATTGATTTGAAGTGAAACTTCTTTATCGGGGTTGGAAAAAATTTTTCGTTACGCGTCACATTCTTCCGTTACGCGCCATCTTTTTTTATTTAGTAAATTAGTACCCACTTCAGTAAGCCACACCCGCAACCGTTTCCAAGCCCCACCCAAAATTTTAAGTCCCACCCACTTTTTTGTAATTTGATCCTTACCCCCCCTCTGGCCTTCCCCCACCCTAAATACAAAACAGTGCCCAATAGCCTCCCCACGGAACCTCCCCCCCCCCCCCGCTTACCCCCACCCTAAAAATGTTACCTCACCCCCCCTACTCATATCTCCGGCATTATCCATCGTAGACCCACCGACCTTGGGTTCATTGGAACCGGCTCGGTGAGGGCTACAATCCTGCCCCAACAGAATTCCCGAATTCCCCCTCCACAACTTTCCCCACCCAAAAATATTGTAAGGTGCCCAATAGCCTCCCCACGAAACCTAAACCCCCCCCACGCCCCTACCCCCACCTAAAAATTTTACCTCACCCTCCCTATTCCTATCTCCGCCAATATCCATCGTAGACCCATCGACCCTGGGTTCATTAGAACCGGCTCGGTGAGGCCTACAATCCTGCCCCAACAGAATTTCCGAATTCCCCCTCCACAACTTTCCCCACCCAAAAATATTTTAAGGTGCCCAATAGCCCCCCCACGAAACCTAACCCCCCCCCGCCCCTACCCCCACCTAAAATTTTTACCTCACCCCCCCTAAACCTATCTCGGCCAATAAAGGTCGTGGACCCACCGAGCTTGGTATCCTCGGAACCGTCTCGGTGAGGGCTACAAATTGGCCCCGATAGAAATCCCAAATTCCCTCAAAAATTTCCCCCCTCCTAAACTTAAACTTTATTTAATTTACCTTTATTTTACCAATTCTGTAAATTTGTAAATAGTAGATCATTTTTCGAAAAATGATGTCATAAAGAAGTTTCACTTCTTACGTGTGTACACTAATACACACACACATTTTTTATTTTAATTCCAGGAGCTTCTAGAAGACGAGAGTATCTACAAGGTGGGTGTAGCTGCGATCGACGACGGCAAGTACCTAATGGCGGACTACGCAGTCTGCCTACAGTCGACCCTGGACGTGAGACACATTGCCAAGCTGTGCGGACAGGAGGCGGGCGGGCTGGCGGCCCTGGCGCGGTCGCAGCTGGGGGTCGTGCTGGACAAGAGTTGGCGGGTGAGAAAATTATTAACCTTCATAAAATATTTCTAAAAATATTGTCAAATTTATTTTATAATGACTTGAAGGCATGAGTATACACCTGTCGTTTGGAAGCTAATAGTATATTTGCAGTTATTGCACAATTTAATAGTGAAACAACGCGAGCGACCTGCATACCTCACATTCTTTATATTATTACCAAAGATTTATTTATCCCACGCTCATAAGTGGGTTTATATCGTGTGATTTATAATAATATATAGCGTAAGGTTTTCTACATTTTTTCAAAACATCTGCCAGGATTGCCGTTATCAAACAATATATTAAGGGCCTCGTTCACCATCTTCAAGTAAACCGTTGATTACTTACTTTTTGATTAACGTTATTTGACAAGCAAATGTGCAGAGTATCTTCCGTTAATTTCACAAGTGAAAATAAAGTAAAGTGCTGGTTAAGTGAATGACATAAGAAATTGAACGAATCATTCGTTCAGTATTGCGTCAAATGTTCCTCGCCCTGCCTCCCGCTAAAGTGTCAACGTGTTTTTTTCTTAAAAATTAAAAAAGGAGGTTGAGATTTTAACCTTATTATAACCATTAAGTAAATACGCTAATCGGCAGACGATGCAGCCAGTAAGTTACTTATTAATGTAATCATAGGATTAGTATTACTGGAGCATGGTGAAATCGACACATGATGTTACGGATGACTTTAACTGATAACTAGCCTAATCAACGATTTACTTGAAGATGGTGAACGAGGCCCTAAGTCTATTGAAATCACAAACAGATCCGCTGCAGCGATTGGGAAGCCAATAAACTATCAGAGAAACAGACAAAGTACGCGGCGGCGGACGCACACGTAGCCATCAAGAT
This sequence comes from Deilephila elpenor, assembly GCA_949752805.1. Lineage (NCBI taxonomy): Eukaryota > Metazoa > Arthropoda > Insecta > Lepidoptera > Sphingidae > Deilephila > Deilephila elpenor. The sequence continues at coordinate 13,582,223 of OX457097.1, read as the reverse complement.
CTTCGCCACGCTGTTCGACAAGTACAGCAGCAGGAGCCTGGTCTCCTGGCTGCTCGGCTGGCTGAACGGCGCTGATACTGTCGCTGAAAGAGTCCACCAGCTGGCGAGGAATTATGTCGATGTTAATTACAAACACCTGGTGAGAGAGAAGAAAATGAAAGATGGGGTGTAAGTGAATTTTATTAATGTCTATAGAATACGGTTTTGTTTTATTCCTCTTTTTGTTGTGTTTAAATTGGTGAGGGGTTAAAATGAGATAATTTTCCCTAGAGGCTTGATGAACTTGAGTGTTCCGTGTGAATTGTTTGTATGAGACTAAATAACCTATGTAAGTGTGTTCCGCTGCGTATTCAGGCCGTCCTTATCTGTTCCCGAGCACGACTGCTTAAGTCTACTAATAGACTATCTGCCATCATTCCTGTATAAAATATTTTCATTTTCAGTGTGAAACCTGTTCGGGTTAAGAACAACACTAGGGCAACTCCCCGGCCGTACCCGCACGCTGTCCGCTCCAAACCTCTGTACCACAACTGCTATATGCAAGCTCCCGATGGAGAAGTGTTGTGTACGTGTGATGATAAGAAGGCTATGTGGTGAGGACTTAATGACATTAAATATAAATTTATATATGTTAACGGAAATGTGTGTAATCCGTCATTGTATACAATTCCTAGGAAATGTATGTAATTCCTAAAATCGCCCGGAAATGTGTAAAATAAATTACATTAGACACATTTCCTAGGAAATCTATACATTTCCTAAATAGTAATCGGAAATGTAAGTAAATGTAAGTATTTAAGATATTAATTAACATAAACTAACCTAACCTAACCTAACCTACCTACCTACCATTGGAGAACAATGGAGAATGTCACATGAATCTTGACAGGGAGCCCGAAATGAGCTTCTTGGACACCGGAAGGGTTATTTTTAATCAGTAACATAGGTAATATGAAGATACGAGTATTATAGAATTTACCGCTATGATTGTTACCTGTGATAAAAAATATTACTCTCATTTGAACAACGTGTTTTATTACAGAAACCATTATTCTTATACATTTCCTAATACGATATTGGAAATTGTATACAATGCCTAGGAAATGTATACATTTCCTAGGATATGTATGTATAAAATAATTATTGAAAGAATATTTTATACATTTCCTAAATAGCTTCGGAATTGTATACATTTCCTAGGAAATGTATACAATTCCTAAATTTCATACATTTCCGGTAACATATATATAGATAAAGAAAATGGTCCTTCGAGCCGAATCGCAGTTTTGCGAATTTATTGGTATTTGACTAATTGGGTTATTGGCCGGGGTTGTAATATGTGTTTGCATTATATAATCTTATATACTAACCGTTTTATACATTCTCAATTTGCGATTCCACAATATCCAAACTTCTAACAAATATTAATTGTCTTGAAAGATGAAATAAATAAATGGGATTTGTGTATTATTATCGGTATGGTGTATGTCTGAGTGTATTAATGTATCCTTGTTAACAGGTACGTGGCTAAAGAGCTAGCGGACGTAGTCTCGGAATCTCCGCTGACCGTCCGCCTTAGGTTCGAACCCGCGGGTCGCTGCGTGGGCGAGGTGGGGCGCTACTACCAGCAGACCAAGCGCAACCGCTGCGTCGTCTGCGGCAAGGACAGCTCCTTCATCAGGAAGAACGTCGTGCCTCGCGAGTACAGGAAGTACTTCCCCGGTTAGTGCTTTATCTTCTACTAATATTGCATGCAGATTTGCCCGCGTGAAAAAGTTTTTCCGGGATAAAAGTCTCGCTTTTCATTTTCCTGGTATAAAATTACTCTATAGCTTATATGGGCTATCTAACACCAAAAGATTATTTAAATTCGAACCTGTCGTTTCTGAGATTAGCGCGTTCAAGCAAACAAACATAGTAAAACGTGAATCCAAATGATAAATAATACAACTACTTGTCACACTGTTACAAAGTGTTGCACAAGATAATTTTTTTTGAATTGTGACTAGTAAGAATATATCTTGAGAACTATCGGGGATAGGAGTATATTTTTTTTGTTACTGTGCCGTCATAGCTTGGTCTATCTCGGGTTACCTGTTTATCGTCTAGTTCTGATACACCCTGTATATAGACTGGATTAGTCCCCTACTATTTAGTACTACTCATGACAGTACATATACATTTGCAGAAATAATGAAGGACCACTCGTCCCACGACGTGGTGCTGCTGTGCACGCGCTGCCACTGCAGCAGCAACGTGTGCGACCAGGCCGTGCGCGCCCGCCTCGCGGCGCAGTGCGGCGCGCCGCTGCCCGGCCCCGACCACGCCAAGCACTGGGAGGACCCCGCCGTCAAGTACCTACATAATCATATCAATATTAATCATTCACCACGCACTTTAACGGTGAAGGAAAACATCGTGAGGAAACCTGCATACTGTAGGGATTTTAAAGAATTTCTACGGTATGTAAGTCCGCCAACCCGCACTAGGCCAGCGTGGTGGACTATATGGCCTAACCACTCTCAATCGATTCTCTCGATTGTAGAGTAGGCCCGTGCCCTGCAGTGGGACGTATATGGGCTGATATAGATAGATAGATAGATAGATAGATTAATCATTCATTAATACTCCCAACACTCACATACATACTCCTGACCACACATTAATAAACAATAATTAACATATACTCCCAACGGCCACATACATAGTCCTGACCACACATTAAGATCAATTAAGTCTTGTGTCGCAGGTATCAGAAGCTACGAGAGCCTTTCGGTCTCACAAAACACCCAGACCCGAGACAAATATCTGTGGACCTCACAAACATTTGTCTCGGTGCGGAGATTGAACCCGCGAATTGGGCAAATTGCTGGATTTCGCACCAAACACGTCCCAAGACAAATATTTAATCTTCAGCTAAATTTCGTACGAGACAGATTGCTGGGAAAACAGAGATCTAAAAAAACTATTTTGTACCAACAGGAAGGTCCGTTCCGCGGCGCGCGCCCTGCAGTCTCAAGTTCACGTGTTGCCCGAGCAGCGCCGCCGCCATCTCGAAGAGTTGTTGCTGCAGCACTTCCCGCAGCACGACACCATCACACAGGAGCTGCTGAACCACGCCAGCAACATTCAAGTGCTGTTAGTACTCTTTTAACTATGAGCCAACTATAGCTATAGAAAATATACTGATTTTTTATTAGATAACAACATCCAAGAATTGTTAATATACTTAATATAGTACCTGAAGCACGTTTAATGCATAGATTTGACAGAAGAGCAAAAAGCTCAAGTGATAATAAATGATCACCGAGCAATATGCTATTAGTGTTCTTTAAACTTTACACCATAGCATACTGCTTAGGTAGCATGTAACAGTTACATCTACGACACTTGAATCATAGGTTCATTCCTGGTCTCTTAAAAATGAAAGGGACAATGAAGGCTAAGAAAAAGCTAAGAGAAGGAAACAGATATTTGAGTGTCGATAATCTTACCAGATGAAACATGACAGCAAAGCGGAAATGAAATAAGACAGTGGCAATACCTGGATTTACCACTACTGAGGTAATTACTTTGTGTGTATTTAAGTCTAAAATTGTAATCTTCAACAGGGTTGAGAACGAAGCGTACGAATCTCACGGACTGAGGGTTACAGAGTACTACAAGAAGATGGAAGGAGGCCTGCTCAGACTCGAAGAGATCTGGAGAGAGCACTTCCTGAGCAGTATGAAGCCGAAGTACATGCCGGAGCTGTGGTCAATCAAGCATAATGAGGAGAGGTAACTAACATATCTATCTATATGAACTCATAATGTATATCCTGCTGCAGGGCGCAGAAAACCCGTCATAGTGACCTGGGTAAGAATTGCGTTTCGGGTCCAGGATTTCGTATATTCGGTTAAGCATGCCGGCATAACAATGTCAATGGTGAAGAGATATCTAGGCAGCAGAGAATCTTATTAGGATTATACTTTACCATAAAACATGATAAATTTGTTTTACATTCATTTAATAAAAAACTTTTTTTTTCCAGGTTAAGAATCAAATATGATGAAGGAAGGTTAAGTGACCAGGAACTGGAGATGATTGGTGTGTGTTGGAAGAAGAATTAAGAGAAGTGAAAGAATTTACTCTGTGAAGATGTCTGCTTCACATACCCAGATGGCATCCTACACCCGAAGCGTTCAACTAGGCATGGGGAAAACACGAGGATGCAAATACAAAACAAACATAATGTGTAAAACACCACCTATACATATAAGTTGCTAATGAATAAGAGATACAACATTTATTCAGCTCCATTATGCTTTCAGTGGACGGTTTTCATTAAACTTTTACAGCTGAGTAGCACCAAACGGGGCTTGGTAACTGTTGTTAGCATGCACAAGGATACCAATAAAAAAAAACACTTGTCCTCATTTTCTCGCGAAAGATGAATAGACATGAAAAGGAGATAAAAAATGCTTACACATATCCATAGGAAGTTTTCTATGAACAAAGCTGAATTGAGCTGAATAAATGTGGATAGCCCTTAAGACTACAGTACAAATATTGAAGAAAATTTATAGATTTTTTCCTACCCGCCGACTATAAAACCCTGGTAGCATGCGATGGTAGGTGCGAATAGTCTACTTTTAATCAGATTATGTGGAATGTTTCTAGTGAAATTTCTATTGTTTATATCTAGCATTAGGCTGTATTTCACTAAAGCGAATATGGGCAGAGAAGCATACATACTTGTATGTATGTACGTGTGTATGCGTAGGAATTGACCAATCATAGCGAACATCTAAGGATGAGTCTAATTTATGTCATTGGGCGGTTTCTACATGTCTTTTGGTCTTTGTCCTTTGTCTTAGTTTGAGAAATATATTTTAAATTAAAGAATAAAATCTATAAAATTATTAACTAGTTTAAGTTTTTGTACATGAAATGAGAACTATTTTAATTCCATACCGTAAGTAATATTTTATGATAAGTTAAAAGAAGACAGAAATATAAGCATTTAATAATTTTGAAAGTTTATTTATTTTGTTATCCTCCTTATCAGCACTGCACTGTACATCCTGTGGCTGAAGAGAGAGAGTGAGAGCATATGTTAGTTTTTCTACAACCGGAAGTTCCATGGAGAGGGGTTAGGCCATAGTCCACAAAGTTAGCCTAGTATGGGTTTGCGGACAATAATGAACAGGACTCAATAGTATTAAGTTATACTTTAGAAGCTATGACACCTCGGGCAGTAACAATTGGGTATTCTACCCATTTTCAAAAAGTATTTTAAGTTGTTCCTAAGATTAAGACAAACTATTTAAAAAAATATCAAATTTTTATTCGCTCGGCAAGTCCAATAAAAAACCATTTAAAATTTAAATTTTAAATTTATGCGCGCTAATATGTGAAAACGCTAGGCGCCATGTTCCTTTAAAATGATACGTCACTCAACCAGTAAACAACCTGTGTTTGTATGAGCTCTTGGACACCGGAGGGGGTATTCTACTTACGGAATGACGTAGAATCGTTATCCATCATGGCGGCAGCCGTTTCACATATTTTTAGGACAGATAAAAAAAATGTGTGTGTGTATTAGTGTACACACGTAAGAAGTGAAACTTCTTTATGACATCATTTTTCGAAAAATGATCTACTATTTACAAATTTACAGAATTGGTAAAATAAAGCTAAATTAAATAAAGTTTAAGTTTAGGAGGGGGGAAATTTTTGAGGGAATTCGGGAATTCTGTTGGGGCAGCATTGTAGGCCTCACCGAGCCGGTTCTAATGAACCCAGGGTCGATGGGTCTACGATGGATATTGGCGGAGATAGGAATAGGGGGGGTGTGGTAAAAATTTTACGTGGGGGTAGGGGCGGGGGAGGGGGGTTAGGTTTCGTGGGGAGGCTATTGGGCACCTTCAAATATTTTTGGGTGGGGAAAGTTGTGGAGGGGGAATTCGGGAATTCTGTTGGGGCAGGATTGTAGCCCTCACCGATCCGGTTCCAATGAACCCAAGGTCGGTGGGTCTACGATAGATAATGCCGGAGATATGAGTAGGGGGGGTGAGGTAAATTTTTAGGGTGGGGGTAAGCGGGGGGGGGAGGTTTCGTGGGGAGGCTATTGGGCACTGTTTTGGATTTAGGGTGGGGGAAGGCCAGAGGGGGGGTAAGGATCAAATTACAAAAAAGTGGGTGGGACTTAAAATTTTGTGTGGGGCTTGGAAACGGTTGGGGGTGTGGCTTACTGAAGTGGGTACTAATTTACTAAATAAAAAAAGATGGCGCGTAACGGAAGAATGTGACGCGTAACGAAAAATTTTTTCCAACCCCGATAAAGAAGTTTCACTTCAAAAAATTGAAATTTTCAAAACGTATTATAAAATTTATTCCTTGGAAATAAAAACTGAAATTAACATATACTTATTGCTTAATGCTCTACTATATACATTTATAGTTTTTAGATGTTTTCTTTCCTATAGTAAAATACCCAATTGTTTTGAGAAATATAGGTAATGAGACAAAATATAATTTAGGTACTGGGAGCTGGTTAATAATTAACCGTATGAGAAATTCATACAACAGAAGCCTGAGAAATTGGGTATTTGACTGTTGTGGCAATAAATTATAAAATGTGTTGCATATGATAGCTTTTTGGTAAACAATAATTATAGGTATTTTTATTTATATTTATCTAAATTATAAATATTTAAATTATCTAAAATAAGTTTGCCATTTTTTATCTGTTGATTAAATGTAACAAAACACGACAAGCTGTCATTGTGCAGCGTGTGATGTCACGATTTTCAATTTTCATTCATCTCTGCCACTAAGATCATTCACCATTTATAAAGCGTGACGTAACTTTTTCAAAGTCACGTGACCTACCGTTTTGGTGACATATATGATGATAAAACTGAAAAATATGTTTATTCGTTATAAACAACTCTTTAAAAATAAATTAATAGTTTGAAGAGGTATAGAGTGATTATATCTAGACTTTAAAACACTTTTCAGAAATTAGTCAAATAGCCAATTTCAACGAAAGTGAAAGAAGGTCGTCAAAATGCTATAAAAATATCTATGGACCGAAAATTGGATGCGTATCCGAATACGGTCCAATGTTGCCAACTCCCAGATTCTAAATGTCAAATTTTAATTCAAAATTGTTTTGGATTGTAACGTATTATTTTTATGATTTTATGTAATAAATGTTATTTGAAGAGAATAGTGACTATAAATTAGAAAATTTGTTTTCTTTAATCAGTGGTAGTAAACGCTATTTTGTTCAAAATGACTAATACGAAGCAATTGAAAATTACCAAATTGTTTCGCAAAGGAAGTATGTTGTGTTTGTTTACTTTTGAACGATCTTATTTTTAATATATTAAAGATATTTATGTTAAATCAAACCTAATGCAAAACCTGCTTAAAATTCAAAGTAAGCTTTAAATAGCAATTTACTCTGTGTTCGTGGCGTATAGAATCTTTTAGAGTCTAGGTCAACGTTTTGTCATTTTATAAGTTTGTTATGAATGCATTGAATTCTTATTGTTATTAAACATGCAAACAGCTGAACTTAATCCTAAATGCCTGTATCACAACTCCTCTAAACAGTGGTTATACAAAAATATATCTATCAAATCTGTTCTCAAATATGTTGATATTCACAAAACATTTGTCTACAAACTATCAGTATCAAAAGTTCAAGAAGATTGCGAGGATCTTCAAGAAGAAGTGCAGCAGTTGGAGCAGAGGCTAAAAGAGAAACAGGATGAGTTGTTTCAACTGCAGCGCGACAGCTTGAGACGGAAAACATCACCCATTAAGAAGAAAGCTGAGCCATTTGTAAGGCCTCAGGTAATATAAATTACAGAAATTATTAGTGCATCATTGTTTGCTGGTTAGGCAAAAAATTCTAGATGGATTTCAATTAAATTCCCCCCATAAAATATTTAACGGTAAATAAACTGGCTGTGTAAGGTGTATAGAATCTCACTCTTTTTATTGCCAAGACACAAAATATATTTCAGAAATTTAGACAGTATGTTACAGAGTACTACACTTTGTGCATTACTTAGTTAATTTTTTTTTGATTATAGAAAATAGTCCTCACCAATTCTTTAGAAGGCTTGAAAAACAACTTGGAGTTGACATCAATGCTGACTGGAGTGGAGGTGCAGTCATATGTGGTGGGAGAGCATTGCTGTGTGGTGTTCCACATGCAGCATGATACGCAGCATGAGCTCAAGCATGGATTGAGGATTGACATGCAGAGAGGTGGGTGTGGTAATTCTCTAGTTTTTGCAATTTTCTTTTTTATCACCCAACAGTCACATGCATAGTCCTGACCCCACACTATGATCGAGTCTTGTGTCACAGGTATCAGGAACTATGAGAGACTATTTGGTCTCACAAACACCCACCTGTGGATCACACAAATATTTTTTTCGGTGCAGGGATCGAACCCGCATCCTCTCGTTTCACAGCCAGCATCTAACCAATTACGCCTCAGAGACTGTCAAATACTATATTAGTATATACAGTTAATAGTTACACACTTGGGATGAATATGGTTCCAAGATTTGTATATTTGTAGGTATCATTAATGATGTAAGTTTAAAAACATCAAACAGTGGCCAGTTTACTATAGATTTGGCCATTGTTTAAGTTTCCACATTGGTATTCAAACATTGTCTTTGTGGAAGAAATAATCAATATTCTATTTTCTTCAAATTTCTTTAAAAAAAAAAATCCTTTTCAGGTGCCAATGTAGTATCAAAGTCATCTTTGCCTTTGGGTTTTAATCTCATGGCTGCCATGGAGGATTTTGACAACATCATGATGCCTGCATGTCTTGGCTCGATCAGAAAGGCTCTGGTAGCATACTATGAGAGATTACAACAATTTGAGAAGTTAAAGGTATCTTGTTTCTTGCATTTCAAGTTATCAATTATAGTATATGACTTGAATCATGATAAGTTAGTAAGTTACTTATACACAAAATATATAATTAAAAGACTTCCTTATGTGCACTTCATTGCATTGATTGCAGTGCCAAAACAACAACATATCCATCTATGTAATCTAAGTGTGACATGTATTGAAACAATACAGCTGTGATTGTTTCAATTACATTGCACTCAAAACACATGTTTAGTTGTGTGAATGAGATGTAAAAGCTACTGTGTGAACTTATTAATGTGTAGTAGAACTAAAAAGTAGTAGTATCAACCAGTGTTCATCTAAATCATCAAACTATTTTTGCAGAAAATGTTAAATATTGAAGCGCAGCTGTTCAAGATCCTAGATGGCTCCCACATGGAGGTTTCCTTCTCGGTGAGCAATGACATGGACCAAGAGGAAGAGCAGACCAGCCTCACCCTCATGTTGGACTACAGGGTGCACGACATCCGGCCCAAGCAGTTCTCTTTCAAGGACTTAGGTGGGTGATATAAATATTGTATGAAAATAGATAAAGTTTTTATTTTATTTTTATTCCTATGCTTATTGCATAGTGAACGTAGGTGGGCGGCAAACCGGCTACGATATGCAATAGGTTCGAGACAAATAATTAATGTCTTCGGATCTGGTTGTTTCGAGATATAACAGTGTCTTAGTTTTTGATAACCATGCTGTAAGCTACAAAAAAAAAAAGGTTGCGAGGGTATCTAACCGTGATTAGGCCAGTGTGTTGGACTATAGTACAACTGCTCTCAACTATAGAGGATGCCTGGCATTACTAGGATTTTTGGTAATATTGTTTTAATTTTCAGATCTTCCTGAAAATGCGATAGTAGCACTGAAAGAGCAGTGTACAGTGTTCAAGAAGAAGCCTCTACACAAGGCGTTCAAGGAAGCTTTCCTTCGAGGAGTCGGGCCGTATAAGATGGTGCAGCAAGTAAGTTTAAATTATCATTATTAAATACACACAGATTACTTAACTATTCAAATTCATCCTGTCCTGTCACTCATCAATGATGGCGCAACACTATTTGTGTTTTACATTTGCAAGGTCCATTATCTGAATGACGCTTGATTGTAGATCTTATTTAAATCGTTTGACACTGAGGGCGAATCATGGAAATTGATACCTGTGTCTTGCAACACTGACTAGTACAAAGCCGCTAGTAGAATATTCATATCCATCTGAATAGCAACCATATACGATGGTGGATAATCCTAGCTAGGTCCTAAGTATAAAAAATACTACCAAATTGTTTCTCGCGAAATTAGTTCCTTTCTGTATGCAGTGTGATTAATTTGTGCCTTCTGGATACAGTGCTAATGTATGTTAATTTGCAGGTAGGCGCTGATCCGGAGGAGAGGCAGGCGCGGCGACGCAAGCGCCCGCGACCCAACCACGGCAACTACAACAACGACGACACATTCAGGCCGGATGACTGCTCCGAACACAGCGACGAGCCCGACGAATAACTATGAGCATGGTGTTGCCATCATTATGTGAATTAATTGTAAACTCCAAGCCAATACAAATAAAAGTGAAGTTAGTAAGTGAATTTGAGTGTCGCAGTATGAAATTATTTGTGACACTGTTTATATCTAGGTATTATTGTTTAGGATTCATGCATAGTTATTTAAAGAATCGTCATAGTTTTGAGTATTATGATACATATTGTAAATAAAACACCCTCATTAATCATTAAACTTTATTTAAAATAAAATAAAAAAGGAATTTCATAATTTTATACAACATTGTCTCATTTTCGACTTCGACGTGCGACGTATCAACGCTAGTTATTGCAGATGTCCTGAGTGCAAGGATTGTGCGTCTTACGTACGTTACTCAGCAGAGGTAGATATATTAAGTGCATCGCCACTAGTTCACATCTACTCTGTACTAGTCATTTAGTAACTATTCTTCAAACCTCAGTTAATATTTTTAATATTGTCGGGAAACATTCTGATTCATCGGTTCTGATGGTAAGTGCGTGACAGATGTAGCATTAGATTGTGGGCATTTGAGTCATTATGCCTCAATCATATAAAGATGAGTGTTATGGTAACTGAACAGAGATCATAAATTAATTTTCAGTTATCAAAGTTATACAGAGTAACCTCTTTTCAGGATAATCAACTGCTTTCATTGTGTGACCTCTCATTTAGGTTTGTAGTATCTGTAGAAATGAATGTCTTGAAAACCATTGTTAACTTCTAGGTTCTTAACTTTAAGTTATTTCAATAACAATAGCTCTAGTATAAACAATCCTATAGTTAATCACCCACGCAAACATCTTTAAGTCAACAGCAGAAAAATCTATCTAAAAAAGAAAGGTATTATGCAAAAGGCACAAAATTAATATCAAATCTGAATTAAAAAAATATTTTGCATGAATAATTTGAAAATTAAACTCGAGCGTGTTACTATTACTAGCAAGGCATCTAGGAGATTTACACAGCAAAAAATTTATTAAAATACTTTCGACTATAACCAGGTAAAGATCTAAAAACAATTACAAATAAAATCTTTAATAAATTTACCATTACATAATTCCACACAATTGCACTATACAAAACAGCACTTTGTGACACGCACACAACTTTAAAATATTTCGTTCTGCTCCAACACATACATCACTTCATAAAAAAATATTACCGTTTGCAGCATATTAAAACTATTTGATCAATATTATTCATTTAAAAGACACTTGGTTGTACAAAATATTTATTTCTTAACAAGAAAGTGACAACAATTACATTCATTCATTAAAACTATTTCTATGTCAAATATTAAAACCAGTAAGATGTTAAAAAGGTTCTCCAAACAAACTTGGTGCTAGCCAATAAAATGTGGATTTCTAGGAAGACAGTTGGAAAAATTTCATAACAACATCTATTAATATTTCGAGACAAATAGTTTTAATATGATACGAACATTCCTAACTTGTCCAGGAAAGCTCTCTGCTTCATAACACTCGCGTGAGACAAACCTATCCCAACAATTGTCGGAAATATCAATTTATTGGTAACCCTAATAGGTGTTGCCATGCTACAAAAAACTACCATTAATTCGTTAGCAAAACAAATTATTGCACATATGTACTCTGGTTAAACTAGCAAAATATTTAAACACACTAGTTAATGTTAAAAATATAAAAACAATATAGTATTAGGCAGAACTTTAATGGAATTCGTGCAGTCTCATCACTTATGGATACCCTTACATTAGCAAATTGCTTGACCTATCTTATCTAATGTCATTTGCATGAAAATGGGTATGATTCTTTCCCCATATATCAAAGCAAGCCTATCCATTGTAGTTTTAAAAACCTTCCAACTATACTCATTATAAAAATAATTTCAAACAAAAGTCCGTCTCACGCAAGCGGCAATCCCTTTCTTTTATCTCTTTAATCTTGTTTTAAGTTAGTGGCCCTCACACGCCGCGGTTGGGCAGCGGCTTGACCTTGTAGATGCGCACGAGCCAGTGCTCCGTGGTGTAGGCCTCCTCCAGCACGTCCAGGTTGAAGTCCTTGTTGCCGATCTCCGCGCCGCGCACGCGGTCGAAGCCGGGGGGACGACCTGGGGAAAATCACAAGGGTAAAGATTCCACATATTTTTAAACTGGTTAGATAAGTGGGAAGTGGAGTAAGAAGTCCTTCAGTAGCTTGCAGTGTGTTCTTTTATATGTGTTTTAAAAAGAAATGCATTATAGTTCATCTTGGACTATTCTACGCATGGGCTAGTTCATCATGATGGGTATATACCACTGTCTCATTGAAGATACACGTCAAGTAATGGCTTTGTTATTAGATGAGTGAGATAACTGAAGACACAATATTGTTTTGACTTTCCCATTTTGTGAGGACAGGCACTATGAGAGACAGCCTTCATGTTGCAAATGGTGCAAGTCAGCTTAAGCTGCAGTCTGGTGTCCGGGTCTATTTATTGTGAGTTAGTGTCTTGTTGTTTCGGATACCCAGGGCACAAGACTTGGTCTGGACTATGTATGCTGGGAGCTTGAGTGACATGTACTAACCGCCCTCAGTGTAGACGAGGCCGAACTTGTAGTAGCTCATCTTGTACATGAGGCAGTTGAGCAGCGTGGAGGAGCCGTCCTGGTCGACGCGGAACTCGCCGGCGGGCGTGTAGTAGTCGGCCTCGCGGATGTGCGCGCCGCGCTCCGTGCTGCCGCCGATGCGCACCATCCACAGGAACTTGTTGATGTCTGACAACATACAATTAATCTCAATACACAACAATCAACCTGTCGAGTAACTAGCGCAAACATAGCTAACCAGCTTATAGCCTTATCCAGTCAACAGTGGCATGGAAAGAATTCACATCAGGCCTCCAAGTTTAGTCAGTCTTTTACGGACAGTAGCCTATCTTCAACTAGCAAATTACGATTCCAAAAAACATTATATTATAGTTATGTTCTGGAATTAAAAACAATGAAAGCCGTCTTGTTTCTATAACAAAGCGGTATAATATACTAGAAGAAGCTAGATACTGCTAAGAAGCTTTTTTTTGTTGTCAATGCTCTCAGCAATACCTGAGGCAAAAACTATGTCAACTAAATCATAAATAAGAATATATGACTCACCATCAGAAGAGTACCCAACCAGTCCTCCAAATATAACCAGCACATAATCCACGTCCAGCTCCTGCATAATCTCGTAGGCCTTCTCCTCCGTCGAGGCCATGGCCTGGCCCACCCGTGATATGTGCGTGTTGTTCCAAGTATTATTATCCACTATCACCGTTCGATTCGCCATCGCCGTTATCTGATAGCCGTAGTCCCACCATGACATCACTTTAGCATCCTGTGAAATGGTTTTTTATTATCATAACATGTAACTCTATGTTTCGTGGGAGTGTATATGGACTATTGACTAAGCTTGCTCGCTGTCACAATGTGAAACGGAAATAAGTTCAGGGAACTATGATCGGCAATAGTATTTTTTTTCCGCACACCGACCCACCACTGCAACTCCTTTCAGCCATGATCAACAGCACGCAAAGAATTGGCGCCGAGCTCTGGAGCTCAGCGAGTCTCTTAGAGACACTAGCTTATCTTTAAACTCGCGTCCAAATTAATAAGAAAGAAATAAGAGTTGCAAACAAATAATTGCCCACTTCACAATAGTATAAATATTATTTTCTCATATGAAATTAGAGAAGGCAGATATAGAGCAGCACAGATAATTATTAATACCAGTGCTATAATGTAGACCGCTAAGTTTAACTAAAATAAAATAAGTATAGCTAATACTGTAAAGTGGATACCATTGAAATCGTTTTTAAATGTCGGGCCTGTATGAAGACAGGACAAGAGAGTGAATGTGTAGTAGTACCTCGGGCGTGTTCATCTTGAGCCACGTGTATGCCTCGCGGAAGTCGTCGAAGATGATGCGCGCGCCGTCGTGCGCCCGCGCCGACAGCACGATGGAGGGCGAGGAGTACGCCTCCGACGTCACCCACGTGCAGTGCAGCACGTACGACACCAGCAGCGCCGCCAGCAGCGTCACGAACAGGGCGCCCACCTGCATATATGCATCTTGTTATATGTATTTGCTTATAGGATGTTTGTATGCAGCTGATAGTATCGATCAAATGTATGGGCGCTTGAAATATTCGATGGAATTATCATGTCTATTTATTTTTAAGGAACAAACGAACAGTTACACATAAAATGCTACAAACAGTATATACTAAAACAAACTATACAGGGTATATCAAGACTGCGACCGAAAACGAAGCCGGGTGGTAGTTTTAGTGGTTACAGACACAATGCAAATAAAAATTTCGCAAAATAAGCCACAGATTATTTTTTCCATTTTTTGAAAATCATTGTGTTTGGGTAGTAAATACCTAGTTATTGCGAAAATAGTAATTTAAACACTATCGTACCATTGCGTCTTAAAAAATCAAAAGGTGTACATAATTATTATAGGAAAACTATGTATTTATCACCCAAATACGACGATAAGTAAAAAATTACCAAAAAATCGTTGACGATGTTTTTTGCGAAATTTTTAGTTGCATTATGTCTAAAGTCACTTATACTACCACCTGGCTTCGTTTTCGGTCGCGGTCTTGATATACCCAGTATAAATGAGTAACTCACAACGTTATCCACAAATTATAATTATGTTGATGTTGAATAAGTCACTATGAAAGTTTACAAGCTGTAAGTTCAGCGCGAATATTGTGGTCCATGCGGGATTTCTTGGATTAGATCATTTTTGCAGTTGCATACTCAAATATTCTAGCATAACTGAGACTCATAAATTGCCATCAACAGGACCATTATGATCGCGCCAAAATCACTGCTTTAAATACTGCTTGCATTAAAAAAATAGAAATAATTTTATGCTTTAAAACTGTCAGAGTGTTACATGGTAAAAAAAGACATACCTCAGACTGGAATCCAAAATTGTTCTCATGCTTGTTCTTTTTGCCGTGTTTCTCGACCTTCGGCTCAATATCCTTCACATGAACGGTCAGTAGACTCGATGCCGCTACTCCAGACACGATGCACATCACTGGGGCCAGCACCAGCATCAGACGCACCATCACGCCCTACGATAGAAAGGTAGTTAGAAAGGGAGCTAAGTTTTTGAATAGGTGGGGGTAAGTGGATTGTATCAGCGATCAAAGTGTTGGGATCATAGCGCGGAGTCTCCGGAGCGAGCTCGACGTGTCTCTACGCGCTCTAGCTTCGCTTGTCATCATTGTAAGTATATTATGTACTAGAATTTTATTGTGTTATTAACTTCTTAGTTGATAGTATCTTTAAACTGAATTATGAGATCCTGGGTCTGATCCTTTGATAGAACAATTCACTATTCAGTAACATGTTCTTAAAACTTGTCATGTATTATGGTTTCTTAGATTTACGCGAATGTTACACATTGAAATAAAACTATTTTATACGGATTTTATCGCGACTTTGTTTAATTTTTACATTTTTCAATACTAGTTAGCTTTTTAAATTAACTTTTTAATTTAATTATTGTAAATTAAGGGTAGTTAAATTGTAACAGTCACTGAGCGGATGACTAATACCTCAGTCCGCCCCGTGACCACGAAAGCTGTAAAGTAATCGAAACGTCGGGAAGTTAAAAAATTAAACCAAATCGCGATAAAATCCGTATAAAATAGTTTTATTTCATTGTCATGTATTATTGGCACTGGAATTAGTATTTGGCATGGCAATAGGCTCAAATCAAATTATCAGCATCAGGGATTATTTCACCTACTCTCTTACAATATTAATTGTACAATTAAACCCAGGACATTTCACACTTCATACATACTGTCATCGACCAATGTAGTAATAATGACTTTCTAAACCCAGCTACAATGGTAAACATACCGCGAAGTAAATGCTGAGCACTCCATAGAGTATGATGAAGATGTTGGCGTCGGTGAGCTTGCTGAAGCAGAAGTACAGGCCGGCCGGGAACAGGAACACCAGCACCTGCAGGTCGAAGTAGAACGACGACCACGACGTCGGCTGGTGCTCCGACACCGACGCTGTGGAAACACTCTACATTATCCTTACTATACAAATACGTCAGCGGGGTGTTGACGTGCCGAAATTCCGCTCGTACCTTTACTAACAAGCTAGAGAATGCAAGCCACGCAAGAACGCATCAGAGGACGGAACATCAACGTACTGTATTTAAAAAAAAAAACAAAGATATCTTGTGTTCAACATGTATGTATTCCAAGGCTGAAAACGGCTAGGAATACATCATCAGTATGCAACCATATTTTAAGCCCGAAAAGTTTGTTACGTTCTCACGTCTTACCTTATACGTACATAAACTCACGCTTTTTTCCCAGAAAGGGTAGGCAGAGGTGCTAACAGGACACCCACATTTCGCTTTGTATGTTCTTTCCAACAATTAATTTCACAGACGAATATTATTAAATTTTACGTTGAAAATGACTTCGAGTGCCTTTAATCCAGAATAAGAACAGTTCCCGAGGGATTGAATATTAGTTATCATGGCGGTCGGCCATCATAAAACCGACATGAATGGATTGCATTAAACGAGCCGGATGAAATAAATATACTTACCAATGATAGGAATGTGATTCTTGGCGTACGAGGGGTCCAGCAAGGAGTAGAACCTCCCGGTCCATGGCGAGATTTTACCTGCAAACATTATATATTAAAAGACTGAATAATGTATTGGAGGTGGATAGATTGCATTATACCATTAGGTGCTTTGTACAGATACAAGTCCCTGCCCCTGTGGCGCAGTTGGTTAGGCGCCGGTTGTGAAATCAGAGGCCGCGGGTTCGATCCCCGCACCGAGGCAAATGTATGTGAGGCCCACGGATATTTGTCTCGGGTCTGGGTGTTTGTGAGACCGAAGTCTCGTAATTTCTGATATCCACGACATAAGACTTAATTGATCTTAATGTGGGGTCAGGACTATGTATGTGACTGTTAGGTGTCTTTATGTCTTTTCGTTCCAGTGGTTCCCTGTGTCCTGGTTGGCGCATGCGCAATGTGCACATATTTTGTTCGTATTATCCACTTCAGTATAATGCCTTAATGAGAGCAGGTGCCAACTTTTACTTGGCCAGCATGGTATGGCCTAAACCCTTTCAACCGAACTCTCTGTTGTGTCGTAGCAGTGGGCGATTATGGGCTGATACAATAGGTACAATATAGCAGATAGATTTGTTTATTAACTACCGGTGGTCAAATATAAAACAATATGCGTTGTAGGCAGGTTAGATGAGTGGGTACCGGTGATGAAGTATAGTAGTATGCAGCAGGTTACCGGTGATGGTGAGCGCGACGACGGCGGTGCCGAGCGTGGCCAGCAGCGTGGTGAGCAGCGCCTTGAACAGCAGCTCGAAGTTGGCGGGGGAGAGGCGCGCGCGCAGGTACTGCGTGAACGCGTACAGCTGGCACAGCCCGAACGTGCCCAGCGCCTGCGAAATATTTATATTAATTATATTAAAAATAATTCAATTTAGGTACTTATCAGGAATTGAGTCTGTGATTCTTTTGAGTATTTTTAGCTATTTCTTATTTTTCAGATTTGGCCGTCCAGGCCCATTTGGAAAAATATATTTGTTGTGATTTTATATTTTTATTTTTTATTATAGTGCGTGGTGGCCTGTTGGTAACAGACCAGACGCGGCTGCCTACATGTTCACGGTGGTCACGGGTTCAAATCTCAGGGCACACCTCTGACTTTTCGGAGTTATGTGTGTATTGATAGTCAATCACCACGCACTTTAACGGTAAAGAAAAACATCGTGAGGAAACCTGCATACAATAGCGATTTTTCAAAAAAATTCTACGGTATGTAAGTCCGCCAACCCGCAGTAGGCCAGCGTGGTGGACTATATGGCCTAACCACTCTCAATCGATTCTCTCGATTGAAGAGTACGCCCGTGCCCAGCAGTGGGACGTATATGGGCTGATATAGATAGATATTTATATTTTTATTAGCATGTTTAGAGCTATTTCAATTTCTCGATTGTAAAGGAAGGCTGTGCCCAGTAGTGGGGCATATGTGGGCTTGATTATTATTATTTAATGATGTATGACGAATTTTGGTGCATATAACATTATGCAAAGCGACCTAGAAATACTATGGAATATAGCGTGTGTTATATCAAGATGGTGTGTAACGATAATATTTAGTAATATCTGATTTGTCACACGCTACGCTTCTGTTATCGTGTTAACTTTACGGTGCAGCGTAATAAAATACATAGTACATACAAATATGTGGCCTTTCAAAAAAGAGAAAGCGATTGTACTGTCAATAGCACTGTATTGATAAGAGCTTGCTCTACGTTTGCATTTTAGTTAATTTCAGGAGAATTTTTACTAGTAGCTGAATGATAATATGAAATCTTGGCCCTATATTTAGATATAGGGCCAAGTTTAGTTTAGCTTAAGTTAGTTTTACGCCATTGCTGTTAGCAGCAATGGCGTAAAACTTGGACCAATTATACTGAAAACCTCTCTTAATTCTGCCCCATTTACTTCAAAAATTCAGAGGTTCGTAATATTTATCTTTCTCACATCCCAAAGTCTCACGGGCCAGTTTTAAAAGACCTAAGAGTTGTACTGACCTAAGGCCACCTAAAAATAATTTTGCCCACATCAAATATATATTTTACACCATTTTATGAACAGCCATCATACCAGCATATGCTCGGAGCTCTGCACTGGTTGGAAGCCCACGAAGGAGATCTGCATGGACAGGATGGTGCCCACGCAGTACAGCGTGCTGTAGGCCACGTACACGCGCGCCGAGAAGCGGCCCAGCAGCATCAGCGCCAGCACGTGCAGCGGGATCAGGTTGATGAGGAACACGTAGCCGCCCCACGACGACACCTGCGGAACATCGTGGATTATATAAACAAATACACTCATCATGGTTTCTTAGATTTACGTGATTGTTACACATTGAAATTAAACTAACTTTATTTAATTAACTATTTGGTTAAATTTTTAATTTTTTTAACTTCCCGACGTTTCGATTGCTTTACAGGTTTTATTGTCAGGGTTAAAAAAGTAGAAAAATGTGACAATTGCAAAAAAAAAAAAAAACAACTTCATGAAAATGTATGAAAGTGCAAAAACTAACAAGTTATAGCAACTTGCTAGTGTGAATCTTTCACCTTAATTATCTGTGATTGATTTACTAGATTACCTTTACACTTTTAAAGCAATCATTATCTATTTTTGTAAACAAATCAATCAGTAATATCAAGTTTTGTTTGATAATCTTGATAGCTGCAACGATTAAATTCTGCGTCGTCTGACAGCGAAAAGAGACTTGAATGGTTTTAGTGTTTGATTATATTATTAGTGTTTTATGTAAAACATTGTTTTTAGTGGTATGTGCATCAAAGAAGCTCTTGCCGAATCATATCGATGACTGTTTGAGAAGATATTTTGCTCATAAATGAGGTGGTATCAAGATGAAGTTAATATCAAAACGTAAATCTTTTAGGGTTAAGAAAAAAGTTAATCAAAGTAAAAAAAGGACCATCAGTGCACCAGATTTGACACTTGCATAAAAATTATAATCTATACTTCTTAATTGTGTAATTTTTGTACAGCTATCTTACTTACCATGTAGAAGTAAGCGAGCGCCGTCATGGTAGCCCAGAGGATAGTGCCTGTGTTAACCGCCTTGATCCAGAAGTAGTATGTAAGCAGCATGCAGAATATCGCGATGCCCTCGTTGTCGTAGCTGCCGGCGACGGAGCGGCTGATGTAGCCGGGCACTATGGATATCATCGCCGCTGCTACTAGACCGGCGCCTTCGTCCTGAGTAAAAAAAAGTAGTATAAATTTGGTTCAGTAGTCAGATTGTCTGTAGCTGAAGTTGTAAGGCTGTATGAACGCTATTGTCCTTCATAATTCGTTTGGCTTAAAATTGACTGGCATCGGCCCTTTCGGGAATAGACCTTTTGGTCCACAAAGCTGGATTATTGCGGCTTGCGAACGTGGCACACTATTAAAACTCTTGTAAGAAGTTCTCAGGTATGCAGGTTTCGTCACGATATTTTCCTGCATTACTAGGAGCAGGTACCTACACAGATAACTTCGAAAACGCACAGATGAGTCCATTTTGATGCAAAATATGCTATAGCTCTTGCAATTAAAAAAACAAAATACGCACGAATCTTACAGTACTCAAAAGAAATTGCCCTGATTTAAAGTGAGCAAAAGAAGAAACGCTGAAGGCTCACCTTCAGTTCCTTGGTGAGGAGGTAAGTGACAATAGTGGTGAGAGACGAGAAGAACGGCGCGAGGAACACGCAAACGTTCCGAATGTCGATGGTGATGTTGAGGAACTGCATGATGTTGTACAGCGTCGCCGACGTCACCATCAGACCCGGGTAGATCGTACCTGGGGATAAACAAATTATATCACACACGGAGCCCTGACCTGCATTAACGTTTTGTTTATTATATAGGTCCTGCGAAGATGTAACTAGTGGTAGGTCTCTCATATTTTTTCACATACACCTAGGTCTCGGCCACCTGGGTAGATACCACAGCAATGTCTATTTCTCCCAAACAACAGTGTAAATGCACTGTTGTGTTCGGGTTTGAAGGACATTGTAGCCAGAGTAACTACTGGATATATTGAATTTAAGACTTAACATCTTATCCTCAGGATGTCGAGCGCAGTAGAATGCCAAGCAATGCTTTGTAATTCACGGTGTTGTTTGGTTTTCTTTTGTCCGTGAGCGATTGTATCGCTTACCATCAGGCGAATGGCAAGCTCGTCTCGCCATCCAACGCAAAAAAAAACCGCTTATCTCATGGTAAGTCATAACAGCCGACCATGAACATTTACGATATGCAGATCGTAAATACGTTCTTGAATTCGTACAGGATGCAGAGTGAAGGAAGAAAGACGAGAGTTATATTGAGACTCTGGCAGTAACCAATATAAGTATAGTGTCTTGAGTATAAATATTGAAAAAAAATCCAGTCTTTCAACACTCAAATCTGATTCTTAAATCTTATCACATTATTATGGTTAACATAAACATTAGCCTTTGCGCAGGGATCGAACTCGCGGCTTCTAGTGTCACAGCCTGTTTCTTAACCAACAGTAATACACAGTCAGTCAAATAATTTCATAGTCTTTGTACTAAAATACTATTATACTATAATATTATGTATAGACTTTACATTTAAGCCTTTTGTATAACTTTGACAGTAACAATTTATGGACCATGTGGTAAACTCATAAATATTTGATCACACATGACTTTAAAATTGTTGTGTCAAATAACAATTTATTAGTGTATGCATGTATGTCTTTAACCATATGTATGATGTGTTTTAAATTTCCTGTTTATTTGACTATAATTGAACCAGTCACAGTAGCGATTTTTGGAGGAAACCTATGCATAACACTGTATTTGTTATGAAAATCTTAATAATATTGATTTGTGTGTAATTTTTTTTTTGCACTAGATGTTAAATAATAGGAATAACCATACACAGGAAATTCGTTATTCAACACACCTAAATAATAACATAAATATGATCAATTGATTTTAATATTGGATAGTTAATTAACATTTAAAAATATTACTAAGTATTGTAATGACATTGACAACATTTGTGTAAATATTTAACACCATCACATAAGATATGTAGAATTATATTTGTAATACATCATATAGGCTGAAAAATTATGTCTAATGAAGCATGAATCAGTTAGAATTGTATTTAGATTAATTTGCACTTTTATAGTTGCAGTGTAGTAAGTTTGCTGATATTTTAAAAAGTTCTTGTTTAATTTGTCATTTATCCACTGGCGTTCAAAATTATCAACTGTTAGAATTAATTTGCTACATTAGAGAGATCATTTAAAAAATAAATTACAAATAAGTGTGCTTGATATAAATACAGTGTCACTCCATATCATAGTATAAAAATATGATAAAATATTTAATTGTTTAGTACTATGATGCTGGCATAAATTGGTAGTTAACATATAAAATGATTTTATTATTTTGTGCAGTTATGAGTTTTTTTTTGTTTGATTACATGATAAGTATGTTATCTTGTTTATATGTGATTATAGATTCCCATGAATGGTATTTTATTTAACATTAGTGTTTAATAATAATATATTACTATTCAAAAATTCTTTCAAAACTCACCTCCAATAATACGACCCAATGGATACCATGCTCGGTCATCAAACCAATTGTGGAATTTATAGAATCCCTCCTCAGTAAGGTATCTTGTTGTTCTGTAGTTGAAGTATGGATCAAACTCGTGAATCACACTTTCAAATCTCAGCACCGAGAACAGACGTGTTGCAAAGGCTGCAAAAAAATTTAATAAAATATACATTTAAGTATTTGTGCAATATTTCTCTGGAGCATCTGAATTGGTTGCATTGGTCATAAACAACTTGTTTTAGGTTTATAAATTTGTATTGATAAATATACTCTATTTGAATAATGTATTTATGAATTATCACAAGCATTATTCATTTTCAATAGCCATCTTTCACAAGTACAGGATGGCAATGATGTGATAACAATATAGAAACCACATACAGAGTACTATGTCAGTAGTTTATGCCCGCAAAATATTTAATGTTGAGTTCAGTTACTGGCTATATTGTTTTTGTTGGCTGTTATTCAATAGCGTTGCTACTGGATAATTATTTATTTAATAGTGTTCTTTAGGTACATTATTTGGATAATTAATTTACATAGAAATATATATTTTTAAATAATCTATAGCATGATTTATTATTAAGATTCTAGGATCATGTTGTTTATCAACATCATATGTCCGCTAACCTGTAGAAAAAGGCTATAATGTGCAATAAGTAGCTGATGCTAGACCGGCTTTCATACGCCACACACTTCGGAGGTTATCAAATGACGGAAAGTATGGTCGCGTAAATATTAACACGTAGACTATTTATGTGCATACATAAGGCAAATAATACACCAAAAATGCTTTAAACATGTCTAAATATCATCAAAATGTAGACAGACGACCAATGTTTAGCTCGCGCTTATCGTGATTGGACCACGTAAGTCAATTGTGTATACTAGATATTTTTTTAATGGAGCAGATATCTGCCGTAAAGCTACGGCAGATATCTACTTAAGATCACTTTATAAAGGGGAATAAAGGTTTAATTACTCACATAAAATTGCTGCCATGGATAAAACAGCTAACTTTATGAAAGTTAGCTGCTTTTCCGATGTCAGTTGAGACATCTTCGACTTGGTTTGCACGTCGGCAGTCATTTTGCTCGGGTATTTATTATCGCGTATATTATTATTTCACATACATAACAGCGTAAATACTACGAAAAAAATAGAAATATTATTCGCCGGCAACCTTCCACCTTCACCATCGGCGACGCAGTTTGACAATTCACAAGCGGCGTGGCAAAATCCATTGCCATGTGAAAAAATTAAATAAACATACTTCTACATGAATACCTAACGATATTCAAACGGGATAACTTTGAACCAGCATGGTTTTTACGGGGAATAATTTAAGACATTTTATTGATGCTGTATAATTTAAGACATATTATGTAAATTACAAAATAATATAATCAACGGATATTAACGAAAACGATTAGTATTGTTTACACGTTGAATTTCTTCCCATTTTCTTCATTTTGACAGTTGTCACTGTCAGATCTTAAAATGTCAAAGCAGTTGTCAAATCACAAATGTCAACTGTTCTTCCTGTCGGAAATCCAACAGAAATCTGTACATTTCTAGATTCTGCTTAAAAATTAAGTACATCGACCTCGCAGTTTACTTTCTTTCATTTAATATACGTGTTTATGCATTAATTTTATTATAAAGTGCATACACCTCCTTGAAGTTTCTTAAACTCGGCGGACCGTAACAATTCACCTTTGCCCATTTAATTAGTGTTCGAACGAAAACACTAGATAAATCACATCGTTGTTCCGTGGTGACTAATCGTACGGAAGGAACTGACATGACGAATTCGAAAAAAGAACTCGAGTAGTGTCTGTGATTTTTGGCGGTAGTTTATGTGATGTCAGACGGAGATCCATCTCTCGAAGAGGACGTACCGAAGCCGCTCCTCGACAAGCCCGAGGAGAATGTATTTTCGCCGAAGTTAACGAATCCGATATACACGGCCGGTGTGAAACTGCAGCACAAAAAGTCCGACGTTGGCGAAACAGAATCGTTCCTATCCGATGCCCAACGCAACGAACTCGCCTTCCAACAACTCTTCCAAGATGGAGATGCACCATTTCACGAGGTAAGCTTTGAAACGATTCCATTCCTACTGTCTAGTGTAGCAAATTCATTTGGTTTTGTGGCTTGGAGATAGCCCACTACATTAAATTATTCAGCTATCAGGTGGAGTCTTCTTTTAACCCATGACTTAATGTTTGATCAATATTATCATCTGCTTTATCATACCATTATCATGAATTGGTGCAATTATCTCACAATTCCTGTTTATAGCCATAATCAAGCATGTAGCAATCTATTTAATCATACGGATTGTTACAACTTAACTTAAAATGTATTATTTTTACTTTACCATATGATTTCCCGATTTCAGCAATTTATGAATTATTGTTTTTAGTGACAAATTATACATTTAAGAATTGTAAGTTTCTTAAGACATAGTTAGTTAAAATCATATGAGAATTTTCTGGAGTGACTGGTGGAGTGTACACCATTTTATCTAATTTCAGATTCACATTATTAAATGTGTTGTAGGGTAGTTTGTTGGTATTATAGAAATATTTTGTTTGTGTTTGGCCTATGTGTACAAAGAATTGAACAATTACTTATGTGCACACAAAAACTATTGTAAGTTTAAAGCATGATAAACAATCTATTTTATTATAAAACTGGATATATCAAGTAGTTAGCTAAACCTCCAATGCATAAATACCTAATTTGTATATAAATATGTAATTACTGTTTATTACTATTGGTTATAGTTGAAGTAATAGATTTGTAATAGCTTGGTTCACATAGTTTATTATCTTTAAATAGAGACACACTCGACATGACATGACATCATAAGATCAGACAATAGACAATATGAAAATAGACAATTAACATTGATAGTGTTGCCATAACATCCCCCTTTCTTTAATAAAAGTAATATTTAACATATACTTAAAGATACATTAACAAAATCAACATAATACACTACAGTCAACTTATTATAAATTTAACCTTACAGGTGGTTTAATAAATCTACCACTCCTTGAGTAAACCTGTGATGCACTTGGTGTTGTCTGCTTTACCTGTGATGAAGTTATTACCTGCGGACTCTGAGATGTAGTTTCTGTGTTTTTCTTTACCTGCATTTCTGGTGATGCTGATGTAGCAGGTTGTAAAATATGCTGTCTATTTCGCCTTCCAATGAAACCATCTGGACTACCTACAACATAAGACCTTGGCTCTACACAGACTTCTTTGATCTCACCTGGCACCCATTTACTCTCTGGATTCTTTTTAAAATAAACTTTTTCTCCTTCTTGCAGCTTCTGTAATGATTTACCTTTCTTATTATAATACTTCTCCATTTTTTTCTGATTTTTCTTTTTATATTCTAAATGTTCTTTAAACCTGACTACTTTAGGATATAATTTTTCTACAACAGTAGGTAACTGAGTTCTGAGACTGCGAGACATCAGCAGTTGTGCTGGTGAGGCTAGATTTCCCCTTGGAGTATTCCTATATTGGAGAAGAGCTAGGTAAGGATCTGAACCTGACTCATGACATTTTGTAAATATTTTTTTAACTATTTTCACTCCAGATTCCACTAGACCATTTGATCTGGGCAAATATGGACTGGACGTAGTGTGTTTAATGTCCCAATCAGCATTAAATTGTTTAAATTCAGCTGAGTTGAATGGCGGACCATTGTCACTCACTACTTCACATGGAATACCATGACGACTATATATAGGCTTTAGAGTATTTATTAGGACATAGGCACTAGTAGAACTAACGCGACTGACTTCAATATAGTTGGAATAGTAGTCTTCAACTACTAGGTAAGTATCATTATTATACTTCATGAAATCCATTCCAAGTTTTTCCCATGGAAGACTTGATAAACTGTGTGGCATTAAAGGTTCTGGTGGATTTGAATTTCTATTTGTTAGACAAATAGAACAAGATTCTACTACATTTTTAATGTCACTTGACATGAAAGGCCAAAACACATTACCTCTGGCAAAAGACTTTGAACGTTCCACCCCTAAATGTCCACTATGTATAATTTTAAGAATATCTGGTCTCACTATTTTTGGAATAACAATACTGCTACTTCTGAATAACAAGTCATGTTCTGTATGTAAATCATGTCTATACTGCCAATATACCTGTGCCTGAGGCATAACTTGCTTTTTTGTATTGGGCCAACCCAGGTGACAATATTTTTTTAATATTTGCATTGTCTCATCATTATTGGTAGCATCTTTCAGCCACTGAAGACGTTCAGGCGAGACAGGCAGCGACTTCATAAGTGAATTAACATGAACCACAATATCCTCATCAAGATCATCTGTACTTGTTTCAGACAATGCTGCTCTAGACAGAGTATCAGCTATAAACATAAGTGTACCTCTTTTGTAAATAACATTTAAACTATAAGCTTGAATTTTTAACATCATTCTTTGGAGACGAGTAGGTACCTCTGCAAGTGGTTTTTTGAAAAGGGTTATTAATGGACAATGATCAGTTTCAACAGTAACTGTTTGACCATAAATAAATTGGTGAAATTTGACACATGCAAAAACAATGGCATAAAGTTCTTTTTCAATTTGAGCCATTCTTTGCTGAGACACAGTTAAAGTTTTAGATGAGTAATATATAGGATGATTATTTTGTAACAATACAGCACCCACTGCTGTACTGCTTGCATCCACAGACATGACTATAGGAATATTCACATCAAAATGTGCTAAGACTGGAGCCTGACATATAAGATTTTTTAGGCGTTTGAAAATTTTCTCATAATTTTCATTCCATGTAAAGACAGTATCTTTTTTCAATAAATCTCTCAAAGGACCAACTTCATTTGCCAAATTATTAATAAACGGACCAAGATAATTAATCATTCCCAAATACCTTTGCAAATCTTTAGTACACTTAGGAGATGGCATTTCACAAATTGCTCTGACTTTTTCATCATCAGGAGTTACACCCTGATGTGAGAAGACATGACCTAAATATTTTACACTTGTATGTGCAAATAAACATTTAGCTCTATTAAATTTGACATTAAGCTTTTGAGCTTTTTCAAAGACCAATTTTAGACGTTCATTATGTTCTTTCATTGTTGAACCTGAGACCAATAGATCATCACTATAGACAGTTACACCTGGTATATCACCAAAAATTTCTGTCATTCGTCTATGAAAATATTCAGGAGCACAATTTATTCCATAAGGCAAACGATTGAAACGATATCTACCAAATGGTGTGTTAAATGTTGTCAGATATGAGCTCTCTTCATTAAGGCGACACATCCAAAACCCACTGCTGGCATCTAAAGTAGAGTAATATTTGGCACCTGCGACTTTTGAACGAACCATGTCAACAGTTGGTATTGGGTAATGACTACGACAAATTGCTTGATTTAAATTTCTAGGG
The DNA here is from genome assembly GCA_949752805.1 of Deilephila elpenor. Taxonomy (NCBI): domain Eukaryota; kingdom Metazoa; phylum Arthropoda; class Insecta; order Lepidoptera; family Sphingidae; genus Deilephila; species Deilephila elpenor. Next base: position 13,554,098 of record OX457097.1, on the reverse strand, counting down.
TCAAGACAAACCCTCAATTGACCATTCTTCTTCTCAACAAGAATAAGAGAACTCACCCATTCTGTTGGCTCTGTGACTTTTGTGATGACTCCCATCTGCTCCATTTTGTTCAATTCTTGCTTCAACCTTGTATACATAGAAAATGGTACCTTCCTTGGTGCATCAATCCGTGATGTGACCTTTGGGTCTACTTTAATGTTGCATTCTCCAGGTAAACAGCCAAGACCAACAAATACATTATCATATTTAGTAAGTAAATTTTGAACATTAATATTATGTGACTTTGACATTGACATGTTTTGTTCAGTTGACTGAAGTGTTAACATATATGACTCTACTGACTCTGACTGACTCTTATTAATATGCTTGGACATTGAAACATTAGACTGACATGACTTAGTTTGTTTAGGCAAAGATACATTAGACTGATTGTTCTTGAACTCACTGACTGACTTAATTGTTAACTGTTTTGACTGCGACTTAAGACAAGGTTGTTCAATGCTGAACACTCTTTTGACTAGACCTAACTCTGTACATGTATCTTTTCCCAATACAGTAGGTGATAACACATTCGCAATTATAAATTTAATATGACATGTAATGTTATTATTATTGACTGACAAACTGCATTTTAATATTTGTTCTCCTATTACTTCAATACTATTACCACTGTAAGACCTTATTTTAGCTTGACATTTGGCAATTTTGTTTTTTAAACCTAGATTATTATAGACATTTATTGACATTACATTTGCATCACTTCCTGTGTCTAGTATACAATTTATACTTACATTATTGACAGTGATATTCATTAAATAATCTGATTGTGATGACATATTTGACTTTAAGTGACCAATGAAGAAATCTGATACATTTGTAGTTCTTGACGTTGATGACTCGGCTTCTATATAATTTACGTGAGAAAACTTACACATTTTCTGGTAATGACCAATTTTGTTACATTTATGACACTTTACATGTGTTGCAGGACATTTGTATCGATGAGTTTGTCCACATCTTCCACACTTTTGATTGACTGCTTGTGACCTGTGCGCCGTTGGATACCTATGTGTTGACTGTGACCGATGTATTGACTGATTTCTCTGTGATGATGGAGACCCCTCGAACCGTTGATTTCGATTTTGACGTGACATGTGTGTAGACGATTTATTTTTTGAAATATACATGACTGTGTCATTTCCGACTTGCTGTTGCAGAGACATGGTTTGGCTCTTAGCAATGACTATACTCTTTGACAACTCTATCGCTGCATCCAGTGTTAGCTCATCTTGCATTAGTAGTCTTTCTCTGACATAATTATATTTCGTATGCATGTTGCAGATAAATATTGATTTAATCAATCTGTCTTGTAATGACCCGAATTCGCACGACTGACTCCGCGCTCGTAAATTGACTACAAATTGTTCCAGCGATTCATCTTCGGCTTGTTTATATGTAAAAAAGTTGTGACATTCATAAGTTATATTAGTTTTCGGTATGAAATGATTATTAAAGAGCTCCAGTAATTCTTCATATATAATGTGTTCGTCACTTTTTTGGAAAGAATTAAAAATCTCTAGTCCACGTTCTCCTATAACATGAAGAAATAAAGCAACCTTACGTGAGTTTGGTTCTATATCCAGTGATGATGCTCTTAGATATATTTTAAATGCCTGTAGCCACTTCTTCCAGTTGTCGGCCATGTTTCCCGTTGTACTCATGGGCGCACATGCCATGCTTACGGCATGTTTTCTTGATTTCTCAGCCGCTCCTACTTCCATTTTCGCTTACTTCTGACACCATGTATTGGTTATAGTTGAAGTAATAGATTTGTAATAGCTTGGTTCACATAGTTTATTATCTTTAAATAGAGACACACTCGACATGACATGACATCATAAGATCAGACAATAGACAATATGAAAATAGACAATTAACATTGATAGTGTTGCCATAACAGATTTTCCCTCTCTATAGCTACTAAATATAGTGTTCAGTCACTAATGTGTTTGTGTTGTAAATATTATGTATTTATTTTAGATTGTATGTCCTATGTAGGGAAGATGGAGAGTATTATTTTTCTATAATAGACAGTGGTATGACTACATTAGCTGTAAATTTAATAAATATTTCTTGTTAGCATTTGATATAGTTAATCTAATAATTGTAATAATTAAAATGTGTTTCTGAATGTATGTTTGTTCTTGTCCATACTTTTGTCAAGGCCTTTAAAGTGGTAATAAAGAACCCTTCTATTATATGTAATTTTACCTCCATAAATTATATTGGTTTATTACGGAAAGTTACTATCCAAAAACTGTCTTTCAGGCAGGAGGGTCTACCACTGCATTCCAGCCACCTATTGCACATGTATATGAAAATGTACACTAAATCATTAATTAGTACAATACATATCATATTGTGGTTACAACAAAATTAGCAGCAGTTTATGATTAGATAAAAAAATGGACAATCAACAGTAGTACACACAATTATTTAATATTAATTTCAATAACATTGCTTTGTTGTTGTGGAGCAGTGATAACCTCATTACTTTCATATATTGAAGGTTATTATACATATATTATTTAGGATTGATAATTATTTTGTTCTCTTATAATGGTCTTTAATAATAACTATGAAATGTGGTAATACATACATACATAAACTCACGCCTTTATCCCCGAAGGGGTAGGCAGAGGCGCCACCAGGACACCCACATTTCGCCTTGTATGTTTCGTCCCATGATGTGATAGGGGGCGAGCCTATCGCCATATCGGGCACAAATTCCTGACTCCAGGCTGATAATGAATAGAAAAATCCAATATCACTTTGCTCGACCCGGGACTCGAACCCGAGACCTGGGCTTTGTAACCATACCGTAATACAACTACGCCACCGAGGCAGTAGAAATGTGGTAATCATTATTATAAAATTGTAATCTTACATTTAGTATACATTAATGAATAGCTTTTTTTGTCTCACACATTGACCATTAGAATTTCAATTATGTTTCGTTGTATTTTTAATACTAAAAATTATGAAATATCAACAGAAAGTTATTATTTTTATTCCATTTAATTAATTACACTGAATTATGTGTTTTATGCCATTTATATTACATGTTCCCTAAACAGGAAGTAACCAAATATTATAATATTAATGGCAACATTCAGTTAAAGGTACTCCACAAAGGCAAAGCCATAAAGATCCCCTTGTATTTACTAATTAATAATAATGATGAAGCTTATTATATATAACTTATCAGAAACACTCATTAGCCAGCTATGTATGTATGTATAGTGAATCCAAATTAAATAGACCCCTGCTGGTTTATGTATCATGTCCATTAAACCATAAACAGCATGTGGTCTGTTTACACATACCATTCTGCACAACATAAAGACATCTGGCCAACTATAATCATATAAATTCTGTAAAATTAAGAAATTACAAAAATGTATATATATCAACACCATATTTATTGAAATTCATCTTGTAATTTTCCGTAAATGTTATTTGATGGAAAAAAGTATTCTTAAATGAAGCTTTTATTTTGAGGCGACAATAACTTCCTGCAACCTTATAGGCGGAAGTCTGACGCTTCGCTTGTCAGTGCGTAGTTCAATACAGAAATTCCATTGCTCCAAGAAAAATGTAGCTCATGAAGCTTTTCGTTTTTGCTTTGCTATGTGTAGTTTTTTTCTTATACAGGTCTTAAATTCGAACTTAGTACACCAATTGCGAACTTCTCCATGTTTATAGGTAACCTTGAATAACATGTTTAATTAAATTTAACCGCAAAGGAAAACCGGTAAAGGAAAACAGGGCTTGCCATAGTAGTAGAGGAAAACATAGTACTAGCAAACTTGTTCCCTTCAAAAGTTTTCCGAGCGATGGGTTCCTTCCTTCCTGTAATCCAGGTTTCTTTTAACCAGGCCGTTAGTAAGCTATTGATCAGGCTGGTCTATTTTTTTTAAATTACTAGCACGACAATGCAACGACAATGAGTATCAACCGCTGCGAGATTTTCGTCTCTACGCGTTTATACGATTTTGCCGACCTGGTCATATTCGAATATACATAGGATGTTTTCGAAGCTTACTTAAGTCTCTGTGACGGATCGTCAATAGTCCTCAACCATATGGTAGTCGGGCGGGATACGTAGTACATAAATATATCCTACCCCAGTTGTCCAATTTCCCTAATTTCGTCTAATGACGGAATATAATCATCTCGAGAGATAAGATGAGTCTCGGTACTTATTTATTTATTTACACGTTATACAAATGATGTGGTGGACTTAATGTCTGACGCAGTCTCTTCCAGTCGAACCTAGGGTGACTATTTATCTGAGTGGCATTGCAATAACCATACATTTGGTGCAGTGTAATCATTTTGTTGAGTCAGTAGGATAAGAAAAAAGTTACAATGTGTGTGGAATACGGTTACCTGAATGAGTCACTGTGAAATCATTAAGAAGTGATAATGAAGACCGACGTTAGGGATAAGGTATATTATCTGTACAAGGTCGTAGGTTCTCATTATAAGGTAGCAGATTCGTGTCAAGCAGAAAGCCGGTGTAATTATATGACATAATTGTATTACAAATAGTCATTAAATAATTACGTACATACATTTGAAGTTATAATTTCTATACATGTGTTGTACATGCATGAGCTCACACATGTATTCCCGAATGGGTAGACAGATCCCAAAAGTCCTACTAATACCACCCACTGTCCGCGGAGCACATATGAATAGCATTTATAGTTATTACTGTAATTAATATAATGACATATTATACACTAAGGTGACGCCATTAGACTAATTAGGACATACATATAAAAAAATACGTTTCGCCTGCAATTTTAATTCCCGTAAGGAGTTGGTTAATAAAGTTAACAGCATATACCAGGTATTAGGAATTGTTCTCACTTATTGTTCACAGTTTTATATAAACAAATTATATTTTTTCATATGCTGGACATGCTATAGGCACGTAATGCTATGTAACACGATACATGTGATGAGAGAAGGCAATTGTTTGCTTTTGAATTCACCGATAGATGGCGTTGTAGGTTGTATAACAGTACATCACTGACTATAATTTGATGACTACCCGCGAATTCGTCTACATTGTATTAAGCTCCAGACTTATTTGGACTATGGTGAAAGTAGTCTAGCTACGTGATCTGTTGTTTTGGTGCTGCGATAAAAGACAGCCCAACAAACTCACAATCTCGTTTATATTAATAGAATGATGGATTGTATCAACATACTGTTATTGAGCCTCAGATCTCAGACGCAGTTAGTAAAGGCCGCGGATTGGGTGATTGTGAGATTTCCATGTATTTGTTTCGGGTCTTAGTGTAGACTGTCGAGATTGAAATGTTTCTCATAGTTTCTGATACTCATGCCACAAGACTTGTATCTTAATGTGTGGTCAGTATAATAGCGTGTCAAATTTTGGCATGATTGCGCAACAATATTGTTTTTTAATGTGAACGATTAGAAAGCCAAATCCTTGAATACTGTGTTTCAGTTTGATTTTCCTCAGTAATCATTGTAATGGTTATAACATGCTAAATATGTTATCGATGCAATAAAACGGGATAAGATTAGCTGTTTAGTGTTTGTGTGTTTTTTCATAGATCTGTTTTTATGCTAATCAATTTTTTGTCTACGAACTTAGTCGCCTCAGTAGTAGTTTCAATAGTCTTTTTAGAAAAGTTCCGATTATTTACCCTAAATTATTATATTAATTTGAATTTTTATAGTTTTTGAACTAATTATTTGACGGAAATAGATCTTAAAACAATGGGTATACTCTGAACCTTGTCTTACAAATACATATTGTGATGTATTTCATCCGAAAATATATTTTAGGGTATTTATTAGAGAATTTTTTAGTGTTCCGTAGTCGATTTTTATGCGAGTTAATGTTAGTCTAACAATAAACATGTAATTAATGACGAAAGTTATTTTTGAACAATTTCTGTTACACGTGCTATCGCGTGCAACTAAACAAAAGATTATAAACATAATAACGCGAAGACGTGGGAAAATAAGATTACTGTTTATTTATAGTTAATTGTTGTTCGGCTACAACGTCTGTATAACGCGGCTTTGCAATAAAAATGTTTTCGAACAGTACCTCGGAATTGGCACTATTCGCGCTTATCACATTTAAATATTTACCTTCGTTTACATACAATTAGTATTTGACGTCGGGTACTCGAACGTATCAAACGTTTTTTTGTCGTGAAAAAATGCCAGTGTATATACGTACAAAGTGATAGTCGAAGTCTTAGTGACACTGTTACAAGATTGATGTGTTCGTTATGTAAGATTTTTCTTTAATCCTAAGTTAAATGATGGAGATGCTGATCAAACAGTGACTAGTGAGTCAGTGGAGGCGTTCAGTAGCGCGCAAGGTCGCATTGTGCGAGTACTCGCTAGTTTAATGCAGTTTTTTTGTTCCGTGAGCCGAATCTACAATGTTAAGATATTTCGTGGAAGTGTTATGCTATTTGATGTACGATGTTACGGTGTTGAGAGTTAACAGACGCCGCGCGGGATGTGCGAAACAGAAAGTATGATATCAAGTTTACTAAGGCCGCGTTATCTCCGTCACCTAATTGTAATGACGAAAGTTTTGAAATACCCGTGTTTTGTACTACTCATTGCGGAGGCCAGGGTCGTTAGTTGGTAATAATTGAGATATCAGTTATAGTGGAAATCAATGGAAATTCCTGATGTGTTTGTTATACGTGCAGTGGTTTCTCAGCTGGCGTGAAGATCAAGGCAAAATATTTTTCATTCATACTCCTATATCATCAAGTGTTCATAACACTTCAGTATGGACCTGTGGTTATTGTTGCATATTTTGTGGCCATTATTGTTATCTGGGAGGACTAAAATTAGCACTGAATTCTGTTTTTTTGTGCCCAAAATAAAATAACTGGTTGGAAAACGCGTCGAAAGGGTAAAGGGCTGTACTTTCCCTCACGGCATAGATCAATATATCACCTATATATTTTCTAGGTAAAAAAATTGTGTCTGATTTATTTATGTTTACAAATGCTCTGAAAATACAAGAGACACAATATTTTTATATAAACATACCTCAGTTTTCCTCTATTGAGTTATACATCACGTTTATTTTAATCCGCGTGTGTTGATTTGTGTATTAGTTTAACGCTGGTCGCTGACGCACCGCGTACGTCCACATTAATATTAAGTGTATCTTTAACTGACGTAAGACGTTCATGAAGTCGTCAAATTGGGGATTCCTTGTCGTCTCGTTGTCTTTTGATTGGTTGCTGTCGGATAAGTCAATGACCCTGAATGAAAATGTAGTAAGAGAGCTAAATGATATTTTTGAAAAGGTGTTTGAGAATCAGTGGAAGTTTGTACAATCCTTATTTTATGTTTGAATATGAAAAAGCAGTCCGCTGAAGATTGCGTTGCGATACACCATATGATAGAATCAATCAATACTCTTGTACGATTCTTTTTACTGGAATTGTGCTTAACACCAGTTACAATGCAACTGCATTGTTTAGTCATGATAATCGAATACTCGTGAACGGGAACCTAGAGATTCTAGGGAATTTAGCATCACACACAATACAAAAGACTACGAATATCATAAATATGGCCCCTATCGTAAGAAAGTATTCTATTATCATTATGTTCTCGATATATTATGTATTTAAATGAACATACGTTTACACTTCACTGATAATGCTGCACAGAGCGGTATATTAAAGTTTTCTCGATGTTAAATTGTGTATACTATTGTCTATTACAATATTGATTTATTTAAAGCTGACATATTTACACTCTCTTTAATTAATTAATCAATTAATTAGCGAAGTATTAACACTTGTTCCTGAATACACTATATGAGTTCATCATACTTATCGTAAAATTAATTGACTTCACTTTTAGCGTGACAACAAATTAATTTTGAAAATTCCAAGCGTATTAAGTCCCTTGCGATAGAATTAATTAATTATTCTACATTCGCTTTGCTCCTGTTATATCTAATTCACTTCAATCAATGTTTTTATTTCATTAAATAAATCGTAAAGACCGAATGCAATGGTATTTCATTAGTATTACATAAGATTTAGAGCACATCACAATAACATCACAGCACACTTCCCACTTCACACAGGCCTCCTTAATGCAAGCTATTTTATTGTACACGGGTATTATGTTCTAGGAAAATAGATCATCGAAAGTCACAAAAACCTCTTATAAAAAAGTATGCAAGCACATTTTATTTTATTTTTTTTCCTTCTGACGCCAAATAAGTTTCGCGTGTGTAATTAACGCTGAAGGTGTCGTGGACTTGCTTAATGCTATCTCGCGTTTCCTAATATTCCCGATTTCGTATAATCTTAGGTGCTTTAGGAGAATCATGAAGTAGCAGTTAAACTATGAGCAGGTCGCTAATTACGTCGAATGACGACAGATGTCGTTAGTTACCACTAAGATACTAACTTCCGTGTTAGTGTTAAAAGAAAGAGATATTTCACTTGGAAATAAAATATATCTGCATAATTGCACAGTGATTGACGTAGGCTTTTTTGGGCCAGACGGAGAAGACGGAGCAAGAGCAGATTGGCGACCTGCAGGCCATGTCCGTGCTGAGCAACTACCAGGACAACCTCTCGCAGGAGATGAACACTGACCGGTGAGTTCTGAGCTTACCGCCAATTGACACCGCATCACTATGCATAAGTGTTGACTAAGCCAATTGACTCATCACTAAAACTGTAAACTGTCTTGTCTGTCCAAGCACGTTTTCGCTTTTGTGTTGTGTTGTCTATGTGTGATTGCTTTAAATTGTGTGCGGTAGTTTTAGTAGGTAATTGTTTTGTGTTAACCATTGACGTATAGTAGAAGACATGGTGAGCAAAATATGTAGGGCCGCAGGCAGATGGGGAAACAGTGGGGTGCGAAGGAAGATAATGTGTCTGTGTTGGAGTGGTAGAGAATATAAATTGTGGTACGGTACCGCATTTTTTGTTACAAGCATTCTGTTCGCGATGGCTGTTCTGTATAAAAGCTTAATTATTAACATTTCTTTAAACTTCGTGATGTAACAGCAGACAGCATGACTTATGTAGCGGTGGTTGAATTTGGTCATTAGCAGTTATTTGCGCAAACTCAGAAAAAAGTGGTCTAAAATTAAATACTTTCAAAATAGAATTCTGTGTCGCGTAATATGTATGTAGTAAAGCACCTAGAACTCTAATAGAATAATAATGATTGCGGATATAATGACTAATCTTATTGTATTTATGGGGTTCTACTTCATGGCAATATTTTGATAGATACGGATAACTCACGTGTTTTTAGGCAATAATAAATTGACTTTTAATACAAAAACGCCAGTATTCTGGCCCCCTGGCACTACAATCAGCCTAGTACAACGACAATTTTGAATAAATCTTTCCAATTTGAATTCAAACGACCTTACTGTACTAGCTTAAATATTGGACGCGATCAACAACAAGTGGTAATAGATACCAGAAGTTAAAAGCATTGATACATTCGCCATAAATGATACGCTCAATAAACATGATAAAACTCAATTGAATCCCCATTTAGTTGTGGTATATACTATATTGATACATAATTCCACTGCCGTCCGTGCATCGCGCAAAAAGTATTGGATATATTTCAATTATATTTTTGTCTTTTGCTGCAGGCATTTTTTAATAAAATTACGATATTTCTATTCTACATAATGTTTCTCTGTTTAAATGAGCAACAATTAAGTCTTACAATCGGTAGCTATTTTATACGCAGACATATCATAATTAAAAATGAGTGCAAGACATCATGTAAATAGCATTGAACTCTACAAATTGTTTCTGCTCGTTATTGCTTCTCGGCGCTAATGCTATTGTAATGATACTATGTATGTGCTAATAACACGTACGTGCAGAAGTATGCGGGGTAACGATTTAGCGGTAATTACGTATACCTATACAGAAAAGACTTAACATAAACATTTTCAAACTTTTTTTATATTATAAGGGGCAAACGAACATACGGTTCTCCTGATGGTAAGTGATCACCGTCGCCTATGAACATCAGCAAAATGAACATCTTGGTCTTTTATTGGTAATCTAAGTCAAATACAAAATAAACTCTATTCAAATAGTTTTTATCTGATTCTTTGTATTATTAAGTAACACTGTGATTAGTTACGTGTTGTAGTTTGGTAAATGAAGCGCTAGAAACTCCCTCATTAACACCGACTATCGTCTTTTTTCTTTTCCTCATTTATATTTCCTTTTATATAACTCTTATCTAAATGAGCAGACAGTTTCTTTTTCGATAAAAAGATGGCATAATGAGTCAGATGTTGATTTCCTGAGTCCAGACGTGCTTCAAAGAGAATGTTAAGTTTAATGATCCATAGGTCATTAGCACCTGGGGCCTCGTGCTTTGTGGACCCAAGGTCGTCCAAATTTAAACAAACTCTCGAATATATTATACGGACATAAATGTGAATAGAACTTTATAGAATCATTAAGACCATGAACCATCAATTTCAACTTTAAGTAAAATGGTCAATGGTCATCTTTGAATTTTAAGGGATGAGCTTGGCTCTAGAAGAAGGCCATAAAATATGAGTAATTTTTTTACTATATGCCGATAATGTCAAGTGGAGTCAACTCCGTGAAAGTATGGGATAAGGGCAGCCAGACAAAGGGCGGAACTCACGTAGCATTTATAATAAATGTGTCATCACCTTCAATTTGTAAGGCTACCTAGCACCTACTAAAATCACCAAGGTCTGCAATACGTACATCGCTGTTTATAAACACTAAAATACACTTACTACACTTTGCCCGACACGGCATTCGAATCCGAGACCTCAGTTTGTAGTCGTACCTTAGTACAACTACGCCATCGAGGTAGTCTATTACACATATATTTTAGTACACTTAAATTAATTTAAACCTAATGACCTATTAAGTGTGAAATTAAGATTTATCTTTGTTTCCTTGTTATTGTCTTCGCCGCAATATGAACTAATTTATTCTGATTGCCGCCACTGTGTGAGAACTGCTTTAAGCAGCTTTTTCGAAATAACACATTATTTGTAGTATTATCATTTCAATTTGTAGTTATATTAATGTAAAATCCTATGCGAGATATATCTGTTATTTTTACTTTATTCAGGACGAACTCACATTTCTATTTATCCAATTTTGTTATACGATGGTATCCTAATGGAGAATATTAGAAGCCTAAGTTAGGTTGTTGCTCATGCGTTTTAACACTTGATGTTATTTAATTAAACGTCATCTAAATCATTTTAATACACTTCTCGAACCAGCTTTACAGTTTCCTAATCAATGACAGGTTCACGTAGGAGGCTACAGCTTATAGAATGCTTCGTAGTTTAGATCTAACGCGCTTGGTCCAACAATTGCATGAAAATTGTGCTAACCAACAAAAACAGCGGCTTAAATATAACTAGTCCTGCTATAATAAAATAATTGTTTCATTGTTCTAAGTATATATTATGATTTTCTAACTGTCCAAGAATGTTATTTAATTGTGTTCATGTAAAATATTTGTTTTCCTTATTGCACAATACTTTACCCATGTCTATTACAAGATTCAAATGTTATGACATCACATTGCACGCTTCGTTGCCGTGACAATCGATTGTTCCGCTGCCACCATTGTCAAAGCGGTGAAAGCGCTAAGAACCCCTGCACAGTGCGTAGGAAGCCGATATTTTTCAGGTAGCCTTTACCCCAAGGTGGTGCTTCCTTACATTGGCAACGAGATACTTCCGTCCAGGATCGAGATACATCCGCTGGATTTCTCGAGCGGAAGTAATTTGTTTATGCAGATGCAAATGTAAGTAGGCAGTAGTGACATCTGTCGTCTGATGAGAGAAAAATCTTTTGGACAAAATTTTGGCAAAATTGTACAAAAAATGTACACCGACAGATGTTACAACTGTAGTGTAATAAAGAATCGTAAATAGCATGTCTCTAAACAAAAAAAAATCAACACTATTGTTGTTGCATGCCACGTGACGTCATAGTCTTGGGTGTTATAGGGTTGTAAATAATCCGTTTAGAATGCAGAGATGTGTGCCAAAAGTAGTTGAATTGGTTCACTCGTCGCCAAATAAAGGATAATTGCAGGGACAACGGTAGCGAAGCGTCGACGCGTGCTGCCGAGGAGTGTGGTTGCGGCGAGCCAGCGCCAACCCTACCGGGTGGGGCAAACGGCAAGGCCAATCTGGCCGCCAACCACTGCTCGTGAGTAATTGGACAATTTGATCAAACATTTTGACACAACAGCCAACATTGAACAACGCACCGAAATCATTTTCCATTAAATAATTGTACGATATATTACTGCGACGTGTTGGACCAACGTTTTACATAAAGAAGAAAACGAAAGAAATATAGTAACCGTTTTCATTAAAGTTGTTAGTATTAGTAGCTCTCATTATAATAAATAATAATATTAGGCCACTTTTTGTATTGTTACAAATACGTCTTCATGTTCACGGAATCTATTCCGCTTTACCAATATTATACATATCTTGGTACTATCTTATACTTGAGTTTTATTTTAATAGCGCAAAATTGCCTTACTTATTTTTTTATCCTAATTATGAGTCATTTCTACGCGTGTCTCATTAACGTCGTCTGTCAATTGTTTAGGTAGCAAGGAAGTTGAACTATGGCAATTTTGCGCTGTAGCTTTAATAACATGAACACTCTTAAGAGAGAGACAGAACGAATCTGCGGCTTATCATTTATGCCACAACACAACTAATGGGCGTACGTGCCTTTTGTTTCCGTCAATTACTGGGCGTTCCCCCTTGTAAGGTGTCGGATCCCACGTTTAATACAATGTCGCTGTTTTCATTCACACAAGTCGGATGTCAGGCATGACCAAAACTTGTGCCAATTTTTCAATATCTATGAAGCTACTGTCCGACATCTGACAAATGTGATCCGTAAGCGAGCTAGGTCTAATACCGTCTAATACGGTTTTAGATCGAGCCTGGAGTGTCGGTGTGCCTGGGGCTGTAAAAAAATTGTATATGTTATAGATTCATGTAAAATATTTAACCACTAGAATAACCGACATCTTTTCGGACCCGACACCCGTCAAGTGGGAGCGAAGTCTTTCGCGTCATTTTATTTCACAGCACTACATGCTTACTGCCTCAGGCCAGCTTTCATATTGGAATCTTGTGTTTGTTTCGTGTATGATCCAGGTGAAAAACTTACGGCATCTACAAATTGGTGTTTGGTTAAGGGTCATTGACTGCATGCACGAAAGTATTAATAAACAATAACTGAGCACTCACATTTAGCATGTTAATGATGTCTAACTTTTCTGGAACTCTAAACACATGGTTAGGTAGAGATGGGACTCGTGTCACCTACACTGTGTTGAGCATAATTGTGTCCCAAGATATAATTGGAGACGAGATTGTCGACATACTGGGCGTCGAACCCAGGACTTCACGCTTATTATCATTCTCATTATCCCAACTGAGTGTAGAGGTTCTAATAGCTGTACTATATTTATATATAGACACGCGATTAAGGATATTAGAGAAAATCCACCGATCAAATAGAAAAAGAAATGACTGCATCTGGGAGTTGAATGTAGGTTGTCATGGTCCACAAAATATTGTACGTAATATTGAGTTAAAAAGGCACAAGTAATAATAGCAATATAACACACATCCTTTGAGTTTATTTGGTTGAACAAAACATTCACACCGTATGTAAATATGTCTGGGTTATCGATGCATAATATTCTAATTTTGGAGTATTGTAATTTGCAACGTATGGATAAAGACATAAAGCTCAGTATACCGTATAACATGTATCCTCAGCTGTACAACAGTTTTCATGATGTGTACTCATCGCTGCAAATTAGTATTTTTTTCGTAATAACGTTCAGTGGTATTCAAAAATGGAACCGCTAATGACCATTAGAAGATATGGTCAAACTTCTATTTTTTTCTAACAACAATATCCGTGATGGTAAATTGCACCCAAAATAGAGATTAAACCCATAATAGATTTAATAACGCGAGATCGCTAACTCTCGCCTTTCAAGTTTCAACACAAGAGGGATGTTGACTCCATTTTTATTATTATTAAAACCGAAACATTGTGCAATCGTAAACAGAAAGAATTTTAAAAATCCGTTTCTTTTAAACAAGTTACACTTATCTCAAATTTCGTGGTAGGAGGAACAGAAAAGGCTCCAATTATTGTCCTAATGCCGTCAAGTGACGTCATCTTCTACAAGGCGCATGGGTGCGTAAGAGAAAGCGAGTGTCCACTGCAATACTAAAAATATTCAAATCTGAGCCATTTTGCGACCAATTTTGATGCTGATTTAGATTAATGTTTATTATAAAGTATATTTCGCAGCGGTCATTAAATACTATTCAATAATAAACATTGGAAACATCCCTATTACATCGACCTCGTTGTTTTCCGATACATACAGATAACCCAAAACGCGACACACGTGTGTCACTATGACGGCTCCTCAACCTGCGTACAATTAAATATTTACTAATATGACTTCTGTTCAGAATCGTCATGGGGGGTATTATGAACAACCCGTCCCTCACGTTCAACGACGGGGTCCGCTCCATAGACTACGTGTTGGTATGGGAGTCTGCCAAGGAAGACGCTACAAGCCCCGAGGCGTACGACCAGCGGCGAATATTCGAGTACAATCTGGAGCAGGAGGGCTTGCAGCTTGAGAGAGAAGCGCCTGAGGAACTGTTTGGACTGCATTTTGTTAAGGTAAGTCTGTAGGTTATAGGATAATGGTGATTTCTCGAACCGGATATATGAAGCCATAGATGGAATTCGTTATTTCATACATAAACATCGTAAATATTGTATCACTCTTTTACTTGACAGAAAGCATGTAGTTAGATAACGGTTTACTATTAGCAAATCGACAAAACCAAAGTTTCATAAGACGTAATTTTTTTGCTACTAATGCTGATTCAAAACTCGTAATTATTTTTTCATATAAGCTCTATTGAATAGCCTCTTTAGACAGTTAAACCCTATTACTTAAAGAAAAAGAACACAAAGAAAGAGAAAGACAGCTAAAGTCTTCTCGCTCTTTCTCTCCTCGATTTGTCAGAGATTTGATATGTGTTTATAATTTCTCTAGATACACGCGCCGGTGCAAGTACTGCGAGACTACAGCGAGATACTGAAGCTCAGGATGCCGATGAAGGTGAGATGCATGGCCGTTATTAATTCTCACTAATATCTACCCGCAGGACTCGTGTATGGCTTTGTTTCTTAGGTGAATCCAGGGGCTTCCTTCGCTTAATGGTAGAGTGTTTTTATCCAATTATCCTGTATGTTAATATAGTTTAGTAGCTTAACGGTGAATGTCCCACTTCTGAATTTGATCACATTGTGTTAATAAAATGTGAAAATATACCTACTTATTTGCACTTGTGTAAAATTATTTATTTATTATGCGTTCATGAGACTATATAGAGAAGTGCAGTAACATGTGTGTACGTTTGTAGGAATGCAGTAAAATAAGAAAAAGTGGGCGGACGAATGCCATACTGAATGCTGCGTTGTATATGTCTAAGGTATGCATATGTCGATGGGCTGAGCATGGCTCGCTTGCCTAAACTCGTAGATGCTTTTCCATTTACTCTATGTTGTGAAGTTTGGCAGTAACATTCTAAATGTTGGTGATTGGCTATTGTGTTTTAATGTACGTTTTTATAATTAAGCTACATTTGTGTAAATTGATGTGTGTTCCAGAGATATAAGGTTTATTAAATGTTAATCAGTTTAGAATTTCTGTACATGTTTTATTAAAATTGCTCATAGATATTAAATTGTGAAAGTGTAGTACATGCTCATGTCAACAATTTATTTGAATCTAACATAACCGTGTAATCTACAATAGGCTTCCGTGCTTGCATATTAACATGTCTTAATTTTCTTATTCATCTGTTACTAATATAATTAACAAATTTCAACGTAAAATTGGTTACTTGTTGTCATACAATGTTTTCAACTGACGTATACTTTGTGTGTATAACACACTCATTCTTTTTACCACTCACTTTTTCGGCTACAATGATTTTCTTAATTGACACAGAAAAAAAAAACAAATAGTCAACGAGTTTCTCATTGCCCATATATTGGAAGAGATATCCTGAATACATGTCACATGGTCTCTGTCCATATCAATGATGTAACCACGACACAGAATATATTTTTAAATTTGCTAAATCCTATCGTTATCATAGTACCTAATAAGTAATTACACATTACACCTCGATACCATTCGTTATACTGTTTCCATTCGTTTATTTTATTTTTGACACATCGAGTACTGAATCAAATAGTGATGGCCTGATGCGTTATCGAATCAATTTTTTATAACAAACGATTTTATTTTTGAACAAGTTTTAATCGATTTAATACATATTTTATTTTTTGCTCCATGCATTGTTTTATAAAACTTCAGGGATATTTAAGTTACTTGATTTAATAATTATATTAAAATAAACCATTTACTCATGTTAAGTTAATATTCTTATCACTTCCGTCGGCAATAGTAATGTTGTTAAAAACAAATTGTGAAACGGCAACACTGGGCAGACAGGTGACGCGCGCCGCCATTTTGTGGTCACTCACAACGAGACGCCCGCGCCCGTGCTAGTGTTTTCCGTTCGCTGAATTTTAATTCACATTTTTCATACGTCGAGTTGAGTATTTATATTCCTCCGTATTGTTTTACCCGTGAATTCCTACATTTGGTTGAATTGAGAACATCGTACCTGCCTTCATCACTTTCAAAATGCCTAAAGGAAAGGTGCTTAAAGGACAAACAAGGGAGTTTGTGTTGCGACTTCATGAGTACTTTGAAAGGGAAAGCCGTAATGGTGGACCTCTTATACCAGTGACTCAAATCAGAGACCGTGTTTCAGCAGCATTAGGTATTACTGCTCCAACAGTTTCAAAAATAATTAAAGAAGGCTACGGCAGTAGTGGCATGGAACAAAACAAGCCATCTACACCTAAGAAAAAACGTCAGCCCTTTAAAGTGACAGCAATTGACAGTTTTGATGGTGATGCTATTCGTCGTCATATATACGATTATTACCAAAGAAAAGAGATTCCTACTTTACATAACCTAGTACAATCTCTGAAAACTAGTGGCTTGTTCCGTGGTCAAAAGTCTTCTTTGGCGAAGGTATTGAATAGGATTGGATTCCAATACAAAAAATGTGACAAAAGAAAAATATTGATGGAACGCAATGATGTTGCTTTGTATCGATGCGAATTTTTAAGACAAGCTAAAAAAATAGAAGACTGGTCGAATGTTGTTTTCACCGATGAAACTTGGCTCAATGCGAATCACACGGTATCAAAAACTTGGACTGACAACACTGCTAGCTCCTCGACCGCAGTGCCAATGGGAAAAGGTGAAAGAATTATAATTTGTCATGCAGGAACCGCAAAAGGATTTGTGCAAGATGCTATGTTAGCTTTTAAATCAAAGAAAACAGGGGATTACCACGAAGAAATGAATTCCGAAGTATATGAAAAATGGTTTCGGGAAATGTTATTGTCACTCGAACAGCCATCAACAATATTTATAGATAATGCGTCCTATCACTCTCGGCAAATTAACAAAATGCCAACGCAAGCCAGTAAAAAAAATGAAATAATAAACTGGCTCCGTAACAATGGCGAGGAGGTGGACGAGTCCCTATTAAAAGTAGAGTTACTTAAAATATTAAAAATGAGGAAGCAGCCTAAACGATACGTTATAGATGAAATGGCTGCAGAACATGGGCACACCGTCCTTAGAATTCCTCCATATCATTGCCAGTATAATGCCATAGAGCTAATATGGGCGCAAGTGAAAGGATATGCTGCGAGAATAAATACAACTCCTCCTTTCACCGCAAACAAAATGCTGGAGTTGCTTAAAAATGCGTGTGAAAATGTGACGCCTCATAACTGGGCGAGTGTCGTAGATAAGACGAAGAAAGAAATAATGTCTGATTGGGATCGCGATGTCGCATTTGACAACTTACCCATGCACTCATTAATAATTAGTGTTACTGGGGATACGAGTGACGACGACGCCGATTCCGACGAAACAGACGATTGTTTATAAATAAAAATATTAACAAATTACCTTTTAGTTGTTTTAATTATTTAATCCTTAAAGTACTATGAATTCCAACATGGTTTAACTGTTTATTACAAGTAGGTACTAAACATTTATTTTCGTTGTAATCATTGTAATTATTTTAAATTAAACTCTTATTAAAAGTCACTTCAATACGTATACCTTTATTCATATTAATTAATTTGCAGCAAATACATTCGATCCTAATATTGGGTACTATATTACGTTTAACTGTTTTCATTAGCATTTTAATGTAATTTTATTTCAAATGATTCCGATTGATTGATTCTATTCAAAATCGTTTTTGTTATCTGTGGTCATTCGTTACGAATGGCACAACTCTAAGTGGGCGTTACCCGTCAAGAAAGTATCTACTTTTATTTCAAAATATTGTTCTACTGTAATGTCGTACTTTATAGGCGTGAACTGTCAAAAATAAAATAAACGAATGGAAACAGTATAGTTCATATAAGCTAGCGCTTTCGGTATTTTTTCACCCTCTAGTAAAATTTGAGGCAATTTTTCAATCGATTTAGATTTTCTTATTTAATATTTTTCGTATGCAATCTTTTGTCAATGAAGCAAGCAATTGTGGAACAAACATATCACCAGTGGGATTGGAGGAATAGTCTGTCGTTAGTAGATATTGTTGTTAGTACTGCACTCCGCATCAGGTGTTTGAACTCACTATCAGGTGCAGAGCAGTCATAATTTTGCGTCCAGCAATTGTATCAGCCCATATACGTCCCACTGCAGGGCACGGGCCTACTCTACAATCGAGGTTCCGATTGTGAGTAGTAAGGCCATATAGTCCACCAAGCTGGCCTACTGCGGGTTGGCGGACTTTACATACCATAAAAATTCTTACAAGTCGCTAATGTATGCAAGTTTCCTCACGATGTTTTCCTTCACCGTTATAGTGCATGGTGATTGACTATCAATACACACATGACTCCGAAAAGTCAGATGTGTGCCCTAGGATTTGAACCCGTGACCACCATGTACATGTAGGCAGCCGCGTCTGGTCTGTTACCAACAGGCCACCACAGGTCCAGCAATGGTGGCCACGAATTATGCTAACATCCATATTAGAGTCTTTTAGTGATCAAATCATGTACAAAATGCTTAATTACCCAGAAACTAGATGAGGTAGTTAATTATGTACTTTTTTTTTTATCGCAAAATGTATCAGTGTCACATGTTTAAAATTAAGTATATTAAAATTAGCCGCGTTACCCAGATTCATCCGGGTGCATCATGTGGACTGCACAATTATTTTTCCGACTTCATAGTCCTAATACTTCAAGTGCAACGTTTTTTACCCGTTTGGGTCAATGACCTAGCCAAATCGCTACAGCAGGTAGTTAAATGTTTAAAATAGAAAACTATCCCTTGGCTAATGGAATAATATTTGGTGTAGGTACTTCTGATGCTATACCCTTTAAGTGGTTCCAAAAAATCATCGTGTCGCCGACATTTTCTAAACTATAATACTGCAAGGTTTCGACAAAATTCGTCGAGTAGTTATAGCATGAACGAGTAACAAACTTATATATTATGTCTATTCGTAATCACAAAACATTAATACAAAAAACACAATATTTTGGTATCTGTATTTATTACAGAAGTTACGAACCGACTGAAAGTTTTGCAATATATTTGTCATATCTTGGCCACTAAGCACATTTATAATATAACAATATATGTTAGGTGTATAACAGAGTTTAACCCCCAAAAGAGGGCAGGAAGGGGTGATAACACTGATACATTTTGTGCATGACTACTCGGCATGAAAGGGCAACACTAAGCAACGGCAATTCTTTGGCGGAGCTTGACTAGCAGTCCCTCATATGGCAGGAAAGAATAGTTGACTAACTGCTGCCCTCAAAGACGTTTATAGTCTGGTCAAATAGCGGAAGGAAAGGAACGGCGATGCGACGCTGACGGGACGAGAGCTTTTGTAATGTATCGGCTGATATGGAACATGTCACACAGAGCCGTTCCATGACACTAAGTTTATCGTCGTTCGAGCCATCCTCATTTCTACTCCTTTTGCCTTTCTGCCAAACTAGAGATCTGTATAGCCTCGCTCCGCCTGATTCAAGCCGTTGCTGTCGTCTAACGTAGCTACGTGATACCAACTATGTCTCGCAGTTCTCAGCGTTGAAGGACGTGCACGAGAAGACCAACACCCTCATAGACCGGATGAATGACTGCTGGGAGCGGGTCATGTCCAAGATCCGCGTGGACCCGGTCATGTTCCCCGAGAGGAAGCACCGACTCACCGCCATATACTCCAAGGACAAGGAATATTTGTAAGTATATAAATAAATAAATACACCAAACAGTAACACATGTTCCGTCCAATGATGGGATAGGGAAACATATCGCCATATCGGGCACAAATTCCTGACTCCGGGCTGATAATTAAGAGAAAAATCCATTATCACTTTGGCCGACCCGGGATTCAAACTCGAGGCTTTGTAATCGTACCGTAGTACTACCGCGCCACCGAGGCAGTCAATGAAGATAAGATAAGATCAATTAATAACAACATAAACTTGCTCAAATGGTTTGAGCAGGCGGTAGGTGTGTTAAACAGCTTTGTACAGTGCTTCCTATCTGACTGAATACAATAATCCAACCAGCAACAGTTAGGCCTTTGCCTTACACGCTGGTTCGCTATCCGGGCGGATTTCGAATAATCTATTACCAGCAGTTCGGCCCTTGTAAACGCCGGCTTTATGCGGATTGGTAGACCTACCCTAACCGCAATTTTTTTAAAAGGATATGAAGTTTTGAAATCCGCGTATCTAATTTCTTCCAGGTTCGACACGAACTCAGAGTGTTTCTGGACGCCATCGATCCGCTCCCGCATCGTCCAGTTCATTCTAGACCGCAAGAAGTTCTCGCACCGGTCACAGGACGACTTCGCGTTCGGCATTACAAGACTGATCTCCAACTGTACTTACAGCGCCGCCTACCCTCTACATGACGTTAGTTTTTTATTTAATGACCTTTTTTAAAAAATATACGAGTTGTAATCTTAGGATACACCAGGATACAAATTTTAAATAATAGGTCCGGCAAATGACTTACTGGTGGTAGGTCTTTCATATGGGAGAGAACGCCTGGGTAGGTACCGCCGTAATGTCTATTTCGCCCGCCAAACAGCAGTGTGAATGCACTGTCGTGTTCCGGATTGAAGGATATTGTAGCCAGAGTAACTACTGGACATATTGAGACTCAACATCTTATGTCTCAGGATGGCGAGCGCAGTGCCAAGCAATGCTTTTTAATTCATTGTGTTGGTTGATTTCTACTGTCTATGAGTGGTCGTATGGCTTACTATCAGGCAAATGGCATGCTCGTCTCTTCATTCAAGGAAATAAAAAAATATGAGCAAATGATTGATTAATGATTCTGCGACATAGGATTTGCAGTGCCGGGTGTGAGGGCAGGACACTCTCCAACTGAGCAAGACATAGACGCGTTTTTCACAAAAGACTGTTTAAGTTTATAAATCGTCCTTTATTATTTACAGGGTGATCTCAAAACTCCGGGCTCAATGCGCTATCTTCTATATACAGAGTGGGCTGCAGTATCAAAATGTCTCAAATACCAGCCGTTAGATTACGTGAAGGACTATTTTGGAGTCAAAATAGGTGAGTACTTTGTCGACGAGCTGTTAAAATAGTAATACATGTCTAAAGTTAAATAATACAGAATGAATTATGACAAAACAAATGTCTGATGATATCAAGACTATGTTGAAAAAATTACTTTAATTTGAGTCATTAATTTTTTTACATAAATATGGACGAGGTTAATTGATTTTACATTTTACTCTCTATTATTTTATGGATATTTTCAAAATAGGGCGCATGCAGCTGTCAGCTTGCCAGAATTTGAGGAATTGACAAGACGGCACACTGATGTTGATAGAATATAGACTCTATGCCCTTGTTCCAGGATTGTATTTCGCGTGGCTCGGTTTCTACACGCACATGCTGATCCCGGCGTCGATAGTGGGTCTTATCTGCGTCATATATTCAGCTGCCACTGTGTACTCCAACAAGCCGAGGTGAGTCTTATTTATATTCAGTAGCTGGATATAATATTTAACGTTGGATTAAACGTTGGCAAAAAAAAAATCTAAAGCCACACGTTGCACTACCACTTTACACCAGCAGATGTATCTAGTCAACGCGCGTATGCTTTCGCGAGTAAAGAATTAACCGCTTATTATATTAATTGGCATTTCTGTTTTTCTGGATGACAGCTCATAATGGCGATGAACGCAATGATAAAAACACTTTTCATGCCTGTAGTTATGAAGCTAATACTGACGTCAGTATAACATTGGCTCACCACTACGCCGACCTCAAGAGATACACGTTCGACTTGCTCCGTCCTTTATACCAGAGTGTCCTTACCGTCAACTACCCACACTAGTGGTGATGTACATTAGACTATGTGCTATATCTATTTCACAAACACTACAATGCCTGTTTACCTGAAAATTCGAAATATACTAAGCTTTAAACGGTTGCTTAAGAGTAATTAAGCCTTCGTGGCGCAGTTGGTTAGACGCTGGCTGTGAAACGAGAGGCCGCGGGTTCGATCCCCACACCGAGACAAATGTTTGTGAGGCCCACGGATATTTGTCTCGGGTCTGGGTGTTTGTGAGACCGAAAAGTCTCGTAGTTTCTGATACCCACGACACAAGACTTAATTGATCTTAATGTGGGGTCAGGACTATGTATGTGACTGTTGGGTGTATTTATAATAATTATTAAAAAAAAATTGACTTGTACTCATAAAAGCTAAATTTATCTGGATTAATATGGTTAGTCCCCAGCTCCTTATGGCTCAGGTGTTAAGGTGTATTATTGTGTGTGCAGCGAGGATATATGCAACTACACGTCGTCGATCAAGATGTGTCCGCAGTGCGACTACTTCTGCGAGTACTGGGACCTTCGCGCCACGTGTCTGCAGTCCAGGATCACGTATCTCTTCGACAACTCTACTACAGTCTTCTTCGCTATATTCATGAGTTTTTGGGGTGAGTAAACAGATGCTTAATGCGAAGCAAGGTCGAGCGCCTAGTTTATGTATTGTTTGAGGGTATTCGTAAATGTTGGAGGGTAGCTATAGGTCAGTTCGTGTTGTTATAAAAGGCGGCGTGTGTTAACAGTCGGGAAAGTTGTTCACCGTCCGTCCTATAGTCAACCTCACACTGCCCACTCCATAAATGTTCTAATATTAATTATTGATTTGCCTTTAAATTAGTGAAATTTACAAAAAATATACTTTATTGTACCATCCACCAGTGCAACCAGTCAATGATTTATAGGCCAGGGTGGTGGTGGAGTCCTAACCCCTCTCAATCGTCCTTTCGATTGTAGAGGAGACCTGTTCCAGTGGGACGTATATGGGCTGATACAGATATAGTCTCACTGGTATTGATGTGGTGTTGATGTTGGTGTTATACCCTCAGGGGCGTGTTTCTTGGAGCTGTGGAAGCGATACTCTGCGGAGATGACGCACCGCTGGGACCTCACCGGGTTCGACGTGTACGAGGAGCATCCCAGACCGCAGTACCTGGCTAGGCTGGCGCACGTGAAACGGACGCAGGTGCTTACTTATTACTGTTACATACACATACATACATACAAAAAACTCACGCCTTTATCCCAGAAGGGGTAGGCAGAGGCGCCACCAGGACACCCACATTTCGCCTTGTATGTTCCGTCCCATAATGTGATTATTACTGTAACCGCTGCGTTAATATAGTGGTAGCATACAACAGGTGTTAATTGTTAAATCTTAATTTTAATTCTGTGAGACTTTTGGTTTATTAAGCTGTCTTTTTCCGTTTTTGGGATATAGGTGGTAGTTTATGCATTTATGAATTTATCCGTGTCAATGTGCGGGCCTGAGTGCGTGCCTGCGTGCAATGTAAACAGGGTAAATTAGGATGCAAAGTTATTAGGGGTTAAACTGTTAAGGGTTCACTATGAAATATGACATTTCTAAGTAAGAAATTATTATTTCATATACAAGAATTCTTTAATATGAATTACAAATATTACATATTGGCTACATATGAAGCTGTATGTTGTATGTCGTATGCAGCTGAACGTGGTGACTGGCGAGCGCGAGCCGATGGTGCCGTTCTGGCGCATGCGGCTGCCGGCCACGCTGATGTCGTTCAGCGTGGTGTCGCTGCTGGTGCTGCTGGCGCTGGCCACGGTGCTGGGCGTGGTGCTGTACCGCATGTCGCTGCTGGGCGCCAGCATCCTGCGCCAGAACAAGAACGTGCTCATCACCTACAACCCCATCATGTTCACCACGGCCACCGCTGCCTGTATCAATTTAGTGTTTATTTGCATATTTAATTATGTAAGTGTTCAATATTTTCTTTCTATTTATTTTTATGTGAAACAAAGCTTTTAAGCTCCTCGTTTCGGTATCTTGAGAGAGACACGGTATTTTTTATATTGACATTTTTTAATCAATAAAATTAAATTGAAGTTATCTTATTCGGCTGTTTACATCATCGCAATTCCTGAAATATTCGAGGATTTATTTCACTTAGGTAGCAAAATAAAACTTAATATTACTTTATAATTTCTAACCATTCTTGCAGATTTACCAGTACCTAGCGGAGTGGTTGACGGAGAAGGAATTACTTCGCACGCAGACGGAATTCGACGATTCGCTCACGCTCAAGATTTACCTGCTGCAGTTCGTCAACTACTACGCTTCTATCTTCTACATCGCCTTCTTCAAGGGCAAGTTCGTCGGCCGCCCTGGACAGTACGTTAGGATATATGGACATAGGCAGGAAGAGGTAAGTTTTATACTGTATTTTTTGGTGAAAGTCACCATTGGATATAATATTATACAAGCTTGCTGATTCACAAGTATAGCATTTTTAAGCTAATTATAATTATTATTAGTACTGTCTGTTATTGTCACCAATGCCCATTGCCATCCAAATTGAGTATCAAATATCTTGTGCCGAGCTATAATATTAAAATAAGCTCAAGGAATTGGCGACATCTTTGTCTAATCCTTTGGGGATACAAGTGTAAGAGATTGTGCCTATCTTATGTTTGTGCGCTTTTAATAATTTGATTGCGGCGCTACAACATTGTAATATCCCTCAACGCGTCTCATGCCTTTACTATATCGGCAAATACATGTAAAAGCCAGAAACGCGTCAGTATTGTACAAGTAAAGTGCGCATGCGCCGCATTCAACCCACATGTTTGTTGTTAGTGCGCTCCGGGCGGGTGTCTGCTGGAGCTGTCCATCCAACTTGCCATCATCATGGTGGGCAAGCAATTTATCAACACCATCGTCGAGATGATGATGCCGTACTTACTCAAGTGGTTGAACGTCATACGCACCATCGGTAGGAAAAAACGGTATGTGCTGCTAACTATATAGATCATGTTTTTTATACTTAATTATGATAATCGAGCCTATATACGTCGCACTGTTTCACGGTCTCATCTGTATTTGGGTGTTCGATTGAGAAGCGTTGAGCAACACTGCACCACGCTGGCGTAGTGCGTGTTGGCGGATTTTAGATTTACACTTCGCATTTTAATAACGTGGTAATGACATAGTGATTCACATATTTTAAAAGAAAGAGTGTGTGTGGGCGTGTGCGTACGTGTATGCGTGTGTGGGAGAGAGAAGGAGAAAGAGAGAATGAAAAAGCATATAAAATTGTATTGTTTGTTTCCAGGATAAAGAGTCCCCTCCAATGGGTGAAGGATTTCAAACTGGTCGACTTCGGTAACATGGGACTGTTTCCCGAGTATTTGGAAATGGGTGAGTTACATTTGTTTAACATTTTAGCAGATTAGTATAGTATGACTTTGCCCGGGATTTTTGTTTATATTTTTATGCTGCTAGATGTAAATACAATGCAGTCTAGATATTTTATCGAAATCGAACGATGGTAGTCGATATCCGATAGCAGCCAGCAGTTGGGGTTTCTTCCGAAAGTAAAGAAGCCAATAAAGACCTTTGTTTGTGTTTTAGTGTTGCAGTACGGTTTCGTGACGATTTTCGTGGCGGCGTTCCCGCTGGCGCCGCTGTTCGCGCTCATCAACAACGTGCTGGAGATGCGCCTGGACGCCAAAAAGTTCCTCACGTGCTACCGCCGTCCCGTGCCGCAGCGCGTCACCGACATCGGCGTCTGGTACCGCATCCTCGACTCCATCGGCAAGCTCAGCATCATCACCAACGTACGTACTGTCCTGCCACATCCATATACAAGTTCCTCACGTGCTACTGCGGCCCTGAGCAGCGGGTCGATACCCCGTTGAGGTGGAAAAACCATTCATTCTGTCGATAAAACTTTTTTTTTTCAAGCAGCACATCTGTGAGAAATCGATAACCGATACTATCGATCATCATCGATCACCAAACATAATCGATACTCGTGTAATTTTTTGCAGGGGTTCATAATAGCGTTCACGTCGGACTTCATCCCGCGGCTGGTGTACCAGTTTTCTCACGGCGGCTCGCTGGACCAGTACGTCAACAACACGCTCGCAGACTTCAACATCTCCGTGCTCGAGCACCCGCCCATCAAGACCTCCTACAATGAGACCACGTGCAGGTAACGTCACCGCCTTTCTCACAGCTTTTTAGGTGTTTTTTATCTTGGTTTGGTGCAGTGGCTTTACTGCTCTTGATGACGATGTTGCTAATAGTTTCACGACGGATTGCCAGTCTGTCATCACCGCTTTCGACTGCTTGCCTTAAGTGGATTGTTTGGCCTGAAACTGAAATAAAGTCACGTTAACCTTGTCAAGGCTATAATAAAAAAATAATATTAAAACAAATAAACAGCTTCACGATGCCTTAATATTTAAACCGATGCTTGTACACAATGTCAAATTTCTTAGATCTTCATGATATGGAATGTCTATAAATTATGTTTCGATTTTTTCTAGTTTTCCGGGCTACTGGTACTACTACAAGGAGGGTGGTAAGTACCAGCACAGCGAATGGTACTGGCACATCATGGGAGCCAGGCTGGCCTTCATCGTCGTGTTTGAGGTAAGCTGTATATTTAAATATATTGTATGTAAGTGTAATAAATAATAATTAAACACCTCATTTGACCTTCTCGGGCCAAGACTCGGGCGTATCGAACGAGGAGGTCGATGCAACAGTGCTGTCTCCCGCGTACAATCTTCGGCAGGGATGCCGGGACCCTTGAGTTTAGGCAAAACACACCCTGCCGCCTGAATCAGCGGGGTAACAAGTGAAGCTGGCGCCCGGAGATTGGCACCACGGAGCACCCAGTCGAAGTTCCCTCCGATGTTCTATTCCTGTGGGACATAGCTCCTCGGTGCCTGCCGTCAGCGTGCGGGTACACTACCGTATCTGACGGACAGATGAATGCACCAAAAGGCGAAGGATACAGGGGCATTTCATAGTACCGCAGTGCCTTTTCGATGAAGGGTCAAGGTGCGTTACCTAGCCTGCTGCCCAACGAGGGTCCCGGCATCCCTTGCCAAAGATTCTTGCTAGTCGTGCGATCGATGGCACTTTACGGGGGTAGTCCATGGGTAGAGACCGTGTTGCTCTGCTGCTTCCAACGTACCGAGCGGTAGCAGCGAATGAGCGGCTTTCGCACGATTCTCCGTGAGGTGGCCTGTGTTATTGGCCAGTTACTTTCCCTGCGGCATCGACGCTAGAGCCCTCGCGCCAGGGTACCACTGTCAAGAGGCGATGTCCCATCGCAGGGAACCCCTAAAGGGGTCGAGGTCATGTGGACCTCCCTCCGCACGGCCCCAGTGGAGGAGTGGCGCACCAGGCTGGACAAACCCAGTGCTGCTGTTTGGACTACTGCGGCAGTGCGTCTTGTCTTAGACCAGAGGTTGGGCGACGCCACTGCTGATGGCGTTCAGCCTGTCGGGGCTCAGGCGCTTCAGTACATATCTGAGGTGGCTGGCAAGAAGGGAAGAATTCAGCATTTGTCGCCCACCATTTTTACAACTGTCCGGAGGATACAGCCCAACTCAATCTTTCGTAGTATCCACCCTGGGAAGAGAAGCGATCGAGCGAAGAGAGCCAGCTCTCCGCGCAGCCGCCAGTGTGGGCTTCCTTTTGCTCTCAGACGTGATTCCTTCCATGGTCGAGAGAGAACGTCATGTCGCAGAAGAGGGGAGCTTGTCGCCATCAACCTAGAAGTAGCCGCAGGGTGAATGACAACGGCTGAACCGGCGAACCCGCCCAGCGATCAACGAGCGTAAGAATTTTCCACCAGGAGCACAAAACATAGCCCCGTAAGTGTCACGGAAGCCTCACCATGGGCGTCTGAAATATGGCAAGTGGGGAGCATCTTTGCCTTCCCAATTTGTGTAAAGCAATATTTGAGACGTCAGGTATAGGGCGCTACACCGCTACACCCGTCCACATCGTCTGCTATCCGTAATGCGCGTGAGGGCTACCGAGAGGTTTTAGTCGGCATGCCGGTGAAAGATCTTGGATCTCGGTATTGGCCCAGCCTTTCACCTCATGCGCATTGCGGGTAGCAGGCGATGTGGACAGGTGACTAGCGCCCAGTGCCTAGCGCAAAGGCAATATGTGGCTCATCACAAATTGGTAGGGCGTAAATGTTCCCCACTTCCCTATTTTGGACGAACATGGTAAAGTAAGCTTCCGCGACAGTCACAGGGCTACGTGTTCTGCCCATGCTGAAATTCTGATGCTCGTTGATCACTGAGCGGGTTCGCCAGGTCAGCCGTTGTCATTCACCTTGCTCCTACTTCTCGGTTGGCGGCGGTGGGCGGGACCGTTTTGCTCACGATCACGCTCCGTGCTCTCTTTCTGCGAGATTACGTTCCCGCAGAAGGGGAGCCTGGATGGATGGAGGATGGCCTGCCATGACCTCAGTCTCTCGGCCATGGAAGGAATCACGGCTGAGAGCGAGAGGAAGCACAATCTGACGGCTGCGCGTAGAGCTGCGCGCTCCTCTTCCCAGGCTGGATACTCCAAGAGTGTGTTCGGCTGTATCCTCCGGACAGTTGTCACAATGGTGGATGACACATGGCGGATTCCATCCTGCTCGCCACCTGCCACAGGTATCTGGCAAAGCCGCCGTACCTCGAAAGTACTTGCGTCAGGTTGAACGTCGCTGTGACGCTGAACGCTGTGGCGCCCGTCCAGACACTGGTCTAGGACAGGACGCACTGCCGCGACGGTCCAAGCACTAGGATTGTCTAGCCTCGACACGCGCCACTTCCCTACGACGCTCATCTCTCTAGGGGCCGGTAGTTCCACGCGACGGCGCCGCCTCCCGCCAGTGGTAGGGTGGCGAGTGGTTCCTGGCGTTGATGTCCCAGGGAATGGAATCGGCCAATCACGCAGGCCACCTTTGGTATCTTGACCGATAGCCCGTGATGATGCGCTGCGCTAGCGCTCACTGCGGTTGCCGCAACATAGCAACACAGCGTCTGTGTCTCGGCCCAAACGACACAAAAGTATAGAACCAAATCTCTATAGTGTGCGGGTTTCCTCACGATGTTTCCTTCACCGTTAAAGTGCCTGGTAATTGACTATCAATAAACACGACTCCGAAAGTCGAATGTATGTCCTGGGATTAGAACCTGCGTCCATTGTATCGGCAGTATCTTACAATCTGTTAACAGGTCATCACGCGCCTTTGTTACTATTTAGAATTTTAATGCATTCGTTAATTAAGTTAATTATCACAAATCGATGCAAACTTACCAAGTATTTTTTCCGTTGGTGTGGATTCTTGGTATGCGTGATGCCGTCAGGGCAGTGCTGCCGGTTTGATTTTTTCAGCCGTTAGGCAACGTTGCATAAGCACTTGTACCCTGTTTGAAGCACACAATAGCAAGTTAATTTATGGACATTAAGAGATATATCACATAATCGTGATTAACGATCCACCCGATATTAACTTGGTGGTAAATAGAATATGTCAGAAAGTCCGCGCAGCCGCACTAGGCGAGTGTGGTGGAGACTATGTGGCCTAATTTCAATTCGATTTTCGGTTTTTTATCATTATACAGAGGTTATGCACACGTCATATTTTTGATCGTTAAAGCCATATAATTTTGATATCCTTATAGTTGTACATCGAAAAATACACAGATGCAAGTCGCGGGCAAATACAAGTTTACTAAAACATTATAACCTGGATAATTAAGTAAACATGCTGCATATTGCAGAACGTGGTGGCGCTAGTGATGATAATCGTGCGCTGGGCCATCCCGGACATGTCCGGCGAGCTGCGCGACCGCATCCGGCGCGAGGCGTACGTCATCAACTCCTTCATCCTGGACGAGACGCGCGCGCGCTCGCGCTCGGCGCTCGACCACGCCCCAGGTCTCACCTCCACGCCCGTCTAGCACATCTAGCATCTAGTGCGGTAACGGTACGCCTGCATCCACGCTTATTACTTTTCTCACTAACTACTTACGCTCTCTGGTAAAAAATTGTTGTTTGTAAAAGTATCAAAATTGTGCCCGTAATTTTATCTGGCGATTGTAAATAAATAATTGATGTCTGCAAATTTGCAATCGATTATACAATGTGTAAAGATATACCATGTTGGATTTTGTAAGGATTAACAACGTATGGCCATATAAAAATTCAATGTTTTAATGTTAATGTCTCCTGGCATATAAAATAGCCTTTTTCAATCTGTATATAACTGCATAGGATACAACAACTGCCGAAATTTTAAGTTGTACCTCAATATCAAAGTAATACTGTTTGTAAGCTAGATATCCGATGATATACATTCATGCAATCTCACATTTTTATTCGTCGTATCAAAATACATTACTGTGTAAAGAACTCAAATGTCACTGAAATTAGAGTATCGATTGTGGTAATACATTTGGCACTACCAACATGACCTTTTACATATTGTATAGCTCTTAATGTCGTATCTTGCCTCCTATATCGTGACTTCATTAAAACAAATAATACTAAAGGTAATTATTGTTTTTATCAGTGAGCGTAATCAGAAGACTGTGTTTCGTGTGTCTGATACTGAGACAGGAATGCGTGTGGAAAAAATCGATTTAAATAGTAACAATAATCCCCGTAGAGACTAACGACAGCGTCGATCCCATAGTTTATATTACAATTTATAATTAAAACAAAAAAAGGAACAGGTAACTAGATATCGATAAAAAACATCGATCCCTCGTAGATACAATTAATAGTATCGATTCCTCAATAAGTATTTTGTTTTGTAACATCGATAAATTGGAACTAGATAACGATTAATAAATAATTATTCAAATAACATTCTGGTCTCTAGTAGAGACTAACTGTAGAGTCGATATCGATAAGCTAAAATAAGTAGTATAGTTTATTAAAAAACATTGTATAAATTAAGTAGATTGAGTAGATGAGGTTGCGGTGCTTTTAAGATATGCTTGCTTAGAAAAAGGTTTTCTACAAGAAATCAATATAACCAATATCGATACAATCCGCAGCTAGTAACTCGACTCTGTTTGAGTTTGCTCTTCAAGGGCCGATTTGGCGAGATGGTTTGTATAATTAGGTAGAAAATGTAAAGTAAACTTCAACAGAAAATGGAAGTTATGGACTATGGAACTAGAAGATTAAGTAATATATGGATAAATAAATAAATAATAGTATTTTATCATACACGTAAGACGCAGTCTCCTTGTCATTTGCAAGAATTTCAAACGTTTCAATACTTTATTATTGGACAATTATATGCGACCTTTTCAATCATAAAATAAATTATATTCGTCGAATAAAATGCAACTTGATTGTCATTTATTTGATGAATATCTTTTATCTGACAATTGAAAAATGATCCTTAATTAAATGTCCGTAAAATCGGGTTTGGTATAACGTTTGAAATTCTAGCAATCCGTTTTCTTCTAAGGCTAGCTTATACTAAAAGATTTCTAGGTTCCAGTGTGGCGACAGTACCCAGTGAGTGAGTTGTCAGATGTTAAAGATAACTGCATGTGTGGATTGGTCTTGTGGTTTCACTTAAACTAACACCGGACTTCATAATACATTGTGATAGTTACTATATTATGTCTACACATATTTTCTACATACTTAATTGTGGATAAATAAACTACTTTACTAAGTACATAGCACTTTAACAACACGACAAAATACTTATTTAACACTCAAAATAAAGGTTGAGATAAGTCAACAATTTCTATTTATTTTTCAATGTATTTTGAATTCGTTTATCTGAAAAGATATTTTACATGATAGTTGAAATGCGTTCACAGTTTGGCTTAAAGTGTGCGTAGTTAGACTAACACATTCACAGACATAATGCATCATAATCATATTATACTTCGTATATAAATTATTGAATAATTTCAAGCTGCAACACTAATTTTGGCACTGTTACTTAAATTGTAATGCGAAACATAAATTTTATTACATGCAAAAATATTTCCAAGCTTTAGGTAGCTTAGGTTTTGATTAAGCCCTTTTATTGCCTGTGAAAGGGTCTTGACAGAACACAAAGAGGTGAATTTATATTAGGTTCTTTTATTTTGACCTAAAAACGCCATAGAAAAATAATATAAATTATTTTTGTACACAAATTATAATTCATACATACACTTCAATCGGCATAGTATATTTGTGGTTGCTAATATTGGCTTCAGTACTATACAGGCAGCTTGCAGCTTGATGCTTGTAGAGTAACAATAATTTAATTGTAATGATCGCCATTATATTTAATATTATTTGGGCAATAGGTTTAAGATATTCTTTCGGGTGCAAGTTGATGTTCTTGCTATGATGTATTAATTTTTCTATTAATAAAAAAGATATAAGATTCTTCAATATTCGGCTTTACTTTTCTGCCAAGTAATAAGAAATGATTCCTTTCATGTACGCTTTGAAACTATATCATTTAACAGGTGTACTAGCAGGTAATTAGCCAATTTAAGTTTCTAGACGATACCTGAACTGTGAAATCATGTGTTCGACTCCCAGGTCTTGCAATATATTTCGTTTAAGTAATATGAGTTTACTCAGCCAGGCAGGTGCCTTCTTGGGATAAAAATAAATTCGCCAAACTGTAGCTAGTTTTTTTGGCATCTCTCTTACGCAATAACGGCTTACATCTAATTTGAATGCGTGCTGACATCTTTACTTTGTACCAAAACAAAAGACTATGATTTTTAAATATATTAACCTATTATCTCCTGCTAACAGAAGACGCCCCGTCAGCGGATTGGAACCACATAGCCTCACTATCTGGCTCGGACTTCGACCTGGCGGCGCACGGCGACCACCAGGACATACGAGACCTGGCCAAGCACGTGGTCGCCGACCCGCCCCTCACGCCCCGCGCGCCCCGCGACCCGGGACCCGCGCACGTCTAACTACGCACCCATGGGGACGTTCTAAAGGATCAACTATACATTTTCTACCCACAAAATACCTGTTTAATATACTTTAGCACATGTGACATGCAGTGCATACCTATACAAAGTTGATACGACCGATGGGCATTTTTTTAAACTGCATATACTAGGTTCCATTTCCAAGTTCTGTACTAAACATCAATTAAATAGGAGCAGTAGTTTAGTCATAAATGATTTTGTAAGTTTTTGCTCCATTTGAACACGATGTAGCTTTTCTAACAGCTGATTACGTCTAACGCACAGGTCAAAAACCTTAAAACGATAGATCCTACTAAAATCTACGCGCTGTTGCCGCTCTTACACAAGTCACATAAATAAGTACAACTAAATTACTTAAAAAGTTGGCGATGCAAATAAGGAAGCAATAAATACACACCTGCACTTTCATTACGAGAGAGACAAATCATAGCAAAACATCCCGCGCGTAAAAGAAATAGAAATAGGTCAGTGTGTTGCTATTGCATCTTAACAAATAAAAATTGTTTGCTAAAGAAATTGTTATTTTAGTGCGCCGTCGCTATCCTTTCGGAACGGATGTAACACGAAAACTCCTGCGCCGCTGCGCCGCGCCGCTTTTATCTTGTCGATCTCGCGCCGACAATTGTGATTAAGACATTATTTCTTTGTTTTTATTGTGACAGGACACGTAACTTGGGATAATTATTAGTTAATGTTGTTTTGTTATTGACTGTTTTTTATTGTCGAGGACAGAAAATTAAATTGTGTTTGTGTTTGGAATTAAACTGTTTAACAATGCCTCGTGTAACTTACACCGCGTCAGAATACACTGCTTGGTTTTTATTTACGGCGAATGCCATGGAAACTCAGCTTTAGCTCTGTGTACACACCGCGAAAGGTATGGTGACAGCCATAATTGCCCCAGGAACGCCCGCACAATAACATTGGCAGTACAAAGATACGAGACAACAAGAGTATAGTGCCGCAAGTCGCAACAGGACGGAGTGCCAGCGCGGCAAATACAGCGGGTATTGGCTTGGAAAGAACGAATTTTAGACTTAAAAGTACCTTCAAAACTAAGTAACTACGCGCGGTACGCCGGCGCGCGGCGTCTCGGCACGACACGACGATAACACACGCCCCGCGCGACGTTGCCAGTTCAGTTCATCAATGGTCAGTGAAATTTATTTACAAAGGATGGTTGCGTTTTACTCTTATTTGTAGGCTATTTAGTTTGCTTGAAACAAACAAAATCTCATTTTTGGTATTATTAATTTTTGTGCCGTGTCGAATTAATACTAAGGACGTATATATACGTAGTGTAATTTAATGCCCATCTGTCGTATCAACGCGGTATATACAATGAACCTACCTAATGTCAACGGACCTGGATAGTCAATCCAGTAAGTTCTATTTACCCTATTGATTAAACGAGACTGCACGTCACTGCACATTGACTAAATCTAATTTATATTTATCAGGTTTGTAACTTTTTTGTTATGTTCTATGTTCAAAGCAGAAATATTATCAGCATACAAGTGTATCGAATTAGTTTTTATACATACGTAATGTTTTTCATACTTTTTCACACCGGAGAAGCTACTACAGATTATTTATATTTGTGGCAAAATGTCGATAACCTAGTTTTTGTATGCGTCGAAATTTATCGACAAAAATATCATAGGCTATTCGGTAAGATCGCTTAGTTCCCTATTATTGTAAGAACTGAAAGCTTTAGCTGTGAAAATCTTGTTTGTCCATGTTTGTTTTTCTTTATCGATATCGATGTAAGTAAATGTCTATTTATAGTTAAGCGAAACGCATTGTTAAATAATTTTTTATAAAATGGTTTTTCGCGGAAAGTTGCAAAGCAATTTGTACGAAATGAATAATCATTTCGTAATAAACAAAACGATAACGTTTTGTTACATCTTTTTGGAATGTCGAAAAAATATACGATGTGTTCTTCGACATTACAGTTAATATCGCTGTACTGTTGTTTCGATAGCTTTTCATAGTATCGATTTATTTTGTATTGTCGATTCGACGAATCTGATTAAGGTGAAACATTAGTGATTTATTTCTATGTCGATAAATGGCGACGGCTATAATAGTTCCCATTAATAGTGTTATTGAAAATAATATGCACATAATAAGATTTAATACATTGGTTTTTTCCCAATAACAAATATTAAACAAAGCAATTTTTACGTACTTATTTAATACCTAATTAAAATAAAATAATGTGCGTTTGTAGCGCCATCTGTCGGCGCGGCGTATGGCTAACACTGATGTTTCACCGACATAATTGCCTTTAACGTGTTCGTAGCTAACGGGAGAGTTAAATCAAACATTTTTTTTATATTCTAAAATTATAAATTGTCGATATTTTTAATAACTTTTGCCAAAGTTATTTTACGGGGAATGTCTTTTAGCGAGATTGTCCTGGGTGATTTGTGTAGTTCTGAAACATGTACTTAATGGAAACTAGTGATCCGGACATATCATGAAAGCATACATTTCAAGGAGAGTGATGGGAGAAAGAGATAGATATTGAGCGTGAGAGGGATATATATATTTGTGTATCACCGGTGATAATAACAAAGTGTAGTGTACGATTCTTTGGTGTCGGCTTTTATTATGTGACTTAAAAATATTGGCGTAAGGCACAAATATACGTACATATGGGTCACCGGTGACTCACACAGTCAAATTGTTAAGTAGGTTCAAGTACGTCGAAATAGATACGCTTTGGTAATTGTCTCCAAATATATTCGTCATATTTAAAATATGTATTGTGATTGCGTTGCGCAGCCTAAGACTTAAGTGAATCTCAGCTTTATCAAATATATTTACAATAAAGTCATATTATGCAGGGTGGTGGAGAAATGGAGAAACCAATTGAAATTACATATAAGATAAACGCGTCAGAATTTCATACAACAAAAACTACTCAAATATTTTTCATGGTATACTGGATAATTTTTATATACTAAATTCACTAGTTTTAAGTATGATTGACCAGTAGTCGTCGTATTCAGTTGAAAGTCATCTCTCCACCATTCTGTGTATTTCATATATGTTGCTATTCAAAGTCATAGTTTTCTATACAATGTTACGAAAACTCAGTCCACAAGAACTATTTTATTTGGTCCAAAACCAATTGAATTGCCAAAATTTCTTCAATGGCTTAATGATTGTTATTTATATACATTATATTGTTTACTGTGGTTTGACGGTATATTTATCTCCAAAAATTGTAATCGTCCAAAGAACGTGTAGTGAAATTGAATAGCTTTGATGATAAAATTGTAATAAAATATATTGTAGATGAATTCAATGTTCGCTTCTGAGATTATTATTTTGCTTGTTGGGCACGCTTTAGGTGGAGGTGGCGAACTCACAGCATATTATTTTTTATATTTTTGTAAAAACATATTTTATTATACAGGGTATATCAAGACCGCGACCGAAAACGAAGCCAGGTGGTAGTATTAGTGACTTCAGACACAAGGCAAGTTAAAATTTCGCAAAAAAAATCGACAACTTATTTTTTGTAATTTTTTACTTATCGTCGTATTTGGGTGATAAATACATAGTTTTCCTGAAATAATTATGTATACCTCTTTATTTTTAAACATTCAATGGTACGTAAGGGTTTAAATTATTATTTTCGCAAAAACTAAGTATTTACAACCCAAACATGATGATTTTTAAAAAAATCTAAAAAAATATTTGTCGCTATTTCGGTGAAATTTTTATTTGCATCGTGTCTGTAACCACTAAAACTACCACCTGGCTTCGTTTTCGGTCGCAGTCTTGATATACCCTGTATTTAGTTCCTTGAGTTCTTGAATTATATACGTCATTTGTTACACAGGTGCAAGGGAAATGTTAATAAAAATAATACAATAGATACTAATGAGTACAAAGTGGATTTTTTTGCATTATTAACGCCGCGGCGCGGCGTGTGTGGATATAAAAAAAGAATATTTTATATTCCTGCCATAGTTCGTACATTTTACGTATATTTTCTTAAACAAAATGATATATTTATGGTTTATTTTAAAACTTTCCCTTGCACCCTGTATACGATTAATTTACTTAGAAAATATACATAGACCCATGACGTCTAATTTTTCAAATTAGGTAGGAAATATCGCGGATTGAATTGAAAATAATTAATGTATTTAATTTGTTTTTTGTTTTGTGGTTAACCATTATGTGCATTAATGTAAAAGGAGAAAAACAAGAAATTCGTTTTCAACTTGTTTCTAACATGGATATTGTGTTATTGAAGTTTTTATATGACGACGATTCACGGGGCCTTTATATGATTATACTAGATGCGAATTTCGTGAATGCTAGAATAGTTGCCTGAATACCAGCTTTGTCTGTTAATATTTATTTACAAAAATATTTTTTTAAATATTGGTTCAAGCCAAAATTACTTCCTTTCTGTGGATTCATTTCTCAAATAAATTTCACATTTATTCAATATCTGGATCTGGATGAATTTCTGAATGTCACAAAAATATTTACTCATTCAGATATCATTAAAATATTATTGTAAAGAAAAAAAAAAACAGTACGGGTTATTATGTCTTGCTCTCATCTAACTTCACGTCTAGATTATGGCCCGATTTTATATCAAACCTCGCTTGTCAATTCTTTAGCTTAAAGTCTCGAATCCCACGTATACTCGTGCTAGTGAATGTGTTTGAAACAAAGGCTTATTTTATCATCTCCAAGTTAGTATGAAATGGTTTATTAAGTTGAAGAAATGTATCAAAAATCTCATTCTGTTCAGACTGTGGTTCAATAAACCATTGAAGTACTTGAAGGACTGTTAGTGCTTAGTCAGGTATTGTTATAAATACGACATCAATTGACAAAGAAGTTTTAGTAAGAAGGCATGTGTGGTCGCTTAGGTGATATCAATCGTTAGTCGGAACGCGACATTAAAATTGTTATTTCATGTCGATTTCAGTCAGTGATAGAGATTAAAGTGAGTAAGGTTCCTACCCTTTTTATATCAGACTTACTAATTGAAGATTTTAAAATAGGTCATAAACCTGTAATTGGCTTATAAATACTGTATATTCAATTATTGTTTCTGTTAAAATATATTGTTATATACCATTACAGAAATGCTATAATTGATTTGCAATTTGCGTTAGTTTACGTGGGACAAACGTGTGAGAAGAAATATTTATAGAATCTGTTAGTTTACGCACTGCATTTTAAACAATAAATATATTTTTATTTTCTCAAATTTCCTATGCGTGTGAAGAAATAAGCTGTTAAATGGTTTGTACGACATCTAACGGTAAAGAACTGAACTAATATAAACATTATTTTGCGACTTCATAGCAGTTGTAATGATGTCCATAATTTGTGTATGAAAAAGTAAATAAGGTCGAAAAAATAGTGCATAAAAATACGGTTTTAATTTTACACGCGCAAAGGAAATTCATACAGATCACAAAATCCGTAAACTTAAGCTTTTCGTAAATAAATCTAATGTGATTAATATTTTTGGTGCTGTTAACTAATGTGTTAGTGGTAAGGCGCAATTGCCGACACTATGGCTGTTTATTTTGTTAAGAAATTAATATACTACTAGTCATGTAAGCGTTTTGTGAACAAAAATAAAGATGTGTTGCGTGATGCTTCTAAAGATCTAAAATATCTTGTATTCATACTTTTAATTATTAAAAAAATATTTACAGATTTGGAAACTAGTCCTTTAAGCCAACCCTATTTAACTTTTTACATAATTAAAACTCATGCCTTAATTTTGAGTGGTGTGGTCAGATAAGAAAAATAAATAACTTTGCCATAGATATATTGTTTTTAGAAAATACCGTATGTTTCATTTTACTCTTGATTATTTGGGCTTATAGCCAGCCATTGTAATGTTACCAGTTTATAAATAAAACTCAACGACGCACAAAATAAGTAACAGTTATTTATTTTTAGTAAAATATTGCTTGTGTGAAGTGCAAAGTGCTTAACAGAAATTGATGTATGGGGCATAAATTGCTTATGCTCTTTATA
Source organism: Deilephila elpenor (assembly GCA_949752805.1). Taxonomy (NCBI): domain Eukaryota; kingdom Metazoa; phylum Arthropoda; class Insecta; order Lepidoptera; family Sphingidae; genus Deilephila; species Deilephila elpenor. The sequence goes on along the minus strand of OX457097.1, from coordinate 13,514,382 downwards.
TCGGCCCATATAAGTCCATTGTAAGGGATGGTCTCCCTGTACGATTTAAAGGAGTAAGGGCTTGGTCCACTGCAACTAGTGTGGGTTAGATAACATCACAAAATTTCGATATTTTTGTGGAAAATTTCAGTTTTGTAAGAACTTTCAGTTATGCAGAATTCCGAACAATGTTTTTATTATACTTTAAGTGGTTATAAACATTGATGCATTGAATATTTTTATACAAGCACTGAAAAAGGAAGTATGCTCATAGAAAATTGTGAAGATTTGTACATATTTATGGAGTAGCAGTGCCAGATTCTAGACCAGTCAAATGCTATATTAGAAAAGCTGAAATTTAGGTATTACCTTTTGCCTACGTATTACAAATTTATGCAAACTTACTGTCAAAAGCTTTAAAAATCTTTAAGTATGCAATCGATTTAGTAGTAGAATGCCTAATTTTATTTTATCAAGAACTTCTGTAATCTATTCTTTAACTACAATCCTTCAGACATGGAATAAACAGTGCCTGATAATAGACATTTCAGCTTTCCTAAAATGCATAGGCCAGGGTTCTGGGACCTTATTTTTTCTCAACGTTGTAAAGGACAGTTTGAACAAGACGAGCGCCTGTGTAGTGCGTAGCGAAGGCAATGTTCGAGAAGAAAGCTTTGTATTTATACGTGGATGTGAAACATTTGTGTTACTCAACTTTATATGATTATACGAAGAGTTAAATGTGACTTTTGTTTTATTACCATTGAATTCTCCTTTGCCTGAGTTTTTATACAAACTTTATAAATGCATAGATTCCTATACTGTTCATAAAATTGGTGAGACTTAATTTGTTCATACCAAGGCGGAATGTGGGTGTCCTGGTGGCGCCTCTGCCTTCCCCTTCTGGGATAAAGGCGTGAGTTTATGTATGTAGTATGTACTTAATTTGTTCCCTATATTACTATATAAAAATTTGATTATATTGCCGGCGAACCTAAACAAAGTTCTTGTAATAACATTAAGTAATGCCAGCAGTCTTTGAAATATAATTACCGGACTGGAGTGGTTAACGTCATTCTATTAAGATAATTGAAAACATTTTTGGAGGCAGAATAAAAATGTAACGAAAAATTATGCGAAGTGCCTTCAAAGTTATGGAAGTAATCTTGTTTATCCTTGTGTTTTATTTTCTTATTTTATTCGTGGTTTTGTTGTTAATATATTATTTTTAACTAGCTTCTGCCCGCTAACTTCGTCTGCGTGATTAACTTTGTTTAAAAAAATATACATGTATAGATTATTTGGTATTTCTCATCCCGTCCCGTCCCGTCCCGTCCCGTTATATCCCGCCCGTCCTATCTCATTCTCACTCAAGTCTCAAGGTATGTAATCCACGCCCATCGCATCCCTTTGAGTATACAAAGTAACAAACATATCGGATTTCCGTCCTCATCCCACGGGAACACTTAATTTATCTGGATAAAATGTAGCCTAAGTGTTAATCCAGTGTTAATATGGGAATATTAGTTTTTCTCATTTATCTTCCATAATACAAAGAAACAACCTGTATGTAAATAAGACATTTACCAGTTTTTAAGTTGGACTTGTACCTATATAACTGTGAAACCGCATCTCATTTCATCTTGTAGTTTTTGCGTTATGCGCAAGTAAATAAAAAGAAACACCCTGTCTATAAATAAAATATATACCAGTTTTCAAATTGGACGTGCACCATTATTATTGTGAAAACTGCACCTCATTTCGTGCGGTAGTTTATGAGTAATGTGCAAGCAAACGAAAAGAAACACCCTGTATGTAAATTAAATATAAATCACTTTTTAAGTTGGACCTGCACCAATATAACTGTGGAAACTGGATCTCATTTCGTGCGGTAGTTTTAGAGTAATGTGCAAGCAAACGAAAAGAAACACCCTGTATGTCAATTAAATATATATCAGTTTTCAAGTTGGACCTGCAGCAATATAACTGTGAAAACTCCATCTCATTTGGTGCGGTAGTTTTTGAGTAATGTGCAAGCAAACAAAAAGAAACACCCTGTATGTCAATTAAATATATATCAGTTTTCAAGTTGGACCTGCAGCAATATAACTGTGAAAACTCCATCTCATTTGGTGCGGTAGTTTTTGAGTAATGTGCAAGCAAACAAAAAGAAACACCCTGTATGTAAATGCAACATATACCAGTTTTTAAGTTGAACCTACAGCAATACAACTGTGAAAACCGCATCTCATTTGGTGCAGTAGTTGTTGCGTGATGCGCAAGCAAACATACAGACAGACAGACAGACAGACAGACAGACAAAAATTCTAAAAAAAATTGTTTTGGATTTTGTTGCTGTTATAAAGACCCCCCGCGTTGAAATTTCTTAAATATCTTCCATGTACAGACATCGACCATTTACATTTTTATTATATGTATAGAATAGATGAACAGGTTATCGCAGTTGATACTATAAATCAAATCAACATGCAATATTATTCGTGTTTTGCTTGTTTTCGGTTGCTTAATACACTCATGTTAAACAAGATGTTGATATTAATTACAAAAGCTTTTTTATAATTTGATTAAGCTATTTTGCTATGTATTGTGCCCGATATGGCGATAGGTTTGCCCCCTATCACATCGTGGGACGGAATATACTAGTCGAAATGGCACACTGGCACGATAATGAGACTAATGCTTTTAATGGTAACTGCAGGACAGATATAGTGTCCACGAGATCTGATTATCTATCAACTATCAACACATATCATGATAATGGGATATTTGACTATGATCGTTTTTTTTCGGCTACCGAGGAATAGGGAAGAATCTTAAAAGGACGTACAGCTAGATTTAGTAAATTCCTATCAATGGTATAGTTAAGATAATTGTACCTATCATAATTTGAGAGAGACTTCGAATGCCTGAAGTGACGAGCACTAATAATCAATGCTAATTGTAAACCAATTAATAACATGATACTCAACAAATTCCCGCGTTTTTCTTATCTACATAAAACAAGTGCAATAATTGGAGCTCATCTGAGCATTAGTGTGGCGTTGTGAACGGGCCCCGTCGCTCGCGTGTCTGTCGCCCGTTACTTGGAACACATCGTACAAGTGAACAAGAAATAACTACACAATGGAATACTCGCGACGTAATAGCTTTGGTAAGTTGTAATTGATATGTCCAAAATAGGAAAAGCCGTTAAAACTAGTTAGTATTGGATCGCGCGAAATGGGCGGGAACAGGCGATAAGTTCAGGAATCAGTAGATTGTTATTAACTCTTATAATATATTACGATAATTATGTTTTTTATTTTACTGTTTGAAACAATATTGGCACTTAATTTGTAACATTAAGGTCGCCAGGAAGTAATAGCTCAATACGATATGGTCCCATAATACCATCTCATTTTTATTTGCTATATTAATTTGTCTGTGTCGTCATCCAAGCAATAGAGTAAAGAGAAAGTTTTAAATTAGTGCTTAGTTTTTTGTTTGTTGCATAAATATTTGTTTGATCTCGGTGGCGCAGTTAATAAGCCAACTGTGAAATGAGACGACGAGACTTCGATCCTAGCACTGATAAAAATGTTTGTTGTTTACCAATTTTTGTCTGGTCTAAGAGTTAAGACGCATAAATCCCGAATCATTTCCAACCCACGATAAGTTTTTTTGAGTGAAACTTAAGTGTATTTAATACAGTGTGTTTAGTGGCAGATGTGGCTGTGAAGTGAGAGATCCTGGGATCGAATCCCCAGTCATTCAGGATCAGTTCAGCTCTGCCTATCATTTTGGGATATAGACGTACGCTTATATTAGTTATCTGCTATGAAAATCTAAACTATAATTGGCAATTCGACACTACGAAATCAGTATCAACCGACTTGGCTACAAAATTGATCGATATTTCAATTTGACGCCTGTAAGAAAACGTCTGGAGAGACACCCAATTGACCTTAATTACTAACTCGACGACACATTAAATAATTATTGGTAATTAATTGCGTTAACACCCCGCTGCTCGTCTCAGACATAGAATTAAGCGCGACGAGGGGTAATCAGCGGTGTCGGCGCGTCGAACTGTTATATTTATAACATAATTTTGGGGTTGAAAATAGATATCATGGCTATGTTTCATTACAACCGTAATAGGTCCAGTGATAACATATAGGAATTGTGAACCCTGAGGGCCTGGGTTCGATTGCCCGACCTGGGGGTATCAACTACCTACCTTCATACTTATGTTTGTTAAATTTTTAGGTTTGTAGAATCATATAATTTACCTCGAGACATAATATCCTACTTGGCATGGCGATAGGCTTGCTTCTTAATTCATTTTGGGGACAAATATTGTTCACAAGATATTTAAAAAGTTAAGTAGGTAGGTACGGTTGGTAGGTCTCTCATACGTGAGAGGCCGCATGGATTGGTATCAGGTATCACCGCAATGTCTATTTCTCCCCCCAAACAGCTGTGTCAATGCACTGTTGTGTTTTGGTGTGAAGGTCAGTGTAGCCAAATAAATACTGAACGTAATAAGACTTAACATCTTATGTCTCGGGAAGGCGAGAGCAGTGGAATACCAAGCATTGCTTTTTAGTTCATGGCGTTTGGTTATGCTTACCATCAGGCGAATGCCATGACCGTCTCGCCATTCATAGCAATAAAAAAAACGTACATTCTACAGCTGTGAAGAAGAAACGCTACATGAAAATTCATACGTTATACGACATTACTTCTTTTTTATTTTTACATTCCAGTCATTTTTCCAATAAATAAAATCATTTCGCAGTCGCAGATCGTGCACATTATAAAAGCAATACATTTTATAGTGTGAACTTTCATCAATAAAGAATATCGACACGCGTCGTTTGATCAACAAAATAGACACGTGCGTGGAACACTAACTGTATGCCTTTGAAATTGTAGCTGAAGGGGGATATAGTAGTTATCTCTTTGTTTTGGGGATATGTTGCGAGTTGTGACACTCTTGGCATTTTCATAGACCTTTCGAGATCTTTGGAATCATTATAAAGCCTAAGATGAGTGGTAGAGTCAGTCATAAGCTCCACAGTTGACATCAGCGACCTGTGTAGGTCTCTATAGGTACCCGTAAAGAACCACGGAATTAGCCGGGAGAGGTTAAGAGTAAAATGTTCAGAAAAGACAGAACATCGAGCCTTGGGGCCTATTCAACAGCAATATAGTAACCCAAAATATTGTGCTAGTAACGATAGGTCCTGGTGGTAGCCAGCCTCGTTACTTGTGCGAGGATTCCGATACTGCGCTCACCCGAGATATTCTACTATTAGTACACACCAATTCTACCAAATCACAGCCCACCAAGTCTGGGGCCATTGCATCAGGTACAACGTCAGCTAGGCCAAAATTGCACATCGGTGGATATCCATCATCAGAAAAATCGCATTGCATAATGTCTGAATTACTTTATCAATGACCTGGCCTTATGAATGAATTTCACAAGGCGTGCAGTCCGGGGGCACATTTTGTATTGAATGGCGGGAGATGTCATCCGCCAGTCCACTATCTGGACGGCGATGCACTTGCCATCAGGTGCAGTGTACTTTGCCTAAAAACATGAATAAAACCAGCGTCACTGTTTAGATACTCGTGAAAGCTTTCAGAGCCGTCTGTTATATCGCGCGATAAAGCTCCGATAGCAGATAACACCATGTTATTCCACGTCAGAAATAGAACAAAATGTACGTGCGTGAACTTCGCACTATTTCGGCTGACGGCCGTTGTCGATAGCTTGCGTAAATAAATCCCATCAATCACTGTAAATATATATGAGTGGATAAAATTTGATTGTTTTATATGAAGAATTATTGTACTGGCCTGTTTCTTGGATTATACGAGATTGGTCAAATGATTGAACGGAATAAGTGTGTTGCGTCGGCGGGATTTAAGAATTGAAAGTTTGCATATATTTCAGACTACTCGATATTTTTGTAATTATTTTTCACTATTGTTATTCCTATTTGTCAGCATAATTACTAGGTTATAATAGGCTAAAAATAAATTCAGTTTATTTTGATCAAGATTATCTACTCAGTATGATGGATCATTCTATGGTACGAGAAATATTCAAAATAACGAAGACTGTAGAACAAGGTTTTAGAATTTCTCCAGATTCTAATAATACGTACACTAAACGTATTGAGGTTTACGATAAATATGTTCAATAGAAAGGTTTATAAGTAATGTGTGTTCATTGCCAAGAGATCTGCATCGGGTTTATAACTCAAATATGAATCATGTTACTTCGGAATGCAATTTTAGACGTTGGCGTGATATCTTTACTGACAAGATCTCCTAGCCTATATCATGGAAAAACTGCTAGTATAGATTCGATTTGACAGCCTACGCGGTTAGTTAGACACCGTCTGAGAAACGAGAGACCGCGAGTTCAATCCCTGCACAGAGTCAAATGTTTGTGTGATCCATAGGTATTTGTTTCGGGTCTGGGTGTTTGTGAGACCGAAAAGAATTTTAGTGTCTGAAACTTACGACACCAGACTCGATCTTAGTGTGGGACAAGGAGTATGTGCGTGACTTATGAGTGCATTTATTATTTAGATATAAATGTATGGTGGAGGGCAGGTTAAATAGGTTACTGTGAATCTATCAATTATTAAGTGTAGCTCTATTGATTAGAGGCAGCATTAAAGGCTGGGAAGTGTAACGTCTTAGGTTCGTGCCCTAAGTCAGGCAACGCACTTTATGAGAGTCTCGATTTGAGAATTTCATAGGGGTTAACCAATTGGCTTCTATCCCCTAAACGGCAATAGCTATCTTTTGATGCATACACGCATGAGCATATGTATACAACCACAGAAAAAAGTTGGCTCAGTCCAACTTCTTCCAAACACTATAATTGCGAGTCTGTGAAATTGTTTATTTGTTTGTAAGAAGTAGGTAAAGAAGAACATGTAACAAGAGTAAAGACATGAAACATCCAAACTACGCGGTTGGAAGCTATTAATAAATAAATGAAGGCATTGTGTCACGGCCTCAGCATAACGAGGCGCCCTCCACGTCATATAGGGTACAACATATTTCCGCGAGATGTTTTTGCCGCGGTTTTGACGCCTGTCATTGGGTTTTTACCTTCGGTTTTTACAGATTGTTTCGCGAAACGAGTTCGATATTTTTTGCATCGCTAATTAATTAACACTTAAGCAAACAATGGATTCCATTTGCAATTATTACGTTTTTTATATTGGCATGAGAAAGTGAATACAATGCAACTGATATAGTGTGAGATAACCATCTCTTCGTTGTCATTACGCCGGCCTGATCAAAACCGGATATTGATAAGTTTAATAAGAGACGTAAGACAGTCGCGTAGGTCACTGTGAAATATTTTCCATTATCGTGTACGGCGTGGGGGTATTTATGCGGGGAGATGAAACGATGAGAGCAATAGGATAAACTATTGGGACGTTTCTAGTATCGTGGTATAGGTACCCCGCATAAACATCTCTGTAAAATTTTTGGACAAATAGGTAGTTAAATATGTGACATGCGTATCAAAAACTATGAGAGTAAGTCTAAAAACTCACATTCCCCAATAAAGTTGTATTTGTAAGCTGCATAAATATTTAGGTACCTATCTCAATGCAGGCATCGAATATAAGGCATTGTGTTTTACAACTGAAGTTGACTTTGTAGATGCCTTGTTAAACCATCTGAACATACTTTTATGCATGTATTTCAAAGCCAGTATATGAGACTAATAAGGTTAATAAAACACAAGGCACAGCGCATTCATAAACCTTAAGACCGTATTAAGAGCATAAAGAATCAAAGGGATCCTCGTGTGAAATCAATAAGCCACACTGAAGAGAAATTAATTGAACTCCAAGCTTTTATGCCGAGCGCGACGCACGGGGGCGCCGACAACTAATACTCTTGAGTGCTCGCATTATTGAACGGCTAGGTCTTATTAGATTATTTTCTATACTGCCACGACAGACTGAATTCGCAAAGTGCTGTACAATACGATAAATAATTATTACTTATTTCTCCCTTGACACTATAGTGTGGGGTTTATCGAAATTGGACATACACAAGCTGAACCCGAAACGTGGCAAACTTATAAAGTCGCTCTGACGGGCGAAAGCTCGTTCAGCACACACGATGGTAAAAATATCATCGTCTATGATGATCGTTATTCAGAAGGATACAGATATTTTAGAACTAAATATCTCACTCCTAAAACGCAATTAAGTCGGTTTTCGATGAAACATTGCTACCATCCCAGTCGGGCCGACCCATTCGTAATTTAGCTTTAAAAATTTAATCATGTAACTACTTGGCGGCAAGATGGGTCCACGACATTGTCAAAGTCGCAGGCCGAACCTGGATGAGACTGACAAAGGACAAAGAAAAGTGGCATAGTATGAGGAAGGCCTACACCCAGCAGTGGGACCTTACAGGCTGTGGATGATGATGATGATGATGAACTACTTGTATAAAGACATTCCCATGTAAGCAAACCGGTAGGCACAATATTAATGCATTGTTAGACCGCGAAGAGTCTGACCAAACATAACGCGACAGAAAGCTTTTACTACAGGTTAGATTTCTACAATAGTAGAGTCGTATAGGTTGTCAAAACTACACACAGTAGATTTTCCACACAAATTTCCCATAGACTCTTTAATCTTGTGTATATAGTGTCGCGTCCTACTTACACAGCTCCCCATTTAAACGTAATTGCTTTAATATATTGGAACTTTCCCCTGGACAAATTGCTGGAGGGGAGCGTGTATAGGCCACGTCAATTCAACCGACTTATTGAGCATACTGAGTGATGCAGGGACGCATCTAGTAGTGGAAGGACATGGGAAAAAATATGTAAAATCTATTATCGATGACAAAATAGCAAGTGTATTGCAAGCCAATTACATAAAAGGTATTGATATGCATTTTTCTTCTTTACAACGTATGTTCATGGGCTTTATATATTATGAAAGGAAATTCGATTTAGGTGGTAATTTTTTGCCAAGCCATCCATGCCGGTCTGTTTGATTGCTTCTTCACACCCACTTATCTGAGGTAACATGTGGGCTGGTAAGTCACAAAATATTACGTCAGTGACAAGAACAAGTGAACTTATGGGACACGGATCGTTTCGTAAACCAAGATTCTTCAAGTGTCATTAAGAAAGCTGGAAAATAACTAGTAATTTGACCAAAAATATAATGTACTTGATGTGAATCCCTCCCTGTTGGTCCCTGACAAAATGACGGTATATTATTTTGTTGTGGTCGACATCCATTAAGTGAGCCATTTACCTTTTAATTATAGCTCGTAACGTTGCAATGCCTTTGGGAATGCACTCTCGTTCCTGGGACGCTTTCATCACGCGGTTTTACTTTATATATTGGTTCATTCGTGAGGATTATGTTATAATTAATGCGACAATTTTTGGCAGTTTTTATCTCCGAAAGTTATGTTTTAGATTTTGACTTACTTCTTCACGTAGGTGATTTTAAAATGGCGAAGCCACGTTGTTGTCTTAGAATGTTGTACTAATGGCCGGCCCGATAGGGGTACCACTACTTTCTCATCAAAAATTAATGTCAAGTGTTCACTTTGCTCCAATTTTAAAATAACCACAGCGCCACCTATTAGTTGTTTTTAAAAAATCTGGCAATTATCGGCGGCTGTAAACATCATCATCAGTTAAGTATATTGACCATTTTACGAACGGTCATTCGGAAGTTCGGTAGATAGGTAAATATAATAAATGCGAAGGTTAGGCTTGTTAGCTTTATAATCACTTAATAGAAAATTATTTGATTTGACAGCCTCCGTGGCGCAGTTGGTTAGACGCCGGCTGTGAAACGAGAGGCCGAAGGTTCGATCCCCGCACCGAAAAAAATGTTAGTGTGATGCACAGGTATTTATTTCGGGTCTGAGTGTTTGTGAGATCGAAAAGTCTCTCATAGTTTCTGATACCCACGATACAAGACTCGATCTTAGTGTGGGGTCAGGACTATGTATGTGACTGTTGGGTGTATTTATTTATTCATTTATTTCTAGCTGTTGTTTTTTTCTGTTATGTACCTAATTGTAACCGTACATGATGATGGTCGATAAATTAAGGTTCAAATATTTTCCTCCTCGCTAGTCTCCATTTCTATAACTAAAGATTAGCATTAGATACAGTGCCAAGCGGAGCGGCAACGGATCGAGAATTTCACCGCGTGTTTTTACTGTCACCAGGTAATGGCTGATCTGATAGCACGCTCCGTTGGTTTTATCTCTTCCAAATATGTGATTGTTCCGAGCAATGAACGAATTAACATGATTACTCGTTCCGAATACCTGGCCAGTGGCCGCTGAGACTTAAATTGAATGTGGGCGAGATAAATTTTGCAAAACTCTTAGATTGTTTTTTAACGTATGTGGTGGGTTAGTAGTTAGTACCTACCGGACATTACTTTTTTGGGGACTTGGCAATTGGTCGAAATATTGTCGTATAACAGGCAACTAATCATAAAAATAAAGTTGAATCCAATCCTTGAAGGTATTTAAAATGAAAACGTTACACGAAAATATTGCAATAGATTTTAGTTTATTTTAAAGACTGCACCTAGAAAACCTTATAGAATAATCCATTTAACCCAGTCCTTGAATTTCACGTTCTTATTTGCGTTGCTTGTCTCAGAAAGTCGTGTAATCGTAAAGGGTAAATCACGTCTCGTCACAGTCATAAAAGCCACTATATTTTACGATCACCGCAGCTAAACGACGCGGCAAAATATGCGCATCACTAATCAGTAAAACTGTGTTTTGCGACTGCGTGAAGTTTAGCATGGTTTCAAACGCTTTTGGCACATTTATGAGAAAAATCGACGAAAAACAGTTTTTTATATGGAGTGTTAAGAAAAAAACAGAGTTCATCGGTAAAATTATGGAGAGATAACTAGTGCAATTATTTATTGAAATAAACAAAAATATTCGCCGTGTGGGAAATACCGATATTATATACAAAGGTCGTAAGATTCGTCGTAACATTCGGAGATTCGAATATTATATTTATCGATTTATTTTGTAAATTTAAATATAGTTCTATGTCGTTTTGTGTACGTCAAATATAATTAAATCCTATAAAATAATTGGTAAGTAGGTACTATTTTAGTTTTAAACGATTTTGTCTTCGGATCCCGTGCAGGTAGTCCCTGGTGATATAAACACTGTTGTGAAAAATTGTGTTTTCCATGGTTTTATCGGATTATTTGTTTTTCAGACAAGAGTGACACGCCATCTGCGCTGACAGCCGGAATACTTCCGCATTGTGCGAATGCTTTTGGGAATTTTTACGAATTTACACAACAAAATGTGATACGACACGTAATAGGTTTTATGTGGCGGAAATTGTTGAATTGTATTCAAAAACATCACCGACGGGGGCCGTGTTTGCTAGAATACTATGATACTAAATACTATTCTTTCTAACCGGAACACAACAATGTATTTAGACTGCTGTTTGGCGGAAGTAATAGACATTGCGGTAGTACTTACCCAGGGGGCCTGTCACATAGGAGAGATCTACCACCAGTAAAATACCACAAGTATTTGTATCGGGTCTGGGTGTTTTTGAGACCGAAAAGTCTCCCGTAGTTTCTGATAGCCACGACAAAAGACTCGATCTTAGTGTGAGGTCAGGACTATGTATGTCACTGTTGGGTGCATTCATTTATTATTTATTAACAAGTACCCTTGACCTGATAAGAATGTCTCAAATAGTAAAAACCATCAGCAGTTATATTGTTTGCTGAGTGCTTATCGCCACTTTTAATCTGATAAAAAGGTCGCTTTCCCTTATGTTACTACTTACATTTATTGTGGGTTGTGTTAATGTTCTTGTCCATTACACCACTACCATGCATTCTAAAATATTTTTTTGCTTATTACGACGGCGACGGAAAATATGATAAGGTGAGCAACATACGCGAGAATTCTACAATTACAGTTGTTATATTGAAACCAAAGATTGGTTAATCCAGAAATATTTGTACCGGGTGTACGGGTTATAAGATCGATCCATCTACTAACCTCTGATATAAAAAAAATAAAAATCTATTACAAAACAAATATTTGACAAAGAATATTGCAAGGCTGGATGCACGACAGTGGCGAAGGGAAGCCGAAAATCAAAACACAAAATATGTTTACTTCCTTTATACTGGCACTACGAAATGACTACAATGCGACTGATAGTAAGCGTAGTGCAGTTCGAGTAGAGTAGATCAACTGTGAGATGTTTCACAGAATGAACCCGTAACGCGAGACACTTATGCACGTGTATATCCGGACCTTTACGAATATCCTCCAGCAAATTATTCTCATTCACCAAACAAAACGATTGAGTTTCATTTGGCAAGTGATATTGTGGCATCTGCCTACTACGGTCTTCATTTAAATATTATATCAATACCTGTGTATATAAAATTTACAATGTCCGTGAAATAAAAACTATAAAAGGTATCGTAGACATATACCGTAAAGTTTTAATAATGTGCGTGTATTTTTATTGTACAATCGATATTATAGAATTGTCCCATACGGTTCAGCGATTAAATATTACAGTTATTTTTTCTAGTAGTCCAGCAAATGGTGGACTATATGGCCTAACCACTCTCAATCGATTCTCTCAATTGTAGAGTAAGCCCGTGCCCTGCAGTGGGACGTATATGGGCTGATATAGATATAGGTTTATAGTCCAGCAAAGAGAAAACTATGCACCGGGTGATAAGTGAAGCACTCTCCGAAGTAAAGATTGACTCGGGAAAGATAACTCATAGATCGACACAATAATGCCAGCATGTTTGATATAATATATATTATTTATTATATATGCGACTTAATGTAATTATTAATCTTAATACGAACACATGCTGATACTAAATGGCTTCAATAAGATTTATATTTATTTTATTTGTAAGTACTATTATAGTTATTTTCCAATCCGATTTTCTTGTGCAATGTAGATTGTGCAAGCTGTTATTCGAACCTAAGACCTCTTAATTCTTAGCCTAAACTACGGCAACGAGAGAATATATTTGTCGTCCTAAATTAAATATACTTCACAGTTAATAAGATATACAGCGTAAAGGAAATCGATGGATTTTTCGGCGGCATTAAGGTCATCCATTTTTTATATCTTGCTATCCGATATTCATTTCGCTCGTGATTGATTAACGTCAACACCGTACTTGGATCATAATATTCTCGAGATTGATTAACTTTGTATAAGAGCAAACACCGAATTCGCATATGCTAATAAAAATACAAGTTAATGTCTGCGAGGTGGAGGTGAAAAAACATTTATTTGTAAAAATATATATATGCGGGTTTTTACACTATGTTTCCTTCACTATAATAGTGAGATTTAATTGTTAACAGTGTGTCGAGAAGATTTGTTTGCAGTCCTAATAAATGGCCAATTAAGAAGCAACTTAAAGCGGACGGGTATGTGGGCGAACGCCTACGGTCTCGTGGTCCAAAGGGCCGGCTTAGGAGGCTTACGGAGCTTGATTGCTTTAATCTGTAAGTCGTGAAAAATATTTACTGGGGTGCATTAAACCATTATAATCAGTCGCACGGATTTTGGTAAGGTCTAGGAAATAAAATAAAATACTAAAATAAAAAAAACCGACTTCAAAATTTTAGTTAAACAGAGAGAAATAAAATCTTTTAAAATTCTGAAATGCTTAAATATGCGAATTATTTTTTTTTGATCGGTGCCAGCTGGAATACTATAAGCTATTTAACATCACGCTACGAACTACGCGGGTAAAATCGCTGGTCCCTAAAATATTAAGGCTGGCACCGACCTCAAAAAAATAGTTGGCATAGCTCCTAAATTGGACTATACCTAGTAAACGAAAAAATATTTTTGAAATCCGACTTATACTTTTTGAGATATGCTTGGACAAACATAAAAACAAACACACATTTATGAAATTTGGCACACGTGTTCAGAAGCTGGTATATACCAATATATCCAAAAATCGTGCAATTTGACAAAATTACATACATACACATCGAATTGATAATGTCCTTTTTTAGAAGTCGATTAATAATTTTGTAACTAAATAACATTGGAGTCTTCATAGTCGGGTTAAAATACCCAAGTATTTTGTGGTCGACCACGAGTAGGTATAGTTTATAATTAATCACCGGATTGCATGAATCAAGAAATACTAACCCACCACAAATAACACTTCGCCTCGTAAAGTATATCTTTTGTCTATAAGACTTATGTGTACTGTTATTAATAGCTGTATTGTATTGGCAAACATTCTAAACGACAATAGTGAGCCCCCTAGCATATCTACCGTCGGCACAAGTTTTAATGAAAACACTCCCCACGCCAGTCACTCGCATCGCACACTTCGACAACTTTTAGATTGTGTTCACAGTTCCGTATAAAAATATTGTTTCAATAACCATAATATAATAGAGCCATTATGACACTGAATAGGACGGCTGTATTGTACATACTGGAGTCTGGACCATTAAGTAACAAAAATAAAAAAATATATAATATCTTCGACTGACTCGGATTGCCTCGGTGGAGTATTTGTACGGTACGATTGCAAAACTGAGATCTTGCGTTCGAATCCCGCGTTGGGAAATGTGATCTTAGATTTTTCTATTCACTATCAGAAATTTTGGAGTTACGTGTATACTGAATAGTGTACTGCATGTACGTGGTTAATTGGAAAATTATGTGTAAATTTGAATCATCAACGTGTTATGGTCACATTGCATTAGTATTAGTATTTTCAAAGGTCCTTGAAGGCGCCCCGTTGGCAACGCCGGAATTATGAGCCAGTTCCCTAATATCAGTATAAATATCAACCCACATAAATCTCGAAACCTAGCATGGGTAATCTCTGGTCTCTAAAATAATTAGATACTTTATAGGTAATTGTTGGGTATGCAGGTTTCCCTACTCTTTTATTGAGCCATTATTGGTTATGAACACACAATATAGCTTCACAATTGCAATACAAGTCGCACCGAATTCGGTTATTCTTTATTATTATTCATATGTTCACATAAAATGAACTTAATAACAATGTTAAAAACACAGTTTCGAGGCCATAAAAAGTTTATAAAACCGAATAACCACGAGTAATTTACTGTAGGACGGGTTAAAACAACAGTCGAAATATACGTTCACAATTTAGTAATACCCTTTAAAATTACTGATTTCAACAAACACGTGTCCGCCATGTGTGTTCTTTTACAATGAGAATTTAGTGTTGTTTATTATAGCTACTAGGCCAAGGTTCTGAGGACTGTCAAAAAACGTTGGCTTGATGCCGTTATGGAAGATGCGAGAGCCAATTGGCCTGAAACACAGATCGACAAAGACGCGCGACATAGGAGATTGAGAAAGCTACCCACCGGCGATATAACGCTAGGTACTAGGTAGAAAGTAAGATTACTATAGCCATTATAGTGTCCTTAGTGTCTATAGTGTCCTATGTGGTCTTACGAATGGAAAGGTACCGCCAGTCGACACGCGGGTGGAAAAAAAATTGACCGATCACGTCTCATCAAACACCTGAAGTATCCTACACACCTAATTTGCTTTTCTATTCGTGTTTTACATCCGAATCTCATTCCTTAAAGCAATAAACAACAATTTCTCTGATGCTATGGATTGTATTCAAAGATGGCGGTGAAAAATAGAGGAATTAGCAAGTGCGTTCCTGGTATGGCATTAAAAAAATTAAACAACAATTTTGTATTCATATGAATGGATCTAAACCACTCTGCCAAAGTATATAAACTTCTAAATTCGTAGAAAGCTTAGATTAAATAATTTTATTATTTGTATATTAATTGAAGGTAGTATGTGTTACTAATACGTGTATTTTAGATTCCTATATTATTCATCCGTTTGTAATTCCTGTATTATTATTGTCACTAGTTTTCAAATAATTCCTGAATCGATATGTCCATACAGGGGTATATACAACAATGAATCGACAACAGGATTGTTAAAATTTAGGTGTAACAAGTAATAACTATACTGCCTAAAAAGGAGTTGTTTACTTTGACTATTCTGAAAACAGCTCGTGGGTACTTAACCTTCTACGTCTCCAGGTTCATTTTGAGGTCGAGGTTTGAAGAGCATTGTAAAATGAATAGTTTTGTTAATTTAATTTTAACTATTCCAACAATGGTATTAAATGAGAGTTATTGTATTGAGGACTTCATCGCTTTTCATAACAAAACAACAACTGAAGAGCTGTCTGAACTCTGAAGTCCCTAATACTACCACCTGGCTTCGTTTTCTGTCGCAGTCTAGATATACCCTGTATACTAATTGAAATTAGTACGTTTTACTAATCCGTGTATAAAAATTAGATTCCTATATTATAAAATCCTTAATGTAAAATTTAAGAAGTCTAGTGTACTCACCGATCTCGATCATGTAGCTGGAACATCGGCCCTTATGAGAAGTTCTGCGCCTGGAGCTGGAGTCTGGACGGCGTTTACGAATGGCGGCACTGTAGTAGCACTAAACACTTGCACTAAATTGTCCACTACATAATCGGAATTCGAAAAGAAGGATAGCTCTGAACGAGCTCCACGCGGAGACTGGCACGATATTGTATTCCAAATCAAGGGAAAACAAATGATCACAGACTACCCTCCACTAGATTAATATCCCACTATGATGTACGATAATTCAATTTACTTTCACACTACCTCATTGCAAACTGGTAAACAATACCTGTACTTGTTAAGTTTTTGACCGACTTCAAAAGAGGAGGTAATCAATTTGACTGAATTTTTTATTTTTTTTTTGTATGTTTGTTACTCGATTACGCTGGTATTTGGGATCCGATTTTATTTAAATGGCAAGATGAAGTGACTACAATGCATTTGATCTTTACTGCTTTGTAATTTCAAATACGAGTAGTCACCAAACACTGCCTCGGTGGCTTATTTGTTGATAAGATTACAAAGCTGAGGTCTAAGGTTCGAATCCAGGTTCAGGCAAAGTGATATTGGATTTTTCTATTCATTATCAGTTTGGAATCAGGAATTAGTACCCGATATCGCAATAGGCTCGCCCCCTATCACATCGTGGGACGGAACACACAAGGCGAAATGTGGGTAGCACCACTGCTTACCCCTTCTGAGAAAAAGCGTGAGTTTATGTATGTCACCAAACATACATTATGAACAGCAGCTTTAAGGTACCGTCAATCTTACTCACCGAACGAAACGGAACAGCATTTTTGTAGGTTTTCTGTGAGACAATGGTACAGTGCTCTCTGATTTACAAGGCTCTTACACAGCATGTTTCTCTAATATTATTTATGTGAACCTCAGAAAATGAATTAATAAATATAATTGATTGATTCCGTGCCTACTATAACCTCTTGTGGTCGAACTTTGAAAAGGATCAATCACAATAGGCAGGGAGTACAACCGCACTCAAAATCATTTACAATGCTATCGAGTGTCATTGTAATGAATGGACACAGGAAAGCAAATCATTCACTACCGTTATTGTCGTATCTCTGTATATGTTATTATTATTAATTCAACCCATATACGTCCTCTCGCACGCACGGGTTTACTCATCAATTGAAAGCGTGATTGAGAGAGCTTAGGTCGTAGTACCTAGCCTTACTTTACATACATACATAAATTCACGCCTTTTTCCCAGAAGGGGTAGGCAGAGGTGCTACCAGGACACACACATTTTCTTGTTTATTAAGTTTATAATTATTTTATAGTAAGAAAAATGAACGAAAATGTATACACCCAAAATGGAAATAAACTAGGCGAATTGTGGGCGCCTATGATTAAGCCTTCGACATACATAGGGTAGACCAGGGACGAAAGTAAAGATTTTCATATTTCTTGTAATATCTCCGCTCGTAAACCTTATTAGATAAAAAAATACTAATTACTACACATGAAATATTGGATAACTCATTTTCACAAATAATTTTGACATTCGTCCCGCGCTACTTTTGTCCCTGGTTTTGCCTACATACGTGACTTTAAACACATAGCCAATTAGGCATTTTTTAGTAAATAAAAATATTTTGATATCTACAATATGTAGGGGCACTACTACGCATTAGTCTGACCGCAACTCATTCATGAAAATATTTGTAACAATGCGTGACGTGGTATTGGGAGTGATCAAACCACAACCGTTAAATTGTTTGACCATGAATCTAACGTTAAATACTATCATAGTCAGGCGTCGTATTAGACCCACAAACGGAATTCGGGGAAAAAATCATTTATGGAATATTTTTGTCATTTATTCTTATAAGTACTCCCACATGTTGATTGTTATGTGATCGTTTGGAGTGTTGGTGGGCTATCAAGGAAAATTAAGTATAGGGGAAAGGAGGGATTATCCTGTGCCTCACTTGCCATTCTCCTTCATAAAGAATCGACACTCCTCCTGTCAACATCCCTCCACATCAGTTTTCTGTAATATTTTAGTGGTACTATTCTAGTACTAGTAGTAGTAGACTGCCTCGGTGGCGTAGTTGTATTGCGGTGCGGTTACAAAGCTGAGGTCTCGGGTTCGAGTCCCGGGTCGGGCAAAGTGATATTGGATTTTTCTATTCATTATCAGTCCGGAGTTACGAATTTGTGCCCGATATGGCGATAGGCTAGCCCCCTATTATATCGTGGGACGGAACATACAAGGCGAAATGTGGGTGTCTTAGTAGTGCCTCTGCCTACCCCTTCGGGGGTAAAGACACGAGTTTATGTATGTATGTATGCCATTGGTATGTCATTAGCGTACTATGATAATGCACGGTGTTGAACTATTTGCGTCAACGTAAGATGTCCGCGGTCAGCTGCTGACGTTGACTATTTGCGTCAGCTGTTTATGATTTTTGCGGGAAAGTCCGTGATGCATGCTGTTAAAGGTAAATTGAGTTATGTAAAACGTGCAGTTATGAAATCGTTGAAGCGATAAGATATTCATATCCGCCTGAATGAATTGCTGGAAAACTCCAAATAACCGACAACAGCGTAACGCGTTTTGGGTGCTGTCGGCGTATATTTCAAGCAGTTCGAAGCGGCAACATTTTGTCACCAGCCAGAAATAGCGCAGTCTTGCCTTGTTGTTGTTGTTGTTGTTTTTATCGCTTCGATAATAAATCACTCCCAATTGTCGGATGTCAAAGTGACTACGACGCACCTGATGATAATAAAATGCAGTGAAATTCAGATAGAGTATTCACCAACGCGAGATGGTTATCCGCTTACTACCATGGTCGCAATTTGGAAGGATACGAAGACTCTACAACAGGCATTTTTAGGGTCAATAAGGTCAACTCAGTTAGGCTATCGTGCATATAATTTTTTTTTATAACATATAACACAAAATACGAAAAGTAATAAGCCTTTAAGCGACTAGCAGCTTTCGGAATATTCACTTATGACAATAGCTAGAAAAGCCGACTAACACAATAAACAGGTGGGCCGCACTCAGAATTAATAGTGTTCTATTTCTTTTTTCCTAGAATGAATTCTGTTAGACCACGGGTTTTATCCTTCTCCGTAAAGGAAAGGGGATTTTAAAACTATAGTAGCTCGTGTTTAGGCGTACGAATAATGGCCACGAATAATGGCCGTCCACACGCGTAACAATATAACTGTGCAAGTCTGAGTGTGCACCAGTATTGGAACGTGTGTGGGAAAATAACTGCGCAAACTTCGTTCCAATTTTCGATTCGAGACTGGTGAAAACTCGCGTTTGCGCAAACGCACTTGAAGGTGTGTGGTGACCAATGGCCATTAGTATATGCCATGGACCTGATGGTAAATACAAACAAAGGAAGAGAATAGTCTCTCACTGGTTAACACAATTTTGCCGTCTTGGTTGAAATCTGGCTTTGCGTGTGACACTGCGCGGATAATTCTCCTACCATCCTACTACCCATATCCGTACATCGTTTTTCGGGCAATTTTTCCTGACTCCGTATCTGTACGGCATTTCTTAGTATCGGGTATTTGCGCAATTATTATCAGGCACCGTCGTCAACGGCACGTCGAAATATTCAAAAATATTATCGTTTATTGTACGGCGCGAGCAATTATGGAGCTGAAGTTCGCTTCTTTGTTAAAGTACAATAATTGACCAATATTTTCCGGCTGATTGGTGATTTTAATACTTGAAATGTGAACGTGATTTTTATCTGTTGCTTCGTTTAGGTAAAAACTTTAAAGTACATGTTAATTTACATATTTTTTCTATGTATTAAATGGATTACTCAAAAGGTAGTTAAAGGTGTCTCGAAACATAAATAAGTGTATGTATAACCGAATCTCTAGGTGTAATTAATCTCTATTAGGCTAATAAAATTGTATTCCTTGTGGAATGATCCAACAATCTCAATTTAAATTTATTTATTTCTTTAGTATATTCGTATACTAAGTTGCGTCTTAATCTGTCTAGAACACAAAGTTCATACATACATACATACATACATAAATTCATTCCTTTTTCCCTGAAGGGGTAGGCAGAGGCGCCTTGTATGTTCCGTCCCATGATGTGATAAGGGGTGAGCCTATCGCCATATTGGGCACAAATTCCTGACTCCGGGTTGATAATGAATAGAAAAATCCAATATCACTTTTTCCGACCCGGGATTCGAACCCGAGACCTACACCACCAAGGCATACACACAAAGTTCCTCTAAATAAAACTCTCAGAGAAAGAATTTTCCGACACGACCACAATCTAAACTAAAGCGACTAATGAAGCAAGTTAAATAAGAGAAGTTAAGCTGAGCGCAGTGTCGCAGGTTCAATACAATGTTTAACACAACGTGTTTCCTGTACTTCAGTCAGGGATCTTATACTGCGCTGTACATTTCGCGCCGGATTGTTTTCTTAAACGAATAGGATAGGGTTGCCACTTTTGTATTTTTTTACTTTTATTTTAATTTTCTTTCTTGCTTTTTTTTTATTTTATAAATCCGTCAAATGATGGTAAATGATTGACGCCAGAAATGAATATCAAAATCAATTGGATCGTAGATGAGGAGTCGGCCTCACAAATTCAGAGGGGGTAGGAAACAAAAAATAACGGTTCGCGGATAGGGGTATTGGTCAAACAATCTCAATATATTGAACGAAGCACAGTAAAAAAAATACCCACTCGTGCCCTTGATACAAAAATAATAGTTTAAAAAACTAAAAAACACGCTTTAGTAAAAGACCCAACTTAAAAAGTAATAGTAATTGACACTGAGTTCAAGATTAGATATTGGAGTAAAAATAATAATTCATCATTTAAATAGGTACATGATATTTTTAAATGTTTGTTAACCATTATACTTGTATATTAGATTAAGTTAGTATAGTTGTTCAATAACAATAGTGCGAGGAAACTTAATTTACGTTTGG
Source organism: Deilephila elpenor (assembly GCA_949752805.1). Taxonomy (NCBI): domain Eukaryota; kingdom Metazoa; phylum Arthropoda; class Insecta; order Lepidoptera; family Sphingidae; genus Deilephila; species Deilephila elpenor. The sequence goes on along the minus strand of OX457097.1, from coordinate 13,492,932 downwards.
CAGCCCTGTGCGTTGGCGTGCACAGCTGTTGTAAGAGTTAACTGGAGGTGCAGTGTGGTGCAGAGGTAAGTGAACTCTCTGCGACACGTTAGGGGCCGTCCATTGATCACGTGATTTTTTTACCATTTTTAACCCTCCCCCTCCCTCTAGGTGATACATGGTGAGGTTTAAGACTAACCCCCACCCCCTACCCAAAATCACGTGTATTTTTTTGTACCTACAAAGAATCTGATTTTTTTAGAATATCATCTTTTAGTACAGTTATAAGAAAAGTACAATCTAGGACTTCTTTCGTTGCCTAATAATGGCGAGTCACACTGCACGCTGCTTTTCGGCAGAAATCACGCATTGACGAAAAAATAAATACACGTGATATCTTACTACACACCGCCTCACACCTTGTGATATTTCGTAACTTTTGTCAAACCCCCTCCCCTCCCTTTCGAGCCTCACGTGATTAATGGACGGCCCCTTACATAAACCCAACGTGCGCGACTACCACTCGCGATGCTCTTTTATATTACGACCTTTGATGACGAATTTGTTCAATTAGTGAGTGCACAAAAATTGTAGTTTATGCACAAACCGGAACACAACAGTGCATTTACACTGCTGTTTGGCGAAAGAAATAGACATCGCGGTGGTACCTACTCAGGTGGCCCCATATGAGAGACCACCTACTGGTCTACAACATTCTCCAGAATACAGTGTTGTCGACTACTCATTGGCTGAAAAACGTTCTCATGATACCGAGGTTGAGACTTTTTTTGTCACGTGGACAATGTCGTAGTTGCGGCTAGGATAACTTCTACTGACTACCGTCTCATCTATAGCTCCACAAAGAAAGTCTGTGAGGTCTCATTTCATTATGAGTTTCGTAATGAAAATATTCCATTGTGGGCCTCGGAGAATCTTTCTCGGGCCCACGTGACTTTAATACAAACTATATTTAATCAAATCTGCGGCGGGCCGAGGTACTGAAATGATTTGTGGATTAACTTCTTATTGGTTGGATTAAGCACATATTGTATTAAGATATAAGAATAATAATTGGGTATTTCACTCACAGGATGAAAAGACTAGCTAATATAGTGGCAGGAAGTCGTTGAATGCAAGCGGATTCCAATAGGCTTCCAATAGGTTTCCAATTTTTTTGTTCAGTTATTGATTTCCTACTGCAAAAGATGATCATAACATTATGTTATATTAACACTTAACACTGTTATTCCAAAAGAAAAATAAAACTTTATTCAGAATTTAAATAATTATGTTTATGATTAGTTTTAATTTCATAAATCCCATGATTCATTTCAAGGCAACGTCATTAAAGGCTTGAAGTGTTAGTTGTGAATTTCACACCGATACTTATCGGAACGTAATAATTTAGTTGTGTCATAATGTTGCGTGATGCGTCACAAGTGCATATCGAGGGGCAGACATAGTGACATCACAAAGGTAATGTGACGTCACCGAACTTTCAAGTCCTATGTCATTATGACGTGTAATAAGTTGCCATGCATGAACTTAACGTAAATTTGAAATTCATTTAGAGATCTCTTAAAAAAAATATTTTCCTCTAAATATTTTATGTTACCTACTGCCTCGGTGGCGTAGTTGTATTACGGTACGGTTACAAAGCTGAGGTCTCCGGTTCGAATCACGGGTCGGACAAAGTGATATTGGATTTTTCTATTTATTATCAGCCCGGAGTCAGAATTTGTGTCCGATATGCCGATAAGCTCGCCCCCAATCAAATCGTGGGCGGAACATTCGGCCTACTCCTTCGAGGATAAAGCCGTGAGTTTATGTATGTATGTATGTATTTTATATTAGGCAGCAATAATTCATTTGTAATTTCGTTAGTTCCGAAGATAAGTGCAGTGCAGTGCAATGCAGTGCAATGCAAACAGGTTATCCAGGGACAAGAGATGGTTATCGGCGACCACACAATTATTCCGACATGTATCAAACTGGTTATGCTTACACAGACTAAACCCGAAACGCTACACTTGCGTGTGTCATTATGGAGGGTTTTCCAACCTGCACCGTGGTCTTAATTACCACTAGCTAAAATGTGATTTGTTTGTCATACGGCTAACGACTACGAAAAGGCATTGATGTGATATACATCTTAACTAATTTATTTACCATTTATTGTACGCAATGGAAATTTTAATACTTAATTAAAACAATAACACCGGAATACTCAAATGACATTTAAATATTGAGTTGCACTTAACCCCTCACGTCCCACTTACATAACATACGAGTAATATTTAAGTGGCGTTTGATTATTCGGGCGTATACCTATTAAATAAAAAGAACGATTGGCGGTCTTATCATAAATATCCTACTAATTATACAGGCGAGAGTGTGAGTGTTTCTTACTTCACCTTCTGACTCAAAACCCCTGTGTCTGCACCCGAGCGAAGCTGGGTCGGGCCGTTAGTAAGTGATAAACACGTTTAACTCGATAAATACATATACAAATACATAATTATATAAACACGTAACTAACTCGGCGCATTTCATTTTCCAACGGGTGTTTGTGAGACCAAAAAGTTCCTCGTAGTTTCTGACACAAAACAAGACTTGTCTCTTAGCGTGGGGTCAGGTCTATGGATGTTGAAAGTATTTATTTATTCACCTCCAGTTCATGTTCCTCAATATGGCTAGTATAATTCGATTCTCGACAATTAGTAGCTTTATCCTTTGGATTGACAGCCTCCGTGGCGCAGTTAGACGCCGACTGTGAAACGAGAAGCCGCGGGTTCGATCCTTGCACTGACATAAATGTTTCTGTGGACCAGAAGTATTTGTTTCGGGTCTGGGTGTTTGTGAGACCGAAAAGTCTCTCGTAGTTTCTGATACCCACGACACAAGACTCGATCTTAGTGTGGGATCAGGACTATGTATGTGACTGTTGGGCTGATTATCTATTTATTTATTGAGATATGTCTGGGTAAGCGAGTACATGCGGTAGGGTCGACGTATGAAGATAATATCGACTGCGTGGGCGTGCCAGCCTAGCCTAATGATTGCGTTGACTAACATTTCTTCATGTTTATAATATGGAGGGATTTTTCACGCAATTTTCATGGATTTTTTATGTTACTTGTAAGTTACAATGTAGTCAACAAAATTAATGAACCATGAAATATAAAATGGAATTCGTTTATTCATAAGATACGCAATTCAAGGGCACTTTGACCACATTCTATAGGTAACATAATGCTCTAAATATACATAGATCAGCTGTAGGTGTACATACGACATACAAATAAGCATACATATAACATCTACAAGTTTTGTAGTAGTATTCTATGGTAATAGGCTGTACATAAGCTAATTCTAATACTTGTAAATATTGTGTCATTTGCCAAAAATTTTGTACCCAACTTTTGTTAAGAGATTCAATAAATAAATAAAACAAACATCTGCATTTACATTTGACACGACACATATTTACTACATTAAAACTTCTTTAGTCGCGTGTTGGGGTAATGTGAATTATATTTTGGACGGAAGGTATCTCACATTATTGATTAATTTATTTCAAACACCTATAAAGGCCACAGCTTATTTGATTACATTTAAATTGCTGCAGTGCAATAAAGCTACTGCGATTTGCATATTTGTGTCGCCCTTTGCCACGCACGTGCAACCTCTGGATTGAACTCTCTACTAACTACTTACATATATTAGGTGTTTCTCGAGCGTTATAATCTGATTTTTTTTACATCGTCTCTGGAGTGGTTAGTTTAGAGACGGCTATGAAACGAGAAATCGCGGGTTCGATAATAAGTTCTGACCCCACGGTAAGATTGAGCCTTGTGTCGTGGGTATCAGAAACTACGGGAGACTTTTCAGTCTCACAACACCCAGACCCGAAACAAATAACTGTGTATCACACAAATATTTGTCACGGTCCGGAGTTCGATCCCGCGGCCTCTCGTTTCACTTCCGGCGTCTAAACAACTGCGCTATGGAGCCTGTCAATACACATTGAAGGCATTTTTTTTGTGACAATTTTTATTGTTTGTTTTCAGTTCAAAACTTTTTGTTGTTGTTGCTTTCCACGACACAATAATTGTACCGATGTGAGGGGTAAGCACTATGTGTGTGATATTTGGATGTATTTATTTATTTATATCAGAGGCTTAAAGAGACTAACTGTCAGACGTGAAGTAGGGCCTCGACAGTGTTTCTTCGCTTGCGAAAGTCCATTTGCCGTCGTGAACACTTACTAAAAGGTGGGATACTACTTCGTCTGCCTACGTAGGCTATAAAATAACAATTAAACCTCACATTGGCTGAAAAACCTCACATTAGCAGACCATACACTCGTATGGGAATTAAGATAAGGTAATTAAATTATACTAAACAAACTCAAAAGGTTGGGCGCCGGCGCTAAACTAATTTCCCGTCCTAATTTAAAGTCCTGTTTGTTTTCCTTTTTTCATTATGGTTCATAATTAATTTAGTCTATGGTAATTGTTTATGTTTCTTTTCAATCATGCAGAGTTTTATAAGTTCACGCATGTATTCCCGATAGGGTAGGTAGAGCCTGTAGATTGGCTCTGGTATGACACTATAGTGTCACTTACAGTTTGGCGAGGTTATGTCCATCTCAAGATTATAATAGATATAGGTGTTATGTTGCACCACGTTACGTTTACAAAGTTGCGGTCTCAGGTTCGAATCCCGGGTCGCGCAAAGTGATATTGGTTTTGACTATTCATTTTCAGCCCGGAGTTAGGAATTTGTGCCTGATAAGGCGATAGGCTAGCCCCCTATCCCATCGTGGGACGGAACACACAAGGCGAAATGGGGGTGTCTTGGCTGTTACAAATGAAACCTCTGCCTACCCCTTCTGGGAAAAAAGGCATGAGTTTATGTTTATATTTAATATTAAATTTCTAAAATTGAAAACCTTACCCAAAGGATGACTTGATCTAAGAATACATTTACTCTCGGCTCAGAGCCCATAAGTTCTATTAGGCCAACGAGGCAAAACAAGACCATATTTTACAATCAGATTATTAGCCCTCCAACTATCTAGAGGGCCATACATTCCAGATCTGCACCGTGCAGGGGAACTGTCAATAGCCCGGTGAATGTTTTGTTTCCACAAGCAGACGTATAAATCAACGCAGTGGAAAAAGGTAGAGAACATCTCTATATGTTATAAATATCGCTATGTCCATCCTTCGTGTTCGTATGATGTCAGTGCGATGTCATTGCAAACATTTTGTAAACAAACATGACGTTTGACACATCGTCGTAAATGAATTAATGTATTTTCGCATGAAATAAGTATTTAAAGGTATAATACTATCAAGTGAAGTGTATAATGTCGATATGTATTTATATAAGCAACAATATCAAAGATTAAATGATTATTAAAGCATCAGCCTGCAAAAAAAATACAGAACTTCCTTTTCATACGAATTTACGAGTTTTTTGATTCATTTACTTAGAGAAAGCATTCTATTGGTATTTTTGTTTGTATCGGCCCAATTCCAACCCGTGGTATTCGTGATAAATTAAATATAAAAATATCCTGCAATAAATATCATATATAACGTATTATTATTGTTGCCAACAGTAACCAGCTAATTTTCCCATATGCGCCGCGCCTAATAAATAATATGAATTGAACAGTTTTTTTGTATAAACAATACTTACAAATGATTGTTATATTATATATTTTTACAGATTCCAAAATAAGCAGACAATACACGAAATGGATAATTACATCTGTTCGTAATAGATGAGAATCCTCTTAAAGTAAAAAGAGCTCTACACTGGTTAACAAAAATATTATAAAAGTAGCTCTCTCTACTAACCTCTGCCTCTACCTCCACCAAAAATGTAATAAAACATTATTTTATAATCAGGATTAACTCGGAATAGTCAATTCAATATATATATCTTATATTTATTGGACAATAAAGTATCGAGTATTATTATTACCTTGTTTTTTTTTTTACTTTATATACAATACAATGTCTTTAAATATTAATAGGGAGGTGTTTAGGTATCTTCGTCGAAAATCTCATATTTAGGAAGACACTTTGACCAAGTTATCAGTTTCAAGTACGTGGGCGGAACCGCCACCAAAATCTACTTAGTAAACAATAAACGCTTTATTAAAAATATTACTTCGAGATCTCCCCTAAAATTGGGTAATGGTTTTAGTCGTGCAACATCAAGCGTTGTATTTCATGTTATTCGTAAATTCTCTATCTCTCTTAGTCTTTGCATGATAGCTGTCACTGCACACCTCCCCCCACTTCATGCCCCGGCTCTCTAGATAGTTGGAGACCTATAACAAGGATCAGTGTAAAACCTACCCATTGTTTCACGTAATTTCCAGAATCAGTTAGTGTACACTCCTAGCATTGTATCCACTGCAATAATTATACCGATATAGTCGATACTTGCGCTTTTTAAATGTATCTGTTGGTGGGTGCAGTCACGCTCAAATACCAATAATAATAACAACCCAGCATATTTTTAATGCAAACCCGCACTAGGCCGGCGTGGTGGACTATATGGCCTAACCACTCTCAATCGATTCTCTCGATTGTAGAGTAGGCACGTGCCTGCCAGTGGGACGTATATGGGCTGATATAGACATTTTTTTATATTGCATAGGCCCGTCAAACGAGCAAGCAGGTCACCTGATGGTGATCACTACCGCCCATGAACATCCACAACGCTTGGATCATGGATGTGCTGCCGGCCCATGAAATCAGGAGGGGGGGAGGGGGGAAGAAGGAAAAAGGATTGGAAGTGGAAACGGGTATTGGACATACGGCAATCTCACTCACCGAACGAAACGCGACATCTGAGCTGTCGCTTTACGTCGATTTCCTGTGAGACAGTGGTACCGCCCCGGACGAGCCTGCCTATTCATGCTGAGTCCTGGCTGACAACAGCGTGGCTCTACCGCAAAATTACTAGGTATGCTGAACGGCTTTGCATTCATAACGTGCTGAGTAATTGGTGAGTACACACTTTTGACTTTACCACGCCAATACGTAAGGAAATAATAAATATGACGTGCGTAGATAATCCGAACTGGGTGCAGTAAAAAAAGTTGGCAAACAAATTTACATTCTTCGGAATGTATAGAGGAGATGAAATGTATGAAGGAGATATAAATAAACTTACAATAAATAGGCGACTGGCCCCATTGGTTTAGTGGCAGTATATACAGTCTGGTATACAAAATTTCTACGGTATGTAAGTCCGCCAACCCGCACTAGGCCAGCGTGGTGGACTATGTGGCCTAACCACTCTCAATCGATTCTCTCGATTGTAGAGTAGGCCCGTGCCCAGCAGTGGGACGTATATGGGCTGATACAATACAAAATACAATATACAGTGCCATGAATACACTTAATTTTCATATCAGCTAATGGAATTTTGCTGTGAGTTTATAATTTTGCATAATACATAAATGTCTAGATAAATCTTTGCCTAGCGTTCAAACATTTACTCCAGTCCTACGCATTAGTGCGATATTAGTAATTTGAGTCATAAAAGGAATTTGTAGACTTAAGCTTCATAAATACGATCAACAGCGACACTCTCACACCTGACCTCAGTCTGTTCTACAAGTTTCATTTCATGGATGTGGGAATAGTTCCGTTTAGGTCAAAATCAAATCAATATGTAGACAGTAGATGTTCTTCAGTTTATTTATTTCTCTTGTAATTCGTCTTCAACGTCTTCGTCGTACGTCGTTCAATTGGAAGACAAAACTGTTCGCTCTTATTCCGTCCTTTCATATTTCAACATCTTAATCATTTATCCTCTAACTCTTTTACCCTTTAGTACTTCCATTCGTTATCTCTTTCAAATAAACTACGTTCCATATATTACAAAAATATCTTTTAGAAAAAAGTAAAGACAAATTAAATAAAATAGTTTCCGTTATTGCTAAAGAAATTACTCGTGCCATTCACAGCCACAACACTTTATGAAGCGGTGATAACTATATCATTTATCATTTTAGAGAGACTATTTGAGTAATAAAGATGCAAATTTTATTCTTCGTATGAGGATCTCATTTAAAGCTATAAACGCTGACACTTACCTTGTAACCGCCGCATCAATCATATCAAAACTTTTACCCCGCGGTAATACTCGTTAAAGCATCTATACCACACATGACTTTAAATCTAAATCTAATCCTATTCATTTCAATCCATTCAAAGGTTGTCTGGAAGAGAACGCCGTTAGTGATAAGGCTGCCTTTTGCACCTACTTATACTTAGCGCTAAGACTCTTAATTGTAAAATTAGTTTATAAGTTTTGTATACATTAAAATATTATAAATAAAATAAATCAAATTAGTCGGGAACTTTGGCGATGGTCAGTAAAGCGGCTTTATCTAACGTCGCGAAGTCGCTGCTCACTCGACAGTCGACACTCAGCGCCATAGATAATACACTATATAGGAAACTCAGCGCTGAGTACAGCGTCAGCCGCGGACCATGTCGGACGTGTCGTGTGCTCTGTGCCCGGTCAGTGTTCGTGATTCTTTGTGCCAGAGTTTTAGTGATGTGTTTAATTACAAAGGATAAAACTGGTGTAACTTTATCAGGTAAGTGTGGCTTTAAAAATCATTTTTAGTCGGGTAAAGTGCGTGATAAGGAAAAGTTATGGGAAAGTTGTAATTAAATGTTTGTTAAATAAACTTTATATGAGTATGTTGTTGACCAATTTTCCTTCTTTTCCACAACAAAGGAAATTAATATTTAAGTTAAATGAGGAAGATAGAAGAATATAACATAGATACTCGTAAGTTAGCAGCAAAACAATATACAATTTATGGACCGTGGAGCGACATTTAAGCTACATGTTATCCAAGGAAAGTCAGTGAAAAAAGTGTGACATTTTATCAGTAAGGGAGGAATATCGCGAAAACTTAAAATAAATTACAATTTTTGTGATACAAATTAACAACGTGTTTGTATTGTAGGTGCGTTTACAAACACATAATTAACATGGTAGTTACTATTATCCTGTAATTAACAAAGTTACATTTATAATTAGTTCGTATTACGTGCTGTATTTCATGCTCATTACCATTATTTAATAGCTCAGTTGATATCAACAACAATCGGCTGCCAGTGAAATAATAGATCCAAAATTATGAACAGAGACCCTTCCGTGGTATTATAAGAATTTTAGTAGCTTACTTTGATATCGCAATGATTATTATCAGCCTGGAAACTAAAGACAGAACTTTTTTTATCAATTGGAAAAACATACACATAATTTAAAAAGTTACTTCATCTGGAAATCGAAACCAGGACCTATACATAACTCTTGATATTAATAAAGCACGTGGGTTTATATTACACATTAAGTCCCGAGGCTAACTACCGAAAACATTTTTTTTTGCAAATTTACATTTTATTATTATTCAAGATGCTATTATTCAAGATTATTCAAGATGTTATTATTCAAGATTATTCAAGATGTTATTATTCAAGATAGTCATGATCCGTAGCTATACAATAAATCCAAATTTTCTGCAAGCTTTTGATGCCTTTCATAAAGCACGAATTATCTTAGGCCTTAAAATACACTCCAGTTGCAGAAGTATTCTAATCATTACGAACAATATTTTTCCCATTTTTTAAATTATCGACCAGGTGAAAGTCAGACGAGCCCAGATCTAACGAATACAGGGGGGTTTATAATTAATTTCAATTATAAATCTTTCAATATATTCATTGTTTCCGTTGACTTGTGACGGTCATTTTTCTTTACGATGTGAGGTCTATAATGCTTTTATTTTTTCTATAATTTTTTCGTCCAATTATCCAATAACGCAATTCCGTAGTCGCTATTGATTATACGCTCTTTCGGAAGAAAGTCGAAGCGCCACATTTAGCGCACTCCTAAGTTTCGGATGATGAAAGCTGGCCAAAGCGTTAAATTCCCATTTCACGCTTTGGTCAGCTTCCGCCTACTTCTCTTTACTTGTTTTCGGCTCCGGTGTATAGTGATGAAACCAGGGTTTATTTAGTGTTATGTTATAATGCTAAAAACCTTTTTATTACGCGTAAAAAGGCTCCAGACAGCACTCCAAAACATCAAGTCGTTGTTGTTTTTGTTACACTGTGAACTAACACTGTGTGTTTATGATACAAACGCGGTATCCAAAATAAAAAAAAACATGCTCTAATTGAAATGCACTGTTTTATTGATTGTGACTTTTGATATCTGCATGTCAGCTAATTCTTGCAATCTAATTTTTTCGTCACTAATAACAAATTTTACCTTCTTTGGTGTTTTCGAGCGTAACCATCTCAATTTGGCGATATGGCCCCCATCTGTTTGATGATTTATAGACCGGGCTTAAAATCCATTTATCAAAGGAGTAGTTCAGATAAGAATTGTTCTCGGTGGTCACTTCTAAATCAGTACTTTGTTAGAATGGTGATATTTTCTCATTACAAAACAGTGTTTAATCGAAGCAACCATATCGTTCTTGTCCATAGTGCAACCGAACGCAAACATAGACTTAATTTTCGATTAAAAATATTGAAGATGTCTATATTTGTGTTGCACGATGGACAAAAACAATATTATTGCTTCGATTAAACACTGTTTAATGTCTGCACCGAATTTTATAAAAAAATTATGCATATGTCTTTGGTATTGGTACTATTAAAAAATACGCTAACAGTGGCGGTGGTACTTCCGGGTTAGTCTCGGGACTTAATGACCCACGTAGTAGTAATTTGAGAGGTCTTTCTTCAGCTGACATTTAAGAAGGCAGTAAATTGTAGTTTTTTATGAGTGCTTTCATATTTTATTGTGCGTTATCTTTCAGTATGGGATAAGTTATCACTAATCTAAGATTATTTTTGGTATACCGACTTATATTATTTGAAAGCTTTAATAACCCCGCCATTACTTGGGTTTGGAATAGGAGTACTTTTACCCAATATTTTTCGACCTCATATCTGTCGCACTATATGGTAGGGGGAGCCGATCATGCTAATCACAAATTCCCCAAGCAACTTACAAGATTTGTTTAACCGAAATACACAAAGCCATCGATATCAATGTTACACTAGATAAGACATTCAGCACAAAAAATGTGTCCCACCTACTTGCGGTGCATGCACCACATATGAATCAGTTTGCTTCGTGACAGTGACAGTGCAGTACGTTTTATCGCATACGTTTAAAAATAATAAATGAATGTTTCGCCGTCAAACCAAAAGCAAATCGTCTGAAGTTACAATATTTTAATAAAATACGAGGTAAGTGATGTGAACATTGCAGTGTGCTTTTAAAATGAGGGGGGGGGGAATTTATTTCTTTGACGTGTCTCGTCTATCGGTAGAATATATATAAGTCAATGCACAAAGCACATTTTCGACTTGGAAATCGAATGTTGGACCTCACGGTTCACAGGTCACGCATGCTACCTCCAGACCAGTGAAGCGATAATTCCTTAATGTAAAATCCATCTGGGTATTCACTTGTATCGTAAATCGCGGAAGCACTCAGTGACCTTTCAGAGACGCTCTTTGATATCCAAGCATCGGGATAAAAAATAAGCTCTTTATAATTAAATTCCACTTAATTTGTCTTGTACACAAATCGTTTTTTTCCTTTCACGCTAAAATCTTGTTTCTAGGGACCAAATTGAAAGAGTTTTCACGAACTAAAAATGTTAATTTATTATTTTTGCAAATTTTTAGTTATTTTTTTTGTTTGATATTAATTATGAGTCATATAAACGCCTAACGATTTACACTATTCATTTAAAATTGTAATTTTTAAACAATTAAACAAACAAATACATAAGTCATATATAAATCAAATATATAAATGGAACTTTTTGTTATTTCTTAAGTCCTTTTTTTACATTTTTATATATAAAATACACATACATATAAAAAATATTGACCATTCGGTGGAGAGGCTCGGGAACCAAGCCACCGGTGGTTAGAACCCCAAAGTGAGGAACCTGCTCATTTTACGTGACGTGTCAAGCAATACTGCCTTCTGAATCTGGCTCTTGACCCATCAGCTCAGAGAGCTTATGGAGCTGATGGTCAAAGCTCTTTGGTATCAATCCATGTGCAGACACAACAATCGGGACAGTAAGTGTTGAGTCGACTCAATAAATGTGGACTTTTATTAATTAATTATAATTATGAACATGATTCAGAGGCATGACATTTTGTACACGACTATAAAAGGTAATATACCTTGTTTTCTCTCTTCCGTGATTAAGGTACACTAAGTTATGTTAATCCACCAGTACATTACACAAACTTCACCACCTTATTGCAACTCCACTGCCTATTATAAGTTCATGGTAAGATACAAACTTACATTCACATTATAGAAACATTTAGAGAACAAATTATTTATTTTAATGTATACAACTGTTTACCCCAATTGGACCGACACGTGATGCTACGTTACTAGTTTATTAATTCTGTAATTTGTCTACAATTGGCACAGACAAATTGTGAAATCCTAGCGTCAATTTCCTTAAGGTAAGTTTTCACTTTTCTGGGTAATTCCCGGAAAGACAAACTACGCCGGCCGTTTTCTTAGTGCAAAAATAAACGTAAAAATACTATCTTGTCAGATTCAAGTGGTCGCGGGTTCAAATCCTACAATCCACACCATAATAGTATCCTTTTAGTACCTATATTCGGTGGGCTGTCATAAAGTGGTTAATGTACCATTACACATTATTATTAATATTGAATTAATTTATTTCAAAGCTACACATGCAGTCCAACACTATTCGAATACAGAATATTTAGATGTTCATTTGTTTTTGCAAAGTACTATTCTATATCTCTAACCTTTTACACCCGTTGGCAAACAATGAAAGCGTTCACAGACGTAAGGCTACACCTTTATAGTTTCCAAGAAAAAAAGCCTGGGAATGAAATGAACGCGATAGCCGTTGTACATAAGTATTGTGTACAAATGTGAAGTGCAGATACGGTATCGCGTGACGTGAAATAATCGATACAATTCGCGAACAGTCTCTTGTAGTGCGTGTTTGTTTGTACTGGTAATCGATTAGTAATGGATCGTGAGTGTTAAACAATCGATTGGGTGATAAGAATATTATAATTATTGAGCTTTTATCCATAGAAAAGGTCAATTTTGAATAGACATGAGTAAGATTTTTTTCACCTTTCCGCATTACTTCTACTGACGCAAACTAAAGGTGGTGTGATGTTATTATTTTTTTTATAGTCGTACATGCAAATGACAAATGTGTTTATCATTGTAAGTCGTGCATGCTGACAACAGCGGAGATATTTATTTCACTGGAGATATTTTTTGTACTCTGTTTTACTCAACGTGTTATGAAACTTCCTCGCGTTATCCTCATTTTGTATTGAATAAAACCGATCGCATATGACGTCCGTACATTACTCATAGTTAGAATTCCAACTGCAAATTTGTTGTACGAGGCAATGCGGAAGGAAAAAAACTCTGGTAAATTACATATTTATTCCTTATTTATATGTTTAAATATGTTAAATAAATGTGCTAGCTGATAATTAATTCGTATTGCGGCAAAAACTGCCGCTTTTTTTTGCAAAAAATTTTGTTGCATTGTGTCTGTAACCACTGAAACTACGGTTTTGTTTTCGGTTGCAGTTTTGATATACCCTGTATATAAAATTCTGCTTTTATACTATAAACTGTTATATATAAAATGATGTAAGTCTGATGGCCACGGGATCTTACTCTGTATTCCTTTATGACACAATTTTTCACTATTGCAATCTGTCAAAACTGCCATCATAGCGTGCCCCACTATTGTAGTGCCATTCACAGGTTTCCTGCAACATATTTGCACCATAAAGATGATTCATCGCTATGCTATATTCCGATAGGATCATTATCAAGTTATTAATAAAATATTAATCACCCGATTTGTGGCGTTGGTTTTTCCTCATTTATTGAATACTGATACTTTAATATCTGTGTTACAATCAAGCCAGGAAGCACAATTTCTACCAGATCAGCTAGTATGAACAAAATAAATTAGTCGACTATTTAACACGTGCAACAGTTTGCCAGCCGTCGTGTTCCTATAAACCTGGGTCTTTGAGGTAATTAAACAGGTTGGTTTTATATGCATTAACCACCTGGCGCAAGTGCAGTCACTATGTCGAGACCAAATTGAAAAAATTCACTCCGTTCGGCGTAGACTAAAGCCATGTACATGAACTTATGCAGTCACTAGTCAGTCCTTAAGGCAAGTAGTTATTGATGGGGACACTTTAATTTGATTCGATAAGTTTTTAGCTGGTAGAGATCCGGCATATGCTGTCTACCAACCCCAAGGTAAACAGGGATTCAAGAATATTTTCCCCAAGTTAAATAAAAAAACAAAAAAGTCGGTCCCCAAGGCAAGTGGTTATTGATGGGGACGCTTTTTAATTCGATAAGTTGGCTGGGAAAGCAATTTCCCTATTAAAGGAATTCTCCGCGGAGCCCTCGAGCCCACTCAATATAATTCCACTATAGCTTTACAGTTTAGATCATTATAGAAGTTGTATTAATCGGTCATATATATATATAAAGACTTGAATAATAGTTATGCATTTATTTTTTATTAGCGAAAATGATGAAACAGCAGGCGTTCCCTACTCTGAATCTGGGCATCAAAATTGAATAGCACTGCATGACACGACTCTGCGCTCGTCATCTTGACACGAGAGGTATTAAGTATTTAACGGCCTTATTCGAAGACAGTTTTAAAACCTATTTTAGTTATCGAATGTTTTGTATTCTTCGCTCAAACTAAATTCAAATGTCGTTCGAAAGAGACAAAAAATCGAAAAGTAAAAAAGGTTTTAAAACTGTCTTTGAATAAGGTCGTGAATGTCTAGTAATCACTGCTTAGAATGTCCTTTGAATCAAAAAATCACAATGCTTACATTCAGATTGGCCCCAAAAATAGACAAAGCTTTGGGTATGTATAGTGAGATAGCACTTTGAGACGATTTTTTTAATCCGACTTGAAACATTGAACATAGAATCAACTGTAATTTACTATTCACATGCTACAGGGGCCGGTTAAAAAATAGTAAGGCGTTTCTGCGTAGCTCGTGTAGCACTTGCTACGACTCGTAGCACTTTCTACGCTATACACATAATATTTGTAGATTGTACAAATATTATTGTTCAATCTACCGCATACGTAGTTATTGTAAAACTTACTTTTAGAAAAATATGGTAGTAATTTTCTTTGTATGATAGGATAACTTTTTTGTTCGTTTATTATTTTTATATAAAATTACTTTTTCCTTATCTTCGGAAACTGTCTAAGGCATCGCAAAATGTATTTATGTTGGATTATGGAACAAAAAACTAGCTTCGGTAAAGTTGGTATTATATCATAATTTTTCCAATATTGGTTACAAATCCGAGAATGTAATAAGACACATGAAAGAAATAACAAATTACATTTCTGTTATTTTTTAGATAATAATTATTAAACATCATTTTCAATGTATTCTTTACTATAAATCCATTCTTATGTCCCCTACTTCACCTTCTTATTTGATTTTCCAATTTCATTACTTAGGGAGTAGCCATAATAGGATTATACTTTGTATAAAACCCATAAATAAATAAAAACATTGAAGACTAGTTCGATACAGTTCTCTACGAACCCTCTGGGACGGTGCTATTACAATATTTTGCTTAAAGAAAAAAAAAGCAAGCAATACCTTAAGAAATAGCGTCTGTTATGATCTGCTGGATTGTCGAAACATTATATAAAAATATAGTCGACATACACAACGATAAGGCAATAAATATAGACAATATAAATATTTCACCCTCAACCATCGACGCAAAGGCTATCTTACGACAGTCGGTCAAAAAGAAAATAATTTATCCCCTTTATTATAAATCTCATTAAATGGGCGTATCTTTAATATCGCGCAAGACAAAGCGCAGTCAAATGAAAAGAGTCCAAAGGGAATTTAGCATGAAGGAATATCTTTCAAGAGCATCGCCGGTTATTACGAACGAATGAATATGCCTAAGAAAGAAATAACGTATTCTTTTCGTCGGTATAATATTGATTTAACTTACATGTATAGAAATTTGACGTGGATTTTTAATGTAAAGCAATGACAAAGGAATCAATTTTGAGACTGAAAAGTCTCTCGTAGTTTTTGATACCCACGACACAAGATTCGATCTTAGTGTGGGGTCAAGACTATGTATGTGACTGTTGCGTGTATTTATTATTATCAAATACAGATCGTCCCGATCTTTTATATCGGCCATGTTAATACTATTACATTACGAATATAAATGCTTGTTGTTTTTATTATGAATATCTCAAACAATTCGATAATTAGATATTTTTAAAATTTACTTTGTAGTTCCAAATTTCGCCACGCGCTAATAAAAGATGACATGCACATGCAGCCTTGCCGACTTTGAATGGTGCCGTTTTTTTTAAATAAGAAGGCAAGTTGGCCGATATGCTAGAATCTTTAATTTTTCAGCATTCCTATAGTGTTCAAATGATTACTGGCGCAAGAACGTAAAAGGATTACAGGCAACGTGCACCCAATGGAGAATAATAGTTGTCTCGCAGTATTGGCTTTTGGTCAACCAATAATTCTGGTTCTTTCTAGAGAGTTGTCTATTTTATGAAAATACGTAGTCAAAAGCCGTTATGCCTATTTTCACGACCAAACCCGGACCGCAGACGTATTATTATTATTTAATTTAAGTAAGGATAATGAAAATATAAATAAATAATAAATAAATACACCCAACAGTCACATACATAGTCCTGACCCCACATTAAGATCGAGTCTTGTGTCGTGGGTATCAGAAGCTACGAGAGACTTTTCGATCTCACAGACACCCAGATCCGAATCAAATACCTGTGGACCACACAAATATTTGTTTCGGTGCGGGGATCGAACCCGCGGCCTCTCGTTTCACAGCCGGCGTCTAACCAACTGCGCTACAGAAGCTGCCAAATATATCTATGTATATATACACTATACAGCCTTGGTAACTTTTTTTTATTATTGCAATGAATAGCGATACGAGCATGCCATTTGCCTGATGGTAAGCAATACGACCGCTCATGGACAGTAGCAAAACCAAACAACACCATGAATTCCAAGGTAATGTTTGGCATTCATCTGCGCTCGCCATCCTGAGACATAAGATGTTAAGCCTCAATATGTCCAGTAGATACCTTTATAATATTTTTGTTTCTTTAACAATCTTAAAAAGTGATGACCAAAAATACACATGACACTACATTACATATTGTGTATCCCCTACCACATTAAGCCCCGGACCCTTATAAGACATGAACTGGTCGATAACATCTGTTATTGTGGAAGGAAATAAAATTTTGGAATGTCATTTTAAGAATGTCGGTTGGCGCGACAGGCGAGAGGCAGCATTTACAGACCGATCAGGCGCCGGATATTGGACTTTATTTATTTCACCGCACTTCGGTTTCTTCGCCGTAAAACGTTTTTTTTGAAAGCTATTTTTATTTGCTTACTACCTTCCAAATTATGCTTTCTGAAACCGAGGGATCAGAAAACCTTCCAGAAGCTATATAGTTAGAGACCAGCAATCTACCCATGATTGCTCTAATGTAGTGTCTTTATATGCGATAGTTACCACTTTCTATCATCACATTTGCCTTATTTATAAAAATCAAGCAAAACCGTAATAATAAACATATTCCAACACTAGATATACCGTTGAAACTTTCTACGTTTGTGTTGTGACTTCCAAATATAAGTCCATATTCCTTTTACAGCCACTATAAACCGATATCAGAGCTAACTTTAGATAAACTTTATGTTTTGTTTGAATCCGCTGTTTGTTTTGTGTGTCATTTATTACATCGCTGGAGAATATTAGAACCTTTGCGCAGTCGAACTTTAGTTGAACTGTAGTTTTACAAATATACACATACCAGCTTTATTTATTTATTTATGAATGGAACCTTTAACAAATAACATTCAATTTCTGCTTATTACATAGTTAGCAGTATTTTGTATTATAGTTATTTAGATAATGGAGGTTACAACCAACTTTTAATGCCCTAGTAACAGGAATAAATAAAAATAATGATTATCTTCATCTTTCTCAGCTACAATATGTTCTCTGCCTTAGGCCTTCACCAAACATTATTATTCAAAGTGGGTCCGCAGCTTGTATCCGGCGGCTATCTTTGACTATTATTTTCTTTCTTTTTAGTACTTGTAGAGGCAGAAATTGACGCGAAGAACTAGATATTACAAGAGTTATTGAGATACAGTTCACTATACAGAAAAGTGGAAATGTTTAGGGGATAGTTGTACCCAGCAGTAAAATCGTAACATTTTTCTTAATTTATTGATTATTTATTAATTAATCTAGTACTAATATTTTAGTATTTGATTAATTAATTACTTACTTACTACTTTCTTATTAATTTAATAATTACACGAATAGCATCAAAGAAACTGACAAGGTTTATTACTAGAGCTAACATGAGTTCACAAAAGCATATAAATAGGGTACTTAATTACAATTAATGATAATATTAAATTTCGTACTTGACTAGGTACTATTCTATAATTTGCGACTTATGCCTTACAATAATAATATATTATAAGGCGACTATCACCAATATTATTAGATCGGAAAACTTGCATCAACTTCATTGCTCTACTTGGAAGTGCGATTGAGAACTTCTCAACTTTCAATCCCAGTGTGGACAGTGAGTTTATGAGATTAATGATGTTATACAGAATAAAATAAACGTAAATGATATGTGTCAGTTATGCACACTATTTGATTGCGAGAGTTTTAAAAGAGATACAGGCACGCTGTTGTCAGTCATGACTCAGCATGAATGGGCAGACTTCTCCAGGTCGGTTCCACCGTCTCACTGATCGGCGTGAAGCGACAGCCATGTCACGTTTCGTTCGGTGAGTGAGATCGACGGATACCCAATGTATCCCGTTCTCATCCGTTTTCCTTCCCGCTCTCCTCCCCACTTAATGGTCCGGCAAGTCACTTATGATCCGAGGGTTGTGGATGTTCATGGGCGGCAGTGATCACTTATGCCTTCATGGTGACCTGTTTGCCGGACTTATGGTACATCATGCATACATACAAAAAATCACGCCTTTATCCCAGAAGGGGTAGTCAGAGGCACCAGCAAGGGCACCCACATTTCGCCTTGTATCTTCCGTCCCACGATGTGATAGGGGGCGAGCCTATTGCCATATTGGGCACAAATTCCTGACTCAGGGCTGATAATGAATAGAAAAATCCAATATCACTTTGCTCGGGACTCGAACCCGAGACCTCTGCTTTGTAACCGTACCGTAATACAACTACGCCACCGAGGCACGCACCGGACTTATGGTATGAACAAACAATTCAGCAAGAACTTTTTATGGGGGAAAAATAACTATTTTCTTTTTTTTCCTTGAGATAATATAACGTCTCACCTACGAAACGCATGTGAGGCATTATAGGTATGTAGCGGGAAAGGGTCGAATCAAAGCAGTCCTTTGACACTGGACGGCTGCTCAAACATTTACTATTTGGCAATAGTCGATAATTTCTTCTTCTGAAGACGGAATAGTTTTTTTTGGAACTCCTCACACAACGATGTGGTATTGTGGCGTGGTAATGACTTTGCATTTAATTTTTTTACTTTATCTGCTGTACTATCTTGCGCTTATGTTAGTCGACATAACGTGATTATTATGTATTAGGTATTTTTATTTGACTTGTACCTCATTGCCGGTCATCTGCTTGTCTTTTATTTTTGGAAACTTTTCAATCAAACATACGATTATTCATAATGAAACTACACAAAAAGTTTATGTCCAACCTAAGAATATCATTCAAGACATGACTCTTAAACCCTGCCCGTTGTTAAATTGTATTTATTCATAAATACCTATTCGTTTCTGCTCTTAGTTTCTGGACTAAAAACTAGTAAACTCGGGAGCACTATGTATTGAGATTATTTATTTACATTGTTTACATATTTGTATTTATTTATTAATTCACGTTATCTAGTGAATTCGACACGAGGACGTAAGTGTCTAGTATGTATTGTGAGTCATGTATACTTGTTGTGGGATGTGCAGTTTTCCTTATCAACTTCCTCGTGACAGACCATGCTCCGTCTTGCGGCATATGTCTGTCAACTTATTAGCCATATGCTTCGGTAGCGTAGTTCTACTAAAGTACGATTACAACGCTGAGGTCTCGGGTTCGAATCCCGGGTCGGGAAAAATGATATTGAATTTTTTATTCATTATCAGCCTCGAGTCAGGAATTTGTGCCCGATGTGGCGAAAAGCTCGGTCCCTATCACATCGTAGGATGGCACACATGAGGCGAAACGTCTTGGTAGCACCACTGCCTAACCCTTCTGGGGGAGGATAAGAATGAGACGGGCGAGCAGGTCCTAGAACGGATCCGCAAAACCGTCAACGCCAGGGATGAAGGATTACAGATCGACAGGATAAGGAAGGCTAAGGACAGAAAGGTGATTTTAGGCTGCAGTTCGAAAGTTGAGCTGGACAGGGTAAAGGAAAAGATAAAGAAAGGGGACGGACGTTTCAAGGTGGAAGATGTCAAGAATAAGGATCCCTTAGTGATCCTGAGAAACGTCCTAAGTCATAACACGGACGAAGAGATCATCAAAGCACTCCGATCACAGAACCGGAACCTGATTGGGGTTGTGGGAGGGGACTGCGCGCGCATGTCCGTTAAGTTCCGGAAGGGCGCGCGGAACGCACTCACATCGCACGTAGTGCTACAAGTCTCTCCAGAGTTGTGGAAGAGACTTACCCAGCAGGGGTCGGTTCATATCGACGTCCAACGGGTGAAGGTCGAGGACCAATCCCCTCTAGTCCAGTGTTCGCGTTGCCTCGGGTATGGCCACGGGAGGCGGTTTTGTAGTGACCAGACTGACGTGTGCAGCCACTGTGGGGGTGCGCACCTGGGCAGGGACTGTGCCAAACGCTTGGCACAGGCGCCCCCCACGTGTTGCAACTGCGTCAGGTCGGGTCTCGACAGAGCCGACCATAATGCTTTTAGCGGCGAATGTCCGGTGAGGAGGAAGTGGGACGCCCTGGCGCGGACGGCGGTAGCGTATTGCTGAGGTTGTCCCCAGGGTAAGTGAGCAAAACGGTCCCCCAGCAGGAGCACGGCCACTGCTCGTGGCCCAGGCTAATCTCCAGCGAAAGCAGTTGGCTACGCAGGAGATTATGCTGGAGGCCGCGAGCAGAAAAATGGCGTTCGCTCTACTCCAGGAGCCATATGTGGGTGCTCAAGGTAGGGTGAGGGACTACGGCGGCGCGAGGGTTTTCCAGTATGTAGGCGTGGACAATACTACGGTTAAGGCCGCTATTGTAGTATTTGACGATAACACCAAAGTCAAGCCATGTCCAAAGTTCACCACGACCAACATCTCAGTGGTGACCATATATACTGGAGGCCGGGAAATCGCCGTGGTCTCCGCCTACTTTGAGCCGGATAAACCCATAGGGCCATACTTGGAACAACTGGGGAGGATCGTTAGCGAACTGGGTCCCACCAATGTCCTCATCGGCGGTGACTTCAATGCTAAAAGCATGTGGTGGGGCAGCGCGGGTACTGACGGTAGGGGAGAGGACCTAGCAGAATGCATAGGAGAATGGGGCCTCCAGGTGCTCAATGAGGGCGACGTACCCACGTTTGACACTATCAGGGGTGGTAAGCGCTATACAAGCTATGTGGACATTACATTATGCACAGAGGACCTTCTCGGCCAGGTGAACGATTGGCGGATCAGTGAAGGCCTTGTGAGCTCCGACCACAACACCATTTTATTTAACATCAATTTTGGCAAACTAGATCAGATTCAAATCAGTAGAACTACTCGGACTTTTAATACCAAAAAAGCTAATTGGGCTGAATTTAGTGATAAATTCGCCCAATTAAAATTAGATTCAAAATTTAATACCAGCAACATTGTAAATTTAAAAAACAAAAGAGAAATAGACGGAATAGTAGAAGATTACACTCAAGTCATTCTGGAAGCCTGTAATCAGAGCATACCCAAATTCAAAATTAATAGAAAGCCTACTATTCCATGGTGGTCTGATGAGCTAGCCTCACTGAGAAAGGCCATGGTCACCAGGAGGAGAAGGATCCGCTGGGCAGCACCAGTCCGCAGGGATTTCGTCGTCGGAGAGTACCTGAAAGCAAAGGAAGAGTATGAGACAGCAGCTAAAAAGGCCCAAACTAACAGCTGGAAAGCATTCTGCGAACGACAAGCAAAAGAAACCGTTTGGGACGGCATTTACAGAGTGATAGGGCGAGTGTCGAAAAGAGAGGAAGATCTCCCCCTGAAGAAAGATGGAGTTACCCTTAGTCCAGAGGAATCGGCGAAGGTGTTGGCGGAAGTCTTCTACCCGGAGGACCGGGTGGAGGACGATAACGCAGAACACCAGCGGATTAGGGCAGAAGCTCATAGCATAAATGACGGATTAGCGGATAGTGATTATCACGATCCGCCATTTACCATGGATGAAACCTTGGCGGCTGTGAACAGCTTCAACCCTAAGAAAGCCCCCGGAGCAGATGGTCTAACAGCCGACATCTGCAAACAAGCTATCCTTAAGGATCCGGAGTTGTTCCTCGCACTGGCTAACAAATGCCTCGCAAATGGCCACTTCCCGACAATCTGGAAGGAGGCCACGGTCGTAGTCCTCCGTAAACCCGGAAAGGAGGACTACACACACGTTAAATCGTACAGACCGATAGGCTTGTTGCCGGTGCTGGGAAAGATTCTGGAGAAGATGGTAGTGGGAAGAGTGAAGTGGCATCTGCTACCTAGGATGAGTACACGACAGTTTGGCTTTATGCCCCAAAGAGGCACGGAAGACTCCCTCTATACCCTACTCCAGCACATCAGGGGTAAAGTGAGTGACAAGAAAATTGTCACACTGATCTCACTGGATATAGAGGGAGCCTTCGACAGTGCTTGGTGGCCTGCCATTAAGGTCAGACTGGCGGAGGAAGGTTGTCCGAAAAATATAAGACGGTTAGTAGACAGCTACTTCGAGAGCCGTAGAGTTAAAGTTCGCTACGCCGGAGTAGAACACACGAGAACGACCACCAAGGGATGTGTACAAGGGTCTATTGGTGGTCCTATCATGTGGAACTTGCTCCTCGACCCACTGCTAAAGGAGCTCGACAAGCGGGGCTTTTACTGCCAAGCCTTTGCCGATGAAGTTGTGTTAGTGTTTCACGGAGATGAGACACTAAAAATACAGAAACAGGCCAATGAGGCGCTAGTGTATGTGCGGGATTGGGGAGTTCGGAATAAGCTGAATTTCGCTCCTCAGAAGACGAAGGCTATGGTCGTAACACGACGACTAAAGTACGACTCCCCAATCCTGCGCATGGGTGGAGTGGACATTGGCCTGTCACATGAAATTAAAATACTGGGCCTGACTGTGGATGACAAATTAACATTCAACACGCACGTCTCGGAAGTTTGTAGGAAGGCTATAGGCTTCTACAAACGAGTGGCTACTCCAGCGAAGGTGCAGTGGGGACTGGGACCTGAAGTAGTGAAAACCCTGTATACGGCAGTCGTTGAACCCACGATATTATACGCGGCCAGTGCTTGGGCGCCAGCGAGCAATAAGATAGGTATACAGAAGAAGCTCGCTAGGGTTCAGCGGGGTTTTGCACAGAAAATGGTAAAGGGCTACAGGACCGTTTCACTAAACTCGGCCCTGCTGCTTGCCGGGATCCTTCCGCTAGACATTCGTGTCCGAGAAGCGGCGCTTCTTTATGAAGTGAAAAAGGGACACACTCAGCAAGTGGTGGGTGACCGAGAGGTGGAATGTCCTGTGCCCTTTGCTATTTCGAAACACCCGGCTCACCGTAGAGCGTTGCAGTTCGAATGCGTGGTGAACGATGCAGAGCTGAACCTCAAGGCTGCGAATACCGTCAAGGTATTCACCGACGGCAGCAAAATTGGTGGCCAAGTCGGAGCATCGGTGTCCTTATGGGACGGCGATGCCGAGACGAAAGCCACCAAAATGAAACTGGAATCGTTCTGCACCGTTTACCAGGCAGAGCTGCTCGCTCTGCGGAAAGCTGTGCAAATGGCCTTACAGGGCAGTCGTAAAGACTACAGCATCTTCTGCGATTCGAGGGCCGCGCTCGAGTCCGTCGCGAGCGGAAACTCCCTCCACCCCATTGCATTTGGCATCAACGATTTGTTGAGTAAGACCGTAAAGTGCGATAAAACCATTAACCTCTTTTGGGTTAAGGCGCACGTGGGTTTGGCTGGGAATGAGCGCGCAGACGAACTCGCTAAAGCAGCGGCCCTAACGCTGAAAAAGAAGCTCGACTATGACCTATGCCCCGTATCATTCGTCAAGCGACAGATCCGACAGGAGTCGATTGACGAGTGGAACGAGCGCTATCGGGCGGGAGAAACAGCTTCAGTGACCAAGCTGTTTTTCCCTGACGCCAGACAAGCATACAGCGTAATCAGGAAGATGCCAACGGACCCGGTTCTCACGCAGGTTTTCACGGGTCATGGGGGATTCTCTGAGTACTTGAATCGCTTCAAGTGCAAGGAGAGCCCCTCATGCATCTGTGACCCAGCGGCCATTGAAGATGTCTTGCACGTGTTGACCGAATGCCCAGTATATCTGTATCAACGTCTGAAAGTCGAAAGCGAAATAGATATGAAAATTTGTAAAGATAACCTAAGCAGTATACTGGAGACCGGTGAAATAAGATCTAAATTTTTAAGATACTGTAGAGATATAGCATGTAAAGTGTTGGAAAGAAACAAATAGCCGGGGCAACTACTTAATATAATATAAGATTATATAAACCTAGTTGCCAAGGAATGTGGTTTTGACGAAGAAGACATGCTATATCTAAAAATGTGTAAATTTTACAAAGTTTGAAATTGTTTTAACAAGTATGTAAGTTTGTATGTTTTTAAATTTTTTATATGATTTTGTGTACATACTTGTATTTTTACTGTAAATAATAAAGTGTAGTATCTTGTAGCTGTCGGATGACTGTAATCGTTCAGATAGGTAGTTAAATTAGCATCAGACGAAGCACTTTATGTGTGATATTTTTACTTTTGTAACTTTTATTTTTTCTAGTCGTTTTTAAACGAATGTATGCTAATTATTAAACTATTGTAGTAAAATCCTCTGAACGGTATCGGAGGGACAAGTATTTAAAAAAAAAAAAAAAAAAAAAAAAAAAAAAAAAAAAAAAAAAAAAAAAACCCTTCTGGGAAAAAAGTTTAGATGTGCGTGCGTGCGTGCGTGTGTGTGTGTGTGTGTGTGTGTGTGTATGTGTGTATAAAAAGCACGCGCTTAGCTTACAAACAGAAAGTTATGTTGAAGTTTTACACACTAGAGACGGAAAGTTCCATATGAAATTAGTGACGTCACTAGCCACTGCATTACAGTGTGCGGGTGTGAAAGAGACGGTAAAATGTCCCTACTACGCTCCCGCTCTTTCATTGAAAATACTAATATTTGCCTCATGTCACAAGCTACTTTAATACTGTTTTGACAGAAATGTTTTATTTTAATGGCATTCGTGTTTGAACGCAAATTAATACAACAAAATCAGTCATGGTTAAATACGCTATTTTTTTACCACTTACCGCGAAAAATAAAAAATAAATAAAAGCACCTGATCCTAAGTAATAAGTGCAATCCAAAGACAGTGATCGTTATTTTGATCGACAGACACAATTACGCTGACATTTTCGAATCCGTATAATATACAAAGACTGAATACAAATCGAGAGACACTCTGCTGGCAGTTTTATGCCATAAGGTGCTGCAGATGTTGGCGGCGGTGGTCACTTACCGTCAGGTGAACCGTATTCTTGTTTGCCCCCTGTAATTAAAAAAAACCTCTCAAGTGTCACCGACGAATTTTTTATCATGATAAGGTTACAGTTGTCACTATCCGAACGGACATTAATATCTTACATCCGACTGTTTCGATCCGTATGTAACTTCAATTAATTGCTTCGTCAAAGCATCCCAGTTTAATTAGTGCTTCATATTTTTAATAACACAATTAATTTGCGCAATAACTTTACTTTGGTTATCTAGGTATTCTAACAGTACTGCAAGGCACAGAGTGTAACAATGAATGCATTTTAGAAATACAAATCATTTCTTTATTATTATCAACTCTCATAATTTACGATCGACTTCTATTATCAACTCATAATTCATTTATTGTTAAAAACAGGATGTAGTTTCATTCATTACGATGCTGCTGACGTATGTATATTCAACAAAACATAATTATTTGTCATCTAAAAGTACTATCCGTTTATTTATTAATTCCTTTACTTGCCCGCCTCCGTGGCGCACTTCGTTATAATGACGGCAGTAAAACAAGAGGCTGCGGTTTCGATCCCTAAACTGAGACATATATTTGTATTATCAATATATATTGGTTAACATATGAACTCAGAGATCTTTGGTTCGAATTTCATATCTTTTCCATTATATACTGTTTTTAATCAGCCCTCAGTCTTTTACTGCTTAACATACCAATACGCAACAGGATATCTAGGCTGTATGTAAATTAATAAATAAATAAATACACCCAACAGTCACATACATAGTCCTGACCCCACACTAAGATCGAGTCTTGTGTCGTGGGTATCAGGAACTACGAGAGACTTTTCGGTCTCACAAACACCCAGACCCGAAACAAATACTTGTGGTTCTCACAAACATTTGTCTCGGTGCGGGGATCGAACCCGCGGCCTCTCGTTTCACAGGCGGCGTCTAACCAACTGCGCCACGGAGGTAGTCGAATTCATTGGATAACACGTCATATTTCTTTTTATTCTAATGAATGGCGAGACGAGCATGTCATTCGTCGTATAGTAAGCGATACGACCGCTCATGGACAGTCGCAAAACCAAACAACACCATGAATTATAAAGCGATGCTTGGCATTCGACTGCGCTCATGCGCTCATGCACGAGACATAAGATTTTAAATCTCATTGTGTCCATTACTCTACTACAATGTCCTTCAAACCGGAATACAACAGTGTATTTACACTGCTGTTTGGCGAAAGACATAGACATTGCGGTGGTACCTACCCAGATGGCCTCTCACATATGAAAGAGCAGTAAACACCTGACTGTTACTGCCTTCTTTTTTAAACCACACAAGCATCCATATTCACAAAATGTAAAAGTGAATTGGCATTTAACTCACTCAATGCCAATTGTTATGAATGAAATTAACTGTAGTCATCATTGTATGTAGCGCAATTTTCTCCCTGACTCAACGTAAATCCCATTGTTTCACTGGAGGATAACTAGTCACTAGACACTGAAAGTTAACACACGAAAGTGATGTGGTTTATTATTAATTAAACTACATTAACAAGAGATACTAGCAAATAATTCGAATAAAAGAACCCTGCTTTGGCTGTTTCCTGTCCATCAGCCAGTCGACAGCGTTTTTTGCAGCGTAAAGGTATCAAGTTGAAATTCATTTCATAAATACGATTTTAATTGTTTTTAAGTTTTGACATAAAACTGTTTACTATTATTTAATTGGCGTCCAAAATAAACGAGAACTAAGAAATTTCTCTTAATTTAGAGGACATACGAAGTCCTACACAGACAGTACAAAGTTTAATTATGGGAGGTACATTTGCTTAATTTTCCTTGTTTGTTGCATTTATCGTTGTGTTGTTTAAATATTTAATATTTGTTGTAGTGACTTATACAAATAAAATAAATAAAATCACCTAACAGTGACATATGTACATAGTCCTGACCCCACAATAATACATAAGTTTTTCGTGTTAACGTGCACAATACGAGCTAGCATGACTGTTAGGTGTATTTATTCTGTTTAGTTTTTATTTTTATTTTTTCTATTTAGTCTGTTATGTGTATATATCCTGTAATCTGCCTTCTTGCTTTACATTTGTATCCTTCTTCATCATAATATATTATTCATGCCCTTTTAATTCAAACAAACTTGATCAAACATTGGTCGAAAAAGAATCGCCCTATACCTACTATCCACACGAGTTGAGCTTACAAGTTGAGGATGCAAAACCGCATACGGAGAACTAATTAATAACATGAAACCGCCAACGAGTATAATTAAACGTGCGATTAGCGCTGGCACACGTCATCGCATCAATATCAATTAGCAAGACGCGCTGCTGTGCTCATCGGCGACAATTATAGAACACGTTCACACGGATACTGGGGAAGGAATGGCAAGCAAAAAAGTATACAATCAACATTTCTTATCATAGACCTGTCATCCACACAGGTGAATGCAAAGGGATTTGTTTGTTACTCTTCTACAGCTTAAATTTTGTTATAAGTTCTCTCGAAAAGGTGGAAATAGAAATAAAATCGAAGTGATAATTAAATACACTTTATTGTAATGTATGAATACATAACTATTATCATGATTTATCAAAGTAATAAAACCATTCTTAAAATCAATAAAGCTAATGAACAATTTGTGTTAGAGGGATTTATTTATCTGAAATAAATTGAATAAACAACGTTTTCATTAAATTTTGTCTACCATTCTTTAAAGTTTAGATAATGTTCCTTTGGATTGCAGTACAAATTAACCCATACGAATCCCTTCCCAAGACCGTGATTAACCACCCAATAGAAAATAGCCGAGTTCCCTTCTACCTGCGAAGTTATTGACGTATTTATCAAACGCCAGAGTAAATGGGATCTGGTATCGAGACGGCGAAGCGCACCGGAGTGGAAATTTTGTCGGCACATCTCTGATTTAACACGAGATTACTGAGTGGACAACTTCAGTAAAACGCGAGTTATATTTTGTTTGTGTTAGCTCGTATAAGCGTAAAGAACCCGGAGGATAAAGCATTTATAAAACAGAATAAAAAGCTAATTGGATTAAGGAAATATGATCATAAAATAAAGAACTTAATTATTAATATTAAATTTAGTCTCAAACGTGGTCCACTTTGAAGGTGAAATCAAAAAAATCCACTCTAGAACTGTAATTACTCAATTGCAAATAAAATAAATCATAATTGATAGTCAACCCGATGCTGGAACATCAAACACATAAAGAGAAACATGTCGTCCACATAACGAGGTAAACAATAACATAAATTAGATGATAAAAAACTAAGAAGACATTTATTACTGTAGTAGTTCACGAAATTAAGATAAGCAATTGGCGTCCGGTACGTATTTGTTGATGAAACTTTTTTAGCTGCGACGCGACGTGTCGAAATATATTTAGATTTATTTATTCCATAGAACATGGGATTCTTCGTAGCATTCGCACATGTTAATATGTTTTATAAAATTTGGTACCTAATGCTTTAAGAAAACCTGATTTGATTGACTGATTAAATCATAATCAAAAGTAACTTATTCCGGAATCAAACCCACGACACTTAACTATACAACCGAGCAAACTCTTTTAATCTATACATATAATAAATTTGTAACCAATTGATGTCTGCACATGGAAGATGAATGAGAAAAACTAATATGCGGGGTCTGTATTAACGCAATAGAACCCAAAACAATGACATTTAGAATTTTTGTCTGTTTATCTGTTTGTCTGTGCGGTTGTGTGCGATAAACTCAGAAACGGCTTAACAGCATTTCTATGAAATTTGGTATGGAGGTAGCTGACACCCTGGATTAACACTAAGGCTACTTTTTATCCCCAAAAATGTGGAGTTCCCGTAGGATGAGGAATTAATTCCGATATATTTGTTACGTTTTATACTCTTAGGGATGGTATGGGACGGATGGGAAGTTCCAAGTCAAGTTAATTTCAAATAAAGTTAATCACGCAGACGAAGTTTGCGGGCAGAAGCTAGTTTAACTAATAAATTGATATAGTGCTGTATCATTTTTCCGAGAACAATAATCATAAAGTGATGTTTGCACGAAGCTAATATATATATACATAGTTATAGCTACATCAAGGAGTGGCTTGAAACACAGACTGTGCTTGAAAGATACAACCTATTTCTGTGGCGGTTAGAATAATACCTATTATTGCATTCTAAAAATACTTATGTAATCATAAAAAGAGGGAAAATGATGTGTTGTAGTAGTAATATGTTACTTTAATTAGAAGGATGGGGAAAACATACTCAAGTTGAAATAGTAATACATAGATAAAATCGCTTAAAATAGCATCTATAGAAAAAACGAATTTAAAAGTTTGTGGTCTATTCCGGTAAAACCGAATGTCTGGGATTTCCGATACATAATCCCTAACTTCTGTTGAGGACATTTTTATTTTTATTGCGATGAATGGCGAGACGAGCATGTCATTCGTCAGATGGTAAGCCATACGACCGCGATATGAATTACAAAGCAATGCTTGGCATTAAATTGCGCTCGTCATCTGGGGACATTTTCTCCGGAGTTATTTTCTCTAAATAAATATTCTTATACGAAACACGGCAATAAAGTTTTGCTTAATATAATATTATCGTCCAATTTCTAAAAATATATACTCTTACCGTAAACGATTTTTTTAGAAATTCGGTTATTCATTTATCTAGGTACCTACAAGTAAATAAACACGGTACACGTTGGCATTTATAAATGAACTCTGATATTTCGCATAAAAGAACGCCATAGTTATTAAAATGCGCCTGGGTGCGTGACCGATTCACCCTAAAAGGTTATAAACTTACCGATAGCCACGGGGTCTGTTTTTCGGGCACTATAGACACATTTAAATGATAAAAATGTATAAGTAACTATAATTACGAGGTATATTAAGTTGATACGCACTTTAAAAAATTGAACTTACATAAAAAATTTAGACGAGGTAAAACAATGTCTATTCCAAATTTAAATTCCGAACGTTATTGATTTAATTTTTTTCAATTGTCAACTGTTATACTGCCAGTTTGATTATAGTTCATCTATAAATGTATATAAAGAGGTTTTATAGCATGTAGTATAGTTTCATACATAAGAAAACATTAAAATAAAATAATATGGCATAAGTGTTTCCCTATTCTTGTGGAGCAATTACCTTATTTATCAAATTGAATACCGATATCTTTAAATTCAATGGAGTTTGCGAAAAATCATTTTGAAAAATTGAAAAGAAAACAACTATAAGTTTCAAAGTCAATGAGTTTGAAGTAAGAAGTTGTGTAAACAAATTGCAAAAACTTGCGCATTTAGAGATAACACAAGTTTGGAAAGATTTAAATTCCAAAAACTTTAACAATTTCAATGAAGCGATTCGATCTGCGCTGAGAGATAAGTTTTCATTAATGGATAAATTGTTTATGGTCATGCCAATTAATGTGGTCAGAAGAAGAAATAAAGCGACGAATAATCTAGGCTGTACCACAAAAAGACAGCCTTTAAAGAAGTCAGCTTTTACTAACTTGACATTAGCATACCTATTTTTTAAAAATTGTATGAAAAGAGACTGTTCAGAAAGACATGAGAGCATAACCAATGAACCAACTATTCCAAATGAAGAAAAGACATGTTCAGCTATGAAATGACATTAGGTAATGTTTATATAGATTATGAAAAGTAATAAAGCTGTGGCTATATACGGAAGACCAGGGAAGAACGAAACGCTTTTCAATTTTCTTGTGATATCTTGCCGACCTTATAAGATTACGAAATACTAATTACTACACATGATATATTGGTCTTTCAGCTATCGATGAACACCAAGTTAATTGCAACTGCTATTACAGATTTTGAAAAAATGTCCAATTAAAAACACTGTATTTTTTACCATCATCCCTATCTTGGGTTGGTTGTATATTGTATATGTTATTTGATTAAGCTTTCTTCGGTCTAAATAAATCGAGTCAATTCTGATTCCCGCATACATTTTTACTCTAAAAGCAGATTAGGAAATCGGAACCTTTCTTTGAAATGGCAGCGATATGCGGCAAATTGCCAATAATGACAAGCGTAAGGTTTCTCGAGTGTACAGTGGAACGCATTATCACATTGGAATGGAATGTGCATTGGAATTTAATAGAGAATAAATCTATACAAATATAACACAGGGATTTTTAATGCGGAAATCTTTAAATCTATCAGCCAGTTTATTTATTCAGAACCGACAGAAAATGAGAGGATGCGAATTCGAGTTCCGTAAAGAAACAAAATATGTTTGTATGTCCATATTTTTTTAGGGTCTCGGAACACCGAGATGGTATGGTAAAACATTATGGCAAAATAGTCTCTCGTAGTTTCTAAGGGTCGCAACACTAGATAATATGGTATTTTACGGAGAGTTATGTGTCTTTCGCAGGAGACAACACGCTAAGCCCCAAAAGAATGCATGGGGCCCTAAAATTTTATTTTTTTTGCCGTGCCCTACAGGGTCCACATTGTACTAAATAAATTGTAACATCTTATTAACATGTGGAGTGCAATAAAGTATTGAGTATTGAGTATTGAGTATTGGTGATTGCAGTGTCTTTCTAATAAAAGTACAGAATAAAAACTGTTAATTTTTTTATTCTTCTATGAATAATTAAAAGCTGTTGAGAGGGCGGGTTCGACGCCAAGGTAGATATAATTACACCGCGGCTACTGTTTAATTAACAATTAACGTGGCGACACGTAAACACGTCTAGACGAAATTATGCCGCCATTTGTGTCACTGCGTCTATTTTTAACCGACTTAAGGAATGAAGGAGGTTCTATATTTGACTCTATGATGATGTGTAGTATCGTCTGTTTAAATTCTAACGGCGGGTGGCGAAATTTGGACCTGCAAATAAAATTTAAAAATTATTTAGGTACTTGTTTGAGATCTATGTTTTTATAACATATACAACAAGCATTTATACTCGTAATCTAATATTATTAACATGTCCCATGTAATAACGTGTGAAGAGAGATAAACTATTCTTATTTTTTTGACAACAACGCATTTGCAAGCCAAAAGATCGTAGACGAGGTATAATGTGTTTATAATTATATAGTCAAGAATCGTATCATTGTTTTTACGTGATCTTGATTACGTCCTATTTCGGTGCTAAATACATAGTTTCCTAAAATAATAATGTACACCTTTTTATTTTTAAACACGCTATGGTACGCAAGGGTTTAAATTATTATTTTAGCAAAAACTTGGTTCTTATCACACAAACACGATGTTATTTAAAAAAATTGCAAAAAAACTCTCATTTTTTGCAAAATGTTTTAATTGCGTTGTGTCTGTAATCACTAAAACTACCACCTGGTCTCGTTTTCGGTCGCAGTCTAGATATACCTAGTACAATATATCATTTTACCACAAAGTAACCACGTCGTAACCTATACGTAACTACTCATCAAATTCAACTTAAGCTATGAATACAAGCGGGCGGAAGCCCATCATTTCGATATTAAAACAAGTGAAGTATTTAATTCGGAAACAATTTATCCCTTTTCCCCTAAACTTTGTAAACATCTTTAATGTGGACGAGTTTGCTATTTATTATTAAAATAAGTTTGGTTATTACTTTATTTGTAAGCTAGGTTGATTTTTAGCTTGTTTTTAAATGTTTTTCCAAAAGGTTTTCTGTCCTATTTTAATTAAATAATTTATTTTGTTTCAGATCAATTAATCTAAGGAAGATAGCGCCATGCCGTCGCCTAATAGTAAAATGCCAGGTAAATTATATACTTCTTTATAAACACTTTACATCGCATAGTCCTGGTGCGTACTTTTGAAAACTAAGGTAGTGCAATATAACATGAAACATCTTTTATTTATTTATTTTATTATGGACCATTAATCAGCGGTTTTACTGGTGGTAGGTATATGTAAGAGCCCGCTTGGGTAGGTACCACCACAATGTCTATAACTCCCGCCAAACAGCATGTAAATGCACTGTTGTGTCCGGGTTTGAAGGACATTGTAGCTAGAGTAACTATTAGACATAATGAGACTTAACATCTTATGCCTCAGCATTGCGAGCGCAGTGGAATGCCATTGATTTGAAATTAATAAATAATTACACCCAACAGTCACATACATAGTTCTGACCCCACACTAAGATCGAGTCTTGTGTCGTGGGTATCAGGAACTACGAGAGACTTTTCGGTCTCACAAACACCCAGACCCGAAACAAATACTTGTGGTTCTCACAAACATTTGTCTCGGTGCGGGTATCGAACCTGCGGCCTCTAGTTTCACAGGCGGCGTCTAACCAACTGCGCCACGGAGGTTGTCGCCATGGTGTTATTTGGTTTTGCGTCTGTCTATGAGCGGTCATATCACGTACCATCAGGCGAATAATATGTTCGTCCCGCCATTCATTACAAAATAATGGAGAGTACAATTAACAAAGAACATAGTTAATATTTACATGAATACATGTTCATTGTAGAGGAGGTCCGTGCCCTGCAATGGAATGTATCTGGGCTGATACAGATACAGACAAGTCCATTTATCCCTTTTAATAGACAGTCACAACATGAGTATTATAAAGCAGTAGCGAAACATAAAAAGTATTTATTTGTATACATAATTGTATTGTAATTGTACAAATAATTTTCGTAATTTCCAATAATTTGCTTCATGTCAACGTGACTAACATATTATTATTATTATTTGTAATAGTAATTATGTACATGTGTTTGCTCCTATTACGTATGCAATGGAAATGCCACTGACGAATTGTGGGTGTGTTTTCTGTCTCCCGTTTCAAGGAAGAGGCGTGATGATAGTTACGGCGTTATAATAATTAACCGCATCATTGTTAGCTACTAGGAAATAAGCCACGGCGGTTTGGGTTCAATTCCTAAGTAATTATTTATATGGCTTTTCAATGTTTAAACGCTAATTTTCTTCGGTCGGATTTTCCAAAAACAGTAATTAACAATCGAATTATATTACAAAAATATTTGACAGATTATTATTTAATGTTTTTTGGTTGTGTAATATAATAAATAATGTTATTACAAATTATGCACTGGAATTAAAATCATTAGGAACTGAATCACTGCTATTCTAGAGCAATGACCGGCTATAGGGAAGTCCCGTTTTAAATGACTAATTCTAGTCTAACATTTATGGTCGGATTTCGAATTTTCTAGGTGGTTATTTTATTTTACCTCAGAAACTAATTTCCTTCCCAAACGTGATAAGGGGTTAGCCCATCGTTACGTCGTACAGAAATTCCACACCCGGCAACAGATATTGCATTTTTCAAACGGTAAAACTCACGAAGTTAAGCCAAACCTGGAAATTGTAATACGGATTCTATTTTACTGTTCACATACATTGTCACTAGAGTCTGGTCTCTAGAATCTAGACCTTTGGGGCTGCTAGTGTTTTTATTTTTTTATTGCCATGAATGACGAGGCGAGCATGCTATTCGCCTGATGGTAAGCGATACGATGGCTTATTTACAGTAGCAAAACCAAAAAACACCATGAATTACAAAGCGATGCTTGTCATTCCTCCACATTCGCCATCCTGAGACATATTTTTTTGTTTTTGAAGTCTCAACATGTCGAGTATTTACTCTGGCTACAATGTCCTTCAAACCGAAACACAACTGTGCATTCACACTACTGTTCCGTAGTATATGATATAGTCCGTTAGACTCGAGCCCCGTACAAAGATAAATGTTTGCGAGACTGACAAACATTTGTTTGTTTTGGGTCTAGTGATATGAGACCGAAAAGGCTGCGTGTTTATTTATTTATTTATCTAAAAACTTATTGTACACCAGTGAACAAAGAAAATATAATGATAACAAAAATGAATTAACATGTAAAAAAGTATACAATGGCGGCCTTATCGCTCGAGGCGGCCTCTTCCAGGCAACCTACCATAGGATGGATAACACAGAACGACAATTCTGTGTTCTAAGCCTCAAAACAAGAAATGTACCCTATTTTAGTGTCACGAGTATGCGTCACAATATTCTGTATTCCATTTTGTTATTTTAGGTAAGATAATATGCATAACATATAAACATGTTTTCCTGTTGCATCGGTTTTCTAAAATACGACGGTCAATGGTGCCTGTCCTTTCAAATTATGCGTGACTCTAGCATTTTAAAAGTTTGAATTAAATTGTATTTAATTTAATATACTGTTAAATTCTGTCTAATATTTAATGTAACTTAATATAATTTCTTATCCTTTGAAAGTTAAAAAGTTTTAAATTAAATTAAATTACGATTCTAGACGCAAACGTTTAAAGAAATATGATCTGGATTTAAAAAAAGTTTTAGATTATTTAAATTATCCACGGACTTTCAATGCGTTAGAAAGTAACTGCTTGCAATTTCAAACGTTAGTTATAATATGTGCTAAGATGTAAGATAAGACAAGCAAATCTCTAGCAAAAGGTATCCAAACATTGTGTTGCTTTTAACGCAGATTTTCTCAATAATTTAATGTTTTACATAAATATTTTACTAGTCACATGTATCAAATAACGCTTTAAGTTCCTGGTTTAAATTTAGAAATTGTATATTGAGATCTCTGATATAAATAAGACATATTTACGTTAGTTTCTATAGAATGAAGTGCGTTCGCGAATTGCCGAAGTACATTAATCTGTTGTCGACCTCATCATTTTCGACGGTATTTGATGGAGAAAGTGATCGTGTTGAGCAACATTTCATATTTATATCGCCACTTGGAATTTATTATTACTGGTGGTAGGTCTCTTATATGTGAGAGTCCGCTGGGGTACCACCGCAATGTCTATTTCTCCCGTCAAACAGCAGTATAAATGCACTGTTGTGT
Organism: Deilephila elpenor; assembly: GCA_949752805.1. Classification (NCBI taxonomy): domain Eukaryota; kingdom Metazoa; phylum Arthropoda; class Insecta; order Lepidoptera; family Sphingidae; genus Deilephila; species Deilephila elpenor. The sequence continues at coordinate 13,456,071 of OX457097.1, read as the reverse complement.
TGCGATTTGAAGAATACAGACCAACTACTGGACATAATGAGATTTAACCTCTTATGTCTCAGGATGGCGAGCGCAGTGGAATGCCAAGCATTACTTTGTAATTCATGGTGTTGTTTGGTTTTGCTATTGTCCATGAGCGGTCGTATCACTTACCATCAGGCGAATGGCATGCCCATCTCGCCAGTCGTTGCGATAAAAAAAGCATTGTAGTACTCGTAAAACCCTGGTTTATATTTCCCAATTATACAATCTGTGACTACATAAAATCGAAATACCAAATAATATGTTTATGTTTGGATTTGAAGAGTGTAGCCAGTGATTACTAAGCAATGGGCATTAAGAGTTGAAACGTGTCTCATTGAGCGCAGTGCTATGCAGCGCTTAAAATTAGGCCGTGAATGGTGCTGCTGTGGTTCATGGCTAGGCGTGACGCTTATCAAGCAAGTGACCTGATGGTCTCGCCATTCCAGTGACTAGAGATTGGAATCTAGTTACCATAAAACCTAGCCGTGACAGTTGCAAGCCGGGCTGGGAGGCTATTATCAATAGCATGTCCTACCGGCTTCCCCGGAGTTATTAAACAACAAGTGGCGAGTAAGTAGGTACTCTGTTTATTTTTCACTCTTTTAGCTGTTAGCACAGTTGACCGACATTCGACAATATTTCAATAAAACGTCCCTTTCGCCCCGACGCACTACAAACAAGCGATCTTCCTCCGTACTTGTTTGAATCGGATAATTTCTCATGCTCGGTCGGATTTGCACTCACTGAGTCCTGTTTACTGCCGCTTTGAAGTGCCACATCAGTTTACACCGACGGTACTGTTGGAGCTGTTATAATGTATTTTATTACAATACCTATATTGAGTTATAGTGGTACAGGTATAATACTGAACCTAAAGGTGCAATTTCTTGTTGCCGTTTATGACGATACGCGGTGGTGGGAATACGTTAGTATTTGTTTATTAAAGCAGAAGTTGTGAAAATGAAATAACCTGGTGGCATCTTTTTATATCCATAATTTGTTATGGGGTCATTAAAGTCTCGTCTGAGGTCTATAGACATGAAGTAGTATAAACAACGACATACGGGCTGTGAAATGTGAGGTGTTCGGCTTCAAAACTCTAATCGGTCTATCTGCTTCTTGTAGGATTTTTTATTTTAAATATTATGTAACTTTCCCTGAACTGAAATGAGTGCTCCGTATGGCGTAATGTTTGGTCCATATCTTTGGAATGGATATTAAGCTTGATTAACTGTAGATGTCATCAATGTCAGCTCTGCCTATCCTTTCAAGGAGATAGCACAGGAATGCCGGGGTGCATTCGTAAAAAAATTAGAACTGAAGTAGGTACGAATAAATAATAATAAATAACAAGTACTTATTCAAACAATATTTCCACCAAAGAGACTATGAAAGTAAAATAAACGTTCATTAATATTCATTTGATTCCAGGCAATTGAGCATTGTTTTGATTCCATAAAACAATTATAGGTATTATTAATTATTTGAAATATAATAGTTTGATCACTTTATGTAATTATAATCGCAATTATAATCGAATGTAAAAAAAATGGAGGTGAAAATGACTTTCATTACATTTTATTTCCGACATACACTTCACATAGGTACTATTGTATATCAAAATAACATACATACATAAACCTCACGCCCGTATTCCATCAGGATAGGCAGAGACTATGGATCTCTCCTCTTCCTCGATTCTGACGACATATGGGATGTCGACTCTACGCTTATTGTCCCGTATGTTGTTTCTGCCCATAGATTAATACCGAAGATCCTCGACCAACATCTCCAGAGACTCTCAATGGGTCGTTGGGTCAACAGCCAGATTCAGGAGGCAGTATTGCTTGACACGGCACATATTGTGAGGAGATTCCTCACTTAGGCCTCCTAACCACCGGTGGCTTGGGTCTCGAGCCTCGCCATTGTTGGGTAAAGGCAAATAATAATCAGTCAGCTGCTTGTATCAAAATTGCAGACAGTTAACGTAAAAGAAAATGACAAAATATCACACAAAATTAACACGCATTTTATTACATTCGTAATAAAGCCTATAATCGCACGACACGGTAAAATTAATCATGCATAACAATTCCCGGATTTGGCAGCACCTTTACGAGGCCAAAAACAATAGGAGGCGGTATAAAAAGAGTATTAAAGCATAAAAGAGCGAGTGTAAATTGTTTACAGCCCGGCCACAAATCACCCGAGTTTATTCATTAAGAGACCGCTTTGCCCGGCGCTGACGCAATACATTCTCTAAGACATTGGATACTAGATAAAACTCTCTTTTTATACTGACAGAGGAAGGCCTTAGCAGTGGCCTTATTGGTCAAGGGGGTGTGGGTTAAGAAATGTGAAGTAATGGCTTTGGAACCAAGGTTGGAAAATTCAATTTTAGTGAATTCTCCGTTTCGTAAGACACGTATAAAATGAGCAATTTTCCAGAAGCATTGATATCAGTTGTATCAGCCCATATACGTCCCACTACCGGGCACTAGCTTCCTCTACAATCGAGAGTACGATTTGGAGGGGTTAGGCCAAATAGTCCATCACGCTAGCCTAGTGCGGGTTGGCGGACTTTACTATATTATGCAGGTTTCCTTACGATGTTTTCTTTCACAAATCGTCAATTTTTTGTAATTTTTTAATTATCGTCGTATTTTGGTGATGATTACATATTTAAATACTAAAATAATGATATACACCCTTTTAGTTTTAAATACAAAGTAGTACGCAAGGATGAAAATTACTTTTTTCGCATATAAACTAGATATGTAGCAAAAAAGTTGATATAAAAAAAACGCAAATAAAAATCTGTCGCTTTTTTCGCGAGATTTTAAGTTGCATTGTGTCTGTAACCACTAAAACTGCCACCTGGCTTCGTTTTCGGTCGCAGTCTTGATATACCCGGTATGTCGGGTAATTTGTCCATGTATTAACCGATTAATACTAGAGCAAGAGCCTGTGGCTGCCAGACTTTCATCAGTTTATAAAAGCTGAAATGTTGTCTACGCACGCCTCTAACATAGGCATTACACGATCAGCTATTATTTAGTGATCGTGGTGGCTTTGGAAGTTATCAGCTTCAATATGTCTGGCAAGATGAAAGAACTAGCCGAATTGTCCGGCTGCCAAGGAAACACCTTTTGATAGATGCCTTAACAATGTATGTACCATAAAATTGGCTAAATATTACGATATCTTCAAACTTTATTACATGTAATTTTGCCAGCGTTACAGTATAAAAGCCGAATAAGACTCTTGGTCTATACCGCGTATTAGCAATAAGGCGATTGGCGAACGAAGATTTTTTTATAAGGTGTGGTAATAAAATGAATTCCATGAAGAGAGCAGTTAGTTCGTGTACTGTGATAGTAAACGCGAGGTATTTTCATTAGAACGACGCGATGTTATGTTAATGTAGGTCTTTACGAGTGGCTGAACAAAATAAAATAAATATGGCGAGTTAACTACCATTGTAAGGTCGCAAGTTTATCTCGGCCCGGGATGAATGCTTGGTCAATCAAGATTTGTTATTTTTTATTTTAAGATATGATCTGTCTGCACCCATTGCAACTAGGCTCTGCAATATCATAGTTTCACAATAGTTTGCAGCGGTGCTTACAGTACAGGGCTTTCATAGTTTAAGCTACAGCCGTATTTCATTACAGTTCTAATTAAGCTTAAACAAGTATCATTAAGTGTGTTTTTGTTTGCATAATTGAGTTGACTAAAGGATTTGATAAACAGTTTATAATGGTACAAGAAACACAAAAATCTTTTCAGTCTGGATAGCGAATGTAATACACGAATTTAATGAGTGTCGCCTTTCGGGCTGATCTTGTTTATATCAGGATACGGCGGACACTACCAATACGGATACGGTGGACACTTACCGATACGGATACGGCGGACACTGCCGATACTGATACGGCGGACATTACCGATACGGATACGGTGGATGCTAATACTTGTGCGGTTCCAGTGGATATTTAGACAGCAATGCACTTACCATCATACCACTTACCAGATGCATTATATTCACTTGATCATGCTAATAAAAAAGAATGCACTATACGTCACGACTGCTCTGCACATCGGTCTATAGAAGTGGAATAAACTAACCGCTAAGCCGCCGCACCGAAATAATACTGGCACGGTTCCGCCATATTTACGCTGTTTGTTTACAAGACAGCTTAGTAAAACCCTCGTTAAATAAAACATTTTACGGTAGATTTTTTTATTGTGATGAATGACGAGACGAGCATCCCATTCGCTTGATGGTAAGCGATATGACCGCTCATGGATAGTAGCAAAACCAAACAACACCATGAATAACAAAGCATAGCTTGGTATTCCACTGCGCTCACCACTCTGAGCTACAAGACGTTAAATCTGGCTACTCCTAACTGGCTAAACCTTAAAACCGGAACACGATAGTGCATTTACACTGCTGTTTAGTGGGAGAAATAGACATTGCGGTGTTACCCACCCAGATGGCCTCTCACGTATGAAAGACCTACCACCAGACAGTTTACGTCAAGTCGACACGTCTTGGGAATTTTATAGAACGTTTTTTTATATAATAATATGACAAATTTTCCAATTGTATGGCCGATTGTTCAATTGCTCGGTACTTAATTATTTATGTAACATAATGTATTTATTTCAGCATAATTGTCCGGGCAAAGAAAGCGCAAAGCTGAATATAAGGCTCGCTTGAGGAAGTCCCAGAAAGCTGCTGAATGCAGACAGACAAAAAAATATTAGCAGTTCGAATCCAAGGACCTTTGATTTGTAACTTTTATTAGTTTAACGCACACATTTCGGAAAGCTATGTGTGTTGGAAATTAATTATAATTTACTTTATACTTTTTATTAAGGAAACCATCGTGAGGAAGTTATAAAAAAGCTCGTAAAAAGGATAAATTTAGCTTCGATTTTACAACCTTCCTGTTTTACTAATGGGAATATATTGTTTTGAAATAAATTATGTATTTAATATCAACTCTATTTGTATCTAAAGAGGCTTAGCAAAACGATTCCATTTTACTCTTAAGTGTGGAACTCTAATAAACACACGTCAGTATTATCAGCGCCGTACGAACGACAAATCTGGGCGTCCATCGGTGAGCGTCCATACACGTCGCGCTATTCAGAGGCGAGAATAGGCGTCCGGTGCCCACATACGCCTCTATGGAAAATATAGCATAATCGCTTATGCGTGAACTACTTATAGTCGAAGCAGAATAGGAGGTTACGAGCTATATGAACGGAAAAAATAAATAAATTACTGACAAAATATGTATAGGTATTGAAAAACAAAATACAAACCGTTTTGGTGTGTTTAAATGTAGGCATTAAAATAAGCACTAAACTCCTGGAAATTCACTATCGTATATATTATTACAAATGAACATAAAATACAGAGTAGAATAATAACGATTACTATGTGCTCAGGACGAGAGATGGTAGTCTGTTCTCTCTCCTTCAAAATAACACGACCACTTTATATGAAAACAGAAAGAAAGAAATACATTTTATTGATTGCGCAAACATACATAGGTAGGTAATAAAATAACAAAATATACATAAAATAAAAAAAAAACATGACAAAAATACTATTATGCAATAATATTGTGTAACTGAACTATTGCGCCGACAATGGGCCTCCCATTCAGCTTTATGCTGCAGTATGGGAAAAGCAAACTGCATATATGTGTCCCGAACGAGGATCAGCGGGGATAGATGATAGAAAATATTTAAACAAAAATAAGGATCTATCCTTTCAACAAAAAATAAGGTATTACCCAAACATATGTGCTATTGTCCAATATAACAGATAACCAAACACGTTTTAAACAAAATAAACCCAGACAGTACAATTACTATAGACGAATATTTTTTTAGCAATAATCTAGCTTCTTTGCTGACTCTCAAATACTAAATATTCACTTTTAAAACGCAAATTCTGCAAGGGAGGTCCCGTCTAATGATGTTACCATATATTTTCAGCACAGATAAAGCTGTCTCACAAAACGCTGACGCGAAAGGGCGGGCCACAAACAAATCGATTTTAAACTTATTGAACACTCGCACTGATCAGGAATCGAACTCAGAAGTTACTTTACAATTTATCAAAAGTGCAATGATATCGCATTCATGAGGCCTTGGATACTCCCACATCATTAATATTAATGTTTCAGTAAAAGTGCTAATATTTATGTATCAATATGTGTGACAAGTGGTAGAATTACCCAGCCGCCGGAAAAAACGTTAAGATGAGAAATATTTTCTTGCACTTTCCTTGTACGAACTTGTTGTTCAAATTACTATTGCTAAGTTGTAGCTGGCAGAGAGAGCACTGAACAATGCCATGTTTATAGACAAAAATGAAATGAAATGAAATTCGTTTATGAAAAGAAATGAAATGAAATTTGATTAAAAAATGCCACCAAATTACTATTTTTTATCAAAAGTTTAATGATAATGAATTTACAGATAATTAATTACTTTGCAAGCAACTCATAATAATCATAATATTCTCCTTTCGCTGGACGATTTTCTTTTCACTTAAACAGCACGTAGGACACTGAAGGCGGCAGAACAGCGTTGAAAACAGTTAATTAGCATTAATATATGCAATAATAACAATGATAAAACACACTTATCCTCATTTCATGTCTCTTTCCGCAATAGCGGATTAAACGCGGAAAACTGAAATAATGCAAAAATGACTAGTATTTACGAAACATCATGATGTCGCAAATGGTATAATTATGAATTTCCTTTTTATCGTGAATACTTACATCTGGACTGCCTCGCTGGCGTAGTTGTACTACGGTACGATTACAAAGCTGAGGTCTCGGCTTCAAATACCAGGTCGGGCAAAGTGAAATTGGATTTTTATATTCATTATCAGCCCGGAGTCAGGAATTTGTGCCCGATATGGCGATAGGCTCACCCCCTATCACATCGTGAGACGGAAATTACAAGGCGAAACGTGGGTGTCCTGGTTGCTACCAGGAGAACCTTTGCCTACCCCTTCTGGGAAAAAGGCGTGGGTTTATGTATGTATGTACATACTTAGTTATCAATATACACGAGACTCCGAAAAATCTTAAAACCACGACCTTCGTAACCACGCACTTTTCCTTTAATTTAATCATTTTTTTTACTTTAAGAAAAAGTGGCTACACCTCATTAATTCAAGTAGTGTTTAAAAAGTTAGTAAATTGTATTATTTATTGCAGACGGCAAAAGGCTTGAGACGATGGTGGAGATGCCATCAGGAGTCACTGAAGAGGACATCGAGAACTACGCCAATGGAATCGTGAGTATACCTGATTTTATACAGATTAGGTAATTTCAGAACTAATTTTAAAATGTGGTAGAATCCTCATATGCAATAAGATGTCTGAATACCAACGCTTTGTGTATACTACAAGTGTTTCTGGTGGACGGACATTGTAGCCACTAAAATTACGAGCAATAAGACTCTTAACACCTAATGTGAAGGAAGTGAGGAATGCTTTATTGTTCATTGATTAATTGTACGCGTAGTAAGTTTTGACTAATGTTGTTCCTGTATATAGGTCTCATCATTCTAAGTACAATAATAAAGAAAAAAAAATTCTAATGTGGCTATCCTCAAATCTGTCTCTATCTACTAACTTGATACATGTATTTTTTTATTGCGATGAATGGCGAGACAACTGCTGGTAAGCGATACGACCGCTCATGGACAGTAGTAAACCAAACATCATGAATTACAAAGATATGCTTGGCATTCCACTGTGCTCGCCAACCTGAGACATAAGATGTGAAGTCTCAATATGTCCAGAAGTTACGCTGGCTACAATGTCCTTCAAACCGGAACACAAGAGCGCATTTACACCGCTATTGACCAGGAGAAATAGACATTGCGATGATACTTACCCAGGTGGCATCTCTGATATGAGAAAACCAGTGAGGACAATTGATTTTAGTCATCCGGATCCTAAATTAATTTAACTGGTTTATAGCATATACCTGGGTCTCATGGAATATTTAGCATGTACACACTAAAGTGTAACAGGGTTACCTCAAGAGGCAGGGACGTTAAATTAAATCTGCGCCTAATTAGTATACCGGGTGGCGGCTTCGCAGGGGTTACTCGTGTGAACCACGTCTAAGGCTTATGTCCTTAATACGTTAATCGAGTAAAACAGTTTAAATTGAAAGATAATTTGGTGACTGAAATTCTTGCAGCTAGATGGTAATCTACCTACATATACCTATAATTATCACTTATATGGGGTCGGCTCATCACGAGTCAATCATTTTGCAGAACGATTTAGTTTATTATTTTACGACTTACTGTCCCATTGACATTAAGAAGAAGTAATAAAGTTAAAGCTATATAATAGTTATTAAACATATATAAATGCTTTAATTCTTTATTTTTTACACTGCCCCCTCTCTCTCTCTCCTTCTTTTAAATCCATCCCATGGTTGTCTGTAAGATATTTCTGTAGAGCGATAAGACCGCCATTTGTACTTTTTTTTTTATTGTTTCTATATTGTGTATTTTTGTTGTTAACTGTGTACAATAAAGATTTAAATAAATAAGTAAATAATAAAGTTAATACTGTTATAAGTATTTATTTTTTGTTATCATCATCAGCTTACCGCGGTGAAATGCTGAGCATTGATTTTTCCAATTATTAAAATTTCAAAAATGTCTGTATGTTGTAGAGCCACACATATGTTAATATATCGACATGTACTGTATCACTGTCTCTTAGTGCTATGTTGCATGTATCGTACAGGTAACCTATATGTTTTCTTTCATGGATATTTTCATTACTGATATTCATATGAAACAGAGCATGCGTAGCGCTCTTTTAAGCTTCCCGAGTGACCGTGCACTAAACAAAAGACTGAATGTAGCTTTCAGTTGAATTATTCTCTGTATTTTAATACTACAGTGCTGAGAAATATGAAATGATTTTAATTATTCTGTTTTTCGTATGACGTAATCGATTTTGTACGCATTCGCTTCGTAGAAATCGACTTTTTGATTTTTAATTCAACGCACAAGAATATTGTAATCGTTTTTCTAATCTCTATACATTTTCTATAGAGTATTTCATTTGAAATTCTAATAAAGGAATATCTGACATGACGAGGCAATAAATGTGTCAAAGTAAAAGAGATTTTAGGTCATAAAACGTACTGGCCTTTTTTAGTCTTGGTTTTTTGTTATATAATAAATCAGCTGTGAAGCGGAACATCCTCCGAATAAGGCTGAGGAATGGAGAGTGAAAAAGCGAAAATCGCTTGGAAATCTGCATTGCAGACCTGGGATTTAAGACAGTGCAATTTTATGTGGAATTATTCAGGCCATGACTTACAGGCCAATTGTACCATAGATACCACCTAATGACCGAAGACACAGCAATACGTCAAGAAAATAGTGAATAGTTTTTAGCTCACGTGATATAAATTTGCTAAGGAATGCCAATTAGGGAATATCCCCCATATTTGCCTTACACTGAAATTTTAAAGATTACTTTAGAAATATTTATAGACATGATGTAATAATTTGTAACTGACAAACAGCCTAAATGAGAGGAGTGGATGCCACGTTCAAGCAAGCGAAGTGTCGGACGCACACCCACAAGGTTGACGGACGACCAGGTTAAGGTCGCAAGAAGTCGCTGGATACAGACAGCTTCTATCAGGTCTCTGTGGCGATATAGGGGAAGCCTGTGTTCAGCATTGGACTTCCTGAGGCTGAAAAGAAGAGGAAACAGTCTAAACCTTATTTGGTATTTTATAGTCGAAAGCACCCAATGTACACAATATACCCGCTCGTAATTCCCCAATAAAGAAATAAAATAACTAATTGAGTACAACAAAATGAATCACAACTAGTTTTAGCTCCACAATCCCGAGGAGCAATAAAGATAATTAATTGTTGTGACGTGACAATTCCATTGAGTTTAATTAGCTGAAGACAGAATCATTCCTGATGTTCAGTGACAATGAGAATGAATTTCATGAACCATACGTAAATTTATTTTCTTAGATTGAATCTCATCCGTCAGCCGCCGTGGCGCAGTTGGTTAGACGCAGGCTGTGATTCGTGAGGCAGCGGGTTCGAACCCCGCACTTAAACAAATATTTGTGTGATCCACAGATATTTGTTTCGGGTCTGGCTGTTTGTGAGACCGAAAAGTCTCTCGTAGTTCCTAATACCCACGACACAATATTTGATCTTAGTGTGGGGTCAGGACTATGTATGTGACTGTTGGGTGTATTTATTTATTTTTAATCAAAGAAATCCATCGGGGTTTTAATTTAAGCTTGTATTTGCAATTATAGCTCGTGTTATCGGTTGTATTACATGTTCTTTGATTCCAATCATTGGCTTAAAATATATACCATTTTAGTATTTTTTTCACTTTAACTAATTAATCTGCCATTGATCAATGTTATGAATCAAGCAATCCTATAATTAAAAAGTTTGAAAAAGTAACGTAACCTCTAGAAAATATAATATTACACCGACCCTACGTAAATATTGGATAGGGGCAAGTAGACAAGTCACAGAAAAATATCTCGAGTAGTGAGAAAGAGTAGAGACAATTTAAGTACAAAAAATTAAACTTATTTTGTCTCTACTAACAACAAGTTTCGCTCCATGCAAAAGTTAACTTCTTTGGAGATATAATCTAGTCTCAATGAAAATATATCTTAACTAACACACCAAATGGATGACCCACCACCAGGACTTCACAATTTTCTCTCTCTCTCTCTCTTCAGCCACAGGAAGTCCACTGAACATTCTGAACATAGACCTCCCTAAGGATCTCAACAGCGACCTGTTGGAAGCGGCCAGCATCCAGTGACTTCCTGCAACCTTAACCAATTCGTCCGTCCACCTTATAGGCGTAAATTCAATTCCCAAATGACATTCCACGCATCCCCGACGGGCGACATTCAATATAGATATAAAGGCAAGTACACACAGTGTGACACGAGGGCAGTGTACACACGCGCGTTCGATTATGTCTGAGCAAATATGAACGTATTGACCCTTTTCTTTAACAAACCGATCGGGGCCAAGTGGGGCCAACAACACGAGCTTTCCCCTTGTTTTATTCGGTTATTTTTATCTGGTGTTGGTGGGTGGAAACGTTTCGGGTTTGTTCATATAGCGCTGGTTTTCTATACTTGAGCCGTGAATATTTATTTGGTATCAGCAATAGAGTCGCAAGCGAAAGTTTGAACCTTTGCATTTTTGTGCTACAAAAATTTATCACAATTTTTTCCGGTAAAGATACCGGTAGGAGATCATGGTAAGAACCATAATCTTCATTAACTAAAACCAACAAATCTATGCAATAATAATTGTAAAAGAACTTATATTATTAATTGATTAATAATGTGCGTGCTTTCCAGTACTGGTTCTTTCTGATATTGACATAATGCTAAGAATTTACGAATTCCCTATAACCAACGCTTACAAACAATTCCATAACTCCTGCCCCAAAATGGCGCAAATAAAATTATTTCCCCCACAAAATAAGGGATAAATTATCCTTAATAAAATTAGTGGTCGTAACTCACAAACATTCCAGGCACGAATGTAAACAAATTTGAAATTATGATAAGTAGGGTAGGTAATGTTCGTCTTTGCCCGTACTTGCTGAATGTGAAACACAGTAAATCATTTGTATTCAGGAAACAATAGCATGTATTGTGCACGTCATAAAGTAGGTTTGTTTGAGGTAAATAAATATACCTAAAAGTCATTTGAAGTCACGGAAAGATACTTTGCTGGGTAGGTAGGAAGAACTACGAGATACTTTGGGTTTATGAAGACCCGAAACTAATATTTGTAGGTCGCAAAAAATTCTCTATTTTAAGAACATTTTTTTTTCCCGGGTCATTTCATAGTCGGCTATTTTAGCTGCACCTCGAAGGTTGTCGCAAAATTTACGGATGTTGCATTTTATAAAGGAGTTTCCGTGATAGAATGCGTGGTGATGGAACGTTGTGGAGTGAAAGAGAATGTGGCGAGAATTGAGAAAGGAATGTTAAGATAGTTTGGGCATGTAGAGAGGATGGATAACAGGCGATTAATAAATAGATACATGAGACGAGTGTGAATGAAACGGTCGGTAAGGGTCGACCCTGTCGAACCTACCTCAACCAAATTGATGGCACCCACCGCAAGGGTTACGTTAAAACTACCCTGAGCCGACGCAAATGCGTGAATAGACTAATGAAAGTAGGCGAAACGAAACTAGTATCTCAGGATCGAGCAAAGGGGAGATCCATAGCCTCTGCCCACCTCTATGGGATACAGGCGTAACGAGTACGTATGTATGCAGCCTGTATTATCCGGAGGAAGGAAGTCATTGAATAATTTCCCACGGTTTATGTATATGTTGCAAATACTCGCCACGTTTGTCAAATGTCAGAAGCGTTAATAAGCACAGGACGCAGTTTCTAATCCTGATGACGCTTCCAGTAATTTGACTACGATGGTTATTCCGCCATTGATCAATCGCTAAAGCTTTCACTATTGACTAACAGGATGCACCATAAGCAGGTGAAGTTAGCTTCGATCCCAGAACGTGTTAGTTGAGAGCTCCTTACGCCCGCGTAGATTAATATATAAATAATAAAAAGCACCCAACAAACACCCACACTAAGATCGAGTTTTGTGCCGTGGGTATCAGAAACTACGAGAGACTTTTCGGTCTCACAAACATACCCGAAACAAATATCTGTTGATCACACAATTATTTGTCTCGGTGCGGGGATCGAACACGCGACCTCTCGTTTCACAGCCAGCGTTCAACCAACTGCGCCACGGAGGCTGCGGCAGGTATATAATCAAACATTAGTCTCATAAATTGAATGAATAATAAAATCATTATAACTACGTCGTAATATTAGAGGCTATTCAACACAAAGCAGGCCTGTTTACCTTTATTACATGAAGATACGCAAACAAATAAATAGGCGCCAGAGGGTCTCTGTCCACACAGTTGTGTCGTACCTGCTATTATACCGCCCTAATGGCTCGTAATACCATTTTTATTAATATTGCGGAAGAATTTGACTAATGAGTTTTCTACTGGACGGCCTACTGTTTTGTATTTTTCCTTAGAAGAAATAAAAGAGACACACTTGGTGGAAAGATTTTTCTTATAGCAAAGGTTATGTGATTACTGTCGCGAATTACAATTGAGCATATTGTATCTATAACACTCGAATCTCAGGTGTGAAGCTAGGTTTTCTAAATGAAAAGTAAATGGGAAATAATAATTTAGGTAGGTTTACGCGAATGTTAATTTACCCGAAATGTGGGTGTCCTGGTGGCGCCTCTGCCTACCCCATCGGGGATAAAGGCGTGAGTTTATGTATGGAAGTCTCCAACATTAACTAACTTGTAAATTTTGCCTATCATCGCCAACACATAAAGAACAATGATTAAGTTGCTTGTAACAATAACAACATGGCCTATCGAGGGCGCGCTCCATTTCCCGCACCACTTAGCTATTGGAAAAATAACTTAACTCATGGGCTTGCCTTGTAGCCTCTCCCCCTGCTACCCCCTATCACCCCCCTCAAGCCCGTGTTGTTTTATTGATATCATTGGAGTTTACATTCACTTAGCAGCTTATGTGCGTTTATAGTAAGCCGATAGTCTTTTGTCTAGTCTTTTCTACGTGGGTAATAATGCAAAAGTATATAAATCAGCCCATTTAAGTCCATAATAATTGAGGATAAATCATAATTTCTAGTTACTGTAATAAAAAATATACTAGTTCGCTCGACCAGGCAATCAAAACTATTATCTCACGTTTCACAACACGTGAACACTGCTTTGTTTTCTCTGTTCCTACTGCGTGGGTATACTAAAAGGCGATAATAAACAGAACAAAAACACAAATAATATAAAAATCATTACACGACTAATTCAAGGTTTCGATAAAGCGCTCGCTGAAACACTCAACGGGTTTCATTAACAGCGGTCTGTTATAAAAATCCTGTAGGGTGGCTGCACTAGTCGTGGACACTCACTTGTCAACATCTTTGAACCGTATCAGCTTATATATCCCAGTGCAGGACACAGGATACAATCGAGAATAAGATTGAGAAGGGATAAGGCTCTATAGTCCAGCAGTTTCAATATCTTTAACATTTTGTTTCTACAATGTGTTATTATCACATTGGAAGCGGGAAGATAAGCGGAATCAAAATAGTATGCACTGAGAGTATTGATTTAGAGTTTTAATGCTAAAAATAGTTAAATGCATTCCCAGGATACTTATTTTCTGTTACATATTATTCGGTAATGAAATTACAGGATAACCAAACACTGGTAGGATGTTTATCCCGGATAGTGATCACCGTACACGATGGCGGTATACCTCTGGTGAGACACGCAAGCGTTTCGCGTTTCGGGTAGGGTCTGCGGGTACTGGTGTCAACCAAGCATATACCATTAGGTACACTGCAGTCATTTTGTCGGACTAGTATTAAATTATCGAACTTTAGAAAGCAATAGAACCTTACTTTACTTACCACTATTTCGTTTTCAAAATTAATTCACACAGACTTAGAGCACGTTAAATAAAAGCATTTAAAAAGCTTAGCTTAAACATTTATCACCGATTATTATTAAATAATCCGCTATAAATGAATATTAATTCATATTGATTTTTAAATCCCGACTTGTCAATCTTGCTTGTTGGTTGGTCGACAATAGGTGCAGCCGCCCTAGCAAGCTAATGGCAGCTTCGCGTCGTTTATCAGCGCCAAGAGCTTTGCGTTATCACGGTGTTCGGCGCGATAACAGGTGTCAACGATAGCGCCACGGAAAGCTGAATTGCGCATGATATTGCTATTTTCACAGGCTTTTTAGATACGATTTTTTAATGCTTCCACCCACTAGGATTATTGTTGAATTGGGATTTAGGAGTGCGTTTACAGATGCTAGAATTACTTAATATGTTTGTGGTAGAATATAGGGATCAGGCTGTAACGATAACGGTAAATGACACGTGGTAATGTGTAGCAGTTTGCATTCGGCCTATGCACAATCAGTCTTGACCAGGCCAACAAAATAGTAGCAGATTATTGAATACTCTAGTATGTGGTACTCTAGTGAGATGTTTATCTAACTATTAGTAGTAACGAGATCCCTCTTACGGTTGCCTGGAAGAGATCACTCGTCGCGATAAGACCGCCAATGGTTCACTTATTTATAAAGTTACACTTTATTATATGGTGTTCAATAAAATGTTATGTATCTATATCTCTCGCCAGTTGATAGTCTGCTCGACGCGCCACAGCAAAGCTATTACTTACAAGCAGACTCACTTGCACCAAAACTTTTACACCCTTTGGAAAGGCTACCTAAAAGACACACACAGTTTAATATTAATGGTCTGAAAAGTAATTGTCTTTTCACATTTTTTGAGCAACAAACACTTTGTTTTTACCAAACACTATTTTTCCTCAACTATCTAATGTAACTTTCAGTATCGACAGTACTATATTGAGAATGTAGTGAAATATGTTTTTCCAATATGGGAATAAGTTGAAATAGGAATGTTATAGTGCGAGCAGATCCATCAATGCTCCCGTCCACAGCAGTTTTTATTGACATTGGTGACAGATCACTATATTAGCTTCAGTTATTGTTCTGAGTTAACTTGCAATAACGATGATTCCATAGACTAATGGCCTTATTCGTAGACAGGTTTAAAACTTATTTTAATTATCGAATGTTTTCTCCCACTCGAACGGCTTTGAATTGATTTGAGTGAAGAAGACAAAACATTCCGTAACTAAAATAGGTTTTAAAACTGTCTATGAATAAGGCCATAAGAATCTAAGATAATTCATTTCATAGTATTAGGTTGATAGTGTACCTACTTATTTAAATTTTAAAGTTATTTCATAATACCTAGTGCCGAGATGAATCTTTGGATCATTTGTACTAATTTTATAGTGATTTAGCTAAGGCCTATTACAGAAAATGTTGAAGCATGGATCCCAACACTGCCGCCTAACTAAATGCCTAAATGGCGTCGTGTCTAAAGGCTTTACTAAAGTGTATTATTATTTTCATAAATAATGTTTAAACAACATTTCTTTAAAAAAGTATGTAATTTTCTACAATATCTACTTCACCGAGGTCAATATAAAAGGTTTGCGTTTTGAATGATTTGGCTTACAATTTTGCGGTCGTCTGGATGATTAATCTTCTGAAATGAAATGAAATGAAATTCGTCCACCATTGTAGCCTTACATAGTTGATAGACATGTCATAGAAATAGTTGTGTATTCTCATTATATACCTACACAATTCCAGCTCATTGTTGTATAATTTGACATCACATTTCTCTCAAAATCTATTTCAAAACGTTCAAGGATATTCTGAAAATCAATTATTTGTTTACATAAGTATATTAAAATATTTATTATGGTTTTATACATCTTTGAAGAATTTTCTCTAGGGTCCGTTCATATAAGGAATAACCAATTGTGTTTAAAGGTTAATCCAACTTTTATGTTAGAATGCGTATATGGCATCCTCACTAAAACCATGAAGAGGAAAACGTATACCTAAATACATGGGAATTACTTAATATAAATTTAATTGCAAAACCGCAGTGGAACACACCTACGGGGAACCTACGTGACTTAGGCTCGGTTGCATAAACTATCTTTAACCAAACCTTTAATTTCAACAATCACATCGCCATACATTTAAGATGCCAAATATAATTGTATTAGACTAGCTTCTGCCCGCAAACTTCGTCTGCGAGGTTAACTTTGTTAGAAATCTCCCATCCCGTCCTATCCCGTCCCGTTATGTCCGCCCGCCCCGTCTCACTCTCACAAATGGAATGTAATCCAGTACCGACCCATCCTTTTGAGTATAAAAAGTAGCATATACAAGGTTATTTTTAGTATACTACAAAGCCGAAAGTAGTTTGTTGAGAATCAGTAACACAATCCATTACACAACATTTTAACATACGTTATATTTTATCCCAAAAACATATTAAAATTCCGTCAAGCTGGTTACCTTGTTGATTAATAAAAATCCAGCGCGTGTCGGTCGTTCACCTATTAAAGTACTTACACAGCCAGCCGATGCCAAATGCAAGGACACCGTTCCTCCCCCACGCCCCGCACACTACGGCGCGGCGGTGCGTGCGGTGCGTTTGATCTAATAATATTAGTGACCCCCGGAAGTCTCGGCGCGTACGCAATTACGCATCTTTCGTGATTTTGCTTAGACTACTCCGCGCACTTACCGATTTCGCGATGGCCTTTCGTTACACTTTACAGCAATGTTGAGTATAGAGATATGGTGCGTAGTCTCGCGATTTGTGGTGATAATGTGTCTGCGGCAGTGAGATATTATGCAGTCGCAAAGTGAAAATGAACTAAAAAAGCAAAATTGTAAGTTTTAATACAATAAAACAGAACACTTTTGTGCTATCAAAATTAAACCGCAATATGCGTAAGCGGGCTCGGCTGTGTATTAGGGAAAGGGGTGGACAATTTGAACAATTACTTAGGTATGTTTAGTTGTTATTGTAATAGCAATGAAGTGGTAAATATTAAGCCGAGTTTCGATTTGTTCTTAACATACACATCCCTCCCAAAGCATTATCTTTGGTGGAAACGCAGTTGTTTATAAACGAAACAGTATAAATAGTACCAGTGTTGTGCGTGTGCGTGTGTTGGCGCGAAACCCACGGCGCGACGCATCGCGGCGCGGCAGATGCGCGGCGCGCGCTTGTTCCCATGCATTATTCAAGAAATGAGATAATTGTTGTAACCTGTCACGGCGTGAGTTTTCATTATTATTATTATTTTTCTATTTTATCTGATCTTTTATACCAAAATCTAATTTGGGTGTTTCGGCTTTATGGTATACAAAAAATAACGTTGTATATCGGAATTCCTTCTTCATCCCAAGGGAACACTAAACTTTTCGGGATAAAAAGTAGCCTACATACATATATAAACTCACGCTTTTATCCCCGAAGGGGTAGGCAGAGGCGCCACCAGGACACCCACATTTTGCCCTGTATGCTCCGTCCCATGATGTGATAGGGGGCGAGCCTATCGCCATATCGGGCACAATTTCCTAACTCCGGGCTGATAATGAATAGAAAAATCCAAGATCACTTTGCCCGACCCGGGACTCGAACCTGAGACCTCAGCTTTGTGACCGTACCGTAATACAACTACGCCACCGAGGCAGTCTAAAAGTAGCCTATGTTACTTCTAATACCTCCAAGAATATGTGTAGAAAGTTTCATGAGGATCGGTTGAGTAGTTTTCGCGTGAAAGCGTAACAAACAAATTACATTCACATTTATAATATTAGTAGGGATTAGATATTGACATTTTATTAAAAATGTCAATAACTTAACTATATATTTTCAAAGTTAAAGTTTGTTTACGCAACTGGACTTAAGTCTTGGTGTGTTATCGCTATGCTGCTAGGCGCTTCTATCATTTATTTTAGTAGGTAGGCCTGGCTGGTACTTCAGTGGTTCAATATGCAGTCTAGCTTTAGAATCTTATGCCAACCATTACGTACCATACCATGAACATGCCATGAACGTATAGGGAAAAAATCTATGAAGATATACGGCCGGTGACGGAACGGTCATTCAAGACCAGTAAGTACATTCTGCTGCTTATGAAACATGGCAATAAATTTTCATCGCGGAATGTATTACGAGCTAAAAGGTTCAGATAACTGCCAGTTATGAACATCATTATTTCACCCAAAAATTTCTAAAGCGGTTTTTGGAAGCGGTCGGCATCCAGCGACTCCCTGTAACCGAGGTCGTGACTAAAAGTTTAATGATTGTTTCAGTGCCACAACGAAGGCGACGCGAGCACGAGCGAGGTGGTGCAGACGCGAGTTCCCGTGGGAGAGAGGCAGCCAGGAGACGGCGCCAGCTGCTCCGCGCCCGAGGACACACAACCCGGCTCATCCAGTAACGGCGTAAGCATTATTTAAGGACACAGTGACTTGCACCTGGTGGTAACTGCATTGCAGATAGTTATTACTTATAATTGCTGTATATGGCCGCTATCCGGGATACCATATTGTAACACCAGCAAAATTGCCATTACAATGTACTGCTTTTTCTTCTTCCAACCCTTAAAGCCCATTTCGACTGTGTGAGTTTCACGAATCTTATACAATAAACTTAAAGCAATCCACGTGCATTGTGTAAACAGTGTGTTACATTTTTATTCTAGCAATTGGTGTTTCACAGCAAAATGTTAAACAGTGTTAACACTATGCATGTAAAGTAACGTTATTGTATGCAACAAGCAAGAAACATGTGCGATGTAAATGGTTTCTAACACCACATATACGTGGGCTAGACGGAATTAAACTTCAGATGAAAAATGGCGAGGAATAATCAACATGATATTCTATCTGAGCATAGTAGGTATCATGAAATGTTGCAAAGTAACTTTGCCGACATAAAATATATTTTAGTTATTTAATACCCTTTCGTACGCTAAGGATAACATTTTACTATTTAAATATCCATTTTTACGGTGTAGGAAAATATAGTGAGGAAACGTGCATACCAAGGAGATCTTAACTGAATTTTCTATGATATGCAAAGTCAGTCAACCCACAAAAGGCCAGCGTGGTGAACTACAGCCTAAGCCCCCCAATCGAACTTTCTATTGTAGAGGAGTCCTGTCTTTGCAGTGGGCAATTATAGGTTGATATACTACAATACAGTTTCAGCAACAACACATGTTATTATTTAATTTATGTTCTTTTACAGAATAGAATTAGTGACGACAGGCGATCTAGTGTTCCTGCATTTACAGAAAATGATGCTACGGGTAATGACATTTCCTTTGCATGCATTTGCGCCCAATTTCTACAGATTTTCTTAATTTAATGATGCATTTTACAGTTTTAAGATGTACGTTTGTTTCAGCGGCTTCAGAAGGGATGTTGCGCACTCCACGATACTTTAAAGGAATATATTTCCCTACATTTATGAATACTTTTAAGGTAACCTATTTGCTTATTATCTAATTCCATTAGTCTTATATGGCAACTATACATATAGATGACAATGATAGCCTTTTTAAAAAACCTAGTTAGGTAGCAAGCCGGCTGTGAAACGACAGGCTCCGGATCGATCTCCTACTGAGAAACTTATTTGTAAGATACTAAATATTTGTTTCGGGTGTCGGTGCTGGATCGAAAAGTTTCTCGTAATTTCTGATACCCATGAGACAAGGCTTGTATGTGAAATTGTTGCTACAGGGTCAGGACTACTTATGCGACTTATATTATTACTATTTATTACTTATTGTTGGGTTTTTATTCCGATAGCATTATCTAATAATTTCTACCCTAGGCAACACAGTTGTAGTCATAAATTCAATCTATACAATAATAAATTTGTAACCGATCGATGTCTGTGCATAAAATAAAATAAATACACCCAACAGTCACATACATAGTCCTGACCCCACACTAAGATCGAGTCTTGTGTAAGGTATCAGAAACTACGAGTGACTTTTTGGTTTCACAAACACCCAGACCCGAAATAAATACCAAACATTTGATTCGATCCGGGAATCGAACCCGCGGCCGCTCGTTTCACAGGCGGCGTCTAACCAACTGCGCTACGGATATTGTCATGGAAGATAAATAAGAAAAACTAATATAGGGGGTCTGTATTAACGTAATAGATTCCAAAACAATGATTTTTAATCACACAGACGAAGTTTGTGGGTAGAAGCTAGTAACTCAATATTTTCGTTACAGGATAAGGAAGTGGAGTGTTCATATCAAGGATACTCTCGGCGGCAGCGACAGAAGTCACTCATTATGGTTAACGTAGTAGATTTAGCTCTTAAGGTGAGTAATCTCACCACAAAACTAAACAGCAGTATAAAAATGTTCATTGCCTTGTATTAATAATTAAATTTTCGCAGCAACAAACCTTTAATATGAACTTTCATGTTACAGATATGTATAGCGGCAATTTACGCAGGAACAGGTAAAAATAGCAACATAATTAGTTTATATATTTTTTTTAATCCTTTAAGCTTTAATCTCTCCTTTGTTAATCTGAAGTAATATACATTTTGAATGTTGAGAGACTTTTAAATGGCTTTAGTAGTTCTGTGCTCCTAGCCGGAACATTTTGAAGTATCGTATAGTAATACTCGTATAGTATCGTAAACGTTTCCCGCTGTCAAATTTTAGTTCCAAATACGCTCACAATGGCGCTGTTTAAATTCCCATACAAAATTTTACTATTACTATTCTATTACGATACTGCAAATTGTTCCGGCTAGGGGCACTGAACATGACCCCCAATATGTATAATATCTTACGGTCATTTTTATTGGCGTGACAAACTGATTGCGATGGACCTGATGTTAAGTGCAGTGCAACCCCAATAGTGTTACCGAACGAACAAATTCAATCTCTCATCGATCCACACAGTTATGGCCGAGCCGAAACCGGGAATGTCTACTCAGAACCCGAAACGCTATACACATGCATTATACCTCTTTATGCCAGGTGGTCCAGTTGTATAAATTATGATGCTCGCTATTCGCGACACGAATATCCTAGCAACGCCAATTCTTTATAATATTCTGTTTCTTCTTGACCAATATGAAGCCCAAGGGTTTCCACAACGACCTGCTGCCAACGGTTTGCGTTCAATGACTCTCTGTAACCTTTATTACGTCATCTTCGTCAACTTGTGGATGGGCTTCCGACGCTGCGTTTGCTTATTATTAGTATAGCGGCCGGGCTCAGCTTCGCCTGGACGCAGGAGCCAACAACAATTCCGTCATACAAGATTCTAGCGTAACTTGGACCGTATACACAACGCATACAACGGACGCTCTCAAAGGGAATAAATACAATTTGCTTGTTTATAAACATTTATCGCTACTGCTCCGCTGCTTTTTGTCCTAGAGTAATGATTAGCGTATAGCACTCTTCAATAAATGGGATATCCAACACCACAAGATTTCTAAATTCTAACCAGTAGTTCTTGAGATTAGCGAGTTCAAACAAATTCTTTAGCTTTATACATTATAGATAGAAATATCCTATTACCCAGGGACGCAGGCAGTGGAGGCGTACGAGGTGGCGTGGACGGTGGCATTCATCGGGCTGAACCTGAGCGTGTGCCTGCTGGGCTGGTGGCGGTGCTTCGCCAACAGCTACCTGCACTGGGCCGCCGCCGCCACCTGGATACTGCTCATAGCACAAGGTAACTGCCGCAATACACCTCATATAGCTGAGTGAAACAGGAAAAAACTCATGTGTCAAAATCGACACTCGACAAAAATACAGCGAATTTTAATTCAATCACCTGTAAAAATTCTGGTTTTTCAAGGTTCCAAAACCAATGATGTTCGCCCTGCTAAAAATACCAGGCGAATTGATTTACCTCTTCCTTTATTGACTGGTTAAAAACACGATTCTTAAATCAGCCCTCGTCATTCTGCTGCAGGGTGTATGCAACTATATAACAATCGTAACAATTTTCTGTTCTGAACCAAGCGAATACACTGACTCCCAGAGATGGTCACGACGTCTACCGATGATCTGGCAGGTAGACCACCTTTTAAAAAATACAACTGCAGGACAAAAAATCACTCAGTCTCTTGATTTTTTTATATCATTCCGTTGAACATCGTTTACTACATTTAGGGTAAAGATAGGGTTTGCGGACAGTTTATACTTAATGTTGTAATGCATACAGGTCTCAGTCAACAAGGCATAAAGATCTATGACGCGCAATCGACTCCCGACTACCAGCAGTACCAGGTGTGGTACATGCTGTTCATCGTGTTCGCGCCGTACGCGATGCTGCCACTGTCGCTGGTGTGGTGCATCGTCATCGGCGTGCTGTCCGCGCTCTCGCACATCCTCTCCACAGCCATGAACATGTTCAACGCGGACCCGGTAAGGATCTAGTCATTTGTGCTTTACATCTGCGGCTGTGAACTCTGTTGATTTTCCTACAACATTTGTTTCTTTGCAGCCCTGGCCCTGCGGTATACGTATTCTCATAGCCAATTTCTTCCTATACCTGGCGGTAAACTTTGCCGGTATGTACGCAAAGGCGCTCGCCGACTGGAACCAGCGGAAGGCGTTTCTCGAAACTCGAAGGTCGATGGTTATGCGCAAGAGGACCCAGAGCGAGAGTGACAAACAATGGAATCTATTTCTCAGCGGTGAGAATATCTAGTCACTACGAGGGGAAATACAATTATATATACGTGTGTCATGGAGGTTAATTCTAATTTGCATTTCCATTTCCAGTAATACCAAATTTCCTGGCGGACGAGATCAACAGGCACGTGTCGGACGTGACGGTGGACGACAAGGACGAGAAGGCGCTCCAGGACCAGCAGTTCAACAACCTCTACTTACACAGCTACACGAACGTGTCCATACTCTACGCCGACATCAAGGGGTTTACTGGTAACAAATGTTTCCAATCTTCATCGCGTCTGACAGAATAATGTTGAAGATTGTGAGGAGATTTGGAAGTCACCTTATAAGTACCTGCTAGCTGCCCAATTGTTATCCAACATGAACCTGAGAACTAAATGCCAACTTAAAAAATTCATTAGCTTTTCTTACTCTTCAACTTAAACTAAAATGTCTCCTAAATCAATTTCATATTTGCTTGTGGCTTTAACACAACCCTTCGTTTTTCAGAATTATCAAAAAAATGCAGCGCACAGGAACTAGTAACATTACTAAATGAACTCTTCGCCAGATTTGATAAGTTAGCTTCGGTAAGTTTGTCTTCTTCAATTCAAAATGTTATATCTATTGAAGATAGCCGATCGAGATCTGTTTCCTACGTTTTATAAAAAATATTAGCATTATTTATTTAAATCACAGAGATATAGAACTAAAAATACAGTACTGAACCACGAAACTGACCAGCGAAACCGAAAGACCCACGAAATACTGGGATTATTATTCATACTGGGTAAAATACCTAGTTCATAACATTATATCAACAAAATATGCCAATTCGTCTCTGCTTCGAGACGATCCTGCCTTCATTCACCAGAGCAATTCCTATAAACCAGGATCAACAATATCACTCTATGAAAGAAACTAAATTGACTTAACCCACTATAAAATAACTCCTCCAAAAGAAATAAAGAGGAATTCGTGATAAACAATTGTCCTTGTATTTTGGTTGATAATTTATAAAAATATTTTGGGTAGGAAAACGACTGTCTCCGAATTAAGTTGTTGGGCGACTGCTATTTCTGCGTGAGCGGGCTGCCTTCGCCGAAAGAGCACGCCTTCTGCTGCGTCAACATGGGCCTGCATATGATCCGGGCCATCCGAGACGTACGATACAACAGGAAGGTATCTAAGTTTGTCCTTATCTATACTAACATAGGAAGCTAAAGAGCTTTATTTGTTTGAAAGCGTTACATTGCACGTAATCAATTTTCAGGTGGACCTGGACATGCGTATCGGCATCCACAGCGGCGCAGTGTTGTGCGGTGTTCTCGGCCTGTTGAAGTGGCAGTTTGATCTCTGGTCCAATGACGTCACCATCGCTAATCACATGGAGAGCGGTGGCCTGCCCGGGTATGCTAACATTAATGTTTTTTTAAAAGACGATGTGATAGAGCCCATTTAGCGTGACCCTTATTTCTAGCTGTCGTATGTAAAAATACGGCCGCCCCAGTAGTCGCCAATGTAGTCGACTAAGCTGAAAGTACAGCAAAATCATTATTTACCGCTAACAATGTAATAAATCGAGTACCTAGGTACATTCTGTTAGGCGATCGTAAAGTATTCATATTATTTATTTCTTCAGCCGAGTCCACATATCAGCCGCTACATACGAGCGACTGGTCTCGGAGTGCGAGATTGGCAGACTTCGGCCCTTCGAGGTGGAAGATGGCGACGGCGGCTCCCGAGACGACTTCCTCCGCGAACAGAACATCACCACCTACCTCATTCGCGCCACTGAACAACCCCAGTGGGTCAAACGATGCAATAACAGGAATAGGTACGTGAAAACAGGTCATTAATGTTAAAAGAGATGGCAGGTCCATCCCGACATCGAGCATAAGGATTTTTTGACAATAAATTTAATCATATATGTACAATCAACTTACCCGCATAAGATGAACGTTACATATTGGTATTTTACCTACTTTTCTCAGTAGTAGAGTTTTGTACCCAAATAAAGGCGCAGTGGTGGTGCCTTGGGCAAGATTATTACACCGCCCACTACTGGCCATCCAAATTCATGCATTCCTATCTGCGGTAGCTCGTAATTGGCTATCCTTTGTATACAATTTGTAATATATATTATGTTCGTTTGCTATTGATAGCTGTGAGCCACCCAAATACAATAAAATAAAATAAAAATAAAATAAAAATAAAATTGTAGGCTAGTCAGCGGAACCACCGTGTAACTTGCAACCCGAGCAGCCGCATCACTTATGTCTACTTTTATGTTCACAGTGCTCCCACAACCTCACAGATTATAGCAGAGGCGACAGCTCGCAGACCAAGTAGTATCATGGAGAATGAACTGGCCAATAATTGGACACCCGAGATGCCTTTTGAAAGTGTGAGTCAAATATTTAACATATTACTATTGGTCTAGGAGCCGGTGAAGATCGACCTTCACCCATCTGATAAACAGATGAGGCATATTTTTTATCACATTTTTTAAAGAACCATAACAGTGTTTTGAGTAATTCTTTTTGTTTCGTGGCTTTCTTAGTACCTGAGCGGAAAATCCTGTGCACCGGTCAGGCGAGAAGTGCTCTTCAACGAACAAGAAAACGACATCGATGACGTGGTGCAGCTACAGGAAGATACTAGGGTAACATGACTTCTTTATAGTTGAACTACTACGAGTACTTACAGTATTCTATTCAGAATATACGTCATTATCAACATAGTAAAAATTATCCGCCAAATGTCCGGATATCCTCCGTACAGAATAATTAGATAGTGGATACTAGTATCCGAGAATTAGGAAGTAGTCACCGCCCCCCGTGAGTACATACACCAGAGAAATTGTAGGTGCCTTTTCAAACTTCAATGAAAATATAGACCATTTTTCGTCGCATTAGTCTAGAAATACTGCAGAAGAGAGCTGGTTCCACTATCCATTTAGATGGTAGACATGGAATCTCAACTGGTGGCAAATTAATGTAAGCTATATGTTCTTTACAGGACGATGACCTTATAAACAAGATAGAGGTGAACAGCAACCGGCAGATGCGGGTGGAGAACATGCGCGCGTTATCGCTTCGGTTCCGCCGCCCGTCTCTGGAGCAGCGATTCTGTGAACTCGACGAACTCACTTTCAAGTCCAACCTGCTGTGCTGCCTCGTGCTGTGGCTATTTATCGTCGCCGTGCAAGCCATCATACACTACAAGTAAAACATTTTTAACACTTTCTTCGTTTTCTTAATCATATAAATAGTTACATAATCGAGGAAAACTAGACTCTTCACCAACTGATAGCTAGCCGCACGCGTTCCAAATGGCAGGAGTATAAATTTACGATTTAGCTCTTACAAAAGTCTTCGTAAACAAAACATATTCTAATATTGATTGAGACTTTACCGTTCACAGCAGTGTAATCATTTGGCAAACCTCTGTAATGATTCCTGAAAAGCATAAACTATTAATAGATACAATGAATGTGACCTTTTAATGACATTGTCGGTAGCTGCCACAAGCTGATGATAGTGCTGGCGGTGATGACGTCACTGCTAATATTATCGTTGGTGGTGGTGATGCTGGAGGAGTCGAGCAAGGAGATGCCGCGCCTCGCCGCTCTGGCGAAAGGTCTGAGCAAAACGCGCGCGCGCCGCAACATACACATATGCTGCTTCGTCACCATGATGTCTATTTCCAGGTAATTGCATTTATTTATTACAATATTATTATTTATATAATTCTTTAAGTACCTACTTACACTGCACCATATAGTTAGAAGCCGCAACATACCCGTTGATAGACGCCGCTTCCAACATATAATTGTGTAATTTTAGGGAGATATCTTTAATGTCTTCAACAGTCGTCACCCACTGACTTATAATAAACGGAATGTAATTGTAGTTTTTTCTTGAGGATTTCACCGAAACCCGGAACTTCAAGGCTATGTTTCAGCCTTGCTTCATACATGCAAAGTATAATTATCCCTGCTTCGTCCGAATCATAGTATTTTATGGAAGGTAGTACCTGTGGTAGTACGTAATACCAAAACTTGCATGACTGAGATCCATAATCATACTTATACCAAAGAAAGGTAATTTTTTTTTCGTATATGATTATGCGTGGTAATCTGTCTAGTTTCCACTGGTCTTACTACCAAGTAGCAGTCTTTATACGCTCCTATATTATTTTCACCTTCCAGCGTTCTAAAACTATACGTATGCGAGTTCCCTTCTCCGAGCAACGTCACCGCGCCGGCCAACGCCTCCACATGGAATGCTACTGACGGCGCCAGCGAGGTTTCCTCCAACTGCGAGCACCCGGAGTACGTGGTGTTCACGTGGGTGCTGTGCCTCGTCGCGCTCACCTCCGTGCTGAAGCTCTACTATCTGATCAAGACCTTCATCGCCACTATTAACGTCATCATGTACTGCATCCTGGTGGTCAAGTTTTATTTTCAACTTAACACACATAGGTGAGTCTGATTGGGATTTTTTTATTTTACAAGTTAACTTATCAGCTCCTAACCTAAACGATGATGAGTTACATTTCTGATTCAAAATGTTATATTTAACCTAGTTACAGAGCTTCTGCTTGTTGTTAACCCTTTCGGCAAAACATTCGTACATATCAGTTTTTATAAACCTAAACAAAGGAAAACATCCCCAATATAATTACCATTACAAACTTGTTTTTATTTTAGTATCGAAATGCTGATTCTGATGGTGACGTTCCTCGTGGTGGTGGTATACCACGGGCGGCTGGTGGAGGTAACGTCAAGACTCGACTTCCTCTGGAAGCAGCAGGCTGAGACAGACCTCGTGGCGATGGAGAAAACACAGCGCATGAACAGACATCTGCTTAAGCACATACTGCCTGACCACGTGGTCAATCACTTCTTGAGCAAGGATCGGTGTCCTGATGTAAGTATTCACGATTATTTAATCCCTTTGCGAAGGGCAATGTTTTTAGAAAAGTAAATTCATAAATATACCCTTTGCGACATCATGAGGTTTCGTAAATACTAATCTCTGCGGTGCTCCTTAAGCCTAATTCATACTTTTTTGTTTTTTAAAATAACATTCCTCCGTGTAGATCTATGGGTTCTAAAATATACCACGAGAAAGAATCGTTTTTATTTCGTCTTCAAATAAAGGAAAGCATTTATATTGTTTGTTTTAAAATTAGAATCAAATTAAGAAGGTGGAATAATTTGCCGATTCATGGTCTCTGCCTACCTCGATGAAATTTAAGCGTGACGATATGTTTGTATGTAAATAATATCTGTTATCCTACAGGAACTGTACTCGCAATGGCGGGCCGAGGTGGGCGTGATGTTCGCCGGCATCGCCAACTTTCACGAATTCTACTCGGAGGAGAAAGGAGTGGAGAGCATGCGGCTTCTCAACGAAATCATTAGTAATGTACCAAATTAGAATTATATTATCGTTGCATTGAGTACTTTGGATAATTAGTGCATTTTCGTACATTATTTTGGAAATTAGAATCACATTAAAATGGTTCTGGCTTAACATCTTTTCATTTGCTGCGGGGATTATACCTGTCAGTAACCGGATCATTCTTCTAGAGATAATTGGTTCCATTGAATAGCTCTAAATTATCGATATATTATTTTAACAATAATGAAGGCGATGGTCTCTTTTTATAACGAATCACATTTGATGAAAGAAAATATACATGTCTATAAGATCTAATATTTATGAAGTAATTTGGAGAGGACTTATAATTCGGAGCTCAGTTTAAAACTTAACTACAGTTGCAATTCACAGTTGATTTCGACAAGCTGTTGATGGAAGAAAGGTTCAAGAGCGTGGAGAAGATCAAGACGACAGGAGCCATCTACATGGCGGCTTCCGGACTCGACCCCAATTATGTGGTAAAAACATAATGTATTCTATTATAGTCAGTTTTGTCATTGATAGTTACGTTCAAACATGCTATACCCAAATTCGGGGAAGTTGAACATTTTTTTTTTTTGCGAAATATGATTATGATTTCATCATCGACCTCAATCAAGAGTAGGTCACACACTGAGCCATTACAAATCATGGTGCAGTGTCCAATGAATGTGCGTATGGCGATGACGTCACATTAACAGATGACGCTATGTTTACGCTTGTTGTTCAGTCAGGAGACGACGACTGCGACCACCTGTGCGCGCTGGTGGACTACGCGTTCGCGATGCGAGACGCGCTCGAGGAGATCAACAAGCACAGCTTCAACAAGTTCCGCCTTAAAGTTGGTAAGTTGTATTTTGTTCTACTTTACCACGGCAAAGTGGCAATGGTCCTGATGGTAGAGGCAGTAAGATCCACCAGAGAGAGGTGGTTATCTTTCGCCGATTATGACGATTTGGTAGAAACCGAATATATACCCACGCAGAAACAGAAACCCGGTTTTCTTGCATGTGTCACTGTGACAGGTTATGAACCACCGTGTACTACAAAGTAGGGGCGCTGAACTTGCTAATGATCTATCTTCTAACCACAAAAGTACGTGTATGACTTTTGGGTGTAATTTATCTTCAGGCTCTGCTAGAAAAAGGAATATGCAAAATAGTAAAAACTACAACCTACTTATTAGAGATTGTTAAGGGGTACGATTACGTGCAGGTATAAGCTGCGGGCCGCTGGTGGGCGGAGTGATCGGCGCGCTGAAGCCCGTGTACGACATCTGGGGCGACACCGTCAACGAGGCCTCGCGCATGGAGAGCACCGGCGCCATGGACATGATACACGTTACCAAGTACACCAAGCAGGTCAGGCTAGTTGCAATAAGGAATTATTTTGTTACGTCGTCTTTCAAACAGAAGTTTTATTTAATTCAAATAGTAGTCATAAGGCAGTGCAGGCCGGACAAGCCGGAAAAAGCGACTGCACGGCGGGTGCGACTTTAAGCAGACCTTACTTAAGTTGATTCGCGCACGATTCCATACTTGGTTTAATCTCGGGTCCATTATGACGTTTTCCAACTTAAGTTGCATATTTGCTTACTTAGATTCGTTGCACGATGATATTAATGCGAGCACAGACACAATAGCCGTGTAAATAAACGGAATGTAAACACACGTTAAATCACAAGCAATTATTTAACAACGGTTAACCAATGAGTCGGCGGGTGATTTATTTTTCGCCTACCCTTACTAAAAAAAACATAAAGCACTCACCGAAAGAAGATTCGCTAATAAATAAAATACAATGTGAATAGTTAAAAATCTTACGGGCAGCAACACACAAATTAAGTATACACAATTCGAAACAACTCACGAAAGGGCAATCGAACTCAAAACGCGACAAACACAATGTTAATGCGCAACGCGTTTCGCGTACACTGTGCCAAGCGAATGCGCAGAGTGAACTGGAAAATTATTTGTTTACAACTTCTATTTGTTTTTTCTTAAGACAAACTAGTTTCCCTATGAGACTGGCTGAACTCCCGAGCTTGGTGTCAATTCTTTACTTGCCACTGGTGACAGGAGTTGCAGTGTTGCAGTGTGGGTAACAAATTCTCTAAAACCCGGAAAGAGTTGGAAATCCTACTTACAAAATAGGACCTTCTAACTAATTTGTGTAAGTGGAGGTTTTAATCCCAAAGCGGTGTTGTATCAGTTGTTGGAGCGCCGGGGTTATGGCGTGGAGTGCCGAGGCAAAGTGGACGTGAAGGGCATCGGGCCGCTGGAGACGTGGTGGGTGCGGTCGCGGCCGGAGGCGCCGCGCGTGGCCGCCGCCGCCGCCACCCCGCACCCGCGCACGCTCGCCTCCATCGTCTACACCATGCTGCAAGTGCGCAAGCGCATCTACACGCATCCGCTCGACTCCGCTGCTTTGCGTGAGTTATTCATTTGTCATCTACGAGAAACTCCTAATTTCAGCTTCCTTTTTAGTATTTGCCGGGCTGCTTCATCGACTTTGGCAGTGTTAGCACTGCCAAAGTCACAGTAAAACCACTGCTTATACCGTTTAACATTTTAGTTTCTTAAGTATTCATTTATGCATTGTTATCATAATCTTGAATTTGTGCCCGATATGGCGATGGGCTCGCCCCCTATCACATCATGCGACCGAACATACAAGGCGAAATGTGGATATCCTGGTGGCGCCTCTGCCTACTCCTTCTGGGATAAAGGCGAGAGTTTATGTATGTATGTATCATAATTTTGTTTCTCTACAGACCTTGTTTGGTGACTTAAATCTCGTATTCTCTTTTACTTGTAGTTTATTTATTTGGTTCATTGTGCTCATGTATGTGTGACGATTCTGTGTGTGCAGCTCGTCGTGGCGGCAGCATGCGCACGGACCGCGCAAGCACGGTGCCGAGCGGCTCGCAGCGACACCGTCCGCACCGCCGCACGCTCGCGCGACATCCCGCGCATACGTACGTATTACTTTAAAATACATTTAAATTGGATATAAATCACCAATGTCTACTACTAAACGTACATTTATCTCACCCATCGTTAATGAACCACTTATTATGAAGCAAAAAAACACTTGGGAAAAAAACTTGATTATGGCAGGTATATAGGTATGTATTGCCGTCCTCGGTGGAGGTTAAGCACCTCCTGTTCCTATTACTACGGCCCGACGCGACGTTACCTTTTTTCGACACCAAAAAGGTGTAAGCACTCCGACACTGTGGATAGATCATAGAGTATCCTACAAGCTCTTCTAACTTCTTGCTCTAATGAGCAATTAAGTAGTCCTGGCGAAGTACCATTCTTAATTCCTTTAGGTGGATACAATGTTCTCTACTTAATGATTTTAAACGCGTGTTCACGACTTTTTGGACGTACCTAAATAACACCACGTGCCAAATCGCTTTTTATGACAGATGGTGCAATAAAGCAAATCTGATGACCCCAATCCACAGCGCCCAAATTCCTATATAACACCTTCATATGCAGACACAGGAAGTCAACTGCGGGTCATAGGCCTCTTCCGAAAATTCCAACTGCAAACTTGTGGAAGCGGCCTGCAACCAGCGACTTCTTACGACCTTTATCAGGTTGTCTGTCTACCCTGTGGGTGGAAATCCGACGCAACACTAAACGGTACGTGGCCTACTAACCTGGAAGTTGCGGAAAAGACCCGCGGACAAATAAATATTTGCACGCCCGCAATATCAAACCGGTGTCTGGGTACATAACCACAACTGTAGTTGGTGGGTCACAGGTACCACCTGATGCAACACCTGGTATGGTGCAATGTTCTGTAAAATATGTATTTTGCAGGGAGTCTATTGGACTGAGCATGATACGGCCGCAAACTCGGAGTCTAGTGGAGCGGCCGGGCGCGGGCGGCGTGGGTGCGGGCAGCATGTCGGCGCCGCACACGCCCACGGGCGCGCACGTGTCGCCGCTGGGCGTGCGCGCGCTCATGAACGCGCACAACCGCGCCAACTCGCCCGTCGACACCACGCAACCCTACCAACCTTCCACTATCAGTAAACTCGGTGAGTACTCCACACTTGGCGTCCATTAAACGTTATCAAATAACTAAATAACTAATTCTGCCACATCACAATTATAGGAAATATAATATTTATGCGATATAAACTAAAGCAATATATGCATATATATTTTGTTCATATAGATACATATAATTATTGTTATTTAACCACTGAGTTATCATTTGTTTTCAGGAGCGCGGCTCAAAGCAAACAGTTTTACTTCCCGATCGCGGCCTCGGGATCGATCCCCCAAGATCCGCGAGCAGACGAACGAAGGCTCGGGCACTTCCATAGCGAACGGTACTCCGGGGTCCTACCGCAACCGGTCCATCACCAGCGCCTCCTTCTTGAGGAGTAAGAGCAAATACAAAAAGAGCAAAGACCAGTTGAATATCGACGTAGAAAACGGAGACACCACCAAGCTGTAGAATAATAGCGCTCTTTAAATTGCCAGTATAATGTTCTTATGTAATAGATCTTGTAACAAATTATTTTATGTGATATCTTCCAAAACAACTGTTCCTTCTCTCAAAACAATGTTTACTTAGGAATGACCTATGAAAGTTGGTTTTAAAATATAATTATTAAGCAAAAGTAATAAACCAAAATGTGCCATATTATATCAAAAGATTATAGAAGGTTATTGTAGTTGACTATTGTGTTAGATTAATTTAACTTTAAAATTATTTTAACTACATATTTGTATGTGGCAACAAAATAATTCCTATGTATTATATGACCATAGATAGTGTAAATCAATGTATAGATATTTTTATTAAAGTTTTATTTGAGAAATATTTAAAAATGTTGAAATAAGTATGTAATTTTCAGAAATACTATTTATATTATAGACGGGTAGAAGTTTAATGTTCCAGCTGTATTTTAGATAAGTATTTAATATTTGGCACAATTAATTATTTTCGAAGAGTAGGTAAACCTATACAAACTTTACATACTTTATACCTAACGTATTATTATTTATTGTTGGCAAGACTATTGTTGTTTTTCAAATCAGTATTGAAATTGACAGCC
The DNA here is from genome assembly GCA_949752805.1 of Deilephila elpenor. Lineage (NCBI taxonomy): Eukaryota > Metazoa > Arthropoda > Insecta > Lepidoptera > Sphingidae > Deilephila > Deilephila elpenor. The sequence continues at coordinate 13,422,251 of OX457097.1, read as the reverse complement.
TCCTTGGCGCAGTTGGTTAGACGCCGGTTGTGTAACGAGAGGCCGCGGGTTCGAACCCCGCACCAAGAGAAATGTTTGTGCGGCCCACAAATATTTCTTACGGGTCTGGGTGTTTGTGAGACCTGAAAAGTCTCTCGTAGTTCTGATACCTGCGACACAAGACTTAATTGATCTTAATGTGGGGTCAGGACTATGTATGTGACTGTTGGGTGTATTTATTTATTTATTATTATAAATAATAGGTAATTGGGTATGTAAAAATGTTGTTTACTTCGCCTACCATTGGTATGTGCATTGTTCATGATTCTGTGGTATAATATATCGACTTGACAATTACAAAAATCCCTGATTCTGTTGTACTTAGTTACAATGATAATTACTTTTCCAGAACTAGTGAACCTGGCCTCAATTAAAATAGTATACGTATTCTGAGAATATATGTAAAATTTATTGGGATTGTAATATAACGTTTTGACGAAAAGATATAATAATCCAAATACTTGTCTAGCCTGAAACGCACATTTGTTATTTTTTAAGTTGATTTCTTGATATTTTATAAAAAAAAACTATTTTAAAACCTATAATTATAAAGTTTGTTGTATATATTTTATGCAAGCACTTAAGTAGGTAGTAATAAATAAAGATAATTTATATTAGAATACTTTAGGAGATAACGCGGCAATTACCTACTGTATAATGGTTTCTTAGATTTACGCGAATGTTACACATTGAAATAAAACTATTTTATACGGATTTTATCGCGATTTGGTTTAATTTTTACATTTTTTAACTTCCCGACTGAGCGGATGACTAATACCTCAGTCCGCCCCGTGACCACGAATGCTGTAAAGTAAACGAAACGTGGGGAAGTTAAAAAATGTAAAAATTAAACCAAATCGCGATAAAATCCGTATAAAATAGTTTTATTTCAATACCTACTGTATATTGAAATTTTCTTCATTATTTTATTTACTTGTACTTTAAGTTTAAAACTGAGATATACAGTGTATAATATCCAGACTGCGACCGAAAACGAGGCTAGGTGGTAGTTTTATGGCCGATGTTAATAAACGATCTTCGTTTCTATCTAAAGATCGATCGCGAAAATAAACCAATGGGCTCAAGGTATTGCCGACACGCTCACATTTGATGTGTTCTGATTGGTCTATTTTCCGGATCGATCCTTAGATAGGGATTGGGATTGCTTATTAATTTTGTGTGTAAGTGATTACAGACACAATGCAACTAAAACATTTCGATTTAAATTTTTACAACTTTTTAAATATCGTGTTTGGGTTGTAAATACCTAGTTTTTGTGAAAATAATAGTTTAAGTTCATAAGTACCATTACGTCTTTAAAATAAGGAACTTCGTTCCAAAAAAAGCTATACATTGTTATTATAGAAAAACTATGTATTTACCACCCAAATACGACGTTAAGTGAAAATTTACAAAATAATATTGACGGTTTTTTTGCGAAAATTTTAGTTGCATTGTGTCTGAAGTCACTAATGCTACCACCCGACTTCGTTTTCGGTCGCAGTCTTGATATACCCTGTACTTATGTTACCTATACAATTGAAATTAATTAATTCGGTAAATCAGAAAAAAAAGGTAGATTGCTGAATCGCAAATAGCAACAATTTTATGAACTAAAAGTTTCACGCGTTTCATTTTTTAACGCATATCTACGTTGACTATTTGTTTAATTGACTAATTCTAAGATGTGTCGACAAGAAAATCAATTGAAGTGTTTTGATAATGCAAAATGATCTTTATTTTCCATTGTTAAAGTTTATTTTTGATATATTTATTATTGCGAAATATTCATACGTACGTATTCATACGTGTATATTATACACGCGTACTTGGGTAGGAGGTCTTCAAAGTTTTGCAAAACCTACCCAATAGCTATTTGAATTATTTTTACTATACAAGTTTCTTTGTCACAATCGACATACTAGAGTATTCTATTCATAAGTAGGTAAGACTTCGTCGTGTTGATGTACCGCGTCAATGCCAAAGATGTTGATCTCAAAGAGCATTTTACCTACGTTTAGATGTTAAGTAACTTATTTAACTATATTATAAGGTGTACCTAGATCTGATGTGTTGGTGTGTTTGATGAATTTTGCCACCATAACCACTCATAACCATTTATCCTTCAAATAACTTTCTTCCACTACAAATTCTTAACCTTAATAAAGTAAGGAACCAAATGGTCTTCCATAATCCAGGCTTGTGCATTACTTTGTACTTGAAGACTACAAAATCTGTTGACAAATTAATTAAAACAAGCTAAGCTTTTTGAAGGCTGTATTAAATAAAATCAATATTTTTGTTGAAAGTTAAGACTGTAAACACTTTCTCATTATTTTCCCTAAATTTAAGGAAAATTTGTCAGCAAGCACAACTATATTACGAAGTAGTAACTCAGTGTTACCAAAGCCAAAATAATTTAAGTGTAATTGTAGGTATAGTCGGTGTTGCCAGGTGAAATAAAAAATAGAATCCATTTGTATATAATGCATTTTATTTCCAAAATACTTTGTCCTTAATAAATATAACTATAGTTTTAGCTTTGGAATATAATTCACTTTGTGAATGACTAACGGCCGTTCACATGATTTCGCATTGGAAATGCTACGAGGCGAAGAAGCTCTTTATCTCACATATAAGTGCTCGTGTGTACCTTCTAGAAGAGATCAGATAAATGGCAGAGGCCCATAGTTAGGCGCACTTCACTAAACTATTGAGTTAGTGAAGCTGTACATTCAGTTTTAGGATAGTCAATTTTCAATGTTCAAAATGAAAATGTAGTGCATATTGATAGTGTGTGCCAACAAGTAATAAAAGACGATAAATTGTTAAAAATTATGTACAAGTAAACACTATAATACATTAAAACAGATAATATATAACAATATTTTTTATTGGTGATTAAAAAACTATGGGAAGTCGCACATTATCCGATCTCATTATACAATGATATACTATATACATTACTGTGATGCGTACTACTTAAATATGCTTTACAGACAGAAAGGCACGCTGACTAATGGAAAATACGTATAGCTGTATAAAACATTAGTAATTCTGAGCAATAAACCCACCAAGTCACTCTAAGGCAGCATGGTGAAATAGAGCTTATCTTTACAAACGTAGAGAAGACGTTTGCCTATCATTTTGATGTATATAGGCTGTTATAAAATAGTATCTTATTTACCTATCACTGTAAGGCATGAGTTTCTTTTACGATTGAGAAGTTTAGGCTTAAGTCCACTTTACTGGCCTAGTGTTGGTTGATTTTCATACCTTGTTTAATTATTTATTTAATTTCCAGGTATTTATAGGTAAATCTACAACTACTATATTTTTTTCATAAATCAGAATTGAAACGCCATAATTTGTGAGAAGATGTGACAAGTTGTTCAAACTTTACAAAAATAAACAAACATACACGATACATTATCACATATTGCAAATAAATACAACACATTTTAGGTCCTCACGTACAAATATACATCATAATGTAACAGATTCATTCATATCATTCGCCATTTTGTAACAATATGATAGTCAACAGAGGTATTTGTTGTGAGACAACTTAATATCAGCAGTTAGACCTAGTGTCTAATGAAATGAACTTGAGGGAATGATTTTTAATGACTTGTCAAAATATTTATTAAACTGTTTTCTTCTGATGCGCTATATCATCGCTTAGCTAATGATGTAAGTGCAAGTGCCTGCTGAACCAACACATAACATGAAGAGAACCAAAATCCTATTAATTATTTATACTGGCCGAAATGACTACTATAGCAAGTGATATCATTATCCGCTTGATACGATAGTGTCGCTAGCAACTTATTTAAAAATGTCGTGTACAATTATAGCCATTTAAGGTGTATTCATTTTTAAACAAATATTTTATGGTTAAATGTATCTAAATAATTGAAATATTTTCACTTCCGCATCAAATGCTGATTGTACCCAAATTGCACTACCAGCTAAGCGATGATTTCACGCACGAACAAAAAGCGAAAATTCTTAAATTTTATTAGTCAATATCATTAGTTCTCTACCCCATCGGGTACAAGAAAAAAATCTATTATATCACGATTTTATACTTTAATTATAAAAATATATTGCTCATTTTCAGATTGCAATGTTCGCCAACCCTTAAATAACACGCCACTGCGCTCCAAATAAATACGGGCAAGAAACATTCACTTGTTACCAACACTATAATATACAAATGTGTTCAATATCGTTTGTATGGCACCCATGTTCAAATCTACCTTGGATAATGTTTAGATATGCCCCTACCACACTATGTCGAATTGGCACGCGTTTCATTGAGTAATTATTTTAAGAATAATCACAAATCAACTCCCATGATTAGTAATGCAATGCAATCTGGACACAAGATTGTCATAACATTATTTCTATAAATGATACAGTACTCTTTCTACATTATTTCATTGGTGTAAAACATTTGTGACAATAATTTATGAATCACACAAGTAAATGTATTTTTGCAGGTTTTTACTCATGTCTTCAAGGCAATAACGACGTGATGAGAGCCGATCCGCTTTTATGCATATTAGCCAATAATTATCTATACTAGTTTGGCGAGTAAGGGCATATGTAAACATTACTACATGTGGCGTTAACATTCACTCGTAATTCGTCTAATATAATTTATTATTAATTGTGATCGGGCCTTAGCATCGCTGTCTGCAGCACATCTGTCCACCTGAGGGTAAAAATATTTGTTAACGACTCCGCTATTTGTCTTAATACGAGATTCGTCGAAATGAGACTCTCTCGATGCACGCATGATCCGCCTACAAGTCTATGTACTCGTTTGTCTTCTATTCTATACAAGAACGAACCTACTGCCAAGGTTACAGTCGAATGATAGATTAGGATCGTTTTCAGTGACATGATAATTTTGTTCTATTGATATTATCATAAATATTATTTAAGGAATACTCAAGTAATTTATTTTGTTACTCGGGCTCGGCTAAATTACTTTTAATAATACATAAGTCTATTTGAATTGAAAAGTGATAAAGCGTAAAACAGCTTACCTATTATAAGTGTATTGGCTATCAGCCCTGAAGAAATACACGTGGTTCTTGAACTGCAGTTTAAACACGAAGTCTTTGTCGATGCCATCGCCCGGCTCCGGCGGACCCACCGAGTACCTGACATAATAAAACACAATTACAACTTTCCTTTTAATTATTTTAACTTGGCAATATAACTGCGCTACAACTAGAAATTGTCCAGTAATATTCCAGCCCCAAAAAAAATATACGAGTCTACATTTAAGTACAGTACAGAGTGTATATACAAAAAAAATAATTGTATTAGTTATTATGTGGCACGTTTTTTGTTATCTCAATACTATAATTTTAGCCAGTTTGTGAGTTGGATAATTTCTGCACAACACAGATTATTTATTTTCCAAGATAGACGCTGTGTAATAACTACTAATTTATGCTGTGACTGTGTATTGACTTCGTCGAGCACTTTATGTACGAGGCATAAAGGTGTTTCTATGATCTATATTGGATTTCCTTTAGTAACTATATTTACCCGAGCAGAGGCAACGAGGCGAGCGGCGTCTCGTCCTGCCACACCTTGTAAAAGTAGAGCGTGAACATGGCGAACACCACCCATAGTTTCTGCCAGCCCGGAGACTTCTTGAACTTGCGCAACAGGTAGCCCGACAGTTGAGTCTGATGAATAATAAAATACATTTATTTTGAGATACTAAATAATTCCATTTCTATGTGATTGTCATAAAATTATCACATGCTAACGAAGCGACATGAATCTGTTGCTGCTGTACTTTAAATCTTAACACAAGAAAATAAGGTCTATATTTAATTGACTTTTACAATTGCTTTTAATTGGGTATTCTACCCATTTTCAAAAAGTCTTTTAAGTTGTTCCTAAGATTAAGACAAACTATTTAAAAAAATATCAAATTTTTATTCGCTCGGCAACTCCAATAAAAAACCATTTAAAATTTAAATTTTAAATTTATGCGCGCAAATATGTGAAATCGCTAGGCGCCATGTTCCTTTAAAATGATACGTCACTCAACCAGTAAACAACCTGTGTTTGTTTGAGCTCTTGGACACCGGAGGGGGTATTCTACTTACGGAATGACGTAGAATCGTTATCCATCATGGCGGCAGCCGTTTCACATATTTTTAGGACAGATAAAAAAATTGAAATTTTCAAAACGAATTATAAAATTTATTCCTTGGAAATAAAAACTGAAATTAACATATACTTATTGCTTAATGCTCTACTATATACATTTATAGTTTTTAGATTTTTTCTTTCTTATAGTAAAATACCCAATTGGGGAAATTTACCCGTTTCTGGTCATATAAAGATTGACAATATAACTAATTGAAACGGTAAACTCTTACAATATATATTTCTGTTTTTATGTTTGGTATATAATGCATATTGATGTATGTGGTGCGTACCCGCATGGCGCGGTGCAGCTGCTCCCGGTGCAGCGCGGTGGCGCGGTGCCAGCACACGGCCGCCAGCGCGCCGCCGCCGCCGCACTCCGCTACTGCACACACAATATTCTATACCAAACTGGGTTACCAGCGCAAAGCTCTAATGGAAACTGCACTGAAAATTTCAAATTCACATGCTGTATAAATAGTATCCAAAATTTTCGTTTTGGAAAGATTTATTTTATCTAGAACTTACTGCCTGCGACAGCACAGTTAATAGCGTACATACTTAATCACTTATGAAACGGGATATTTAGAACCACTAAAGCATCAAATATTACGAGAAACTGTTTTATCCTACATCTAGATTGAGGAATCTGTTTTATACCAGGTATCGAGCCCTTGGTCAGCTGTAACATAAGTTGTTCCACAGCCAGATTCTCATACATTCCAAATATTTGATATCTACAAAAAATGCAACACTTAATACGTACCGGTTTGTTCGTGCGGCGTGAGCTGTGTGTCGACTTCGACGTGCTTGTCGCGCGCGTTGTCTATGGCCAGCTCCAGCGCCTTGTACCAGCCCTCGAACTCCTGCTCGTTGCTCGCGTTCAGTACCAGGTTCACGTCCTCGCCTGCAACACAAGTCAAGAAACATCTAGTGCGGAACTTTGGAACTAAACAAATGAAGAATAAAAGCTGGTCTAATATTTGTATGATCAGCAGTTAATGTGAAATGCTCACACAGGCTTTTAGATATAGACTTTACCGCCCACACACCACCGCTGCAACTCAAGTTAACCAGGAACAACACTGGCATGCATATAATTGGCACCGAGCACCGAAGCTCGGCGAGTCTCTTTAGACACAAGCTTGTCATAGGGTTCAGAATAAGAGTGATTATAACAAAACGTTCATAAAATAGCAGATAATATAGCTAAGCTAAGGTCTATGTAAAGCAAGTTTGAATTGAAAATATCGTAAAAAAAAACTCATATTTTAAAAGCTTCTCCGGCAAGTTCAGGGCATAACTTTGGTTATCAATGAAATGAGTATAGTAAGTGTGCGTACCGGTGAGTGTGAATGAGTGCGGCAGCGAGTGCGGCTGCAGGCGCAGCGAGTGCAGCGCCAGCGCGGCGTGCGCGCGGAACTTGCTGCCCTCGCTCTTCGACGCCACCACTAGCACGTCGTTAAACTGCCATACAAATGCACACCATATTTTATATACAGAAACATGCATACAGAGGAAAAAATAATGACACCGAATTCAATGAGAATGACGGGGGATGATTATTAAATTCTGAACTATACAAATAGTAAATTGATGGCGAATACTTTATTCGACGATAAGAATAAATACCAAAAACAACATCCTCTGCTGTATGCCTATCGTGGAATGTTTGTATACGCAGCCCAATCTGACGAACTCTCGATCCGGAACCAAAATTTTGTCGTAACCTGTGACAACAATACATACATTTTTGATTGATCTTATACAACTGTTTTAATTTATTGTCTGAAAATATCCTTAATGAAGTGTTAAACTCCTTTATTATGATTAGTCAATAAGAATGTATATAAAATATTTTACACATACATACATAAACTCACGCCTTTATCCCCGAAGGGGTAGGCAGAGGCGCCACCAGGACACCCACATTTCGCCTTGCATGTTCCGTCCCATGATGTGATAGGGAGCGAGCCCATCGCCATATCGGGCACAAATTCCTGACTCCGGGCTGATAATGAATAGAAAAATCCAATACCACTTTGCCCGACCCGGGACTCGAACCCGAGACCTCAGCTTTGTAGCCGTACCGTAATACAACTACGCCACCGAGGCAGTATAAAATATTTTAATTGTTATTAATCAGCAATGTAACATTTCAATAGACAAAATTGTGTGCACACGAGCGTGCGTGCGTGTGATTGCGTGTGCGTACGCATGTGTGTGCGTGTGAGTGCGTACCAGCGATGTCTCGCTGCAGTTGGCAGAGCGCGGCGAGGTTCTCTGCATGCAGCAACTGCAAGGCCGCTTCGCGCGCGCCCTCCCGCGCCGCCTTCTCCGCGCGACTCGACGACTCCGTGTTACAATGCTCGTGCAACTCTACAATATATACAACACTGTATATATATATATATGTATGTAATGTTGTTCACATTACGTATTATTAATGTGAATTTCACATTTCATTCATCATTCTTTGTTCCTTTTTCCTAGAATTAGTTATTTTGTAGTTCAAGACTGCACATTGTTTTGTTATTCTGAGGATAAGTTTTAATTTTAATTTTATTTATGTAATTATGTTGAGCTGTTTTTGTTTTCTTTTTCTATGAACGTTGTGTACACCTGTGATTAGCGCACATATCGGACTAAAACTTTTATACCATTTCTTTTACACTGTATGATATGTGGCGCTGTTGGTGAACCTCATATATAAATAAATAAACACTGTTATGTACCGACCGTGACATACTTCTTAAATCATAAGTAATTGCCATGGGTGCGCAATAATTAATTACACTTTTATGACGATCAATATCAATGACTTCATATAACAATCAATAAATAATTAATTAGAATTTGACCACATCGTGTTTCTCAGCACTCAGTGAAAAGTAGTAAATTAACCACAGTTTGTGACGCGTGTGTACAGAACTCAGTAATTGTATGTGTGTGTGGTGTGTGTGTACCGTGCGCGAGCGTGTGCAGATGCAGCGCGCGGTGCAGCGGGCGCAGCAGCAGGCAGGCGAGCGGCAGCGGCGCGGCCGCCTCGAACGCGCCCGCCGCGCGCGCCGCCTCCGCGTCCCGCCGCCGCGCGCTCTCCGCGCCGCCCACGCACGCGCCCGCGTGGGACACGTACACCGCCTGCGCCTGGACAAAATAATTATACTAATGTTAATACACTGTGTCGGTGCTACTGGTATAGAAATAATATCGGTTTAATGCACAACGCAACTTAGTCATACATCTCATTACTAAAGCATTGAGAGCCGCCCAATTATCAAATATCTACCCATACGGTTGGGTCATATTGTATGTAGTGAAATAAAATACTAGGGGTGTGACAATCGCAAAACGCATTGCACACATAATCACGGCTTGTTTATTAACTGCAATTAACATGTTCATAGTGACATTGGATTACTTCACACAAGAGGTTTCAATGTTTCAATACACAGAGAGTTACAATAGATATTTAATACTGTTTACAACAATAACTTACGTCAGCTATGCTGGTTAGGTAATCATAAAGAATATCAGCTATCTTTTTGTACTCTGGCTCTTCTGATTCTGAAAACAAAATAAATCTTTTAAAATTCTATCAAATAACAAAAAATAGTAATTTTAGAATGAATATAAATTGGTAATAAATAGCTAAGCGTGTGCGGTACCTGGATTCCTGGCAGGCGATGCGTGCGATGCGTGCGAGGCGTGCGAGGCGTGCGTGAGGGTGCGCTCGAGGCGGGCGAGGAAGGCGCCGGCGGGCAGCGCCAGCGGCTCCAGCGCCAGGCACGCGCGCGCCAGCACGCCCGCCGCGCCGCCGCCCGCCAGCTGCGACACGCGCCGCGACCACGTCTGCACCACCACACATCATTATACATCATGTTCTGTGATAATAGCGCTTCAAATTACACCAACATTTATTTATACTCAAATTCTCTATGAACCATAAAATGTATTCTACCCGACGATAAATTTAGCCTACATCAGCATTGTAAGAAACTTTATTTTTTATTGTTTGTTAAATTCACACGTCAATTGAGGCGTTAATAGAACGAACTCTATCTACTAGTACGATTCATATTTATTAAAATTCAAAGTGACCCGTGACTTTAACTGATGACTAGCGTACTCGACACTTTACTTGAGGGTGGGGAACGAGGCCCTTATACTCACAACTGTAACAAGTTCTAGATCTCGTTTGTAAGTGCGTTCCGTCATGAGCAGTTCCTTCGCTATGTAGTAAGTGATATCGGTGTTCCGCTTCCGCGGGTGTTCGCCTGTGATCTCGCGAAGAGTGCCTAGGACGTTCGATGATATGCTGCAAGAAAACATCATTTTGCATTAGTATCCAAAATCTGAATAATTGTAAAAGATTATAAATGTTACATTTTTTAAAGCGTAATTCCTATTTCCTGGAAGAGTTAAGGTGATCTTGATGTAATAATGAGGTATCTCCACACGATTCACAAACCATCAGATGTCACCAAATTGACTTATTAAAATCACATTTATGTTCTTACGGATCTTCTAAGCCATTTCATGTGTCCTATAAGTATCAAGATTGTTCATGCACCGGGTATGGGTCACAAAGTATGATGTACCTGTTGTTATTTCGCCTGGATAGAGTATCACCCGCGTCGCTCTCACCGCCGCTCAATACGTCCAGATTGTTCGTAGATTCCGATACAACAGTTACTGTGAAAAGAAATATTACAATTAAAAAAGGCAATACAAAGGCTTCACTATGCATGTTTAGATAAATACATTGCTGTTATAAAATAGAGTGCCTAGAAGTGACTACCTCTACTGGATTTTGATATAATTTTACATGCCACTATAATATTATACCAGTTACAAGTATGTTAGATTTTAATTTTATCCTCTGTGCTGTTTAGAGGACTATCGCCATTTAGATCACAGAACATACCAGGTGACAATAATTGAAAACATATCATATCATTATTTTCCTGACCTGACCTATTACCCGACTTCAGCTTGACGATGGTGTAAGAGACAGCCTGTATATAAAAGTGTTCTCACCATGAACATTGCCATTGACGACGTCGCTAGCAGTATTGTTATCGACGACGTCGTGTCCGTTGTGCACGTGCGCGCGTGCGTAGGGCGTGGACGCGCACAGCGGCGCGGGCGCCACGCTACGCTCGTACGTCGACGTCGGCGACATGCATAGACTTGCCGATGATACTGTGTTATCTTCCTCTGCTGATGTCTCGTCTGTTGACGAATATTAAATTAATACCCTGTTTTTGTTGTACTAATGATAAAAGATTTTAAAATATAAATAAATGTATATAAGGACATGCAACATCGTTAAGCGAATATAGACAGTAGCTGTTTTGCAAATGTATTAGGATATGGATATCTAATCTTAAAAATACAGTAAAACAAATTGGAAAGTTTAGGTTATTGCGATTGAAGATAAAAAAGACAATCATCGTATAATAGAACAATGATTCAAATTTTATAATTAAGTATTTACATTAGATATATTAAAATAAAACAAAAAATAGCAAGCAAACTATACTAATAACATATTAAAAAGTTACACTGTTTTATCCCTACGGTAAATATAATTTGCTTACTCCTTTTGCATTTAAAATATCAACATATGCACAAGGAACAAATTCAAAGCTTAAACATAGCAAAGGTATGGCATAAAAATATAGAAACCTGAAATAAAATAAAAGTATTAACAAAATTCATGCAAAAACATAAAAACTTATGGGACCCTGCAAAAGAATCTTATTTTATATCAACAAGCTGGAATAAAAAAATAATAATAAATACAAAACTATCATGCTTAATTATTTTTTAGACTCACATGAATATTCCTGGCAGCATATATACATTATGTACAGGGTTTACAACTAATTGACAAATTAAAAATAAAATACTACAAAGAAAATAACAATTTTATAATTTTATTTATTTTTATTGTTTAACTATCCCCAAACGCGGGGTAGTGTCGTGTATTGCAGGGGTACAGTACACACACACTCACATATAAATTCAAAAAGGAAGTAACGTTTCAATATTCGAAACAATATAATTACGTGACACGTAAAACTTAAACGCTGGCCTTGTCAGACATAAACATTTAGCGACACGCACCAATCATGTCAAATGCACAAAATTGATACACATACAGAAAATTGATACAAATATCAATCATAATATAAATTAGCATGCCTAAATTACCACCATACAGAGTGGAGCTGGAACGGCTTTCGAAGCAAACATGTGACCACAAATACGAACCTAACCAAGAAATCGTCGATTAAAATAAATAAGCAACATATTTTTTGTTCTATTAGCATATACCCTTTTTTAACGTAATGGAATTATAATTCAAAGAGTATAAAATAAAAAATAAGTATAAGGAAAATATCTTTGTCTATTATGGCCTCTTTATCCTATCTGGTACGTAGGGAGGGACATTTTTACAACTGAAATAAGAAAATGTATTTATATTTGAAATATTGTTTGTTGTATAAAATTAATAGATAAAGGGAAATGCTGTGAGGACGGCCCTGGTTATAGATGTTATGTGGCAAAAATAGTATAGAAATACATATAAACGTTTAACCATTAAAAGAGGCAAATTCTTCATAGATATGAAACTTAATAACAGAAAAAGCACGTATAAAATAATACTTGTGCATAATATTTTCGAGTAAAAATAGCTGTGAAGATCAGTACAAGAATACAAAGTAAATAAAAAGATGTTGGAAGACAAAACATTAATATTTTAACGGCAGTTTTGAAACAGCAAACTAAAGTTCACGGATTATCATAAAACATTCTATTAAAACTATCCGGTCAATACTGTTAAATTCGTGGCTCTACCACAAATACGATCTTAAAGAAAAATTAAACAAAATTCCCCCCATTTTGTACCCCAAGGGTCGCAGTATGTTTATGTCAGACAAAACCACAATAGTACAATGAAATCGTAACATTACAGTCTATTTGGATTGTACACTTTCAATCGAAAAGTCGAAGTGCTTAAATATCTAAGACTTTATTTTTTTGTATTTTCATAACAATAACCGACCGTTATTGCGCTAACTATTGTGGTCGGCGACCTCTTACAGCTAATAGTCTAAAATTGCTTCGTGCACACCATCATTTTAAAGTTATTTATTTTCAATTAATTGAACACTATCCAGCAATGGATTGACGAATTTATAAAGGAATGTTGAAGCGAGTCTTCATTGCGCAAACTTATATTGTCTTTGTTAAAATACCTACGTATTAGTCATTATGTTCAAAAGGGTACGTACGTACAAAAAAACTACAGTAAGATGACTGCAAATTAATAATTCTAATTTGAGCAATAAAGCTTTAGGAACTCGTCAGGACTTAAGTAATATATTTCTTTTAACATATATCATAGAAGACTAATCCAGTAATATATTTTAGGGATTTTGGAATTCATTAATTTTGCAATCGGCCGCCACAATGAAAACCCGCTTCAAATATAATAACAAAACAATAACAGACTACCAACCAAAGAATATTTTTACTAACTCAACAAAAAATGTTGAAATAATCTCTAACTAATGATTAAAGCTTCACACAATCGGAAAAGGACCACCAAACCCAATATAATAGACATACTCTATTAGTTGCTCCATATTCAATTCCGCCCTAGTAGAGAAATCATAATTTCTGATTTTCTATAGCTTTGCACACATTTATACCACCAGAACGAAATCTTATCGATGCTGAACGAATCTTTATTTTATAGGGAATCAGTAACCAGCCCTTCGAGACAGTGATCGCAGAAATGCGGACAAAGCATTGTAATAATTCAAAAAGGGTATCAAATCAGAAAAATGTATGTCTAACCGTACTAGCAACTGAGTGCAAGAAACGCCTTACCGATAATGCTGCACAAAAAAATATCCACAACATTTAATCTACCCTTTCACGACTACTCTGACAACACACAATTCGTCTATTATTTCGATATTCTTTATTCCTATCTAAGTCAAAATTGCAAATTACAGGACTGAAAAAAAAACAAAACTCTCTATCCTTATGTCACTGAAACAGAAAATTGAATTAGATTAATTCATTTATTAATAGATTATTTGGCATACTTCAATTCATTTAAGTCCTTTTAATTAATGTCGATTCAAAATATTTTTAAAAACCATTAATGAACATTTTTAGAACAATAATTTTAAACTTTTAATATACCTTTATTTTTCTGTGTTTATGCACATAACCTAATATAAATATATTATAAATATAAACAAGAGCTGAGGTCTAGTAATTAGTCGACTACGTCTAAATGTTATGAAATCAAAACGAATCACGGTATCAACGATACATCTGGCAGTACAAAGCTTTTTACCTCAATCTAATGCACCTACGCACACCATAACAAAACCAAGAATCTACCGACGCCATTCATGCAGTACGCCTCAATCCAATTGCCAATAGAATTCTTTCATCATTTAAAAATTAAATTCAACCATTTAACAATAACAACATCAGTGTAATCAACCAACCCAATTTCACTAAATAAAATAATATCGGAATAGTCTCACGCGTTCGCAAAACTTCGATGATTTTATAATTCATAATATTAATAAATCCAATCGCTTGTCTTCGATATAATTTTAAACATTTATACCTTACAAAAAATGATAAAAATTTAGGAAACTTTGAGCACATTTGGCACTACTGTGTATTGGAAGTTATTTAGAATCGTAACATACATGGTGTGGGTACAAAATCATGTTAAAAGTGTATGGTATATGTGATATTGAGCGGTAATTGGCAGAACATAAATCAGATCTTGGATCTCACCACACAAAGTAAATCACAGCCTTTACGCATAATAACTATGTATCATGGATATAATTCATAGAATAAATATTAAATATAATTTTATAAAGTTCAATAAAACACTAAAATATTTCGACTAGAAGAAGTTGGCACTAAACACATCATGATACCTGTATTGCGTATCCCTGAAGCGTGCGCACTACGAGGTACCCGGACTAATCTACGTAACTTAACATTTAACGGTTAGGATCAGTTTTATATTTCAGTTTAGAATATTCCATCAGAATCTTATTTATTTTATTTCGAAGATGAATATATATACGATCAATATACGTAACTACACCTAATTACTTAAAAAGCTATTGGTATAAGTCGGCATACACACGATAGTCAAGGGGATCGCGCTACCTGGGAATTGGCACTAGGTATAATTCATTATTACGCTAAATATTTAAAGTGACAATGTAAATATTATATTTAATATAATGAGTACCCTAATATCAAATACCAATGTAACAATTAATTGCGATAATTAGAATTTAAATTGGGAAACGCACTCAGACACCGCACACGCACTCCGGATTGTAAACGAGGGCAACCACGAGGAATGTGAACAAAATTAATGCAAGCATGAACTCTCCGCACGGCTTAATCGTTCTCATCATCAGAGCAGAGAGGCGGAGGCAACGTGGACACGTCAAACTTCTGCTCGGGGCTGTCGCTAGAAGCCTGCGAGTCAACGTAGTGACTCGAGTAAAACCTTTCAACATTATTCAGACTGAAACGCTGGTCGAGATCTCGTGTATAATGTTCGCCGTTGCCTTCCCTGCCTTCATCTAACTCGTTCTCATACTGTGGATAACATTCCTGCGTCTGGAACATATCAACCTCCTCGTAATGTTCGGGATACGGGCTGCCCCTGTACTCTTCGTACTCATCTTTGTCTGGCGGCAGATCCGTGTCCGAATAAGCTACCGACTCTCCGCGCTCGAACAAATAGCTGCCTGACTTAGGAATCTTAGGAGCACGCTTGATTGTATCAATTGGATACGCGTAATCGTCGGAGTCGTCTCTATCGCTATGCTCTTCATAGTACACTCTTTGTTGGTGTTGACCAGAGGGCTCACCCATGGACTTGTCCTCAGACTGTCGGAAACTAGAAGATGACTTTGTCTTTTTTAATGACGACTGACGACTGCTTTTGTTCGAATACGAAACACTAGGAGGGCTATCCTCCGATACGTACTGAGGCTCCTGAGAGTCTAAATACGGATGACGTAAGCGACCTAATCTATCAAACCGCGGGAAACCCATCTCGTCCTCGTCAGCAGAGGAACCGAACCCTTGGAAGTGTACCGGAGTAATGCTGATTGGGAATTGTTGAGCTTCATAATTTGCGCTTTTATACTTTGCGTATTCTTCTTGGCCTTCGTCCTCAGAATAACTGGCCACCTCTTGTGTGTCGTAATTCTTTGAATCCCCTTTGGAAACTTCAGATGAACCTGATTCCACCTCTGGTACGTAACTATCGGAGCATTCCGAACTTTCCATACGACGCAAAGACTCTTCGACGGCCAAGTACTTGATGCCTTGAGCTTTGTCACTTTCGGAGGAGTACTGGCTTTTAGTAGAATCCTCCTCCAGCACGTCCTGAATTCTCTCTTGTCTTTTACGTGCACTTGTGACTTGTTTCTTTCTCCTGAATGTCTTCATGCGTTCACGAGGATCACGTATGACGTCCAGGGAACTGTCAGTGTCGTTGCCACTGGGAGGACTTTTCAAAGAAATGTTACGCACCAGTAAGGATTTCTTCACCGGCGCTTTCAATGGCTGAATTGGCGGAGACTCAGAACTCAAGCTACTAGAATAATAGGGAGAACAACGAGAAAGTGGCGTTTTGCCGGATCTCTCTGCAGATTTCTTTTCTTGGATCTCCCGATGCACAGACGGTATTTCTGGAACAGATATCATAGGCAATTCTGACGAAGTCAAATAGTGTTCGTGGAAAGACCAACTTTTTGGTTTGCTACGATATTGCTGCGATGTTTTGTATTCTTTAATTTGATTTTTGGAAAGAGTTTTATCGTCATAACTCGCATGTTTTGCTAACGGTTTATAATCAGACCTGATAAACTGGCCGCCCATATCCTCGCGTATGATATTGGAAAACTCTTGGCTCTGGTAGCGCTCGCTGTGTTTTTCCTCCTGGCTGTAAAGTTGAGATGGCATGTCGATATCCAGTTCAGGTTGTGGTCCCACGAAGTAAGGTTTGAAATCACTATCCTCGCTTTGACAACGAAGAGTGGGCTTCATAAACTTCTGTGATTGTTCTTCGTAACTCAGACTTTTCGGAGGCACTTTTGAATATCTCTCGTGAGTTCCATCCTCAGGCTGAAAGCCTCTCAGCCTTTGCTCGAAACGAAGCACACCATTAGAATGTTTTTGCAGACTACTCAAAGAGCTAGAACTAGACTTATCTGATTTATCACTGTAACTTATTGAAGAAGACTTATCCGTCTTCCCCATATACGAAGCAGTCAGTCTCAAAACAGGCTCCTTGGATTCCTGAACATCTTTCGAAAGTGACGATGGCTGATCCATTGGCATGTCTTCCTCTATTTTGTCTTCTGGTTCCAAACTAGAAGAAGGTTCTACAATAATCGTATGATCAGATTTTGTGATATCGGCATCTTGCGCATCCGGTCGAGCGGTTGCTACTAGAGTATGGCTAGTACTAGCGGACCAATCGGATATAGATTGTGCTAAAGTTAAAGTACTGTCGCTTTTAGTTCCTGAGCTGCTGTCTATTCCTTTTCTAGTTATAGTTGTTTCCGAACTACATAACTTATCGTATTTAATATTATCCGAGCTCTTTTCTAAACTGCTACTTTTAGAACTCATTTCTGCTTGAGAACTTATTTTAGCCTTTTGGTCTGCTTTTTTACTAGCGTGGGATGAAGAATATGCTTTTGCTGATATGTTATCGGATTTTTCACTTTTCGGTACTGATACGGCAGATATACTCTCTGATGCTGACAGGTTTGCGTACTGGCGAACGGTATTGGTACCGGTGGACCACTCTGAAATACTCAAACAAATGGAAGTGTCCTCAGAATGAGAACTGTGGGTACACTTCTTTTGAGGTAATCCTATTTTTACAGTTCCATCTAAATCTGTGCCAAAAGAGCTAGTTTCTTCCTCAGAATGGCTACTGTGACTACAGCGTTTACAAGTGCTAGTATTGCTTCCAGTACTCAGTTTAGCCACCGCACGTACTGTCTCTTCCAGATTCGTCTGTGAGAGTAAATCATCAATAGATGTGTCGGAATTGTTTGATCCAAGCGAATACTTTTGTGTTCCCATAGTAGAAAATCCTTTATCAAAATCAGGTGAAAGCGACTTACTATCTGCACCAAACACATCGTCTGTATATAAATGATCATCTTCAAATATTGGGCTATGATTTGTAGGTGATTTCTGAGGTTGACTTATAATCACTTTATCTTCAAGATTACTCTTTATGCTAAATGATTTGTGTTCAGCGCGAGAACAGCAAGATCCTACGTCACCCATGAGACAAGTCGCCTTACTAATGGTCCCGCTCAAACATGATTTATCATAGTTAGGAACTACGTTTTTATTCAGACACGTAAATTCATCGTGTTTTTCTAAAGGCTCCACCATATATCCAGACATTTCATACGGTATAACTTTCACATTATTTTTTGAACTATCATCGCTTTTGTCAATTGATTTCTCTGATTTTGATTCGGGAATATCTTTTTCCAAATCTTCATCATTGTTTAAAGTGTCGCTATCATCATCTGATCCGTCCAAATGTCCTTTTGAACTCTCCGATTGTAAAGTGACTTTCATGGGTTGTTCCGGTTCATTACTCATGTAGTAAATGTGGACTTTTTCTATAATTGGTGTTTCTAACAACGTTGATGAGGGCATTTGGTCATATTCATCTTGAACTTTGCCTATTTGAGTGGGTAGCTCTGGCAAGGGCCAATCTTCAGACTCTTGACTGTCACTAGCTGATGATAGCTTTGATGGAACTTGAAGACTAGATTTACCTGGAGCCGTTGGACTACCACCAAACTTTTTATCTTCTGCACCATCATCACCACCTTTGTCGGGTTTTTCACCCTGTTTTTTGGCTTCATACATTTCGCTGATTTTTGTTTGATCTATCGGTATATCTGGCATTTCAGCGGATGTCCTTCTATCCGTATCTGATATGTACGCAACGTTAGCATTGCTTGGTGGGTCCGAACTGAGACTAGCTTGGTGATCACTAGAATTCATTGACTCTTCGTTCAAACTTTCAGATCGCGAACAAGCCTTAGTAGAATCTTCGTCAGCACTTGTTTTCTCTGAAGCTGTGCTTCTTTCTGAAATTCTAGATAAGGTCCGTCCAAAGTTTTGTCCGTAACCAATAACGACATCAGCTGTTGACGAAGTAGCTGGATAAAGAAAATTAACTGGGAAATCATTAAGATCGTCCGTAAAGTCGGCATCGGTTGAATCTTTAGAAGTATTTGCTGACAGAGGCGGATTTTTGGAGAAAGTTTGAAAGTCATCTAACATCCTTTGATTGTTGTATTCAAAAACATCTTTATTGATGCCTAGACTTTCGTAACCTTCATGATCTTGTGGTATCCACGCTTCTTCTATACTAGTACTATTTTCACTACCTGATGCGCCAAAGAACGGTCTCCAGGTGGGCTTAAGTTCCTCACCGCGACGATACGCTTCTCCTAAAGAACCAGAAGTAGATTCCGTTGTTTCAAATGATCCTCTTGACTCTACACTAAGAGAACCTCTGGAATCCATGCTTGATTTTGAAGAACTTTTCTGTTCATCCAGTCTTCCCTTCCGTCTTGAAGATGAATCGTCCACACTTAGAGATCCTTTTGACGGTGTAGTCGTAGTGGTTGTATCCATACTGGATTTAGAAGAACTTTTCTGGTCTACATCTTTCAAAGCTCTCTTTTTCATAAGCTCTCGCTCAAATGATGAAGTGATAACATTACCATCGTCATCAAAATCAATAGTGGTGTTTTGATCTTCCTGTGATATGGTAATAGCAATTTTAGTTTTCTTAACAGTTCTTTGTAATTCTTTGGCAATGTCTGAGGCTTTTGACGCAGCGGACTGACTAGACTCGGATTCTTCAATTACGCATTTTCCTATTTTTTCTAAGCCACTTTTCCTTGTGTTAGGTCTCGATAACCGTTCAACAGTTTTGTCAATACTTTCGGAGCTTGATTCAGAATCGGTGGGAGCCTTTTGTGAGTCTACGGGACCTTGTTTTTCTAATGTTGGAGTAGGAGATTTCCTCGTTCCGTATTTACTGGGACTCCTTGGACTTTCAATACGTGTCATTTCTGGTATCGGAGATGGCGATTTAGAATTCGACTTCGAATGATCACTAGACAGCGTATGTTGTGATAAAAGGTGCTCTTCTCCATACTCCATTGCCTGTTTAAGTTCTTCGAGACATTCGCGATCCTTTTTATTTAGTTTTTCAATGTCTTGTGATATACCTAACGGTCTCGCAATAGAGCAGCTAACACTGGATTCATCATCAATAGAACTGCCTTTGATATTACTAGACGGACTAACATCTTTTTCAATGCTAGTCCATGATGTTGACTCAGAGCTTCGAGATCGTTCCGCGCTCAGTTTTAATAATTCACTACGCCTAGACTTAGCCGTTAATAATGCCCTATGATCAGCTTTATGTTCTGTGGGTGACTTGTCACTACCGGAACTACCGGTTTGTTCACCAGTATCAGATTTGTTGGATTTGGAAGTACTAGAATCAATAAAAGGTATGTTTTCAATGGTAGGACTGTTTTCTTGAGGCGGCGTGACAATAATTTTATTTTTATTTTTCCACTTGAGATTGAGGTCCATGGTCCTTGAAGGATCTCTGGTGATCTTTGAGTCACGTTCCGTCTCTGTATCTGACAACATTTGTGACATGGACTCATGTTTCAAAAACTCGACTAAGCTGGCCGAAGACTCATCGAAGGTACCTTGAGGATCTAACACTCTTTTTCCTCTTGTTGTAGTTTTGCTACTCATATCTGAAAGAGGCAATTCTGTGTCTGCTGTGTCATCGTAATCAACTGTCACCCACGATCCAGTATCATCGCTTTTCCCACGAGGTAATTTTGCCCTCTTTGAAGCCTGATCTTGATCTGACGAACTATCAGCATCGATATAAGGCAAAGATAGACCCAATAGATGGCTCTCATCTGACATTTTAAGGTCACTTACTTCTGTCAAAGACTCTTCTTCGCTTGTTAGTCGAGTCACTTCTGGTCTTATTTCAGACTTGAGCATTTCATGGACATCTTGATTACTTTTGCTTTCTTGAAGCTCGCTTTGTCTCTGCTTATTGTAAATATCGATCTTACGACGTTCCATTATTACTGTTTGAGTGTCATTTTCTATTACAGTATGTTGCGAGCTCGTCATCCACTCCATAGACGAATCATCTTCCGTCTTTTCTTTGTAACTGTTCGATGGCGATGGTTCTTTTACTTCTTTTACTGGTGTGGTTTCTTTTTCTTCTTGGACAGCATATTCAGGCTCCTCCATTACGCTAGGATGGACATCAACTTTAACAACTTCTTGTTTGAAATGCTTTTCAGTGGTTTCCGTCGATATCATTGAAGAAGGAGTTACATAATTTCTGTCAAGACTCTTAGATTTTGCTTTAGAATCAAGATGAGGATCAACCTTGCGATCCAAACTTTTAGACTTTACACTTGGATGAATCTTTTGATATACAACTTTTCCTTCAATTTGTTGCTTAATTTCTTGCTTCTTTGATAAAGTTTTCGGTGATTTTTGTAAAGCAGCCAGATCGTCAAATTTGTCTTCCAACGATTGACTTGATTTATCATCCATGCTTTTATTAATTTTAGTGCTTGATTTTGGCGTTTTCTGATCTTCAAAACTCCTACTAATTTTACCACCTAATTTATTATCAAGTTTTTTAGGAGACTTAGCGATAAAGACGTGATCTTCTGCTTTACTTGTAATTTTAGTTTCAATAATAATTTTATCACCTTCGGTTTTCACTAAGATCTTGTCTTCTGGCGGTGGGAATGGCGGCAATGTGTCTTTTACAGGGCTTATGAGCGTTTTAGTTTGCTTCAAAGCAGCTTCGAAAAGCAATTGTTGTTTTTCTTTACGTTTGGCAATTTCAGTATCACTATCCTCTTGAGACTTAGTTCTTTCTTTACTACTGCCACGTTTTACCTCCATTTTTTCTAGTGACTTGGATTTTTCTTTCGCTATCTTCTTCGCAGCCTGATCTAATTCTTGGCTCTTGGCCCGGGCGATATCTAACGGAGGCACAGTTAAGAAATCGGGTCGATCCTTTAATGAAGACGGAAGAGATTTTTGAGTTTGTAAAGCTTTAATTTTGGTGGCATTTGTATCAAACGATCCTCCTTTATTCAATTTACTTATCTTCTGTTTCTCTTCAGGCTTAGCTTTCAAAGTAAGCTTTTTCTTCTCCTTGCGTTTTATCCTTTCAATATCAGGCACTATTTGATCTTCACTCAAATCAGAAAGTTTTCTGATACTGCCTCTTGGCGAATTCAATGATGAAGTCGGTGATCTAGACGGCGACTTTGAAATTGGCGATCGAGACAACGGTGACTTACTGAGTGGCGACCGAGAAGGAGATTTTGTTTGCGATTTGAGTTTCGTCAAGTCATATCGTCGTTTAAACGACCGTGGACGTCTCTGTTCCACAAGATCTTCAAGTAATTGCAATTCCTCGTTGTCGATCACAACAGATTTCAATTCCTCAAGCGGCTCCGTGGGCTGCTCTTCCTCTACTTCTTCGATTTTCTCAATGGTGTCTTTCTTAGCTACCACAGCTTTAGATTTATCATCAACTAAGGGCTTTTCTTCAAGTATATCCCCTTCTTCATTAATATCTTCAACGGTGTCATCTTTGGACGAAAAGGCATTCATTGGCGGCAATCTATGCAGCTGAATCACAGGCGTATCCAAACTTTTAGCTCTGCGACTTGCTGTAGGTGAATCTTGTGTAGCCTTTTGTCGTTGCAGCGAGAAAACAGAACCTTCTGACAAATTTAATCTAGCATGTGCAAATAGAATAGGAGTGCCGCCTGATTTACGTAACATGGGGGAAATTAATTCGTCGCGTAATGACTTTTTAACATCAAGTTTATTGATGTCTTTCTTTTCGTCCTTCGGGGCGTCACTTTGTTCTTCAGATTGTGTACGAGAGCCAGTAACTTTTTGTATTTCTATATCTACTAAATGCTCATCATCAGATTTTAGGAACTCTGTACTCTCTAAAATCGGAGATGGAATGTTTTCATTATATTCCCAAGTGGAACTACTTTCTTTGCTGAGCTGTTTAATTTCTGGTAATTTCATAGCAGCAACGTCATCCTCAGAACTGGGGATTGATATTGACCGCTCTGAAATGCGTCGTAATTCCGTGGCTGTGCCTACACTTTCAAGCACTTGCGGATTATATTTGGCTTCTAACTCTAACAGTTTACGACATTGGGGCGGCGAACCTTCTATTTCCGTTGAACTCATCGTTTGGCCTCTATGCCAAGCACCTGAAGTAATTTTGTCATATTCTAATTGCAGAATAGGCTCAAGATCTTTTCGTGATTGTGGCGGCGAAAACTCTAATTTGGGTGCTGCCTCTGTGGTGCCGAAAACATCATCAGAATCAACACTTTCATCATCTGAAGAGAAGGAAGTTATTCTAATTTTATTGTTGTTTTTAGCTTTAATCTTCCCGCCGGTGCCTTTCTTGCCAGCGCCGCGTGTTTTCGGTCCTCTCTTAGGCGGCATTTTCTCTGATTTAGATTTTATATCAGCCCGTAATTTTTCAGCAGCCGTTAGCGGCTTCACTTCTTTACATATTGGCGCTTGTTGGATATTACGACCATTTATCGTAAATTTGATATCATGCGGATATTGAGGCTCCTGCATTACGCTATCCGTTTTGGAACTAGTGGCCGAATCACTTTCTATTTGACTCAATTTTGAATTCAGAGTCTCTAGAAGCGCTGGGTCTAAGTTTTTAGAAATATCACGCTTGGGACTGGGCATATGTTGCAACTGTCCACTTTTATCGACTTCTAAAGTAACAGGATCTACTTTAGACAAGTCTATATTTTGTGTAAACAAAAAGTCACGATTTTCAACTTCGAGGAACTTCGAGCTGTGATCCACTTGAATGCTACTTCTGGGGGACTTCGGTGATTTGGGCGATTTAGGAGATTTCGGTGATTTAGGAGACTTGGGGGACTTAGGAGACTTCGGAGATCTCGGAGATTTGGGATGATCATGATATTTGCAGCGAGGATGCGCACTAACCACGTGTCTTCCATTTTGGGGCGGAAGCATAACAATATCAGGCGGTTGCCTCTTGTCATCCAAAGGTGATGGGGCTGTGCCATTCATAACATGTCGCTTATGCAAAACATAAGGTATGTCATAACCATCGTCTAAAGGCTTCTTTGGATCTTTAAAACCAGCTTTGAAATCATCGAACTCTTTGAAGTAGTTCTTAGGTAAATCGAAAGGAGGCCTTATGTGATCTGGATGTCTTGAAGGCAACTCGAAATGAGACCTCTTAGTTGCTATGGGAGGAGCACTTGGAATCTGACGGAATATGTAGTCCTCGTCACTAGACTCAGCGGGTGTCAAATCAATTGATTTTTGATGCATCAGCACATGCCTTCGAGAATTAACGCTACTAAAGCGAGGCCTATTTGCGAGACTATTTGGATCGCTTTTAGTTCTTTCCACCGTTGGATGCGTGTACGGTACAGAATTGTCAGCCAAACGGCTGCTAGAGCTCGTCTCTAAAATAAGCTTTGGATTGTACTCGTCAAAGTGCGTCTTTGCCATCAATTCCTCTTTAAGATTGTCTTTCCTCACCATGTGAGTGTGAACTTTCCCTCGCTTATCGAATTCCGATTGAAGAATAGAAACAGTTTCAGTCTGCATTGCAGCAACAGCAGCCTTCGCTTTATTTTTGGCATATTCAATACTATCCATAGCAGGCAAGATTCTAACATTGACGTCAGATTCATTTGAAGACTCCTTTACAAGATGCGATGTTGTATTTTCCTTGCTAATCGATCGTGTTAATGACTCGATCTTTTCTTTATCAAAACTGAATATAGTGTCAGACGAACGACGTCGTTGATAGCTGTGTATTTTTGCTGCTCTGCTACTGTCGATTTCCGTCTCCAGACCGATTATCTTCTCTGGCCAAATGTGCGTAGTCTGCGGGTGTAAATCCTCCTCTTCAGTAGAGAATTCCTCAGATTTCTTCGGCGGGCTAACGTCTGAGTACTGACCGTATTGCTCTAGCTCAACATTTTGTAAACTAGCCGAGTGCATTGGTGGAGCATCTTTATGCTTACTATTACATGGAAACGTAGAATAAGGAGTCGGAATGTGGTAAAAATTAGGAGAATTTGCTAAATTGGCGATCAAGTCCTCGTGTGACTTATCAAATAGAGTTCTTTCACGATACTCAGGCTTTTCCATTCCTATGAATGTGGGTTGTGTATCGTAAAAGTCCTTAGCCGAGTCTGGACTCGACGAGGGCGAGACGGGTTCGAAAGGATCAATGTAAGTCGGCTGAACGCTCGAGATGCTACGTCGTCTGATTTCATCGGGATCGTAAAGATTCCTCCTACAGTCGTAATAATCCGATTTTGAATCCTGACTAGATGTTCGAGAACCGGAGCGGTCAGAACTTTTGCTCTTTAGAGTCTCCCGAGATTTCTTACTATCCGTATGATAGACACTATCGCGCGATTTTTTACTCGATTCAGCACTACTTTTCGAAATCTTAGAATCATAAATATCACTACGCGATTCCTGACTGGAAGTCCGCGATCCGAGTGCACGCTTGATTTCGCGATAAAAGGCACCGTCTGAGCGAACGGAGAGTTTTTCTCTGGGCAAGACACGCGGGTCGTCCACCAGGAACGGATCAAGCGTGATGTCCGGCTCACTGCCGTAGCGACCGCCCACCGCGTCAGACTCCCGGCCCTCGCCCTCGGACAAGTGCGACAGCGAGTGATCATCGTCGGACAGGTCGTTGCCCGAGTCGAGCGAGCAGGAGCGCGTGCGCACGGGCGGCGAGCGAGCGCGCATGCGTTCCCGCCGTCCCTCCGACTCGTCGTCCGAGCGCTCGATCACCTCGTAACTGTCGTGCGACACGTCGTCCTGCGAGCCGGCTCGCGCGAACGGCGGCAAGTCGAGGCGCGTCTCGCCAATGGCGCCAGGAAAACTAGCAGAATACGCGCGGCCCAACAACGAGCGCTGCGAATCGACTGAGCCACCGCGGCCGAACGCGAGCGGCGTGGCGCGCGACTCGCCGTAGCGCGTGACGGGGTCATCGGTGCGCAAGCGGTAGGCGTCGAGGTCCGCGATGGCGCTGCGCGCGTCGCGGCGGCGCTTGGCGCGGCCGGCGTCGTCGAAGCTGTAGTCGCGCAGGTTGCGGCAGCTGGCGCTGCGGCGCCAGGCGAGGCGCGCGGGCGGCGGCGCGGCGACGCGCTGGCGGGGCAGCGGCGCGGGCTCGCCGCCGGAGCGGCTGGAGCGCGTGGAGGGGCAGGCGGAGTAGATGTTGACCTGGCTGAGCTCGTACTCGAGGCGCTCGGAGGACTTGCGGAAGCTGCAGGAGTGCTTGGGCAGCACGAAGTCCGGGTATGCGCTAGACGGCGGGGAGGCGGCGGCAGGGCGCGTGGCAGTGCGCGTGGTGGTGGGGGTGGTCTGACCTGGCTGCGTGTGCGAGGCCGGGCGCGGGGCACGAGGCGGCGGAGTGGGTGCGCGCCCGCGACCACTGCCGCGACACAAACTCCCCTGGCTCCATGTACTCTCCGGAGAAACCTGCACGCCGCGCGACAACACAAACATCATGTTATTACGCCGAATAACCATGTGAAACCGAGCGTTATATTCGAACCCAACAACTTACCAATGGTGTCGTCGTCCGATGAGGCAGAGGCGAATCCTCCGTAGGATGATGATTGACCTCGGCATGAGTCACCAGCTCGGGAGCCCCCTGCGCACAGTCCGCACACTTCAATCACAACTGCTCAGTATAGCCACAGTTTAATATCACACACATAAAACCCAGTGCCGAGTGCGTTACAGAAGTAGTGCGAATGACCTGATGCGTGCAAACACAGATGCTCTGGCACACCTTTACAGAAACATTATAACAGTAATCTCTTGCACTACATCTTTACAAAAAAAAACACGTTATAATCAAATTTAAATTACTGTTACAAAGTCATTGTAAACTTTAAACTGTTGGTGAAAGCACATTTACAACATGATATTGTGCAGAGTCAGAAGAATTGCTTTTCCACAAAGAAAGTTTTATTTATTGACACACGTGATAGTGACTTCATATTCGTCCTGTTTGGTTACTCGGTGTCAATTGTAAATAATAGAAAACTGTCTGAGCAATACGCAGTACTTAGACTACCCTTATTTTAAAATTAAGTATTGTTTTTTTTATCAAATTATTGCAAGCTTGTGCATTCTTTATGTATGAACGTGGATTATTACAATGCTATCGAAGCCATTAAAAATATTCAAAGGATTTAAGCCAGTAACCGTCACCGGATAAGTAAAATAAAAATCAGTTAATTTAGTTATTATTTTCATTTGCAATTAATTGTATAGCAACCAAACGAGACGAGGTTACGATGTGGACGCAAGTTGTTAGACAAATGAACAAGACAGTTGATATGTGAACAAGCCGATTTCAGGAGGCTCTTACGATTTGATTGCAGTACAGTTTTGTCAGCTGAAAGAGACAAACAAAAACATATTTTCTATGTGAACACAAAATACAAAATTACAAGCAACTTAATTTTAGCAGATATTACTGCGCGATACAAATATGTAGCCAAATCTAGTTATTGTAATGGTATTTATTTTTATAATTTATTTATAATTTGACATTATATTTCATATCTTATGTGCAAATTGTTGTTTATAAAAAAAATATTTTCAAGCAATTTCGATATTGTCGAATGATCAATGTGTTTATTATAGGCAAAGTAAATCTTAACATGGTATTTATAGGTTTTTAAAGTTGATTTTTATCTTGCAATCTAATATACGCATTTCCATGACATCTATATATCAAGCACTCTACGCATTATTGCATAAACTATCATTCAATATGTGCCTTATTTTTCAACAATTCCACTATTATAACAGCATCAATATGAACAAGCTATATTTTGTGATTGTAAAAATTCAAAACATTATTGTAGACATTTTTTACACATTAAAATCGCTCGAATTCTGTTTCAACCTTTGTAAAAATCCAGATTTTTGTTGTAATATTGATAAAAAAGCAGTGTCTATTATACAGGATGGTAGTTGGTAGTGTATTGACCTTGTCCCTCGTGGTGGCAAAGGCGGTAGCTTGTAGCGGCGGGCGAGCGGCGCCCGAGCGAGTGCGCGCTCGCTCCGCCGCCGCCCGCGCCTCCTCCGCCGAGTACCCCTTCATCATCAGAGAAGCCTCCAGGTAGTGAGGCTGCTTGTCCCACTCCAGGGAAATCGCTGCACAATATAATCATTGTCACTCGCGCACACATATACACGTATACAAGACAAGTCAGGTAAAGTGCTGGTTTGTGAAACAGAGCGAAGTTTTGAGCATTGCTTTCAAGAACTGTGATTATCCACATCACTGGACTGCAATCCGCCGTTTTCCTTACTATTTGTATATCCCTTCCTCGAGCCCCACTGTGTGCCTGTGCGCATGTTAGGCGCGCACAAATTTTGGTTGTGGTTACCCGTCTAATATTAATTCGTTAATGTCTAAAATTCGCTTTGTTTATTTCTGGCTAATATATCTGAGTGTATTGCACTCACATTTATAGTCCTTACAAATAATAACCGAGTCGGGAACTAACGTTTATGATTTTAAATGAAACTTAACCGAATATACGAGTTGCATTTTATTAGCAGTCAATTGCAATATATTACAACATAATTATTCATCATCAAATTGTGTAAAAGATGTATTATCAAAATAATTAAATAAAAGGAAAATGCAAATCGTTTCGTGGAGACTGGGAATAGCATGAGGGCTGAAAAACTTAAATATGTAGTAATAAAATAAATGAGAGGTACTTCCTTGTGAGAGCGGTCGCTTTGATAGGATATAGTTTAAATGTAAGCGCATGTGTCGTGTGGTGGGGCGGGTGGTGGCGGGTGGTGGAGCACGTACCGTCGGAGCCGGGCGGCAGCGGCAGCAGCGGGTGCGCCGACACGCTCGCCGACATGTTGGACATGGCGGACATGGCGGCCAGCGCGGGCGCCGCCACGTTGCCGCGCGACCCGCCCACCGACCGCGACGCGCGGAACGACCCCGACCTGCCGACAGTCCGCCAGAGGATGGTGACCACACACCAGCTTTTGGTTCCACCGCCGTGGGCCGCAACGGATCGACTCGGTGCATACCCATACAGACTCATCGATTATACTGTGCCATTATCAATACAAAAATTATTCTAACCCTCCCTGATTCGCTTAACCCGCAACGTTTATACAGTAATTGACGCTCGAACGATAGCCTGACGTACTTTCGTGGATACGTATATCGATCTACGGAACACATGTTGTGCGTGAAGCTACGCTAGCTGTGCCCTGAGTATCGTCAGTCGGTATGTGTGAAGCTATCGTGGACCGGCCCGCGCGCGCGACGTCTCTATCCGTGAATTGAAAAAATCCCTAAAATCGAACGACTACACCATCCTCCGACCGATTGTCACAGTGACGTTGCCAGGCAACACACTTTGTCTCTCGTCTCGTCTTTTGGAAGAAGCGAAAGTGTCAACGTGTACAGCGCATGCTCGAGAACGCTAATCACCATCGATAAATACAAAACTATTCGAAGCCTCTCACTAACCAATTCGTTTTAGTCGTTTTTAGGGACTTTTTACTTTTACATCATGCATATTTCCGTCGTTTGATTGTTTATAATGTATTTTAATTGTGATTTTATACAAACGCCCACAAGACAAAACCAAAAGCTAGTGTCTCCCAGCCCATGCTAACCACTCACCTTACGCTTAGTAATAAGTGTACTATGTATCGCTTTAACACCTATACCGTCACAGTACAGAAAGCGTTCGTATCATAAGGCTATCGTAAGTCTATATTACATCTATAAGCCATTACTAACTACGCCTATGATCAACCTTGAGTATGTTAAAGCTATTGTATTGTTCACTATCGCGGCTTAAGCTCTTCATACATCTCATGCAGTTAATATCGACACAAAACAGATGTTACAATGCACAATGCCAGAAGTTATGTAAGTCAATGATTTAATAAGCATGTTACATATATTTTGTGTCGAGCTACGCCTGAGTCTATAGTATCGCTATGTAGTTAATTAGCTAAGCTTATGAGTATGGCTGTAATTGTATGTACGCACCTTTGGAATGTTTGTCGCTTGACGTAGTTGTCTCGAACGAATTCGACTATCTGCTTCTGAGTTTTACCGCTATACCTGATGGAGAAATATTATGCTGTAAAACTCAAGTTATCATCAAAAAAATTAATTTAAGTGGCGCTACACCATTGTATTTACGCGGTAATTATATTTCCGCTCAAGTTTAAAAGTAATTAAGAAAGTACTTGAACTCTGTATGCAGCAAAAGACCAAGATAACCTCAAGTTTTATTAAATTTCATTAAATATTATGTAATATCCCTTACCTAAACGAGGATCCCCTGGAGATGACCCTGGTCTTGTGTCGCGGCAGGCGCGGCACGCTGGAGCAGCGGAAGAAGCCGTGGTTCTCCACGCACTTCTTCCAAAAGTTCTTGCACTCATTGCGGCCCTCGAAGAAGAACTCCACCACGTCGCGGTACAACCCCTGTTTGGAATGCTACTCCGGTTTAGTAATTTCCTTCTGTTCTCTACGTTTATATAAAGAGAAAAAGATATTCATTTGTCGTATAACTAGCATTAAGTTTTTGAACCCCCAATGTAAAAAGTACTAAAGGTTCATACCATTGTGCTTGTCGTCGATTGTTAACGTCAGCTGCTGCATTACGTATATACAATATGGTTGATTTTATTTCTGAACTCACATTATATTTATATACGTATAAGCATAATGATATAAACACACACGGTTTTAGTGATCGCTTCAATTGAAATTGTACAAAATTGTTATATGTTTAATTATTTGTTTAATTAAATTAAGAACACAGCAACATATTATAAGTGCAGTCCAGTAAGATACTTTATAACAAATTATGTTTTATTTAAATTACTTATCACACCACAAATCAATTCAACGTAATATCTCAAAACCGACTCACATATCCCTCCGGGTGCAGTTTGATGAGAAACTTTTTCCTCTTAAACGATATCTTCCTGATCTTGGCCCAGCTGAAGGTGTTGATCCTGGTGAAGTTCTGCTGGTACACCACGATGCCCATGTGTGCTACCGCCAGATTTAGTATCACGCCCTCGTTGTCTTTGGTCGGGTGCATTTTTATACCTGTCGATTATGAACACATAATTACTCGTATCAATTTCACGATCCATTAGCTCTGTAAAAAAACTGGGTAGGATTTCTACATTAAATATACATTATTTATGCAAAATTGTACTAGTTTAAGCAATGGTGAGTTTAATATCTTTGATAATATTTCTATGCTCCTATCCAAAGATTTCTGCGGTTAGTCCGGTAAAATTGAGAGAGAAATGAAACAATTTATGTTGAATACAGATTGACTCTAATATAAACAAACAAGGTTTATATGTATCAAGCACATTTATGTATGATACAAATCCACATAGAATTACCTCCTCACAGATTTGAACAAACATACATACATAAAGTCACGCCTTATTCCCAGACGGGGTAGGCAGAGATGCTACCAGGACACCTACATTTCGCTCTGTATGTTCCGCCCACGATGTGATAGCGGGCTAGCTTATCACTATATCGGCTACAAATTCCTGACTCCGGGATAATAATGTATAGAAAAATCCAATATCCCTTTGCCCAACCCGGGACTCAAACCTGAGATCTCAGTTTTGTAATCATACCGTAGTACAACTACGCCACCGAGGCAGTCGCAGATTTGAAGTTAGTGTTAATTCATAACGACCGTGATGACAAAGCTATGGACTTCAAATTTTAGGACCACCCGCATACATCGTATTAAGTATGTTGAATCTAAGATAAATTGCAAGTGATAGAAAATCTTCAATTTCATAATCATCATCCATCCATCAGCCAAAGGACGTCCACTGCTGAACATAGGCATACTCCCAACGATTTCCACAGTGACCTGTTGGAGGCAGCCTGCATCCAGCGACG
Source organism: Deilephila elpenor (assembly GCA_949752805.1). Taxonomy (NCBI): domain Eukaryota; kingdom Metazoa; phylum Arthropoda; class Insecta; order Lepidoptera; family Sphingidae; genus Deilephila; species Deilephila elpenor. Next base: position 13,389,790 of record OX457097.1, on the reverse strand, counting down.
TCCCGCCACCTTTACCAGTTAATTAATGTAAAGGTAGACTTCAAAGTTATATAAGATTTTATACCAGACTTTTAATCCTAAGTCAATCAAAGAAAGTCTTAGAAAGTCAGAGATTTATGCGAAAGTTTAATAAGTAGAATATAAGTTGAGAGCAGAAACTAATTAACTCACCGTAGAGTTCGCATCTCCGCGCAGTTTCCAGAAGATTTAGATCGGCTTCTGCTGGACTCTGCCCTCTGTTAAAACAAAACGATGTTTTACTACGGACATTTAATTTCCAATATCCTATATCAAACGTTATTTAAATCGTTTTTCCTTTAGTTCTATTTTTGAACAATAAAATATTATTTTCTTGGAATAGCAAGTAACATTTTTAATATAGCAATAAAAATCAATTATAAACAAAAAAGGAACTACTCTGTCTCAAATATTATTTTTTGATGTGGGTGTTAGGAGACCTAAAAATATATTAATCCTTTCCGATACCCTCTTCAAAAATACTCTACAATCTGGAGATAAGACTGTTAATCCGTAAAATCCATATAATGCCAGACTCCGTGGCGTAGTTAGTTAGACGCCGGCTGTGAAACGAGAGGTCGCGGGTTCGATCCCCGCAACGAAACAAATGTTTGTATGATGTGGTATTTGTTTCGGATCTGGGTGTTTGTGAGCCCGAAAAGTCTCATGTAGTTTCTGACACCCACGACACAAGACGGGATCTTAGTGTGGGGTCAGACCTATGTATGTAACTGTTGGGTGTATTTATTTATCATTATTATATCATAAAAATCCATACATATGTTTCTTGTGGTTCTCCATGATCCTGCGCTCGGACTCGGAGTCCTGGCTGGGGAAGAACTTGTAGCCGCTGAGGTACGTGTGGTCGGGGTAGTCCTCCGGCACGAAGTCGCCGCACTCCGCTGTGGAATATTCAGCGCGGTTAATGACGCGTCACATGTCGCACGTGAGGTGGGATAATGTATGGAATATTAAAGGAATTTGTGCATTTTTTATAAAGCGAGAGGTTGCATGGGGAGTTCATTTTAAGATAGTTATTTTGACGATAAATTATTTTTAAGACGTACTTTTTTTATTTGATTGTTTTGTTGACGGTCATAGGCGACTTACAAATTCCCAGAGGCCGTTTAAGTTTAGATGTCACTGAAAAGTGTGAAAAATTTTGGTTCAGGCCAACATGAATTATAGTGGCGGCTTTGATTACGGGGTGTTAATTAAATTATTATTACCATCTTTTGAACAGCAATCCAAGTTACCGATGAAATTATTTTAAATTGGACGACCATTTGACGCATCGACAAAGTAGTTAACTTTTTGCACCAAATATCGTATAGCATATTTCTATGTATGCAATAATCTTACCCTGTACGATATAGCTGGCCATGAGCGCAGCGGTGTTCTCGTTGCAGTGGATGCAGCCTTGCGCCAGGTCGCGCTTCACCTGGAGGCAGAACAGGTAGCGCGTGAACTCTTCCTCCAGCCGCGCCGGGTCGGGCGTGTAGAACTTCACGCAGAACCGCAGCGTCGGCTCCAGCATGGATAACCCCACTTGACGACACATCGGCTTCTCCACGTCCAGCCAGTACTGGTAACAAATATATAAGGTTATTTTTTATTTCACAATTTCGTGCAATATCAACCTGTATTGTGTTGGGATTAGGCCTTTGTTTGTGTATGCGCCTAGTCCAGTTCAGTTGACTGTTGGCTTGTGGACGCCGGAAACAGACAGGGGCCACGCGTCCGTTCTTCTTGATTCTGCAATCTTTCAATGCTCCAACGCTGCCAGTAACCCCAACGACTTGCCTTATAAGTCCTATATGCCTATGAGCTTTTTACGACAGGTCGAGCAATTCGTGGTCGGATTCTAACGCTCTCTTGCTATGTCAGTTGGGACTTCGAAGTAACTGACCTCAATCGCAACGTGAGAGACAATTAGTTAGATATATTTTATTACTTTTAAACAATAATGAACTTGACGAACTTATTGCTTGACATGACTTGACTTGTATTGTCTGCAAGTCAACGTAAAGATACTGCAGACTCGACCTTTTACAGTAAATAAATAAACTAAGCAGGTGCATAAATCATAAATGTTACAACGAAGGTGTCAACTAACACAGTGAAACTTGATTAAGTGGAGTGTGAATAAGTTACAGTGCTCACTGCTTACATTATTTATTATTCTATCAACACTACAACGCATTAAGCTAATAAACTTACAATGCATGTACATTTGTCACGAGTAATGCTGTTGCACAACTGTATCGTCAGTAATAGGGATTAACTGCATTACATAAACCAATTAGTTGTCTGCCCTTTTACTAAGGATTCATTCAGTGTCTGCGATCTGTGTTGTAAACCGATTTCAATAATATTCACACGTTGTCCCGACTGTGTTTGTAACTTGTGTGGCTCAATGGAGAAAGAGCGACCACCGAGGGGTTTTAGTCGATATGCGCGTCGTAGGGAAATTCAGGTTAAGGACTTTGCTCAACACCTAATCCTTTTCCTATGAATGTTTTATTGTGCTTAAGGAAAAGTTATTTAACAGCGCTATGCACCGATCCAACAACGTAATGGTCATACATCCCACAAACTCTCGTATTGTACAGGGAATCAAATTGTTTCAGGCCACATAAATAAGTGAGGGACGGGCTATGTTCAATTTCGCCGAGCCCACACCTTACACCGCAGATGCTATTGTCGCATTGGAACACCGCAATGCACACATAAACTCTGCATTGTACGAACTACCATTAATATCTAGCTGTATATTTTTAAGTATAATTAAAGCATGACAGTCATAAAAGTAATACTTCTTATTACTTATAGTCATTCACATAGTTACATAAGGTAAGAATGATAAATCATTAGCTTTAATTTATTAAAGCGTGTGTTATTTCTCATTGCTATGACGTGTAAACAAGATTAATGCAAATGTTTTACGATTAATGTTTTCATTTGTATTCTAAGTCATCGCCATCTACATTTTGATATGCTTTAAGTTTAATTATATGCTGCGCAGACCACAAAGCGTCTCTCTGTATAGTTTTTGCGATTTGCACGTTTTATCACATAATGTATTCATCTTCCGCGATGCTATGATCCATTTTACTACTGACCTTCCTCAAACACGTCCATAAACCAGATATAATAAACATAAACAACAATATATAACAAATATATTGAAAACGAGTATAGTCTATGAGCCGATGTTAATAAATATTAATAAGGCACAATTCACATATTCACGGTACTAATAATCTAGTTGTGAATATTATAGTGCTAAATTCTAATTAATGCATATAACGATTAGCAGCATCGAGGGACATAGTAGTTTTAAATTCTAGATTCTTACACACAACTTATTTTATGACTATTTTGTTGTTTTCTAAATCTATTTACGAACTTCTTTAAGTTACTACTGCGCCTTTACACTTTGTAAACAGTTGTTGCTATCTGGACGTATATCCTACTGCAAGCAGACATTTGACTAGCTCCAAAACAATTTCCTCCAAACATTCACCACACATATAAAGTACATTTTTATAACATCCATCTCGACTTCAAGAGAATATTCTCATATGACAAAACATTCTCATACTCGGTTACAACTATTCTCAATACCAACAATCCAGACATTTTGTTTGCATCGCGTCTCCATGAGGTCGGTATGTATTATTCATTACTGTTTTGTTGTTTACTGTGATCTCACTTTCAAACCTAACTTATTTTGTAGATAAAACAAGGACATTGGAATCTTAAAGCCAGTATTTAGTGTAGGCAAGGGCATTCTTTTATTATTATTTTAGTTTATATTTCTAAAAGAACGGATGGGTGGTTTATAATGCTAGATTCTTACAAACCGGTGAGATTTTTTTATTTGGCATTGACTAAAATAAGAAAGTGTAGTTGTAAGTTTTTCAGCCTTTTTGAACCATTCCCCTTAATAGAAACAATAAGGAAAATGTTATTGGACATAATATTCTTAGTCATAGTAACATACAGGGTATATCAAGACCGCGACCGAAAACGAAGCCAGGTGGTAGTATTAGTGACTTCAAACACAATGCAATGAAAAATTTCGCAAAAAAAAAAATCGTCAACTTTTTTTTGGTAATTTTTTACTTATCGTCGTATTTGGGTGATAAATACATAGTTTTCCTAAAATAATGATGGTCACCTTTTTATTTTTTAAGACGCAATGGTACGATAGGGTTTAAATTACTATTTTCGCAATAACTAGGTATTTGCTACCCAAAAACAATGATTTTCAAAAAATTGCAAAAAAAAATCTGTCGCTTATTTTGCGAAATTTTTATTTGCATTGTGTCTGTAACCACTAAAACTACCACCCGGCTTTGTTTTCGGTCGCAGTCTTGATATACCCTGTATATAAGTTTAGAGGAAGGAGAATGAATTAGATGGGAAAAGGCTGAAAAATTGATTATAAAACCTGCGACTATATTATCTAAAATCTACAATGGAGCAAATGACCCCTCGTAAAGACTCAGTGTTATTGGCTTAAAGTAAACACTTTACCTTCATCTTATAACTTTCGGCAACTTATACCAAGCTATCCAAACATGTCCCTTGTTGGATGCTATTACATTTCACAACCGAACAAGTAAACTTTATTAAATTTCAATACAGATTGTGTTTGAATTTCTGAACTGGTATAGGGAGATCCACAAGCGCGATATGATTAGTATTTCAGTGCCATAAGAGAAAATGTATCCAGCCTTATAGATATACTATAACAAAAATAAGTTTATATTTTGTGCCGTACAATTCAATCTCAAAAATTACTATTGTACTCAAGACTTTGCTTCATATACTGGTAGTAAGCTTTCATCTATAAAACACTTCGCCTAATGTAACGCTTGACGATCAAAGACGTTACCTTCATCTTGAGTTTTACTGTAACAACTGCAGACCTACTTTGTGTGAAGCTATTCGCTACAATGTAGAGTTGTAATAAAGTAAACTACTTTATGAAGTTACAAGAGTATTATGTGCCTGCGGTTGAAGGAAGGGCAAAGGCATTAATCATGTTCCTATTCAGGAATGATGTGGGTTGTCTAGATACTTAAATACTTAGGACCCTTGTAGCCCAAAATCAAGACATAACTCGAATGATTCTGTGTGGGAGTCGGAGAGAAACTGGCTGTTATATGAAAGGAGGGGGCTGTCCTTACACCGAGGTAAATTTGAGTTTGCTGATGCGTGTCTTTTGGGTCTATCCTCATTAGAATCATCTAATTTGTCATTAATAACTAATAACGTAATAATAATTTAAAACTGAATTCTACAGGCTTTTACCATCAAATAATAGAATTATTAAAAAGTTCCACTACAACACCAGCTACACTATACAACAGCGGCGTGCACAGGATTATGACACTGGGTATGCGGCGGAGTACTCGGTCACAAAAACTTTTTCTTTTATAGATTTTTAGCATAGCCACAGCCACGCGACGGATCTCTAAGTCAGAAACTATTCCAAAAGAACAAGTCTTAGATGTACTACTGTTCATGTACATCTTCTACGGCAACGCAGACAAAACAGCAATCGATCGTCGCGGCGGAAGAAATTCTAATAAGTAAAATAATAGTTATACGTTTCATAACTTTCAACATGAAACTTTCGAGTTACATTCCCTTTTTGCTGGTATAATTGTTGTAACTCCGGTACACACCTACCTTTAGAGTTTAGACACAATTTGAATCTTTTCACTGAATGACAATTGTGCGAACTTGTTATTTTTAATAAACACACAGTTTCAACCCAAACCTCACAATCAAATAACATTTTTAAAAAATCAACAAACGCACTAGTAAAAGCAAATCACAATAATTATTATAGAAACTCAGTAATAAACTGTTAAATGTGTACACTTTCAAATGTTAAGTAGAAAATTCTTTTAAGAAAAATATAAATATACTGGCGCAAACAAAATAGTAAATAATGCTTATCATATGAAAAAAGCAAAATGGCCACCGCGAAACACAAAACATTTCTGCTATTTAAACAAATAAAACCTTACCAAACAAAAATGCATAATGTGCATACATGATTTATTAGATGTCCGTCTATTATTTTTACTCGGATTATACGCAACGAACATTTCCGATTACTCCCGACAACTGCCGAACTTCCGTAGCCTGCCGCAGGAGTCGCGGCTTTCGATGCTTTCGATATTCATGGGTGTGTGCGTTTGCGAACCGTGCACGGACACTAAAATTACTACACACATACGAACAAATCTCCTGCGGGACGCGGCGGCATGACTTGGTTGATTAGGTACATAATTTGCAGCGCTATTGCTATTTATAAAATATTAGGCGTTTTTAAGTTATTATATTTTGTTTATTCATTTATTTACTATTAATTAAAGTCATCTAAAACGTACGAACGTTTTATTAAAATATCTGTGAATAGCAAGTAAAGCAGTGCATTTCTGCCTACAAGGAGCGCACGCCCCTGCTATACAAAAGCTTCAGATGTTACAGAAATAAAAGTGCAAAATAACAAGAAAGATTCCGACCACGTACCCATACCTTCGTCGCGTTGCTGTCCTGGTACTCGAGGCCGAAGTAATCGGCTTCGAGGAGATGAAGCTGCCGGCACACCTGGTCGAACAGCACGCGGCCCAAGGCCTTCGACTAGAACAAACGGGGTGAAGTTTAATTGATGTGAAAGGGTTCTGGATAATTTATTTAACAAAGGATACGATGGCTGCACCGAACGCGTATTCTTATCAATATGCTTGATATATTTCGAACAAAATGATTAGCTACAGAATACATTTGTTATAAATATACATATACATATGTGACATTATGCAGCTTTATAACATAAATTAACTAAGTTATAATTCATTTCTTAGATTTACGCGAATGTTACACATTGAAATAAAACTATTTTATACGGATTTTTTCGCGATTTGGTTTAATTTTTACATTTTTTAACTTCCCGACGTTTCGATTACTTTACAGCTTTCGTGGTCACGGGGCGGACCACGAAAGCTGTATAAAATAGTTTTATTTCAATAAGTTATAATTCATTAAAAAAAACTTGCACAACCCTAATAGTTGAAACAGAAGCCGCAACAAAAACAGTTTGCGTAAAAGAATGCACCAGCAAAAATAGCACTAAACATTGTAGAGAACTAACAAAAGACATTCCTGTAACGGCATGTGATTCAAAATTCCATACAACAGTGTTTCAGAAGACGGCCCAACTAAAGCACTCGAAACATCGTGCTGCGATGCTTCGCTATTATTTTGCCTTGACCGTCGCCGGTAGGGCTGCCGGATGACTCTTAATACTTGTATTGCATGAAAAATTAATGAAATCCATTATAGTTGACAAAGGAACCTGCCAGTACAAATTTTCATTTGAATAAAAAGCAAATTTAATTTCATGACAATGGGTGGGCTACCTAATCCATTTGGAAACTGAATTGAACTCGGCAACTAGAACTCTGTGTAGATCTCGTAGCACCACTGCCTTACAATTGATGTGAATGTTTGTTTGTAATCTAATAGGACGTCTTATTTTTGGCATGGTTAATGGTAACACAGCTATAATATGAGAGAAACTCCTCAGCACTTTCATGTCGACGAGTTCACGCCCGGTAGAAGCTGGGGCGCTCTAGCTTCGGGTTCCCGGGGCCGTTTCAATTGCGCTGAAGAGGGCAACGCGGTGTTTTGGTTGGTATGCCGTCGACTGGTGAACCCAACATAATCGCCCAACTTTCCCTGAGGTTGGGCGGTAGCGGCAACACGGTATCCCCGCGACAAAAAAAAATCTAGCATCTTTTGCATTTTTTTCAGGCAAACTAGGCAGCCCTGAGCATGCGACGCTCTCTTCGCGTCCGTTGACCCACTAACGAGTTTAACCCGTGCAGTGCATTGTCAACTGCATACATTTTAGCTGGCAGTTAATTACGACCGCACTCTGACCTCGCCGCGCCGGTACATGGCTTTTTTAACCCCCACGACCCTCTTGTGTTTTGCATTAACGAACACTCGTTAGCGGGGTTGGTTACGAGAAAACTTGCGAGAATATTTTATGCAAAAATATTTCTCGAGTTTTGTTAATTAAATATAATCTAATTTTGCAATTTGAGTCAATTTGGAAATTAATTTTAATAATAAATTCCTTCACTTTAACGGTGAAGGAAAACATCGTGAGGAAACCTGCATACTGTAGCGATTTTAAAGAATTTCTACGGTATGTAAGTCCGCCAACCCGCACTAGGCCAGCGTGGTGGACTATATGGCCTAACCACTCTCAATCGATTCTCTCGATTGTAGAGTAGGCCCGTGCCCTGCAGTGGGACGTATATGGGCTGATATAGATATAGAATAAATTCCTGATCAAACAGAGAATTATCGCATGTTCTAAATCAGTTTAATTTGTCATGTAAATAAGAACTTCTAAGTTATAGTATAGTGAGGGAAATTGACATGAAGAATCATTGCACCGGACCAGATGATGACCAATAAACAATGCGACATAAATATATCATAATGTTTGCATATTTTAGATGAATGGTAATCTAATACACGCAGGTGAATGACATGCGGTAAAGACTAAACGAAGTGGCCGCGGTTGAGCAGACAATCAGTAGTGTAGCAACACGCGATGCAATCAATACGTGCCTACGAGTAACATTAGCGCCGTATTATCGCGTTTCTTAAGTAATCTATTCCACGTATAACATTTCATCACAAAATCCATAAATTGACAATCTAAGAGTGAGTAAGCAGCGGAGTTTGAAACTAGAGGCCGTAGATTGTATTAGTTTTAGATCTAGATTTTCTGAAAGCGAAAAATTCCTATTAGTTTCTACTTTCTAATAATCCTCGCTACAATTCTGCACCTAAATTATAACACAAATGATAATACATAATAGAATGAATTTTACATTATTTAACAAACATTCAACTCCGGGCAACTCTAACTTACGCAGACTTCGAGAACTCACTAACGTATGAAAATTACGTTGAGCTGAAAATTGTTACACTTACATTTTAATTAAGCATCCATAAATAGCGCAACAGTTTAAGCAGCACACGTATTCTAATTAAAACGGGAATATATTCCTTACAGGTGCTTTTACCTAACAAAATTCCTACGGTACTTCACTCACGCCTGTTAGTAGTGCGTATACTGTATATTAAAAAAAGTCTAGCAAAGTTTGCTCCCAATAACCTATTTTGATTGTACTTTGAATCTACTAAAAAAATGCATTAAATTGGTCTATCCACAGGAGTGTAGCATTATTCAATCATCGTATCTCCCTCTAAGTAAAGATCTTTTCGTTGCGGTATATTTCTCTGAAAATACAAATCCATTTGCTTATTTCCATACATCAAAACGTTCCATTTTTCAACCGCGTCATTCATCTTGTCGCAATACAAATGCTATGCTTTCAAATCCAGGTTACAGATCGGTGACAGCCAAAAAATAAATATTTCAATGAAATTTGCTTAGCGATTATAGTAAACCTGCATTTTATGTAGAGTAAACAGATAAAGGACATATGAATTTGATCATTTGATGAACTACAAAAAATTCCTACTAATCGAATCACCAATAGGTCGTATTCGACATTAGTGACTACTCAGTAACTTTACAGCACATTACAATTCAATAGTGCACATTTAGTTTCGCTCGGTTAGTGAGATAGCTTGAGGCCTAACGATCCTTGCTCTATCCATTTTCTACCACATCCGGGCTCCATTTCCAACAGTCTCAACGCCCCTTCGTGTTTGTTAGTTCTAACAAGGCTTTAGAAGTCTTTCTTGAGATATAATAAACACCGCATCATGGTGTAAGTCATTATGCTAAAAGATCACATAGCAATAAACTATATTAATCAAAGTTTAACAAAGAAACGTTTACTTTGCGAGTGCAAATATTTACTTTAAACATGTCATGGCGGACACTAAGTAAATTCGTCAACACCAACACGATTTTTATAGCATTTTGTAACGGAAACATAAGTCACTGTTCGTCATTCGCATGAACAGGACAGGGCAACGACATCAAACCATGGAAACTTGTGTAGAAATTTACATGTTTGTCCAAACATGTTATTTGTTTAGACACAGTTTAATTCGCAGTTGTCCTAGGATAACCAATAAGCAGAATAATTCGCGAAAGAAATAACAAAATTGTAGCATACTAAAATAACCAGTATAAAATCGTGGAAGCTCTAATTCATTGATACAGATAGAACACGACCAGTTAACAGTTAGCACCACGCTAAACACGATCCGATATTTATCATCCAATCTTTAGTTTATACGCTAATTGAAATCTAAACCACGTCGCCTCGTAGTAAACACATTACACTCACGATCTCGGATGCAGGGCATCGATATTTAAAATTCCATCGTCGTGGCGGCATTAGCACAAACTGCATTAGATACAGCGACCCACATATTTCGACTGACTTCACACAATATACAATGTAAGCACTTAAGCACTTTTCCTCACAACCATAACCGTATTTTTATCGCACAGATTTAGAAACATGATTAAAGTTTTATTGAACTGAAAATAAGGACTTAACGTGACTTTACCACCCAGTCACTTTGTCCAAGTCGGTACATATCGATGTTTGGTTCTTATGAACTGGTGCATGAAATGATCCGTTGCAAATTCATTTTATCTATAAGTGCATGGTTACATCTAAATAGGCAAACTAGAAAACATCTCCCCATTCAACGTAAGGATACCGGCTTATTTTTTTGCTTCTACACATCTTTTAGTATCTGATCATATCTGACATGATTTTTAAACGTGACTACGAATATAATATTAAAGATGATTATCATGAATCCTGCTTTCTGAAACCCTGTCTATGGCTCCTCAATAAGCAAGCAATTCAACTGATTGTATTGTAGATGCATTCTAGAATAAAACTGGAGGGAAAACAGAGGATGAGTTTAGAATTGCTTTACATTGCTCTTGCGTTAACTCTTCCTTTCAAATCGTGTTCTATCTCACATAAAATAGTCTTAATGACCCTTTACTCATTACGCAAATGAGCTACGTCACCACGAGCCCTCGAATCGATATCATGTTCGTGATAAAGTTCACAGGGGTGTGCGTTATTGAATCAGATGCACCCACCGAGCCGTGCTACAAGGACTCGCGACGCACGCGTTATAAATACATTGACATTGGACAATATAAGCACTCACACCTGCATCGGATTTTTAACTTTACGTACAGAGGCGAACAGTAACCAGTTAGAGACAAACCTAACTTTACATTACCGAAAGTGTATTAACGAACCAATTTAATAAGACTACTGGTTAACTTGTTACCAGAATTTAATCACATTTGAGTATTTATAATTTCGTGATCAGACACCAGCACAAGCAATTACATTAGCAATGGCAGTAGCAGTTAATGAAAATTTCTTATTTACCATTTTGTCATTATCTTTACCACATGGTACTTACAATACGGGGTAATAATTTCCATAACCAACCTGTAATACAACTTAATCGATTATTGCTAGCAAATCATTGCCAATTTAGAACGGATAGTGCTGCGAAGTAATTAATTCCCCATCCTTTTAAATTCCACCTCGACTTGGCCTCGACTGCGATCTAGCGCTAATTGATAGATTAATTTCATTAATGTTTCCAATTTCCCCAAACGACGAAGTATAGTATTTAGTCGGTTAGACACTAAGCTATAGGATTGGTACAGTTGTATTAAAACTGTAATCTGCTTCAATTATTCGCACTGATGGACAATGTATCGACAAGAATTTTTAAGCCAGTGTTTTAAGAATTGCCGCACTTTGCCTTTAACTTGAATTTATCGACACCAACTTTTATGCAATTCCCAACATACAGATTTAAAATTCACTGTCTGTACCTGTGTGTAAAAGTGCATAGTAGCTTGTTAGTAACGGACCCGAAGCGGCGGCCTACATGTTCAGCCTTCAATCGAGAGCAAAGAGAATATAAAACACTATCGAGAGTACGATTGAGGGGTCATTTGAATAAGATGCGACATTAGAAAATCACGTGAGCAATAAAATCATCGAGCCCGTAAACCATGATTGGCCGGGCGGCGTATTCTATTAGCGTTCGAGATTTATGTGCCCGTATGAGCGCGGTCACCCTCGCGCCGGACTTGCCAATCTCACAGTTTTCCACTAGATAACGACTTGGAGGGCCACTCGACGGCGAACGTCTAGTGACGCCGCTACAAGGGGACTCAAATCTCCATACATCGAGCGCAGTGAAAATATTCATTACTGCATTTTATTTTTACATGGTATTTATTATGCACAGAATCATTTGATTTCGTGTGGGTCTGAACTCAATTAAATTAAAAAGATAATTTTTAGACTATAATGAATATAAAATTGTCAAATAGCTCGTTGAGAAAATCACTTGTCTCAATGGTTTGGTGAACCTTAATCATGTGTAATTCACTTGGAGTAAGTTTAATCCTCATAGTAATAGACATTATCAAATATATATTTAACGAAAATTAAAAAAAATAAACTAGTATATGCGCCTACACATATTTTATTTATTTATTTATTTTACTGAGGAACACATAACTGAGGAAAACGATCATAACGAGTATAAAATAGAATCATGTGCAGGACATAAAGTAGTATATTTAGCATACAGCATTAACCTATAGTATTCGTAATAAAAATAGTAATAGATATCCCACCTACCCTTCACTCTACATCTCATTCGGCAAAACTATAGGCATAATCGCATTCGGCCAAACTCAATATAACATCAAGTTACAATCGTTGCAGATCCCGTAGAATGCATGCGATCGCGTCTGGCGCTCAATGCCCGGACAAATCGCATCAAAACTGAACAATTCCCGGGACAAGCGGAAGCTAGATAATCCCGCGCGTGACACGTTTGCACCAATCCTCCCGAGCGATGCGCTCACTGTCAAATACGCTTTGTGGATTTACAGCGAAAACGGACTGCCATTTATGCCTTTTAGAATCCGTAATATGTATACTACAGCATACTACAAGCCCACTAGACTCTTCACTTACTGCCGGTGAAATTCCATAGTCCTTTTATTCTAGGAAAGGATAGTAAGTCATAGAAATAAATTTTTGGAGGATACTTTGTAATGGCACAAACCCTTATTATTCCGAGCGTTGAAATCGGATAATACGGTCACTGCTCGCGTGGTAAACTTATTTGCATTTGCAATACAATTCTTATTCGAATATAAGTACAAGACCCCATGGTCTTGACATATGGAAACAAAATCGAAGTATGAAGCAGCGAGTGGAGTTACTTGCTTATTGATTTTACTTATAATCTTAAATAAGGATATCTATATTATACCAATCCTTATGGAAATTATCGGACTCGATAGCAAATCATACATTATCATATCATATCTCATTAATAATATCGGCGGCGTCTGCCGGATTCATGAATCATGACGAATGCCCCAAATATGCTCTGCAAAATTGAAAATGTCGTAGGAATTTTACCTAAACGACCGCAATACTCATTATTTTATTACACAAAAGTGTTTCATTGAGCAAATAAAGATGAATCGTAATGACTCGATGAAATCGTACGGTTCTCTCCGTCATTAACTAACCCCTTTCACAAAACTGCTTTCAATATGAGCACGGCCACAGCACACAGAACGATAAAACCTCCTTAACGTAAACAATTAGGCCAACCCGTTTTATTTTTACTTCTATTTATTTACGGACTTATAAGGCTCTGTCCGAGTGACGTCAAATAACGAGCCCTTCAAAGCAAAACGAACCCTATCACAGTGAACTTAGACATTATTGTCATTTACAATATTGCATGGCAGAGGAAAATCCATTGCTTATTCTATTTAATTTTAGTAGGTCAAGCTAACATTTTAATATTTATACACAAAAAACCCATAAAAAGTCTAAGGTAAGATTTTAATATTTTTATTTTAGTATGGCGTCATTCTGTAAGCACTCAGCTCAGAAGCTCAAGAATTCAACAGATGCTTTTTTCGGGTTTGTGCTTTATGAAGACTTAGGTGTAATTCATTTGTATAACACTGCTCGCTTAACAAGTCAATACTCTTACTCATACGGATATCAAGGATCAAGACTACACAGCCACCATTTTCGCTTTCCGCGATGACAACGCGGATAACCCACAATTTTTCACCGTCCCCACACACGACTGAAAAACAATTAATTCCCGTCCAAACACCGTTAGTTATTGCAGATAACAATAGTGTGGGTGTACCGGTATCTGAGCATCTGGCGACCCGCGTCAAATCTTGACACTTTCGCTCTCGTACGGGCGGCGGCGGCTTTTATTACGCCCATTGTTGGAAACCACTAAGAATACATTACATGTTCCGTATGCCCTGCCATGACCTTAGACGGTTTGTAACTAATTAATTGTTGGTTAATAAGGGAATATTACGAAGATGTTTAGTTTGTGGAAATCGTTTGATGGACTTGTGTATAGCCGTACAGATTCTGCGGACAACTATGACGATACTGATGGTAATGTTAATTATTAAGTAAAATACGTCGTCGTGTTGACTGCTGAATTGAGCCACTTCCTTGCAAGAATTCTATATTATTGTATATATATATCGACTTGGTTCTCAAGTTTTGATCGCTTAGTTACCCTGGCGAACGATCAATAATGCTCAGGCTATTTTCATATTTTCTTGGTAACAAGTCAACTTTTATCGTGGCGTAATAAATTTCTATTGGCTCCGTTGCATAAATTATTTCTTATAATCCAGGTACCGAAAACTTTACGAAGACACACGATTCAAATACACGCGTCCTTTTTTTCTCTTTCAACCCTTTCCCAACCAGAAGCCGTAATTATGTCAGATGCCAAAAAAATACTTTCGCATTACTTCTTTCACAAACTTTTCAAGCGAAAATATCTTTACAAAATAATTTAAATTTCTCAGTCAACTATTTCTCAATCTGAGGTTCTAAATCCTTCAAGGAAACGTTTAAGCACATTACTGAAATCAGTGAAAAACAAGAAAAAAAAACCGCTTGGCCTACATTCAGCTAAATCAATGCATTAACATAAAATACGTTGGCTCCCAGTGTAATGCAGCACAAATCGCACAAATCGACCCAAGTTGAGGAGAAAAGAGAACAATGGACTCATTGAGGCAATCAAAACTGCCTCCGACGGGCTCTCCTTTGATAAATTCTGGCGCGCGGCCAGCCCTGGAACGCCAAGATAAGGGCTGACATGAGCGCACAGACTTAAGATTTTCTTACAAAACAATTTATCCTATTAATGAGTTAAAATCTAAAAATATTACATACATAAGTCTAACTGCGATTCAGGCATATCAATTTCGTTTAACATTGATTAAGCGAAAGTTCATCTTCATGCAGTCTATTCGGTTCCGGGTACTTATGTAGCAAATGTTGGGGATGTCGCCGATTATTCAATCATGTATGTTAAATCTGCCAACGTCACTCATTGCGTATCAATTGTTCCTTCCACCATTTTATTGAAACAATACAATGCATACTGACAAATATTTTAACCAAAAACATGACAAATATGAAATCTCGTAAAAAATAACTGTGTTGTGAAATGATAATGAAAGAATAATATTTGCCGTTGTCGTTGAAGATTTTGATAAATTGCGTAAAAACGGTTTTGTGCGCAGTGTAAACAATAAGCACGACGTGACCCACATCAAATATCGCGATTTAAATGAAGAAAGGTGGGTTATGATATTTTTATTAAACAGGGCGCGGAAAGAGCAATCCGTTCACTTGATAGTAAACGATTGCTGCCATCTACAAGACGGGAGAAATCTTAGACACATTTTAACCATTTATAATCGGCTGTAAAAGCGAAAGGTATAAATGATTGCCAATGACACAAACACAACAAAATGCTATCGCATCCTTCTAGAGTGGACTAAAAGAACCGTATAAAAACGCGACATAGCATTGTAGCATATTTCATAGTTCATTATTATTTCGACGTGTAGCATATTTCATCCGTTTTCAGGGAGACAGTGGAACCACTAATTTATTCGTCAAATGTATTACTTTTTAATACATTGCTATCGTATCTTTCATTTTTATAACTTCCCTGCATGAAATCCTTATTTATTTGCTACTTTCCCACTATCAAGACTTACAATCGAGATAGATAAACCGAAAAAACGATACTAGATAATCGGCAATATCGAGATGCGACACAAAACGTAGCAGGAGTGCAGACCCTACCCGCTATCAAAGTATGTTTACTGAATTCGGATACTTCGGCAGTATTTTCCGGCAGTTTACGTGCTTCAAGTCTCAGATTGGTACAAATTTAAAGAAACAATTTCATGTTTCTTGTTAAACTTCGTATTGAAAAGTTTCACAGGGACCTTGTTTGTCGCGTTTCCGTTTATCCATGAATGCAAATGGAACAACTTCGTTCATAGATGCCATGTTCACACAAGATGCAATGTGTTTTCAATGAATAAATTTTCTCACTAGTTTTTTCATATAAAACGAGATCTACTTTTTATACCGTATCAAAGGGATTTAGAATATTTAGCTGCGCTTATGGGATATTGTATTTCAAATTAAGTAAACAATACCAACACTCAAACAGTGCAGAAAATGCACTTGATCTAACATTATTGTATAGTAATGATTTTATAATACCGTATAAATCATCGAGGCATACTACCAAAGCTACGGAACGTGTTAATACCTGAGTGAAAGCAAGAAAATTCCTCGGCAATCTTGGCGTTGCATCTGAGAGTCCACATTGAATTTACTCAGGTACACTATCAGGAAACACATTTAAGTCAAAGGAATTATATTTGTAAAGGTTATGGCTGGGTTCTCCGCGTCCTCAGTCAAGTCAGGGTTTAATTAAATCCTAGTTTGTACACTGCCCTATTCACCTGCCGGCTACAGCGAGCGCCGAGATAACCATTAAATATTAAAAGGATTTATTCTCATTTAACATTTTTTACATGCACAATATAAAGTAGTTTTTCGTGTTCGTGTTTACCAACTCATTATAAATATTTTAATCAAAATATATTCATGTTTTTAATATTTTAATTTTATTTACCTTTTTTGTGTCCCAGTTTTATAGGTAACTTATTTATTTATAAATGAACACGACATAAGGATCTTTCGATTGAAACATACTCGAAACCTTTATTGATTCTAGAAGTGTTTAAGTTCTACATAACTGTGTCAAATCTGCAATCTCAATGTACTGCCGAATTTTCCCACGCACCAAGAGAGTTTTCGAATCTCTCAATTCCTATTACAAAACTATTTCCTTCAATGAAATTTGGCAACATAAAACTCCCTGGAGACAAATGCCTTAAACACTGACCTACCTAATAAAATATATAGCGTAGCGAATTCTGTACACTGGCCTGACGAGGCTTTTATTCGTCACAGACGATTTGCGTCCGCATTGCAGATTTTGTCCGCCTCTCGATCTTGTTAAGAATTGATATAGACGTACGGGTAACCTTTTAGTAAAATCTTAGTTGAAAATTTATGTGTGCATACGATAGCTGATAGCAGTGCTAATACTATGTCTCAACACAAATGACTAATAAATAAATAAACTACAATATAAATAAAGACAATAATAAATGATTACTATTTGATATTGTTTTGAGATCGAACTTATTAAACCTTATAATTATTTTAAGGCGAATACGATAATGGCAATCGATTTTTCCTCGCAATTGTTTTCTGCTAATTGCATATATTTTGAATGCTCGAACTTATTGATAAATTAGATAATCTACACGGGTGCTTATTTACCAATCAACATTTAAAATATTTTATTTTCAATGACAACTTTAATATTGTTTACAAAAATAAATTAGAATCCTAATTAAGTATGATAATAGAAGCAAACCCCATGCGACGGACCTAAATATAGGATAGAAATGAGTCAAGTCACCTGACAGAGTAGCATAGTGACAGTGTGTACAAATGAAGAGAAAGGGCATTGGTCTGTTCATCAAACGTTTGAAAATTGAGGCTTGCGATTTTATGAAACCTCAATGGCATAAATATATAGTAAATTTTAAAAAAAGACGCCGTGGCCGGACTACTACAATTAGCTTTTTGATTTTCACAACTATCCTAGATATTACAGTTTATATCGTATTGCAGTTCGTCAACTTCACATTCACATTATTCCTATCACGCCCGCGCCCTTACCGCCCCCTATCCAAATACCGCATGCCTGTACAAACTGGTTGAAAGGGGCGAGTTGACTGGCGGTGGTCGCGAGCGCGATCTGTCAACATCACACACGAGAGCCGAGCCATTTGTAAAGGCCATGCTTTGCATAGCTTTGAGCTGTACGTAGCGGCGAGACTGCCAAGTCTGCCTGCCTAATATCTACGGACAGACTTTCGATATTGCTTTGGCTTTGCTAAACACGTATGTAGTGGTGTGTTTTAGGTAATGTCATTCGCTGCACTAACTACTACATCCGTATGATCCGTATGATAAATATGAAAGTAAATGTAATCAATATAATGATTAATGATGTTGTGCAAACGGAAAATTCTCTTTTTAGATAAATACTATCGCTAATTGATGTTAACCGTAAAAATCAATTAAATAGTAGACAACAAGAGGTTTCTAAACATTAATCGAAAAAAGCACAATGTAAGGCTTGCTTCGGGATTTAAGCATACAATATGCATAGTCCAATGAACTATAAAACTACTCGATACGTCATTATGCATACATTAAGTAAGAATCAGGCTGCCAATAACTATACCATATCAAAACAAAGGAAAGTATGTGTGACAGTTGAAATGCGCCATCGACCAGCCCAGTTCCTGCAAACTAACTCTTACGAGTGTGCCACTCGCTACTCCCGGCAGAGTTACAGTTGTATGCATACATAAGGACGCAGACACTGAATATAAATGACACATTTAATATACGTCAGTACATAACGGATTATTTGCCGGACATTATCGACAACGTTACAACTAAAAGGCATCGCGTGGATTTTAGCAATTATAAAAACATGGGGAAATATGTTATCATAATTAATAACCAAAAACTGTATTTAAATTAGTCAGTTTTAGTTGAAGATAAAATAACCAAATATATAAATATAGCGATCAAGTATTTCCGTTTACAATTATTACATCAGAAAAGCCTCCACTATTATCCAGTCTCAATCTCGACCCAAACCAAAATACCTTAACATGATACTACAACATACAACGTCAACTCCAAGCTGTAAATACGAGTATAAACCTAATCTAAATTAGCTGGCGGGTCAATAAGTCTCGTCTAATTTTGGATGCTTGGCCCACATAGTACGACCTTATCGGTTTTACTGCACGTATCTTGAACATCTCACTTCCTACTTTCCTTCTAGTAATTGGGTTCTTAATGTACGCTAGTTAACTGAAAGGCATGCGTGCCTTATCTGTTTATCTTGTATCAGTGATGTCAGCTCAAACGTAGTGTTGTTAGGCAATTGATATACGTGTAAAACACTGAGGTTCGGTTGCATCAACTTTGATGATAACTTTACTTTGACGGATTCGTAGACATGTATTTGATACTACTTACATTGGATTTCTAGAGTTCATACCTATTTTGAGAGTCGTCGTAGCGGCATAGAGCGTATAGTCTATAAAACGAAAAACTGTCGTTTAAAAAAAGAAAGAAAAACACATTTATTTGCCACACAATATATACCACTATATAGGACATCTATATATACAATATATAGGGTAGATCAGTTCCAGATCAACTAATATTAATGAGGTATAAAACTTTAGTCGCTTTGAAATTTCTGACACCTTCGACAACACACACCTTAACATGAGGTCATGACTACGTGAATGTTGGGTGTTTATTTATTATTTAACAAACAGTACAGTCCTTTTAAATGACGCAATACTGATTTACCTACAATCTAAAGGTCACCGTTGTCATCGTGAGCCGTCGACAAGGCAATCCGATTTCAATTAATTGTGTTCAATCGTTTATAACGTGAACATCATTCATCGGAATCAATATATATTGTATAACTATGTTATTAAGTCAAGTTATATTTTAATTAATTTAAATAAATGTCTATAATTGATTGCTGTGCGTGGCTTATATTCATTGAATTTTAGTAATTTTAATAATGACAAGTAGTGCAGCAAGTAATCATTCATAAATATTATATTTGTTTTCAATTATTCGATCCACATTCAATTTGTTTTTTAAAAGAGACTTTTAATTAGAAGTCAGTTTTATTCTCTTTCTATAAAACATGTTTATTTTTTCATAATATTCGTTAAGCTTAGGTGAAAGCTTTGATGAAAATGGTACAAGACCGAATATGTGTAATAAACAAGAAACCAGCCATCAGCAGTAGATACATGTGGGTAGAAATGTCTATGAAGGTTTTATTATATTTTCCATCCCCATCCAACATTCACATCAAGACACCAAAATACTGTTTAATACAAAAATTTCTCCCCTAAAAATTCCACTCGAGCAAACCTCAAACTTTGTTAAAAAACCGGTGTTACATAATAATGTTGTACCAACTCGTACATACTAATTATGACCGCGATATTGGCGATGGTGAGTGCAAAAACATATGACGTCATCGAGGTCTCTGTCGAGTGTCGCCCACGAGCCTACCTCACCTTGACCAAAGTTCCAATCATACTTACAAATGATATTGTGGTGTACAGACTAAAAATATTAAATAAAAGAGTGCGAGCCGCCATCTCGATTGTTACACTGACAGACGTCAGAGAGAGAGTGGACGAGTCTCAGATACTGGAAATCAAGCACTGTGTTTTATTTATCAAAGCCTAAACACCTGAACATAGCAGATATCTTAAATCATTTATCACTTGTATTTCCCGCAATGAACTTTCGATTGTAGATACCCTTGCTGAACCGTATTATATGAGGTAATGTACTAATACTGAACTGTAGTAATCCTCAAGTATGTATATGTATTATAATAGTTCACAATCACATATCCAAGCGGTTTAAAATTACATCACATTGCGGTCAACCAAGAAGACCATTTGTTAGCACAATTGCACAAATATTTATGTCAATCGAATTAATCATGAAGATTGCAGGAAGTCGCTGGATGCTGGCCGCTTCTACCAGATGGGTTTGTAGCTCTTTGGGTGAGGTTCACATTTAGCAATGGACTCAGCTCGGGACGATAGTGATGAACCCACAATACCAAATTAAAAGCTACACATTCGCTACACTTAGAAAGATATTAGATATTTAATATTTACCGACTTTAGCAAACTCGTCCAACTAGAACTACTTAGGGATGGAGTCCGAAACGGTGACCGGGTAAGAACTGATGAAAGATTAATGGCCAGGCGGAATTATTAAATCAGAATGGAATCGTTTAAGATGATGAGTTCAATATTGAAACTTTCGAGGCTTCAAGTGTTTTTGATACTTAATACTTATAAAGATCGAATGAAGCTTCTAACTTTTAGCTGTGGAATTTTTTGTGTGATCCTATGTTCAGTAGTGGATTCAATGTTAGTATAAATGATGAAAACGTAAACGCATATTATTAAATAGTAACCTGGAACCGACAAATAAATATGATTTGGAAATATTGAACACTCTTGTTATTTGTATAATAAATACAAAATGTATGAAACATGTATGTAATAAAGAAACAAAGCGATGAACAATAATAATAGACGATGGTTCGGCAAATTGGTAAATCTATTGGCTTTCCGCAAAGGGCTTGCGGTTTCAATCCCTCATCCAATAAATATTTAAATGGCATGTACATAGATATGTATTTGTGGCGTATCTATGTTTCTGCATATTTGTTTTTGTAAACTATCTAAGGAAGCAGGCTGAAGAGATGACTTGGACAATTTCAATAAGAATTTGTGAAAAAAGCCTTGGATAGCGAGTGGACAGAAGGGGAGGAAGACTTTTACCTTGCAGTGGTATAGTATAGAATAGACAATAATAAATAAACTCATCTATAGCACCGAAGAAATAATATTATGATCAATGATGCAATGTTTAAAGTAAACAATTAACTCATCTTAGTCACCAGCATGACAATATTTTGCGAGTGACGCGCCACTAAAGACTATTATTACAAGCAGCTTTATGAATGCTAAGTTGCATTAATTACTTATATTCTAGTGCCTTGAACCTTATTGTTCTTAAGTACAGTTCATTTTATATTTAGACTTACCTAATTAATGGCTGAGGCAGTTGTCTGTACGA
This sequence comes from Deilephila elpenor, assembly GCA_949752805.1. Taxonomy (NCBI): domain Eukaryota; kingdom Metazoa; phylum Arthropoda; class Insecta; order Lepidoptera; family Sphingidae; genus Deilephila; species Deilephila elpenor. Next base: position 13,367,486 of record OX457097.1, on the reverse strand, counting down.
TATAAATGTTTGTATCAGTACAAGTAGTGCTATTCCGAATATTAGAAAGATGAAATTATATTATATATTTCATCTCAAATATAGCAGTCACGTTTTATAGCAAACATCTGAAGCTTCCTCTATTTGCATAGATAATTTTCTTCATGATTTATTTCGGTCCGGGATAACCAAAAACCTACTCGCATAGTCTACGAGAAATTCGTTATGTGCCAGCAATTGTTGCTTCGGCTCACATGTAGCAGCGGCGGATGTGTGGAAACAATCTCTATAAAATTCAAAACTAAACAACTAGAAGTCAGCCATTGTGACCCATATATCCATACATCCAAAACATGAGATAGAAATCAGTCAACCGGTAAACCGAATCAGGATCAGTAAATACACAACACTACGTGCTCCGTAACTGTCGCTATTCAAGTTGGCTCGTGATTTTTATATCACGTCTGGGTTCCACATTAAGAATTCTCAATACATGACAGCTACAATATAATAAAATAAATAATCCATATGTTTGACCCAGTTGTCGCTCGATCTACGCTACGTAAAGCTAAGTATCCACTTGGCAAACGTGACTTCGTCGATCATATATTTTTAAAACTGACATTAAAAATCAAGCAAGAATGAATAGCATATTTCATGTTTTCACAACACAACTTATTTAAATCTCTGTAGTGTAGTTGTTTGGAAACCGAATGCAAAACGAGAGATCGTGGGACCGATCCCCACACCGTGATAAATGTTTGTGACCTACAAATATCATGTATTCCGAATAATATTGTGGGACTAACATACATCTCTCGTAATCTTAGCGAAGGATCAGGACTGTACATACGGGTGTATTTATATTAGGGGTAGTAGGCATCCAGCTTTAGCCCTCTAAATACAAGTCGCGGATTTGAAAGGCTGATGTTCGGAATGGATAAGACGCATTCGAAGTGCAGCCGGCGGGAGTGATCAATAACTTGGGGAAATTACACACGATACATTGGGCCTGTATTGAAATGTGCGAGATGGAGCTCGTCCTTTACACACATGCATACACATTTACATACGTTCATCTACGCCTGTATGTTGTTCGGATAGATATAACAGATATAGAACAGATAATATAATACTATTTATAAACATTTATCACTTCTTACATAAATCTCCTGATGTTAGGTTAGGACTTCCCGAGATACTTATTACTCACTATCGCAACATAAATAATTATTATCAATGACACTTAGAAATTGAAATAAAATTATAAGTAAAGTGATTTTATTTTGCATTTAGATTCTGTACAATATAATCGGGTCAGGTCAGAGACGCAATCGTTTAGGTATTGTCATTCTATTTGTGTTCTACCACAATCTTTCAGACTAAATATGGATGGACTATTAACGATTCTATGACTACAATGAAGGACTGATATTAATTAAGCTATCCAAATACAGATTATGACATAATCACGAGCACAAATCCTCGAATAGCACCCACGTCTCTAATTCGGGCAGCAAATTCTACACGAACCAACTATAAACCGGCAAAATTGTGGCGCCGGCTAATCGCTGCAGCAATTAGCTGACCAAAGGTCATTTACAATGGCGGCATATTCACCACCCGGCTAACGAGGCTGGCTAACACAAGCAGCTAATGGGACATGCGACAGACACCAGCCAAACTGATACCACGTGACGGGCGAACGTTTACGGTTGTCGACTATTAACCCTTTTCGATAAAGGTGGGTGAAGATTTATTTTAAGAAATTTCTCAACACCCGTAGGTAGCACTTTAAGAAGCTTAGATTACTGGCGTAAAAAACACAAAGTATTTTAATTAGAAATCTTCGCGATATTATGTACCTGGCACTACACAGTAAAGAGCATTAACTTCTTCACACATTATCGATAGGGTTTTATAAAACAAGCTAAGTACCCCCTGAATTCATCCATAAACACACCTGGCTGAGTATCTCTACCTGCCTACAAATCTCTCGGTACGGAGAACCTCGGTATTCCAGTAGGCATTCATCGGAATTCACAATCGGTCCAGTGATAAGTAATCTCGCATGGGCCCATGTTTTGGGCGCCAAAAACTACCCGGATTTAACCCATGAAATCCAAGTTATTACGACATATGGATTGTTCTATTCTACTGATACTTTTTATTCAAATTCCGGTATGGAATTTCTAAGAAAGTGTTTTCGGACACGACGACATTAATTTAAACATGTATTTTTTTTGTCACGCATTTATTTCCACATAATTAATTCGACTGCAATGGAACACTTTATGCACAATACAGTATTATGAAGGTTTTTAAGCTAGCACCGATAACTTATAATCGGCTAGGGTGCAAAAGATTGGTAAAATTACATAGACACTAAATATGCCTTTTTTAAATCAATGAGCAATTCAGTACAAATATTAAGTTATTGAGAAACAATAGGAGTACAACGGGACATCAGTTACAAATAAAATAAAGATCAAAACATATAAATAAACATCATGACAGTTATTAAGTTTGTTAAGCGAACAATGCAGCCTCGACACACGGGAGTGGCAACATTCTACCTTTGAGAATGGGGTCAAATCGGGGCCCTATTAAATAATTATGTCGGAGCAGAAAAAGTTAATTGCAACTCGAGCAAAGCAACGGAAAACTACGAACGTAATTGAAATGTGAGTTAAGTGATGCAAGGCTGAGCGTGTGCCGGGAACATTAAACTTCAGATTTATATCACTACGTTTAATAGTTGGTTACTAACTATTCATTATAGTAGTAGTCTCATGATTTTTTATATGAAAGCAAGAGTCCGCCCCGTGACCACGAAAGCTGTAAAGTAATCGAAACGTCGGGAAGTTAAAAAATGTTAAAATTAAACCAAATCGCGATAAAATCCGTAAAAATAGTTTTATTTCAATGTGTAACATTCGCGTAAATCTAAGAAACCATTATGAAAGCAAGCTGTCACTAGTAAATGTTCAGTCACAGTTTAGTACGGATCCCACACGGTCTAAGGATTCTAAGACTTAAAACATACGATTCCCCGGACACACAATGTATTTATGGGGAGTGATAATCACTTTCTGACGTTTGACCTCTTGCTCACACTTCAAACACTTAACTAGAACGTAGTAACTAAATAGATCGTAGATTTATATCTGACATTAAAGGCTCAAGGAGCCGTAAAATGTTTATTTTAAAAATACCAATAAATGCCGAGACGAGCATGCCAGTCCGGTCTAGTCATTATTTCAGTAGTTACTCTGGCTACAATTTCCTTCAAACCGGAACACAACAGTGCCTTTACACTGCTGTTTGGCAGGACAAATTGACATAGCGGTGGCACCTACCCAGGCGGCCTCTTACATATGAGAGACCTACCTCCGGTAAATGTACACATGATCTACAAAAGCATAAAGCAACTTCAACCCGCTCGTAAAACCAATGTCCCAAAATAATCACATCAACATGTATAATGGAAATGGGATAAAAATCATCGATGTGTCACATCACATCACATTGCGCCGCTCATTATCAGAGCCCGTCGCGCGAACATCCGACGAGATACGTTCCGTTTTTAATAACGGACCCGGCGGGTTGACCTACAATGAATCTCATTGTATATTCCGGATGCACTAAAATACTTTGACCACTGTGAGGTGAAAACTCGCACAAATTAATGTATAATTAGCATTTGCAATGGGAAATTACTTTCATCGCTTCGTGCTTAAAACAAGTACTGTACACCAAACTTCGGAAACGCAATACTTTTACGTATATTTCATGTTTTCAATAACATACGATACGTTTCGAAAGATTAAAAACTTGTTTAAATCATACAATACGCCGACTACCGTAAAATGTTAGCTTAGTTTTAATAGAAAATAATACAATAGAATTTAAAGTCGATATATTTATTACATGAATGCTGCGAAATACCCTGTATTCAGTCATTAGCAGCTGGTAATAATACATCTTGATTGTTGACTGCTGTCAGTCAAAGTGATGATCAAGCACGCAATGTTACTAACATTCCACTATACAATAGTCACTTAGTCGAGTGTGACTCATAAAAATCATTCTAACGTTAAGTTGTCTTGTAGACTAGGTACTAGATTTTACAGTAAAAAAAATATGATAAGAGAAAAAGAATTATTCATTTTACAATTAGAAATTCACAGTGCTGTGTGTCGCACTACTGAAACCCAAATAATGTGGACAGTGAGGGTGCTAATAAGTGCGACACATGTAACATAATTTCACATGACTTTTGACTTGTGAAATGTCCGTTACCTAGTATATTATTTAGTGTAGTGTAGACGATACAAGCAAAATGTGCTCACTGCTTAGACTATGCCGGTGAATATTTTACATAGACGCTGCGGCGACAGTGAAATTGTGTTAGTGATACGAGTTCAAGACACTGCATTGATGGTCTCTTACATAAAAGAAAGACTGCCTTTTATACGCAGAATAAAATACAAACGAAACTGATATTACTTGCACCAAGAATTCTCAGATATTTTAAATAGGTTTAAAATATCTGAAATAAAACAAAGCTCGATCATATTTGCGTAGACTTGAAACGATTGTATTTGTAATCTAGTCAGTATTGCACTTAAAATCACAAGACACAGTCTTACGATTCTCCATAACAATGTGTAATAAATTGTTTTGATGGATTACGTTTCGCGTTGATTTAAAAAGTAGGTATTTTAATTTATTACAATTTAAATTCACACTACGTACAGATGAACAAACTAAAAAGAATACAAAATCACATATAATTTATTTTTCAGTTTGATGAAAATCATATTTTAGGTCCCATTCATTAAACAAAACAAAGATAGACAAAAAGTATAATAAACATAAAACTAAATACACTGAAAGACATAAAGTATAGAGATAAAATAAAAAGCAGACAGCACGAATACATGGAATCACAAAACGAGCAAAAGTTACACGCCTGGAAAGAAATTGGACAGTATTCCCTGTATCTAAGCTGCAAATCGAGCCTGCGTACTAATATTTTATTTTATAGTTGCTAGACAAACTACTTTACTCTATCTTAGTATCTAAGACCAAATAAAATTTCTGACTTGAGAAATAAGAGAATACAAATTGTGTTAAATTCAATAAAGTTGTAAACAAAAAAAAGTTTTTCTATTTGAAATATCAGTCAGCCATATAAACAGTAAATCATCCTACACCAGCAACACTAACCGGTCTGTTAGCGAGGCAGCACCTGAGCCTTCACAAAATTTCTCTATCGGCCATCATAAAAGTGACAAAACCGAGTGATCTATGTTTTTTATGGCGCGAAAACTGGCGAACGGCTTAACTTAATGGAAACTGATCAACATAACCCAGAAACAAATATACAGATAGTATCTGGAAATTTAGTAGACGCTTCGGACAAAAATTAACAGAAATATATTTTACTTCAATATCGCACCAAATTAGAATATTTTTTAACAGGAGTGCATTTACAAACAAATATTCAATACACCCAACCGTAATCGTAAGTCTCTATATAGATTATAGAGCATACTTCTTCAGACATAAATCCTTCAACATTCCTAGAAACTAACATCTAATCAAAAACTACTAGAAACAGAAACACCACCCAAACGTTCCCACAGCGAGATTGCATTGAAGGCGAAACGTAATCATCTCCGGCCCTCATACACCCGGGGGTGAACGAACAGCGAGTTAATTGAATGCCGATACCCAATGTCCAGTTTTGAGCTGCTTTCAACCGATATTGCAGCTCCTTTGATCTTCCAAATATAGGTATGACGATAACGCTGATGCACGAGCACGGAGGACGGGTTAAGGACGGCCAGTTTGGCTTTATTTATAAATCTACGGTGAATGAAGTGCTTTTCAAAACAATTGCATATTGATCGAAATCATACCTACAATTAAAAGTTATATATCATAGATCCTATAAGTAGTGAAGATACAGATGGATACCACAGGAGACCTCGCAGTTCAATCAGAGTTTTTTTTTGCCAAGAATTGATTGTTTCGTTTCTTGATATCATCAAAAATATTTTTTTGTTGTCTGCTTCTCGGGAAGTCAGGACAGAAGATATGTAAATTATCGTAATCGAATTTGTAAACATTACTTTTGACAATATTTGTTATTGCTATTTTAATCTTTGCCCCAAAAGTGACTCACTACAAACGGTTTTTCCCAAACTACCAAACAGTGAGTTCATCAATAATACCTTATCGAAATCCCGCGATATCATACAAACCATTGGATGTGTCGATGTACACACAGCTTTAATGTCATCAACCGATAGCTCATACGACCTTTATAAACAAGAGCGGAAATCTCTTGCAGCAATATTGATACAAGCTGATATGCATAATGAATTATGAGTTAGCTAAAGAAGGGTCTATATAAAGATTTATTTTCTATCTATCTATATCAGCCCATATACGTCCCACTGCAGGGCACGGGCTTACTCTACAATCGAGAGAATCGATTGAGAGTGGTTAGGCCATATAGTCCACCACGCTGGCCTAGTGCGGGTTGGCGGACTTACATACCGTAGAAATTCTTTAAAATCGCTACGGTATGCAGGTTTATTTTACTTTGGTAATAAGTACAAAGTGCTCCGTATTCCGTAGCTAAGATACCAGTCAATATACGCTTCCGCTTTAATGTACCTTTAGAACAACATATCGTCGACGCAGTTAGGACTTATTCCTAAACTTCTAAAATTGTATTAGGTATGTCGGCACTATGCAGCACTTGAACCAAGCATTGGAAACCTTAAACGGGGGTGCATTGTATTCCAGTGAAATTATGATCTCAATATGATGAACCTAGATTGTACCGCTATTAAACTATTTATTCAAATAGTCTTTCGGTAGATGATCACCAAGTAATACAACCACTGCTGTAGAACATATTGTTTCAGCTGAAGAAACGGGACATTAAAATTTCTAAACGACACGAAATGTTACATTTACAATGATTTACAAATTGTTTGTGATAATATTAATATTGATTATGATCGATGTGTGATATTTGCGGAATTAATATCAACTTGTCTGTTTCCAGAGCGCACTACGAGCTACTTGAAAATAATCTCGAGTATATGAAATCTTAAGCCGTGTCCACTTATCGACTATCAACTGAGCTCTGTTCATCGCTATTATAATGTTATATAGAAATCTACGGACTTCGATTAACTTTTTGATGAGTTCTTAAATCGTTTTTATGATTGACAGAGATATCTTTGCCTTTATTTATTGGTTCATTGACAGGGTGAATAGTCTCGAAATCGTATTAAGCTTTTAAGTATGATTAGTTATTTATTAATTATGGAACAGAAATGTTATTAACGATGTGTTAATGCAACGGTTACACCACTTCCGAGATACACGCAAGACAGTATTACGAAATGTTCGTCCAATAAAGGCGTTTTGTAATGACTTCTGACTATCCTGAACTAAGAGCTTTTTCAGACTTGAAACAAATATCTGTTGTTGATACCAACTTAAATCATAAAGACAAACGTTTTCATATGCAAATACATGAACTCTAAAATCCACGAAAACCCTATCTTACTTAAATAATTTAAAATGTTATTTTCTCCGAAACATTAACGGCGTGTTGTTAACATTCCTTCCATCTGAATCTACATCAATCATAATAAAATCCTGAAGAGACCATCAATCACGCGCCCCGACTACTTACCATTTGAGGCAGGGTTAAAAATCTCCAAATTACACGAACAAATTGAGACACGTTAATAGTAAATCTTCTAGTTGGGGTGTAAAATAATCAAGTAGATGAGTCCAAGTAATTAAGCCGAATATGTGTAAATGCTCACATATTTCAAATTTTTCAGTCTTGTGTTAAACAAATAAGCAAGTCTACGGGAAAACTAAAAATTAATCTTCCCCAGAGGTTAAGGAGGTTGTAAGGTTAAGGAAAACATTCGTAACAGGAAACATGCGAAAATGCATTATACGCGACACGCGAAACCCAACAATATAATTAACGCTGAACTCAGCTCAACGAACTCGAAGCCTTAATCAGAACATAGGGGAAGAAACCCAACAGATGCCAACTCCAAAATGCATGAATAGTAAACTTATTTAGCACCCAATGATCATGAGGAAAATTATCAAAAGCGGGCAACTTCTGTCACGCCACTGCCGCCGCGTTGTAATTGGAAAACGCGGTTGTCGCTCGCTTTCAAGTTGGCTATGGCGAGGCTGTTTTGTCGGCAAGTGACTTTGGAGCTTGTTCCGCTCGCGACGTGTACTGTCCTCGCGTAAACATATACCCTATCTAAACTAAGAAGTTCCATTTGACATTGGGAAATAGGGATGCTGTCAAATAAATCGGTTCTTACAATATTCGATTATATAGAGATATCGATAATATTTGTTTGTATTTCTTAATCGATTACAGTTTATATTTTCAGTTTACATCATTTTGTTTATTTCTTCATGAACATTTTAATTCTAATGAGACATCAACAATTGCATAAGTCACTTTACTATTTAGGAACAAAAGGAGTGATTTATCTATTACTAGCGGCCCGGCCCGGCTGCACCCGGGTGCAGACACTTTTTGAGTCCAGTCCACATCACGCACATGCTTATGAACACATAATACATACATACAATACATATACTCCAAAGTGAGGAACCACCTCACTATGTGTGTCGTATCCTACAATACTGCCTTCATTTCCATTGTAATGTCCAAATCTATTATTTAATAATAAATTAATTTATATTAATATTATTATTTCATTATTTATTTATGTATGTTCGTTGACAGCATACCTATTATTAGCTGCAAGTTCAGTATTTTTAAAAATTAAAACACAACTGTTTTATATCTGCTCGATTATTTAAATATTTTTACCGATTATGCGTATACAAATGCGTTTGAATAGTCTCGACTCTACCGGTAAAAGACCTAACGAGGTGACTTTGTAATGACGTCTAGAAAAATAAATATGTTGTTTAAAATGGTTATTTTGCTTTATTTAAAGGATTCTAGTTTAAATTTAGTGATTATGGATTGTAAGTCTAGTAATAAAATAAGAATAGCTTCATAATTCCATGGATTTACGGAAAGTGTTTTTGAAATTGTGTGGGTTACGTCTGCACAAAGTTATTTACGTTAAAAATATGAAACGTCAAATGGAACCTGTTAGTTTAGATAGACTATAGTATACAAGCGTGATAACAAAGTTAATTTGATGTGATTGTCACGCTATTTGACTTTCATAAAAATAAACAATTTATCGTAACTTCATCAACTCAGATTTCTGCCTTTTATTATGATTGTTTACTTAATACACAGTACAATATAACTTATTGAAATTAATTGTTTTATACACTGTTGTAAACTAATAAATAATATGTAGATTCTGTCACGCGCAACAAGTTAGATGGGAGATACCAACTTGGGTTACTTGGTAGTTAGTTGAATAATCTATAATTGGAGTCGCCTTTTGAGTCCATTAAAAAGTATAGTCACATAATTTTCACAAGTATAGTTTTGACGACTTCACGCATGACAAGGAATCGACACATGATTTTTACATATGCAGATATATTGTAACTTATAATTGTGCAAGCTAATTTGCTAGACTTCAATAGTTTGACGACTGATTGATTCGTGATTGTTCATTTTTAGTGAAAATGACGGCTGCGGGTTTTTGCCCCACCGCCTTCCATTGTAACGCGGCCTGTAGCCGTTGCAAATTAGAGGCAGAGATACATATAAGTAAGAGTGTGACTCACCTGTATCTGGAACATGGATATGGTGTCGTCCAGCATCTGCACCCTGACGGCGAGCATCTTGCCGCCCTTCTTGGGCGTGGCGGGCGGCGTGCGCGCGCCCCCGCCCGCGCCGTCCACGCCAGCCGGGGTGCTGGCCGAGTGGTGCATGCGGCCTGCCCCAACAATATACATCAGTACTTAGAAGTTACTTGAAACATGAGATTAGACGAAATCCACATAATAGGTATCCATTCCTGGTTGGGCAGACGTTGTTCTGCTCCTTTCAACAATAGCGAGCCATACACGCATGCATTTACCCTACAGATCTTTTGACATCAGCAGACATCAGCTTGATTGGCGTACTTGGCGGGCGAAACTCATTATACTACGAAATAAGCACAGAAACCTTTCCGTATGCAAAACCCACGGTTTAAAATGAAATCAGGATCACAAGTAATACCAGAGACTGATCTGAGACTCATCTTTTCACATACGGCTATTTATTAACGAAGAAGTTGTAACAAAATAAAACCTAAACCTACAATAAGCATTATGTGACAAGAATAAATGACTTAACGACAACTCTTAGAAAAACCACAATTATCATAATGGTTTCTTAGATTTAAGCGAATGTTACACATTGAAATAAAACTATTTTATACGGATTTTATCTCGATTTGGTTTAAATTTTACATTTTTTTTAACTTCCGGCGTTTCGATTACTTTACAGCTTTCGTGGTCACAGGGCGGAAGAATTATCATATTTTTTAATACTGCTTTACAAACTATAACTAGTTACACGTCAGTCATAGAACCACGTAAGCGCGTTGCGTCTGGCTTCACCCGTGTATACCCGGATACAATCAGCCCGGCACAATTGAGTGGATCAGCGGCAGATAACCATCTACCTCTGGTAAGTACTCTATCTGAATTGCACTGCCCTTACCATTTGATGCACTGCAGTCACTTTATCGTGCATGAGTTAATAAAGACATTCAAGATAGAATGTATATGAAAGTTCTCAAATCTCCACGCTTGACCTTACCAAACGGCTAAGCCAATATTCATAATGAGCCTTAATTATCATTAATTAGTTATTGCTAATTGTGAGTCATGCAAAAACAAAGCGCTTATTTTAAATCTATATGTTTTGAAAAACATTAAATATGCATTCGTTTTAAGTGATTTGTCTTAACGATCTGTTTGAGAACAATAATATAATTTCATGACTGATTCTACGAAGTACTACATGTAATAGTACTTAACTAAGTAAACATTGAATCCTTCTTAGTTCTTCCATAGCCGGTAGTGGTAGGATATTCATATCCGCCTGAATAACAACCCCCGTAAACAATTATCAAAAAACCATAGTAAAGACTAACTAGGCGACATACTGGCTGCACCACGCCTTGTTAGGTTTATATGGATAACATATAAAGATAAAAGTTTTTTAACCATACAATTTGGCAAGAACTATTAAACGTATAATGGTTTCTTAGATTTACGCGAATGTTACACATTGAAATAAAACTATTTTATACTGATTTTATCGCGATTTGGTTTAATTTTTACATTTTTTAACTTCCCGACGTTTCGATTACTTTACAGCTTTCGTGGTCGCGGGGCGGACAGTCCGCCCCGTGACCATAAAATCCGTATAAAATAGTTTTATTTCAATATTAAACGTATGTTTCCTGCTCGAATCAGCCGTGAAATGCATGAAAACTGGGGGAAATATACTTAAATCGCGTGATCTCCAACGTCACGTTATAATGTGTTAATCATATTCATGATACTCTTGTATTTATGTGAAGATAGCAACACTCATCAATAAAAGCTAGAGCTTTTGAGAGTTACTCGCCAAATTTTCAGCCATTTTGGACGCGTAATTCTTATTTGACCGTCGTTTGATTGAGTCGATGTAAGGGTTTTTGTGATTATGCAAAAAATGTGTATCGGAGCCGTCATAACATTTTTGTTTTTAAAGGCAATACGCCTACGATTTGGACTCTGTGTAAGAGGATTCCTGCACCATTATTTACCACAATCAAATGTTAGGCAGCTGAATTTAAACGTCGCTGTAAGAGCTTGGGAGACGATGAACGTTCGAGACGTCTAAAAACTGCCACTACTGACGATAACTACACGACTGACGACGACAACGACTATACGAACTAAACGATCCGGTGCTATACACTCGCCGAATTTAAATGAGATAGCCAGAGGCTATGAAAATATCCAAAGAACGTGATTATCACATAACATCAAGATTAAGCTTGAGAAATCGGTCCGCGCGTTGGGTGCCTCGTTTGCTCTCCCGCGCCGTGTCACACCTCAGATGTTGGCATGGCGAAATAGCAGGTTCTATTCCTAGTGCCTCATAAAAGGGATATTTGAAGAGATTTTTTATTTTAGCTTGAAATATTGAGGTTTAACGTAGAAGAAGAACACATGATCCGTGGCGCACTTAGTTATAAGCCGGCTATGCAACGAAATACCGCGAATTTGATCAGTGCTGAGGTAAATGTTTGTGTGACAAACAATTATTTTTTCTTTACTTAGTTGCCCAAAATGTCATAATTCCTGATACCTTCGATAAAAGACTTTCCTGTGAATTCGCGTCTATGTGTGTGACTATTGAGTGTATTTACATCTTATGAATGAACCTAGAATCTATGGGACAAATTGCGGCAAAAAACATATATTTTTTTTTTCCTTTTCAATAAACGTTGAAGACGCAACGATCTATCAAATTAATGGAAAACAATCCATTGCTTGCCGTCATATTTAACTCGGTTAACGGAGTTTATTGTGTGCGGAAAAGTTTTGGAACAGAACACATTATTCACGCCATTGTCGTGTGAGCTACGGCGAAACTTATTTATTGAGCTGTACACAACTAAACGCCCAAGGAATATTATTTTAAACATATTCCGTCTTTTTAGACCTGCCCTTATCCTCCACCCACCTATGGTTGATGCAACATAATTTTTAAGCATGTCACAGAATGTCCAAAATTCTCGCATTCCAACTATATTGTAGAGTGTTGTGCTGGCCAAGGGGCTTATATCATCATCATCATCATCATCATCATCACCAGCCTATACTAGTCCACTGCTGGACATAGGCCATCTGAGATATCTGAGAATCAGTAAAACAGTAATATCAACCCAGTTCTGTAGACTTTTCATGTTTTTCTTAATTGAAAAATTCACAGACATGGCCAATGAACCTGGATTTGTACCCAAGACTTCATAGTTCAGAACTTGTGCCTGCTCCTACTAAAAATATACTATATAAACTTACAGTATATAAAGTTTATTATTTCTTATGTCAATAATCATACTGCATAATTAATATTTTTAACATACCTGGCAGAGTATGGTATCCAATTGTGGACAGATGTCCAGTGGAGTTACAACTACCAGGTGGTAGATCCGAGTCCATCATATTGTGTTGTATGCACTCCTTCTCAAACCTGACAGTCTGGCCAGCACCTCTGTGCCCATCCTACCTACTATACAACTCATTTACACTATATTGCTATGTGGTTCTGTCACAGCCCTGCAGACAAAGGAAAAAAGGTTTTATTAAAGTAATTTGTTTTCTGAGTTAAATGCTAAAACAATTGCTGTTTTCTTTTTATTTAATTTAGTTGTACACTATCTTAGCAATTATGTTTTTCATATAAGGGTGCATCTACAGAATACCACAAGTTGCTGCAGTAGAAGACCAAAATTATTTATAACACTATTAATTCACAAGTTTTGCGTGTACAACAATATAAAGCTTTTTTTTGCTATTCTGTAAATATTGCTTAAAGATGCATTAATACAGTTAATTATTATGATTTACCAACAAGTGCGAACCAGAAAAAATATGGAATAGAATTATTTTGAATTAATTCAAAGAAATATGTGAAAAATAAACACAAGAATCATACTAAAAGGCCAAATGTGAAAGTCTAAATATGCCTTTTCATTTAGAAATAAAACTGCAAAATTCAGGACACTGTCCAATCAAGATATCTCTATAATTATACAATTCCTTACATCATTTACAAAATGTCAATGAATCTGCATATAATAAGCCTATTATCACTGTGAAATATCAAATTAAATAGAGATTTACAGAGATATTCATGAATGCACTTTAAAGCAGGTAATTTTAATAAATGTAGTAATTATATTCATCACAATTTAAATATCTTCTTATGACATAAGTATTATAAACGTGAGAAAACCTTTCAATGCGAATTTCCATTTCCCGAAGCTGTAACGTAATTAAAACACTGCACTCGAGAAAAACACTGCGAACTGGGTAATGCAAATTAATCAAATATCACTAAAAAACCTCCCTCGCGAAGGGTCCAAATCGAATTATGGCTCACAAGATGCAAACCGGCGTCGCCCCACTTTACACCCTTAGACATAAATAGTTAGGTTGGATGCAATAACCAGAAAATAGGTCAACGGAGGTGTGCCCGGTCACCGCGAAACAGACAGACGCACTGGCACCCACAACAACCGCGCATCGTGATCTAATAAGCGCTTACAAATTTAATTTGAACGTTACAACTTCGTGACGCGCACCCATGTAATATTCACAGTCACCGCAGTTTCTCTACAAATAAACATTATAAACACATCTTACTATCTGACAAGCGCAGTTGAAGGAGTTAGGAGACCGACGCAGCGAAGCCCCTGCTCCCCTCCCGATTTGTCAACCATAAGTCATTGATCTAATTGGTCTATAATTACACTCGCACTAAACATTGATTCCAGCCACATATCAGCATCACTGAATGTTCATTATTAGCTTGTAAGTGACTATCACCATAATTTTTGCACAGGAAATGTTCGCAGAAACTTTTATTTTATACACACCCGAAAGGGCTTGAGCGCCATATTTATTTACCTTAACAATGCTGCCAGAATCGAAAATGTTTCTTATTACTAGTGCTGATTAGTTTTCTCGTAAATTGTAATTTTGTTTGTTACTAGTCACTATTTAATAGCCAAAGTAACTATAATTTTACACAAATCATTCTTAAGTAAATGCAGTATACAAAAATTAATAGAATACATGAATTAATGCCGACAATTTAGTTAATTTTTGTCTATGGTTTCAAAATACGTAGAAGGCTATTCTTGCAAACAGCTGTCAAACGTTATCAGAAAACGATTACGTATTGTCAAAAACGTCTGCCCAGTGTGTTGTGTTTATCTAGTGCTGTGTATTGTTTTCAAATCACAAACATCGCTTTTACAACGTACAGATATTAATGATGTGAAAAGAAAGTTATTATCGCAAGCCGTGGATATAATATTATAATCATGGAAACTACACCATTGTTGACACGACCAAAAAAGAAGTCTTTATGGTCAAGGTAATTGTTATTTTAATTAATCAGTTTTTTTCTTTGTTCAACCATATCTATGATTGGTTTTAATTGTTATTAGGTTTCCGTTTTTGCGATTCCGCAAGAAGGAGTTGAGCGCGAGAGTGATATACGTGGGTCATCTACCAGAAGAACAATTTCCTGCTAACTATGTTTGCAATCAGGTGAGTGGGAACATCTTTTAATTTACGCGCATATGGATATCTTATAAGGTTAACTTCATAAGCAGTCTAATTGTAATTAAACATTGTTCCCATTTCTCAATGTTCCTAAAGATTAGGTATTAGAAAAGTGAAATTGAACATACTTTCACTTCTTTACAAATGAAATAAGATCGTTAAGCATGTTGTATAGTTTTTAAGATGTACTATGTATCTGTTACAATATAATATATTTCTCATTGTACAATTTTATTTAAAAATTTGTAATAATTTGCAAACTTTGGACATTTCAAAATGATATTAAGTAATAATGACAAATAAGCTGTAGTAATATTTTGTTACTAATTTCTTTTGCTACTTTACCACCAGTATTCATTCCAATTAACACACAAGCCTATTGTTTGAATAGTATTTACCACAGGAGCAATTACACAAGTAATATTCACAAGCTGAGAAACGGTATCAAATGGCAATCACTGTTCAATGTTCTCTTATTTGGAACATATTGATTCCTCATACTTCAAACAGTCCAGCTAATTTTAATATATTAACTACACAGACAGTCTGTATACATTTTTACGTAATCTTTTATTCTCCCAAAGTTATTATTGCAGAAAGTCGAAAACCTAAAATCCATTTAAGACATCCTAACTTATCATAGACTTTGATATTTAAGGTCCGTGTTAATTCCATACAAATTTTACAACCACTCTCAACATAATCATTCTTTGTATTCTAGTCTAGATTTAAGTAAATAAAAAAAACACTAACATTATTTTTGCAACCACTTGTTACTTTCACTGATCCAAAAAAGACTAGATATAATGTGGCATTGCTAATAAAACTTTAAGCAAAAACTAAAGATCATAATATCTTTAAGTATCACAATTAAACTAAATGTATGTCATCATCATCAACATCAGCTCATTGCAGCCCACTGCTGGACATACGCCTCTCCCATGGTATGCCACAGAACCTGGTTTACAGCTTAAAATGTATGTTAGCTAATAATAACTCCCAATGGAAGTAAAAATTACTAATAGACAGGCTAATTCATTATGTAAATGACCTAGATTAGGTAATAGCTTAAAATAGTATTGTAGAAACACTATACTGTAATTTGTGGTCATTGTAATAAGAACTCGGATCTAGTCCACACCCAATATCTATACATTTGGTAATACATTTATGATACTGTTGATAAAAGCTGATAGTGTGTCTGTAGCTAATCAATGTTTTATTAACCGACTTCAAAAAAAGGAGGAGGTTCTCAATTCGACTGTATGTTGCTTTTTTTTTTTTTATGTTTGTTACCTCATTTCTCTGTACTGGGTAAACCGATTTCGATAATTCTTTCTTTAATTGAAAGCTGGTGCTTGTCATTTGGTCCCATAAAAATATGGTGACGATCTGATGAATATCTTCGGACCTGGAGAGGGGAACTCCTTAAAATAAAGTAGGATTCCAATGGTTCTTCTTTCATTGAATTAAGTATAAAAGCAAAATTACAGTGGTGGAAGAAAGTAGGGGTAGGGGCGAGGGGGGGGGGGGTGAGAAAATTAAGAAACATGTAAATAGTCAATATCTTCGGCAGCTTTTAACTGATTTTGGTGATTTCTTTTGCATCAGAACAAACGTATTAACACTTTGATCTCACCAATAAATCATGAAAATCTGATGAATATATTCGGTCCTGGAGAGTAGAACTCCTCAAAATTGAGTACGATTCCAATGGTTCTTTTTGCATTGGATTCAGTATAAAAGTAAAGTTACAGTGGTGGATGAAAGTAGGGGTAGGGGCGAGGGGGGCGGTTGATAAAAAGAACAAACATGTAAATAGTCAATATCTTCGGCGACTATACCAATAAATCATGAAGATCTGTTGTAAATTGTAATAGTGACAAAGAATCATATTATTACAGTTTAATAGTATGCCATATACCATTCCGTAATGAAATCCATTGCCGATTGTTATGTGTTGGTGAACAAATTGTACATGACGATGATAACTTTTGTGAAAACATGGAAGAACGAGCCGTCATGTCGGATGAATTGTTCCTAAGAAGCATTCGAGGATTAAATATCCAACAAAAGAATGTGTTTCAGAAAGTCTTAACGGCAATCAAACTCAATTTGCAAGGACGAGAAAGTCAGCTGTTACTTTGTCACGGGTGGTGCAGGTAATGGTAAATCATTTCTGCTAAAATTAATCGCGGAGCATATCAAACGTTGTTACGCACCAACAATAGATATACCTAACGAAGCCTAAATTTGTGGAAGTCCAGTCGCTAACCGGGGTTGCTGCTCGTCAAATTTTTGGCAAAACGCTACACAGTATTTTCTTGCTGCCGATTGAGAAAAAAAGTACCATGATGTACAAAAAATTACGGTCTATTGTCTCTTATGAGAACCTAAGATTAATTTATTTAAGCTACCAGAAGCTGTGTACGTAAAATTTTACTATCGAACATTTAAGTCACTAAAAATGAAAAAATAAACCAAAATTTTAACAAAAAAAAATAACCGACTTCAAAAAACTGACAAAAAATCCTATTAAAAATAAAATTCTAAAAAAAGAAAAAAAATCTGACTTATGACAAACTAAAATGCACTAAAAATTAAAAAAATAATTGCGTGTTTTTCACGCAAGATTGTATTTATACACATATATTATGTATCCAGTTAAACTTTATTGTAACTCAACACATACCTATGAGTAACAAATAATTATAAAAACATTTAATTACAGTTCACCTAAGCTAAAATTTGAAATATATGTATGCACTACTTAAAAGACAATCAAATTATTAGAATAATGTACAATTATTATTATTTTTGGAGTCGGTGTCAGCCAAAGATACCTGACAATATTAAATGACAACAACTTTATGAAATCTATTTTATACGAATATCCTCTTATACTATTATGTGGGCCGCGTAGAGGCGCGGTTAGTTTTGATTTATTGTTTATTAACCTTAATTCAATAAAATATAATATCTGACGTTTATGTAGTTACTAACTCATAAAACTTGGCTGACTCCAAAAATAATAATAATTGTACATTATTCTAATAATTTGATTGTCTTTTAAGTAGTGCATACATATATTTCAAATTTTAGCTTAGGTGAACTGTAATTAAATGTTTTTATAATTATTTGTTACTCATAGGTATGTGTTGAGTTACAATAAAGTTTAACTGGATACATAATATATGTGTATAAATACAATCTTGCGTGAAAAACACGCAATTATTTTTTTACTTTTTAGTGCATTTTAGTTTGTCATAAGTCAGATTTTTTTTCTTTTTTTAGAATTTTATTTTTAATAGGATTTTTTGTCAGTTTTTTGAAGTCGGTTATTTTTTTTTGTTAAAATTTTGGTTTATTTTTTTATGTTATACAATAACACAATATGGATGTTTCCTGTATTTGATTGTATACAATATTTCGTTAAAATAAAACTATTTTTTACGGATTTTATCTGGATTTGGTCACGGGGCGGACCATGAAACCCGTAAAGCAATCGAAACGTCGGGAAGATAAAAAATGTAAAAATTAAACCAAATCGCGATAAAATCCGTAAAAATTAACATTCGCGTAAATCTAAGACACAACTCAGAATATTTCGTGTTATGTAAAAATCTGCCTCCATAAAAATATTCGATTGACAATGGTATCAAAATTTGTTGTAATATTGTGAGTAATTGATATATAAGGCAAAGTAGTGCCCAGACTCGCTTTCTCTCTATCGCGCGCGTGATTCTTATGACCTGTTTCATTTTTTAAGAAGTTCTAGGTAGGGAGGATAAATATAGGCAGCATTTCAATATCAGCCGCAAAAACAAATACATCACAATTTCTTTGTCTGAACTGACCGTAAAAATCACAATCGCCATTACGAATTTTTACTAACCACTGACGAAAATGGATATACCTATATGTATTACTTATTTTGACAGCCTCCGTGGCGCAGTTGGTTAGACACCGCCTGTGAAACGAGAGGCCGCGGGTTCGATCCCCGCACCGAGAGAAATGTTTGTGCAGCCCACAAATATTTCTTTCGGGTCTGGGTGTTTGTGAGACCGAAAAGTCTCTCGTAGTTCCTGATACCCACGACACAAGACTCGATCTTAATGTGGGGTCAGGACTATGTATGTGACTGTTGGGTGTATTTATTATATTTATATTACAGGTACTATTATACATTATACTCTATTCAAGTATTGCAGCATTGTACTTCTCATTACACCGCAGTCGCAGTTACTTTCTTCAACAAAATAGTATTAATAACGAAACATGAACACTCTAGTCCACTATGGTTCAATAATCTTTAGCTTTCATCTGAGCTCTCACAGTGTCATTTGTCTCCGATCGTTTCCTGTGTTAATCGTAGCGAGCTCTCGACGCGGTCATTATCTTGTTAGCATGCCTGTCTGCAACAAATAACTTTAATTAAAATAATAGAATAGCAAATAGTAACCATTTTCATTTATTTCACCGCAAATACAAAGTCATTTAGGACAATTAATGGTAATCAAACCAAAGACAAATTTATTATAAATGACAATAATTGGGAGTGGATTTTTGTGAGCGGGAACGTTTTCGATCCCATTAAAAAATAACTGACTTTTCAGAGCACCTTATAAATCACAGCTCATTAACGCTTCTTATGACGGTGAATGACAACATCGTGTAGTGATATCCGTACTGAAACATTTCCTCATGAGAAGTTTCAAAGTATTTGAAACCCACGAACACTCATGAAACCAGCGTGATTGACTGATGTCTAAACACAATACTTGTTTATATAAATCGCAGTTCATATAAATATTAAATAGTATAGTCGTTAAGTTAATTCACTAGTGCTAATTAAAATTAATAGTAGTAAACACCCAAGATGCGATTGTAAACAACGGATAAACTTTAACACTGGAACCTATAGAAAATAATACCTACAGAGTTCTATATAAATTATTATCTATCTTTATCTATGCGCTAATTAAAAACACTTCTCTCTTCCGGAATCCATTATTTTCTAGTTAGAGCACTTCACTTTGTAGATTATGATTATAAACACGTCTCGTCTTTGTCATAATATATTAGAAACTGGAATAATAATTTTGTATCCAAAATGACTTCGTAGCTTTTAGTTATTATCCGACAATAGGGCGAATACTTATCAACCGCTTGCGTATAATAATGTCCCAGCCAAACAGATAATAATTAATTGAAGAAAATACCAAACACTATTTACCAAAAATTCCGCTCTAAGGTGAACTGACAAACTAATAAAGCAACCAGAGGTCGCACGTGGGCTGTGGCAATCCTTGGGAGAGGCCTATTACCAGCAGGAAACTTCATGTATATGATAATTATGATGGTGTTAATTCTATGTTGATAATTGCGATTGCTTCAGAAATACAACCTCATCACATTCCTGCCGATGGTGCTGTACGAGCAGTTCCGCTTCTTCCTGAACATGTACTTCCTGGTGATGGCGGTGAGCCAGTTCATACCGAGCATACGCATCGGCTACCTCTACACGTACTGGGGACCACTGTGCTTCGTGCTCGCTGTCACGCTGTTCAGAGAAGCTGTTGATGACTTTAGAAGATACAGGTAAGGTGGTACTTCCGTCCTGTGGTTAGCTGCGTGAGAATACCACTGCAGTATACCTTGTCAGTCATAAAGCTGATCTAAAGGGGACAGACCGCGATGACGGGGTGGCTGGATAACTGTGAAGATGAACTGTGTCATAACTAATTGCACCTCCGAGACGGGTGATAAAGATTATGGCAGGCACATACATTTGTCTATTTTTCTGGGATGCCTATAACTACCTTGACAAACTTGGACTCTGATTTGGAAACTTCGACATCCCAACACAATTCTTATTAAAGGCACCTTTGCAATTATGTCCTGGACACTCACCATGAAGGTTTAGTTGTTATGCTAATGTAGGACTAGGCTAGACCACAGAACAATGAACATGACTACGCCTGTTTTTCCGTGGTAATACCACTTTCTCAAACAAAACCAATTTAACGTAGCAGTTTAATTTCTAATCCAGCATAGAGGATTCGCCACTCTTCCATCCTATACCCAACAACTGAAAAGTTATTCACAAATGCGATATTATTTTATAAATTTCCCCAGGAGAGACAGGGAAGTGAACAGACAGAAGTACGAGCGTATAGTCCTGGACGCGCCAGAAGAAGACTACAGGCCGTTCGTGATGGAGCACGTGGCGGCGTCAGAGCTCAGAGTGGGGGACATTGTAATGTTACACAAGGGACAGCGAGTGCCCGCGGATATGATCCTGCTGAGGACCAACGAGACCATGGGCACTGTGTTCATCAGGACTGATCAGTTGGACGGAGAGATTGACTGGAAGCTTAGGTAAGATGTTTGCTATAGTGTAGTGTTTTCTTCCTCGTAGAAACCATTTACACTTGGATTACAAACGGCATGAGGCTTTGTGATCACCATGCTGGACAATGGGCTAAATGACTTAAATAGAAATGGGTTAAAAGAGGGGAATCGCGGATAAAGTCAGTGACTATTTGTGTAATCATGAAATACTTGTTGTCATATCCGAAACACAACATCCGATGGCAATGTTTCGGATTAATATCCGCATATTTTTCGATGTGTGACTGAAAAGTTAATCATAATTTCAAATACCTATGTTCTGACTTCTGAGGAACTTGCGTATCTTCTTTGTTTTGTTTTATTGCGATTAATGGCGAGACGAGTATGCCATTTGCCTGATGGTAAGCGACCCGACCCCTCATGGACGGTCGCAAAACCAAACAACACCATGAATTACAAAGCAATACTTGGCATTCTACTGCGCTCGCTATCCTGAGACATAAAAAATTAAGTCTCATCGTGTCCAGTAGTTACTCTGGCTACAATATCCTTCAAACCTGAACACAACAGTTAATTTAAACTGCAGTTTGGCGGGAGAAAACGTCATTGCGGTGATACCTACCCAGGCGTTCTCTCACATATTTTGACAAACCTACCACCAGTAAAAATTTTAGAAATTATTTACACAGTTTGTTTCAAACTTCCCCTAGCTGTTGTTTATTTTCCGCAGAACAGTTATCTTCATGATAACTTCAGTGTGCAAGAATGTAGACTTTAAAAACATAATATATTTTTATCGCTACACTTTGTACTGTTAATATCTGCGTGCTAGTTATGAGTCATTCAACCATTTCCTCAATGCAAGACAGAGTTTTAGAACATTCATTCCATATAATAATAAATAGAAAAATCCAATATTACTTTGCCCGCCGCGGGATTCGAACCCGATACTTCAGCTTAAAATTGCTGTACTCCCACAGAATACCACTCCCATCAACGCAGAAGCTGCCGACAGACGCGCACCTCTTGGACATCAACGCTCAGATCTTCGTGGAGAAGCCAGAGAAGGACATACACTCGTTCATAGGAACCTGTACTAGACTGGACGAGGAGGAGAGCGACTCCTTGGACATAGAGAATACGCTGTGGAGTGGGTGTGTTGTCGCCTCGGGCCAGGCCACTGGACTTGTCATTTATACTGGTATGATATATAAACACAGACCACACGCAATTTCATCATCTTACGTAGATGTAAATTGCCAATGATGATGACGATGATGATATGTACATATTTCTATAAATAATAAAAGCAAAGTATTCCGCCTACTAGTTTAGTGTTCTATGCAATTTTTACGGTATGTAAGTCCGCCAACCCGCACTAGGCTAGCGTGATGGATATGGCCTAACCACTCTCAATCGATTCTCTCGATTGTAGAGTGGGCCCGTGCCCAGCAGTGGGACTTATATGGGCTGATACAATTCAAAAAAAAGGTTAGTGTTGTCTAAAAAAAGTAGGCATTTTGGGAAGTTATGTCCTTGACCGATTCACGCCCGTAATACACAGTATATTAAACAAAACAGTCAATTAAACTCCGCCTTAATTCAAAATTAATAAACAATATTACCTCAGAACCCCCAATCGATCTGTCGGTTGCTGAGGGAGTTTCTTGCGCCGTTTCTTCTTTACAGCTATAATACGTTCCGAAGCGATGGTAGCAGAAATTAACGATTCAAAAGATCTTGTAAAAGACTACTTGAATAAAGAATATTTTGATTTGATTTGATTTGATTTGAAAAGACTTTTATATTGGGCTATTAATAGTGGATACAGTACAGTACATTTACCAAAGGTGCTATTTACTAAAAATAACACCTCAAATAAAATAATCCCATATACGTACTGTCCACCCCAGGCAGTGAGACCCGCAGCGTGATGAACAACGCGACCCCTCGCTCGAAGGTGGGTCGCCTGGATTTACAAGTAAACAACCTCACCAAGCTGTTGTTCGTGACCACCATGCTGGTGTCCTTCCTACTTATCGTGCTCAAGGGCTTCAACGGGCCCTGGTACGGGTTCCTGTTCCGTTTCATGCTGCTGTTCTCTTATATTATACCTATCAGGTAAGTCAGACTTTGGATATTTTATATTCTCACCTACATTTGTGTGATAATTTTATGCGTGTTTCTAAATAATTGCTGGCTAAAAATCGAATTTGTGAAATATTCTAAAAAAAATTATTACCCGATGAATAAATAAATGCACTCAACAGTCACATACATAGTCCTGACCCCACACTAAGATGGAGTCTTGTGTCATGGGTATCAGAAACTACGGGTGACTTTTCGGTCTCACAATACATGTGGGTCACACAAATATTTTTCTCGCTGCGGGTATCGAACCCACCCTCCTCATAACGATTTTTTTTCCAAAATTTGTCATATTCTGAAATCGCATTCAGATAAAATCGAACACACCATTACAAATTATCTATTACTGTCCCAGCTAATACCTCCTTTATATTTAACAATACCATATATAAATATTTTGCCACCAGCCTCCGCGTGAACCTGGACATGGGCAAGGCGTTCTACTCGTGGACGATCCAGCGGGACAAGAAGATCGAGGGCACCGTGATGCGCTCCACCACTATCCCCGAGGAGCTGGGCCGCATCCAGTACCTGCTGGCCGACAAGACCGGCACGCTCACCAAGAACGAGATGGTCTTCCAGAAACTCCACCTCGGGAACGCTTTGTTCGACAAGAATAGTTTTTATGAGGCGAGTAGCTTTTCCTGTATGTGAATGAGGTTATTAGATGGAAAGTGATTGGTGCTAGCTATAAACAAACACACCACAGAGCAATATTATTATATTATTGATATGAAAAACGAATTTGAGAAAGAGATGGGGATAGTATTACAGAGTTAGAATATAAAAAATAGACGTGTTAAACGAACATATTATAGTATATTCTGTCATCACAAAAATATAGTAGATTGTATAAAACTAAGCCTTAGCCCACACAATCTTAGTATCGGCTGCAGAGGAATTGAGAGGGCGGTTATTGACCAATATTAAAACTAAAACAATAATTGCAGGTGGAAGGCCTTCTGACGCAACACGTAACAAACGACGCACCATCTTTACCAACGTCTCCGTCGAGTGACATCGAGCCGATGTCAGCGTCGCCGCGGCAAGTGTGGCAGGCCGTGTTGGCTATAGCGCTGTGTCATAACGTCACGCCGGTGTACGATGTGGGGGATCAGACTGATGAGGTGCAGTCAGGTGAATACATTCATATTAATATCTAATAATTTCTAAAACAAACGCACGCACGTACGCACGCGAGTACGCATTTACGCACGTCCGCACGTACGTCGCTCTAAACGTAAGATTAAAAATATTTTTGTTCTTTTTTATATTATCACTATACATCACGAAGATGTATCACAATTATTACCGAACAATGTCAAAGACTTTCAAGCACATTAAAGACGTATACGTTACACATCTATCTTAACAAAGGAATTATCACGGTCGTCAACCATCAGTGCCTCGGTGGCGTAGTTGTATTACGGTACGGTTACAAAGCTGAGGTCTCGGGTTCGAGTCTCGGGTCGGGCAAAGTGATATTGGAATTTTTCTATTCATTATCAGCCCGGAGTCAGGAATTTGTGCCCGATATGGCGATAGGCTCGCCCCCTATCACATCGTGGGACATACAAGGCGAAATGTGGATGTTCTGGTGGCGCCTCTGCCTACCCCCTCGGGGATAAATGCGTAAGTTTATGTATGTATGTCAACCATGCCTCAATATATTATATTACCACCTTCTTCGTTTTTACTAATGATTATTGTATGATATGTACAGACATGGGCAGCTCAGTGGTGTCGGAGAGTTGCGGCGGCGCGGTGCCGCAACAACAGCTCTGTGACTACCAAGCGTCCAGCCCTGATGAAGTGGCGCTCGTGAAATGGACGGACATGGTTAGTTTTACTCCATATATTAGAAACAAAACTCCAATAGTTGTTGTCAATACAGTATAGTACATGTCTGTGCTGTGGCTATCAGTGCCCCTAGCCGGAACATTTTGAAGTGTCGTATAGTAATTCTCGTACAGTAAAGTAAACGTTTCCCGCTGTGAAATTTTAGTTCCAAATACGCTCACAATGGCGCTGTTTAAATTCCCATACAAAATTTTACTATTACTATTCTATTACGATACTGCAAAATGTTCTGGCTAGGGGCACAGGAACTACGGGGGTACTTTATGGTCCCATATTATAAATAATAATAAATACACCCAACAGTCACATACATAGTTCTAACCCCACACTAGGATCGAGTCTTGTGTCGTGGGTATCAGGAACTATGTGAGAATTTTCAGTCTCACAAACACCCAGACCAGAAACAAATACTTGTATTTGTCTCAGTGCGGAGATTAAACCCGCGGTCTCTCGTTTCACAGCCGGCATCAAACCAACTGCGCCACAGAGGCTGACAATTGGCTATTAATTGAATACATAAATGCTTCTTTCGTTACCCGAACCCGATGGCTTTAGCTTTACAACAGACTTCTATTTCAAGGTATAACAATGATTGTAAAGAAGCAAAATATGCATCTATTTCTCAGGCTCGGTAAATATCTATATTTAAAAAAAAAAAATGTCTACAGATGGGCGTGTCGCTGTACCGGAGAGATTTACACAACATATCACTGAAACTGCGTGCGGCTAACGAGATACTACAGTTCAACATACTGCAGATCTTCCCCTTTACTAGCGAAAGCAAAATGATGGGGATTATTGTACAGGTTGGTACGACTCTTACAACTTTTGGTAAGGGATAAAAACCTCGCTTAATGTGACTGTGAAATATCGCAGTTGTATATTTTGTATTTTTCCCTACGATTCAATGACAATCTATGTGTAGGTACTTACACAAGGTTACGTAGAGAAAATAAAATTAGAAAAAAAAATAAAAAATAAAATTAGAAACTAAATTACACCTAAAAAAACAAATATAGCTAAAGAAAACTGTTTAAATTTTAAAAAAATTTAATTAAATTTGAACTATCTTGAAAAAATAGCAAATATCTTTATTTTATAGTAAAATATTTCTTCACACCATTCAATAAACTTAGAGGAAGGTATCATTAACCAATGCGCTGTCATGGCATCATGATTGTTTATACGGTGAATAAATTTGCCCATACATTTTGAAATACTAATATCACGTTTGTTCAGGAGGAGAACACGGGCGAGATAACGTACTACGTGAAGGGCGCGGACGTGGCGCTGTCGCGGCTGCTGGCGTCTGATTGGCTGAGCGTGGAGTGCAGCAAGCTGGCGGCCGACGGACTGCGCACGCTCGTCGTCGCCAAGAAAACCTTGACCAACAACGAGTACTTGGCTTTTGAGGTATTACTACAAACCTCAGCATGGCGTTGTGTAGCGTCTGGACTCCGGAAATTGGACAGGAAATAACGGACTCGCTCGTTAAAAACGTGCGTTTTGTTCGCACACTGCGTGCACTAGCAAAATTCCCTAAATAAGTGGATTGTTGTTTATACACCTATGTTAAAAATGTATAATACTCAAATGAAATATTTTAAGATTGCATAGAAATTATAGCTAGAATTTCACATTTCTATTTGGCATATTTTTTAATCAAACTATAGTACTATGTTTTCTGCATATTGTATCTTTTAAAAACCGTTTTAACATAAAATCTGACAATGCATTTCTTACATAACCAATACATAACATTTTGGGTGGTACATTACTACATTGTACCACCCAAAAGTTCCTCTTATTCAACATTTACTGTATTTATTCCAAGTAAAGTCAAGCACTTAATTTCAGAGTGAATACAAAGAAGCCCGACTGAGCGTGACGAACCGCAGCGAGCGCACCGCCAGCGTGATGGCCAAGCTGCAGTGCGGCCTGCAGCTGCTGGGACTCACCGGCGTGGAGGACAGGCTCGCCGACGACGTGCCCAGGACCCTGGCTATGTTGAGGACGGCGGGGATCAAGGTATGTACATTGTAGTGTACGTGAAATCGCTGAAATGGTTGCTAAAGAGAAGTAGGTTTAAACGATCGCAAAAGAATCCCGTCTCCAACAAGACATAATTGACTGTTTAGCAGCTATTTGTTTTAATTTTTATTACACATTAGGCTGGTGTGTCTCATTGTACAATGAGGTATATAATGTGCAATGCACGAGACGATCAATATAGCAGTTACTAACAGTATCTCATCGTTCCAGATCTGGATGCTGACCGGCGACAAGCTGGAGACGGCGCTATGCATCGCGCGCTCGCTGCACCTGGGCGGCGGCGCGGAGTGGTACAGCGCACGCACGTGCCGCGCGCGCCGCGACGCACACGCACTGCTGCGCGCGCTGCGGGACAACCAGCAGATGGACCTCATCATAGAGGGCGAGACGCTCGATGTGAGGGATATGGACATATAGCAACATACATAGTTATATATTGTACCTTCATTTATCAACTGGAGTCCTGTGATATTGTTGATCAATTCACAATTTAAAAATGATTGTCATCTGATGGTAAAATTATCGGTGTAGCTTGTGTCTATTCATACTAATCTTTTTGGATTGTTATTAACGGTACAGGTATTTATAATACTACGCAAGGGGACATACATGTCATGTTCTGAATTGACTTCTAAATATTGTTTTGCACTTGGACTTATTTTATAACATAATTCCGTTCAAAATCGTCTTTCAATATTAAAAATAGCTGATACGCCGCTAAGCCTCAATCGTGAAATATTGATTAAGGAGATGTATGAATAGGAAATAACAAAAACATTACAGGACTTATAAAAAACCTAATAGATAATTTTATTACACACAATGGCCGAAAGAAAGTTTTAAGTAACTTGTATATGCGTGTGCAGGTGTGCCTGCAGTGGTACGAGGAGGAGATGGTGGGCGTGCTGCGCGCGTGCAGCGGCGTGGTGGTGGCGCGCTGCTCGCCCACGCAGAAGGCGCGCGTGGCGGCGCTGCTGCGCGCGCGCGGGCTCGTCGTGGCCGCCGTGGGGGACGGCGGGAATGACGTCGCTATGATACAGGAGGCTGATATAGGTCACTACATTATACCATTACTATTTCCATAACTACAAAATTATTTAATTTAATTCCGACTTTTCGGCTGTTTTGGATGGTCAATATAATGCAACGTACTTTGTTTATGAGTAAATACATCATGAGGATACCTAAATGCCATAAAGATGTACGCAAAGAATTTCTATGCTACGCAAAGTCGATCAAAGCGCAATAGGTCAGCGTACTATCATTATGTCTTAGCGCTCTCAATTAATCTTGTTGTAAACTTCTGTGTACAGCAGTGGACCTACCAAAATAATAATTATTATAATCTAAAGGCTATAAATCTCTTAGTGCGTACCCGTATCGTATAAGAATTGGTCTAATTTATTCAATTTTACACTCTATAATGTTAGGCTCAAGGTCCATTATCGCATGTAGTTATGTTAAAGCGTATGTGGCACAGGCGTGGGCATCGAGGGCGTGGAGGGTCGCGCGGCGGGGCTGGCGGGCGACGTGTGCGTGCGCGCGTTCAGTGCGCTGGCGCCGCTGGCGCTGGTGCACGGCCGCCGCGCGCTCATGCGCTCCGCCGCGCTGTGCCTCTTCATTGTGCACCGCGGACTCATCGTCTCCACTATGCAGGTATGACATACATCGCTAATAAGTATACGTACACGAGCACGCACGCGCGATGACGTACGCGTGCTCTCCGAATACTCCCAAACTGTTTGATAATTATATCAGACTCACATTTAAACACGCGACAACACACTTGCACATAGATAATCGAATACTTAACCCCCTTAATCGTACACTGAATATTTATGCGACTAATTCTAGTATATATTTTGATAACTCCTGTATCCTGAAATAGCTTTGATGATTTGGATGAAATATTGTGCTCGTACCTAGACAATCCATCACCATCTAAGTTTGAGTCATATCTGTATTATTTTAAAACAAATAACAACCAAAATTATTAAAAACATCATTATTTTCAGGCTGTATTCTCCGTTGTGTTCTACTTCTCGTCGGTGTCACTCTATCCAGGATTCTTGATGGTTGGATACGGTACTGTGTTCACTATGCTGCCTGTTTTCTCATTAGTAAGTATACTTTCATGCAGATATTATAGTTTTAAAATGTATCCAGCTGTTTATCACATCCCCTTGATTACAGGTACTCGACAAAGATATACCAAGTGCGACGGCCCTTCGATATCCGCAACTCTATAAACAATTGACGAATGGACGGCAACTATCATACAAAACGTTCTACATATGGACCGGAATATCGATATATCAGGGTAATTAAAAGTTTCGTGTTTGTAAAAAGATTGTTTTCAGCATTATCAATTACGCATATTTAATACTGAACATATGCTTGTCCTTAAACACACTTTAAAATATGAATATAATGATAAAAATAGAACAATGACCACAGGAGCCTATTAATTAAGATCTTCGTAAATCGATATTTTAGTACCTAACTAACAACAGCACTCCAACAATTCTAAATAATCTTAATATTTTTGTAATGTTTTATTTTTATTTTATATCATAAAGTTGGCAATTAATCTTACTTAGTCGAAGATGTGGTTTTGTTCATTCTATCTAGCTTCCACTTACACAATATGATCTAGACTGTAGATGATATATAAGCATTGCTCCCCAGGCGGTGTGATAATGTACGGCGCGCTAGTCCTGTTCGAAGACCAGCTGATCCACATCGTAGAGATCAGCTACACGGCGCTGATCCTGACGGAGCTCATCATGGTGGCGCTGACGGTGCAGACGTGGCACTGGCTCGTGGTGGGCGCCGAGCTCGTCAGCCTGCTCATGTACATCGCCACGCTGCTCATATTCACCACTTACTTCGGTCAGTATTTGTCCACGAGTTCCCCGGATATTTTTTCTCGTGACAGGGATAGGCTTGACCCTTTTTCAAATTTTAAAATGGATATACGCTCGGAGAATTGCTATTGGTAATAGGGTCACCTCGACGTACCCCTTCGGTGACTTTCTCAATTTTAGAAACCATCTATACCATCACCAGATCTAGAAAATAGAACTTTTTAACCTTGCAACTGCTGGGCACAAACCTTCTCTGCAATCGAGTGTACGATTTGTTACCGTTCACCTTTTAATTTTTTTCTGTGTGTATTCGATCATTCTGAAATTATCGATTATCGAAATAGTATATCGATTCTTGCAAATATCGATTCCCAATTACACGAATTTGTTAATTTTACAGATGCGGATTTCATAAGACACTGGGACTTCTGGTGGAAGGTGATCACAATAACTTTAGTGTCGTGTCTGCCGCTGTACTTCGTCAAACATATGCACAGGAAGTGGAGCCAACGCCAGTACAAGAACATACGAACATGATCTTTATTCCAACGTTCAATTAGGTTCATATTTCAATGTGATTCACTCGAGTGTCGACTGCACACGTTGGGGCAAGTGTTGGTGCCAATATTGCATGTGTAAAGGTCAGTTGGTTAATAGTTTATAGAACAATTTGTTGACAAAGTTTTAATGTTCCTTTGGTACGATTAGTCCCAATTCACATTGTGATGAGTAACGGCCATCGTGGTTTATTCTCGGTGCAATCTCGATCTAATGTCACGGTCCCAGTATAAAAACTGCCCAGAGGTTTATCAAGGCTCGATTACGAATCGACAGGAACTTGACTGCACGTACTGTTTCCTATTTGATCATATTTTACATATCCGAGATCGGATCGAGAATTGAATGTATGACATTGTGAATGGGGCCTTCGTGTGTACACAGTTATTTTTAAGTGATGACACAATATTATAGCTGGCTTCAGGAATGACCAGGAAAATATAATCTATTTCCTGGAGTTTTAGGAAAATATTTCTACAATTTACTATATACTTTACCAGCGATTTTTCCTTTAAAATCGACCTAATAGAGCTTGTTAGGAGTCGTTCCATACAGACCTTCCCATATGACAACTTGGACACTCAAAGAGAAGTCAATTTAATTCAACAATATGTATAATATGTTGCACCATTGCTTTTAATTAACTTCACAAATATTTAATTTATCAATGACACTAATATTTGGCGTGACGTGTGAAGGTGTATCTTCTACATAATGTGCACACAATTTTTAAGCACCCTATTAAATATTTTGTAGTATTTCACTATAAACCGACTAATTGTTGAACGATCCTCCTCCAAAATATGGACAAGAAAAAAGGGGAGAAACAAAAAGAACATTGACGTTTGCGGACGTGTATGATATAGAGAACAGACAAACTTAACAATTGCACTCACTGGTCTTTGTTACCCTGTGATGTTACCTTATCCCCTCTCCCCCCAATGTTCCTCATACCGCAGGACGGTCGCGCAGCAATTTGTCAGTCTTAAGGTATAACTTTACAATTGTTTTATGCCGTACGTTGATCGGTAAAACCTCTGCGTGTAAGAAAAGAGCGAATTTTACGAGTGTTACATAGGTATTTATATTGTGTATGTTTTTGCTCATTATATTTCGGGCAGCTGTAATGTTTTCATAGCCAAAAGGGCGTAAGACACAAAATAATCTAGTGTACTTATGCTATTTGACACAATATGATATATTTACTTTTCTATAGCTAAAATTTATTGTACCTTAGTTCTTCCTATTACGTTATTATAAATTAGTTCGGTACGCTGTGTGGGGCAATAGTGACTTTTGTCTACCCCATTGATGATACATTGATTGAATATGTATTAATATGACCTTCGACATTGTTTTATGTCGAAGTATATCTGACACTAGAAATCAAGTTTTTTCTTATTATGACTGTTTTATACCACTTGATCATAATATTAGTAAAAAAAATCTACTCCAAAAGGTCTGCCAACACCTAGAGTTGTTTATAATAAAATCGATATAGCCTTTTAGTGAACATAATGTATTATAGTCTAATTTTAATGGTATTCCTTTTTATTTTTAATTATTTTTCAGCTTTACTAAAGTTTATTTTTTGTTATAATTTTATAATGTATGTATATTCGGCGTCAGTTTTGAATAAAATCACTTGAGATTATATAAATTAACAACACCTATACAAGTATTTACCTTCGTTGGATAACTTATCAAGTAAAAATTAAAAACGTGTTCGATGATATCTCTATCGTAAACCTCCAATACGTCACTCGACCGTTTTTTTTGTACTTTGCATTACTCACTATTTCTAGCATATATTCAAAACTGAGCCGACGTGAAATGTTACTGTGATTGCATAATAAGTAAATAGTCATGTAAGCGCAATGATTCCAATTGTAGCATAATATTTAGTAGATGGTTATAATCATCAAACGTCGAGGCCGCGCGCCTACGTATCGACTCTACAAACGTTTCAGCAATCTTTTGTCTATATCCCTCTTATAGCGTTCAGTTTTGAATAGTAATAGACAATTTTCTGCTTAAACGTCTTGTAGAGTTTAATGTTACCATGAAAAAAATTAAACACTAACATATTTCTTTTTTTATATAAGAATCTTTATAGAAAAATAAATTGGGCTAATACAAATTTATAATTAAAAAACAAGTCAGGATCCCAATTAGAGCAACCGACGAGCTCCTCCCGCCAATTCTTACCATTTCCAACTAAGATGCTATTCATTATTTTAATCCTGTTTAGTATTACTATTATTTCTATTGTTTTATGAAATTTCACGCGATCTACCTTCGCTACACGTGTTTTTCATTATACATACTCTTCTTTTATAGATATTTATGTTTCAACCAATTTTATTTTAATTTGGAAATCAAATATTTTCTGGTATCGATAAATGGAGAAATTTGTGGCATCATAAACATCCTCTTACTTTCGCCCATACACCTATTTTATTAATGAGTGAGAACTCACTATTCGGTGTATTTTTATTGTGTTTAATTATGTTTTATGCTTCACTTAATTTATTTTTCTTTAAAGATTTTGATATTGTTTATGGAACTCAAAATATGTTCGTTGTAATGTACTCTTGATATAGTTTTAAACGTGGTACAAACTGTTTAACATGTGATATGTATTTATTTAAATTAAATATTTATGTCCAAGCGACTTTATTATTGTTGGTGCCGTCGTGTGCGATGATTGTGTATGTAATTAATAAACTTTGATAATCTAATATCGTTTTCATTATCCTAACTGCGTGATCCACGATTTTAAATGATAACTCTTGGCCTAACGCCGAGCTGTAGTAAACTATTAAGTACAACCCCATATTGAATTTGCTGAAGTAGTTTATATCAAACATACGCCTGGTTATAAAATCATAAGTCAAAAATAGTATAGCAGTGGCCGGTTACATTTGGGATAAGCACAGAAGAGGTCAAGTTGTTTTAGAAATATCTAACATAGTTACCTACATCAACAGTAATAGTGCAGTAATACCACGAAATGTACAACTTATTAACAACAATGTAATTCGAAATAAATAATACACATCATCCAACTATAAATATGTTCTTAAAAATAAATTCCTAAACATTGAACATATCTTATTCCATACCAACTAAAAATCCTAGAAATGAAATGTAATTTACCTACAAAATCAGCTCTATCGTTTCGACGGCGGCGTGGTGTATGAAGTGACGTCCATCTCAGTCGCTGAAGTGGACCGGGCGCGCATAGAATGTTTGGAGATTACGCGTTTTGCCCACGCCAAGTTACGAGAACTCCTAGTTCTTCTAGTTTGGGATTTCGACGTAGTGGAGCTTAAAGTCCTGCCCGAAGTAGTGCTGTCACTCTCCGACCACGATGCGCTCGGTTGCTCCTGGCAATAAGTCACATCTGTTTGCGACAGCGTGCTCGTTGAATACGCCAACGTCCCTGACTTATCAGCTAAAGATCTGTTTATCTTTAATTCAGCAACTGATGTTTCGAGTTTAGGCGGACTATCTGGCGGTTCTTGGGGATCTACGGTTGTGGCGTCATTAATGCAATCTGAGCCTTCTTCGTCACTTTTTGATGATAGAGTATCATTTTCGCTTTCCTTATCGGACATTATGATCGCCATGAGTTTTTCTGTGTTTTCGTTTAGATCGTACACTTTTTGTGTGTGAACGGACCCAATTGAGGTAGACTTGGTTTTAGGCAATGAGTGCTTTGCTCTTTTCTTGTCACTATAGTAGATCGCACTCTGGTGAGGCAACATTGCAGGTATATTCGACTCAACGTTTGTGTATGCTACATCCTTAGACGGTGGCTTTTTCGAACGACCCTTGCATTTGCAAGCGTTGGAGTCTCCGAAAATGTAGCTATAACATATCTGCAATAAGCATATCGTCAGTGCAGATAACAGAACAAAGCCTATGTAAAATTTCGGTGTCCAGTCCGCGTTGACGTAGAGATAGGACTGTGTAAGGGTCTTCCACGGATGCCACTTCCCAGTCCCAGAGCTTTGATATTCAAAAAGATTGCGTCGCGAGAGACCTTTACCGTAGTTTTGTACTGCGGCTGCTATTCTCAATACTCCCCCGTAAGCTGCATAAAGTTTCTCGTCTACGAGGTGTGGAGCAATACTGCGTTTCATCCAGTGCCACATATCGTTGTTAAAGTTTACAAAATCAGAATGGCGACATTTCTCCGGAGAGCTCCGGAGTATACATCTGGACGCGGTTGTATAGTACTTTAGTAAAACATTTTCAGAACTAGGAGACGATAAACTTACTAAGCCGCCAGATTTAAAAGGTAATGCTATCGCAGAAGGAATACTCTCGTCATCAAATTTAGGAATTGGTAGATGTATGCACGAATTTGTGTCACGTTTAAAAATCAAACACGCGCATGGATCGAATAGCTTCCCAGAGCCAATTACAATTTTAGACACTGTTAAGTTCGACCATTGAGGAATTCGTTCCGGCCGTTTCCACCCCAATCCTTGGGTGTTCAAATATTTTTTTATGTCCTCATAAAAGTCTTCCAAATTTCTCGCATATCTATATGGTATATAACCTGCATAGTATGCAAATCTAACAGAAGGTAACATTTCACATCTCATATGTCCTCCCAACACATCTGCTAAAGCATCTTTGATTATGAGTCCTGTGGTTTTATCAGTATTTTTTTCTACAAAATTTAATGTTGTACGGAAAAATCGAAGAGTATGTCTAACGTATCTGCTGTTGATTTTATCGGGATTCACTGGTTGTGGTACAAGACTTTCAAAAATTTTACGAGACCTCAGTCTTGATATATCGTCTTCATTCCAACAATCAGCTTTAGAGTGTCTGTTATAAAATAATGTAGTACCCACATTTCGACATAATGCCTCCGGGATTATTAAAACAATCATAAGAAATAACATTGATAACAAAATTTGATACAAAATACGTTCATGATAATAGCTATGGCAAATTCTGTACTGGCGCAGTTGTTGAAGTATTCTAAATAGAACGTATTGATTACTTTCTCTATGTTCTAAAAAGAGACGTACCTACTTGGTTCAAGGAGTTATTTGTATAAAACCTATAGACGCTTATAAAAGCCTTTTTTCACTCCATTCAATTTTATGTATTCATACTTCATTGCATGGTCCATGGAAGATAAGTTTGGTACATATTATAAAGACAAAAAGCCTCTTCACCAAGCTTACTTTCGTTCTAACTTCTAAGTATTTAGTATTCAATTCCATCAAAACTATGATTCTTGCCCGAACTGTATTTCAGTAGTTAGCTCATTACAATAAGAAAAATAATCTTTATGTGAGGGTGATGTATCTTATTTTCAGAACAGAAAAATTATATATCCATTCATAAGCTCTCTGGCTTCGTCCTTTGACTTTCTCGAAGAAATATAATTAAAAAAAAAACAAAGGCATCTGTCAATTGTGGTTGTCACCTGTCAGGCTTGAAAAGGCGGTTAGCAAATTAATTTTCCGCGAAAAATACGGAATTTCGTACGCACATCATGTTATATAGTGTTTCTTGAAAGAGGTAATCTAAAAGTATTAAAAAATGTCTCGGGTAAGTAACAAACTTGTTGAAAAATATCCCTATCGAATAGCCGTGGATATGAGTGCGAAACGAAAACATGAAACACATTTATTAAATCAAATCTTTAAATTGAAATTAGAAATTAAATAAGCCTTTTAAAAATACGAATATTCATTACTCTGTTTAAGAGCAATTTATAAATTTAATCACGTCAACCCGGCATAAGGATAAACACGTCATGTTCAAAGGAATTCAAATACAATTCATAAAAATTTGAAAATGTATATTGTTGTATATTTACTTTACTAACGAGCCATCAATATAAGATCGTAATGTTCGTTTTTATTATTATAGTAGATATATCTGTACTGTGGTAATCATAATACATTAGATACTTAATATTAAAGTACCAGTGTTATCAATCACAGCACATTGTCCTCAGTAGTGTGATAAACAAATGCTCTCAACGTATAGTAATTTATATTTATATATTTAAGTAAATATATGGCATCAAAGATACCATAATATGTTAGTGTGCAGTATATTCAGTAACAAAACTACTGTGGTGCTTTCAATCTATCTATAAATACACATATAAACCATATAAACAAACATATTATTATTTATTAATTTTACTTATATTCTTTAATGTACATGTAACTTTCATTGTTGAATGAAAAATAAAAATGCATTAGGTTTGAGATATTGTACTAATGGCAGTGATTTTATCTTATTGTAAAATATATAGAGGTTATAGAAACCGGCCATAAATCTCTATAGACATACAGACACTGTGTATATCTCTATAGACAATTTCTGTTAGTTCATCCTAGTTAGTACTAGATGTGTGGTGCTGGCAGTTCACTTGCAAATACGTAATATAGTAATGCCATTAAATATATATATATATATTGTATTAGACTCACATGCGTACATTAAAAATAACTTTATTTTATAAGAAACATAATTAAGCATCATTAAGGCTCAGAATAAAGTGAATATACTATGACTATGTACAATAAATAATATTACAAATAAAAGGTGAACAATTTTATATTTAGCTACACACATTTTAGCCTGCAAACTGTGAATAAGACCATGTATTAGGTTTAATCACTTTGCACCACATATTGATAACATACTATTTATAATCATATATATTACATTGCTACATATTAAAAAGGAAATTATGACTTCATGAATTTTATGATAAATATTAAAAAACTTTGTTACTAAACTTGAAAACAGATAAGGTATTATATACACAAGTCCATAGTAATGATAGGTGCAGTTTTGTTTTATCTAAATGTATTTTACAGGATATAAGGTCATTTTTCGTACCTAAAAAACCACAGAAACCTAAAGATGATGATGAGGATGTTATTCCAAATTCACCGGATGTACAAATAAAAACTAAGGTATGTTGTAAGCAACTCATTTCCTAGGTAAAATATATTGTTACAATGTCTGACCCCCGTTAATATTTTATCCAGATAAAAATATTAAAAAATCAAAATTATTATATGTATATCATTTTCACGCCAGTCTTAAGTAATATTTTGTTCTGTATATCTATTCACCGGTTCATATTAAATTTGTTGACAGAAAAAAGAAGCAAGGAAAAAAAGAGTGATAAATGATTCAGATGATGAAAGTAACACTAAAAAGAAGCCTGTCACACCGAAAAAATCACCTGCAAATAAAAAGAACAAACCGGATCTCAAAGAAGTCAATATTAATGATTTGTTTGGCAAAGCACCAATAAAAAGAACAGAACCATTGGTCAAAAAAGTCAAGAAACAGACAGAAACCGGAATACATTCAGATGACGAATTCGAAAAGAGTCTTTTAGAAATTGATAGTGTTGAACAAGAGATCAAAACTGAACCAAAAGAAATAGAAAGGAAAAAATCTGAATCACCTGTCAAAGAAAACTCTGCCACAAAAACAGTCAATAACCGTCAAGACAAATCACCAGAAAAAACAAGAGATTCTACATCAAAACAGAACAATGCAAGACAGAATTACGCTAGTAAAAAAGAAGAATCAAAATTAAACAGCAAACGAAAGTTTTCCGAATTTACTAATTCTGAAGTGGATATCCAAGAGGATAAAGTTAAAAGGAAGAAAACTGATGGTAGTTTTAGTGAGAATAATAAAAACATAGTCAAACAAGAGAGTGAGGAATGTAGTGAAGCTGATGTTTCAGTGATGGATGATGAGACACCAAGTAAAAATAGAAAAAAGAAACATAATATCAGCTTGAATGATTCTGGTAAGAGAATATTTGTTTACCTGTATTTCCCTACAACTCTTTTTTAATTGATGTTATCGAAAGTCTAAAATAGCTCAGAAATAACCAAGTTAAAAACCACAAGTCTTAGTTGAAGTAACTGTAAAGCTTTTATTTTTACTTGTCTTAAAATGTTTACATATATCTAATAATGTATGACCAATATAGTTATTAATTGAAGTATTGAACAATACTGTTTATTATATGTTTTACAAAATTCCAGCCTTAACAGATGAAGAAAGACATGAACGGAAAATGCATTCGGCTGCACTTTACAAGAAGTATTTGAACAGATCTGGACCCAAGCATTTAGGTCAAAAGGAAATTCCTGAGGTATGAACAAACAAGGATAATATTATAATAGATAGAGTACCAATAAGTGTTAATTGAATTTTGTTATCCAAGTAAATATTACACATTGATGGGTATATATTAATATTTACAGTTTAAATATTTTTGTTTAATATTTTTCAGGGTTCACCAGACTGTCTGAAGAACTGTGCCTTTTTGCTAACTGGTGTACTGGACTCATTCGAAAGAGAGGAAATAGTTGATGCTATTACAAAATATGGAGGATGCATTAAAAATAGCATTAGTAAGAAGGTAATGTTATTATATTAGTATTTTACTTACAGAACTATGAAGGCTTGTTAAAAAGTAATATTTCTAGTGTTGGGACCACTGTTTCCTTGTTTTCTTAAATAGATTTAAGGGCAATCGATCTAAAATATCTTTCAGGTTACACACGTTTTAGCAGGCGAGGATGCAGGGCCGGCGAAAATGTCGAAAGCACAGGAATTAGGAATCAAAATAATCAATGAGGATGGATTTTTGAAAATGATTGCAAACTCTGAAAAATCAGCCCCAGTTAAAACTGAACCTAAAGAGGAAAACCCTAAAAAGAAAGTAGATGGTAAAGACAAAAGAAATCCAAAAGATAAATTGAATACAAGTTTAAACGGTATTCAATCAGAAAGTAGTGATAAAAACAAGAAAAACCAAGAGGAGAAATCGAGTGACAAAAAGAAACAGAGTCCTAATAAATTAAAAACGGATAAAAAGGATATTAAAAAAGAAAACAAATCAGATCATACTCCTAAAATCGATGTGAAGAGAGAAAAATCTATTTCAGAGCCTAAAACAGAAACTGCAAAAGAAAATGGTAAGAAGTGTTTGTTACTACAAACACTACTTTACTGTATAAGTTTTTGTGGCAATTAAAAAATTTCAAATAGTAAGTTTTCTTGCAGAGGGCTTTGCGTGTTTTGTTTTAATGGTTTAGCCCAAATAGTGGCGCATTCATAGTCCATGGAACGGCTCACATGTTTCGTCCTGCAAATGCCAAACAAGATCGTGCCGTTCTAAATGGACGCAGTCTTATTGTTACAATATTGCCATTTAAATTTGCAATAAACATTAAACATCCGGCATCCCTTAACATCCAGTCTCACTTTGTATTACTTTTTTTTTTTTTTCAGGTGCCAAAACAGAAGAGAAAACATTGTCGCACATTGTAAATGCGTCACTGTGGGTGGATAAATATAAACCACAGAATGTTAAGCAGATCATTGGACAGCACGGGGATGCAAGCAATGTTAAAAAGTAGGTATTGCTTAACATGAGGTGTAGCAACCTCATTGGTAGGACTTATTTGTAAGAATATTGGAAGGATTGACAGCCTCCGTGGCGCAGTTAGTTAGACGCCGGCTGTGAAACGAGAGGCCGCGGGTTCGACCCCCGCACCAAGAGAAATGTTTGTGCGGCCCACAAATATTTCTTTCGGGTCTGAGTGTTTGTGAGACCGAAAAGTCTCTCGTAGTTTTGATACCTGCGACACAAGACTTAATTGATCTTAATGTGGGGTCAGGACTATGTATGTGACTGTTGGGTGTATTTATTTGTTTGTTTGTAGTAAACCGAAAGTCACATACACCAAGTCATATATCCTGGGTATCAGAAACTACGAAAGACATTTTGGTCTCAGAACACTCCCAAAATAAATAATTTACAGACCTCTTGTTTCACACCCGGCACTCAACCACCTATGTCACAGAGACTTAATTGAAATGAAATGAAATTCGTTTATTGGTCACGTAGGCAATTAAATAGCTCTTATGACAAGTCAATACACATAGTACTTATTTTCTATTTAC
This sequence comes from Deilephila elpenor, assembly GCA_949752805.1. Classification (NCBI taxonomy): domain Eukaryota; kingdom Metazoa; phylum Arthropoda; class Insecta; order Lepidoptera; family Sphingidae; genus Deilephila; species Deilephila elpenor. The sequence continues at coordinate 13,326,315 of OX457097.1, read as the reverse complement.
AAGATATTTGTTGTAATAAAAATTCGAAATGATTGGCAATAATAAGTTTATCTGAAACTAGGTCGTCATTAATGCGGAGGGCAATTTTGTTGTCAAATTTTCTATTTTTTCCAGTTTCAGTATTAATATTTTGCCATGGTGTTTTTATTTTATTGTCGGACAATCTAAGCTTTTCACTTATATGATGTGATTTAGCCTGCCTGCAAACATTAGCCATACATATTTGTGAAATAAACGTTATTATGAACAGACTAACGAACTGGCTGACGAAATGGTACGTGAACAGAAAGGCTAAGCTACCGAAGCCGAGTCCTTGGGCAAAGAACGACGACGGCGGGTACTACAAGGCAGCGCTGCTCTCCGGACCTCCGGGCGTTGGTGAGGTTTTATTTATAAAGAATATATCTGTGCTAGCATGGTAATATTGAACCTTATGGTAAGTGTCGTACTGCCCAAATTTCAAATGTGACGCAAAAGGCGTGTGTCACCAAGGGTTGATGTACTATGGAGATCGCATGAATCTGTTATTGATGTATTTTAAACATTAAAATAAGGCTATACGGTCTATATTTCATTGGTTTCTACATTCGCTTAGAGACGGCTTTAGGTTCTTCATTTAAAATGCTGATGCTAAGTAATTTATTGGTCATCCTTACATGAATAATATTTCGGTATTTGCAGGTAAAACCACAACAGTGTCTCTGGTATGCAAAGAGCTGGGCTTCGACATGGTGGAGTACAACGCGTCCGACACAAGAAGTAAGAATCTAATCAAGGAGCAGATTGGGGAAATGCTCACCACCACTTCGCTATCGGCTTATGCTAAAGGTAATCAAAATTAACACGACAATATGACAGCCTCGTTGGTGCAGTTGATGTTTGTGAAACAAGGCAGTGACTTTGATCCCCACTCCAAGACAAATGTTTGTGCAACCTACAAATATTTGTTTCGGGTCTGGGTTTTGACTTTTGGGACAGTGAAAAGTCGCTCGTAGTCTCTTAAACCCACGACACAAGACATGCAAAGCTTTTAAACTTGCTCCCATTTTATCATACTGGGCCCGATAAAATGTCATACACCCTGCTGTGTTAATCCGATTTTTATTGGAACCAACTAGACCGGTAGAGCCATCTGGTGGATCATTCTGAGCTTATCTTCCTAATACATTTAACGTAGATCCTCCACATTAAAAAAAATGAATATTTGACTGTTCCAGGGGACACGGGTAAACAGGCGGTGACAAAGAAACACGTTCTAGTGATGGACGAGGTCGACGGAATGGCCGGCAACGAGGATAGAGGTGAGATATTCTCGAGGTCTATCAAGAGGCAGTTTTCAAGTCTTCATTTAATTTTTTGCGAGAATATGACGTTACCGACATGTTTAAGGTCAGATTATGCCCTAAATCTAGACCTTTCCAGAATAGATTTCTTATTTCCTTTTTTTATAAAAAACTAAATTGTTCTTCGATTAGAGTAACAACACCTAGCGCTGATCTCATAAAGCATATACTGTATGTTTTTGACCACGTAATGTTATCAGGGGGTCTTCAAGAATTGCTAAACCTGATCAAGATGACGTCAGTGCCTGTTATCTGCATGTGCAACGACCGCAACAGCCAGAAAATGCGCTCGCTTGTGAATTACTGCTACGACTTGAGGTTCAACAGGCCCAGGGTCGACCAGATTAAAGTAAGTGATTTATTAGTATACTGTATCAGCCCATATATGTCCCACTGCACGAGCCTCCTCTACGATCGAGAGTACGAACGGGAGGGGTTAGGCCATTTATTATTATGCTACTCTTAAATTAAGTCCTTCTTGCTTGCATTTAAGAAGTATAAGAGAATAAAATAACTTTTTTAAAATAACTGTTAAATGTTTACAAATTAAATTATTTTGCGCATTTTTGATACTTTACTCAGTTAATTATTGGCTTCATTTATCTTACGGCATTACGTTCTGGGTTCCATTCCTGTATCAGACAATTCAGTTTAGGTTTTATGATTTGAAATTTCTTCCATAAGCTCCCTATATGGTGATTAACACGACCCTATTGCTTTTAGGTATAAAAAAAACTAGTAAGTACATCAGCCCAATGTCTGGAGGACATACAGATGATTTTGTAAGGCTTAACTCAACTTTGAATTCCTATTTGCAGTCGGCGATGTTGTCGATATGCTTCAAGGAGGGTCTGAAGGTGCCGCCAGATGTGTTGTCCCAGCTGGTGGTGGCGGCCAACCAGGACGTGCGCCAGACACTCAATCTGCTCTCCATGTGGGCCGTGGACCCCAGCCTGGCTGATACTGAACGACTTAGGAAGGACGCTGGGAGTGTTAAGAAGGATATTAAGCTGGTACGATATTTTTGAATAAGATTAAGCATCGACTAGTGATAGACGGTTATGTCCGGCCATTCATCCACTTGCTTGAACCCAGGGCCCGTGGGAGGCGGTGCGCAAGGTGTTCTCCGCCGAAGACCACAAGACCATGAGCATCCACGACAAAAGCGACCTGTTCTTCTACGACTACAGCCTCGCGCCGCTGTTCGTGCAAGAGAACTACTTGCAAGTCGCACCACACTGCCCCAAGTAAGTATTGAAAAGCTCGACCATAGACAAAGGTACCCATAGATTGAAAATTATCGATCATTGAAATTGATATTGTACTGGACACAGATTTAATAAATTTTCTGTTAAACAGCATATATTTAGATCTGTATCAACCCAAATACGTCCCACTGCAGGGCACGGGCCTCCTCTACAACCGAGAATACGATTGAGAGGGGTTAGGCCATATAGTCCGCCACATTGGCCGAGTGCGATTTGGCGGACTTTACATACTGTAGAAACAGCATTTAAAGAAACAAATTACTTTATCTCGATTGTGTTAAGTATAATGGTTTTCGATCTTAAAACATTCAGACGTAAAATTAATATTTGTTTTGTCACTTGACAGCCTCCGTGGCGCAGTGAAGAATGTCAAACATATGTTTATTACACTGCATGGTTTAACCCTGATCTCGTTCTACAGTAAGCTTCCCCCAACTTACACCACGATTTCTCAACATATCCAAATTATTCTTATTTAAATAAATAAATAAAATACACCCAACAGTCACATACATACCCGACCCCACATTATGATCAATTAAGTCTTGTGTCGTAGGTATCAGAAACTACAAGAGACTTTTACGGTCTCACAAGCACTCAGACTCGAGACAAATATTTGTGGCACTCACAAAAATTTGTCTCAGTGCAATCTAAGCAATAACCATACTTTTCTATTCCAGACACGAAGTATTACAAAGGTTAAGTAAAGCGGCTGACAGCATCAGCTTGGGCGATTTGGTCAATAAGAGAATACGTAGTGCTCAGGCATGGAGTCTCCTACCCACACAGGTAAACTTGCAATTTACAAGTTAATTGAATAATTTAATAAACTAATTAAAATGTCTAGTCACTGCGCTGCTTTTGCTATTGGATTAAAATATTGGATTGCAAAAATTATTTTTCAATTGTCATTCATTGACAAAATATAAAAGCTTTGCAAGTGGATTATTTCAATACAGCACAAGGAAAGAAGAAGGATGGTAGTAGCTCTAGTATTTACCACCAAATACAGAGATAATTTCGTGAAAATGGTGGTAAAAAAAATCTTCGCGAACTTAATGAGCTCCTGGTACCTACTTGAATAACAGCTTACTTCATCATGTCGCTTTTTGGCTGTCGGTGTGCGCGCGCGAATTGTCATCATTTTACGCTAATAATTTTTCTAACACGCCAAAAGAAGTATAACTTCAAAAAAATCTGTTAAGTATAGAAATGGTTATGAAAAATATTATTTGTGTCCCCCCAGGCGATGTACAGTTCAGTGATCCCCGGGCACGAGCTGGCAGGCCACATGGCGGGACAGATTCAGTTCCCGGGCTGGCTCGGGAAGAACTCCCGCGCCGGGAAACTGCACCGGCTGTGCCAGGAGATACACGCGCATACACGACTCAGGTTATTTCTTAGCAACAGTTATTTGTCCTGAATGTATCGAATACTGAATAAGACAGGGTAAATTGTGAACCCATACTATTCTCTCTCTCTCTCTCTCTTCAGCCACAGGAAGTCCATTGCTGAACATAGGCCTCCCCCATGTATTTCCACATATACCTGTTGGAAGCGGCCAGCATCCAGCGACTTCGTGCGATCTTAACTAGGTCGTCCGTCCACCTTGTGGGTGGGCGTCCGACACTTAACTAGCTATTGGCAAACAATGATTTGCTAAAAGAAATAACTAGAATGTTTCTGTGGTTAATGCAGTTTTGAATTTAATATTTGTTGATTTGGTTGCTTCTGCGAAAATTACATTACACATCTTTTTAATTTACGGATTTCGCAATTAACACAACATTAATATCTATAATAATAAAATTTTAATCAATAAATCTATATCATTATTATGTTAAATGTTACAGCACTTCAGGTTCAAAATCATCGATATTCCTAGACTACTCGACACACCTCCGAGACGCGATCATAAACCCGCTAATAAAAGAAAAATCTGATGGCATTCCAAAATCGCTGGAGGTTCTGGAATCGTACCATCTCCTCCGGGAAGACCTGGACTCCCTGGTGGAACTCTCAGTCTGGCCCGGACAGAGGAATCCTACAATACTCATAGATTCAAAGGTATGTGATATTTATTAGTATTTTTACGGTTTGAGTACAGACCTTTTAAGATTATTACACAGTTTGCAAAATAAAAGAAATCGCTACGAAGAAGTTGGTCTTACGTACCAAGGTCTTTTCACGCGTATTGTTGGATAATTTCTTCTGGCCACTTATTTTAGTTCAGAAAATTTATAGAATCATTTAAAAACAGTTTAATTAAAACGACAGCTCAAAATTAAGTTCCACATCTTGTTTGCTTCCTTAAAGTATCGTGGAACTCTAGAAAGAACTTAAATAACACCTAACTAAATCTTCCCTGTATTTCTGATTATTATGTAAAACTATCCGCACATTGCTATATAATCATAATATCTATACAGGTGAAAGCCGCGATGACGCGCACATACAACAAGACAGCTAGTGCGTTGCCGTACGCGCCAGGCGCTATCAAGAAAGGCGCCGCGCGGGACGACCACGAAGAGGCTCTCGATGAGGACGAGCACCACTCTGATGAGCCAGAGGATAGTGATCCTGAGAATGATGCGCTGATTAAGGTATTTCTACATACAATATTTTTTTTAACAAATCTATATCATCCCCCTGCTGGGCAAAAGCCTACCATCTCTTCCTCCACAAATAACGATCCCAAGGTATATCAGACCACCGCCGTTTATAAAAGCCGTCTTCATTTTAACCCAGCGATCTAGATGCATTTGAGTCACTATCTGGGCAATCTGGTTGTGATTTATTGAATATTTATTAATAAGTCAGGTGACCAGCTTATCGCCACGTCTAACCGGAAATCTGGTTTTGCACTACTTATATGAGGATTTCGAAATCGTAAAAGTCCCTTGTAGGCTTTATTCATGATGCTGATTATACATTTTGTAGTGTCAAGACTTGTTTTTAAGAGACAATAATCATTATTTCACATGTCCTATTTTAACAATTTAAATGTGTGTATTGTAAGAAGTGCGTGATGGCCTGTTGGTAATGGACCAGACGCGGCTGCCTACATGTTCAAGGTGGTCGCCCCATGTCGTCATGAAATTCCTTCCTATTTCAAATACTCCGAAAATCTTTTGTTCCATATTTGATTGGACTAGCTACTAGTATCTCTAAAATTGTATTATTTTAAATGGTATTCATATTACAGAAAAAGAAGACAAAAGACACAGAAAAACCTACCACAAGCAAAGGCAAATCAGGCACAAGTAAAGAAAAAGCTGGTTCCAGTAAAGGCAAAAAGAAATAATCTTCAGAAACATTCAATTGTGAATCAAGTCAATCAGAATACATACAGAATAATTGACAATAAATCCTCATGTAATATTTTTCAAGTGATAAAATATGTTGGCCTTATTAAATCAAATACATGGGTGTGATAATTTTTTACACTGAATCAAAAATCTGTCCTATCCTTATTTGGCCATGTTACTATTTTTAATCCAACAATAGTCTTAGTATAGGTAGCTGTAGTTGGATTTAGCATCAAGTTGGAATTTTGGTCTTTTTTACAAAAGTTGGTAATTATGAACAACTAAACATTCAATAAATCTTGTTATTTTTTTGTACTATCTAAAATCCTACACAAAATCTATCTGTATTTAGAATATTATTAAGATGTTACAGACATGCCTAGCATTGTGAAAGTTTTTTGTGTTGAGGAAGAAGTGTATCTGAAATAATGATTGTACAATAAATTGTCTAATACATTCTACATTCATTAAAAAACTATTATTTTATATTTTGTTTTATTGATGGTAATTTGATTCGAAGTGAGCAAAAGCTTTATTGGTGAGGAGCAATTATCCAAGCTGTAAGTCTTAGGACCCTATACCACTGGCGTTTTAGGAGCATTGGTGTCAACATTGATGTTGCAGTTGTCTAGTGGCAAATGTTGATGCTGCAGCCTTGATAAGGGATATGTCAATATGAGAATGTAATATATCATGATGGTTATAATTTTGTTGGAAGGGCAAAGCCAACAGTGGTGTACCTTGTTGGAATTCCCTTTGAGAATTATGTCAGCATAGATTTGATACTGTGCAGATGTTGGAAAAACGCCAATGCTTGTAAAACACCTGTAGGACAAAAGCCTTAAGTTAAAGCTCAGGACACATACTACCTTTTGACTATAATATGACTATATGAAGCTAGTAGGATGGACTTAAATATCTACCCCTACAAGAGTTATGTCCTGTACACAGTAGTATTTTCAGATGGTAGTTTTCTGCATGCCAATTTTGATACTGACTGTAATTGCAGTGGGTGTTTGATTGAAACAGTCTCACAGTAGACTAGTCAGAATAACAGACTAATTCAGTTTAATACCAATTAATACTTGTCTATTCATTTTCTTGTATATTAACATATTAAGCCAACATTCACAAATAGGTTATTGCTAAAATATATAAATAAAATTCCACTTTAAAACCAAACTTAGCCATGTTTTCTTTAATACAGTTTTTTGTAAGTAATATCCATTCGGTTTCACAGTTATATCCACATTCACGGCACAAGGGAAAACAAAAACACTGAATACAGAACTGCACTTTATTACATAATATTGATACTAATTTTTCACAACAAAACAGAACTATTGATCTAATCCTTTCGTATGCGTTGCACTTGGGGGTCGTCTGGCCTCATGATTGTGTAGGTCATTTTGTATCTTCTGTTGTCACCATCGTCTTGGTAATAGTTATACACGCCAGCGATACCTAAGCCAACTCCTATCAGCGCCATGCCAGTGGAAGCTAAGATCTCGGGGATCTCATTCCAGCCCTGTTGTATTAATTGACCAAGGGTTTTACGCGAAGCTCCACCAAATACAGACATTGTGGTGGCTATTTTTGCTTCCGGTACCGAATAATAGAACACAAAATATTCTTAGAACCAACCAATGTGACAGTTTTGGTTTTGTACTGAAAATTTGACATCTAGCATCTGCACATAAAGCTGTCAGGAATTCGTATTCCGTTTCATTAATTTTATTAAATGTAGGTACAATTTATTGTTTAGTGCACGGTTCTGCACTTTATTTTGACAAACCTGGATTACAATTGAGTGCAAAGTATACTGTGGGATCATGAAATTAAAAGGAAAATATACGAATATTTTTTCATGTGAAATTCGACTGAAAAAGGGGTTGAATCGAAACTCGTCAAATATAAATAAACTGGACGTTGTGTTTAATGAATCAATATGATTTTATTAGCAAATAAATGACCGCTTCGGTGGCCCAGTTGTACTACGGTATGATTGCAATGCTGACGTCTTGGGTTCGAATCCCTGGTAGGGCAAAGTGATATAGGATTTTTCTATTTATCATCAGCCCGGAGTCAGGAATTTGTGCTCGATAGTATAATAGAATAGTACTCATGAGTGATAATGAATATATTCTGACTTTTAAAATATTATAGAAAACAGTTTTACTGTTCGTAGAGTCTACTATGAACTCAAAGTGTTAATATTTAAGAGAAACTAATTGAATATATTATAATTTGTTCTATCGAACAATGGGCTGTATACAATGGTTATACATTGCGTCCATGAACAAACTATAGTTATATTTACTTCTCTACCCAATAATATACCAACCTTCTCATAAATCGATAACACTATTTTTTTTAACAAATATTGACATGAACGTCACAAGAAATTAGATAATTTGTGACAATATATATCGTGAATATTAATTTTCAGTTGCCGGTATTCAACTGTAATATCAAAGAAAAATGACTCCAGAGCCAAAAGAAATTGGCCATCAAGTGAGATTTTCAAAATCTTTGGTGGGATTGTTCAAAAGGGGATGTTGGGAAATACCAGAAATAATGGGTTCATCTTTCATGGGACTAATTGGGATTGGACTAGGTGTTCTAGGTTGTTACCGATACTACAAGAACGACGGCGACAATAGAGAATTCAAAAAAGTCATCTGTATTGTCAGATCAACTGATCCAAGAGCTGCGAAAATTATTAATCCTGTTCATACCGAATATAAATGTTAGTTTGAATTACATGTAATAAAGTATGTTTATTCGTATCAAAAATAGTTTTCAATACCTAATAATATAGCATTAATTATTTTTCTTTAGATTTGCTCCAGCTACGGAAAGAAATCTACAACTTGTCTCATCGTGCTTACCATTGTAATCCATGTGGCGGTCTGTTTTTTATATTTATTTTCACCGATGTTTATTATATTTATTGTAACGCAATAACTATGAATTCAGATTTTTTAGGATAACTCATAAGATGTTTTGCTATGGTAGTGCACGAGCCATTTGGCTGAAGTAGCATGTGCTTCTGGCCCCGCGCACTACGTCTCATTCGTGCACTATGCCTGGGCGTAATATTTCAGTAACAGTTTAATAACAGTAGTACCCGTAGAATTAAAAAAAAACTGTTAAGTTTCGTACAGTGATTAAGGTTGCTGGGGATCCAAGAGTTAATGGTAGTATCGTTATACTACCATTAAAGTTTGGATCTCCAGCAAGAGCATAGACCTTATGCGATAGCGAAAAACCCGTCACAGCCTTACTCGCAAGTGTTTGGTTTACAAACTGTGTATATCCGATTTCGAAAATTACCATATATTGATAGTGGATACTCTATTTGGATTGCAATTAACATACCACCAGGGACATATTATACTCACTTCATCGAACTAGGATCAAATAATACATACATATGTCCATAAACTCACGCCTTTTTCCAGAAGGGGTAGGCAAACGTGCCACTAGGACATCCACGTTTCATCTTATGTGTTCCGTCCCACTCCGGGCTGATAATGAATAGAAAAATACAATATCACTTTGCCCGACCCGGGATTCGAACCCGATACCTTAGCTTTGTAATTGTAATCGCTGGGCGTACTATGGAGGCGGTGCAACCCCACGAACTGTGGTTCCAAGATGGACGACATAGAGCGTGGCCTCGGATCTGTCGTGGACGCCCAAAACACCTTAAACGGGCGTCCAAACCGAGATGTAAGTGGGGGACAACTTGGTTGCCCAATGAAAGGGATCAGCCATGTTTCAGCGCCGGGCGATCACATGAAAGAAATCGGGGCGCTTCTCGCCCTAAGGTATCCAGTGTTACCACCCAAGCTTTGTAATCAATCTAATAATCTTGTATCATTTCGGCACGGTCTAGTGTTTAGTTCCTACTGTAATACTTAGATTTGATTAAGATGGAATATACCTAGGATATTGTAAATACTTCGCAGGGCGGCTGCAGTGCTAAAACGACAAACACACATATAATGGGTAATATGAGCATTAAACCTGGAGCAGAAAAGTACAATCTCCAAGTCATGAGATTAAAATAATTTTCCATAGAAATGATGGTAGCAATATCTGAGTTGTTTATTATCTTAACATTTGTAGTTAAAAAATATTTTATTATGTACTTATTATTATATACTATATTTTGAAATCATCTCTCATCTTGAATTTGAAATAATTGGCTATTTGACTAATTTCTGAAAAGTGTTTTAAAGTCTAGATATAATCACTCTATACCTCTTCAAACTATTAATTTATTTTTAAAGAGTTGTATAAAACGAATAAACATATTTTTCAGTTTTATCATCATTTAAGTCATCAAAACGGTAGATCACGTGACTTTGAAAAAGTTACGTCACGCTTTATAAATAGTGAATGATCTTAGTGGCAGTTATGAATGAAAATTGGAAATCGTGACATCACACGCTGCACAATGACAGCTTGTCGTGTTTTGTTACATTAATGGCCGATGTTAATAAACAATCTTCGTTTCTATCTAAAGATCGATCGCGAAAATAAACCAATGGGCTCAAGGTATTGCCGACACGCTCATATTTGATGTGTTCTGATTGGTCTATTTTCGCGATCGATCTTTAGATAGAAACGAAGATCGTTTATTAACATCGGCCATTAATCAACAGATAAAAAATGGCAAACTTATTTTAGACAATTTAAATATTTATAATTTAGATAAATGTAAATAAAAATACCTATAATTATTGTTTACCAAAAAGTTATCTTAAGCAACACATTTTATAATTTATTGCCACAACAGTCAAATACCCAATTCACATAAAATTTTTACAAAAATTCTGAAAGAACGGAATGCAATTAGCTTGACGTTGTACGGTGACGTTTTTGACATTGACAAAGGTCACCGCAAAAAGTGACCGATACAAATACATGAAGTCGGCAAATCTGCTCTAATTTATTCCTCGGATTACTTAATATCTGCAGTCGGTGGCGGTATTCCTGAGTGTATAGACGTGAATTAATTGATTACAGGCTCAAACATGGGTTCCCGCTTCCAAGTTGTCGAACAAGGCCCTCCAATTGAGGTTTTCTTGTTAAACAAACTTTTTACGGACGACTCATTCCAAAATAAAGTTAATTTAGGAGTTGGCGGTAAGTTCTAACTGTAAATATTTACTGTTAGTATGCCTGTAGTACACGTAACAATTTATTATGTAACTGTTTATGTTCTGTTTGTTTCAATTATGACACTAAATTAGCGATCAGTGGGGTTACGACTTTTCTGCGGCCATGCAGCCGGTGACTTAATTACTTACAGTCATGAATGAAGTTATAAAGCTAAGGTTAAGTAATAAAGCTTAACCCATAAAAAATTGCTTCTACTTTTTAAATGTTTTATGTTACAATTTTTGTATAACAATGTATTTTTGATTATTTTTGTTGATAACATTTTTACAGCAGTAAGATACATTTAAAATTTTGGCTTAAAAATTAAATATATTGTTAAAATGTAACAAAAATTATTTTGATGAACTATCAATGAAATTCCTCTTTATTATATTTATAAGTTATAAGTCAAGTGTAACTTGGTTTTGTTGTGTAAAAATTGATAATCATCAAAAACATGGAGTAGTCCATATTATGAGTCATAGTAAAAGATAATTTTGATGCATCTATCAAACCTTAAATCTCATATTTCCCATGCTGAACTTTAAAGACAAATGGCACTTATTTAATAACAGCTGACAGCCTCCATGGCACAATTGTGCTGTGAAAAGAGAGGCCGCGGGTTCGATCCCCGCACCAAGAGAAATGTTTGTGCGGCCTACAAATATTTCTTTCGGTTCTGGATGTCTGTAAGACCGAAAAGTCTCTCGTAGTTCTGATACCTGCAATACAAGACTTAAATGATCTTAATGTTGGGTCGGGACTATGTATGTGACTGTTGGGTGTATTTATTACTATTTAATAAAATATTTACTTATGTTTGATGCTAACATTAACCATATTGTTAAACAGCATACAGAGATGAAAATGGCAAACCATGGGTCCTACCTGTTGTACGAAAAATGGAATTGAAAATGGCACAAGACGGAAACCTTCTTCATGAGTATCTACCTGTACTTGGTAAGTTATTTATTTTAAAGCAAAGAAGAATGCCCATTCATGATATCAGATAAAAATATAGACCTTGATACTGATACTGCTTAAAATTCATTATAGCATTTTTTATGATTTGCCCTTAAACATTTTCCTGTTTTATTCCAGACGACAGATTTTTATAAAATAAAGTCATTATCATCACATTTCACAATATGTCAGCCATTACTACAAATGGGGCTACCAGTGTGACTGGACTTCATTTCTCCAAGAACTCAGAGCCTGGGTCGCAATAATGTCTATTTTTATTGATATATATATTTTTCCCTATACAAAAAAGTAGGTTTCATTGAGGGACAAAAATCCTTGCACCCATACCAAGTTTCATAGTAAAATGGGCATTCTCCTTTTATTTTTCATTTTTCATCATTGTAAGGTGGTTTGGTTATCTATATTAAACTAGTATTTCAGGGGGCTGGTTTGAGACCTCCAATACCTATGTTACTCTATAACCCTATATTCTTTCCGTAATGTGTTTGTATCACCCAAAAAAATATTCAACCATTGTCAGCTCCATATCTGACAGTATTCTTACCTATTCCCAGTTTGAAGATTGGTGGTCTCATTCTTCTAGATTGGTATACTGAGGGTTAAAATTATAGCCATATTTATCTTCTAATAGTTAATCCCACAACATGCTAAATATTACTTAGACAAGTGACCCATAAATAACCTTAAAAAAAATCTCTTCAGACTCAAGAAGTTTACTAATCCACAAAGTTTTAATTTATTGGTTATTCCAAATTGATAAAATTAACAAAAGTGAAGCAACTGAGCCGATCAGCATAATTGTGTCTGGCAAGACACAATCTTCTATTGCCAATCAATACATCTTACACAAGTTTACAAAAGCAAAAATAAATAATATTTGATGTAAGACAAGTATTTGCTGTGAGTAGGTGTTTCTTGGCTTGCAGCTACAATTTTTTGTGCATTATGTTTGTTATAATTTTTGGAAATTTTAAATAACTATGTATCATTTAAAACATATAACAACATTTTATTGGACAATATCCTTCCACCAGCAGGATTTCCGAGACAGTGGAAATGTTTAGGGTAGCAGCCATTAGCCATCACGAAAGACAGTCAAATTATATACAGTCAGTAATTATATTGCAATATATTTTCCATATTTGATTATTAATATTATTTTACAGTTTGAATGTAAGGCGCCCATTGTGTGATATCAATTTTATCTCCTTTATTTGCCAATCATGCAAATGAGAAACATTAAGGTTTATCAAAGTAATAAAAGTAGTCAGTATGTATCAAGCAGTGACAATATTGAACATTTCATTATCACGAAATTATTAGCAAAACGGTAGGGCATGCTAAGTGAATAAATATCCCTGAGCAACTGTAACTGGCCAAACATTGTTCGTAAACTCTGCGTTATTCACGATGCAACACTGGTTATCTGAAAGTGCGCCTATAAGACTAAAGGAGTTTTCTTTCCCAAAAACTGGCTAACATCCAGATAATATTCGAAACAAAATTGCTGCGCTTTTTTCTGTCTACTAAGCGTTATTCCTGCCGGTGGTAGGGTGCCCCTTTTTATTCAATATTCTGCACTTCGACTAACCTTCGGCATAATACGCGATTATTTATAAGACTATTATTATACAAAACAAGAAAAAATATTTAACGCGCGGTGAAAAAATGAATATCTTATTTCGAATATCAAATAATCTTGTAAAAAAAAAAGAAGTTGTGACTCAGTCATTATTTCATTATCTCAGATAGTGATTTTGTTCATACTTTAATTCAGTGCAGAAATTCTATACATAGTATATTTAAGATCTCCGTTAAGAAATTTTCAAAGAAAACTTAATCAACTGAGGAAACACGGTAATGAGATAATCGAGCTGATTACATATTAACTATTGCCTTTATCAGCACGTTGAACAAACGTGAATTTCGTCATGTAATAATTATGGATACGTGTTACTACTTGGTTCATACGTAACATGTATTGGCTTGGCTTTCATATACCTATATTGGGCATTTATGGTCATTTTATATATTAAGAAGATAAATTAAACACTTAAAAAAACACACACACTAACATCTATGTAATGTTCAACACCTTATTGCGAATATGAGCAGTCCGCGCATCATGTACTTTGGGAGTGTAGTCTTTGGCAGAATGAGCGTAAAACCATGCTAGATAGTATGCAAATAACATCTGGTGTTGTATACTACATGGACCTTGTGGAGACTAGGAAGAATTTCCGTGCTTTCCGGCGATTTTGCCATACCTATTATTGGAATCAAGTATAACAGCTTACATATTAGGTCCCATTTAAATGTAATAATCACTATTCCGTGGTGCTTTACAGCTGGCTTCTCTGGCTGTAAATGTCTTTATGCGAGGTTGTTGCCTCTTTAGTTCATTGTTTTGTCACCCGCTTTATTAGGGAGGGAAGTGGACAATAATTTATTTCCAACTCCTCCTATTAATTTAACTTTTTGATTGATTTCGTTGCGGGTTAAAGACAAGTTAGACATTCCCGGAGACGCGCTGAGCTTCAATGCTCAGTGTCATTAATATGCGTGCCACTGTTGATCCTGGCTTACAGGAGTTGCAGTGGCGGGTGTGAGGGCGGGACAGTCTCCTAACATCTATGTAATCTTGGGTAGTACATATCAGAAACTACACGTTACAGACTTACCGGAGTCGAAACAATTATTCCTGGCTTATACAAAAAAATATCTCGATGCGGTGATTGAAATTGGGCCTCACATTTTATATTCAACTGTTTCACAGATGCTTGCACCCAGCTTTTTAGTCTATTTTACAAATGTAGTCAAAAGAAATTACTTGCAAGAGTTTATTAAATGTCTAACAATATAAAAGAAGGAAAAACTCGCTTTGAAAGTGAAACGTTTGCCAAGCTTTTTATAGATCTTGCGTATAAGCACAGATTTTCTAAACAAGTCCCGTTCCTAGATGTCATTGAACTAGCAATTTATCGCATTGTAATGCCTCGAGTTATACAACCAGAAAAAGCACACCACTTAACCACAAAAACTAGTACGGGTAAAGATTTATGTGATGTTATTTTTGAAGAGCAACATTAAGTTTAATTGCCTACATCGTGCTTATTACCACATATTTATTTGTCTATCTGATAACACTGTGTCTGATTAAAATGTGGACATAGAATTAATTAAGCCAAGGACAAACTATGGAAAAAAATATATATATGAGGGTGCACAGCTCTATAATAAGCTACCGAAAACTGTAAAGAACTGTGAAAATGTAAATAGTTTTAGAAATAGTCTTAAACAACATATTCTGTCAAAAAGTACCGGAGACTAAATTAAGTTTAACATAATTTTTATTTTCTCTTTGTATCTCATTTTAAGTGAAATATGTATTTCTTATGAGAATAAAGTTCTTTAAACCTAAACCTACATATCGAAGAATGCTCCGTATAAGTTGGACGGCTAAGGTGTCTAATACTGAAGTCCTGGCCGAAATGCAAATGAGCACCGAATTGGTTAAAATCAAGCAGCGAAAAGTCATATCTTAAGACATGATAGATATGATCTGCTGACTATCATAATAGGCATAGGGATCATAACAGGGAAAATAGCCGGGAAGTGTGGGAAGAAGCCAAGCCAAGGAAGCCAAGAGAAGTGTGGGAAGAAGTGAGTGGACTGGAGTAAAAACGGAAGAGTTGTTCCAGCAAGCCATGGATAAGGAGAGGTTTAAGGAACTGACTGCCAACATTCAGTAATGGAGAGGCACCTACAGAAGAAGAAGAATCTGATAAGACATAAAAGTACCTAGTATTCATATTATTAAGAGCACAATCATACGACCGTACATATTTTAATCGTATCATAAAAGGCATTTCGTTTATTTCTGATAGTTTATTTCCTACCAGGAAATATGCAATCAACCTAATTCAAATGTAGCAAATATGTACTCAGTAAAGCGTCGAAACATTTTGCATCGGTTTTTGCTATACTAATAAAGATAAAATTTATCTCTCGATCGCACGATATAATTTGACTGAATGTAATTTTTATTATTCTATACCATTTATCTATAAAATAAAGCTCCGTCAATTTATGTCTCTGGTTATTAAATTGGTAATCTACATATTTGTGATATTGTTTTTGTGGCATCACATGAGGGAAGTCCAATCTGTATTAAAGGAATGAAATATTTGACTTCACTAATCAAAGCTTTGTGATGTTAGGGGAGAATGCGGCTGTAAATTGATTAAATTGTTTGCCTCTAAATTGTGACTCGTGGGTTCGAAATATACGTTTTACTTTCTGATACATATCGTTATACTAGCGGCCCGGCCTGGCTTGGCCCGAGAGGAAATATTTTTTGAGTCCATTCCACATCAACTATATTATTTCGCGTACTAACTGTTTACATTAAAACTTAATGTTACTGCCGTCTACGATACTGCTTTTCCCGTCCCTTTTCCCGTCCTGTCCCGTTATATACCGCCTTATCCCGTCTCATTCTCACTCAAGGCATGTAATCCTGTCCAATCTCTTTCGAGTTTAAAGAAATAGCAAAATAGCTATGGTATGTAAATTGTAAAGTTCGCCAACCTGCAATAGGCCAGCGTGTAAGCTTAGATCTAACCCCTCTCAATGTAACCTGGTTATAACGGTGTCTCGTGTTTAACAGAAACTGATAATTACAATGGTTTGATACAGTAGAGAATAATTTTGCCCAGGCGAAGTAGTTTTACTTTACCTATAAAAATATTTAAAATGCAGGCCACTGCACGCCTACCTACTTGATAAATGCTAATGGTATTGATTGAGATAATGCGGAGGTCACGGCCGATAATGCTTCGCGCCACTTAGGTCCAATTGCACAAACTAACTTTGCCCGCAACGATGACTTTGAAAACGTCAATCCCATACATTAGCAATGTCAAATACGTCACAATTAATTTAACTCTCACGATAGACTATGTTAAGGTAACTAAATAAGTTGTTAATTTAAATAAAATTTAATATTAACAATATTTGGCAAAGACACCCCCATCCACATTGAACGAGGCATCCCCCAACTCAGCTAGCCCGCTGATGTGGGTATCAGAGCTATTGATGGGCCACACAAACAGTTGATTGAACTGTATAATCTATCTGCAGGTTTGGAGCAGTTCTCAGCTGCCTCCGTGAAGATGCTGCTGGGTGAAGACAGCCCCGCCATAGGCGCTGGACGTGTGAGTTTCTCCTATTAAATAATATTTTATTATTTGTGTAGGTAAACGAGATAGTGACCTGCCTGATGGTAAGCGGTCACTGCGGTATGAACCGCAAGCTTATGAAAGTTTTTGCAATGCCAGGGGCATGTCAAGCCGTTGCCTACCAGAATTATAATATTAGTACTAAACAATGACAAAACCTTGCTTTAGGTGGTGGTGGGCTGGTAGATCCATATAGTTTTTGCGTTTTGAGTTGAGGTTTTTCATATCTAGTTACCAACAATCACAATGACATGATATTTCTGTAACAATTACGTTTCAATCTGACGATTCGTTCTTTGATCTAACATTATGGATATAGCGTAGGATCTACCACCCCATATACTGCATTATAAAGTCATTAATATTTGTTGCAGGCTTTCGGCGTACAAGTCCTGTCTGGTACAGGCGGTCTCCGCGTCGGCGCCGAGCTGTTGAACAAGCACCTCAAATACGACACCTTCTACTACTCCAGTCCCACGTGGGGTAAGTATTATTCATTACGTTATTTCAGCTACAATCGGAACGCATTACTGCTGCTCAGGTACGGTAGGAGTCAAACAAAATGTTTTCTTTAATTTATACAGTTTGTGCGGCTCTGTGAAAAGTTGCTAAAATTGGTTACGACCTTTAAGCTACCGACGGAGTATCCTCACGGCAACGAAACTTGACACTGACTCGCTAAGTTTTGCACTAATACAACGACCTATAAACCAGTGATTCTAAAGTATTTTGGATGGAAATCACACCCTAAAACATAAAAAAATCTATTCAAATCATTAATTTACTTCTGACATATAGGTAGTTACATAGTTGCTATAGGTAGTGGTTACAATATGAAGTTCTCTATGATCTGCCTTTTTGGCATACAAGTGTGACTAACAACATGTGTGCGTGTGTGTTTCTGTGTGTCACAACTCACAGTGAATGTGTTAGTTGGTTGCTTTATACAATAGAATTATCATCTCATTCTATTTCGACTTGCTTTCTTTTAAGCCAATTCTTGGTTGGCTAGCTTTCCTAATCAAATTCCCAATATTATCGCAAGTTATCAGCATTACTTGTAAAAATGATAAAAACCAGTTTGAGCACTACCATGATGTTCAAAACTGGTATATGATGGTTCACGTATGATGTTCTAAACTGGAATAATTTCGTGTAGACTTGATGTTTATGGGTTATAGGTTATATTATGTTATCGCAGTGACGCCACGCAAATAACATCATATTATCGTTATATTCGTAATTTGTTTTTGTCGAGGCAAACATATTGCAAAATATGTACATGTAATGTCTTGAGGATACCGCATCATGGTTGTAAACGCTTTACTGTAGCTTTTAAGATTCCGATAGTGATGTTTTTTTTTATTTCAATCAAAGGCGAGATTAGCATGCCATTCGCCTGATGGTAAGCGATACGACCTCTCATGGATAGTAGCAAAACCAAACAACGCCATGAATTACAAAGCAATGTTTTGCATTTCAATGCGTTCGCCATTCTGAGACATAGGATGTTTAATCCCATTAAACTTGAAGATACAATGGAAACTCCAACTATTGATATCATGATAAGGGTCGGCAAGGTAACTATTGAATAATATTGCATGAACAATACAATGTAATTGACAATGTTATGAAACAGATAAGAACGGTCTCGCTTGTTGACAAACAACTATAGCTATGCAGACGATGCTAAAACTCTTGGCATTGAATTGTCCCTTTTATATGCCAACTAATGCGATGTAAACATTGAGGTAGGGGGATATCGACCCCTTCGACTTGTTACCAAGAGCTGTAAATATAAGTAGAAAATAATAACGAAGGATTATAATATACAAACCTCGTGGAAACTAGGAAGAATTACAGTACTTTCTGGCTTTTTGGCGATACTTAATACTAAAATTATTAGTTCGAATGTAGGATCCATGTAAATATTTATATGTGGTGTTTAAAATCTAGCTTCTCCAGTTGAATGACTGATTCTTTATGTCAGAGCATGTTAGCCGAAAATTAAGTATGCTGTATAGGAAAACTGTTGACGCATATCGCGACGGAAAAATCATGAATTTTAACGTTTTCATTCAAATCCGTGTCGGACATTGTACATCGTATAGCTTTTCAATCAATAGACCAAAGCTTTACAGTAATTATAGTGGTGGATCTGACATTGGAATAACCATTTTGACAGCCTCCGTGGCGCAGTTGGTCAGACGCCCGCCGCCCGTGAAACGGGAGGCCGAGGGTTCGATTCTCGCACCGAAACAAAATATGTTTGTGTGATCCACAGGTAATTGTTTCGGGTCTGGGTGTTGTGAGACCGAAAAGTCTCTCGTAGTTTCTGATACCCACGACACAAGATTATGTGAGGCGTAATGTGAGGTCAGGACTATGTATGTGTATTTATTTATTTAACCATTCACAGCTAAACCTTATATTCCATTTCGTTCAGAGAACCACCACCTGGTATTCGTGAACTCCGGTTTCACCCAGCCTCGTACGTACCGCTACTGGAACCCGAAGACGCGCGCCATCGACTTCGACGGCCTCATCGAGGACCTGAAGAACGCGCCGGAGAACGCGGTGATCATCCTGCACGCCTGCGCGCACAATCCTACTGGAATTGACCCCACGCAGGAGCAGTGGGAGAAGATAGCTGATGTTATGGAGGTGAGTGATCATGCTGATGACGTGTGTGACGAAGATATCACAGAATACTAAACTAACAGAAGTCAAGCTTGTGTATGTACTTCACTTTTATTGCTACACTCACACTACGCTCGGCGGTCGCGCAAGGGTTGTTAACTCTGGCTTATGCGAAAACAAGTATCGTAGTAATAGCACTCGTATCGTTTGATTGATTGTTGAGAGTAAGACATGAATAATAAATAAAATATATAAAACGCAATAATAAAACAAATAAATTTTAATTTTATTTATATAGTCGTTGAGAATGTGTATGTCATTAATCGAAGATCTTTTTTATTGTTTTTGTATCATATTATGTGCTTTTTTAAAGAAATTTATATTTAATTATTATAATCTGGAATTTTATATACAAGTGTAATAACTTTTATTCATTTATTTCACGAAACATACATGATACAATTAAAACACTACATTCCTTACGATCGACCAACCACTCGCGCGGCTCGACGCAACGTGGCCTTCACGCGGTAGCGTGAAACTCGCACTCGCACTGGTATGATCCGGCTGAGATTTCGTGTCGGTGAACGCTGTCTATGTGTGCGTTGATTTAGCGCGCTTTGTATGGAGCTTGACTTCTGTTAGTATTCTGTGAAGATATGTTGCTTTTCTTTTGTCTCTTGTCAGATAATGTCAACACAGAAGTGACCAGTTTCAAATGATTTTTTTATTGCGATGAATAGCGAGACGAGCGTGCCATTCGCCTGTGGTAAGCGATACGACCGCTCATGGACAGTATAACACCAAACAATACCGTGAATTACAAAGCAATGCCTGGCATTCCACTGCGCTTACCATTCTGAGACATAAGATGTTACGTCTCAATATGTCCAGCAGTTACTCTGGCTACATTGTCCTTTGAACCGGAACACAACAGTGCATTTACACTGCTGTTTGGCGCGAGAAATAGACATTGCGGTGGTACCTACACAGGCGGCCTCTCGTATATGAGAAACCTGCCAGTAACATGCTAACAATTTATGATCTGCTGCCCTATTACTGACGTTTTAGATATTTGCAATTTAGTGCAGGGATCGAAAATTTTACTTGATTGTGATGGAGTTTAGATTCAAATAAAATCGAGTGTCAAGGCTAGGCTTACTACCCATAACCATTAACCCATAACACAAGTTAAATCTTTCCTTGGGTATCAGAGTTAACCTAAAACAATGATGTAATTAGTGCTAAGAATTTCTTTATTTATGAGATGTAGTTGTTTTGTATACTCAACCTTTGATGTGTTAATAAATTATTCTTATTCTTACTATTTGTGAATCCAAAAAACATAGTTCTAACGATTTCTATCCTAAATTGATGAAATTTACCAGCATTTTTTACAACTTTCTGCTCCATCCCCTTGGATCTTAACGTTTAAAGCAACATATACATTCATCATACCTGTTATAAATGCCTGTCTCCAGGAGCGCAAGTTGTTCCCGTTCTTCGACAGCGCGTACCAGGGCTTCGCGTCGGGCGACCTGGACCGCGACGCGTGGGCCGTGCGCTACTTCGTCAAGCGAGGCTTCGAGCTCGTCTGCGCGCAGTCCTATGCCAAGAACTTCGGACTTTACAGTGAGTTATATTTAAAGTTATTTGGCAGGCCCAGCTTTCTAAGATGCAAATAATATTTTCATAACATTTATGAAATTAAATTTTTTGAAAGTTAACTAAAATTGTTGTGGTGATATTTAAAGTCTTACTAATTCTTGAACGCTTGAGAATTTCGACATTTTTATGTAAAAATTCAACCAATTGATTTGACGTATCAAGTTTCGGCTCTCAAAACTGATTAGTTACCCTACTAGGTTCATAATGTTTTTGAACATACAATACTAATCCCCCCCCCCCCCTCCCCCCACAGACGAGCGCGTGGGCAACTTGACCCTGGTGATGTCGGACGCGGCGCACGTGGCGCCGGTGAAGTCGCAGCTGACGTGGATCGTGCGCGGCATGTACTCCAACCCGCCCGCGCACGGCGCCCGCGTCGTCGCCTCCGTGCTGGCCGACAAACAGCTGTTCGACGAGTGGTGAGTGTCATCGTCATTTTGGCCCGTATTCATCCATTGCTGGACATAGGCTTCCTCTTTATATTTTTTCTTTTTTTTTCTCTTTTTTACTATTTAGTGGTGAATATACGGAGGATTATTCTATGATGCGAAATGAAGTTCGAATGTTCGAACGTCGTCGTATCTGTAAGAACGTTTCTAGGTACTCCACAAAATGTTCGAACCCTCTATCGTACGTTAACGATACACTCAGTTCGAACTGAATGATAAGTATCGTAGAGAATAGTATTGATTTATAAAAGTGAAAAAGCTTACTTCGAACGTTCGAACATTCGATCTTCGTTTCGGATCATAGAGCAACCCCCCTGTAGTGTGGGGTTACTTTTGACCCCAATTGTAGGGTACATATTTCGTACGGTGATTGCGGATAAACAGAATGAACGACGAATGGTTAGTATCTGTATATACAGGGTATATCAAGACCGCGACCGAAAACGAAGCCAGGAGGTAGTATTAGTGATATCAAACACAATGCAAGTAAAAATTTTTTTTTGTTATTTTTTACATATCGTCGTATTTGAGTGATTAAACAAAGTTTTTCTAAAATAATGACGTACATCGCTTAATTTTTAAACACGCAATGGTACGTAAGGGTTTAAATTACTATTTTTGCAAAAACTAGGTTTTTACCCCTCAAAAACGAAGATTTTAAAAAAAAATTAAAAAAAAACCGTCGCTTATTTTGCAACATTTTTAGTTACATTGTGTCTGTAGCCGCTAAAACTACCACCTGGCTTCGTTTTCGGTCGCGGTCTTGATATACCCTGTATATTGGGGTCTTTGGGACCCCATTGTCGAGAGCCTAAGTTACAAAAGATAATGGATGTCGTGTCTTTAATTGCACGTTGACTGCGGCGCTGTGTTTTTGTGTCAGACGCGCATTCAACGGGATTAAATTAAATTGGAATTGTGTCTTATATACCTAATGCTCCCATATTGCAGATTCTTTATTGGTTACCGTCTGAACCTCGTTAAAATTGGGTTTGATGGCGTAATTAATGGCTTCAAACGATTTGCGGATTTATTAATGACCTACCAATGAGACTTATGTTAAATAAGATCTTTTATGACCCTTAGTCTTAACGTGTATTTGTGTTGCAGGAGGGATCACATTAAGATGATGTCGTCCAGAGTAATGGAGATGAGAGAGGCGCTCAGAAGTGAACTTGTGAAGTGAGTGCATTTGTATACAGTGATATGTATTGTTTGAATTTAATTTCATGTTTTTTATCGTGCATTGCCGATTAATATTACAGTACTGAAGTTGATCTACTCGATTTAAGTGAAAATTGCGTTACGAATTGGTATCGAAATAGTGTTTTTATTGGTCTATTAAATAGCTCGACGTATATACTATCCTTTAGCAACTTTTGACAGATGACTGTTGTACAAAATAAAAGGACACTTATTCCATCCACTTTAAAAAGCCATATTTATACGGTTTGCCAATTTAATAAACGTAATTTATAATATCGAAAAAAAACCCAAAATATTTTTTTTTTATTTCACAGACTCAACACACCCGGCAACTGGGACCACATAGTGAAACAAATCGGTCTGTTCTCGTACACCGGTCTCACTGCCCGACAATGCGAGCACCTGGTCAAAGAGTCTCACATTTACCTGCTCAAGTCGGGCCGCATCAACATCTGCGGCCTAAACCACAGCAACGTGGCGTACGTAGCGCGCGCCATCAACGAAGCCATCGCCAAGTTCCCTGAAGACGAGTAAATATACTTTTATAGTCTGTGCGGTGTCAAGGTGAGGATCGGTGGGGTCAATGTTGAATGTTGGTGGCATTTTAGTTAGGAAAAAAAATGTGATGTGGTAAGTACATGGAATATAAGGATTTTACTTACTGTTTCCGCAAATAATCGTATTACATGAAAAAAATGACTTTTATTTTATGTCATTGTCGTATTACTTTTTTTCCAATGCTAAAAATGCCACTCAATATGAACAATACTGCCTAAAGCTTTTCCTTCATGAAATTCTAAAGGAGCTTTAAGTAATTCTGTCCGACTTCGAAACTGACCTTTAGCTTTCCGCTCGCAGATATATTGTGTAAAATCACATCGTTTCACCAAGTAATTATTATTTACATGTGGGAAGTAATTGGAATAGACTCGAAACTTGTAGACGTTCTGGTGTTATTTCAGTTTAATTACTCGATGTGTCGATAAATATATTTATCGATATTTAATGCTATGACTCACAAGACTTCCTTCCTAATTCTACTTATGAAATTAATTTTAGTTTCAAGTATCTTTAAACTTGAAAATAAAATTCAATTCTTTGAATTCGTTGTCGATATTGACATAATAATCCACTTCCGATATATAATAGTAATTAATTGAAATAACGCTTTTACGTTTACCATCATTTGGTGCACAAATACAATGTATGTAATTTTATAATAGAAAATACTATTATGAATAGAGTCGTGAACACAGCTACATGCGTTTAGTTGTAGGCATCAATTCTTTTAACATTATATAATAGAATATCACCTGTAGTCTTAACACTGAGTTCTCGAAATAAATAATGTCAATAAAACATATCCGAATAAGTATGAAGACCGTTTTTTGACATCATTATCGATAAACAAACTGTCGGTGACTTAGTTATGCTAGGGAGGTGATCGAGTCGAGTTACTGTTTTATCGATACCTCTTTAGCGGCTAGCGCAGCAATAAAAACAAATAGGACCAAATTGAATTAAAATATATTGGAATTGATGCCGTATTTATTGCCTTTATAGAACATTTAAATTTATCGATGCGTTTATATAGAAATAGTTTAATGCTTACGTTCTCGGCCACGTTTATACATTTATAATGAAATATACATATAAAAGAATTACATAAAATAAAGGTTGAAGTTTAGATCATAAATTTCAATATAACAATGTGAAGATTTATTTTATCGGTATAAGATGTGCTACTAATCAAACGATATAGGTATATATAATCTGAAATAAAGTACATAAAAATGTGTTCATATATTATCTATGAAATAACAAATATAGATAAGATTTTTAAATATAATAATATCGATAAAACTAAATCCATTTTATCTACAAAGTTATCACGAATAGCAAACGTAATAGTGGCCGAGTATCTCAAATACCCATGAACAAAATATATTATGAATAATGAAACAAAACAATTTTTAAAGCAATACTAGGTTTAATAATTTTTACATTATAAAATATTTCAATTTTCCTGGCCACATTTGGCTGTGAATTTGACACGCAAAAATGCTATTAAATGTTATATAATTTAATAAAACTGATTTATTAAAATCTCTGAACTTCAACGCACTGCCGTAGTGTGTCGAAATGACCACAAGGTCATATATTTTCATACTAACATATTTTCTTTATAAATAGCTTAATAAAGCAGTATTATGAAGCTTTTAGCCATCACACGAACATTCAATAGTTTGTCCTTAAATATTTATTTAGTTGTTATAAGATATGTTGCAAATATAAAATCTCATTTGTTAATTGTGTTTTATTATATCCATTATTTTATTTTTCATATTGTATTAGAAATTAGTATGCTACGTTGCATTCATACTATTTATTTTTACATAGATACCATATATATAATTTGGGAAACATCAGTGCCAATCATTTGGTCTTACAAGATCTATACATTATTTTTGAAAATATTGAGTCTTGTTCAAAAGGGGCGTTTTCGCGCGAAATCAAACGCGCGTTGTAGACGATATGCTAAGCATTAAACGCCTACATGCAGCCCGCGAATTTGTATTATTCGCGCATAACTCGCCCTTTCTCAGACAAGCATTCGCATTTCGCTCTTTGTGGACAAGGGCTTATTCAAATATTTTTTGCAGCAAAAGCGGCGCCGGCGGAGACTGTCAGGCGAAACTTTAATAGAAAATGAAATAAACTGGGCAGCGACGGTATGTGATGGTATTATGGTGACGGGGGTAATAATGGATGTTTTTATTTTGTAATTATTTTTGTATTTTGATACTATTGTAATAAACACCATTAATATCAACACAGTCCGTTATTGTACTTGTTTTAAGTATTTTTCAACCACTACTTTATGACTTGGTGGGTGGAATACTATGTGTGCAGTGAAAAGTTTTGGTGGTAAAATAAAGTGATTGATGGAGAAAATGAAAATACGACATAAGATTTTTCAGTGAAAAATGTCACTTGAATATTAAATATAAACATTCTACTTTACATTTTAAATGCCACACTACAGATATATTTTCTAACTTTACGGCATTATTAACTGATGCCACGTTAATTTACTAATAAACATTATTCTTTACCAAATTATTTGAAGAAACAACAACAATATAAATACTTTACTGCCTACTCCACTTACTTTACTTCTTTTGACAGCCTCCGTGGCGCAGTTGGTTTGACACCGCCTGTGAAACGAGAGGCCGCGGGTTCGATCCCCGCACCGAAACAAATATTTGTGTGATCCACAGGTATTTGTTTCGGGTCTGGGTGTTTGTGAGACCGAAAAGTCTCTCGTAGCTTCTGATACCCACGACACAAGACTCGATCTTAGTGTGGGGTCAGGACTATGTATGTGACTGTTGGGTGTATTTATTATTTATTTATTATTATTATTACTCCTTCGGGGATAAAGGCGTGAGTTTATTTATGTATGTATGTATGTATGATATCTATAGGAAGATCAAGTGTACTGCCGATTACCGAGAAATAAAATAAAACCAAACTAAATTAACAATGTATGTATACTTTATTTCTAAATATGTATGTATAATAATAAATATATTCTATGTCTCCATAGTGTTGTCGTCGGTAGATATAGTTACTGGCTGCCGACTGCCGAAACGATTCACAACTGGAACAAAGTAAAAATATTATGTAACTTATTTTGTACATTGATGCAGCGTTGGAGAAATTTCTTGAAATATATTTTTAGAAACTCATTAGTAGATTTGTATCCAACATCAAGATGGTTGGAGGCAGCAGGCTGCAAATAATGATATCGATTTTTTTTCGATAATTTCTTAATTGTATAAATACCCTTTACATTGAGGGTGCTAAAACTAAATAACCATTACTGAGTATGTTTGCATCTCTTTTATCTATTGACTTACGAATGTAAGACAAGTAAGGATAATTGAGAGGTAGGGGTTCTGCTTCTTCTTCTACATATAATAAGTCATTTAAGAGTGACAAGGACTTGTAACGCTCTATTGCAAGCGTTCATATCTTCATTTAATTCCCTTAGGATGTACCAATCTTATACTCCTCGCCATTCTTTGCTTGTGGTCTATGCCAAGCCAACAGTATATAATATATTATTGTAAATAAATAATAAAAAATATTTATTGACACGTAAATTACATACAACACTAATAGTAGCTTGGCACAGTTTTTAAGTTTATTGTTAAAATATTTTGTATTGGTTACCGGTTTCCAAACTAGGCCAGAAGCCTGTATCTTGGGAGACAGTATTCAGTCGCTTCAAATGAAATGAAATGAAATGAAAATATTTATTGAACCCATGAAATGTCATACATTATTTAGATTCAGTCACTTTTTTCCACTACCACCCGGTTCACAAGGCTGTTTTCGCCAGAGAAGAACGGGCAAGAAACTCTAGCGTTGCTCTTTTAAAAGAAGGTACAAAGTTTGTACATAACTTCGCTGTTTATGCATTTATTCTTTCAAAGCTCTTGATTACAAACATATTTGTGGTGTACTGCTTCGTGGATAGAATATAAAAGTATGGGTAACTCACACTGTTCATTAATATTAAGGTCAACGACTTCAATGAAGTTCTCCTTGTTGTCTCCGCCGAGTGCGAGCGAGTGCGGCGCGTCGGGACACAGCGCCGCGCACAGCGCCGCGCCCACGCGACCCGCGCGCTCGCTCACCGCCGCCGCGCCCGCGCTGCAACACGCGCCATGCTCTACTCATTGCACCTTTATAAGGTCCATATGCCTTCGGGTTCAGGTGTTGACAGACTTATGACAGATGCGCCACAATGGAGAATAATGGGGAACGTCATAAAAATTTTGACAGCGAGCCAATAATGAACACCTTTTTGGACACCCAAAGGGTTATAGAGACTCCCGCCCACACACCCACCACTGCATCTGTCAGCCAGGATCGACAACGCAAAGAATTGGCACAGCTCCGAAGCTCGGCCAATCTCTTAGGGACTTGTCTCTAACTCGCATCCAAATTAATCAGGAAAAACAAAGCCACACACCTCCACATCCTCCTACAATGCAGCATATCATAATTGTGCTAAGAAACCACAAAAATATATTCCCTGTTAAAATAATTGTGAAACGAAACTGGAAAAATCAATCGAACCACAGGGCGAACGTCGATTCTCCCATGTGACAATAACATCATACCAAACGGACTGTTATGGTTGCATAAAGCTCCCTTTTCTGCCTTCCCTGCACATTCCTGTCACATACTCATCTTCACCTACATATTATACATCGGCCTCTGTCACCCCCGCAAGGTAGTCTCCTCTATGCATCACACTAGACGGCTGTCTTAAAATTATCCAAGCATCTGTTTACTTTACAAAAACCGCATTACAGTGGCCTATTTAGGCAATAATTATGGCTACAATTATGATTTACAAAATACATAAGGATAAATTGTACCTGGTTATATCCCACGTCTTCATTTTTCCATCTGTACTGACTGTCACCATTAGACCAGGAATATGTTCACTTAGCAAAAGACCTGTTGAGCAAGCATTTATAAATAAATTTATGATGAATAGAACCCGATCAAAAATATTGTAGTGACTGTTACACATACCTGTAACTTCTTTCTCGTGTGCAGTGATTGTCCACAGTGGATCGTTCTGTCTGCAATCTACGTAAGCCACCTTGCCTTCATTGTTACTCATCTGTAATATTAAAAACATTATGTCTCAAGTCTCAACATGCAGTATTAAAACACCAGCTGATTTTTTAGACCAATTTTTTAACCGACTTCAAAAAAAGGAGGAGGTTCTCAATTCGACTGTATGTTGCTTTTTTTTTCAATAAATGAAGTGTATGAAGTTGAATTAAGAAACATCCATCAAAGATATTTCCAAAATACAGAGATGCATCTACAATTACAAAATACATTGGGTGGTTAGGTTAGCATTGGTTGGCATCAGAGGTGAAAAGTAATATGCAGGTAAAAAGTTTGCTTGTTTGTATGATATGATGACCCCTATATAAAAACTCCCGTAAATTCTCTCTAATTCCCCCCCCCCCCCTCTATAAGAACACCGACCGCGAAACAGAAGGGGTTGTGCACGTCCCACACGGCGCGTTCTATCTCGGGCCCGAGTGGCCAGGCGCGGTGCGCGGCGGCGGCGCGGCAGTCCGTCACGCGCGCGCGCCCGTCGCACGCGCCCGTCAGCAACGTCTGCGCCTCCAGCGGGTGGAACGACACCGACTGCACCTGGACATCAAATGCATACATATATACGTTTTTTTTCAATAAGGGGTAGGCTGAGAAGCCTCCAGGACACCCACGGTTCGCCTTTTTGTGTGAGCCTATCGCCATATCTGGCACGAATTCCTCCGGGCTGACAATAAATAAGTACACCCTACAGTCACATACATAGACCTGACTCCACACTAAGATCGAGTCTTCTGTCGTGGGTATCAGGACCTACCGGAGACTTTAAGGTCTCACAAACACCGAAACAAATACCTGTGATACAAAACTAATGATAAGAAAATACGACACGTAATTTATGGTTGACAGTGAAGATAGAAGTTTGGGAGATTGTGCAGGACATTCAAGTTTGGAGCCAAAGTCTTGCCCGAAGATTGACCATAATGCACTGAAAATCTTCATACTTGTAAAATGAGGAATAAACTTACTTTATCTTCAAAGTAGCTGAGCTTGGTGTGAGGCGTTCCTTGATCTAGATCCCACAGTAACACCGTGTTGTCTGCTGATCCACTTGCGAGTACATGTCTGCATAAAAGAAAAAAAAAAGACCATCAAATTAAACTCATAATTTCTGTAAAACATAATGTCGCGTTAATTAGGTAAAATTAAATGAATTCTATGGAATTAAATTATAATATAGGTAATCTGTTTTAAATTACATTCATGCTTCAATGAATCTTGTGTTTTGTGAATAGTTTAATCTGGCGTACATTCGTGCCTAAAGGAAGTTAAACAATTGGTGACTTAGTTTCGAGTTTTACCATTTTAACAAATACTACCAATAGTCCAATATTCATTACTTACGTAAAATTCTTGTTCCACGACAAATCGAGTACAGCCTCTTTGTGTCCAACTCTTTTAGTTTTTTTCTTTTTATTAGGCTTCTTTCCCAGTTTAAAGGCTGGTTCCAGACAGTTTTCAATATCTAAATCCCATACTTGTATAACGGGGTCCATGCCACCCAAGGCGCAGAGATTACCTTTAAAATAACAATTAAATAAATAAGTCCATCCGCCAGATAGTCTTAGTAAGGAGGAAATTATGCGAGTTTTCGGTTAAGACTTGAGACCCGAAAAATCTACAAATGTGTAGAAAAGGAACACATAATTTCTGTCGCCAATTATGCTTAAAGCTTAAAAATAAAAATACTTAAAGCTAATATATTGTGGTCAACCACGCGAGAATAGAAATCAGTATTTGAAATTAGCGAGGATGCCAAAATAACAACATATTTTATTAAATGAAATGAAATTCGTTGAAATGAAATAAAATTCGTTTATTGGTCACGTAGGCAAATATATAGCTCTTATGACAAGTCAGTACACATAGTACTTATTTTCTATTTACAAGATATTTGTTATAATATTTATATTAATTTTATTATCTATATCAGCCCTTATACGTCCCATTGCAGGGCACGGGCCTACTCTACAATCGAGAGAATCGATTGAGAGTGGTTAGGCCATATAGTCCACCACGCTGGCCTAGTGCGGGTTGGCGGACTTACATACCGTAGAAATTCTTTATAATCGCTATGGTATGCAGGTTTCCTCACGATGTTTTCCTTCACCGTTAAAGTGCGTGGTGATTGACTATCAATACACACATAACTCCGAAAAGTCAGAGGTGTGCCCTGGGATTTGAACCCGCGACCACCGTGAACATGTAGGCAGCCGCGTCTGGTCCGTTACCAACAGGCCACCACGCACTTTTATTATATTAAGTATTATATTATTTATTAGTATTTATGGTATTTTTTTTTTACATTGTGATATTGGACAAAAAAACTGAAATTCTGCTTACCAGGATTGGGATCTGATGGATCGTGACTAAGCCACTCTATGCAAAGTGGGAACCACGGCAGTATGATGTCATGGTGGACGTAGAACGAACCTTCTTCTTTGTTGAATACTGAAAACGAAATAAACATATCACGTACATGCGTACGCACACACGCACTTGCATATACGCACGCATACGCACCATAATGCCTGTAGACTCAAAAGGATTAGCTGTGGCAGCTACAATTAGCTGAGCTTATCTTCATGCAGAGGTGATAAAAGGCAAGCCTAACGTCGTACTGGGCACAAATTCGAACAAAGGACAACTCGTATTTTAATTATTAGTTGAATAAAATATGAGTTCTCTGGGGTTTGAGTCCAGGCGCACAGCACATACACATTTCAAGTAAAACATTAACTAAGTAACTTAGAAGCATTGTGGGTATCAGAAACTACGAGACTTTCTGGTCTCACAATCACCCAGACCCGAAACATATACTAATGGATCATAGAAATAATTGACTTGGTGTGGGGATCGAACCCGCGGCCTCACATTCACAGCCGGCGTTACACCACCTGCACCACAGAGGCTGTCAAAAGTAACATGAACAATTATTGTCTTAATGTAATGCTAATCTCATGTATTATATAATTTAAAAAAGTCGTATTTTTAACATTAAACTCACTATACACTTCAAGTATGCTTGCATCACTCTCCACATGGCCCACCAGCAGCAGATTATCGGTTGGCTTGATGATGTCATCTTCCTCGTCACTGTCAGGACCTTCCGTCTTTAAAGAAAATAACACTACACTTGTATACAAGATTACAGTTTAATATGCTGCCAAATTATCATCTCACAAAGTTTGTAGTAAGTTTGTTAATAAGTTGTATACAAACAACAGTGCCAAACAGCAGTGTAAACGCACTATTGTGTTCCGGTTAGAAGGACATTGTAGTCAGAGTAACTACTGGACATATTGAGACTTAAGTTCTTATGTCTCAGGATGGCGAGCGCAGTGGACTGCCAAGCATTGCTTTGTTATTCATGATGTTGTTTGGTTTTCTACTGTGCATGAGCTACCGCTTACCATCAGGCGAATGAGACGCTTGTCTCGCCATTTATCGCAATAAAAAAAACATGACTAGGAATTATTTACCCTTATTTGAACATTTTCACTGAGATCTCCCAAATTAGGCAATGTAGCCACTGTACCAATACCGATAGGGTTTGTGTCTGAAAAAAAAAACAAAAATCTTTTACACAAAATGTTTAAATTAGTAACATGTATATCAGCCCATATTCATCCCACTGCTGGGCACGGGCCTGCTCTACAATTGAGAAAATCTATTGAGTTTGGTAAGGCCATATAGTCCACCACACTGGCCTAGTCCAGGTTGGCGGACTTACATACAATAGATCTTTTAATTGCTACGCTATGCAGGTTTCCTCACAATGAAAAACAAAATTCCTTCACCATTAAAGTTAAATTAGTAACACGGTAATTATTAATCTTAAGAATAGCCTATCATGACCATGCTGATCTAATGTGGGTAGATAAGAGTTCACACACTCATAAAGTTATTTTAAACATATTTTAGAATTGTATTTTTTTTCTACTATATTAATTGATTTAACATAATAATACCAACTAAATATTTGAGTAAAATAAGTTAGTATGTTCATATCCATATTAAGTTTTCATTCACTATTAAAGTGAATGATTTACTAAATTTTTATATTTACACTCTTAAACTAACATTCTATTTGAATACTTACTGGTGTCTTCTTCATCATATTGTTCAAAGTTGAACTCATCGTTAGGATCTGCCGGTGGCTCTCTCGGTGCACTGGTAGTAGCTTCACCTTCATCATCACTCTCGTCATCACCTTGCTCTGTTAACCTGGGCATAGTATAAATAAAACCTTGTTAGAATTAGCTACGAACAAACATTATTCAGGGATCAACTTTGGGGCCAACTATTAAGTAATAAGATACAATGCCAGAGTATCCCACACATTGCTAAGTATGGGAAATAGAAATAATAGTTATTAAAATAAACAAATTTACGCTTATACAATATAAGATTATTAAATTATGTTAAGTTTATACATTATTCCCTTGTATACTTCTTCTTCATGTTTAAACATTTTAAACATACTCCCCCACTAGGCATGCCTGGATCAAGTCATTTACTCAGCATTTAAGCTAAACTGTACATTTTTGTGCTTTATCATAATAATCAGGTCACATTAGACAAATCATAATATTGTGTAACAGTATTGTAACAAATATTCCTTCCCAATTTGTCATGTTGTTCTTGTCTTCCCCGTCAATTGCAATTCGAACCAAAGGCCTCTTGATAGACTGGGATAATATCTTTCAAAATTTATTTAAAGTCCTGTGTGCAATACAGAAAAAGACTGCTTCAGTTACTTTGAACGATTGAAATTTTTTCTAACAGATTACGTACCGTAATTCATTGGCAGTCTGCTTAATAATCTTCTCCAATTCCTTCTCAGTCAGTTCGATCTATAATAAACATTTTATTAACCGGTAAATGGATGCTAATTTTCACAACTATGTATCTGCGTTTAAATATTGTAAATATACCTTTTCTGGCACTGCTTTAGCTATGCCGCGACGCACAAATCGCATGCACGATACTAAGCTTACTGTTGGAGTGTTTTCTTCCATTTTGTAGTTTATTTAGGTGTATTTTCATAAATCACATGCGGACACTTTTACGAACACGTTATTTTGACATTGACATTTGATGTTGTTGTTTTTTCCATTTATCCCAAGAGAAAGGCAAAGGTATGAGCCATACAGCCTAGAATTGAAATTTAATGGACAAACACTATACGATCAGCGCGAGCGGTGGCTGTTTAATAATAATTTGTAATATTTTTAGAAGAGTTCTGAACTTTTGATTATTAATAATGATCTTAATAATTAACTTTCAAATGTGGCTATTTGACTAATTTCTGAAAAGTGTTTTAAAGTCTAGATATAATCACTCTTTACCTCTTCAAACTATTAATTTATTTTTAAAGAGTTGTTTATAACGAATAAACATATTTTTCAGTTTTATCATCATATATGTCACTAAAACGGTAGGTCACGTGACTTTGAAAAAGTTACGTCACGCTTTATAAATGGTGAATGATCTTAGTGGCAGAGATGAATGAAAATTGGAAATCGTGACATCACACGCTGCACAATGACAGCTTGTCGTGTTTTGTTACATTTAATCAACAGATAAAAAATGGCAAACTTATTTTAGACAATTTAAATATTTATAATTTAAATAAATGTAAATAAAAATTCCTATAATTATTGTTTACCAAAAAGCTATCATATGCAACACATTTTATAATTTATTGCCACAACAGTCAAATACCCAATTGGCTATTTGACTAATTTCTGAAAAGTGTTTTAAAGTCTAGATATAATCACTCTATACCTCTTCAAACTATTAATTTATTTTTAAAGAGTTGTTTATAACGAATAAACATATTTTTCAGTTTTATCATCATATATGTCACCAAAACGGTAGGTCACGTGACTTTGAAAAAGTTACGTCACGCTTTATATATGGTGAATGATCGTAGTGGCAGAGATGAATGAAAATTGAAAATCGTGACATCACACGCTGCACAATGACAGCTTGTCGTGTTTTGTTACATTTAATCAACAGATAAAAAATGGCAAACTTATTTTAGATTATTTAAATATTTATAATTTAGATAAATGTAAATAAAAATACCTATAATTATTGTTTACCAAAAAGCTATCATATGCAACACATTTTATAATTTATTGCCACAACAGTCAAATACCCAATTCACATACAATATAATGACGCTGTACAGACTGAAACCCTTTGCCTTTCCGTTGATAAAAATAAAAAAAACCATACCTGTGGCAATGACATTGACATTTGACAATAATAACAATAATTTTATCAGTTTGTTTTATTTAGGTATTTATAAATTGAAGAATTTAATTTATTGAATGCTTTTGTACCTAAAGTTGTAGTAAGTTTTATGAAACTTTGCTTTTATATTTCAATTTATTAAAATAATTTGTTGATTGCTGTTCATGTTTCCAAGTACCGTTGATCTCATGACGTATCTAGCGTAATAATCGGAATATCAAAATATGGTGAAAATAATTGCTTATTTGGTTCTTTATATTAGTTAATTACTTGGGAATACAAAGAGGACGAAAATATACTGTTTAGCTTTTTTCTTATTTAAAATACGAATTCTTGCAATATTTTGATTGAAGCACTGTTCCTGAATCATTGATTATAAATTTTGAAGGAAAATGGTGTATACATGTTTTCTATGTAAGTGGAGAAGCGACAAACCACCCCGAAGATCATATCACAAGTAAGTTTGACAAAAAGTAAAATTGACTGTGTTGCACTTAAATCTACTATTTAATCAAATTTATAAGAATCTATGTATTAGAAAATTCTAAAACATCAGTTCCTGTGAGAGCAATACACAGGTATTGACTATGAATCTATGTACTAAATATGACATCAGTCTACTCTACTATTTAAACAAAAAATTATGTTGTTTATTAAATGTTACAGATTTCCCTCAAATACTGAATTAAAACAGAAATGGCTCGATATTTGCGGAAAGAGTAATGTTTCTGTAGGAGAACGAACTTCACTCTGTAATGTGCACTTTGCAGAAAGCTGTTTCCGTTATGGTTTAGTCATGGGTAGAAAAATATTAAAGGAAGGTAGCATACCAACACTGCATTTAACGAGTGCTGGTACAGCCAAATCACCAATACAATTGGTTGATAAGATAAAACCTAATGAATCTCAAAATGAAGAGAGCTTGACCACACTACAGCCAATGAAAGATCCAACTTTAGATTCAAATTGCTTAACTTGTGTAAAGGACCTGTCATCTCAGTTGGAGACTGGAAATACTCTCATAGAAATACCTGTAGAGTTCTGCCCGCCTAAAGAATTATCCGTAAAAAGGTGAATATTTATTATTCTTCAATTACCCCCTGTCCATGAAGTTTATTTGTCGGTGTAATTCTTTATTACGTAACTTGCATCTAATTGGCAATACACATTGATAGTAATCAACAAAGAACTTATAAAAATGCATAAACCTTAAGAAACCTACTTATACCATAAATTACCAAATGCCCTTAGAACACATTCCGAATCTGATGAAGAACAGAAGAAGGTCCGTTCACAAGACCAGGAGTATATAGAGTGTCGGGTATGTCTGCAAAAGTATAATCATGAGGCACAGTTGCTCTACATATTCCAGCCTTGGGAGACACATTGGGATGGGATGGGTGACTCCATCGCCCAGGATCTGTCACAGATAGCTAATATAAATGTAAGTTCACATGTTACAGTAATATAAATGTAAGTATACATTTAAAAAAATGTGAATGATGGCCTGTTGGTAAATGGACCAGACACAGCTGCCAACATGTTTATGGTGGTCGCAGGTTGAAATCCCAGAGCACACCTCAGACATGTGTGTATTGATAGACAATCACCATGCACTATAACGGTAAAGGAAATGAGACATCTGTCACTAACCATCAACAAACTATGGGTGTCATCCTCATTCATATAAAAAATTACAACATATTTATTTTCACAGATAACATCAACAGACCAATTTTCAAAGCTTATATGTCGGTCTTGTCATCAAAAGCTTCTAGAAGTGTGCAGTTTTGTAGTCAATGTGCGTATCAACGACAAACTGCTTAGGCAAAGGGTAGAAACTTTACATAAAGAAGAAAGCCTTTTGACAGAACCAATACAAGACAATAAAATCAAAAGCGACACATTTAATACAAATATGGACATAGAGGTAAAACAAGAGGCTATGTCTGATGATGAAGGGTATGATAATGGCACAAACAAGTCTTTTAAAGATGGCTGTAAAGGCATTGAACGCCAAACCCTGTTTAATGATTGGGAAATCAAAGTTGAGCATGAAGAAAATAAGCAGCCTCCAATAATTCAAACTACAGTCTATGGTTAGTGAGTTGTTGTATAAATTATTAAATCATTCACCCTGCTTTTATTGTAAGGCATTTAAATCACATTGTAACTTTGTATGTTAGTGTTTATATTATTACATTCATTATCATCATCAGCCCTTTGCAGTCCACTGCTAGACATAGGCCTCTCCCTAGGTATGCCACAGATCCCAGTCTGCTGCTTTACACACCCAGTTGCTGCAGGCCCTCTGGTTAAATTAATTAATCATAAATGGGTATACAATAATGTTAGATATCATCAAACATAGAATTCTAGCCAAAATGCGTCTAATATTCAATTCAATCTAATATATAAATAGACTATTAAAAATGAATGCATTTCAGGATCAACTACGCAAAATGAATTTGAAGCGGATTCTATTCTGCTAATTGGCGATTGCAAAAGACCTAGAATAGAGCCAGAAGTAAGTGCCTTTGTATTTTCTAATTTTGCCATATATTTAAATGACAGCACAATTCTTATACATATTTAATAATAAAAAAAAAAACATTTACAGACTGAGCAATCTGAAAATCATAGTAAAGGAAATCAGTCTATTATGGCATACCAGTGTTGTACAGGCAGTGTTGGACCACCTGTCAAAGCAAGTCTAGAACTGACTCCTGAAATTGGGGCGCAGCATGAGCAGGCTCAACCACATCACATACCGCACCATCAACAAAGAAATCAACAAGTTCTGTGATTGTGCATAGATATTTTTGTTTCTCTCTAGTTTGCTATTGGTCTGGGTTGGACAAGATCAAGGTTGAATAATTAAAGTTTTATATATTTATGAATAATTTCAGTGTTAAGAAATAAAATTGTCTCTTAGACTTGGTTTTATATTACACAATCCTAATGGAATTATTATGTGGAACTTATTACATTATATATCCATATCCTTATTACATTATAGTATGTAGAAATGAATGTGTGAAGGGCAAAAAAAACAATTTTGCAGCCAATATTGCTTTTGCTTGTATGAGAAATACTGCAGTTGACTTGCTATGGTATGAAATATGAAAAAATGAAATCACAAATAGTTACATGAACTTTAACATTTAAAAAGTATAAGACTTGTAATTTTTCGAATTAAACATTGTAAATCATAGGTGGTCCCTTCACTAGACAAGCCTGTACCGAGGGGTCCGAACACTTTATCTTACAATGTCACTGACTACAAACAAGCACACATTGGTTTAAAATAAACGAGAAGAAAACATAAGAAATCTATGTGATATTATACAAAATAAAAATAGTATTTTTTGAATACTTCTAAAGTCTATAGAGGCTAAATAATATGAAATTACGCAGACCAACGAGGCAACATTGTGTATACTACATTTAGAGAATAGATCAATAAAAAGGGCAGCGAAACCTGGCATAAAAATAAAGATTTCAACTCCTGTTCTCTCTGTCCGAATTACCTAATTTGTTTTTTATTAATTGAAAATTGAAATCCGTTTTGAGTTTTGACATATAAATAACCTAATAAAACTGTTGTCCTAGTAAAATTACTATATGTATGTAAGCACATGGTAAAAAAATATGTATGTGAAACAGCGCCATCTATTATTCTTTCGTCTATTAAACTAGTTAAGAAAGTGACTGCCTCGGTGGCGTAGTTGAACTACGGTACGACTACAAAGCTGAGGTCTCGGGTTCGAATTCCGGGTCGGGCAAAGTGTTATTGGGTTTTTCTATTCATTATCAGCCCGGAGTCAGGAATTTGTGCCCGATACAGCGATAGGCTCGACCCTATCCTATCTCATCATGGGACGTAACATACAAGGCGAAATGTGGGTGTCCCGGTGGCGCCCTTGCCTACCCTTCTGGGATAAAAGCGTGAGTTTATGTATGTAGGTATGTGAGAAAGTGACTACGACTCTGCTCGCGTGATATATTTTGAAGCAATTTTTTTTTACGCACATTTTACTTGAGATTATGCTGGTGAATGCGTAAGGAGTCCGTTACTGAAAGTCCGATCGGGCGAAGCAGTCAGAAGTTGAGAGAGGGATATAAGTGAAGATAGAAAGAGGGAGAGTTACGTTTTGTATATTTCTTATAAAAAAAATGTTTTAATACGCACAGTAATATTTTTGTCCGATTGGTCTCAAATTCGGTATATCTGGGAAAACCGTTCTTCCGATATTCTAAACTGACAGTCAGAATTGAACAATTTGGCCGCCATTTCGAACTTTTTAGTTATTGGTCCGATTGTACGCCAATTCGATATCTGAGGGACCAGTCGCCCTGACATACAATCTAAATTGATAAAATTGAACATTTTGGCACTAATCTATGTTTATCTTAGTCTATCGTATGCTACTTTTCTGGAGTTTTATTTCTGCGGTGTGTGAATTGTACACACACACACACACGCTTTTTTTTATTAACTTATATTCTACCGATAGATGAGACGCGTCATAGAAATAAAGTGCCCCAGTATTTTAAAAGCACACTGCATTATTACATCACTTACCTGCAATGGCGGCGTAAAGGGGGGGGCGATGGGGGCGGTCCGCCCCGGGTACCAAGTACCAAGGGGTGACAACGACAACCCGACAAGCGACAACAAACGAAGAGCGTGGACCACGATCGTGGGCGAAACGATCCTGCTTGCCGCTGCCTACAAAGGAGTACCTTTTTTTTTTTACTCCTTCACGAAAAGTCCGGAGTAAGCATGTATAGTTTAGGTATTTTAGGTAGGGGTGCTCTATACGAAACCACCCAGGGTGCCAACCTACCTTACGCCGCCACTGCTTACCTGGTAATTTATTAAAATATTGAAACTACAGACGATTTGCTTTCGGCTTGACGGCGAAACATTCATTTATTATTTTTAAACGTATACGATAAGGCGTACTGCACTGTCACTGACACGAAGCAAACTGATTCATGTGCGGTGCATGCACCGCAAGTAGCACATTTTGTGTACTGAATGTCTTATCTAGTGTAACATTGATATCGATGCTTTTTTTTGTGCCAATAATTATGCCGCATACATTTTCAAGACTTATCCCGGCATAAACTGGTCTTATAATTAAGATTATACAGGGTATATCAAGACCGCGACCGAAAACGAAGCCAGGTGGTAGATTTAGCGGTTACAGATACAATGCAAATAAAAATTTCGCAAAATAAGCGACAGTTTTTTTTTTGCAATTTTTTGAAAATCATTGTTTTTGGTTAGCAAATACCTAGTTATTGCAAAAATAGTATTTTAAACCCTATCGTACCATTGCGTCTTAAAAAATATAAAGGTGTACATCATTATTTTAGGAAAACTATGTATTTATCAGCTAAATACGACGATAAGTAAAAAATCACTAAAAAAAAGTTGACGAATTTTTTTCGAAGTTTTTCATGGCATTGTGTCTGAAGTCACTAATACTACCACCTGGCTTCGTTTTCGGTCGCGGTCTTGATATACCCTGTATGTATGCAAAAAATTTGTATAAGTTGCGATGCTGAGAAGCAAGAAAGAAAAAATACACGTTTATTTATATACATTTTCAGTATAAGATATTCATCTATATATATAAAAGAAAGTCGTGTTAGTTACACTATTTATAACTCAAGAACGGCTTTACCGATATGGCTGAAAATTGGTGAGGAGGTAGCTTAGAGCCAGGAGACGGACATAGGATACTATTTATTCCGTTCCCGTGGAACGTGACAATAAATAAAAATAAAATATTTTCCCATACAAAATGTTCATAGGTTTCGTAACTGTCAAACATTTAATGTTCATCCTGTCGATACAGTAAACTCTTCCCTCAAATTAAAGAACGTATTTAAATGAATGTTTTGAATCGACAACATATATCCACAATATTCGAATAAAGGCGTATTTTTTATTTTAAATATGTAGAATAATGTCACTTATGAATAAGGATTGACATTTAAATTGGTTGTCAAATATTTATGCGTGAGTTCAGAAATTTATTTTGTTTAAACTAAACTTCTTTTTAAGATCTAAAGTAATTTTATCACAATTTTGGACAATGTCCTATCCTTCACCTGCGAGTATCATTTAAAATCACCCATTATCATAATCTCCGGAACTACTAAATCGATTATAAAAACTCTTTCACACCGTTAGAAAGGTATGACATCCCTGAGTGTCATAGGCTATATTTTTTCCAAAGGGGTTGAAAAAAGGGTTTGAATGTTGTGTCGAAAATCGAAATCACTTCAGTTAGTTCTATGAAACATTATATTTCAGCTCTTTATTACAAAATGAAAAATAATGGCGATCAACAATTTTGGAAAAGAACATTATGCAGCTGAAATAAGGGATGACATATTGTATGGAAACCAAAATTTCTGGAGCACCCGTATTACTGATCCGATTTTGCTAATCCGCAATCGCTGAAGTTTTTAATGTCGAAAAATCGTAAGGCACACTATTATTAGAGAGATGGGATAGAATAGAGTAAGAGGGACGGTATAGGACTGGGATAGTTGACAGATTTATTTTGATAAGATAGGACGAAATGTAAAGGCACGGGATGAGACCGGATGGATAATGAAGAGAAAGAACGGGACGGATCAGTGACTTGACAGACGGGACGGGACGGTATTGAGGCGGACAGGTCATAGTTTGAAGAAAAAGGGACAGTAGAATAGCTTCGTCGAGTTTAGGTTTCAAAAGGTTTAGGTATACAAGAGTTTGTACGAAAAATAACATCTATCTGATGTGGAGTGGAATCAAAAGATATATGCACCCAGGCGAAGCTGGGACGGGCCGCTAGTATTAAATAAAATAATAATGTTAATTACAATATCTTGATTAGACGAAGTGTATCAAGGGTTGTGTACAACACATGAATTTCATTTTTTATCTATTAAAGGTGCAAGGTGCATTGTTTGTAAACGGAATTGTAATTTGATTTTGAGATAGTAGATATTGGTGTTATTTCTTTTTAAAATAAACCCACATTTAACATAGAACACAGAATAAAAAAGGTCTAATAGATAAAAGATA
Organism: Deilephila elpenor; assembly: GCA_949752805.1. Taxonomy (NCBI): domain Eukaryota; kingdom Metazoa; phylum Arthropoda; class Insecta; order Lepidoptera; family Sphingidae; genus Deilephila; species Deilephila elpenor. The sequence continues at coordinate 13,283,965 of OX457097.1, read as the reverse complement.
TCAATGTTTTTTTCTTAATGCCTAATAAAATGTTTGATATAAATTGGGATCCAAAATCCGAAGTCTAGAAAAAACATTATTTTCAGATTTTTGAAGAAAGCGAGTGAAGCCGCGAGCGAAATGTTGTTTAAAATATAATACGATTAATAGATGGCGCTGCCGTTAATTCTACGTTTGGCACAGGGACAGACAAAATAATGTAAACTTTGACAGTGGCCGTGTGGATCATAGAGAAAGAAGACGTTAACTCTTTATTTCGTGTTGTGTTTAATATGTATTCGGGATAGATTTCACTCAAGGAATACAAAGATTTGGATTTAAAATAGTGGTAAGTCTCAACAAAATTTTCATTCATATTCGATGTGTTTAATTATGATGTTCGCTGCTATTATTTGTGAAGTACGTCCTTTACGACAGTAATTTCGGAACGTGAAGTGGTAAAAGTAATACTATCTGTGTGGTGTTACAAAAATGTTAATTTACAGAATACATCGGAAATATTATTGTGCGGTTTGTTGCTTTTAAGTATAAAAAATCATGTTTTGTAATCGGCTAATATTAATGGATATTTTACGTCGCCTTTGTCTATGAGTGATGAAAAGAGAATAAATGCATGTTTTTTAAGCGGTCTCTAGCCTTTTTTTTTTTTGGAAATTTGTTCGTCTTCGTGAAGAACGAGAATCGAACGAGATGAAAATATCGGAAACGCTAGCAAAAAAAACGAGATACAAAATAAGATGATACGGAGCTATTGATCAATGTTCAATCTAAATGTACTATTCTTTGTCTATGGTCAACACTTTCGCGGACAGAATATTTCGTTGCAATTTAATGGAATTTAGTCTGTGCTTTTAAGATGGCGAGAACTCCGTAAAACGATGTTGGAATTCCTCTTTTTCTGATTAATCTGCATTACGTGTGAAATGTATCATGTATATAATAGAAATTAAATAATAATTAATTAATTATAAGCTTTCATGTCTAACTGAAACATAAGTTATTTGTCTTATGTCATATTGTACTTGTCAATGAATTTGACAACAGTCGTGTAAACAGCTCGTAGTTTTACAAATCGTCACATTACAATGATTATTGAATTCGATTTTATGTTCTTGTAGTATTATTTTATGTTTTGTGCTTGTTTATTGTGTATATATTTTTTTCTTAATAATTAATTTTAAAGTGCAAACCTATTGTTACGGAGTGCATTACAAAGCGATTGAATTATAAAAAGGTGAGTACCTTCTTTAAGGCAATATAGGGTTTTATATAAAAATATATATTTGCATAATTTTAGGGTTTTTTTGCGATAACACTGAACTTGGTGTGATAAATTCGATTTTAATGTGTCTTTAAAAATCTGTAACTAAAACGCAGCCGTCAAATTGTCGCTAGTGTCAAAAAATCTTATGTGCAGTGTTTATTGTTTTGCCAATTATTTTATGCAAAAATCTTGACAATCTGATCAATTTTAAAGAGTTTCAAACCGCAAGCGCTACGTTTGTAAAGTATTTAAAATGGAGCGTATTTATTTGAAAACAACACTTAACATCGGGACGAGGTTATTTCCGCAAAGTGACTTGGAAAACATGAAACGTATTGGTAATTGATTTTTTCTAATAGACGCGGTAAAATGTATGCATGATTATTGTAGCAATGGTTTTTGCTAATTGCAATCTGTACGATTTCCCGGAGGGGTAATATTCTCTTCATAATAGACTTATAATCCATTCATGGCATTTATAACAATATAAAAAAAAATGCAAGTGTCAAATGAGATAAGTAATATACTTGTTCTCAATGTGTTTATTTCTCACTGCAATGTTATAAATGTAATAAGTGTTAATGTTAATAAGAGTACATAGAACATGTGTTAATTTTATAGAAAAAATCAGAATATTTCGGTTATGGCGCCCCCTAGAACTACCGTTATGCGTCAAAAACGGGAAGCAGCTAAAAAGAAAAAGGAGCAAGCCAAAAGACCTCAGCCACAAGCAGCAACTTCGACTGTACGGTCACGAAGACGGAGGGAGCTCGCCAAACTGAGGCAAGAGTATAAGCCAAAACTATGATATTGCTAAATTAAGTGATTTATCTCTTCCCAGGATTGAGTAAATCAAGTTGTCAGGGGTAAAGACCAGAATTTAATCTGTCATATAAGCTCACCAGCTAGGTTAAGTCCAAATGTTTAATGCATGAGAGGGCCACTGAGGGGTTTAGTTGGTATACTGGCATAGGGTTTGATACGGAATATAGGGTCCCAAAATCAATGTTCTCACATTATCTGAAGTAAATCTAATAGGTCACTTGAGAACAATTTTGTAGACTAATTTTAAATTGGGAATTGTCATCAATATTTGAAATTAAAATCAGGATATGGCAGCTGTAGCTTAATTTTTGCATGTTTAAATTTTTATTTTAGATACTTATACAATCTGACAGGTTATTTATTTTTGAAAGTTTGTATAAAGTTAACTAATCTAAGGTTAATCACCAGTTAATCTGTTAAAGCACATAACCTGGAGAAAAGAAAGTGAAATAATACCTTAATTCTGTGCAGGTATGAAAAATGTATGGATGAAATGGAATATAGAGCAAGAGGTATGTGCATTTTTATTATTTCTCTTCTTTGTGTTAAATGTTAATATTGAATTCATATTGTACTAGAAAAAATGTTTAATTCAATTTTAATAGTGTAATTCTTCCTGTACTTTATGAAAAACTTATTTTAAAAATGTATATTGTTACAGAATCACCCTACAAGTTTTTTTTCACAAGGTTACACTTGTTTGATATCTGGCGAATGAAAAATGGTGTCTATGCAGATAAGACTCGCCAAGTTTTTGAAGAATTGAAGGGGTCTTTGCCCAATGTCGAAAATATGGACACTGATAACTTGTACAAAAGAGTTGTGTATGTTTGCACCAAATTGAGACAGTTTTGGAAGAAAAGTCATAGTAGAGCGAAGATGATCAGTTGCCATGGTGATTGGCTGAATGCTTCGGAAGAATGTGAACTATCTGTGGCAAAGTGCAGGCCCACTAGTGTTTTGGATGACAGGATTTTGAGGAACCTTGGCGAAACTCAGCAAAAGAAAAACAATCATGGCAGTAATCTGTCTCCACATCGAAGGTTAGCCATTTTGTATAATGTAGATGATACTGTTGTCATTATATTAAATGTGCATAAACCTTATACTTGAGGATGTGGTGGAATTATTGTAGAAAAACAATTACTGAAGAGTTACTAAACATATAAGCCTTGATTTATACAATATCAATGAGTCTGGTTTATAAAATAGATTAATAGATAGTTGAAGATATTGCCATAGACGAGTTTTATCATCAGCAACTCAGACTATTCAAGGTTTTCTGTTCTGACTGAAATTTGAATTGGATGGAATAGATATAAGATTTTCGGTGTGACAGATTCACCCAAATAGTTTAAATAACGTCCTAAATGGCTGAATGATCTATATTTGGTCTTAAATGCATGATATTTGCTTTCTGTTTAAGTTTTATGTTTAAAATGCTGCAGAATATGTGTTTAATGAATCAGATTTTTTCAGTTAGACTATAATTTGAGTTTTGATCTTTATCAAGGGTCTTTGCTTTACCCTGATCCATATGTAATAAACCATAAAAAGTTCCCTAAAATGTTGTCCATTAATATTTTTCAGATATATTATCTCTCATTTATACAATTCTTGGACTAAAAAAAAATATGTTTTATGCAATATATATTTTTTGAATACTACAACAGACTTTTATTTATTTTTCCTAATATATTCCACTTGTAGCTTTTTATGTTGCTGCAACATTCCCATAGAGCTGGTTTTTAATTACTATTTTATTTCATAACATGATGTTCGAAAGTTTGATCCTTGTGTGTACTTCAAGTGGTCATCAACCCAAGCTATAAATTTCATGTAAAAAACCTCATTTAGTACTCAATTTCCTTACATCTATCCTATAACCTTTCAGTATGGTTGCTCCACCAAACAATTTCTGTAACATCATTAAATTTTCCATCAATTTATTTCTCGTTCTCTTTGTTCAACTATAGGAAGTCCTTTACTTAGCATTGGTCTCTTCCAAAGATTTGGAAATGGCTTGTATGGCATTCCCCAAAGTCGCAGTATACAGATTGTCACATTTTTTTTTTGTATGAATATCTACGCCTTTAACACTTCAAAATTCAAAAGTTTCTGATAAGTCTATATCATTGTCCACAGAATGGAGACCAGCGCCAAGGTAATGGAGGACACAGAAAAGAGGCCGGAGGAAGTTCCTCCCGCACAATATGAGGATGTGGAATGCCGAGCGTGTCTCCAGAAGTTCGATTACGAGGCGGGCTTAAGGGACATATTCCAGCCTTGGGAGCCTCCGTGGAATGGCATGGGAGACTCTATTGCACAGGATCTTGCAAATATTGCCAATGTAGATGTAAGTACATATTGGCTATTAAGGTGTAGTGCTGCACTGTTTTGATAGAATGTCGACTGCTGGTGAATGGCGTAAGAATTCTTGTCCGACATACACGCATATACTGGAAATTTTTACTGGTGGGTAGGTGCCACCTGTATATCTATTTCTCTCGCCAAACAGCAGTGTAAATGTACTGTTGTGTTCCTGTTTGAAGAATATTGTAGCTAGAGCAACTACTGGACATTTGAGACTCCAATCCAATGTCCCAGGATGGTGCAGTGAAATGCCAAAGCGCTTTGTAATTTATGGTGTGATTGGTTTTGCTACTGCCCATGAGCGGTCGTATCGCTTACCATCAGGCGAATGGCACGTTCATTGAAATAAAAAAATCGGATATGTATAAATGTTCAGTCCAAACCTACACATGCATTTGTCCCTTTAGTAGGTTTGATTCCTTGTCTAAAGTGATTGCTATTCAGGTGGATATTATTACAATTAAACCTCTGCAGGGGCCATCATAGCCTTTTTACGAATGGTATTTTTCCAGCATTGTACTTTAAAGTAATTTGTAATTTTTGAACTAGAGCTACTTTTTAACGAAAGGAATAGTTGCGAAATAAAGATGTAATGAACATGTCTTTGTTACAGATAACACCAGCTGACAATTTTTCTAAGATGATATGTCAATTTTGCCATCAGAAGCTTCTAGAAGTGTGCAGTTTTGTAGTTAATGTGCGTATAAACGACAGACTGCTCCGACAGAGAGTGGAAACCTTCCACGAACAAGAGAGCAATTGGCCTAAACCAATACAAGTGAATCAAAATATCAATAGTGATGTGTTTACCTCTCCCATGGACATGGAGATCAAACAAGAATTATTATCTGATGATGAAAGCTATCCGAACGGTGCCGACGAGTCTTTCAAAGAAGATGTTGAAGGCACTGACCCTGACACATTCAGTGGTTTGGAAATAAAGATTGAACCCGAAGAAATTATGCAGCCCCCACCAATTCAGATCACGGTCAACGGTGAGTTGTGATAATCTGCTGTTGATGTAAATAAAATCTAAAGTAAAGGTATTAAGGACTTTCTTTCATTGGCTTCTACGATATTTTTGCATTGGCATTAGTTATTTATTATTTTATTCATATTTCCAATGTAACTTATTTATTTGGTACATGTATAAATTTTTGAAATATTGACTGTACCATGATTAATTATTATTTTTCAGGAACAATTACGCACGATCAATTTGAGCAGAATTCTATAGTGACAAATGGCGAACACACGTCCCCAGTACCAGAAACTGAGGTGAGTACCTTTATTTCACTTATCATTAGTTTTAATTTTAGTTCTGTCTTATCACTTCACTAATTATTATATCTGTATCAGCGCATATACGTCCCACTGCTGGGCACGGGCCTATTCTACAATCGAGAGAATCGATTGAGAGTGGTTAGGCCATATAGTCCACCACGCTGACCTAGTGCGGGTTGGCGGACTTACATACTGTAGAAATTCTTTAAAATCGCTACGGTAGGCAGGTTTCCTCACCATGTTTTCCTTCACCGTTAAAGTGCGTGGTGATTGACTGTCAATACACACATAACTCCGAAAGGTCTGTGCCCTGGGATTTGAACCCGCGACCACCGTGAACATGTAGGCAGGACAGACAATTATTATGCAGGTATTGTAAATACATGTTGTGTTCATCGTCCTGGAGATACAATTAGATAGTGTCACAAATGTAATTCCTCATTAGTATGAAGTTTTTGTAATCGCTGTTGGTGAACCTTAATAAATAAAATAAAATAACTTATTAACAGTTCCCCGTCGCAACAGATTATTAGAAAACCAAACAGATTTCTATATATTATAGTTTTCAATAAACGTAACGATTTAACTAGGTATTTCATAATTCAGTATTGTCCGCAATTTTGACTGCGGGATTTACTTTTATGGTCTTGCCAAACAGCAGGCGGCACGGGACGGCGACGTGACGCTGCCGAGTCTATTAGAGTTGTAATGCATGGGTTGATAATAATTAATAATGATATAGAACACGTCACTGTTCACACAAAGACGTATGGTGTCTGGCGAGACCTTTATTTGCAATATATTTAATTTTATTGACCCCATCAATGACGCATGCTTATTAGATGTTTTGCTTTGTAGGTTCACGACTGTTGTAGCATTGCTCACAATCACATCTAATACAATCACTTTTTTATTGTGGTGAATGGCGAGGCGAGCGTGCCATTCGCCTGATGGTAAGCGATACGACTGCTCATGGACAGTAGCAAAACCAAACAACACCATGATTCAAAGCAATGCTTGGCATTCCACTGCGCTCGCCATCCTGAGACATAAGATTGTTAAGTCTCAATATTTCCAATAGTTTTTCTGGCTACAATGACCTCCAAACCGGAATACAACAGTGCATTTACACTGCTGTTTGAGAAAAAGAATTACGGTGGTACCTACCAATAAAAATCATTTTTTCACGTGTATTATAATATTATTCCAGAAGGTAGAGATCAAGTCGGAGCCCAAGAGCGAGGAGGAGGAGGTGGAGCAGCCCCCGGACTTGTCTCTTGACTGTATGCTGTGCACCAAGCCCTTCCACAGTGTCACGGGGCTGAAGGTAATAACCACCATCTATATTGCTAGGGTTATTTAACAAATAAGATAAAACACTCAGATACGTTTAATGTCAATTGAATTGTTCCTTCGTACAGAATCTCTTTGTAAAATCTACGCTTAGTAATGATTTAATTGACATTATACCGGGTATATCAAGACCACGACCGAAAGCGTAGCCGGGTGGTAGTTTTAGTGGTTAAAGACACAAAGCAACTAAAAATTTCGCAAAAAAAGCGACATAATTTTTTGGATTTTTTTAAAAATCATCGTTTTTAGGTGGTAAATCCTTAGTTTTTGCGAAAATAGTGATTTAAACCCTTACGTACCATTGCGTCTTCGAAAATAAAAAGGTGTACATCATTATTTTGGAAAAAATATGTGTTTATCACCCAAATACGACGATAAGTAAAAAAAATTAAAAAAAAAAGACGATGTTTTATTGCGAATTTTTTTGTTGCATTGTGTCTGAAGTCACTAATACTACCACTTGGCTTCGTTTTCGGCCGCAGTCTTAATATACCCTGTATGTATGTTTCTGAATACGGCAGTAAGCCAATATTAAAATATGAAAAGTAACAATTGAACAATGACTACCTAGGAATTGACTCAATGTTAATTTTTTACTGGCCGGATAGCACAGAGCGTGGCTTGGTAGACACATCCAGTAATATGAATACTTGTGCTGTTTGAACTTTGAAGTTGTTATAATTTTTAAGTTATAAATAATCAATTGCCAATATATCTATATGTGCTATTTTGTATAGTTTTTAGGCTTCTAAATAGATACATAAATAGTTATATTTTCTGTCCTGACCGTAGACCAATATCAAGGCCTATGTCCTATTGCTTGATAATTAACAATACAATTGACTGGAGACTGACAAAGAGACGTAGTTTTTATTTATCTCGAATTTTAATATTTATTACGGTAGATTAGCCGATTTGCCGAGCACCATTGGTTTTCGGCCATTACGTAATTAAATCATAATAGTAAGCGAGCTTCGCTTATTTAAAAATCAATGACTATATATTTTTTTCAATAATTCCTACGCCCTCTTAAAATTGTAGCATAACTCGGAATGAATTGTGTCAGTGGGCCACCGACAGTCAAGCAGTGAACCTGGGTCACAATACTAACAAAAATAAGTAATTGTTAGACCTTGAAATTTGATGGTCGGGGAACTTAAACTATTATAAGAAACTTGATTATTTCTCGGCCGCCATGCCGAGAACTGAATGATAATTCATATATTTTATTTTAATATATAGCACATTAATTGAATACTTTCCATATAAGAAACGTTTGAAGAGAGAGAGAAGAAACGTTTTTCACTTAAAGCATAACATTTTGTTATTTGAGTGTTCGCATGTTATTAGCGTTCACTTTGCCATAAAAAAGCAAATTTAGTATTTTCCCTGTTATTTGACGGCCGAAATTAGAATGAATGATAATTACTTTTCGACTAAATCAAGGTCATGTGAGCGAAAACTAAATTATCAGTGAAATAATTCTCGGCCATTAAAAAATAATGCATATAATAAAGCACTTGTATTGAAACGTTGTTTTAGGTACATAATTTTAAGGTAAATCCACCCCAGTGACAGTCAGTTGTCGTTCATTCGTAATAAGATGACCGAAAATAATTTAATTTTAGATTTTTGTCTAACTCGTTTTTAGACAAGAAAACAAGTGTAAAAACAAAAAAAATCTTGTCGGTCCAATTTCAAAAAGACGAACACAAAAGGTATCCTAAAAAGGGCGTATTTCCAATTAATTTAAAACTATTTTGATTGTTGGTATTGACATAAAATGAAATGATACCCAAGTATAGACCGTCTATGAACTTCTGGCGTCCGAATGCGTTGTTGTCAAAAAATAAGAATAGTTCATCTCTCTTCATACTTTATTACATTGGAGATATTTATATTATTAGATTACGAGTATAAATGTTTGTTGTGTATGATAAAAAACATATCTCAAACAATAAGATATATATTTGTAGTTCCAAATATCGTCACACGCCAAGAGAATTTAGACGACTTATACATATAACTGTCGATATCACCCATTTGTATTATAGATAATTGACCATTCCATACGTTTGTCAGTTAGTTAAAGATTATCTAATATTTTTCTATTTTAATTCTTTGAAGATGCCTCCGGTCAAGAAAACCCACAAAAATATTGCCAAACAAGGGAGAACTTTTTATTATAATTATTCAGAAGAAGCTATGAGAAAAGCCCTACATGCAATAAGATGTGAAAATAAAAGTATCAGAGAGGTCTGTCGCCTTTATGATGTTCCTCGATCCACAGTCCAAGATTGGATTTCGCGATGGGCCAAAGAACACCCTAAAAGAGTTGGCCCAGAGCCTGTCTTGGGCTTCAAAGGCGAAAAAAAGCTTGTGGATTGGGTTTTAGAATTGGCGAAATGTGGGATCCCAGTCAGTAGAGATGTATTGCTGGAATCTGCATCCAATTTAATTATGGATATAGGTAAATCGCCCAGATTTCCAGAAGGACTTGGACAATCCTGGTATCAGAGATTTATGAAGAGGCACCCCGAAATTAAAGACATTAGTAAACCTCGCAGAGGAATAGAAGAGAATTCGATCCAAACGTGGCATTCGGGCCTAGAATCGTTTTTAAGTGAAAGAGGAGTGCATGACCTAATGAAAGAGTCGGACCGAATAATAGCTGCCGATGAAACTGAGGTACCTTTAAGCACAAACACTTTCGAAATTTTTGCCCCTAAAGATAGCAATATTGATACGGTAAAAGATGGCAATGTAAAAGTGTTAACATTGACGACTGCATCAGGAAAGTTATGTCCACCGCTTATAGTGTTACCATACGTTAAACCACCGGAAGCGATAGTAGAAAATATGCCAGATGGTTGGATTATAGCAAACAGTGAATCAGGATGCATGCAATCTGATGTATTTTATGAATACATAGCAAATAATTTTCATAACTGGATATTGGAAAACAATATTAAAAAGCCGGTAATTTTATTTGTGGATAAGCATAAATCGCACATGTCTATGCCCTTAAGTAAATTCTGTGAAGAGAATGATATAATTTTGTATGGTTTGCCTCCAAACACTAATTATCGTGCAATCAGCAGATGTTAGATGTGTTTCGGCCATGAAAGCAAGAATGGGAAAAAATCTGGCAAGCTTCACCCGAAAATGTTAACAAATATATTTTTGTAGTATTTCAAGAGGCAAAACATGTGGACATCACAAAAAGTATCGAAAATGATCTTCAGCACAAACTGCACAAAAGAATGAGAATGATATACACTAAGGACTAAGAATGAAGCCTATTATTTCCTTGGAGATATATCAATCCCGAATGTCGGGTCATTTGTATCAATAAGTTATATTTTTGTCATAAAAATAGATGTCATAATTTTTAGCGAGAATATTAAAGATTATTGTTGTAGAAGGTCTTAGTAATAGAACGTGATAGTACTTAAAATATTTTAATTCAATTGAAGAAAATCAACCTAATAAAATTAAGAATAACATTATATTTCCTAACGCCATATCTTCATCATGAAAAACAAAATAAGATAAAAAAAAGTAAAAGAAAAGCTGGTAGAGATCTGAAATGCGAACTCGTTACGAGAAAACGGAAAAATAACGTGAACAATCAAAAATCCAATTAAGTAATTTCTACGTGTAAACAAACCGAACATATGAACAAGGGTATTATTATGAAGAATCATGGGATTCGTATAGAAAATCTAGACACAAAGGGAAGGATTGAAGAAGATGGATTTATTATAGATGCGCACGAATTTGACATGTTTTAGTTTCTGCTCTTTTTTTATTTTTTTTTATAGTATTATATAAAGCACTAAATACATCATTATGTGAGTTTATTAAGAATTAAAATTGTTGAATCATACTTTGTGTTTTAATTAATTATAAAACCTACATATCAGCCAATTAGATTATTATTATTTTAAGGTAGTGGTCGCTAACTAGATAAATGTATGGCCGAAAAGGGGCCAAGTCGCTACTGTCACATATAATATACATTTATTATATTTACAATATTTAATGATTTAAAAAATACTGGTCACATACCAAAACCACATCTTTGGCATCATAAAATAATTGTTAATGATCTGCGACTGAGCTATGTGTGTTAAAAGTATCGCACTAACACATTCGTTTTAATGGCCGAAAACAGGCGAAGTCACCCTATAGTTTGATTTAGGAGAGCTTTAGTTCTTGAGCTGGCAATTTGAATAAAAACACATGATACAAATCGTACATGACCTTCAGGCGCCCGAATGCATTGTCAAAAAAATAAGAATACATTTTCTCTTTACATTGTATGACATTTTACATGTTAATACTATTCGATTTCGAGTAAATGCTAGTTGCTCATATTACAAAAATATATGTAGAACAATATTTTAAGTTTGTATTTAAAAGCCCTTTACATATGAGCGCGCTTACGTAGCGCCATCTATTGACAAATATAATCAAAATGTCTAGCCGGTTAAGTATATGAAAACTGCACTTGCATCTGATAAGGGGTAACATCAAGGGCAACAAAAACAGTACGGTGGGAACACTCGCTTTCTCTTTCGCACCCACGTACCTTATGCAAGATGACGTCACTGCACTACTCAATGAAGATAATTGCATTTTTTTCTGTTCCTCCTGCCCTCAAATTTGAAATAAGTAACTTTTTTATTAGTAAATGGATTTTAAAAATTCTTTCTGTTTACGATTTTGCACAATATTACCTTTCGATATAAATAATAATAAAAATGGAGTCAGCAGCCCTATTTGATATTTTACAAATGTTGATTCATAATAATAAAATAATTGAATAGCCCTACAACTGCGAATAAATATGATGGTTTTGTTAACAGGCACACGTGATAGCTCAACATTCCTATAAGACGGTGAAGAGAAAGCTGGGCGGCCAGGCTTCGCCGGAAAAGAAAATCGAGAGATATGTGTGTGCCACGTGTAGGCGGGGTAAGAGATATACGACTATTTTCGTTCGTTTTCGTTACATTGACATATGGAATTTAATTTAAAGTTTTTCATCACCCCAAGTGACATTGTACAAAATTTGAAAAAAATCTGAGATTATTTTTTGTCGTGAAAACCAAATTTCACGATATTTGGCCACTCCGTATAGATACAAGCATTTTTACTGCTTAGCTGACCTTTAGCCCACATACGATTGAGCACGGAACTTCCTTACAATCTGTATTTTGATTGAAAGATTTTTTCCAATTCATATCTTTGCGCTACCATTACGCTTTATAACAGTTTGCTCGTCAATATGCTTGCTCCTTTTAATCATCATATAATCAGCTTTAGTCTGGAAAAGCAGTTGTTTAGTCTGGCATACATAATTGAGCCCAGATTCGTCCTACTGCACCGCTTCCTTACCGATTAACAAGGCTTAAGCCGTAGTAAGATTTTTTTTTTAAATTAACTAAATTGCTTGGTACCCAGCATTCACAACCCCGACGGATCTGATGGTGCACGAGACGTGTCACAACAAGCTGGTGTGCTACGGCTGCAACCACAAGTGCGACACCTTCGAGCAACTCACCAAGCACCGGAAGAAATGCAAAGCGTTGAAGAACAACACTCCGCAGCGGCACAAGACGCTTCATGATGTTAAAAGGTGGGTATAACTTGTATAATATTACATTGTAGGAGTATCAATAATAGCGACCAGATGCACACGACTTGCACAAGAGGGTCGGCAGCGACTGGATGCGTAAAGCAGCAGACAGGGCTCTGTGGCGTACCTTGGGAGAGGCCTATGTCCAGCAGTGGACTGCAATGGGCTGATGATGAGATGAGTTTCAATAAGGCTATTTATTTATCTTTACACAAAACTGGTTACTTTTTTGGAAGTGTGACATCATATAGCCATTGTAAACAGTTGGTCTACGGTCTTCCACCCTCCACTGTATGTTTTCTTAATAAAAAAAGTCACCTTTAAGTTTTCTTTAAATATTTCCTTTAAATATCTAAAGAAAGTTGTAATCGCAGTTGGTCTAGCGACCTCGACTACTGATGGTTCCTTTAAGTCTTATGACAGCCTGGGAATATCCAGTGATACCGAGGGGGTGCTTAACAGCATTCCTCTAGACACAAAAAGGGGATGCAGGTACAGCAATCCGCACCCCTGAGACAATAATGCACTTGAAAATAAATGCAGCGTAGCTTGAAAAGAGGACGAGAGCGAAAAAAAAGGGGGGGGGGTGAGAAAGAGGAAGGGGGACAGAGAATATACACAGTATTAATATCTAAAATACTTTACATTTCAGGCCACAAATCGAGCCATCATTATTGGTCGAGGCGTACTCGCAGCCAGCTGGCGTGTCACAAACCTCAAAAGTGAAGGACTCTAATATAGAACTCCATCTGAACAATTGTGAGAAAATGGAGGTTGATGTGCTGGAACAATTGGACTATAGTGGGGACGAAGTGAAGCCTTGATGTGTGTGTGACAGTTCTGAATATTACCCAATAGTAAGGGTTGTGAACTTGTTCAGGCAGTGTGCAAAGTGGAACAGTGATCTGTGTGTCTTAATTATTAAGTAATTACTGTGAAAATGTGACATTTAAATGCTTTACGATTCGAACCGAGAAACGGATTGAAAGAAGTCAGACTGAATTTGGATGTCAATCGCAGATATCGTTATGGTGTTCAGTTTTAGTGTATGGCTATTTGTATGGTTCTGAATATCTTAATGTACTTTAACGCATTCGGATCGAATGCAATGCATAAGCAATTTAAATTGAGGCTTTTGTGGTTGACATACTACGTATGAACCAGACCTTGTGACCTACTCTTGAAGCTTGGTTTTATTTAGTTCCAATAAATGTCACCTTGAACACATAAAACCATTAACTAGTGTAGCATGTAATACTAGCGAAATACAAGTTTTGCGAGTCTATTCGTAAGTTTCAAATAAAATCAAGTGCAAGACTGGACTACCCGGTCATTAGAACTGATTCCAGGTCCCTTCTGCTGCCATCTAAACGTATTTATAAGGAGCTAATGTACCATTTTCTTATACAGGGTATAATCAAGACTGCGACCGAAAATGAAGCCAAGTGGTAGTATTAGTGACTTCAGACATAACACAGCAAAAATTTTCGCAAAATAAAGCGTCAGTTTTTTTGTACTTTTTTACTTGTCGTATTAGGGTGGTAAATACATAGTTTTCTTAAAATAACAATGTGCATTTTTTTATTTTTAAAGACACAATCGTACGAATCATTTAACTTATAATTTTAGTAAAAACTATATAGATATTTACCATCCAATTTTTCAAATATCAGCTATTTGAAAATTTGCTTAAAATAAAATGTAGTTTTCTTCGCGAAATTTTTACTTATATTGTGCCTGTAATTACTAACACTACCACCTGGCTTCGTACTCGGTCGCAGTCTTGATATACCCGACAATATTAAATTGTACAGTGCCTAATGCATATTAGATAAATCAACAATATAACAAATTACTAGAAACCTAGCCAGTATAAATTTGTATGTAAAAATCCTTATTTAGAACATTTTGCACAGAATTAATGTTAAATCACATGCATTTAAAATATTCTCTATTGGAAGCTTTTTAAAGTAATTATCTAATCTGTATAATTTTTCCATTACTTTCTCCTCATACAAATTTATGGATGTTATATTCTGAAATCAATACATTGATAACTTAGTTGCAAGCTTTTTGCGGTTTCTTGGTAATTTTCACTGAAACAATAGTTTTAATTTTGCAGGATTGCTTAACTATATCAGATGGTACTTTGAGTTACATACAACAATCAAGTTGTTAAAACTAAGGTAATGAATGACTGTATCAATCCATATATGTCCTACTGCTGGGCTCGTGACATAATGATATACATGGCACATATATATATATATATATATTGTGGGACATATTATATGTTGGTTGTAGAGGAGCCCTGTGCCACCTCTAGTATAGTAACAATATAATATATTAATTTCGGATATACAAATGTGACACGAATGTATTCTTTACTACTGAAAACTTTAATTAAATATGATGTTGTATTTCAAAATAGAAAGAACAATGACTAAAATAAATGTACTTTGTTTTGTGTAGCCATTTTATTAAAGTTTTAGATGTCCGTGTAATGCTTTTTAGAATGATTGTAATTTTTTGGCACTGCTTTTAAAAATGAGTTAAAAATCTATTTTAAAATGTACTTATTCTATAGGGGTCATTTCCATACGTAAAGCTACGTGAAGACATTACAAATACACCCAACAGTCACATACATAGACCTGACCCCACACTAAGGTTCGAATCTTGTGTCGTTGGTTTCAACACAAATACTTGAGAAGCCCACGAACATTTGTTCCGGTGTGGGGATCGAATCCGTGGCCACTCGTTACACATCAGGCATACTAACTACGCTACGCAGGCTGTCAACATTTGCCGATAACATTGTGATTTTAATAGTAAATATTTGTTTTTAAAAATGAATATTGCAATAACTTCGTTTTATTGTTAGACTATTATGAATATTTTATTTTTAGTGATAGTTGACTTGTTGCATGTAAATTCTTATACGGAAATGGCCCCTAAGTTACCCTACAATATATGTTGGATACCAATTTACTCGTATTTGTATATTGCGGTAATTAATTAAATAGGAAATAAACCAATTTGTAAATTTAAAACTTAAATACCTAAAGAATGGTGTATTTAAGATCAGTACAATTAAAAATGCAGTAAGTAAAAAAAAAAAAACTGAAATGAGTATTTTACGACTGATTGTACATTTTAATTATATGTATTTTAACCTTCGAAATGTAAGAAAAACATTGGTAAATCTCGATGTAATAGATAATTAAATTCTTCAAGTCTCTATCAAAATTCATCAGAATGGGTTCTTATTTATTTTCACTAATAATTTAAAAATCTACATAATCTCGATGTTGACCTACGATATTGTTAAATATCTACTGTAGTCATTTAAGGTCAAGTCCGTAATTCTTTACTACCATCCTGATATTTTAAATAAATCTCCTCAGTATTTTTTCATTGCAATAAACATGGCAACACTGAAAATATAGAACTAAGCCATCTGAAAATAATTAAATCAGTACATAATAAGTGCTTTTTTGTGCTTAAATAGTCATTCATACCTTTTATAAAGGCATTTGTATACGCACTAGAATTCCATCAACATTTATACAATAAGGTACTGATGTCCGAGATAGTATATAGTAAATTCGTGAATTGAATTGAATTTCATTGAATTTGGAACAGACTTTGCAAGAGCCAGTGTCTGACGCCAGCCAGTTTCTACGAGTAACTGGTTTCTTAGAGCCCCAAATATGATTGGATTAGCCTGATTTTTATCCCACCTGGCTAACGAGGGGATTTGGCAAATAACTGTAGTTATTTGTAGGTAATTATTTTTTAGACACAATGTTGTGATGTATGAAATAATGTTTAATTGTAAATATACTGTTGCAATTTATGTTTGTTTTATTCAAATACTGTAAAAATAAACAATAGGCCCTTTTCGGCGTCGCAGTTAACATGTTAAATGTGTTAAGACCAGAATATTTCGAATAAAACAATAATCAACAGCAAATCATTTATTATGTTCAGAAATGTAATCGCTGTGCTATGATGATAAATTATGGAATATACAAAAACCTGTTTCCCTGTACATAATACTATCGCGAAAAATAATATATTTCTATCGAAAACGTCTGTAAACTCTGTCTCACAGCCTTTTCTAGGTACTTCAGTGCATAAGTGCTTTGCTCCGAAACGATGAATTTTGGTGTTGCCAATGCAAAAACTATATATTTTATTTGTCAAAATTGCCTAGGATGTTTGCACCGTGTCAATATAATTTTGTGCTAATATTCCCTTATGGGCCTTTTAAGATCACATCGGGATTGCAAAATAAATGCTCACAAATGTAACGAGCTATAACTTATCTTTCTGTTGATAAATATCGGAAAAATAATAAGACAAAAATACTGTGGAAATAAAAAGAAATACACAAGGCTAGATTTACAACCATCAAATAAGTTATAACTTGACTAACAACAATTAGACAATATGAAACTGCACACGTACTTTATTTGACAATAAATAAACCCTCCTTAAAACAAAAATGAAATTTACCAACAGAACGACAAACACACTACATTATTTAATTCCTGTTCAATTCATTAAGGATACGCAGGATATAGAGGAACAGGTTAAGTATATCCATGTACAGGTTGATAGTTGCCAGGATATATTCCTCGGGGGATAGTGTGGTCATCATCTGTTGGGTGTCGAATATCAGGAATAAAGCGAAGAATACTGCGCCAGTGAAGGATAGAGCCACCTCGAACGCTGAGCTCTGGATGAACATCTGGAGGATACCGCCGATGATGAGCACTGTAAGGCCGGCGACGAGGCTGGAAAATTATCATAAATTATTGTCATATACTTGAATTATTATTAATAGTTAATATGCAGGATTTAAAAAAAATTGTTCGAATTCAATAAGCACTTGTGCGAATGAAGATTTTTCAATATGTAGGAAGATATTTTAGCCAACCATCACGCGCGTAATTTACACTATAATGGCTGCCGCCTGCTACACACGTTCAAGTGCGTTTTCGCAAACGAGTTTGCATTAGTCTCAAATCGAAAATTGGAACAAAGTTTGCGCAGTTATTCGCCCACACACGTTCCAGTATACTGGTGCAAACTCAGACTTGCACAGTTATATCATTACGTGATTGGTGGATATTACTTCTTCATGTGCTATGTCAATTCGACGTCATTAAATTATTATAACCATAGAACCATCGAAATAGCATAAATCAGCTGTCATATTTTCAAATCAAAACATAATACAATAAGGTCTATATTACATTGGCTTTTACAATTGTTTTCAATCTGGGTTACTTATTAATAAAGTTTTATTAAAAAGTCTTTATTACTGCCAACTTACCCATATCCGATGAAGGAGAAGTCGCGTTTGGTATTGAGCGTGTAAAGAGTCAGGGAGAAGACTACAGCGAACGTGAGGCCGAGGGCTTGCAATACGACCGCTGTGTTGTAGTAGGATACTACCACGCCGATCGTGTACGACTGTACCGCCGTCTGAAATTATTAATAAATAATTATAAATACACCCAACAGTCACATACATAGTCCTGACCCCACACTATGATCCAGTCTTGTGTATTGGGTATCAGGAACTACGAAAGACTTTTCGGTCTCACAAACACCAAGACCCGAAACAAATACCTGTGGTTCACACAAACAGTTGTTTCGTGCGGGGATCGAACCCGCGGCCTCTCGTTTCTCAGCCGGCGTCCAACCAACTGCGCCACGGAGGCTGTCATATTACATTAAAGTGGTACGCAGGATTTTTAGCAAGTGAAATGACGACCAATAACGTGGAATGTATAACAGTTTTTGTATAGAAATCGATAAAAATGTCGAAGTTATCTATACTAATATTATAAATAGGAAATATTTGATTGTTTGTTTGCTTTGAATAGGCTCTGAAACTACTGAACCGATTTGAAAAATTCTTACACTGTTGGGATGCTACACTATACCCGAATGACATAGGCTATATTATATTTTCAAAAACAATAGGGGTCCTTACTAAAACTCCAATAATGTAACCCAAGGTGTAAAAATGAGTGTGAAAAAATGAATGATGGTGTGTTATTTGAATTTTAAAATGCGTTGTGTGCTGTTGATAACGGATCAGATGGCTACAGAGACGGTGGTCACGGGTCGAATCTTAAGGCACGCCTCTGAATTTTCCTAGTAAAGTTTTCACACTATAATGGTGAAAGAAAACAAACGAGAATCAAAAAATCTTAGTAACGTTATTGTTTTCATCACTGCAGTAATTAAATTGAAGGTGAAAAATACAGTTGTTGGCGGCATGTTGCTCATTCTTTATTTACCGATCTTAATAGGCCGTGAAGTTAAAAGCACAATAGCTTGGTATTTATTTACATCACCACGTCGTACACATGAGCGTTTGTAAAACAATTTACAAGTGTATTTCATACAATCATTCCATTCCACATTCCTAAGTCAAGTTTTTTTTTTTAAATAACTTAAGGTCCCTAAGTTTGGAGGCGTGTCATAATCTGAAAAAACAGAAATAAGATTGCCTTTTCGGGTCTTTAGGATTTACTGCTTGGTTTTTATTGCTCGTATAATGTAAATTTTCTTTGAGGTAGAGGAAATTGCGTCACTACTAATAATATAAGAATCACAAAAATTATCTTATTCTACATGTTTTACCTAACGAACCAACTTATTTCTATACTACAACTACGTCACAACTTCGTGCCATGAATACAATCAAAGAAAACTGCGGTCAGTTAAAGTATTTGAGTCAAACAGGAAAATTATTGAATACAACTGTTATTAGTGACTTACAAAGGCCGCTAGGAGGTAAAGGTTCGCTGGAGAGTCCCTGCGCTTAGCGATCAGTGCGAACAGAGTGCCCAAACTGAGTAAAAACGCCACAAACACCATCCAGTCACTAGAAAACAAAAAATATATTAAAATACCACTTCACATTTAATAGATACATCAAACATGCATACATAGTCCTGCCCCCACACTAACATCGACCTTGTGTCGTGCGTATCATATACGAATAACTTTTTATTCTCACAAACACCCAGACCCAGACTGCCTCGGTGGCGTAGTTGTGACTGCCTCGGTGGCGTAGTTGTATTACGGTACGGTTACAAAGCTGAGGTCTCGGGTTCGAGTCCCGGGTCGGGCAAAGTGATGTTGGGTTTTTCTATTATCAGCTCGGAGTCAGGAATTTGTGCCCGATATGGCGATAGGCTCGCCCCCTATCACATCATGGGACGGAACATACAAGGCGAAATGTGGGTGTCCTGGTGGCGCCTCTGCTTATCCCTTCGTGAGTTTATGTATGTAACACCCAGACCCACAAATACTTGTGGAAAACATAAATATTTGCCTCAGTAGGGATCTCGAACTCGCAACCTCTTGTTTCACTGCTGGCTGTTTTACTTGTAACTATTAATTTTGAATTGCCTGTATTTTAAATTTTTAATTTTGTATTAACTTAAACTCATGCTACATACCCAATTTGAGCCAGAAAACTGGATAAAACTGGTTTTATGTACAAAATAGATTTACTCACTTTCTGTGAATAAAACCTTGCACGGGTTCTACAAGCAGGAAAACAGCAGCAATCGCAACAGTGGCCAGCAACTGGACTGTGAGGAGACCATATACTTTACGGATGAACCCCAAGCGGATCTCTTTATCTGCATTCATTACATTGTTGCGGTAAGCAAAGTCATCCTGAAACAAATGCAGTATAAAATATCATTTAGATAGTAGATGAGTTGCCTACCTACCAGGTTGGGAAGGGAAACATAGAGAAGAAGGTTTATTATATTTAGCTCAATAAAGGAACTAATGATAAATGCACTAAAGATAGAGTTGATTACCAATAGATTATATTTTGTACCATTTGATACAATGGTAGGCCTAATATTGTTTTGTCTTTCTTCTATTCATTTGTTAAAAAACAGCTTGTTACAGTAAATATTTTAACTGTATTTTTATTTACATAATTTAAAGTGTCTTCTAAAATGCATTTGAGATTCGCATCTAGACGTCAACCAGGTTTATTGTCACACACTTTTCTAATAACTTGCTAGGTTGTTCATCAGTTTTGTGAAATTGAAATGTGAAATTGTTATGTGAAACATATTGGCAGGGTGTTATGGTATTTACCTTAGTAATAAACAAACATTTGTGAATTAAGGCTATGTAGGGCACATTAGATATGTTAAATACTGTTCTTTTGGTGTGTTGGTTTTCTTTAGTGTCATTGTTGCTTTTGAATGGATAAATCAATTTGGATTGAGTTTTTGTTTGAAAGGGCTCTTGAGTTAATGATTTTAGCTATGAATCAATAAAAGTTGTAGCTTAAAGAACATTTGAAAGACAGGTTATTAATAATATTGATTAACTACATGCTGGGTTCTGTGGGATAATTTTAAAAGTAGCAAATTATGTTTTGATACCAATATTTTATTTAACCGATAACCATATTGATTTCCAAAGCAATCAATTCTACAGCACAGATGTTTCAACTATGTATTTACAAACTCTAACATGATTACATCAAATTTATAAGAAATAAGTGTAAACTTTGTTTTTCTCTTTTAAATCAGGTTTTGCATGAACCAGCATTTTAATCACAAATATATAGACTATAAACTAATTGTTTACTATGGTTCATTTGCTTTCATTTCACGTGCCGTTCAAAGAAAAGATTTACATTGATAACGACTGAATCAACAATATGATATCTTTACAACATTGCCTTATCATAAAATCAGTTAAGTTTTTGCAAAATAATGCAAGATACCAAAAAAAGAAATAAGAAAACAGAAGACACAATTATCCGAATTGTTTTATGGCTCGATCGATCACCACTTTGAATATATAACAAGGACATATCCATTCTCTTGAAATTTAACTTTGTTGTTTTACTTACCTCGATCGATTCTTTGCCTCCGAGCTCACAGTCCTCTTGTGCGTACATCAACGGTATAGCAGCCATGTTTCACGTGTTTTTGTACAGTTAGAAACAAATTCAATATGTTTTATCAATTTGTTTTTCACAAAAAATGGTTTTCCCCGTTTACGTGTTTCTTTTACATTGACAATGACACTGACGTCAGACGTCATTCCATTTCGTTGACGTTTCATATGTTGCCATACCAATAAATATGTGTAAACCATAGACATTAACTCTTTTTGTATTATTTGTAATTAAAATGAACTTCATAATTACTAAACACTTGATTTTACACGCATATTAGGAAGTTTTGTAGTTTTATTTGAACAATAAATAATTTAATATTTAACGAAGTAAATAATATTATCTCAATGCTACCTTTTTCGTCAAACATATACTTCAACAATGGTTGTAGCCTGTAGGTATACAAAAGACTCATAAAGATTTTATAATATTCAAATTCAAGTATTCAAGTAAATCAGAGTAGCGCACTATACTGTGATACCATATCAAACCATAATGGCGCCATATTTTTTAAATATATTTAATTTAAATTAATTAACACATCCAAAAAATTTAGATACATTCTATAAATACTTGGGGTTTCTTGGTGCTTCACCCAGGTCCAAACTGAATGCATCTTTCGGTCGTGGCCCATCCAGTACCTCTCTTAATGCGCATGAAGGTCATGGAGAACTTTAAGGCGCTATGCTGACTGAGGCTTTTGTTAGGGTTCATGTCCCAGCTCATCAACATCATCAGCCCTTCTGCGTCCACTGCTGGACATAGGCCTCTCCCATAGCACGCCACTGGGCTCGATCTTCAGCCCATCGTCGTCAATCGCTACCAGCCACCCTGGTCTCCACTCGAGAACACCCGACAAAAGTGACCGGCCCATTGCCACTTCAACTTGCTAATCTGTTGGGCTATGTCGACAACGATGGTTCTCTGTCGAATAAGCTCATTTCTGATTTTATCCGTCAGAGAAACACCGAGCATAGCCCGCTCCATAGCTCATTGGGCTCATTGAATTGGTGGATCAGTCGCACCGTCAGTGTCCACGTCTCGGCACTGTATGTCATTACGGATAGATCGCACTCGTTGAAGACATTCGTCTTCAGACTTTGTGGTATTGGCGACGAAAATACTCAACGGAGTTTCCCAAATGCTGTCCAGCCCAGCTGGATTCTTCTGTCCCAGCTCGGTAGAATATAATATATACTATTCTAATTGCAGGCCGCAGACACCAATATCAAGTATGCAATATTTACCAGTCTCTTTCCAAGTCTTGGAACATTTTTTCGGCTGGTAGGTAATCATTATGAATATATTATTCTACCTAGGTAATTAGGTCCTGTGCTACTTACATAACCTAGTAAAAGTCTTCAAACTTGATATGAGGTTCAGTCTGAGGTATTGCTACTGTTTCGTGTTTAGAATTATGTAGGTGAAGGTAAGGATATAGTAAGATAGCAAGGATAGTATAAAGCTATACCGGGTGGGATAGCCTTGAAATAATCTTTACCTTTCTATCAACCTGATACCTGCCTGAACCCAGCCTATGTGAATTAATCTCTTTTCCATCTATCACAGCTGAGACATTAATACAATACATACCTATAATACAATCAAGCGCAGCGCTGGACATCTACTCCCAAGGGAACCAAACGAACTGATATAAATTGCAAGTGGTCGTATGCAGGCCGATTCCAATAGACTTTTTTAAACTGGGAATGTTTATTCTGTGGTTATTAATACTGTTGCCTGAACATGATCAATTATGTAAGAAACCAACATTTAATTCTTCAAAAAATTATATTCTCAAACAACAACAAAATTACAACCAAAATGTTAATAAAAGAGTTTCCCATACATAGTTAGACAAACTATAAGGGTAAATAGGCGTGCCATTGTGAGCACATAGTTATACAAGTTTATATAAGTATGGATAAATTGAGTTTGGCAGCGGAGACGCGGCGAGGCGAGCTCGTCGCGATGTGCCCACGTGCCGTCGGTTCAAACGAAGTTTCCACTATAAAATGCGTTTATCCGAGCCAATCAAATCACGCTCCGTTATATTGACTCGCTGGGAACACAATGGCAATTAGCTTTTTTCCTTTTTGTAGAGTTGGCTGATAGTTGTAGTCGGTTTCGAAAATTAGGAAGAATATTTTGAGACTGGAATGGTAAGGGTATAAGTGATACATCTGCCTCTTTGGACTATTAGGCGTGAATATATGTAGTATGTATGAAGTTTGCCTTTTTATTATGTCGCAGCAAAATAAGCACCGTACAAAAAATGTTTTGCAGGATCTTATAACGTATTTCTGGATGCGTTATGGCTAGAATAATAACGTCGGCCAGCTATATGATTAGCAAAGCGCTGCTGCAGTTAATTTGCATTAGAGTGCTATGATTTATGAATTATTATTTTGTTAATTTAATTTTTACATTTGCAATAATTACACCAATCACATTCCCAACATTCAAACCTCACCCTGTCCGTTCAAACCGCGGTCAAATGAAATACCTTTTTACGACAACTCCGTGATCTCGACTAAATCGTCAACACAACGTATCGATTCTGCTGGCCGGCCATTATGTTTACTGGCACTAAAAGTTTACTGCCATCAGTAGCAGGGAAGGTCGGGTAATTACACCGTTTTATAGGCTATGCCTTGGAGTGCATTAGCTGTAGCGTTTGGAGACTAAAGCGAGGCGCTTTTGTTCGCCCCGGATGGATTTTAAACGTTTGACGTGCAGCGTTTATAAAATATGATACTGCTGGCGTGTGGATGCATCTTTTATAAGCTTGTTTAGTCCATCATTGATCTTAATGGATGTGGAATATTCAAGTCCTTTTTGTATAGAAATTTAAATTATGATGAAGAAAATAATACAACTTCAGAAATTGGTATGGTTTTATGATTTTTGAGACGAGTCACTGCAAGAAACTGCTGAAATAAGAATAATCACATATTTTTCATAATAAATTAATAACCTATTCTACATAATGGAAAATCATGAAGCCTCGACAGTACGTGTAAGCTTGGGTACGGATAGAGCAAAAAATCATTATCATACAGCTCATGTCTACAAGGGGCCTAATGATCCCAACGGTCACACGCAGGCACTAAGTTTATATCCGCCCCAAATATGGTAAGAAGCGAGTCTCATGACATGTGATTCTTATGGAGAGTATCATGATGCCAGGCACAGATTTCATCTTTGGACAAAATAAGTTTTCGAAATTCAAACTGAAAAACTAACACAGCTCGTTAAAAAAAATCAAAGGAATCAAAACCATACAGCCATGTTACTTACATTAATTTACAATACCACTTCAGCTGAGTCAATTATAGCTCACGACACCTTCAAAGGCCCACATTGGGCTCCGCTTGTAGTGTTTAATAAATGAATGTGGCTGTATAAACGCCACTGCGCTATGACGCCGGGTTATGGGCTATCATAAATCGTATGGCTCAACAAATTGGACAGTGAGCTTCTGTCGGTTTTCATTGTGAACTGTAAGAGGTTAGCGTTCGTTGATTTTTAGTATGTATTAAAAATACTGTATTTAAATAGCGCAGTTTATAGGGTTTATGAACTCGTAATGTTTACTTTATTTTATCTACTTACAAAATGAATATAGCATTATTTTTTTTATTGCGATGAATGACGAGGCGAGCGCGCCATGGACCTGATGATAAGCAATACGACCACTCATGGACAGTAGCCAAACCAAACCAAACAACACCATGAATAAATAGCAATGCTCGAGCCATAAGAAGTTAAGTCTCATAATGTCCAGTAGTTACTCTGGCTACAATGTCCTTCAAACCGGAATACAACAGTGCATTTATACTACTGTTTGGCGGTAAAAAGGACAGCGCGTATTTCATTTGTCCTTTTTTGTAAGATAATAAGCTAGTGTAGCCAAAAAGGGGAATGTCAGTGTCACTGGCCTTCCAGCCCAGCACGCTGCGGATTTGTGGTCGAGCCGGGTTCCTAACAAAGCTACGCCAGCATACTGACTAAAAACTCCTCGATGACCGTCCACGCATTATGGGTGGCACCGGACATCCCAGGATAAGAAGCACTCTGATTATTGTCCGAATAAGCGCCAGCCGCAAAAACATTTCTGGTCCTTTAATTAAAGAGGGCCCGGATGACCGCCAGTTACGACTATTTTTGGACGCCCGTTTAAGATGTTATGGGCGTCCATGACAGACACAAGGCCATGTGCTCTATAGCTAAACTCGGATTCGTTCTACGTAAGGGCGCACCGTCTTGCAGTTTACACAGCGACTCCGATGACCCTTTAGGTCGCCTCTTGTGACACGCAGGAAATACCGTGGCGGAGTTTTTGACCACACTATAAATTTCACTTATACTTACCTGTATAACACTATGTTTAGACGAATGAGACGAAAATTAATGGAAATTATATTCCTTTAATGTCAAATCGCTTTCGCTTATCCTTTGTCCCGCAGCGTGTAGTTTACGAAGGTACAGCGAGCTCCTATTGTCGTGGAGTCCATGCCCTCTCAAGAAATTTAATTAGAATTCCCGCTAAAATTTCCTCCATAAAGATGTTTCAGATAAAAGAGTGCTTGAATTCGCTGACGACGGGCGCGACGCTTGGAAATTAAATTTTTGAAATTGATTATTCAGTATGGTAGACGTTTATTTATTTTAAGTAAAAGTATTGAGAATCGCAATTCTACTTAATTTCACATGTACACGATTATGTTGTGTCGTGGGTATCAAATAATAAAATATATTCGTATACAAATCTTCACGATCTGTATCTCAATCAACTACAAGAAATAGTCTGTCAAATGAAATGAATCAGTGAATTCGATAAATCGCATCTTCAGCGATAGAATATAACACTATTAATAAAGGCCTTCCCAAATACATATTTCACAGTGAATATTTGGAAGTGGCCTGCACTCGGCAGCTTATTTATTTATTTATTTTATAAGGTCAACCAACAGCGCCACATATCATATCACTATGAAACCAGTATCAATGTTCAAGTCAGATATGTATGCCATAGGTGAACACATCGTTCAAAGAAACAGCATAACATGATTACACGAAAAATATTTTAAAATCGAATACTAAAACTTTAGTGATATCAGGTTCGGAGAGTGAGATTGACGGATGCTCAATACTCCTTACCTCTTCCCAACCTTTTTCCTTGTCGCTCTCCTCCCCATGATGGGCTGGCTACATATCCATGATCCAGCGTTGTGGATGTTCATAGGCGGCAGTGACCATTTACCATCACGTGACCTGTTTGCTCGTTTGCCGGAATAAATATAAATCATAAGGATTGTCTCATCTACTATTTGCGTAGGATATTGATGTTGCGAGACCAATTTTTTTCAGCAGTTTGTAGCACCTAAAAAATAATCTTAGTTTAGAATTACGTCTGGTTTTATGTCCGTAACTGTAGCGTATACTTATTTATTTTCATTTTTTTATATATACTTATATCTACAAAAATATATAAAAATATAATGTCGCAATCAATCGTAATTGATGCGGCGGATTGCATCGGAGCGCAATGCGGCGCTTTCATCACTCGCGTTGGCCGACCGCGTTTGTCTTATTACAAACTTTACACTGTCATACTCGTCAGCAATTTATTCGTATTATTCACTGTTCTTGGCGCATTTACACGAGGCGCAGTATGATTTGATATTGCGGTTTTCCATATTATTAGAGTTTGAAAAGAAATAATAGGGTTCAAATGTATGTAATTGGACCTGGTTATTTATATCTTCACGGATAGCCATGGTAGCCAAAGAAAACCCGCCCATAATGATCCATGGAATTGCGTCGCGTTCAGCCTGCGTGGTTCAGCCTGTTCATCTGGTTGGAACATGCTGCCGTCGGATTGCACTGCATTTGTCATCACATGCATTGTAGGTTTTGATAGGATTCATTGCAATCATCAGCATAAATAAAAGACTTGTGGCAATAAAACTTGCACATACGTAACATCGGTTTTGGTGCCCGCGAAGTGGTGGACAAGCTCTAGGAATGTCACTTGAAAGTTGAGATACTTCGGTCACGTGTCACGTTACCAAAATTAAAAGAGGACGTTGGAAACATATACATCAGGCTCAACAAGATTGCAGAGGCCCTGAAACCTGAAACTACTGGCTTGATGTCGTCGAGAAGGATAATAATAAATAATAAATAAATACACCCAACAGTCACATACATAGTTCTATCCCCACACTAAGATCGAGTCTTGTGTCGTGGGTATCAGAAGCTACGAGAGACTTTTCGGTCTCACAAACACCCAGTCAGCCAGATATATGGCTTATAGTCGATTGTTTTTATAAAAAGGAGAAGATAGAGCGGAAACGCGGTCTCTGTTATCAGGATTCAATCAAGGTAGAAAGAAAGTCACATGTATCTACGTTAAAAGAAGATTATCTAGGTGTTGCATATAGTATGTATCCATATTTATAAGTAGTTGAAGAACGAAGATATTATTTTTAGTCACGTATCACAAGCACTTTTTGCTGCGACCGTAACTCGGTCAACAAGGCACTGAATTTTAACTCACATGATAATGTTCCGCGGGACCCTCGGTTTACTTTGTTTAAAGTTTTTGCTGGTGTCATACATCATGGCTTGACATGCGATGAAGAAAACATGTAAGAACTTACTTTAAAGTGTTTCACAAACATTTCGTCAATGGCAGTTTTGTTTCTTCTTCTGGGATGCTCTTAGACGAGATTGCTATAGCATCCTCTACCATTCAAACTAATGCCATAAACAGTAAAATAAAAACTAGCCCAGCTTGGTTTTGAGGCCCTGAGCACTCACTAAAACGTGTCCTCCCCTCACCTGCTTGTTTCGAAGGTGTGTAAAGTCTAACGGGATCATGCTAGTGGTACACTTAATTAGTAATAGTTGTGATACTTTTACTTGACTGCCTCGGTGGCGTATTTGTATTACGGTACGACTACAAAGCTGAGGTCTCGGGTTCGAATCCCGAGTCGGGCAAGGTGATATTGGGTTTTTCTATTCATTATCAGCCCTGAGTCAGGAATTTGTGCCCGATATGGCGATAGGCTCGCCCCCTATCACATCGTGGGAGGGAACATACAAGGCGAAATGTGGGTGTCCTGGTGGGGCCTGTGCCTACCGCTTCGGGGATAAAGGCGTGAGTTTATGTATGTATGTATGTCATACTTTTCCCGAGTGTTATTAAAGATTATACCACCCACGAATCTAGAATTGCTGGACCTTCTGTAGAAGCACCTGATAAATTTAGTGTAGCAACAATCTACGCAAGTCGTTTTATTGAAAATTTCCTTGTAATTCCTGCACGGCATCCATTTTAATACATCATAGCCGAGTTTAACAGCGTGACTTTATCAAAAATCGAATGCACAATGCTTCATAAAAGAATATGCGATGCGAATTAATTGGAGATGAGGAATATACAACGCGCGCTGGAAATATTGTAGAGTAATAAAAAGATTTAATATTTCAATCCATTTCGTATAGCTATGCACGACGTGTTTTTAATTAAACCTGATAGTGATGCCCTCGCTGGACGGCGCGGCGCCCCGGGGCTACAGTCTGTTATAGTAAACCTGAGTAGATTCGATTGTTATTCGTTCGAGAGATTTCTCTGTTTTATGTTTTGAGGAAATATTCAATTAATTATAAGAATGAATTTTAAACTAAGTTAATTATAAGAATGGATTGTATTGTCCCAAGTTCATTTACTAACACAGAATATATTGTTTGATA
The DNA here is from genome assembly GCA_949752805.1 of Deilephila elpenor. Classification (NCBI taxonomy): domain Eukaryota; kingdom Metazoa; phylum Arthropoda; class Insecta; order Lepidoptera; family Sphingidae; genus Deilephila; species Deilephila elpenor. Next base: position 13,254,490 of record OX457097.1, on the reverse strand, counting down.
AATGTGTAGGTATAAGATGGAGGTAAACTCTTTCAGAACTTCTGGCGCATAGAGCCATCTGCCATGCCATTTCCTGCCATTGATATGTTTTGTAACAAAATATCACTTTTTACTGCGATGCGACGATTTGTAATCAATCTGTATACAGGAATATAGTTAGGAAGGATAGCAAAAAACCGTTACTTACAGGTATTGTCTCCTTCTGTTTAAAGTATAAAGACTTCAAAATGGTGGCCAGATATCGAATTTGAGACCAGGCGGACAAGAATATAGCATTTCATACAATAAATATTTCGACATAATTTAATAGTATTTATACTTTGATATGTAAGAACTTTTATCAGCCTTTTTCATGTCATCATGTTTCAGACATTTTTAAATCACCACGATTTTATAGAAATTATTCAAAAATATTAATTATTCATATTTATTGCAATATTTAATCATTCTTTGTTGGACGACGTTATACCAACAACGTGTATACATATATACATATTTAGTTACCTTTAAGGATATTGTAAAATCATTTTGCCTTGTTCTGTATTTACTAAAAAATAGTTATTACAATTTGATTCAGTCAACACTGACACCTGGGTCAGTCAACACACTCAGTCAGCGCAGCACTACGCCTCGCATAAAGCAGATTGGATTGCTATTTGTATCGCGAGGCTTTGTGCCTTTGTTTGTCTTAAATTCATTTTGTATAAAATAATATATCCATTATGTTGCACACGTCTAATAATGTTTGGTATTTTCCATTTTAGTTATGGATACTGAAAGTTCGCCAATTCGCACTAGGCCAGCTTGGTTTAAAATATTTTTAATATAAACAACAGAAAATGTGTTTTTTTATTTATTTATTTGAGCACTTAGTAATATACTTATAAGAAGGGCGGGGCTTAATATAACAACAATACGCGTGGAAATGTTATATCCTATATGCCGACCAGGACACTGCGTGTAGGTGAGTGAACTGTGTTAGTGACGTAGTCGACGGGTTTAGAGACTGTCCCGCCCTCACACCCGCCACTGCAACTCCTGTAAGCCAGGATCAACAGTGGCACGCATTTTAATGACACTGAACAGTGAAGCTCAGCGCGTCTCTGGGAATGTCTAACTTGTCTTTAACCCGCAACGAAATCAATCAAAAAAGTTGAATTAATAGGAGGAGTTGGAAATAAATTATTGTCCACTTCCCTCCCTAATAAAGCGGGTGACAAAAAACAATGAACTAAAGAGGTAAATAACCTCGCATAAAGACGTTTACAGCCAGAGAAGCCAGCTGTAAAGCACCACGGATTAGTCATTATAACATTTAAATGGGACCTATAATGTAAGCTGTTATACTTGATTCCAATAATAGGTATGGCAAAATCGCCGGAAAGCACGGAAATTCTTCCTAGTCTCCACAAGGTCCGTGTAGTATACAACTCCAGATGTTATTTGCATACTATCTAGCATGGTTTTACGCTCATTCTGCCAAAGACTACACTCCCACAGTATATGATATGGTAGTCGACGGGTTTGACGTCATTGTTGACCGACGCATAGTGTGCCCGCTATGCAGATGACGTCACATCGGCGTGGTTGCTACAGGTGCCTTATTGGCTGCCCGCGAAAAGGATTTTCAAATTAAAATCAGCATTCTATTTTTGAAATCAGACTATTAAAGTTATGGAGATTTGTATAAAAATGATATTAGACTGACTATCTTTCTCTGACTGATTATGATATTATCTTCTTTCTGACTGATTATGATATGACTATCTTTCTCTCTCAACTCACATATTGCTGTGCTTTTACTATTCCATTAACATTTATTTTGTATATATCTATATATATTTAATATTATATGTATATATGTATGTTTGTTGTATGAGTTTATATTTGTGTTTTATTTTATTGTTATTTATCTATTTATATTTATGTCACTATACACCTTAGACTGCCCTTTCTCTCTCCTTTCTTCTATGTCCATCCTAAGGTTGCCTGGAAGAGATTGCCTTGTGCAATAAGGCCGCCGATTGTACTTATTGTAAAATTTTGTTATAATCTCTGTATGTTTTTCCTGGTGTACAATAAAGAATAAATAAATAAATAAAAAAATAAATATTAGTATTTTTACCGCAGGCATAAAAGTAACACAAAAAAAAAGAATTTATATTATTCTAATTCTAAAATTCTTTATTTTATTTTCATTTTCGATGCTGCGCAGTTTAGGAAGTTGCCAGTCAGCAGGGCGGGATTGCAGCTTCCTTTAATCATATTAACGGTAATATCGATAATGGTTGGAAATGTAGCATTGCATTGCTGAAAGTATTGCATTACTCACAACACAGCTGGTTACACTAAATCCGACCCGCATTGCGCCAGCTCGGTGTATTGGGATCTGAAATATCGTCTCGGTATAAGATTTTTTGCCCCGGGATAATATCAATAATAATCTAAGGCTTTCAACGAGACATATTTTTTGAGATTCAATAAAAAAACTATATTTTTTCGAGAATAGAGAACTAATAAAAATGCAGAGCAATTTAATGCAGGGCACGCGTAGCAAATGCTACGACCGCTACAACAATGCTATGGACGGCGTAGCACCCCGCTGTTTTTGCGCTACGTATTTCGCTTTGTACGCATATTGCATAGTACGCAACAAAGGATTTTATTGAATATCAGTTCAAAGAGGGCTATCGATCAAATACGGTGAAAAATATCTTTGTGGACTGAGTAAAGAGAATGCACGAAAATTGAGCTTTTATATTTTACAGGGTTCAATTTGAAATATTTTCGTATGGTTTATTTTTGAACATTTTTCTTATGCTGTCACGGCAAAGTGAATATAAAGAGCTTTTGCGATTATTGCTTTCATAGATTGGTATCGCTACTTAGGTGACATAATTATGGCGGTCTGCTCAAAAACAGATATAAAATTGCTAAACCCGAAATTTAATAAAGAATGGATCAGTTATAAGTCTGACTTCATCTATGGTGATCGTTTTTCGGGCGCATATCAATATCAAATTACACGCTAATAATGTGTTTGTCAAGTACATTGTTTTTAACAGTCTATAACATTGGTAATTAAATTGAATCCATCCCATGGTTGTCTGTAATTTCCTTTGAGCGATAATACCGCCAATTATACTTGGGAGGGGGGGGGGGGGGGGTTTAGGCCATATTGTCCACCACGCTGGCCTAGTGCGGATTGGCGGACTTTACATTCCATAGAAATTCTTGCAAATCGCTATGCAAGTTTACTCGCGATGTTTTACATTACCGTTTTAGTGGGAGGTGATGTTGAGTTTACTATCAAATATTCGAGTTTACGCCTGTCTCTATTTTTCTGTATACCCCAGCATCCCGCGTGGCAGTACAAGAAGAAAAACAGCGACACAAGCGTGTTCCTGTATTCGCCATTACGGTAAATGTTTCATTGACTGCAGTGCGGTGCCGACGCTGATATACACACGCCATCCCGCTCTCGTTATTTAAATGTGTTTCATTTATATTCATATGTAACTTTTCGTGCCAAAATAAAAATCAGCTTAAGAGTAATTAAAGACTGGAGTGGAAATCGGACGAAGCAGGTCCATGATGATACATCAATGATTTAAAGTTATATTTGTTTTCAGAATCACTTGAGCCCCTCAAGGGGAGCCATCGCTGAGAATGTATATTTGAAGGATTGTTTAAAAGAACTTCAAAAGAATGAGGAGTTGGGAGGAACAATTAATATAAGAATTGAACGAACGAGTAAAACACCGCTGTTTTCACAAGTGATCATGCCGAGTAGATGATTATGAATCGCAAAGAGCTGTACTAGAAAGAAGGTTACAGTTTGCTGAACGGATTAATATATAATTCCTGGAACCGAGTGCTCACCGGGAAGGCATTCCGTGTGACAGGGCACGGGAATTTGGGAGTGAAATATTTTATGAGAGGTAAAGTTTATTGAGAGACTAGTGACCACTAGATTTTTATTGCGATGAATAGCGAGACTAGCATGCCATTCGCCTAATGGTGAACGATACGACCGCTTATAGACAGTAGCAAAACTAAACAACACCATTAATTACAAGGCAATGCTTGGCAATCCACTACGCTCCTGAGATAAGATAAGCTCCATAAGATGTTAAGTCGCTTTATGTCTAGTTGTTACTCTAGCTAGAATGTCCTTCAAACCGAAACACAACAGTGTATTTACACTTCTACTTGGCGGGATAAATATACTTTGCGGTGGTACCTACCCAGGCAGCCTCTCACATATGAGAGGCCTACCACCACTAGTGCACAAATATTTATTACGAGATACTAGTGGTGTTAGAATAAGGGTTGATGACATTAATAATAATGGGCGGCAGTGATCACTTTCCATTATTTGGTAGTTTGCCGGGCCTATTGTATAAAAAAAATTATGTTATGACATACTTAATGGTTTCTTAGATTTACGCGAATGTTACACATTGAAATAAAACTATTTTATACGGATTTTATTTCAATATGACATACTTATTATTATACTCTTAGTACCAATTTATCTATGAGCGTAATGGTATAGTGCCCTTTTCTTTTATACCTTTTCGTAGCTTTATGTTTCACTAAAAACAACAATCTACCCAATCAGATCACATTTACATAAATAAATTTCCATTTTCACACCTCAAAATACCACAAGATCCTGTAACACAAAACGCCTGGGCGCGCATTTCCATTTTTCTGTGCCGTGTCGCCGAAGCTGCGGTCCCTTCCACGGAATACATTTTTCAGACGGACGCGAGAGCTCGGTTTCTTTACACTCAGACTTTCGTTGGAAGAACATCTTGTTCACGGGCGGTTAGTTAATGATTGAAAAGCGGAGTTTAAGAATTTCTTTGTTAGGTTTGAGACGGTTAAGATGCTTTTTAGGATGTTCACTGAAGGTGGGCGATATTAAAATAAAATGAGGGATATATTTACTAAATAAAATATACATACATACATAAACTCACGCCTTTTCTCCAGAAGGGGTAGGCAGACGTGCTACCAGGACACCCACATTTCCCTTTAATGTTCCGTCCCACGATGTGATAGGGGGCGAACCTATCGCCATATTGGGCACAGATTCCTGTAATCCGGGCTGATAATGAAAAGAAAAATCCAATATCACTTTGCACCACCCGGAATTCGAACCCAAGACCTCAGATTTGTTATCGTACCGTAGTACAACTACGGCACCGAGGTAAATAAAACATAATCACAGATTATGCTCATTTTCTTTAATTCTAATTAAATGACGATGATATTACAATAAGAAGAGAAGAAGATTTACTTACTAAAGACACTACAAAGTTAAAGTTTAGGTAATGAAAAGTGATCACCGTTGTTCAAAAAAGACCGACCACACCAAAAGAAATGTTGGGCCGATGTCTTAGTACTATTTTATAGAAATTCAGGTCATTAAATTAGATTACATACATACATACATAAACTTACGCCTTTATCCCCGAAGGGGTAGGCAGAGGCACCACCAGGACACCCACATTTCGCCTTGTATGTTCCGTCCCATGATGTGATAGGGGGCGAGCCTATCGCCATATCGGGCACAAATTCCTGACTCCGGGCTGATAATAAATAGAAAAATCCAATACCACTTTGCCCGACCCGGGACTCGAACCCAAGACCTCAGCTTTGTAGCCGTACCGTAATACAACTACGCCACCGAGGCAGTTAGATTAGATTCCATAAAGGTTACTAAGTGCGTGGTGGCCTGTTGGTAACGGACGAGACGCGGCTGCCTACATGTTGACGGTGGTCGCGGGTTCAACCCAGAGCACACCTCTGACTTTTCGGAGTTATGTGTGTATTGATAGTCAATCACGCACTTTAACGGTGAAGGAAAATATCGCGAGGAACCTGCATACCGTAGCGATTTTAAAGAATGTCTACGGTATGTAAGTCCGCCAACCCGCACTAGGCCAGCGTGGTGGACTATATGGCCTAAGCACTCTCAATCTGATACAGAAAGGTTACTAGACAATTTTGGTTTCTCTTTTGTATTTGATACCAACAACATAAATTCACGCCTGTTCCCCAGAAGGGGTAGGGTGCGGTGCAACCAGAACACCCACGTTTCGATTTAAGTGTTCTGTCCCACGACGTGATAGGGGGCGAGAAAACACCTGAAAAAATATAGTTAGTCTCTGGGTCGGGAATTAAAAAAAAATGGAAGAGAGAACATAATATACAACTGGTCGAGCTACATAAACAAACATCAAAACAAACCGTGTCAAAACATTTCTACGAAATGAAATATTGTTGTTGGAATATTGCGCGGTACATCCGGATGAACCATTTCTGTGAATTTCGCATAGAGGAGTTCTGCGAACATAGTGGGGATTAATTACGGCACACTGGCTGACAGGGCTTCCTGGAAATGTCTTGTGAGAGGCGTTTCACTCCATTCGGTCACTCGGACTGTTGTAGTGAAGCGGTTGAGAGGTATCGATTTAAATGATTAATTGTGGTGTTATATTCGATTGTTGGTAGAGTAATCTATATCAGCCCATACACGTCCACGAGCCTCCTCTACAATCTAGAGTACGATTGGGAGGGGTTAGGCCATATAGTCCACCACGCTGGCCTAGCGCGGGTTAGATTACGGTGGTAGAATAACGTGTGGATGATTTTATAATAAGTTAATAGTTTTTGCACTTTAATTTTCTTTTATCATCATGGCGTAAGTTTGTTAAAAGCAAAGCTGCATGGTAATTTTTCAACTGAGAAAAAATATTCCTGTATTCAACCAAAATCATTGTTTTCGGTTTATAATGGTACTGAAGTCTTTTTTAGTTTCTTATTATGTTGATACAAGTTATGTACCTTACTAAGCGTTATGTAATATGTGTTTAATTTCAAAAATTTATTTTATTTTTACAATCGATGTCCATACCTTAGTATTCGATTTTCAACTTGTTTACCCCCATACCTACTTCTGAGAAATTATCAGACATAGTAGATTCTATGCAATAGCACCTATAGTTTCACTCGGTACCAGGAATTCATAAAAGGTTGGTAGCAAGCCATGTCTAAAATGCTCCGAGGCGTTTAACAAGCTCTATGGAAATTGGTGAATATGTCTTACATAGTAGTTCTATTGAATTAGCTTCAATAAGGCTTGCATTCGATCGAGGGCTATATAAATGTAGATTGATATGGAATATAGAATGTGGGATAAGTGGAAGGAGTTGAGGGAGACTTTTGACCAGCATTGGGTTGACACTATAGGTAAAATATATACAATTTATTTAAGTATTTAAGACTATTTATTTCTTTATTTACATAGCTTTGAGATAGTATTTCTAAAATGAAATATTTCTCAAGACATTCACAAGCGTCATAATGCAGTTACAACAAAAAATTGCAAAGGTTTCTTTAAAGTTTTCTGTCAAAGATTTTCTTTAAGCGCTCGTTAAGTGTGCAGTCGGCGGCCAACAACTTAAAAGCCTGTACTTAATATGATATCTTCGTAAAATTGAACTTCTTAACTGTTCTTGGAGGAGGGCCAATTACGTGAGGTGTTAATTTATGACTCTGAAATTGGAAGTGTTTATTGGGAAGCTGAGGGGGAAATTTATACTCGATGTTATAGGTAAGTTATTTTATAAGGTCTTGTTAGTATGGTGGTAGAGATAGGAGTGAATAATTAAAAAAAATACACCCAACAGTCACATTCATAGTCCTGACCCCACACTAAGATCGAGTTTTGTGTCGTGGGTATCAGGAACTACGAGAGATTTTTCCGTCTCACAAAAACCCAGGCCCGAAACAAATATTTGTGGTTCAAACAAACATTTGTCTCGGTGCGGGGTTCGAACCCGCGGCCTCTCATTTCACAGTCGGCTCTAACCAACTGCGCCACGGAGGCGGCCCATGGGATCATATTCAGATGAATGAGTAGATAGCTGTGGAAATTGTGTGAGTTTCCTACTTAAGGTTTCAATGTAAATATTGTTTTTACTTAATCAAATTTTGGAAACCATTCGGTGCTTTGCGATACCGATTTTTGGAGGCAAAATTAGCAACTAGCATAAAACCACCATAGACACGTTGTTGGCATCTCAAAATGGTAGGAAGAAGGATGGAAAAAGAAAGGGAATTCGAAAAGCATATAGCCACTTTTAATATCACTCACCGTACCAAACACAACAGCAAAATCATCTCGTTGTCTTTTGTAAAAGAGTCTTAATCCGACTCACTCCTACTGTACTCCAAAGTAACTATCGCAGGTCTACCACCTTAAAGAAGAATCCTGTGGCCCTGATATCGATTTCTCCGAATACATTGCCATGTGTCTGATATGGCGATAGGCTGACTCTCACATCGTGGGACGAAACAAACAAGGCGGTCGGGTGTCCTAGTAGCACCTCTGCCTTCTAGAAAAAAGTGTGTGCTTGTGTGTGAACTCAATATGCGTAGAGAAGGTTTTCGTAGCACCTCTGCCTACCTTTTCTAGGAAATACAGTTGATGTGTGTGCTTCTGTGAATTCAATATGCGTAGAGAATTTATTTAGGTTGTCTCTGAAGCTTTCAATATGAGAAGGCACGTGTCACGCCCCAACAAGCGACGTGCATAGTCATGTCCACTTATTAGTGGAAGAGCGGGGCGCGCTTGTTTACGTGCGCCCGCTAACTGTGTGTAAACTACGCGAATAACGTTTGCGTTGTACACTTTTACTTTGTTCTATATTTTTCAAGATATATGCTGCTGTTTTAGAGTATAGCTTAAATAGCTCAGGCATTATTTAAAGATGGTTTGAGGTAAAAAAAAATCTTGTGCGTTTCTTAAAAGGGCTAACTATTCATATGTTTTCAGAATTAGGTGTTTATTATATGAGACTTTCATTCTAGACAGCTAGTAGTGTGGTCTACTTATAATATAAATACTTTGGCAAGTCTTCTACGGGCAAGCTCTTCGTTATTCCTTGCATACATTTCACCCTTGATCAACTCAAAATGAGATTTTTTAAATGAATAACTGGGAGAGTGCTATGTCGGGCGTGGGAATTGGAGCCAAGACCCCATGATTCACAGCACACACATGGACCTCATAGACCCATAAGGCTATTTGTTGTACTTACGACAATATAAAGCTAATCATAACAATTAAATTAACATCTCATTCGATAAGGGAATTGAACTCGCTACATCTAGTTACTACATCGATTTTTCACCTACTGAGCTACGTTGGGTATCAGACATGGGAGCATTAGACCCTCAAGACCCAGATTCGGGGCAAATATTTGTAAACGAAACAAACACGACGATGAGAAATCGATTGTTTTTGTTTCCTACTTTATTTAAGAAAGCTTACAAGGAGCTTAGAGCTTTTAGTGTTTTATCGAGTATGGACCAATATTTATCGTCGCTTTGAGAAAGCTGTTTTTTTATTTCATGTATTATCCGTTTAATTATTATGGCACAATTCAGCTTTATACTGCGTTGGTGGGTGATAGATAAAGTGCCAGGCCGGGTATGCCAGTATTATTCTTTTAATATATATTTTTCTTTAATGCCATGTCGAAGGAACCCAGGATTATTGGAAGAATGAATATGAGCAGCCAAATTATTTCACAGCTTTGTAATATGACCAAAATATTTGTTCACTAATAGATATTAGATCCCGAACCTAGATAGGATCGGGACGAAAGAGCACACGTTCAGTACTCGTATATCAAAAAATAATACCAATTTCTTAAATACACACTCCCATATTTTTCAATTAGTACTAAAACCTATTCAAACTCCCGAAACTACTTTTTCATAACTAAAACCTTCAACGGGTGCAGATCTCATACCCGATCCTTCAGCAAGTGGTGACATTGTGACGCGCACGGAATTATGCATGAGCGTACCTGGCACAATTGAACGCCATCGACCTTTCCACCCGGGATGACGCGCCGTTCCCGGAATGATGAAATTCGACTGTACTGGAAGTTTTTTGAAGCTATTTCTTGTACATGAGCAGATGTCTCAGTGTATGTAGTATAGATGAATTCGATGCGGTGATATTATTTCGTGAAATTAGTTGAAAAGATTGGTGTTTACTAAAAAATAAATAAAACCTTAATCAAAATGTTTCGGTAGTGTTTATGTGGGCTTAAGTTTTGATATAGTGCTCACTATAGTATTTTTTGAGCTCCGATCTTTACGCACACGGAATGTAGTATGAGAAGCATGAGCGTACCTGGTACAATTTAACGCCATTGACCTTTGCGCCCGGGATGATGCGCCGTTCCCGGAATGACGAAATTCTGTACTGTAAGGTTTTGAAGTATTTCTTGTATTAGTATCTAAGTGTAAGCATTGTGAGGACGTAATAAAGGATGTAAGAAGATCTGGATGCGAAACCTCAGTGGAGGACTATGCTCCGCAGTGGAATTCCTGTGACGGAAGAAGAAGTAAGAGTTCTTGGTGCAAAGTGAAACAAAATAATGGTATAATCGTTGATTATCTTTGTGATGATGATGAAAGCATTTCAAGGATTCAGTTTTTTTTATCCTGCATCTTTTAACTTTTATCTTGCATTTATATCTTTTATCTGCGACTCTATATTATGGACTCTATCATTTTTCTTCTGCGATATCATTGCTCATCTTTTCACTTGTTGGCAAAGATTAGTCTTAGATTAACAGTATCATTTGGTAACGTTGATTTTGTCAACATTTGCAAACAAATGCATACCAGGTGAACTATCAACTTGTCTCCTTACCAATAAAACCAACTCAGTACAAAAAGAGTAAATTTTCTCTACTGGGGTTCACTCACTCAAAACATATTCGTATCGGATATCGCTTTGCCGCAACACCGCTTGCAATGTGTGTACACATTAAGGAAGCCTTCCTGGAGCCAATAAGAATAAATCTTTAATAAAACATTTTTGCAACACATTTTCATAACATTCCATTAAAAACGACAAGTACTGATATTCTTCTTAAGTACTATTCACTCCTCTAATTTATACTATCGCGAGACTTAAACCCCAAAATCTATAACACTGGACTACTATCTAGCCGGAAAATTTATCTGGCATCACCATCAACGCAAGCGATTACATAGCCTTTTTTCGTTACGCTATCCATTGCGCGTTCGGTTCGCGTTGTATTGATAAGATTGCGCACTGAAAACGCAACGAAAGCGACGCTTATCTCGCGCATCGCAACAGATGTACGTGTGTGTGCAGTATAGAGTAGGCCCACAGATCGAGCCCACAATGCACGTTGTTTATCCGCTAGGGCGCGGGGGTGTGGCGCGGCACGCGGGAGGCGGGGCTCCCGGCCGGGCCCAGTCAGTCAGTTGCCGCCGCCCGCCGAAGCCGCCCGTACCGCGAGTGCACGGACCTTTACAAACACTGACACTCCGACCTTCAATCCGTGCGAACGAGACGTCTATATCAGGTGGGTTCTTTTTCAAATTCAAAAAACTAATTTTGCATTTTATTTTATTTTTAAGGCACAAAAATGTCCGCGTCGTAGCCAGCTTTTGGGAATCCGTTATATAATAATTAGCTACCTGACGTATTCACACGAGATAAAAGGTGTATTGACAGTCGAAATTTAATTTAGAGCCGTTGCTACGCTGCTACGCTACGGGTCGTAGCATCGTAGCACCATTGTATCCGTGGAATGGATATTGTAAGACACGCTTAGAGTTTTCTAGGAAGTATTTTTTGAAGGGTAAACGCATTAGTTATTGAAAGTATTTTCACGGTCAAGACAAGGTCTTTTTGAGTATGGTGATAGTAATGGGATAGGCGGAACAGTGCGCGATGGGCCGACGGCCGCGGTGGGCCCGCACCGATGTCATTTCGCCATAATTGTCCTGAAAACCTCGACCTTGTTCGGCTCGAAGGCCCTAACTCCTTTGTTTCCGCAGACCTATTTTTTCCTTGTTTAATATTTAAAGTGGATGTATTGTTGGGATTTTTTACGGTTACGTATGCGTAAAAAATATTTTGCTCAGCTTTTTAAGAGCGTCGTGTTATCAAAAATGCTGCTCGGGTAGAGTTCATATCACGTAAATTGCTTTAAGAGAGTATTGTACAGATAAACCGACCTTCAGAGAAATATAATATCGCTTAAAGAAAACATGTTTTTGTGTAGTATTTCTTGTTTATATTTTTCAACGTAAGGACAATACATAAGGTTGTTTTATATTTTATGTTTTGACAAGACGTTTCATTTCCAAGTATTATTGTAATGTGAGATGGAAAATGTTTTCTGATGTTTAATATCAAAGTCCGTTTCCATCCCTCTGCCTGTTTTGGGGTAAGGGTCGTGAATATATTAATACCTTTGGCACCTTTTGCATTGTTTAAGACGCATTATATGTACGCATAAGCCGCCCATGTGTATTTGTTGGTGTTATTTCACGATAAATAATTTAATAGCAACATCGTACTGTCGGATCGTTAATGGATACAGCAGTATCTCAAAATAATATTAAGCTTTACATTTTCACATTCATCTCCAATATCTAACTGTCTATCAATCATTTCCCACAGCTTGTTATTCTTGAAGCTAGTTTTGGCTTAAAATTTACATGAAATAAGAACCTCACTATAAATTTGGAATAAAGAGTACAAGTCAAATTTCAAGCTTAGCGTTTCTGGGAGGTTCAATAACCCTTCCTTTTCAACCTTCGTTTTTCTTCATCAATTTTCCAAGGCTGGCAAGACCGATCTGTGACTTCTACCGTGGTTGTTTATATCGGTAACCACTTACCAAAAACTCTTACCATGCTAGGTAAAAAACCTCTTAACTCTAGATATCCTGGCTATATCAATACTGCGACCGAAACGAAGCCAGGTGGTCATTTGAGCAGTTACAGACACAATGCAACTACAAATTTTGCAAAAACAGCGATAGAAATTTACTTTTTTTTTGCGAAAATAGTAATTTAAGCCCTTACGTTCCATTGCGTGTTTAAAAATAACGAGGTGTACATCATTATTTCGATCGCAGTCTGAATATACCCTGTATATATTAGCCTATATTCGTCTCACTATGAAGTAGTCTCCTCTACGATGGAGAAAGGTGTTGACGAGTCCACCACCCTGGCTTAGTACTGGGATATTTTACATATATTTAAACTTCTTGTAGACATTTCTGAGGTATGCAAGTATAATCATCATCATGTAATACTTAAAATAATGTAATTTCGCGTTCCAATCCCAGGACACACCTCTGACTTTTCTGAGTCATGTGTGTACTGATATTCAATCACGCACTATAACAGCGAAGGAAAACATCATGAGGAAACCTGCATACCATGGCGATTTGTATGAATTTCTATAGAATGTAAAGTCTACCAACCCGTACTAGGCCAGCGTGGTAGACTATGTAGTGTAACCCCTCTCAGGCATTCTCTAGATTGTAGAACTCGTGCCCTGCAGTGGGACATATTATTCGCACTGATATAGATACATATATAGCTATAGATCTATATCTGTTTCTCAAGTTTCGAATCTATCTGAACGGAACAGACGAACAAAGTTAATCAAAAGAAATAATAGGGTACATAGGAAAACAAATTGCAAGTTTCAAAGCACAAACAGTGCTCAGTGACGCGAGCATAACATTTTTCTAGAGAAAATGTAAGCTCTACAAGATAGAGACGAATATTTGCATTCTCAATGTAGACAGTGGAGTATGGAAACTTTTCATCTTTTCCGCACTTTGAGTTTCAAAGTCTTTATAAGTGCAGGGACAATGTTTTTATTTCCACAATGTTTTCGATTGTGTTATTTTACTCGTTGGAGTATCATTAAGACAACTATCCCTCTATACAGTTTTAGAATCAGAGTTACCTATGTTACGTAGTATGTTACAGATATATTTTTTTTATATCCTATAAATTATCAAAGCCTCTTTTGCCTTATGAACAGTATAACTATTATAGGTACATGCCTTCAAGTCAAAGCGATTTTTTATTTTGGTACTCTCATTGTTACTTGGGTATAATATAAACGACATATTTTCTGCTCCACGATATATGTCAAGTCCAATACCAATCACCTTAATATTTGTCGCGGTGGGGGACTAGGAAAACGCGGCTTTTTATTTCACAACCAATTTTCTTCCACTGCGCTGGCTGTCATAACAACTGCTGCATACCTCACATTTGACTTCGAAATTTTTATTTGCGTTGTGTCTGTAACCACTAAAACTACCTGGCTTCGTTTTCGGTCACAGTCTTGACACTCCCGGTATGTATACCCTATAAATTCTAGGAAAGATTTCTATAGTATGCAGTTTTAATATAATTTTCTTCATCATTAAATCCCTAGAAATTGGCTACGTTTCTGTACGTGACTCCTTATTAAAAACAGTTATAGTTCAATACACAAGAGAGTAGCTAACTCATACATATAGTATTAGTACATGTAAATTGATCGGAGTTCCCGACTCTTGTAGACGTAGGATCACGCTACTTGAAGTTTTTATCAAATGCCAATAGTTAGCGGAGTTGGAAACCTCTCGGCGTATATTTCCTCAGTGGAGCTACTCGACGATAACTTGAGAAAAGAATTATATTGCAATCAATTTATTGGAAACTTGTAGTTTTTTTGTGAAAGTCTGAGAAATTAGCTATCAGTTCTTGTTCTTATTTCATCTGTATCAGTCCTTATATGTACTTCTACTGCAGGACACGGGCCTCCAACTCAATCGAGAGTATGATTGAGAGAGGTGAGGTCATATAGTCCACTACGCAGGCCCGGTGCGTGGTGGCGGACTTTACATAGTTACGAGAGAAATTCTTACAAATGGCTATGGTATGCAGTTTCCTCAACGTTGTTTTCCTTCACCGTTAAATTGCGATTGACTATCTCAATACATATATTCCGAAAAGTCTGAGGTGTGCCCTGGAATTTTAACCTCTGACCACCGTGAACATGATGACAGCCGCGTCTGGTCCGTTACCACCACGCACTATTTATCTATATATTGCCTGCAAATGCGTTACTCACCTTAAATTCGTATGTTCTTGGGTAATAGTACCTAACACAATGATACCAAAAACCCATCAAAAATAATTAATATTAACGTCTATTTAATACGTAATGTGACCGCAAATACTTTTGATGGTGGTCGAATATTTGATATTCGTATTTTCGACGACGGGAACGACAACGAGGACAACATGTCATAGTGGCACACATAATGGCCACACATGTAACGATATAACTGTGCAAGTCTGAGTTTGCACCAGTATACTGTAACGTGTGTGGGCGAATAACTGCGCAAACTTCGTTCCAATTTTCGATTCAAGACTGGTGCAAATTTACGTTTGCGCAAACGCACTTGGACGTGTGTGGCGGCCATTACAGCGTCGCGTTTTGGGTTCGGCTAGCGTAAATTGGATTTCGAGTAGGCCGACGTATGTAAATGTGTCGGCAGCAAGGCTCGACCTTTACAGGTGGAGCCTCTATTCGGACTGTACTCCATTTACTAGCAATGTAATATAACATAATATTTACATTACATATATACATAAACACACGCAGTTTTCCCAGAAGGGGAAAGTACCCTAAACTAAGTAAGTAAGTAGTGGGGTAGGCAGGGTACTAGAAAAAAATACGTTTCGCCTTGTGTTTCTTGCGATGTGATAGGAGGCGAGCCTTACTCCGAATTGATAATTAATAGAAAAAATCAATATGACTGCCAGATCTGGGATCCGAACTCAAAACCTCAGTGTTATAATCGTGCCGCAGTACAACTGTGTCACCGCGCCGAGGCGGTCCATATTTTCTCAATTAACAGTAAAATAGAACAGAGTTAAATACAGCTGTAGCTTATTACCTGCAATTTCTATTGTAAACCAATTATAGAATGATTTCCGTGAATATAATAAAATAATTGGACTGCAGTGATATTTTATTTCGAATGATTTCGTACTAAACGTCGTTAATTGGGTTAATTGGATTAATTTGGTGCAGTGTTATTACCGTTCATAAAATTTAATGATGACATACTGTATATTCCTTGTTAAATTTTATGAAAGACTTACCTGTAATATTTTATAAATAAATAAATACACCCAACAGTCAACATAGTCCTGACCCCACACTAATATCGAGTCTTGTGTCGTGGTTATCAGAAACTACGAGAGACTTTTCGGTCTCACAAACACCCAGGCCCGAAACAAATGTGGATCATTCAAACATTTATTTCTATGCGGTGATCGAACCCGCCGCCTCTCGTTTCACAGCTGGCGTCTAACCAACTGCGCCACGGAAGCTGTCATAACAACTTTCAATAGGCTAATAACCCATCAGTATTTATAATTATTCTGGTATCCTTCCTTCTACTCGGCGTTATCCTGACCGGTGCCAGGGTCTACCATCTGGCTGAGTCTTCTCCATTTCGCCCGGTCTTCGGCATCCTCAATAGTAAGGCCATTGACTCTCATATCTCCCTTGACGACGTCTAGCCAGAGCTTCTTTGGTCTACTCGGTCGTGGTCCTGGAATGGTCAAAATATCATGGTGTTAATTTGCTTATTGACTAGGGCATTATTGGCGTAGTTGTATTACGGTACGGTTACAAAGCTGAGGTCTCGGTTTCGAATCCCGGGTCAGGCAAAGTGATATTGGATTTTTCCATTCATTATCAGCCCGGAGTCAGGAAGTTGTGCCCGATATGGCCATAGGCGAGCCTACGGGGATAAAGGCGTGAGTTTATGTATGTATATGGACATAAGCCTCTCCCAAGGTACGCCACAGAGCCCGGTCTGCTGCTTTACGCATCCAGTCGCTGCCGGCCCTCTTGTGCAAGTCATCAGACACAATGCTACTAAAAAATTCCCAAAAAACGCAAAAGATTTTTTGCAACTTTTTTAATATCATCGTATTTGGGCGGTAAATACCCAGATCAATTTAAATAGTAATTTATAAGTTTGCGAACCATTGCATCTTTAAAAATTCAAGATGTACATTATAATTTTAGGAAAACTATGTAATATTCGCCCAAATACCACGATAAGCAAAAAAATGTTTAGTGACATCGTGTCTGAACTCTGAAGTCACTAATTCTAACACCTGGCTTCGTTTTCGTACCTATATGTATTTTTAATATATATTATACCCTGTATGTATTTCTAAACCAACACCATTAAGAACATAAACGTTGTTATTATAGAGTAGATTTTTGCTAAGATTCTTGAAAATCTTGGGGCTTAAGGAGTTCTCGGGTTCCTCTCCGAATACGTGAGGGGACTACGGGCTGCCCGATGAAAATATTGTTGATAAAGCCCGTAATGTTGTAAAGGAATGAATGTCCGGGGATTTCATGATCCCTCAGGAATCGAACTTTTGATGAGAATTTTTCCATTGTCGCGTTCGAATTGGGTGTTTTTCTTTGTGTTCTGTTGATGTTGACTTGTGTGTTTAGAGATGAGTATATTATACAGGGTATATCAAGACGGCAACCGAAAACGAAGCCAGGTGGTAGTATTAGTGACTTCAGACACAATGCAACTATAAAATTCGCAAAAAAATGACAATATTTTTTTGTAATTTTTTACTTATCGTATTTTGGGTGATAAATACATAGTTTTCCTAAAATAATAGTACGTAAGAGTTTTAATTACTATTTTCGCAAAAACTAGGTTTTAACCAAGCAAACACGATGATTTAAAAAAAAAACAAAATACTCGCGAATTTTTTAGTTGTATTGTGTCTGTAACTACTAAAACTACCATGATGAGTATAAAACTATAATGTATGCAATAGTTAATATTAAAATATTTTCTCCAATCAACTCATACCACAGCTGGTATCTAACTTAACAAGCCACGTAGGTTATCAATATGTACACAACTTCGATTTTACTCTAAATGCTACAAGAAGCATGTTTTATTACTAATTCCTCATTTAGTTATAAACGTCATAATATGTCAACAAGGCTTTTAATGAATATTGATTGATACAAATTGTATTATCAATATTAAAGAGTATGGATGACCTGATTAATGCCGTAATAGGTTCATGTTTGTTGATTAAATGTTCGTTTGTCCTACAAATATTTGTTCCTGCCTCCTGGTCTAGGTGTTATGAGGCAAAAAAGTATTTTGCTTGTGATGCCTAAGTAATATAGCGTGGGATCCGGGCTACGCGTACTGTTTATGTAAAAGCTGGCCCAAAACAGCAGAAATATTCATTAAAAATGCTCTAGTGTTGTTACTACCTGAACGTTCAGACAACACACACGCACAAACACAAAGCACAGAAAGGAACACAGTGCCGCGCCGTGTGTGCGTTCGAAAAACACTTAGTACTTTTCCGTACTATTAACCAGGAAAATGCGATCGTTTTCCATTTGCATAGTGCTAGGCCTTGAACTCCGTGCCCACGGCGTTATTTCGGTCTCCGCCTACGCATCGCCGACCAGCTGTTACAAACACGTGCTCCTGTATTTATTTTGCTGTTATTAAACGGAATGTTTATCGTAAACTTTACTTTCGGCTAGGGTAACGTTAATGTTGGCGCCAATGTGATATTGGGTCAATTTATTTTTATTGTATATTTATTGTCCGGCAAACGGCTTAGCAATGACCGCCCGCTACATCTAAAACGTTTGGTTTGTAGGTATGTTACTCTTATTTTGAAATGGAGGCCAGAATGTGATGTATATAAGGGCAGGAGAGTAAAATATTATATCGCCAAATGTCAGTAAACGCAGTACGACAGCAAAGCTGTCGCTTACCGTCAATTTTAAGTAAAAGAATGGAAACACCCTAGTAAATCGGTTAAGAACCAGTAGCGCAAGGCAACAATACAACTTTTCAAAATATGTTATCTATAATTAAATTATATAAAGCTGAAGAGTGTGTTTGTTTGAACGCGGTAATCTCAGGAACTATTGGGTCGAATTGCAAAATTCTTTTAGTGGTGGATAGTACATTTATCGTAATATCGAAATCGAAACACCATGATGTTAAAAAATTTCAAAAACAAAAACTGTCGCATTTTTGCGAAATTTTTAGTTTCGTTGTGTCTGTATCCCGGAGAAACTTTCGCGCGGCTGAATCCGCGTTTAATACTAGTGTTTTATATAATGTTTAACTTTTTGCACTTCTTCTCTATTTAAATTTAAACTATGTCATATCTCACATTCCTCCGTGCAAAAAGTATTCTTTAAAATGTATGTAAAGATTTGCATCCAGCCTTAAAACATCAACTTATTTAATGATATAAACAAAAATAGCATCTCACAGACTCACAACAATGTACATGTAAAAAAAGGCCAACCGCAAGCTAGCAAATTGAATAACCGCGCCTGTATTACATATTAAAGGGTCATAGTAGTAAGGGCCATAATAACACGTCCCATTGTGGGAATACAACTTGCAGTGCCTAACACTAACGCTTACTGTCCACGATGCATCAATTTAAACGCACGCTACCGTCATTAGCCACTTGTTGTTCGCTTGCAGTGTACATATTATCAGTCGTAAAACTGTGCACGAATATCACTCTCACACCCGCCACTGCAATTCCTGTAAGCCAGGATCAACAGTGGCAAGCATTTAAATGACGCCGAGAATTGAAGCTCAGCGAGGCTCCAGGAATGTCTAACTTGTCTGTAATCCGCAACGAAATTAATCACACAGATAAATTAGTTTCTTTGAAATATTTTTGACCTCTAGCAAAGTTGCTTGTCTCTGTGTAAATTCAACAATGTCGCATTGCGAACAGAGCTGCGTTTGTTTATAGGCAAGCTGCAAGCGTACAAGAAGTTGCAAATGACAAAGCGTGCGTTTGCAGTAACGCTTAGTGGATAGCAAGCCTTAGTGAGGTGTTGCGTTGAACACAGAATAAAATATTCATCCTATAATTGCTATAAACGTTTAGCTATTTATTTCAATGTCAGTTTGTTGCCTTCAAAACAATTCATAACTGAATGGAGGTTATTGTGTTAGTGTGAAGATATTGCATTCATTAAATGCATGGATACCGCGTCGCTTAGGATAGTTTAGTATTTATATCATGGAGAATGGTTCGAAGAATTGTCCAAATTTGCCCCATCCTCTTTTTAAGAAACTAAACACTGGCAGTAAACTTGCGGAACATTCTATTACTAGTAGCATGTTTTACTATCTGTATTGTAGCGAATGCTCTGAAAAATTAACCTTATCTCAAGCTATTTCGATCAACGAACGCAACGCAAGGTGCAACGATATCGTCTTTCTTAAAGTCTTCAATTTTTGTATTATAATTTATGTGGTAAAGCAACGTGTGCAGTGTTGGTTAGCGACATTTCGGCCACTGCCACTTCAGCTCGAATTGAGAGGTTCGCCAGTCCTGCAAGAATACCTCAGCTATGATTCTAATCGTATAGACTCGATAACTTTCCTTTTCATTTTTCGTTTGAAACACTTGACAGTGACAGAATTGCGGGGTGGTAACAGCGCAAAGGCCACAGAAATAAGAACTAAACTGAACTGATTCTAATCGTCGTATGTCGATGTATTAATCACGCTAATTGTTTTGTGGCCAACAATATGTTTGTTTATGGTCTGTGTATTGTGGGACCGGAAGGTCCCTGGATGTGATTATTTCTATTATAATTTTGTCGTCTTTCTTATGCGTTCATTTGATCGTATTTTCTAAATTAATTTTAAAAGAGGAAAGATTTGATTGTTTGTTTGCACTGAATAGGCTCTGAAAGTATAGGATCTATTTGAAAAATTCTTTCACTATTAGAATCCTACGTTATCCCTAATGAACATAGGCGACAGAATATTTTCAAACAAGCGTAAATATACCGGGTATATCAAGACTGCGACTAAAAACGAAGCCAGGTGGTAGTAGGTATTACTGACTTTAGACACAACGCAAATAAAAATTTTACTTGTCGTATTTAGGTGATAAATACATAGTTTTCCTAAAATAATGATGTACACCTTTTTATTTTTAAAGATGCAATGGTACGTAAGGCTATAAATTGTAATTTTCGCAAATCTAGGTATTTACCACCCAAACATCGTGATTTTTTAAAAAATGCAAATAAAAAAACTGTCGCTTTGTTTACGAAATGTTTAATTGCGTTGTGTCTGTATCTACTCAAACTACCACCTGGCTTCATTTTCGGTGGCAGTCTTGATATACCCGGTATTTAGTTAACCTAAAATAACAAAGTAAAGAAAAAGAAACATGAAATAAAGTTTCATAAACGTTTATTATCCACATACAAATGTACAACGGTAGTGCCTTCCTAACTTTTTTCGATATTAAGTGAGAGTTTAACATAATTCTACCCAAAAGCCTTTCTATTACAAATTGAACGGCGGGACTAAGGTATCTAATCACTAGAATAGACTAGAGCGTGGTTGAAGTTTTCTATTTTTGGTAAGTATTTTTTTAATTATTTGGCGGAATGGTAGGAAGAGCGGATCGCTCGTTTCGTAAAAGTAAGTTTTTTTTTAAATTTTATTGCGTTAAATGGCGAGACGAACATGCCATTCGCCTGATGGTAAGCGATACGACCGCTCATGGACAGTAGAAAACCAAACAACACCATGAATTACAAAGCATTACTTAGCACTCCACTGAAATAAGTGTCACGTTCTTAAACAGGTGGAACACTGCAACGACGTATTAATCTTTGTATAACATAACATTGCATTGCACTCATCACCTCTGGACATCTACTCTTCATTGCCAATGCAGTGATGATTTTAGTGCTATTCAAAAACAATACTGCCTCGGTAGCATAGTTGTACTACGGTACGATTACAAAGCTGAGGTCTCGGGTTCGAGTCCCGGGTCGGGCAAAGTGATATTGGATTTTTCTATTCATTAATGCCCGGAGTTTGGAATTTGTGCCCGATATTGCGATAGGCTCGCCCCCTATCACATCGTGAGACGTAACATGTAAGGCGAAATGTGGGTGTCCTGGTAGCACCTCTGCCTACCCCTCCTGGGAAAAAGGCGTGAGTTTACGTATGTCTGCATGTCAAAAACAGTATTAATTACCAGCAATCTAATGTGATTTCTCACCATTTAACACAGTTATATCGACCTGCTTAATTGTGTCTTTCCGTTACCGTGGAGGAACCCACGGCCCACGGGATAGTAGATATAGTTGTTATTTTTACAATATCAGCCCATTTTATTCTTTAAATTTTTAGTATTAAAGCCTATTTTATTTTATTTATATCAGCTCCTAATCGCCTACAGCTGAGCATGAGTCTCCTCTACAATCTAGAGTTCAGTTGTAAGGAGATAGTAGCTTTGTTTACTTAATAACATTTAAATAAAAATGAGATTTACGTGGATCTCAACTGAACCATTTGTAAAAAGATTTATCGAAGTGCAGGAATGTCTGATAAAATTGGAAAATATACATAAAAATACAAAAAAATCGAGCATAGAACCTTCTCCATTTTTAAATTTGGGTGAAAAATAAAGTTGTCACTTCCATGAAGTTGTAACATCGCGGTAGTTTTCTTAAGAATTACTTGACCTTTCGGTTTTCGTGAGTCACCACAATATATCATTTGCTCCGGCAGATAGTGGTTAGATTTATTCGTGCGCCTTTTTTGTTGTGTCTGCCTAAGGCCTTGGCTTCTCCACTGCACTACTTCAAAGGAATATTCAATTAAAGTTTTCGAGTTTTTTTGTTGCAAAATAGTCACCGAAGTTTTATGACTTTTGGGCCTTGGTTATTCAACCAGGGATTAAAATTAAGAACAGTCACAACAAAAAGTATCATTCAGTTCATTTTTTTTATGATAGTGTCTTTAAAGTATAGTTAGAGAGCAAACTGGCTTGTATTGTATCACATCCTTTACATATCTGTACTAGCCCTTATACGTCCCACGGCAGGGCACGGACTCCTTTACAATCGAGGGTTTCTTAATCATTGTAGATTTCTATTTGATTTATCACAGACATATCTACATATTAAAGCATAAAACTGTACTGGAGGCAGGCCTCTCACATATGAGAGGCCGCCTGAGTGGTATGGTATCTAGGTAGCAATGTCTATTTCTCCCGCCAAACAGCAGTGTAAATGCACTGTTGTGTTCTGGTTTGAAGTAGAATACCAAGCATTGCTTTGTAATTCATGGTGTTGTTTGGTTTTGCTACTGTCCATGAGCGGTTGATCGCTTTCCATCAGGGGAATGGCGTGCTCGTCTCACCATTAATTGAGATACAAAAATAAAATAAAAAAATTAACAATTGTCCCTACTATGATTGAGCGGCGAAAATATAAATCGCTGAAAACTTGTCTTAGCGCGGGTATTGAACTCCCCGCCTGTTTCTGTGGTTTCTCCTCTACGTCACAAAGTTCAGGTCGATGAATTCACGTCAATTTATAATTATCGGTTAATTTTTGTAGCCAGTCGCCCGTATGATAACCTAAGCAGGAACTAAGCTTTAAATGAAGGTTTAACGGTTTGTGAGTAGTTTCACACGTGAATAAGAATGCGCAGAAGAATAGAAAATTTCAGTAACTGTGCCCCTAGCCGGAACATTTTGAAGTATCGTATAGTAATACTCGTATAGTATCGTAAAC
Organism: Deilephila elpenor; assembly: GCA_949752805.1. Classification (NCBI taxonomy): domain Eukaryota; kingdom Metazoa; phylum Arthropoda; class Insecta; order Lepidoptera; family Sphingidae; genus Deilephila; species Deilephila elpenor. Next base: position 13,230,933 of record OX457097.1, on the reverse strand, counting down.
GTTTCCCGCTGTCAAATTTTAGTTCCAAATGCGCTCACAATGGCGCTGTTTAAATTCCCATACAAAATTTTACTATTACTATTCTATTACGATACTACAAAATGTTCCGGCAAGGGGCACTGTACTGTACTGTATCAGTCCATATACGTCCCACTGCAGTGCACGAGCTTCCTCTAAAATCGAGAGTACGATTGAGAGGGGTTATACATACGATACACCTTATTACAATTATAATTCTTATAACCTTTGGCTGAGTACTACTATTTAATAAATGGTAACCTTCATAATAATTTTAATAGCACATCCCAATATCTATATCAGCCCATATACGTCCCACTGCAGGGCACGAGCCTACTCTACAATCGAGAGAATCGATTGAGAGTGGTTAGGCCATATAGTCCACCACGCTGGCCTAGTGCGGGTTGGCGGACTTGCATACCGTAGAAATTCTTTAAAATCGCTACAGTATGCAAGTTTCCTCACGATGTTTTTCTTCACCGTTAAAGTGCGTGGTTATTGACTATCAATACACATCCCAATAACATGTTTCATAGTCACTCTAAATACAGGTTCAAAGTTCGCAGTATCAAATCACCGTTGGACATTGGACGAGAAGCTGTGAAACGGAAAGCCGCGCGATTGATCCCGCACCGAGACAAATATTAGTTTCCGCTGTGTGATACACTCAACGTCTCTCGGAGTATTTGATACTGTATCTTTGCATTTGAACTAAGTGTCTAGCTATTGACATACACATAAACTCGCGCTTTTATCCCAGAAGGGGTAGGCAGAGGCGCCACCAGGCCAACCACATTTCCCCTTGTATGTTTCGTCTCATGATGTGATAGGGGGCGAGCCTATCGCCATATCGGGCACAATTTCCTGACTCCGGACTGATAATGAATAGAAAAACTCAATATCAATTTGCCCGACCCGGGATTCGAATCTGAGACCTCAGCTTTGCAGTCGTACCGTAGTACAACTCGCCACCGAGGCACAGCTTGTTATTGAGAGTATAAATATATTTGACAATTCTAATCATACACCCGTCATTCCAATTTTTGTAAGTCAGTATCATCATCAGCCCGTTGCAGTCCACTGCTGGACATAGGACTCTCCTAAGGTACGTCACAAAACCCGGTTTGCTGCTTTACGGATGCAGTCGCTGCCGGCCCTCTTGTGCAAGTCGTCCCGCCGTCTGGCCAGAGGACGTACCACGTTAAGTTTGCCAAGACGCGGTCTCCACTCCAGGACACGCTTACTCCAGCGGTTATCTGTTTTTCGACATATTTGGGCAGCCCATTGGCACTTCAACCTACTAACTTTCACAGCTATGTCAGTCATAAAAAAATGACAATGTCACCATAAAATTTAAAGACATGAGCATTAAGGGAGTCTCTGGGAATATTTAAATTTTTTAAACCCTCTATAATAATAATAAATTAGAATGACTAACGAAACAAATTATTTTCCACTACACTCAGTAGCACATGTGTACATTTAGTCATAATCCTTTTTGAACTTACCAGTACCAGCTCATTAATATAAAAAAATTCAGACTCACTTCACAGACATCAATACTATTACACATAAAAGACCTTGTAGTACAATGTTAAAGACAAGTGCTAACGTTAGGGTCCAAAAAACGAGGCGAGACCGGCAACCGGCGCATGACGCAGGGCGTCGCACTGCGGCACACAACGCCGTCTGAGCTGCCGGCACGGTACACTCGCGCACACCCGACAACGCGACCTTGGACTTGTCTCCGCGATTGTACACGATTGTTGCCCGTCACGTGTTTTGTACGCAAAATTTTGGGCTCGCTTTGCGTTTGTATATAATGCTTTATTAGTTTATTTTTAATAATTGTGATTTAAATTGATTTTGTGAATGGATCTTAACAAGCGAAATTATTTATTTTTAATTATTTAAAATACAAACGTTAACAAGATTATTCGAAATATTACATAATTAATTGCAAATATTACTAATATTGTAGATGAGTGAATAAAACTAAATACTCGTAATAATGTACAAATTCGTTTTTCGTATCATCACAAGTATTTTTATAGACTTAATTACTTATAAAATTACCTATATACACACCATTTATTTACAATATCAAATATAATCTATTCCGAACACAAAACCAAGTATGATCCTACTGTTATAAATAAATAATAAATAAATCACCCAACAGTCACATACATAGTCCCGACTCCACATTAAGATCAATTAAGTCTTGTGTCGCAGGTATCAGAACTACGAGAGACTTTTCGGGTCTCACAAACACCCAGACCCGAAAGAAATATTTGTGGGCCGCACAAACATTTCTCTCGGTGCGGGGATCGAACCCGCGGCCTCTCGTTTCACAGCCGGCGTCTAACCAACTGCGCCACGGAGGCTGTCAATTATAATACTGTTGAGTGTAAGCTCTAGATAAATTCCAAACTCAGAATTGGCGAGGACCGAGTATCCACTAATATAGGTAGATTATTACACCGCGCCGTAACCTTGACCCCAGCAATTAATTTCAATTAATGCCAATTTAGATATTCTTAGGTTTTACAAATTCTTTACCGTATCTTACATAATGTAACGGCCTGTTTGTGGGGAAATTCTCGCGATTTTTTCGTGTAATTAGGGGCGTTATTGCTTTATTCTGTATTGGAAGGTGTTTTTTTATTATACGCTTTTTATTAGCTTCAGACGTATACAGTATGTTAGTATGTAACGGAATCTTTGAACATGATTTTGAACCCCTTCAAAACGTCGGATTAACTCGAAATTTGGCATTCTCCGATGACAATTCAATATTTTAAACTAAAAAAATGAAAAATAAACAACAGTTTAAAAAAAAATAGGAAATAAATTTTAATAAATTTGAAATAAAAATAGTGTAAGAAAAAAATATTTTATTGTAAAAAAAGCGTGGGGTGCTTTTTAGGATATTATCAAAATAACCCTTCTAGTCATATCTGTTCATAAAATATTTAGAACTATTGATACCATGCAGCCCGCGCTCTATTTTTTTATTTTTTAGTTGGATTTTCTATAAAAGCGTATTGTTTTTGTTTTTTTAAACTATTACTTTTTTTTAGACATAGGCCAGTCTTCGTGTACTTTTGCATTTTTTTCTGTTGAGCATCCAACGCGCGTTGGGTATACATCACAGTCGCCAAAATAATGCCTGGTTGTATAAAACCGGAGAAATTCACTTCGGATCATATTGTAATATTGAATATGAGGGTATTAGTTTTCCTCTTATTCAATATAGTAAATAGTCGCAGTCACCCGTGAACACCCATAGCACCTATTATTACATACACACATAAACTCACGCCTTTATCCTAGAAGGGGTAGGCAGAGGCGCCGCCAGGACACCTACATTACGCCTTGTATGTTCCGTCCCATTAGTGATAGGGGGCGAGCCTATCGCCATATCGGGCAAAAATTCCTGACTCCGGGCTGATAATGAATATAAATCCAATATCACCTTGCCCGACCCGGGATTCCAACCCGAGACCTCAGCTTTGTAGTCGTACCGTAGTACAACTAGGCCACCGAGGCAGTCTATTACATTGATGCCCTAGACTGTCCTTTCTTTCTCCTATTTACATATTCATCCCATAGCTGTCGGTAAGAAATTGCCTAATGTGATAAGGGCGCCACATGTACTATTATTATTATAAAAAAGGATTGAATAAATAAATAACTAAACACCAGCGGCATTGCCGTTGCCGGTTTTTACGGAAATTGTAGGTTCTTGAAGTTCTCTACTACTACATATTTTTAGTGAACTAATGACATTGATCGACGTCGTCTATTTGCTTACTACCCTTCTAGTCAATAGTCGAGGTGTCAAATCTCTCAATGTGCGCATCGTAAGCCGATTACGAATTAGTCAATATCTATACGGCTTTGACTCCAATTGTAAGTCGTTTCATACATACATAAACTCACGGCTTTTTCCCAGAAGAGGTACGCAAAGGTGCTACCAGGTCACCCACATTTCGCCTTGTATGTTCCGCCCCACGATGTGATAGGGAGCGAGTCTATAGGCATATCGGGCACAAATTCGAGATTCTGGAATAATAATGAATAAAAAATCCAATATCCGTTTGCCCGACCCGGGATTCGAAACCAAGACCTCAGCTTTGTAGTCGTACCGTAGTACAACTAGGCCACCGAGGCAGTCTATTACATTGATGTCCTAGACTGTCCTTTCTTTCTCCTATTTACATATTATTCCCATGGCTGTCGGTAAGAAATTGCCTAATGTGATAAGGGCGCCACATGTACTATTATTATTAAAAAAAAGGATTGAATAAATAAATAACTAAACACCAGCGGCATTGCCGTTGCCGGTTTTTACGGAAGGTGTAGGTTCTTGAAGTTCTCTACTACTAAATATGATTAGTGAACTAATGACATTGATCGACGTCGTCTATTTGCTTACTACCCTTCTAGTCAAAAGTCGAGGTGTCAAATCTCTCAATGTGCGCATCGCAAACCGATTACGAATTAGTCAATATCTATACGGCTTTGACTCCAATTGTAAGTCGTTTCATGTATAACTATAACAGGTATATATGTACCTAGTGTATAATCTTCGGTAACTGTTATCTCCAACGTTTCATTTTAACAAGCACGAACGAATAACACAAACGCGTAAAGCGAAAAACTTTTCGCATTCGCAAAATACACGCGTACAGCAATCAATTAAGCACATTCGCACAATGTCGCGGAAAGTTTGAGCGTGTCCCGTGCGGGGAGGGGATGAGGTGTAGAGGGGGGGTAGGAAGCGAGCGTGCGGATGACGAATGAGTCCAATTTGCGAAGAGCACGTGTGTGCTGTGAGGAACGGAACGTTTGTTGCTGGCTTTGCTTCTTAATTTGTCCGTTAACGGCCATAATATTCCTGAGCCCTGGACTTTTAAGTTGGATTGAGAGGGCATAAGAATCGCCAGTGCAGGTTGGTGGATTTACAGACATTCTTGTTAAAGCATCTATGATATGTAGGCTCCTTACGGTTAGCAGTATATAGGATAGCGAGCGCTTGTTCACGCGTCAAGATCAACCCATGTGCTTTCGATTTAACTTAATTCCTAATTTGAATCGTAACGACTAGAAATATTAAAAGTTTGGTAATATAGACTTGAACTGAATGTGTTTATAAGCTCTAAAACTGGGCAATAGTCATAAATACGGATCTTACTCCATCAGCTAGTTATAACCCCCGCTGATGACAGTACTCTGCATGCGAAAGCTTGATTACAATCTTGAAATTTTACATATATACACATACATAAACTCACGCCTTTATCCCGGAAGGGGTAGGCAAAGGCGCCACCAGGACACCCACATTTCGCCTTTTATGTTCCGTCCCATGATGTGATAGGGGGCGAGCCTATCGCCATATCGGGCACAAATTCCTGACTCCGGGCTGATAATGAATAGAAAAACTCAATATCACTTTGCCCGACCCGGTTTTGATATTTTACATTTACGCAAATGTTACACATTGTAATAAAACTATTTTTACGGAGTCCGTCCCGTGACCACGAACGCTGCAAACTAATCGAAACGTCAGGAAGTTAAAAAATTAAAAAATTTAACCAAATCGCGATAAAATCCGTGAAAAATTGTTTTGTTTTTATGGTATTTTTATATTTTATTTATGTTTTTTTTCACGATTTATTAAATCACTGTTAAAGTGACGTTTGTGTATTTTTAGTCTGTATATCGCGTTGCGTTCCGGGATTACCGAGTCCATATTCAGTTTCAATAATTAATAAGCATTTCTGGAAGGCAACATAATATTTATAATCATGATATTTTCGTATTTCCTGCAGATAAGTGAAGATATAGGTATAGGCAACAATAAACAGTTGCAATAATAAAAAAAAAATGATTTTAAAAACTTCATAATTAAATACTTAAAAAAAAAAGAATCCTGGTCCTATTACTGACTCACGATAATTCTGAATTCGTGTATAATTATAATTCAGGCTTTAAGCAGTTTCCATCATTTGAATCTGATCCTTTGCCTATTCTTCCAAAAAAAAAAAACAAAAGAAACTAAAGAGGATTTCAACACATTGCCAATACGGCAGCTTTCGTATGTTTCATAGGCGTGGATCACGCGTGCAGTGCGTGCCAGCCACCACTCCGCCAATACACACACATAAATTGTATTACATCGGCGATTATTCGCCATTCCAATCGATGGGTTTTGGTGTGTTATACCGGGTATATCAAGACTGCGGCCGAAAACGAAGCCAGGTGGTGGTTTTAGTGATAGACACGATGCAAATAAACATTTCACCAAAACAGCGAAAGATATTTTTTTAGAATTTTTTAAAAATCATCTTGTTTGGGTGGTAAATACTTAGTTTTTGATAAAATAAAAAATTATAGCCTTACGTACCATCGAGTGTTTAAAAATAAAGAGGGCTACATCATTATTTTAGGAAAACTATTTATTTATCACCCAAATACGACGATAAGTAAAAAATTACAAAAAAAAAGTTGTCGATGTTTTTTTTGCGAAATTTTTAGCTGCATTGTGTCTGAAGTCACTAATACTACCACCTGGCTTTGTTTTCGGTGGCAGTCTTGATATATCATGTATAGTTTACAGGTAGGTCTCTCATATGTATGTTCGCCAACCCGCAATAGGCCAGCGTGGTGGACTACCTATATGGTCTAACCACTCTCAATCGACCCTCTCGATTGTAGAGTAGGCCAGTGCCCAGCAGTGGGATGAATATGGGCTGATATAATTACATACATATAAAAACTGCATAACTGATATTTCTATGGAAGAATTTGAAATCCGAAATCCGCTCTAGGTCAACGTGGCAGACTTAGACGTCAATTCATCCATATATAGGAGAGGCAAGTGCTCTGCATTGGAACATAAAGAATAAATGATCTTTTTATGCCCTAAGTAGCTATGAGAAACTTTTTGGACCGAAATCCTTCAAAGGTTGCCTGGTAGAAAACGCTATTAGTGATAAGGCGGCCCATTGTGCAGAACTGTACATCCTTAAAGTATAAATAATTATTGTGTACAACCATATTATTATTATCCCATATAGAAATAAAATTTGTTTCCCAAACAAACATTTATCTTAGTGCGAGTATCGAATCATCGACGGCCGTAGTATAACCGATGCGAACTGTATTCTCGTAAATTATGGTGAATACCGGCAACAGTAAACTGAACACGAGTAGATCGGAAATAATAACCCCGTTGTTTGTAGTACAAACTTTTTGTTTCACACCAGTTACATTTACGTATATTTAGTGAATAAATTCAAATGTTGGAAACTAACTGAACTAACTTAATCATTATTCATATTATTTTGGAGCTAAAATGGACTACGTTATATTCATACGTAAAACTTATAATCAACATCAGCCACTCTGATCTACAAAAGAGTTTCAATTCCATCATATTTATTTTCAATTTTCAATTTCAAATTACAGGCATTACAAACCAGTTACCTTTAGCACATAACTTTTGTTTTTTCAACTCACGTGATGCCTTCCTGTCACCAGCCAGTCATAAAAATGTCACTTGTAAAAGGATGTCGCGTCGATTGCGCGGGGGCCCTGATTGCAGTACATTTGAATTCAAATTGCGAACGTGTCCAATTGTTTTTATGACGAAAATTGCCGAGTGGTGTCGAGCATTGCCGAGCGCTGAACCGATTGAGTGCGGATTCGAGACTAATTCTTATCTCGTGATCGGGGCTCGAAGCTTCCTTATTGGATTACTGAAGGGGATAAATAAGTGTAAGGTTGGAAAAAATGATTAAAGCCAGGTTTCCTAAAGATAATACTCGAAATTGAGCAAAATTAGATTAATTTTGATGTGTCCTTATAAGATAAAAATTGAAAATTAATAAAAAAATAATAAATTTATTGAAAAAAAATTATCAGACCAATTTTGTTACTATAATAATCTATAATAACTCTTTGTTAGAAAAAAGGGATAAAAACAATATAAAAAGTTAAATCAAAAACACTTATACTACTAAAACTATTAATACCTATTCTTTTTTATCTTATTGCTGAATGCTAGAGTCAGATAAAAAATATAAGAGACGATTTTGAAAACTGAAGAAACTATTAACTACCTATATTAATTAAAATAGAACTTATATAACCCACATAACACTGCAACGTCTAATTTTCCCATGATTAAACCGACAGACATTCATTATAAAACAAAGGAATAAATAATTAAATTTAATAAATGCATACTTTTATTCCTGCGTTCTATCGCAATAAAATTAAAAAAGTAACATTTTAAATAAAGAATTATAAACGCGAAACAAAACGCAGATTATTCAGCAAAAGCGGTGCACCCGCCAGAGAAAACTTAATATCATAATGGAGAGCCCCAATTAGCCCGGCGTATCAGATTAAATCTACCAATTAGTTTTTTGAGTTGCGGCCAGAGTTCCGATAATCATGTCCAATGCACGTGGGGTGAATCAGGTCAGCGGGCTGTTTGGCATTACGCCATCAATGTACTTCGTGCTTTCTTTATCCCTCGTCTGCGATAAATTCCCATGTGGTGAGAGGCGGGACGCGGAGCGTTCCGAATGGTAGCCTTTATGTGTTTAACGTCAAAGGCAAAAAGGTTTTATTTTTGTAAATAGGTCATTTCATACACTTTTGAATTCTAAACTGTATTCTAATTATATACATCTTTTGGTTTTATAGGTCTGTATATTACTCTTGGTAATTCCATATTGTAAGAAACAATACTTTTGATTGTAAAATTAGCTACCTGCGTGACAGTAATAATTCGAAAAAAATCTAATCTCGACTTTGCCATATTATATTCTAAAATATATCCTACTCAAAGTAGAATGCCTGGCCTGGAAGTCGAGCCCAAAAGCAGCAATTGGCATCATGCAATCATGGCAAAAGTCTCTAAAAAATAATCTCTCATCCACGCAGGTGTCTTCGTGACCTTTTCATTCACCGTAAAATAACAATAATCATTAATCTAAAAAATCAAATCCAACAACACCTCTTTCCCTTATGACAACCCTAAACTACTCAGCACAGCTCTAATTTGAAAACTGAAACGCGAACCACTACCGTTGCCGTAGCTAATAAAGTGCTCTAGCGTAGTTCAATAGCGGCAATTATACCGCACGTTGGCGTCAAATGGACATGAATGCTACGATAATGCCTATCTATTTGCACTTTGACACGTTTGCCTGACACTTAATGTCAAATTACAGGTGCTTGGTCAGAATCTGTATAAAGATACAGACACACAACACTTTATTGAACACCACAAAGTACATCTAGACAATAAAACATTGAAATCTTAAAAAATAGTGTACAATTGGCGGTCTTATCGCTATAAGCGATCTCTTCCAGACAACCAAAGATTGAATGGATCGTACGACAAGAAATAAATGAAATAAATAGGCATTGTCATGGACTAAAAAGGAGAAAAAGTAGTGATTCTGCACTGTGGTTAGGGGGCGTAAGAATTGAATCAGAATATCACCTGCCAGTCCCAATAGATGACCTAAATAGTCATTGGGGTAGTAGCAGAGACAATGCACCCACACCGATAACTTCTTCGACATGGGTAACAGTGCGTGTTTCGTATGTAGGCACCCAGAATACCTTAAACAGATGCAAAAACAAAATTGTTGACGCAACTGTGAATAAATAAATAAATAAATACACGCAACAGCCACATAGTCCTGACCTGTCCTGTCATGAGTATCGGAAACTACGAGAGACATTCCGGTCTCACTAACACACAGACCCGAAACAAATAAGTACCTGTGGTTCACACAAACATTTGTCTCGGTGAGGTAATCGAACCCGTGGCCTCTCGTTTCACAGCCAGCGTCTAACCAACTGCTCCACGGAGGCTGTCTTGAAGCATCAGTTCAGGAGGCTCATGTGAAGGAGCACTGGGGCTCCATTTATACAGAGACCTCCGATGCGCACGTGATATGTGTGTTCTCAATGGGTTTAATTCCGTATGTTGGCGTAGGACTAGGAGACTGTCCCGCCCTCACACCCACTGCAACTCCTGTAAGCCAGGATCAACAGTGGCACGCATTTTAATGACACTGAGCATTAAAGCTCAGCGAGTCTCCGGGAATGTCTAACTTGTCTTTAACCCGCAACGAAATCAATCAAAAAAGTTAAATTAATAGGAGGAGTTGGAAATAAATTATTGTCCAGTTCCCTCCCTAATAAAGCGGGTGACAAAACAATGAACTAAAGAGGTAAATAACCTCGCATAAACACATTTACAGAAGCCAGCTAGGCGTAGGACTAGGGAGTAGGGATCCAGCTCGGCCGCAATGCCCGTAAGATTTCCTCTAATACCACTGATAAATAACCATCACAGAGATGGCACAGCCAATTTATTATTGCAGTGAATGGCGAGACGGGCATGCCATTCTACTGATGGTATGCGATACGACCGCTCACGGACAGTTGCAAAACCAAACAACACTATGAATTACAAAGCAATGCGTGGCATTCCACTGCGCTCGCCGTCCTGGAGCATAAAATGTTAAGTCTCGTTATGTCCAGTAGTTGCTCTGGCTACAATGTAGGTTAAAGACGGGCACTGTCGCCAACGTGGGAACCTACGTCCCGAGCCCGCCAACTCATCTGCCAAACGTTGCATGCCTTGGCATAACTACTCTAATATGAAACTCTCGAGGGAGACCTGTTTTCATCAGGATTTCCTGTAGTTGCTATTGAAATTATGTCTTTGTCACATAATTAAATAACCTGCACGAGACATATTAAAATTACAATAATTGTGTGAGGTTGTGCGAATTTATTGTATTACATTATCACGTTCTGTTATGTGAGTTCATTTCAGCTCATTGCGCTGGCTTAATGTGGCATGTAATTAATTAGCTTCATGTCCCAATCATAGAATTAATCATAAATTACAGTCCAACTACTGTTCTGCTTCCACGCCTCTGTCAAGAACAAAGTACTATAAGTTTCTCTATGCGACCTCTGAGTGAAATTCAAATCTTCATCAACATTAATATTATTTATCTTTTAGTTTGTGCATGTCCCGTTCACTTCTAGAAGGTTGCAAATTGTAGTTTTGTAGTGTACTGTATCACTGTTTCTTTTTTAATGTCTTTTGTTTGTAACCAGTTTTGTGAACCTAATAAAAAAAAAACTATTTACTACCGTCGCTTTTAGACTAATAACACACATTAGTAAACAATGCTCCTATTACTTAAAAGAGGTTGAATCACTAAAAACGCCTGATAAAATTCCACTAGCAAAAACACATGACACCGATATGACTGGTGGTTAGGTCAGGCGCGAAACACCTCCATATTTCAAAGTAACCTACTTAGCTTGGAGGCCACGGACAAATCACAAGCCAAACTTCGTTAACTTATAATAATGCAGTATGCAGTGGATTCGCTATCTGCAGTTGGGGCCGCGAAGGCCAAATGTGAATGATTAAGGAATGTATGAGTGTTTTGCACGATTTAACCCTGTTTTACACTGTCAGCGCTCAAGGTTCCGATTATTTTGTGGGATTTAGGTCTTGGCAAGGCTTAGCGTGTCATGGAAACAGGCTTGGCAAGCTCGTGTACGTAGATATATGTAATTTGTAGATAGGTGAGGTTAAAGTGATAAATTACGGTGCAATGAAATTGATGATGACAATTCTAATTACGTATAGACGTATTATTATTATCAATTCCGTAGAACTTGTTGATATTATTATCAATTTTGTGCCTAATATGGCGATAGGCTCGCCCCCTATTACATAATGGGACGGAACATACAAGGCGAAATGTGGGTGTCCTGGTGGTGCCTCAGCCTATCCCTTCTGGGATAAAGGCGTGAGTTTATGTATGAAGTATAAAACAAAACAGTCCTAACGCCGCAAAAAGATACTGAATCTAGCGTTAAGGGTATTATACAAAGTAACATTTTCTTATTTATTTTGCCAACACCCAAACTTGACGGAAACGTTTATAGGTTACAAAAACATTTGCCTAAATCACGGATCGTACTAGCACGGAGAACGGCAAATGTTAATATGATGTATCACATAGAAAATAGAAAGGATATATTAGTAATAAAATTAACACTTTTTTCACAGAGCCCAGTTTCCCTAACCTGATCATCGAAAACAGAATTACATGGTCATTAATTAGGTTGATTTTGTATCGATATTATGTTAATCAATATGCGGATTTGCATCTGGATGTCATACTAAATTATAGGGAGAATATTAATGCTTGCGATAATTCACGAATGTCCAATAATTATTTGCATTGGTAATACAAATCCTGAAAGCTCATTTAATTGGAAGAAATTGTAGCATGAATACTAATTAATCAGTATTTACTAAATTAACGGTCAACAATGTGAATGTTAATAATATTATGTAATATCTGTGTAGATTATAAACTAAACTTACATGTACATATATACATACATAAACTCACGCCTTTATCCCAGTAGGGGTAGGCAGAGGAGCCACCAGGACACCCACCTTTTGCCTTGTATGTTCCGTCCTATGATGTGATAAGGGGCAAGCCTATCGCCACACAAATTTCTGCCTCCGGGCTTATAATGAATAGAAAAACACAATATAACTTTGCCTGGCCCCAGATTCGAACCCGAGAGCTCAGCTTTGTAATCGTACCATAGTACAACTACGCCACCGAGGCAGTCTTAAAACTTATATGTACTATTTAAAAATTCTTTTTTTGTATACAGAATTGTCGATCACAACTGATTTAATAATTTGCTTTGTTTCCTCGAAGATGACAATTAATTAACAATCTTCTCCTTTTTATCTAAAATATTTCGTAAATTACTCTGTAAGTTTGCATAAGATTTTACCACTCAGACAAAGTCCTGTTGCCTTCACAAAGTTGCATTAGCGTGTTCCCAGTCAAGTTTAAACGAAATTGAACCTTATCGACACATCTACTGATATAAATCACTTCGCTTTTTACTTAATTGGAACGTTTTGTAATACATTTCGTGCAGTTCATTTTCTTCGTATGTAGATCGTTATCTAGTTTATTGAATACGTGAAATATAAACGACTCTGAGGAGTTCATGTTTAATTAAAATATATTTCAGAAATATATTATGTATTTCTTCTACTTAAAAGTCTTAAGAGACCGCCTCGGTGGCGCAGTTGCATCACAGTACGTTTACAACGCGTTCTCGGATTTGAATTCCGGTTTGGGTAGTGATATAGGATTTTCCTATTCATTATCAGCCAGGTCAGGTATTTAAATAAAAATAAATAAATACACCCAACAGTCACACACATAGTCCCGACCCCACATGAAGATCAATTAAGTCTTGTGTCGCAGGTATCAGAACTACGAGAGACTTTGCGGTCTCACAAACACCCAGACCCGAAAGAAATACTTGTGGGCCGCACAAACATTTCTCTCGGTGCGGGGATCGAACCCGCGGCCTCTCGTTTCACAGCCGGCGTCTAACCAACTGCGCCACGGAGGCTGTCAATTTATGCCCGATATGGCGATAGGCTCGCACCACTATCATATCGTGGGACGAAACACACAAGGCGAAACATTAATGTTTTGGTAGCATCTCTGCCTCTCCCTTCTGGGCAAGCACATGTGAGTTTATGTATCTATGTTTACTTAAGTATTACTCCTACATAAGAATCTTTGAATATGAGAAATCAAGCAAGTTAATTACTGTTCTATTAATTATTAGTATCAACTGCAGAATCATCCATAAAAAGTTGAGTTTCAACGTTCAGTTTTCGTTCTCGGTTTCCATGTTTTATTTAAACATTAACAGCAGTTATCACGTCATATTAGAAAGCCTAGGACAAGTTAAAAATTTTCCACCTGGCTTCGTTTTCGGTCGCAGTCTTGATATATTATTATTTTTATTTATTTAAAGCTTCATATACTGAAAGTATACAGGCGAATTTAATGCCTGAGGCATTCTCTACCAGATATACCAGGTATTACTTAAAATATATATCTAGCGACATCTATCTATACTCGATGGAACTACACTAACTTTCGATTTCGTTTGCGTACCTGATGACAGGGAATATTAATTTAATCACGTCATGATAACAATCGCATGTAGTGAAGGGTGTTTACAAACGACAAAACGTGCTCTGCCCTGTTATTAAACAATTGTAAACAACTTTGTACCTTATAACACGGCAATAATGATAAATATTGGAAAGCAATTTAATCCGTGCCTACGCATTAATAAAGACATGTGTTTATAAAATTATGTTTGACCCATCTGTTGATAAAGTTAATATAGCGCTTCGAAAAAATATTCCATGGATAGTAAACCTTAATGCGTCGTAATAAGGGTGTAATCATTACACGGACTGGACAATAGACGGCGTTGTTAAAATTGTCACTAGTCACGCCACGATGGTGTGATTTGTGAATTATTATGAATAGCTTTTCGTCACTAAAATTCGTGCTTTCACATGTTTTATGACTACAAATTACTTGATAATTTATAGTTTTCTGAAAGCGCTCTTGTCTGAAACAGTGTCGATAATCACTGGTGTTTAGGCCGCTTATGGTTGTTGAAAACACAGGAAATATATTTATGGAATTCCATATTTGAAATCTGGCTTAATTTTATAGGAAGTCCCTAGATGAATGCTCACCCATTGTGTTGAACTTTATGAAGCCAAACGTATTGGTGCCACGGACTTTAACAAAAATGGTATTAAATTGCCTAAATCTAATTACAATATTATAAAATAAAATTCCGATGAAAAATACGACAAATTCAATTAAACTTCCATCTTTTCCAAAACAATAATTTTAAATATACCATTATATTTTTACGGTTTTCTAATGACATGCCGGAATCGCCGTTCATAAGACGACGCCGTCGTAATGATGGGTAATCAGCAGTCAAACGGAGTCGATCTGTATCAATTTGCTTTTAATACTCTAATAATATTTTATATTCAAATGCTTAATGAAATTTAGATCCATTAAATAGAGTGAAGAAAGAGTTAAAAAAGAAGATTTCGCGTCTAGATTAGCAACTATCAATTGAGATGCTACTGTAATAATTGTTCTTTGCTTTTCACACCGATTTTATCTGGAGCAAAGTGAATAACTAGATTGTGTATTTCAAATAATAAAGAATAAAGATGGACAATAAAAATAATCCTTAATTTAATACACGTGTTCTTAAATAAATACACCCAGCAGTCACATACATAATCCTAACCCCCCTAAGATCGAATCTTGTGTCGTGGGCATTAGAAACTACGGGAGACTTTCGGCCTCACAAACACCCATATTAGAGCTTGTTAAAATATTCCTATAATGGCATTGCCTACCAGTTGCAGTAAAGTCAGTTTGGCTAGATAAATAAAAATAAAATGACCACGAAACCTCCAAAGAACACAAAACAGTTTACATTTCACAAGTTTTTATCAGAACAGTATAATTATTGTTTATTTGCTTAGACTGCCTAGTTGATTGCCTAGTATAACGGTACGATTACAACGCTGAGGTGTCGGGTTTGAATCCTGGGTCGGGCAAAGTACTATTGGAATTTTCTATTAATTATCAGCCCGGAGGAATTTGTGCCCGATGTGGCGATAGGCTCGCCATCACATCGTGGGAAGGAACACACAAGGCGTAATGTTGGTGTCCTGGTAGCACCTCTGCCTACCTTTTCCGGGAAAAAAGGCGTGAGTTTATGTATTACCCATCGGAAATATTTGTGGACCTGAATAATTGACGTCACTGGAACATAAGTTCAGCAAATTCAAAATATAGGTTCAACAAATTGATTAAAATAGAAAATAGAATAAAAAATAGAATTCGCATCCATCTCAAAACGTTTTTAATGTAAAATAACATAGTAGATAGGGGAACACAAAAAAATGAAATGTGAACCGCATTCCAGCTAGGTTTTATGTATGTAGATCCACTGCATCAAATAAAATTGCGTCATCCAGCGACTTTCTGTAACTTCAGTTAGATCATCACCACATCTTAGCAAATGAGTGCACAATCATATTCATTGCATCTTCAAATTAATTTCGCCGTGGATTTCCCTCTGCGGTTGAATTGTGGGTAATTAACCTTCACACCGCGGGTTTGCCTTGGCATTTGGACATGCTGTGCTCCAAATTATATCCTAAAACAAAACGTTCTCTCGACATGACATGCACTGGTTGTCATTTAAACAACTGGAAATTATCCGTTCCCGGACGGCAAGCTGCCTCGGTGGCGTAGTTGTATTACGGTACGGTTACAAAGCTGAGGTCTCGGGTTCGAGTCCCGGGTCGGGCAAAGTGATATTGGATTTTTCTATTCATTATCAGTCCAGAGTCAGAAATTTGTGCCCGATATGGCGATAGGCTCGCCACCTATCGCATCGTGGGACGGAACATACAAGGCGAAATGTGGGTGTTCTGGTGCCTACCCCTTCGGGGATAAAGGCGTGAGTTTATGTATGTATGTATGTACGTGCAAGCTCTGGAATGAACTCCCTGCTACGGTGTTTCTTGGGCACTATGATCTGTCCTGCTTTAAGCGAGGCTTAAAGAGAGTACTCTCCTCACAGTAGGCAGTGACTTTGTTGTGCTGGACCCCTGGCATTGCGAGGGTCCATGAGCGGCGGTGATCGCTTACCATCGGGCGTGTCGCATGCTCGTCTGCCTAAGAAGGCAATAAAAAATAAGACGAAATAAAACCGAGAAAATCTGCAAATATACAAAATAACCTAGCTTTATATACCCACGATCAATGGCACCTTAGGCAAGGGCCAGGTTAAAAGTAACCTGAACGACGAGAATGCATGAGGAGATTAATGAAAGTAAACTAAGTGAAATCAGTATATCAAGATCGAGCAAAATGGAAATCTATAGCCTCTACCTACCCCTATGGAATACAGGTGTAACGTTTATGTATGTATGTAAAACATCTTTACGAAATATCGCTCAATAAACTCCAACAAGAACAAGTTTAAAAACCAGCTGCCATCCTAACACACAGTAAGTCAACACCAAAGGCTTGAAAGCTAAAAGGCCAGAGTGCACAAAAGCCCGAGAGGCGGGCGCCAATTTCCGCCCGGCGCCCGTGTCCGCCCCGTATCGTTTACGCCACTTACCCGCGCGTTCCGTGGCCACTCATTGTTAGGTTTGAAATGAAATGGAATACGTGCCGCCAATTAAACAGCGTTTGTTGATAATAACAGAATGAAGTGTAGGTGTTGATCATAGACTGCATGTTGAGTAGAATGTTATTCTTTATTTAGTCTGTTACATACACGCACACACTCATCGCCTCTTTTTCCCAGAAGGGTAAGCAGAGATGCTACTAGGACGCCCAGTAGCATCTCTGCCTACCCTGGCAACCTTCTGGGAAAAAGGCGTGATGTGTGTGTGCGTTTCGCCTTGTGTGTTCCGTCACATCTAATGGGGGGTCGGGGTGGAGCTTATCGCCATAACGAACACAAATTCCTGACTCCGGGCTGACATGAATAAAAATATCCAATATCACTATTCCCGAGCCGGGAATCGAACCCGAGACTTCAGCGTTGTAATCGTACTGTAGTATCTACAACTGCGCAACCGAAGCAGTAATTAATACCTTGATACTCCATTAAAAATCTATAATCGCATAATGTTTGTTACCTCTGCTCTTTATGAACTGAGCAGCCCTTGACAGCATTTCCTGCCGATAAAAAAAACCAATGGCTCGGCCCTTTCAAATAGCCTTATCTTTTTTTATTGGACGGAGTGCGGGCTGACGTAATAGCTTGACCAGTTTTGCGTTATATTGCTTGTCGTGTTCCTGAAAGCGTTGATGTACATTGCTGGGTTATAACGGACATTTTCATATCGGTGATGTTAAAGAATTTTTAGTTTGGATTTTCGTAGTAATGAAGGGATAGAGTAGTGGATATTAAAAACAACAAAATCCTGATCCCATAGATCTGAGAGATCTGATTGAATATACATGTTTTGTGCTGTGGGTATACGAGTATCATATATATACAGATGTATATGTATCATATTAATAACCTAATAGGAGCATAAAGCAAATAATTGACGCCGACACAATTTTTTTTATTAGTGCGGAGATTGAATTCGCACCCTCTCATTTGCCGCCAGTTTGTTGCCAATTGCCCAGACAATAAAAAATAAGGAGATATAATTAACTAACCATATTTCGCCATGTTTATTTTGCGTATCACTGTGCCAGTTCCATACTTGTGCCATTCACATGAGATTTCCACAAATCGAAAATGTCACGCCATGTTGGACAGTTTTCTACTGGAATATAACAACTGTCACATATTAGAAACACAACGCCCTCTTGCACACAAGCACAACTCAATTACGAACAAACCAAACAATTGAAACTCCAATAGCAAATCAGAAACACTCGAGCGAATTGCAAATCGCCATCGAGGCGTCGCGTCGCTTCATTTTTATTTCCCTCATTTATTTTTCCATCGAAGAAAACTCACTGATTGTCAATTTCCCGACTGAGGCTCTCGGCGCCGTTCAGTTTTCCAGTAACCTCAATAGGTCTCCACTTAACGAGTGTAGGGGTTTAATTTCCGGCTTGAATGAAAAATAGTGTGGCATTCTTTCAATTTTGCCTCTTGAGTGAATCGCGGTGTCTTGCAATATGTACCTAGTACAGGCATAAATGTTTCGTTGACCGTCATACACGATTGTAAAACCTGGCATAGTGAACATGTTGTCATGGGTCATGTTTTGCCTGCGCATATGTGTGTGTGTGTGGCTATGAGGAAGCCGACATAATTGTTTCGACCGGCGAATATACTACTTGCAATGTATTATTAGTTGCATCCTACTCACTTTGTCCTGCTAGTATTAAAAATCACGACCCTGCAGAGTTTCATTAAGCTGCCATTGTTGAAATTACTTTACGTGTCGTCTTTTAGTGGTGGTACGTCTCTCATATGTGGGAGGCCGCCTGGGTACCACCGCAATGTTTGTTTCTCCTGCCAAACAGCAGTGTTAATGCACTGTTGTGTTCCGGTTTGAAGAACATTGTAGCCAGAGTAACTACTAGACATATTGAAACTTAACATCTTATGTCTCAGGATGGGGAGCGAAGTGGAACGTCAAGCATTGGTTTGTAATTCATGGCGTTGTTCGGTTTTCTACTGTCCAAGAGCGGTCGTATCGCTTACCATCAGGCGAATGGCATGCTCTTCTCGCCATTTATTGCAATAAAAAAAAAAATAAAAAAAAAACGTATCTATCTCCCTGGTATCACTCTACTTATTAAAACAACCACGATCAGTCTTGCAGCATACATCGTTAAACAGATCAAGGTTGGATGGAGAATGGATGTTTTTATAATAATTGCATATATACCTACATTGGTCCCACTGCGTTGAAATTACGTGAATGTTAAAGACAACATTTGATAAATCAATTCATATGGATCTTGGTTGGAAATGGAATCTAAATGTTGTTTAGATTCCATTTCCAGACAAATGGAATCTAAACAACATTTAGATTCCATTGAATAACCTAAAACCTAAAAAAGAAGCAAGAAAAAGCTTGCCACTCTAGCTTACAGGTTTTACGCTGGTAGGTTCATGGACTAGAATTTACTACTTTAATTTATCCGTAAAACGCAGCATTGAACATTCAGCTTCAAAGTGGATGATCATGCAGTACAGAATAATATTTGATACTTTAACTTCACTAGGCCTTCAAAACGAATATCATAGACTGACATACCATCAGCCTCAAGATGACCTCGACGTCTCCAAAAAATGTAACGCAATCCAAACATGGAACTGCTCAAGAAAAAAGCATTTTTAATCCACTGTCTCTCTCGACGTCCAGCTGAAACATATCTAGTCGCGTCGCTCACGAAACAAGAAGTCGAGTCTTATTCGGGCTCCCGCAGATTGTACTCGCGGATGAAAAGAATAACAAACAGAACGCTAAAAGTATACAAAACTAAATGAAAAACTTTGTATACAAGAACTGCTCCCATTTAATGCTAAGTAATTAAAATAACCGCGGCCGAAACGAATTTGTTTGCATACAAAGTTGTTGGGAAATGCACATGAAATCGTAGACAGTAAACTTTATGCACTCCGTTTTACGGTGCAACTTTTTGATGCCTTCACTGGAAATTACATGGGGAGTTGTTAAACAGTTCAGTTTAATTTAACAGCGGCTTATCCCCGGATGGGTGGGCAGTTTAATTAACAACATTTTAGCAGCTAGTTGGTAGATATAAAATTTCAGCGTTATGTTGTGGAGGGTTTGGAAATCGATTATATTCATGCATTTAGATACATATAGAATGCCTCGGTGGCGTAGTTGGGCTACGGTACGATTATAAAGCTGAGGTCTCGGGTTCGAATCCCGGGTCGGGCAAAGTGATATTGGATTTTTCTATTCATTATCAGCCCGGAGTCAGGAATTTGTGCCCGGTATGGCGATAGGCTCACCCCCTATCACATCGTGGGACGGAACATACAAGGCGAAATGTGGGTGTCCTGGTAGCAGCTATACCTACCTCTTCTAGGAGAAAGGCGTGAGTTTATGTATGTACCTTTAGATACAGGAGTTATAATGCTGAATTATTACTCCTGTATATCCTATATACTCCTTACTATTCCCTTATGATTTTTTTTGTAACTTAATGGAAGGAGATAATAGGAAATCGATGATATATCAAATTTACCAACCGCATTACGCGTGGATAGTAAACTAAACGCGATACTCCTAAAAGAATTGGTAAGCAAGAATGAAATTCAATTGAAGTGTTTCAACTTCAGACTTTCAACTAGGTTAAATAACTGAGCTGAAACATTGATCTAACTAGCCAATAAGAACAACATTTAGATTCCATTTCTTCTTCAGGTACAGGAAGTTCACTTTTGAATATAGGCCTCCTTCAAGAATTTCCACAATTATGGAGCGAATCTCTACTATCTTTATTACGTCGTTTGTCCAGTTTTGTTTCTGGCTTAACTCTATTTAATTAAATAGAGTTAATCATTATTATAGAATTAGAAAGAAAACATATTGGAGGACGGCGAAAAAGATATATTATGTAGCATTAACTTATTTATTTATTTGTTCTATTTGCTCTTAATTATTACTCAAATTTTTAATTAAAATATTATAAAACTAAACATTTAACCATCAGAAGCAATTGCCAACTGAAAACAAACGTTATTGTTCCTCTAAAATTCAAACACAGGTATCATGAAAAATCCCATTGTACAATACGGACCATTAATTATTCCCTGTCGCTGTACCGAGCTGTATAGCGCTGTTCGGTGCTGTTCAGCTAGATTGATGTTTCAATGGTTACAACTAAATTACGTTTGATAAATAGCCGGCGAACAATAAATTTGTATCAGTGACAGTGCCGTGAGAATTCGTGGTCTGCGCCGCGACACGTGTTACGTAATGGTTTAGTTAATGGGTTTAAGTTTTTCTTTATGTTATGAAATTAATGCCTTCTAAACAAAGTAAATGATTATAGAGTTGAAAATCCAGAGCTGTTCAATTATTTTCTTTCATTTCATAATTATTTATTTCTTTAATTATAACGGTACTTTGCAGTAATTATATAAGACTTTAAAGTGAACATATGAAATTGATATACAATAAAATTAACATATACATACTCAATTTGTTAAAGTATCAAGAAAATTCCGAGATTTCGAGACATTCACATGATTGTAATTGTGTATACCATATTACTAAATTATTATTTTTGAAATCGACAAAAAACACATGTAAATGTGTCCGAAGTATCTAAATATGTAAGGCATTTATTATTTTGTGAATTCGATGAATTATGTCTGCCCAGGTGGCGTAGTTTTACTTCGGTTACTAAGCTAAGGCCTCGGGTTTGAGCCCCGGGTCGGGCAAAAGTGGTATTGGATTTTTCCATTCATTATCAGCGCGGAGTCAGAAATTTGTGCTCGATATGGCGATGAGCTCGCCCTCTATTACATTATGGGAAGGAACATACAAGACGAAATGTGGGTGTCCTGGTAGCACCTCTGCCTACCCGTCTGGGAGTGAGGCGTGAGTTTACGTATGTATGTATGAATAATGCGTGATAGCGCTCATCACTTAATATTTAGATACGAATATCGACAAATATCCTCAAATGTTTGTGCTGAGTCCTCGCGTTTGGTATGAAAGCATTAGAAAACGTCCTTGACCTGAAGCGTTCAAGGTCACGCGACATAAGGTTATTTACATTAACTTTCCTTCGCAAGGACGACGTGGAATGCGGTGATATCGAGGAACGAACTGGTGCTAGAAATATAGTACGTGATATATTTGTAAGAATGGTATAGTACCGTCAGTTAGTCCGCTCTTTTACGGTAGAAGCAGTACGGCTGTGGAACGCATTGCCTCTCTCTATAAAACGTTCGTTCTCTCTGAAAACCTTTAAACTACGGGTAAAGGGTTACTATCTCTCGCAATAGTATAATATTGTGCCCGATATGGCGATATGCTCGCACCCTATTGTTAGGTTGTGGAAATTATATATTAAATTATCAAAAGATTTTTAAAACAATAATTACAAATTAAATTTAATAATGTGAAAATAAAAAGGAATTTACACGAATCATTGAAGGTATAAAATAAGTAGTTGTTTTGACGGTTGGGAACATATAAAAAGGAGCGATTCGTCATTCGCGTCATTCTGGTTGGAACACGGAACGAAGACGGATCTCCGAGGAATACGAAATACTGATGATTGCAACACCTGACGTACCACGATTGTAATTGCTGGAAATATAAAAGTAAGTGCTGATTGAAATAAAATATAATTATGTACAACTGAAATGTGAGTTTTATTACATTTCAGAAGTGGTCTGAGCCCATTAAATATTATTTTGTTTTGATATTTATTAATATATTTCTTTGTATAACCACGTTATACTGTGTCTGTAAATGTACAGTCTATGATTGGCGCACATACCAGACTTGAAAATTAATATAACTTTTATACTGTGTAATAATATGTAGCATTGTTAGTAGACCTTATAAATAATTAAATAGTTTAATGAGAACTAGCCTAGCATAACATCTTGGTCATAGCATATTGAGCCTTAAAACAAAAAAAAATTAAATGTCTTGTTTAGGACTACCCTCTCTCGTTTACTTTTTTTCTTGATATAAAATTGACGTAGTTAACTCGATAGTGAGTAATTATAATTGATGTTTAAATATATGATTTTTCATTTTCGGGACGTGAGGATAATGCCGCGCGATAACACTTCATACCGCCGACTGGCGACGCCTGATCGACAACAACCAGGCCCGAGCCGTGAGTCATCCAGGCTTAGCGCTGGCCGAAAAGAACAAGTTTATCGCAGTCGCAGCAGATTACGTAGCGTCAATCGGGAGTGTCACGGTTCTGAGAGAAGTCCAAGCCGTCAGGAACTTGAACGTGAAATCGAGCGGGAACGTGCTCGCATACGCGTACTGGAAGATGAAGTCCGGAAAAAGCGCAGCCAATCACGACATGCTGCTACTAATGCCGAATCTCGTGACCGAGAACAGCGTCGGGAGAGGAGCACTGCTGCCGGAGAAGAATTTCGCCGAAATCGCGCAGATAGAAGTCCTCGTCAGGAATGCAGTCCGGAAGTACGACCATCAAGCAGTGCACGGAACAGGATGGATGGTGTTCGAAAACCTCAAGCATCAAGGTCAGTCAGTCCTACCTTCACATCCAAAGACATTATTAATTTGATTAATTCATTAGGGCATCTTAAACATCAGCCATCAGTATTAGCTACGCCACTACCTGGTACTAGTAGTAGTGGCATAAATCACAAAAACATGTTGCCTGACTTTGACCCCTCATCAAAATCACAACGAATTGATATATGGCTGAAGAAAGTTAACGAGTGTGCTACTGTCTATGGATGGGATGAGCGTGTAACAATACATTTTGCAATGCAGAAACTTCAGGGATTGGCCAAAACTTGGTATGAGAGTTTAAATTCAATATTGTTCACATGGCCTGAATGGCAACAAAAACTATTAAGCGCATTTCCATACGAACAAAATTATGGCCAATCCCTGGAGGATATGCTTAAGAGGAAAAGTAGACCTAATGAAGCCTTGGAAGTATACTACTATGAAAAGTTAGCTTTACTTAATCAGTGTGATATCGGAGGCAAACGTGCAGTAGATTGTATAATCCACGGACTAAGCGATAAAACTATGAG
The DNA here is from genome assembly GCA_949752805.1 of Deilephila elpenor. Classification (NCBI taxonomy): domain Eukaryota; kingdom Metazoa; phylum Arthropoda; class Insecta; order Lepidoptera; family Sphingidae; genus Deilephila; species Deilephila elpenor. The sequence continues at coordinate 13,206,657 of OX457097.1, read as the reverse complement.
ATCCAGCGCCAATGCGCTTCGATGTACCCAGCCCGAGCAGCTATTGCAATTTCTCATGTGCAACAAAGAGAGCTTTCAGTTTGTAGATCGCGGTCAGTTTAAATTTAGACCGCAAACATTTGAATTGCATTCGTCTCGACCCGCAAAGACCTTTACCTACAATAGTCAAATATATTGTTTTAATTGCAAGGAGAAGGGCCACCCGTACTCTAGGTGCCCTAAACCCATGATTTATTGTTCAAAATGTCGTAAAGTAGGACACAAAACTGAAAACTGCATGACACGATTAGAAAACAGTGAGGGTAAATCTGATAATGTTCCCAAAACTATGCGTATCTCAACAACGGGCGCAAGTGCAAAATTTGTTAAGGAAAGCATAATTAACGGGGTTCCCATTAAAACTTTCATTGACTTTGGAAGTGAAGTTTCGTTGATAACTCGTTCTGCGGCGTCATCATTAGGACTTGTCAGTGATAACGTTCCAATGGCTATGAGAGGTTTTGGGAATGAAATTGTTTACTCTTTGGGCGGAGTCATGACAAGTCTTAACATTGACGGCGTTAATGCTAGGCTTCCGTGTCAAATAGTGAGTGACCATCTTTTAGATCTTCCAATACTCCTAGGGCAGACATTCACTGAGCAGCCTCATGTCGTGGTGTATAAGAATGCAAAAGATTTAAAATTTTACGATTTGCAAAGAGAATTACCATTCTTAGATAACGATCAAGTTAACGATGGTTCGGTAAACGTTTCGGTCTTTGCGGAAACCATCGTCTGCGGTCCAGCATCAATTAGGTGTAATACTGATCGAGCTAGAGATGGCTCAATAATGTTAAATGACAAGGTAATGGGTGAACCTAAGAAACAGTATATAGTCCTTGGCGGTCTCTATCAGATTAAGAATGGTATTGTCAATGTTTGCGTTTCCCCATTATCTGGGCAAATTGAGCTCCATAAATTCATGAAGATAGGTAGGGGTACTTATGTTCAAGTAGTTCACCGCGTACAGGAGTTGTCTATGTCCCCAAACACATTAAACCAATGTATAGATGTGCATGAAGTTAACGTTTGCGAATCGATAGACATCTCACATAAGCATAAATTATTCGAGCTTTTGAATAAATTCAAACATTGTTTTGCATCTTCACTAAAGGAGCTCGGTTGTACTAATATAGCAGAAATGAATATACAATTGAATACTGCACAGCCTATCGTATATCGCCCCTATAGATTATCGCACAAAGAAAGAGAACGAGTTAGAGATATGGTAGGAGAAATGATGGACGCGGGTATTATAAGAGAGTCAATCTCGGAATATGCGAGCCCCATAATTTTAGTACGCAAAAAGGACGGTAACACAAGGTTGTGTATTGACTACAGACAATTAAACTCTGTAACAATTAAAGAGCGATACCCTATGCCAGTTATCGACGATGAAATCGCTAGACTTTCTGGGCAGGCATATTTTGTAACGCTGGATTTGGCATCTGGTTATTACCAGGTGCCAATTGCAGAATCCTCAAAACCATTTACATCATTTGTCACCCCGGATGGCCAGTACGAGTTTAATCGTATGCCATTCGGGTTGGCGAATGCGCCAGCAGTGTTCCAGCGTATGATGAACAGGTTACTCGGTTCAGCTAGGTTTTCGGAAGCAACGGCATATATTGACGATATCCTTATATACGGCAGGGAAATAGATGAGTGTTTGGAAAGGTTGGAACGTGTATTACAATTAATTGAAAAGGCAAATTTAACTTTAAATTTAACTAAATGTAGATTTTTGCAAAACAAAATAGATTATTTAGGATATGAAATTAGTTCTTCTGGAGTACGTCCCGGGGATAAGAAAATTCAATCTGTACAGAATTTTCCTTGTCCAACCAATCCACACTCGGTTCGTCAATTTCTCGGATTGGTGGGATATTTTCGTAAGTTTATTAATAATTTTGCTGCCATTGCTTACCCCCTAAACAAATTGCTGAAAAAGGATGTAGGTTGGTCATGGGCAAAAGAACAAGATGAGGCTTTCTGGTCACTTAAAAATAAATTAATAGAAAGACCGATACTCACTATATACGACCCAAACGCGGATACGGAATTACATACAGACGCCAGTAAGATTGGAATAGGAGGTATATTGTTACAACGTCAATCCAATGAGAGATCATTTCGGCCTGTGGCGTATTATAGTCGGCAGACTTCTCCAGAAGAGAAGAATTTTCATGCATTTGAACTCGAAACTTTAGCAGTCGTTTGCTCACTCAAAAAATTTAGGGTTTATCTGATAGGTCAGAATTTTAAAATTATCACGGACTGCAGTGCTTTGCGTTCAACATTTTCCAAGCGAGACTTAATTCCGCGTATTGCCCGTTGGTGGCTACACCTACAAGAATTTAACTGTACGATAGAATATAGGGCCGGGACAAAGATGTCGCATGTGGATGCCTTATCACGTAATCCGCTTAACGTTCCCGATGCTATTCTTGAACCAGACACATACCCCAGCATAATGATGATCAGTGACGATGATTGGCTGCAAACGTTACAATTAGGTGACAGTGAGCTAAACCGAATTAGGGACATTCTATCCTCAAATGTCGATCCCGAGGGACTGAAGTATATTAAAGATAATTATGTCATTAAAGATAACAAGCTCTATAGGTATATAGATGGGGATAAGTTAAAACTGCGATGGGTCGTGCCGAAGGGCGCAAGATGGCAACTTTGTCGTCTAAACCACGATGAAATTGGCCATTTTGGCTTGGAAAAGACACTAGAACGTATTAAAAGAACATATTGGTTTCCTAAAATGTCTAGATTTGTGAAAAAGTATGTCCAAGCTTGTATCGAATGCGCATACGCCAAAAAGGTTACTAGGAAAGATGGATATTTGCACCCAATAGAAAAACTAGAAATTCCTTTTCATACCCTACACGTCGATCATCTCGGGCCCTTTGTTCGATCGAAAAGAGGAAATGCTTATCTTTTAGTATTAGTAGACGGGTTTACCAAATTTGTTTTTATCCGACCAGTACGAAACACTAAAACCCAAATGGCCTTACGCGTTTTAGAAGACATTTTTTATACCTTCAGAAACCCAGACCGCATTATTAGTGATCGAGGTACTTGTTTCACCTCACATGCATTCAAACGCTTTTGTTTAAATAAAGGTATTCGCCACGTATTAAATTCTGTCGCTAGTCCAAGATCTAACGGACAAGTAGAGCGGTACAACCGTACCATACTTGATTCGTTAACTGCCCTAAATCTTAATCGTGACGAGAAAGAATGGGACGATAAAGTAGGAAAAATTCAGTGGGGTTTGAATAATACTCATCAGAAAACTACTGGCAAAACCCCTGTCGAAGTAATGTTTGGATCTAATTTCGTTTCTGAAATAAATCCCATACTGAATGAAGTAGTTAATGAAACCCGAGAAAATTGTGATTTGGAAACTATACGCGAAACCGTTAAAGACCGAATAGATGAAGAACAGGAAAAGCAAAAGAAATATCACGATAAAAACCGGTATCCTGCCCGAACATACATTGTAGGTGACTTAGTAAAAATTACTAAGACGTGTTTTAACAATGACGGAAAAAGCAAAAAGCTTCTTCCTTCATACGTAGGCCCCTACAGAGTCGTGGAGGTTTTAGGAAATGATAGATACAGACTGACTGCTATACCAGGGTTGAGCACATCGAAAAACAAACGCAAAACAACAGTAGCGGCTGATCGCATGTTGCCTTGGGTACATATTGCGGCACTTAATGTAAATGAAATTGATGATGATTGTGGCAAAGATAATTCCGATGAAGATGATGATGATGAAATTTAATACTAGTATTATTATTGATTAGATGTTTTTTTTTATGTTATTATTGTTCTATTGTTTTTGTTCTTATTTTTAATAATAAAATATAGATTTACTTAGTTAATACATTTGATGTGTCCAAAATATATATATTACGACTTGTGAATTACCTAAGTATGTATATTTATGAGGAGAAAGGTTCAGAGATATAATAGTTATTATTTTTGTCATATCTGTGAGAAGGAAAGGTTCACAGATATGTCTGGAGATCACGTATCTGTGAGAAGGAAGGGTTCACAGATATGTCTGGAGATCACGTATCTGTGAGAAGAAAAGGTTCACAGATATGTCTGGAGATCACGTATCTGTGAGAAGGAAGGGTTCACAGATATGTCTGGAGATCACGTATCTGTGAGAAGGAAGGGTTCACAGATATGTTTGGAGATCACGTATCTGTGAGAAGGAAGGGTTCACAGATATGTATGTCTTGAGATCATTTATATTTGTAAGAAGGAAGGGTTCTCAAATATATGGTATGAAGATTTAAATATTGTGAGAAGGAAGTGTTCACAGTGAAAGTAATAGTATAACCGAGTGTTAGGTTTCTGCGCATGAGGACATGCGCTTGGTCAGGATGGTCGAGTGTTAGGTTGTGGAAATTATATATTAAATTATCAAAAGATTTTTAAAACAATAATTACAAATTAAATTTAATAATGTGAAAATAAAAAGGAATTTACACGAATCATTGAAGGTATAAAATAAGTAGTTGTTTTGACGGTTGGGAACATATAAAAAGGAGCGATTCGTCATTCGCGTCATTCTGGTTGGAACACGGAACGAAGACGGATCTCCGAGGAATACGAAATACTGATGATTGCAACACCTGACGTACCACGATTGTAATTGCTGGAAATATAAAAGTAAGTGCTGATTGAAATAAAATATAATTATGTACAACTGAAATGTGAGTTTTATTACACTATCACATCATGGGGCGGAACATACAAGGCGAATTGTGGGTGTCTTGTTTGCGCCTCTGCCTACCCCTTCTGGGAAAAAGGCGTGAGTTTATGTACGTATGTATGTAATTTAACTTATCGGGTAATAAGAGACTTAGCGCCTTTTATCATGGCTCGGCAAAGCGACTGCACCGTAACATGGTTAGTGCCATTCTGTCTAGAAGGAGTGCCGATTTTATGGTCTGTTCTCAGTTGTTTTTTTTTTTTTTTTAAACTGGCACGGCATAGTGACTGCATTGCACCTGATGGTAAGTGCTAATGCCGAGTCAAATGTCTAATGTCTAGTCAATCGACACAAGTATGCCGATCTTTAAACCGCTTTTTCACGGATGGAAGGACACGGGATTGTAGGAAGAAGGGAACGTGAGCTGGCAAACTATTCCACACTTTGATACTACAGAAAAACTTGGTGAACCTAATGGAGTGACTAGGGCAGTGTAGCACCATGTACTGCTTAGTTATAAGTTCTTACTAGTTTTGCTCAGTTTTACGCGAATGTTACACATTGAAATAAAACTATTTTATACGGATTTTATCGCGATTTGGTTTAATTTTTACATTTTGTAACTTCGCCCCGTGACCACGAAAGCTGTAAAGTAATCGAAACGTCGGGAAGTTAAAATATGTAAAAATTAAACCAAATCGCGATAAAATCCGTATAAAATAGTTTTATTTCAATCGCTTTTTAATTCATGGTGTTGTTTGGTTTTGCCAGTGTCCACTGTCGATTCTTCGCAATAAAGAAAAGTGAGTCTAGATTTCACACGAATAAATCATGCGATCTCGATTTAGTACTTATGTCTTCTGCCGTCTATTACAGATTGTTAAGATCAGTTAGAGTTGATCCGTGTTGACAACTGGCTTCCTTAGCGACTGTAGCATTGTGAATTGTGGTTTGTTGCCTTGATATACCGGGTATATCAAGACTGCGACCGAAAACGAAGCCAGGTGGTAGTTTTAGTGGTTCCAAACACGATGCAAATAACAATTTCACCAAAACAGTGACAGATATTTTTTTAGATTTTTTTAAGTATCATCGTGTTTGGGTGGTAAATACCTAGTTTTTGCGAAAATACTAATTTAAACCCTAACGTGTTTACGAACCCCATTGCGTGTTTAAAAATAAAGAGGTGTACATCTTTATTTTAGAAAAAATATGTATTTATCACCCAAATACGACGATAAGTAAAAAATTCAAAAAAAAAAGTTGTCTTTTTTTGGGAAATTTCATAGAACGGTTAGAAGGGGCCAACGATTACAACAAAAATCCGATAACATATTCGATAAAAATGTAGAAGTGACAGCCTCCGTGGCGCAGTTGGTTAGACGCCGGCTGTGAAACGAGAGGCCGCGGGTTCGATCCCCGTACAGAGACAAAAGTTTGTAAAGCCAACAGATATTTGCCTCGGGTCTGGATGTTTCTGAGGTCGATAAGTCTCTCGTAATTGATGCCACGACTCAAAATTTAATTGATTTTAATGTGGGATCAGGACTATGTATGTGACTGTTGGGTGTATTTATTATTACTATTGAGTTTAGAGATAAGACATAGAAACATACAATGACGGTAGTTAAACTACCTAACCTAATAGCATACTAAGGTATGTATCAGCCCATATACGTCCCACTGCAGGGCACGGGCCTACTCTACAATCTAGAGAATCGATTGAGAGTGGTTAGGCCATACAGTCCACCACGCTGGCCTAGTGCGGGTTGGCGGACTTACATACCGTAGAATTTTTTTTAAAATCGCTACGGCATGCAGGTTTCCTCACGATGTTTTCCTTCACCGTTGAAGTGCGTGGTGATTGACTATCAATACACATATCACTCCGAAAAGTCAGAGGTGTGTCCTGGGATTTGAACCTGCAACTACCATGAACATGTAGGCAGCCGCGTCTGGTCCGTTACCAACAGGGCACCACGAACTTATACTAAGGTAGGTACTAGTCTCATTTTGTGAGTATCGAAATCAATGTAAAACTTCTCGATCTCACAACATACGTATACAGCCACGAAACAAATATTTGTGGCTCTCACGAATATTTATCTCCTTCTCGATTTACAACTGGTTTCCACCACCTCGTTTCCACCACCTGTTTCACGGGGTATTGTCAGCAATAGCTGTCGTAATGGCTGTAGAAGACGGTTCCAATTCTAAAATAACTGAAACCTTATTGGCTACTTTAAAGCCCCATTTATACGGGGAGAGTTCCTCGCCTCAAGGAGTATCATAAGGGTATAAAAAAGTTGTATTGAGTAAACGTTTGTTAGCACACAATATTCTATTGCGGTTGTGTTATGCGATAATCGCATGCAATTCTCCCGTGACAAACTCTCCCCGAGTAAATAGAGTATTTCACTGTCATCGAATGTTTGTTTTATTTTGTAGACAAACACAAGTGCCATTAAAACAAAACATTTTTGTGAAAACAGTATTAAAATAGCTAGTAACATGAGGCAAATATTAGTATTTTAAATGAAAGAGTGGGGACGTAGTGGAGACATCTTACCGTCTCTTTCACACCCGCACAATATAATGCGTATTAAGATTAGTGACGTCACTAATTTTTTTTGCATCCCTTTTCTATTACCTCCACTACAAGATTTAAAACGTTTCTAACTTGTTTAATTCTGAATGGATTTACAAAATTCTTTGTTTGCTAGATTTTGGATATGACTTTATGATTAATACAAAAAAAAATATGAGTCAAATACCCTATTGGGCTTAACTCAATTAATATTCAATCACGCCTTATTAGCGCAATCTTACTAATTCCTTGTCTTCATTAGACGGGAGAGGACAAAATACCCTGTGACCAAGGTACATTCCCAATTCTACTAATTAAAAATACGACAGTCAATGCTACAGCACGTCACAAAACGTCAGTAGTTGAAAAAGAAAAAATTGCGGCGTTCGAACCGCGAAGCTAGTTACATGGGAAAAGTTGGCCCGAAAAAAAGGCCCAGTTTATTCGCTCACAAAACTACAAGTTCAGTTTAGTTTCACCGTGGAGAGCACTCGACATCGTTGCTTGGACAAATTGCACTCAAGTGGGTTATGTGTACGTACGGGACGGTGTTTTGTACGCTATCGCGGCGTTTTTTTCTAATTGTTTTTATAGCTCAGGTCTGGAACGCGGATGCTGTGAGAGTAAAATGTCAATTACAAAAAACTAAAAATTAAGATAAATACATAATTATTAATTGGGAATGTCGTCAATCAATGACTAAATATGCAAGTGGTATACGAAATTTGATAAAATATAACCCTAGTTGTAAGTGTGAAACTACCAGATTATTTTAGACGTTGATTGCAATAAGAACTAAATCAACTTATTTCAGTCATTTTTTAACATTCTTAATTTCATGTCTGTTTTCCTTAACTATTTATTTTATTTTAAATAGATTTCAACAATAAATGATGTTTTATGAAACAAGCATTATTTCTTAAGATTAATAATAAAAGACAAACAGTTTAAATTTATAACCACAAATAACTGCCGATACTATACTTGAATTTGATCTGCTCATTTTCTACAATATATAATCAAAATCAAACGCAGCGTGCCGGTCCGCAATATAGTCCCGTGTGTTTCCATTCTCCGTATTCCCTCGTCTAAATTTCAAATGCGCTCACTCTCCCTGGGTTAAGGCGTTATAGTCCCCTTTTGATACATTTCCGAAATGCTCTTTTATTTAGTTTGTTTATTAGAAAGTGTGTATCGATATTTTGTAGATATTTTAGAGTATTGCAGTCTGTGTATTTGTGGTTTAGTGACTTGAATTGATATCAATCAGGATAGTATGGTGACGTGAACTTTGTAAGGTTTGCAGCCCAGTGCAAAAAGTAGCATTTTTATGTGGTTTATATTGTGGTTGGTATTGGTTTATAGTATTGTCAATGTATATATGACAATATAAGACATTAATAATTTTACCTTTATTTGATTATGTAATGTACAATATCATGAAATATGAAAAGTGACATAAATTTTCCTAAAGGCTGACTGTGTCAATTAATTGTAGTAAATTTACACTTTATTTATAAGTATTCTTTTAAATTTAACTTAAAAGTAAAATGTAGTAAAAAAAAATAAAGCAGTTTATTAAAATAAATGTGTATTATATTAAATTTATTGACGTGACTAAGAACAGAGGGCCAGTAGGCCAGCATTCGTCTTCCATACTTGATTTTCAAATTTAATTTTCAGCTGCAGTGTAATTACATCACTCTACCACAAAAAAAGTACCCAAAAAAACAAAAGCTACTACCTACAAAAACTACAAAACATGACCCAAATGCACCACTCAAAAAAATTCTAATTGCTCTGACAATTTGGTGGAATAACTGTTTACAATAAATGTTTTTCGCCAGCGCCTCCAGCCACGCGGCGAGGGCGTCGGCGCTTTCATACTGAACGCTCCGCAAATGGATGTTAAAAATAGAACGTTTCTCTACACGCTCACAATGCGAGGGGATTTTTCTCTTTTACTGTATGTGCAGTAATCTAGAGTGGCATGATTATTGAGGGTAGTAAAATAATGGCATTCAGCATCTAAATACGTCTTTAAAACGCAAAGCTACAAAATAAGAACTAAAGTACTAAATTAGACTGCCTTGCTGTCGTAGTTCTACTACGGTACGATTACAAAGCTGAGGTCTCGGGTTCGAATCCCGGGTCGGCCTTTATCCCAGAAGGGGTAGGCAGAGGCGTCACCAGGACACCCACTTTTCGCCTTATATGTTCCGTCCCATGATGAGATAGGGGGCGAGCCTATCGCCATATCGGGCACAAATTCCTGACTCCAGGACTGAACAACTACGCCACCGAGGCAGTCACCGCCAAAATGTACATACCTATAAAAATGTAACATCTTAAAACATGTGGAGTACAATAAAGATATTGAGTATTGAACAGTTTTACACCTTCGTGTAAAGTCGATGGAGACGAATACGCTATAAGCTGTTCTGTCTTTTACTCAAGCTTGTTCAAGTCCCATTCAGTCATGAATGTTGATCGTCAGTTTCTTCTACGCAATGCTATAGATATGTATCTGTTGCAGGTGGTTCTCGTATAGGATGTGAAGAGGAGTTCCCGCAGGCAGCACATGTGCCGCGAGAACGGACCATGGCGTCCCGAAGATAGTGTCAGGTAATGTAGCTAATATTGAAAAATCTGCCTCGGTGGCGTAGTTACGCTACGTACGAATACGAAGCTGATGTCTAGGATTCGAATGGGGTCGTGCAAAATGATACTGGATTTTTCTATTCATTATCAGCCTGGTGTCAGGAATTTGTGCCCAATATGGCGATAGGTTCGCCCCTTATAACATCGTGGGACGGAATGTAGGTGTCCTGGTGTAATATTTCTAACTCCTGACGCCACACTGATAATTGTGTTGTCGGTATTAGAATCTAGGTGTAAGCTCTTCAGTCTCACAAAACCTGGACTCGTAACAAATAATTGCTTATAGGCATGGATTAAACATTTTTCTCGATGGAGTTGTTGAATACACGGTCCCTTGTTTTTATAAGAAACGCCGTTTGAATTTTTAGCCGTTGCACGCTTTATTATGACTACAATGGACTTACCATCAAAATATTGTAGTCACTTTGCCACTGTTACTGTTAATGTTTCAGTCCATATACGTCCCACTGCAGGGCACAGGCTTCCTCTACAATTGAAAATACGATTGAGAAGGATTAGGTCTTATAGGCCATTTTGTCACACCAGTACAAAAAAGGTTACAAAAGTACACACTTCTATCCCACCAACACTCAAAAGCGGAATATTAACTCTACAATTTACCGTGCCACATAACCGCGAATTAATTCTCAAAACGTGGTCAAAGCACGGAATTTAACCAACCGCAACGCGAGCACCTGAAAATAAATTAGAAAAGGCCGGGTAAAGAGTAAACTTGTTAAGTTTGATAAAATGCGACGTCACGACGCGTCGGGACTCGGGACTCGCGGCTCGTGACTCGGGAGACTGCGACTCCGCAAAGTCCGGCATGACTCGGGGCGTGCGCTGACTTTATTGCATAGTGCAGCGAAGTTTACTTGTGTCGATAGTTTTATGTTTAAAAATGTGTGTCGACGTTTTTAAATTAAGTCTTAGGTAAATATTTTTAAAATAAGAGTAAAAATTAAATCAAATCACGATGGATCCGTAAAAATTGTTTTATTTCCATGTTTGTACAGTCGTTCTAGTGAGACTATTTGGTGACCTTATTATCGTGAGTAGAAAACGCAACGCCCAAAAACAAAAGCGAATTCTACGATCACACGTACAACAAAGTTACCACATACTACGCTTTGCTGGGGCAGTGTCTGACCCCAAACAGCTAAGAGGTCACGTTAAAACTTCCCGCTATAATTTATTCATCGAAAATACTTGGAAAGTTGTTTTCTACATCGATAAAGTTTCACGTCACTAGCGGTAATAACAGCCTTCTTCCGCTCACATTATACGCATATTAAATTATAAGAACTCTGAAAATGTATGAGGTGGAACCGCGCGTTGTGCATGAAATGGAGTTACAAACCTTTGTTGGTTAAGAATGTGAGCTATTTCGGGGCTTATTTCAGGCAACCACTACTTTATACTAATATTATGAATGCGGAAGTGACTTCTTGGTTTGCTAGTTTTTTTTAAAATAAGGCTCTGTATTGCCTGCTTAAATAATTACACTGATTATTTATTGAGGAGAAATAATTTGGGACCTAAAGAGGGCCCTTCAGTTTCGCTTTTCATTGATGTTAAATGTTAAATATGGCCATGCTTAACATCGATAATGGAAGATAACGATGAATTATTTTCTTCAACAAAGTCCAAATATATTTACACGTTTTTATTGATAGTCGTTTTTGCTTTAATATGTCATGTGAAAGCAAAAAATAATAGCCTAAAATAGACTTCTTTGAAAAAAAAAAAACATCCGTGATGATATGATATATTTTATTATCATTTATTAAGGAAATTATTTTAATAATATTATTAGGTAATAAAATATCTGCATGAAGGTAAACTTAAATAATATTTAAGTCGTAATCCTCGGGAGTGACCTATATATTTTCTGCATCAGTTGAAGATGACAATAAAAAGTCTAGATTCTAGAAGACCGCTAGCTCGTTTGACTCTTCCCATTAATATCTTCAATTGTCATCACCGAAAAAATACCTCAAAAGCCGTAAAGCACGTAAAATTCCCGAACGGAAATGAGAAAAAAGAGGAGTGATTACCGCATGGCCAGTCGCACCAAGACGGTAACTGCAACTTCAACTGCGGGTTAATAAGCCGAATTAGTCGAGGAGACTGATTTTTAAAACGTTTGCTGGTTTTTGAATGGTGAATCGAATATCTACCTAAGTGGTTTGCTCGTTTTTGTTCCTGTAAAATATCTTCAATTGTCATGAAAGAAATATCTCAAAAGCCGTAAAGCACGTAAAATTCCCGAACGGAAATGAGAAAAAAGAGGAGTGATTACCGCATGGTCGGTCGCACCACGCTGGTAACTGCAACTTCAACTGCGGGTAAATAAGCCGGATTAGTGTTGAGAACGGTTTTCAAAACGTTGGTTGGTTTTTGAATGGTGATATTGCTTTTAAACGCGGCAATATGCACGATTGAAGACGGATTAGCGGTGTGAATGGGTGATGTTGCGTTTGTTGCAGTGGAGTGGAAATTTATGGAGATCGCAACAGAATAACGTCGCTACATAACATCAACAACACTAGAGATTGGAAATTGCTGGTTTTTGTGAAAGAAATCCTAAAAATTTAATACGGATAGTATATAGGTCTATTGAAATTTCAATGACACATCAAAAGTGACAACAACTTTGTTAATTCGCGTTAAATTAATCACAATCATAGTTAACCTTAGAAAAACATGCTGTAGTCCAATGGCCTTATTCGTAGACAGATTTAAAATATAATTTAGTTATCGAATGTTTTGTCCCTTTCGAAAGACTTTAGAATTCAGTATGGGCGAATATGACAAAATATTCGATAACTAAAATAGATTTTAAATCTGTGTATGAATAAAGCCGCAAATGAATATGTCGGGACAGCTACTATACGCTGTTGTATTTGTATGCGTTTGACCATTCTAAGCTACAAGACGTTCAAATGAAATCTAGGAATCTTTTTAATAAATCTCTTATAATAGAGATTGAGTTATTAAGATTTATTTAGTGTACAAAAAAGAATAAAATAAATAAATATATAAACATATCAATAATATAATTAATTGACATGTATGCAAAACAACACCTTATATTATAATATTATAAAAAATAATGCCACTAGAATATTATTTGCTAATGCTATAACACAGTTAAACTTTTAAGAAATACTACAAACTTTCGCTAGTTCAATGCAACCTACCCAAATTATCCAATACTTACATATGAATGTACACTCGGCTGTAGTCGCCCGCTGTAATTTCCTCGGCGGAGAATTTTCTCAGGTTCCGAGCCGCTGCCTTCGCACAATGCGACCGATTTAAGAATACACCTTCCCGTGTACAAGGGTGACCATGGCATTGACTTTTTGATTTATTGGTTTATTTTTTTCGTTGAGTTAGCTATTTTTTTATTTGAGTTTTATGTTCAACGCATCATATTAGTGTAGTGTTGGTTAAATTCTTTCACATAGTGTGATAAACATGTATATCTACAGTTGTAAGTCACAATAATTAGAAATTTATTTTATTAGTATTCCCACACTGCATTGCCTTCGTTATATAAAATCTTACAAACTACTCAGTCTTACAATGGACGATGCATTTTCTGCGATAAAAAATAACATTTCTCACTTGTCGATACATATTTCTGTAAGGATAAAAGTTTCATAAAGATCGTGTTTTTAAATAATCAGGATTTTACCACCATGTATATACCTGCCTAGTTTTGAGTATTTGTAACAAAAACACTGCCTAAATCGTTCAAAGAAATAAAACATTGTATGAATAAAAAGTAACGATGTGCCACTTTTGCTATTGCCTTGTTTGTAATCAATAAAAGGCAATTCGCAGTGGCAAAGTTCAAGGAAACGAAAAAGTTTCAATTTATAATTCAACATTTCTGTCATTACGTATCAAACGCTGATGCATGTGGGCATTTTTTTATGAAAGGATTTTAAAAAGTAATTTTATGCAAGTGAACTTTCGAAGTTATAATATAACATTTGTAGAGATTAAAATTTTGTGCGATATACTGTCTGAAAATATGAAGTGTCTACTCGAGAGTTTTAGGGTTTTTATTAAATCAGTTTCGATTAATCTAAAATAACCGCCATGTTATTTTAAATTCATCTACACCTCATCATGCTTTACTCTTGCATTAATCTATTTATTTAAAATTAACATTATTTCAGTCCAATCTCTAGAAAACAATATCTTATTTCTTCCTCAGTAAAGATGCCCAAAAAATCCATCACATCCCGAGCAGATAGTCACAATATTCGCAGAGCTCTAGTTACTCTGGTCTCGCAGGTTCGCGCGGCGGTAATAGGTTCCCGCGGGATATAAAATCGCCCATAAATTCCGTTTTGAGACCTCTCCCCGCTCTGAACAGCTATTGAAGACACGGCCGCTGTAATTTGAAAGGCGCATTTATACACATTTTTAGGGAAAGCTAATGACGGGGGTGAAATCCTTCGAAATATTTTAAAATAAAGAGATGGGAATACTACTGGGAGTTTTGAGATTGACGGCAAGATTGACAGCATTTATAAATCAGCAATAGTTTAATTGGCGGTAAGACATTTGTATCCCCCGCAGAGCGACTACCGCACACGAAAGTGAAATACATACAATACCTACACAAGTAGGTTAAATTTCGGATTTAACCTATGTATTACAGTCTCGAGCAGGTCGATCATACTCATATCGACCGGCAAGAGAACAAACAATATGGTTGGAAATGTTTGAAGAAAGTCGGTGTTCAGTAGAGTACTTCAAGTGGTTGAAGATGATCTATATAGCTTAGAAATACATACATAAACTCACGCCTTTTTTGGCATAGTTGCTACCAAAATACCCACGTTTCGGCTTGTATGTTTTGTCCTACGATGCAATAGGGGGCGAGCCTATCGCCATATCGAGCTAGCTCAGAAATAATACACGTATATTCCCTGAGAGCGACACAAACTCACTCAGTCTCAATCAATTAATTGCTCACTTACTTATTTATTCATCCCTGTTATAGCAACACAAATTGCTCCACAAACTTATGCTTTCGACCTACTTCTCAAGCAACCAATTAGCTGAACCTCAAGTTAATTTAAAAAACTGTCGGGCGATATCGTGCCGCGCGCGAAGGCCGCAGTAGATACCAATGGTGATTTGCAATTCAAGCGGAGTTGTGGTGTAGTGACAGACACTGATAACGTGACTCACCTTCACCCACTTCGGGATGAATTTGTAGGTGACTCATAGGTCTTTGAGGTTAGAATTTTGTTTGGAGTAGCAGGTTTAGAAATTCGGCGTTAGTGACAGACGGTGATGAAGATTTGATTGTTGAGATTGGATATTGTTTCGAGGTTCAGAACTATGCGTGAGAGGAAGGATGTGAATTAATAGATGACAAGTAATAGTTTTCGGGTCAGGAACTCTACGGCGCCTATGTGATCATATTTTAATAATAATTTTTAAGGATCACAGGGAATGGAGGGTTAGGAAAACCGGATAAACTCTTAATTCTTCAAAAACAGTATTTTACTAATCTAATATTGAAAACAATTTTTTAATTAACATTCCCATTCAAAAACACGATACTCCCTATTCACAATACAGGCTTAATACAAATTCGTAGAATCCAGTGACGTATATGCCTACTGCAGCCACCGGCAGTTATTAAAGGGATCCACGTCACTCCATTCATTGCGTTGGCACACGTCACTACCCATCAGCATCATTCATGTAAATGAAACTTAATTATTCAGCTCCATTTTCGCGCCTCGTATTCAAATTATTAATTTTATAAACAATTCTGTTATTAAAATTATAATTAAATGCGCATTTTGAGGCATAAATTAAACGGGACTTCGTAACTGACATTATATTAACATTGGTGTTGCTGTGGCTAGTTTACATCATAATGAATATGTCAGTTTCATTGCAGAGGTTAAATTGTATTGTAGGATACAGACTGTAGTCAATTTTATCACGTTTCGTTAGTGACTGAGATGATCGTTGAAGGTTTTGTAAGACATAGTTTGCTTCGCCTATTCTTAAGCTTTAAATAATAAAACGTGCATAAGATCTGTATTTATAAAATTTTGTGTGATTCACTTTAACCGTAGTAGATAAATATACTTTCTTTATGACATTTTTTATTATCTTCATATACCAGCTGGACTTTATCAATAAACACTTTCGAAAAATGCATTTGCATTACGTAGATTTTCACAAAACAAACATTACACACTAAAAATTAGTGTCAATAAAGTCAACCGACGCAGAATGAATGCACGCAAAGTTTCCAGCATTCCTGAGCGGCTTGTCAAACACCAACACTTCAGCGGAAAAAGCAATTTCATAGACAGAGTAAAAATAATATTCAGTTGGAACAAACGCAACGTTTCCACATTTCGCGGAGTGCACGAAGTTTCGCAATAAAGCTGAATTCGCAGACGCGGCCGCTTTGTGTGCTCGTGAATGGACCGGAGCTCATCTGATGAACGATGACGTATTGTTGCCGCTATCTGTACTCGCAATTTCCACTCCATTGTTGGATATCAATCTGGTATATTAATTCTTGTGGTATTGGGTTTGTGTCTTCGTCTTTGGCTGCATCTAGATCGATTTGGGTACTCAATTTCATTAATTAATGTTCGATAACAATCTGGTATTCATTAGTGTGTGATATAGGTTTGTCTTCCATTGCATCTATGTTGACTACTTCGATTTGAACAATTTTACTAATTGAATATTGTCATACATACATTCATACATAAACTCACGCCTTTTTCCTATGGTAAATTTTTTCCAAATTTTTTAAATTTTTCCCATGGCCAAGGAGTGGTAGGCAGAGGTGCCAGGACACCCTTTCGCCTTGTATGTTCCGTCCCACGATGTGGTAGGAGGCGAGCTTTTCGCCATATCGGGCACAAATTCCTGACTCTAATTCTCCAAAACCAATGAATAGAAAAATACAATATAATTTTGCCTGACCCGGGATTCGAACCCGAGACCTCAGCTTTGTAATCGTATAACTACGCCACCGAGGCCGATGAATATTCTCAGAGATGTGATAATTAATTTTGTTCTTCTTATCCTCTTTCTACCCAACTTGCTTTATTGTTGGTAACTTCTTTTTTTCGGATGTTGTGGGTATTCACAGGAAGTCCTTGCCATCCCAAGAATTTATTTTTGTTGACCTCTTTTATCTGCTATGCCAAAAAAGATGCATTTAAGCATACATGCACATTTCCAATATCTTTATTCTTTGCGCATAAAAAAATAACCGTTATTTCCGTAGTATCGCCAATTTTGAGGCAAAATACCATATTGTTTTTAAAAAAGCCCTTATCTGGCTTTAACATAAATACACCCAACAGTCACATACATATTCCTGACCCCACATTAAGATCAAAAGTCTTACATATGTCGTTGGTATCAGAAACTATGAGACTTTGCGGTCTCACAAACCCAGATCCGAGACAAATATCTGTGGACCTTACAAACATTTGTCTGGTGCGGGGATCGAACCCGTGGCCTATCGTTTCACAGCCGTCGTCTAAACAACTGCGCCATGGAGGCTGTCAAATTGGTGTAATATATTTTGGATGGGATATATTGTGCCCGATATGGCGATAGGCCCGCCCCCTATCACATCATGGGACGTAATATACAAGGCGAAATGTGGGTGTCCTCGTGGCGCCTCTGCCTACCCCTTCTGGGATAAAGGCGTGAGTTTATGTATGTATATATGTATGGGAGATATTCTTAAGTCAGGATAGGGACCGATCGTTATTCATTTCATTCCGTCATCCACGAGAAAGTGACCGTGTAGGTGTAACAGCTTTACATCCAGTCATCCTTTCACTACTGACAAAAATAAATGGATCGAGTCAATAAAAATAGATTTTACCTCGGCTTCGGAATTGTGCCTGAAATAGTTACGAATCCATTCCATTCATGAAAATGTTAAAAATAACCTTCCAATTATCTTTGAACTTGGCATTTTGTCGGCTTAAGGACGACTTTGATTCATTACTTTGATAATTGCCATACTTGGTGTCATTTATAAAAATCTATATCTATTTGCATGATTTCAATGATACAGATCTTTATCATTGAAATAAAACTATTTTTTACGGGTTTTATCGCGATTTGGTTTAATTTTTACATTTTTTAACTTCCCGACGTTTCGATTGCTCACCGCTTACACTAATATGTAATTTCGCGTCCCGTTTGTTACCATCCAGCCACGCACTTGCCCGTTTGGGGCAGTACGCTCAATACACTATCGTATTTCTATCTTATGTTTTTCTATTTATTTTACCTTAAAATGATTGATAAAAATAATTACAAGCAGGTGTAAAATTACTTATCAAAGTCAACACGTCGATCACGCTAATTATCTTGTTGTGAAATCTAAATATCCGTTTCTATGTATTGTAAAGCAGAGATTGTACTAAATATTTTACTATCTTATAATTTTTAGTCAAGGAAAATCAAAATTGTTGTAGTTTTTCTTTGTAGTTGTAGCCTAATTAAAGATATTCATCCGAAGTCGAGTTGAAATTACAAAGGAGTTTTCGGTTTCTCAACGTTCCAAATAATAACATGAATATTAGTCTACGCGGGGTTTAAACCTAGTACTTAAAACATAAAGCTTTCCAATAGTAGAGTGAAAACAGGTAAACACCAACCATAACAATTCCATTCCATCAGAACATAAAACAAAAAGCGCGATGAAATTGAACCGAATCACAACGAATGCAGATTTTATCAGATTTCAACGCGGAAATCTACTGAATTTATTCAATACTTGATTGGTGAAAGTCTATGTGTATTGGTTCGTTCTGTTTGCTTTGACGGCCAGCAAACAGTCTGAATTATTGCTCTCCGTTGGTTATTTGTTGAACAAACCTCTAAGATTTAATTTCAGATAAAGTGTTGCTTTGGATGGAGTCGAAAGTGGATTAGAAATTGTTTTTATAGCATAGGAGTGAACGAGCGAGTGGTTTTCGTGATGAATGATACTTCCGTGAGACATGTAACCATGATATTTGCTTTACCAGTAGAAAAAGTTACATTGAAGCCTAGTAATTCATGATGTTGTTTCATTTTGCAGTATGGACAGTACCATGAGCGGTCGTATCGCTTACCATCAGGCGAATGGTATGCTCGTCTCGCCATTCACGAAATAAAAAAATCGGTAGAGTGCCTATCTATCTATCTCTATCTATATCAGCCCATATACGTCGCACTGCAGGGCACGGACCTACTCTACAATCGAGAGAATCGATTGAGAGTGGTTAGGCCATATAGTCCACCACGCTGGCCTAGTGCGGGTTGGCGGACTTACGTACCGTAGAGTGTCTATCAACGTAAAATGTTATCTCTCACCAATCTAAATAATTATATCAGCGTAATTTTATCACAATATTCACGGGATGAACTCAACACACGACCTACAGATAAAGATGTCGACTTCTCCTTAAAACCCAGCTCGTAAAATATTATAATATAATATTTATTTAATGTAAGTTTCATATCAAGTCTCATGAGGGATGGTCGGAGAATAGCGGTGCATTTTTCAGAGAAATCCGCCGAGGCACTTGGGAGTTGGCTGACAACTTAATGGATTCCGTGGCAGACAAAATATTTCATTCCATCTGGAGTACTGTTAAACTCATTAAATATGCTGTAACAACAATTTGGTTTAACAGACAACTCTCGATGTTTGTTAAATTCTTAATTACAGAAATTTCAGTTGATGAAAGAAAGAAAAAAATATTTGTTACTAGCAAAAGTTTTGTTAATAATCGATTGCCACGTACTTAAACAGTCAAGGAAAACATACGTACTTACATAAACTCACGCCTTTTTCTCAGAAGGGGTAGGCAGAACCAGGAAACTCCCGTTTCGCCTTGTCTGTTCAATTCCACGATCTGATAGGGGGCGAGCCTATCGCCATATCGGACAAAAATTTCTGACTCCGGGCTGATAATGAATAGAAAAATCAATTATCACTTTCTTTCCCAACCCGGGATTCGAACCCGAGACCTCAGCTTTGCAATCATACCTCAGTACAACTGCGCCACCGAGGCAGGCACCGTAGAGTGAATTTAGGAATAAACAATAAGAAGAAATCACGTAGTCGTACGTGTAGGAAGTAGCAATAAGACAAATCAAGTATTCAAATGCGTGTAGGAATTTACATTGATTCTATATAATTGTATGAAAAGGTTTGATTGGCATTCAAATAGTGGTCCTTACATAACTAACATGTCTCATTCTTAGGTACGTGATAGTGAATAGAAGAATTCAATACAACTTTGCCCGACCCGGCATGCGAACTCGAAACCTCGGCGTTTTAATCGTAGCGTAGTACAACTGCGCTGCCGAGGCAGTCAAGTTCAAAAATTTGAATATAATAGAGATTTACAAGAGTTTGTATAGTATTTTAAATCTGCTAGCCCGCACCAGGCGTAGGCGCATTGTGGCCTGTGCCAATCATACTGTTGATTGTAGAGGAGGCCTTTGTTCAAGTGGGCGATTATAGGCCATGAAGTACAGTATACAACAATTTGATTCGCAGGTGGTGATTGAGGGACAGGGTGCAGCAGCGGCATGCGCGTGGTGTTGTCGGTGCTGACGGCGCTGGCGGCGCGAGCGCTGGCCGGCCCACACGAGCACCGCGCCCGGCACCACGCGCCAGAACACCCCCTCCACTTCCCCGCCCCGCCCGCGCCCGCGCAGCCCTACCGCGGCCACGGCGAGGCCGTGCGCTACAACCCAGAGCTTGACACTATCCTCCCGCGGCTTGAGGACCACGAGACCTCGTCTAAGCGCGCCAGCGATGCTGAAACCTCCTCCAAGCGAGCCAAGTATGATGAGAGATTCTACTCCAACCACGAGCGGGCCGAAGAACTCATGGCTGACGAGCCTGTCCTCGAACAGGATGAAGAGGATCCTTTAGTGGTCCGCACTAGAAAGGGAAAGGTTAGAGGAATAACGCTCACTGCCGCCACTGGGAAGAAAGTCGACGCGTGGTTCGGCATACCCTATGCCCAGAAACCCACCGGAGACTTGAGGTTTAGACACCCCAGACCGGCCGAGAGCTGGGGAGAAGAGATACTGAATACGACAACACTGCCACATTCATGCGTCCAAATAGTAGATACGGTGTTTGGTGATTTCCCTGGCGCCATGATGTGGAATCCCAACACGGATATGCAGGAAGACTGCCTATACATAAACATAGTCACTCCGCGTCCACGTCCGAAGAACGCGGCCGTCATGCTCTGGGTCTTCGGAGGCGGGTTTTACTCGGGAACAGCAACTTTAGATGTATATGACCCTAAAATACTTGTTTCCGAAGAGAAAATTGTGTACGTATCTATGCAGTACCGAGTTGCGTCGCTCGGATTTTTGTTCTTCGACACCCCTGATGTTCCTGGAAACGCTGGTCTCTTTGATCAGCTGATGGCGTTACAATGGGTTAAGGATAACATTGGATACTTTGGAGGTAATCCTCTTAATATAACATTGTTCGGCGAGTCGGCTGGCGCCGTCTCTGTTTCGCTGCATTTGTTGTCACCACTCTCTAGGAACCTATTTTCGCAAGCCATAATGCAGTCAGGGGCGGCGACTGCACCCTGGGCCATTATTTCTAGGGAAGAAAGCATCCTGCGTGGTGTTAGGTTAGCTGAAGCGGTCCACTGCCCCCATTCAAGGACTGACATGGGTCCCATGATTGAATGTCTCAGGAAGAAAAGTGCTGACGAACTAGTCAATAATGAATGGGGAACTCTGGGCATCTGCGAATTTCCATTTGTACCAATTATCGACGGGTCTTTTCTAGACGAAATGCCCATTAGGTCCTTAGCGCATCAGAATTTTAAGAAGACAAATATACTAATGGGATCAAATACTGAAGAGGGTTACTATTTCATACTATATTATTTGACTGAACTGTTCCCGAAGGAGGAAAATGTGGGGATAACAAGAGAACAATATCTACAAGCTGTTAGAGAGTTGAATCCATACGTAAATGATGTGGCAAGGCAGGCGATAGTTTTCGAATATACCGATTGGCTGAATCCCGAAGACCCAGTAAAGAATCGCAACTCGCTAGACAAAATGGTAGGAGATTACCATTTCACTTGCGGAGTGAATGAGTTCGCACACAGATACGCGGAGACTGGTAATAATGTTTACACGTATTACTACAAGCATCGTAGCAAAAATAATCCGTGGCCTTCCTGGACCGGTGTTATGCATGCCGACGAAATTAATTACGTGTTTGGAGAACCGTTGAATCCTGGGAAGAATTATTCTCCCGAAGAGATTGAGTTTAGCAGGCGACTGATGAGATATTGGGCTAATTTTGCGAGATCGGGGTAAGTTCTTATAAACACTATTTAGTAATAATGATATAATGATTTAACCTAATACAAATAGGAAAAATCTGTGTATTTTAGTTTAAACCTGAAGATTAAATAAATCGATATCGATATTGCATAGAAGTGATTTTGTGTTTGATCATTAATTTTTAACTTGTTAATGTCAAAAATCATTCCAAAAATATTAGGCAATATAGCAAATGATTGGATTTCACGGAGACCACCAATTTAAAATCACTAAACAAATCTAGAATTTTAATGAATCATATTATGTTCAATATAAGTGTTTGATCAGAATAGGCTGAAAAAGGAGATATTTTTAACATTTTGCTAAATATTTCATTGTCTATATTCCAGGAACCCATCACTAAACCCGAATGGAGAGATGACGAAGATCCACTGGCCGGTGCACACAGCGTTCGGGCGGGAATATCTGTCGTTGGCAGTGAATTCAAGCGCGGTAGGACACGGGTTACGAGTGAAGCAATGCGCGTTCTGGCAGAAGTACTTGCCTCAGCTGATGGCTGCCACTAGTAAGATCTTTTAGATTTTTAATGCTCTTTATCCTTGTATATTATATACACAATAAACCCTATATTGATTGACTGTCGGACAAATTATCTGTTATTGCTCCTTCTTCTTGCTATCTATATTTATCTTGCTATTCCATGCAATATCTGTATAACCTGTAATTCAAATCGTTCATGGACCTTGGTCGAGAATCGTTCATATGTACGACCAAAGATCTCACTGTTCACTAATTGTGCAATTAGCTAATACATGAATAATTATAATTGTAGTATTGATAACTACGCCGCTTAACATTGAAATTTAAACAAATCTTATCACAAAATTATCATTTATCCGTTTACCACTTCCTCACCTTATCACTAAATCTGTACTATCATTTACAATTAATTTTGTAACGATAAGCGTATTAACTGACGTCACGTGGTTTTTAGAACGATACAGATAACTACACAACACGATATCATCGCAATGGGCTTAACTGATAATGGGAAAATCAGAAAATCCAATACCCAGTCTACTAAATAGTCATCTGATTACATCGAATTTGAATAAATTAATTATCTGTACACCTGAAGGTTTATCGCAGTATAGGTACATCATACAGTAGTATTTGTTTAAGAAATAATTCATTAAGGACGTAGAAATTGAAGGTATCTCGTTGAAGGCACAGAAATTCAAATTGTACATATCATAACACTTAAATCTTTCAATTTTCATTCGTTTAAGCAGCAAATTCTTAGGTCTATTTTTTACGACTTGTATACATTGCTGGATATAGGCCTTTTCAAGATTATACCTCACTTCATTATTATCTACTATCCTTATCTCAAAATTAACGATGTATTAGGATAAGTAAAGAAGACTTAACCTTCTAAAGGAGATCGGTCGTTTTCCTATGAATATTGGGCCTAGTAGTGGAAACATGGTGGAGACAAATGAGACATAGAATTAAATAATAAGGATTTTTTATCCTTCAAATATAACATAGTCTTCTTGAGCTAGGATACGGGGTTTTTAAGATTTATCCTCTTAAAGTTTTACAAAATCTACCATTTTCTGCTATCTGAATACGTAATGTCATAGTTGGCTTATATTTTAAGTTTGGGATGAGTATGAATATACATTATTATAAAGTACGTAAGCTTATCAAGAAAGACAGAAAAACACATTTGAATATTTAAAAGTATATTATTTTGATATCAGGTTTATTGTATGTAGTTAGACACTTTGTCATGCGCTAGTTTAAAAAATATCTGAAACTACCGTACACAATAATGAAAAAATAAAACAATGATTGAGGATTAATCCATTCAGACATTACAGATCATGTACATAAGCCTTTGCGCCTTTACGATCGGTGTCTCGTAGTTGTTGGCTTCAGGCGCGCATTCCCGTAGTTTTTGCTTACATGACGATTATAAACATTTTAACTTATTTATATGCTATAGTATTGTTGAATCGAGGTAAGCAATTGACTGCAAGGGACGCCGTAGAGAATAAACACAACACCCAGCCACAAAACGAAATTATATGATTTTCAAATTAATTCAATTTTAAATACATATTAGTACACGACGAAATAAACAATGCAATTTGACAGTTAGTAGTCTCGTGACAGATGTCAACTCTATTAATGTTGCTGACAAATACAAAAATGGTAGAAATATTTCATGATATCCTCATTTTTTTGTAAATCTAATTCCAATGGTGTAGGATAAAAGTAAATAGAGAAATAAATCTAAAAAAATACGCCAAATTTTTTGGTAGTTATGAATTTCTTGTCCACGGTTGGACCAAATCGACCGATCTCCTTTATAGAATTATCGTCTTTAATAAAAACCATTTCGTCTTATTGCAATGTAAATAATATAGTTTAGTCATCTGTATCAGCGCACATACGTCCTACTGCAGGGCAAGGGGCTCCTCTAAAATCGAGAGTACGATTGAGAGGGGTTCAAGTCAAAGCAGCGTGGCAATTCTATACCCAATTAGTTATTTCTTCTTCATCCGCCACATCGACTGTACTGTTAAACATAGATGCTGAAGAACTTCCACAACGATCTGTCGCAGGTTTTCTAATAACATTTGTATTTATTTTTTCAGGTAAACCAGAGCCTCCGAGGAACTGCACCAACGCTGCCGCGTCTGTTTGGGTGTCCGACAACTCTGTTAGCCTTGGTGTCTTCACTATTGCCGGCTTTATACATATCATGTTGTTCAAATACATCATATGAATCTTATTTTACGTGTAGCGAGCCGTTGTTAAGTTTCGTTCCATTGATTCTTGATTCACTTTTTCTACCAATAAAAGCGTTTGTTCCTTATCTTAAATTCAACTTATTATTCAGTAAGAATTTCAAATCAATGCTTTTATTCTTAGATGATTTGTTCAAATGTTTGTATATGTTGCAGTGAAGCGAATCTCTGGGATATTTTCTCAATGATTTATTTTTATAGTGTTATAAATTAAATATATGTTTAGTTGTAAGCTAACTCAAGTGTTATATTGCGCTAAGTCCATTCGTCTAGTTAAATATTGCCGTTAAGTTCCATTAAAATGTGTAAACGGTAATGGAATATTGTTTGTGAAAAATAGTGTTACAAAAACTGGAGTGATCGCTCCAACAACATATCACTTGTTAATAACAAATTATACATAGAAATACTGTAGTCGTAATTTTGTCTTAGCTGGTAAGTCTCCACATATCTTTCGGACGTAGGATTAACTTCTGCCAGGGGTGACGGATGCGTCTGTCTTCTATAAGTGTATTGAAGCAAATGTTTCTCAAATATAACGTAAAAAGTCAATAAAAGTGATTTATGAAGACATAGAGGATGTATAATGGATAACAGTAAGCTTTAACGCGCCTCTAATACATATCACGCAAGGCATAGAATCGTTTAAGTTCATTCTAGCCTTAGAACTATAAGATTATTATAAGCTAGTTCATTTCGCAAATCTGTAGAGGACCAATATTAGAAAGTTGTACGTGTATTAATGGTTCGGTGTTTCTGATGAGGGGATGGGATCAGAAAGAGATGGAGATGTCGGTTGCTTCAAGTGTTGTTTACTCGGAAGCAAAATTTTAGATTGTTGGTGTTGCGATGTTTGGGGAAACTCAATCGGTATCGACTTTTCAAAAGTGCAGAGGATTAAAACGATTACACAGTTGTACAAGAAAATATGGTAGTTCCATATAAAGACTAAACTTATATATGTTTTAACGTGCTGAATCCAAAACCGAGACCAAAAATGTATGACATTAGATGATATTTTACATGCCAAAACTACAAACAGAGAAAAGCTGTCTTTTACAAAGACATGACCCTTTCCAAATACTACTTTTAATTTTCTATGGCTGTGTTATCGAAATACGTCATACTGCCTTTATTCTGACAGTTACTAAATGAAAAGGATTGAATTTACCTTTTTGGTAAAAAAAAAAATTGAAATCTAAGAGCAAAAGATGAAACGAAAGTTAAAAGTGGAGATACTAATGTCGGAGGCTTTTTTATGGCTAAAAGTATTTGAAGGAAATCCAAAGGACGTGCCAACGAAACGAGACGAGGTTTGTCTAAAGAGATATCACAAAACTGGAATCAATACGAAAGGAATGGACTTGTAAAGTGTTTAGTATACTGAATGTGTTAGGACATATATACCTTATTTAGGGTCGAACACATCTAGTTTAGGAAAATTAGTGTCCAGCAGTTCAGCTTTCGAATATTGGTGTAAAACAATTTAGTAAACAAATAAATTATATTATATACATATACATAGGGTCTTTGATTCGTTCGATAAGTTTAATGTTAGTACATACTAATCTTGCAACAGCTGAAATTTTAATACATTACCATCGGTGTAAATAAAATTTTGTTGAATATTTCGTCGTGCCCTGTTTTTGAAGGGCCATATAAAGCCGTGTCTACGGTATGAAATCTGTTGTGCAAGACGATACATTACGATATATAGTCATGCTAAATGTAATTTTAGTAGATACTAAAGCTATGGTTTTCATTGTTTCAACTTTTTTAGGCGTTTTACACGCTGGTGACGTCACGGAACTGATTTCATAACAAGCAAGTTGACTGATTGATTTGATTGAAATATAATATGATACTAATGTGTTTCTTGGTACATGAAGATAATTGGATTAAGATTATTTCGATAAATTAAATAATAATTTTAAATTATTTTTAAACGACGTTATTGCTGATTTGTATTGTATGTATGAACAAATTGTAGCACCTGTATTGAGTGTATGAACAAATTAATAGACCCTGTATTGAATGTATGGACAAATCCAAAACTTGTATTGAATGTACGTACAAAATACTCAAACTTCAGAGTTTTGTTGAAAAATGGTTTGTTTTTGTTATAAAATAGCCCGTGACGTCATCAGCACGCGCGTGAGTGTATGTAATCTTTTCTGCTGATGTCTGTAAGTGTAAAATAGTGCCAGTATCTACGTACACGTTCGACTTTTCACGAACTACGCTTATTTTTATCTGCGTATGAAAAAAAAAAACTATATAGTGCCTCTTGTCCACTTTTATAAGTATTGATATGACACTAACATAGGTACTTGTAGGCATAGTATGCGTTGTATTGATGCACGTTTTTCCGTTGTATATGTTTTGCTAAGAGGCCGGAGGTAGATGAGTAGTGCCAAAGGTGATGGTACAGTATCTTCCATACTGGTATATCGAGTATTCTCTCTCTCAGTTTAATATAGGTTTACATACAGTTCGCAGTTGGATTTATTTAGCGTTATTTGAGTTTCGCATGTTAAATTAAATGAAAATACGACTGTTAATTTCAAAATGAAAATATAAAATGAACAACAATATTCGAGTTTAATACCATCGAAAAATTGAAAAATGCATTTAGTAATATGTATATTATTATTTAATTTTGTACGTGCCACACGTTATTAATTTATTATACGTTAAAATGTATTTTAATTAAGTGATTATGTATTTTTAATTTTGGATAACGCTGTTTCGTTTGTGTAAATGAAGTTTTGTATTTAATTGTTACTTTTTTGTATTTATACGAAACACTTTAGTCCGCATAACGTCTGCTTGGCTGTATAATAATTTAGAAAAAACGAATGGCCTAATACGGCATACGGGGGAACATGGATGGCCTAGCATTGTCGCATTGTTTTAATTCGAAGTTATCTTTTTAAATTCTAATGAACATGTTTCGTGTAAGTTAACCAATTATATATAATAGAGCTATGATTGCATTACTGTACGTTTGCAACGTTTGTGTTTAATTATAAAAATAAACGCTTGTAAATACTGAGTCGTTTTTTTACAGCCATTATCGGCTCAGATGAGATCACAATCCGGCATTCTCTGAGTATTTTTTTATACTTGCTTTACAAAGCAAGCATTTACTTGATAATTGCTGTGTCCAGACTCGAAATACAGTATCAATCGCGTCATCGATATCTCTTTTCGGTCGACATGTTGATTTGTGGTCTCTAACCGTGTGGATACGAATCCTACAAACAGCGCGGATACCTTTATC
This sequence comes from Deilephila elpenor, assembly GCA_949752805.1. Classification (NCBI taxonomy): domain Eukaryota; kingdom Metazoa; phylum Arthropoda; class Insecta; order Lepidoptera; family Sphingidae; genus Deilephila; species Deilephila elpenor. The sequence goes on along the minus strand of OX457097.1, from coordinate 13,178,158 downwards.
CTTAACCTTCTAATGGCCGTCAATCGCGTTCAAGTGCGTTTGCGCGAACGCGAGTTGCACCATCGTAAATTGAAACGAAGTTTGCGCAGTTATTTGCCCACACTTTTTCCAGTATACTGGTGCAAACTCAGACTTGCACAGTTATATCGTTACGTGTGTGGCCGCCGTAAGAGTATACAATGAATCACCGTTGACATACATACATAAACTCACGCCTTTATCCCAGAAGGGGTAGGCAGAGGCGCCACCAGGACACCCGCATTTCGCCTTGTATGTTCCGACTTATGATGTGATAGGCGGCGAGCCTATCGCCATATCGGGCACAAATTCTTGACTCCGGGCTGATAAATCAATAGAAAAACCCAATATCACTTTGCGCGACCCAGGATTCGAACCCGAGACGTCAGCTTTGTTGTCGTACTGTAGTACAACTACGCCACCGAGAAACCAATCACCGTTGACATTTCTAGTAAATAATCTAACAGCTTTATCATTCAGAAATATTTATAGTTATTTATCAAGCAACAATGTAGTTCGGTTCAGATATCTTTATCAAATAATCTAATAATCACAATTAATGTATTATTGCTATATTATTTTATTTATGGGAACATTAATTATACTCTTGTATAATTTTAGATTTTTATTTGATCATGTGCTATAGGTTATTGCTTGAAATAAAAGCATTTTAATTTACATATATACATAAACTCACGCTGTATTACCAGAAGGGGTAAGCAGAGGTGCTACCAAAACAAGTAGTGATAGAGGGCGAGCATATCGCCATATCAGCCACAAATTCCTGACTCTGGAATGAATAGAAAAATCCAATATCTTATTGCCCGACCCGGTATTCGAACCCGAGACCTCAGCTTTGTAATCGTACCGTAATACATCTACGCCACTGAGGCAATTATTTTCTTTAATAAACTGTGTATCTTTTGGAGTAACATTTATTTATTTATTTATTTATTCAACACACACACAGTCATTACCTACAGGTTTAGGCATCCAATTCGATCTGGCGGGATTATAACAAAAAATTATATAAAATGAAACAAAACAAAACATAATAATCACACTACAACTAATAAATTAAGCTAACATATTTTCTGGAACATGATTATCTCCCCCCGGTTGACGCAAAATCAGCCTGGTTGAAACCAAAATGCGGTGCGAGTCACTTGGACAGTTTTACACCATCGGTGGTCACTACATCATCATCATCATTCATCATCATTCACAGACTGTAGGGTCCCACTGCTGGGTATAGGCCTCCCTCATACTATGCCACTTTAATTTGTCATTTGTCAGTCGCATCCAGGTTCGGCCTGCGACTTTGACAATGTCGTCGACCCATCTTGCCGCTGGACGGCCGACGCTGTGCTTACCCAGTTTTAGCCACCATTCTGTAAGCGCCTTACTCCACCTGCCATCAGTGCGTCTAGCCACGTGCCCAGCCCAACTCCATTTGAGTCCCATGACAAACTGTCCGACATCTCGAACTTTCGTTCTTCGTCGGATTTCGACATTTGGGACTCGATCTTGCAACTTAATGCCGAGCATAGATCAGGTGGTCGCTATTCTATCTATTCAGCTGCAGGAAGTCCACTGAACATAAGCCTCCAAGTATCTTCACATCGGCCTGTTGGAAGCGGCATACATCCAGCCACTTCCTGCAACCTTAACTCGCTATTGAGTAAATACAAATATCGTAGTTTTGGGTCTCTGGTAATTATCTATCAAGCTATATATTTTCATTTTTTCCTATTATTATCATTCAAGCTTTATTAAAAAGTACTCTTAACACAATGTAAACTATAATAATGCTACACCATTGTGTTTATTATAAAATGCCGTGTATGCTTCGTTGAAGGTCCTTAAATAAATAAAATAAAATAAAAGACTGCCCTATGTTTTTCCTTATCTTATGTCCATCCCATGGTAGTCGGTAAGAGATTGCCTCGAGCGATACAACCGCCATTTGTACTTAAATATTAAATATTCGTTTAGTTATTAAGATTTATTTAGTGTACAAGAAAGAATGAAATAAATTAATAAATAAATAATTAGTGACATCAAACACTAACAGCCTCCTTGGCGCAGTTGGTTAGACGCCGGTTGTGAAACGAGAGGCCGCGGGTTCGATCCCCGCACCGAAACAAATGTTTGTGTGAACCACAAGTATTTGTTTCGGGTCTGGGTGTTTGTGAGACCGGAAAGACTGGTAAATGATACCCACGACTCAAGACTCCATCTTAGTGTGGGGTCGGGACTATGTATGTGACTGTAGTGTATTTATTATTATTATCAAACGACCTGTTTGCTTCATGGCCGATCAGTGGGTCAATCCAGTGGCGAAGGGTGACTTTTTTCAAAAGGGAAGCCGATACTTCTGGTGACTAGTTTTATTAAATTAACAAGTACTCATACTTATATTTTTACTCCGTTATGTACGTAAGATATTGAGCGACATATTTGCTTAGTAATACTTATATATATTTTCATACAACACTTGCACGGAATAGCACTGTGCCCGTTAGGTGCTTTTTTTTAACGTTTTTAAAGTAATTTTCGATTCAATGCAAAAGACAACATTAGCCTGATTTGAAATTGATCGCCAAAAAAAATTCAAACGTTCCTTATTTAAAAAAAAAAGATGAAGAGATTGATGTAAGTGGACGAAAGTAAAACGATGCCAGTATAGAGCTAACTGGAGATCTATCGAATCTGGCAACCCTCATGGGATGCAGGCGTGGGTTATGTTTGTATGTCCTATTTTGAATCAACGCTAACAAAAATACGGCATTACAATATTTATTAAATAATTAAAACTTGTCAGTTGCCGTTCTTTCTCTGGTACTTAAATGTATAATCAAATTTAATATAATTTCCAGTGCGTTTTTTAATTACGTAAATGCAGCATTTTTAAAATTACCTCATAATAATGCAATTCATGAGATAAAACGATACATACGACATTATCAAGTTTCATTCATCATTAAAGTTTTGCTAAATAGATAGATCTGTTTGCACTTCGAAACCAGTAAAATTTCATAAATTACCCACTAATTATATACAAACCTGAAAATAGACACCGCATTATACATATACACTGAAACAACACAGTAGTAAATAATATTTTCTAATTATAAACACGAAATAAAAGAGGCGCGAACTGGCAAATTGCTTTATAAGCCGTAGGCCCACCGGCATATTCACAAGCGAATACCGTCGTATTTCTACAAATAAATTTAGACTTTAAAAGCTAAGGGTTTTAAGGTGCAATTTTGCATGCAGTTCTGAGCAACAAGCGTGTAACAGAGATAGCAAATAATGCGTTGGAAATGAGCGCGAGAGCAACGGGAACTCGTGCTGTGTCCTTGTAGCCTGACGTGACGTCATCGGGATCTAGGCGGCCGCGTGTTTCGTATGCATGTACTTACGTTGAACATCGCGCAATGCGTTTGTCGTTGTGTTATTAATTGATCGATAATATTTTGTTTATTAATATCGAATAACATTTGTTTATTGTTTATATTATTTACTTTAATATTGTTTATTATTTGATTATTTTCTTCATATAACTTGTTTAAAAAAATGTAAATAATTAATAATTTCCTTTAAATTATAAGGCGTGCTACTAGGAATCGGCTTGTATGAACCCTTCGCCACTGGGTCAATCAGATCAATAACGGTATGTTCTACCCTTGATTACTATCATTGATAATCATCACTGATATCACGAGGTCCCTAAAGGCATGTAAACATCATCGTCACTCTACCTGCTGTAATTGTATAAAAAGAAAAATATATTGACGGGAAATAAATAACTATCCAGCTTTCTTGAGAAGTAAACAGGTGAGAAATATTTTAGTGTAAAATATTAATATTTTTTTTATTGCGATGAATGGCGAGGCGAGCATGCCGTTAGCCTGGTGGTAAACGTCATGGACAGTAGCAAAACCGAATAACACCATGAATTACATATTGACGTGTATATGACGATTTCTTTTTATTTTATTAGGAAAATATACAGTATCGTTAGTAATAAAATCGACTATTTACCATTACCATTTATATGTTTTCGCGTGTTATTTTGTGATGTGTATTTGTCTATAATAAGATAATTGATTTTTTCCAGAGATATCTATCACCATGCACGCTTTTACCCTGACCGCTGTTTTCCTTCTCGCTGGCGTCACTGCCTTGCCTCTTTGTAACCACAAACTGTCGCGTCTAGCGAAGGGTAAGAATTTTGTTACTATTTGGTATTTTTATTATTAATAACAGCTCCATCATCGTCAGCCCTAGGAAATCTATAGCAATTTTTTTCCCGATGAATGGCGAGACGAGCCTGCCATTCGCCTGATGGTAAGCGATGCAATCACGGACAGTAGCAATACCAAACAAAACCATGAATTACAAAGCAATGCTTGGCATTCCACTGCGCTCGCTCCTGAAACATAAGGTATTAAGTCCCATTATGTCCATTAGCTACTCTGGAATTTAGGAATATCTAAATCTAAAGTAACTTAATTCCTGTTTTAACGATTTTTTGATTGAAATTAAATTAGACGAAAGAGTTAATTACAACCTGAGAGAGAATATTTGCTTTGTATTCCTAATTTAAAATTCTAAGGACAGCTGTTAGTGGGTTCAATTTTTTTATGTGAATTTCTGGTCAAATTCAGTAAAATGTTATGGATTTAGAGGGACTTAGTAGAGTTGTGTTAAATTATGTTTATACTGATGTAGCGAGGCCAGCATGCTCGTATTAATATAAAATATTATCAAATATTATAACAGTACTTTTTAATATTATTTTATCTGACAGCCTTCGTGGCGTAGTTAGACACCGGCTATGAAACGAGATGCCGCAGGTTCGATCCCCGCACCGAGACAAATGTTTGTAAGGCCCACAAATATTTGTCTCGGTTCTGAGTGTTTGCGATACGTAAAAGTCTCTCGTATTTTCTGATACCCATGATACAAGACTTGATTGATCTTAATGTGAGTCAGGACTATGTATGGGATTGTTGGGTGTATTTATTTATTTTTCGGTAAATTACAGGTATCAATAAACAACGCAGTGCCCAGCCGTTTTTCGTGGACGCAATAATCAATGCAGTAATTCGTGATTTCTTTGCGACTCTGCCGGACCCGTTGGTCCTAGTGCAGCCAACGGTGTTCGATTACCCCCTTGCCGAGTGCGTATTGCATTTTTTTTATATTATCCGCCAGGCACGGTCTCGCCCGGGTACCGAGCATGCCGTTCGCCTGATGGTAAGCGATGCGACCGCTCATGGACAGTAGAAAACCAAACAATACCATGAATTACAAATCAATGCTCGGCATTCCACTGCGCTCGCCATCCTGAGACATAAGATGTTAAGTCTCAATATGTCCGGTAGTTATTCTGGCTACAATGTCCTTCAAACCGTAACACAATTGCATTTACACTGCTGTTTGAAGAAATAGACATTGTGGTGGTACTTACCCAGACGGCCTCTCATATATGAAAGACCTACCAGTGATTAACAACTTGATGTTATATGGTCTATATAAATGATGACGTCGGTGTAGCTCAGTGCACTTACTATAATAGTCTGTCTAAATTCTATTGGCGTGTGGTGAAATTTGGAACTACAAATAAAATTTAAAAATATCAATTTAGCTCATTGTTTGAACTTTGAGTACACTGCACTGTATCACCATATACGTCCTACTGCATGGCACGAGCCTCCTCTACAATCGAGAGTACGATTGAGAGGGGTTAGGCTATATAGTCCACCACCCCTACTTACTTTTGACTACTTATTATTTTAGTATATTTACATGTATTGATTTAATTATTATCTTTTTCAGTATACGACTATCTTGTAGCATTGAAGGGCTGACAATCACGGGTGCCAGTAAAGTTGTTGTCAGCAGTAATTTCGTATTATTCCCGCCGACTGTCAATTTTGTAATGAATTTCCCGGAGTTAACCGTTAGTGGTGGTATGTATACTTTACTTCAATTTGCTATAATAAGCTTAAATATATTAGTCACACAAATCTATGGTATTGAAAAAAAATCGAATTCAGAAACGAGTAAAATTGATTTTTATCGTGGTTAATTAAAATTAATGTTTAATAGAAATGTAAAAAAAAAAATGGAAGAATTTTGAACGTTTTTTTATATTTATTTTTATTTGACAAGAAGCCTCGACGAAAATTTAAAATACGTATTTATGATTATTCGTGAATTTGTATGTAGAGTAGACACAAATTCTTTTCGTTGCAACCCTTCGCCGAATCAGAATGCAGTATTACTTCCAATCAATATATAATTATTTTTCAAAGATTCATAAAATATCGTCCTATTATAAAATAAATAAAATATCTTAACATCTAGTCGCCTATTGGTCTATTGATACTGGCGGTGAATCCTGACGTTTAAGGTTCAATTCCCAGACAACAATCACCTTGTGTGACTTTATATTTAAAAAGTCTTAAGTTAGTTGCCTGGGGTTGGGATTTGCCGGCGACAGGCATATGACATATTGGGGCGGAAATGAGCGAAGTAAGGATGCATATCTGCTTACCCAATGGGGTAGACAAGGATATATGAAGTTGTTCTTTTATTGCAGATGCAGTTTGCGATATTCACCTTGGTGATACCGTAAATACATTTGTCGGGGGCGGATCGTAAGTTTATTTCAATAATAATTTTATTTAGCAACGTCATTTATTGCGACTGTCTCGGTGGCGTAGTTGTATTACGGTACGGTTACAAAGCTGAGGTCTCGGGTTCGAGTCCCGGGTCGGGCAAAGTGATATTGGATTTTACTATTCATTATCAGTCCGGGGTTTGGAATTTGTGCCCGATATGGCGATAGGGGGCGACCCTATCACATCATGGGACGGAACATACAAGGCGAAATGTGGGTGTCCTGGTGGCACCTCTGCCTACCCCTTCGGGGATAAAGGCGTGAGTTTATGTATGTATGTATGTAATTTATTTAGGAAAGACATTATATTCCTTATTGAATATTTATAAAACTCTTCAGCTTTGTATATTAGTATGTTTATAGATTTGTTTGTTCATTAATGTAAACCTCTTACACAGGATTGCTATTGAGGACCTGGCCGTCGCTACAACCTCGAGCGTTGTTCTCATCCCCACGATACAACTTGTCAATCCTAGTACTTCGGTCACCATCGGAGGTGTCAATGTAAGTATGATGATCATGCAACAAATGTGGAAGCTAGTATCCACCCGGATGTAAGGATCCCGTAGGTGTAAAGCCCTCCAGTAAAAATCCCGGCTCGCCACTCATTTCTTTAGTTAACCTGCGTACATCTTCATAATTGCTGTTTGAAATAAAACTATTTTTTACGGATTTTATCGCGATTTGATTTGGTCACGGGTGACCACGAAAGCTGTAAAGCAATTGAACGTCGCGTCGGCAAGATAAAAAATGTAAAAATTAAACCAAATCATAAATAGATATGATAAAGTACCTATTGCCATCCAAGACACAAAGTCTGTCACAACTTCTAACCCCCAAGAAGAGGAATACACCAATAATGTGACGTTCCACAACTGGATCAGAATTTAATTTAATTAATATTTCCAGGCTGATGTGCAGGGGACACTCAACGGTGTTGAATTGCTAGGTATAAATGAGTTAGTGAAAGATTTAATCCCAGAATTGGCTCAAAACACCGTAAGTACAAACCTTAATTAATTTGAACAACGTTTTAAATATTTAATGTTTCTTTCTCCTTCATTCCTACGCAATCACACTATCTACCGTTTCGCTCTACGGGTTTACCATGTATCTAGTACATGGACAGTTCGCAAGGTTTTATTTGTGACGTCGTTTTCATATTATATCTAAATGAGAAGCCTATGTTCAGCCGTGGACAGCTTGTAGCTGAAGATAATGATAAGTCATATCACTTACAAAGTTCCTGGTGGCCTGTTGGTAACGGATCAGACTCATATGTCAACGTGTTCACGGTGGTTTCAGATTCAAATCCCAGGACACACCCCTGACTTTTTGGAGTCATGTTTGTACTAGTGATAGTCAATCACCACGCACTATGACAATAAAGGAAAAGATGATGAGGAAAATAATAGCGATTTGTAAAGAATTTCCAAAGTAAAGTCCACCAACGCACACTAGGCCAGTGTGGTGGACTATATGGCCTAACCTCTCTAAATTGGACTCTCGATTGTATGGGAGACTCGTGCCCTGCAGTGGGACGTATATGCACTGTTACATACACAGATACATAATTTGAAATTAATTCTTAGTAAGGTTATTGGTTTGTGCTAATTTTCTTTTTCTTTCAGGAGTTGCTCAACCAGCTTGGAAATCAACTTTTGCTGTATATACTTGGCCCATTGATTCAGCAATAATAAGTTTCTATTAAGAAATATAAAGTATTTTGGGTTTGTGATTGGGATGTAGTCTTAGGCCCAGCTCACTCTGACGATAACTTTTACTTTGACAATGTCAACCATACTTTTGAGAATTCACGGAGATTTCAAATGTATGGTGATGATTGTAAAATCCAAAGTTATCGTCAAAGTTAGTTAATGAAACTGGCTCTTGGCAATTTATTAAACATAATTTATTAAACGTATTTATCAATAAAATGTTTGTTGTTTTTAACCCCTGTATTATCTCTAATCAGTGGTGGAGTGTGGAGATGGTCCTCTAAAGATGGAGGGAGGGAAGAGATCTTAATATAGATACAGATACACGACACTTTATTAAACACCAAATAATTTAAAAAGTAACAGTAAACCTTATAAATTAGACAATTGGCAATCTCACCGCTATAAACGATCTCTTCAGACAAACATGAAACGAAAGAGTGGGTTATAACCGAAGAAATAAAACTGGAAGTATATACAGGTTATTTTTAAAACATAAGTAACCTCATAGGACGAGACAGCCAACATCATAAACAACAACGTTCGTTCTACGACTTTTTACATAACTAAATATATTTTTCAAATTTTTTATTGTACTCTCAAATGTCAGTGATATTTGATAGCATCCGTGGCGCAGTTGGTTAGATGTCCGCTGTGAAACAAGAAGCTGCGGGTTCGATCCCTACACCGAGACAAATATTTGTGAGGCCCAAAAGTATTTGTCTCGGGTCTAGGTGTTTGGGAGAACGAAAAGTCTCTCGTAGTTTTTGACACCCACGACACAAGACTTGATTTTATTGTGGGGTCAGGACTATGTGTGTGACTGTTGGGTGTATTTATTTTTTATTCAACATAAAACCCGCCTTCAATATTGAGAATATCATCGTTCATATAAATTATAATATTAAGGGCAGTATGATAAACGTTTTTTTTTATCATAATTGACGTTGTGCCAATTGTTTTAATTAATATGAATATAAAAGGAAATAATTGGCGTAAATGAAGCATTTGGTCGTTGGTTGTCAGCAAACGACTTCAATAAAGTAATTCCCTTATACTTTACATTGCTCTTGTAAGCCAGGATCAACAGTGGCACACAAAGAATTGAAACCGAGTGCTGAAGCTCTGTCCCTTACGGACTCTAGTCTGTCTATAACCAGTAAAATTAATCAGGAGTTAACTACGATTGGCAGGTAAGAAATAACACCTGAAGCTGTAACATTTGCTATATCTTTTTGTATTTCATATAACACTTCTTATATAATAATCAAACCCACATACGTATATTTGCAAGGCACGAGTATCTGGTGGTAGATATCTATATTATTGCATACATACATACATAAACTCACGCCTTTTTCTCAGAAACGGTAGGCAGTGGTGCTACCAGGTCACCCACATTTCGCCTTGTATGTTCCGTTCCACGATGTGATAGGAGGCGAGCCTATCGCCATATCGGGCACTAATTCAAATACTATTTCATCAACTAAAAGAACCTAACCCCTCTCAATCGTACTCTCGATTGTAGAGGAGGCCGATACAACACGATATTAAATCCATCAACACATATCAGGCTTACGATAACCTAATACTATAACCTAATCCTTTTTATTCGTACCAAATAATTGGATAGGTTCTTCATTCACGAGCCGGCTTTGAAAGGAGTAGCGGTGTCGATCCCCGCACCGAGACATGATTATGCCCACAAATATTTGTATAGGATATGGGGGTTGTGGAATCAAACACTTCTCGTAATTTCTGATATTAGGACTGCGTGTGTCTGTTGGATTCATTTATTTATTGATTTATCCGTAAGCAAAATATTGATATACATTATACACAAACAATTCTATTATCAATCGTTTTGTAATATATACCAGATCAGAATCTCCTGAATTACGGGCTTTGTTTTAATTATCAGAAATGATACCAATTAGGCTAAAAAACTACTTGATTAGTATCTGATTAAGATCTTCAAGTACAATATTTTTATATAAATTACCAATAATGATGAAAATCGGCGATCTTTATTGGATATTTATCTACCTAAAACTAATTGTCATTAGCACCGAAATTGTGTGTGTCTTGCAATGTTATGCTTTCGCCACTCAGGGTGCGGGACGGGACAGAGACGCCACGCTCACGTGGCACTGTCGGGTTGTTTGCAGCTGTGATGTAGATATGGAATACGTCACACACGAGCTTTTACGCCCAGCGCGACGTTCACGTCACGTCGCCGTTCGCACCCGGCGCGAACACAACAGAGGCTCGGCGGGACGGGGCGTGAGCTCGACGGCGCGTGACCGCGACGTGACATGTGACCAATTATGTTATCAATTAAAATTATGGTTATTGGAACTGTTCGATATGACATTATTTTATGACTTTGGCTTCCAGAAATATCAAAATGCCACCTTAAAATTGATCTTGGAATCTATCTATAGGAATGTAGGCAAATAATTGAAGTATTTTTTTTACTTATTTTATGTGTCCATGTCCGTTTTAGCTGTTTCTTTGCGAACGTAGTACGTAACAAAAGTAGCACAACTTCTACGCCTAAATCGCTCGACATTTTTTTCAAAAACATTGACTAATGACACCGAGAATTGGTCTCGCCAAACGTCGCGTACGAGCCTCGGGCGGGACGGGGCCGCGACGCGATAACACTTGCGATTTCATTACGCCCGCAGTGCGTCATACACGTCGGCTCGGCGCCGTGCAAGCATCGCGTCGCCGCTAGCGCCGCCCGCTGTGTGGCGAAAGCATTAATTTAGATATGCAAAATAAATATTAGCTACTAGAGGCTGGCCCGGCTTCGCCCGGGTGCAGATAATTTTTGAGTCCAGTTCACAATTTCACATCAGTAAAGTATTATTTCGCTCACTAACTGTTTTATTTAAATTAACTGAAGGCGTCGTGAATAGTAAATAATTAAATAGGAACGAAATATGGTCGCCCAGCCATGACGCGATATTTTATTCGACCCGTTATTTAGCAACCACTATTTAATGGTCCATTTATAAATACGAACAAGATTAACACACATTTTTGTCGATGCTCTAAAATGTACACATTTAGCTAAACATTGTTTTAGGAAGCCTATTTTTAATATTCACGGCGCCTTAATAAACTCAATATGACTGCCGTTCTCTATACTGCTTTTCTCGTCCTCTCCCGTCTCATTTTGTCCAGTGACTCAAAGCTTGTAATCCTGTACTCTCCGTTTCCATCTCATCCCTTTGAGTGTGAAATAGAAACAAATATATACTCATCCCACGGGAGCATTAAATTTTTCGGGATAATAAGTAGTCTAGGTCACACGTGTTATTCCAGGGTATCAACTACTTCTACATCAAATTTAAGCAATATTCTTTCAGCCGTTTCTGAAATAAGCGTGCACAAAGGCATAGGACAAACATACTGAAAAAAAAATTCTTACAATTATTATGTTGGGCGGAGAGCGTTAATACAATCACCTCATAATAGTTTTTTCATATAAATATTATTTTCCATGTACAGCCCACGATCAGTAACAATTTTTTATATGTATTTATGATTGTATTCATTTATTTATCGGACTATAAACAAAAGCCACGACATTTAAGTAAATAAAATACGTAAATAAGTATGGTTAAACGAACACTACGTTGACAATAAGAAAGAAAAGAAGACGTATTTTGTACTTTTACTAATAAGTAGTTCAATATTGTTTTAGGCGATCAAGCATTTCAATTGCATTGTTAATATTCGAGTATTAAAATTATAATCCTGCAAATAATTTCTTCTTATCAGAATGTGTGGAATTTTATTAATCGCGATTTTACTCATTGGACACATCAACGCTCTGCCTATTAATGACAAAGAGGAGTCACCAAAGGAATCGAAAGGTAAGATCTTATTGTTTTCAGCAGGTCTTACCGAATTATTAGAATTAGTCATTGTTTTAGAGGTCAGCAGAAAAAAGTTGAACAAATATCTTATACCCTGACCGAATACAAAATTTACGCGATTGGAAACTGTTATTTTTCTTAGTTTATATTATGTTATTTTATTCGACGTATATATTTTATTTGATGTGTCAAAAATCTTTGAAGATTGAGAGCAAAAAAGAGAGAAAGATTCTTTAAATATTATACATGAAATATACTATTTTCTTACGATCGTTTCAGATGTCTCTAAACAAAGTAAAGAGGACTCTAAAGAATCAGTAGAATCAGAAGAATCTAAGTTTAATTTTTTTGGAGATATCTTCAGTGATTCAAAAGACTTTTTGTTTAATTACTATGAGGATAAACTACAACCGCTAATTGATGAAACTCGTCCTGGTGGGTGAGTAACTGAAATATTGCATGCTACGTCAGTCAAAAAATTATAGTAAGGATATCCGTTGCGAGCTGTTCGTCCCCCCTATGGTTTATTGATGATTTAAAATCATACTTGGGATTTAGCTTTCATATACTTATGCCTATAGGTCCACACTTGCGTAGGTTCGGGGCCATAAGAGGTGTATGAATGGTGCAGAAATGATTTTCGGGATGTCTACGTGACACCATATAATCTGAGTTTAAAAAGATTTGATGCCATTATGAAGTGCCTACTCCGGCTTTCCATTTGGGTCTACAAAGAACTTTATGGGACCAAACACTTAAATATGTGTTTAATTCATTTCGCACCTTTGGACCTTCCACGTGGTCGATAAACTTCCTCCCAGATGCATTGCATTAAATAAAATAACATTAAAATCACCACATTTGAGTGAAGGTATTGCTAATCTATATTTGTATCAGTCCATACACGTCCTATTACAGGACACAAGCTTTCTCTACAATCGAGAAAACGATTGAGAGGACTTAGGCTATATAGTTCACCACGCTGGCGTACGGGTTATCGGACTTTGCATACCATAGAAATATTTACATATCAAAAGTTTTACTCACGATGTTTTCCTTTACCGTTATAGGGCTTAGTATTTCACTATCAATACATGCATGACTCCGAAAAATAAGTTGCTTATACCGGATAATAATTGGTTTCTTTTTATATCGTCAGGAAACAAAAGAGTGGATTTTCTGCACTTTCAGACACTATGTTAAGAAGTGGTTCATCGGCTCGGACAGGCAGTGGTTGGGTGAGTTTCTTATTATATTTATTATTTTCTTCTTCTTCAGCCAAAGGAAGTCCACTACTGAAAATAGCTCTCCTTCTGCGATTTTGATAGCCACCTGTTGGAAGTCTACAGCGAGTTTTTGCAACCTTACCGTTTTCGTTTAATTAAATTGAATAATTAAAAGACATGGACATTCATTTCCACAGCCTGGCATTTATTTATCTGCTCAATTAATCTTGAATTAGTATTCAATGAATGTAAAATGCAATGCTAAATCAAAGAGAACTTTTGATGATCTGGATGTTTTTGAAAGAACTCCAATTTTTTTATGGTACTGATTTTAATACCAGTATTTAGTCAAGAGAATAGTCGATAAAGATAACGAGTTGTTCAATATAAAATATGTTTTTATTTCAGAATATTCCAGTGGAGTGGCTGGTAAGAGAGGATTTGATCCAATGGGAAAAATCATAGTTTAAATAACTAACTAAAGCTATGTAAGTTCACATCATAATTTTATCACATACTCCACATTCTATTTGCAGGATTGAGGTCTTTCTGTAGTAAATGGTGGTAGATTAGAAATAGTTGTTAAAATGCTTGTGGCCGGATAATTGAAAGACTGCACATTAATTGCAATTGTTCAAATGTGATCCAAAGGTTGCCAGGAAGAAATCGCTCAATACGATATGGTAACCAATTGTGCCATTTTAATTTTTATTTGTCATATAATTTATGTAGTTTTTGTACATTAAAACTACATTATTTATGTAGTTTTTGTATATTTATGTATAAATAGTATTATTTATTTGAGCTTTTGTCTTTATTATACACTGCCCTTTCTTTCTCCTTCTCATAAATCCATCCAATGGTTGTCTGGTAGAGATTGCCTTAGTGCGATAAGACCGCCATTTGTACTTTGTTATTTTGTTGTCTCTATACCTATTGTTATATTTATTGTGTACAATAAAGAATAAAAATAAATAAATTAATAAATAATTAGAAAGTAAGTGGTTTGAATAGTCTGCAATCCATGTAATTAGATTTATTGTGTTATCTGATCTGACTTACGGCTAGCAATATCTCTGACAGCCTCCGTGGCGCAGTTGGTTAGTCGCAGGCTGTGAAACGAGAGGCCGCGGGTTGGATCCCCGCACGGAGACAAATATATGTCTCAGGTATGGGTGTTTGTGAGACCGAAATCTCCTCAGCGAAGTCTTCCTGCAACCTTCAATAGGACATTTCGCAAAATTGTGCTTGTCGCCTACTAAAACATATGAGTATATAGAAAGTAATAATTATAATATTATGTGTATCGAAATTCCTATGTACACTGTTTGCATAGTTTTGCAGAACATTATATTTCATGTTAGTTTATCATATTGTGACAAAAAAATCATTCTTTTTTTTTCAGATTCGGAGTTATCGTTGAATCGAGTCGGAGTCGATAAATGCAGCGTCTTATTTTACAAATGTTACTTACAATTTATATTAAATATTAAAAATTAAAGCAAAAAATAATTAAACAGATTTATAAACAGTTGTTTTTTTTAGTGTCTTATCCAATTATTTCCTTATTTTATTTTACCTATAATGCAGCGGTATGCCAGGCGATGCTTTGTAATTCATCAACAGATTTAAAAAAACTTAATAATAAGAAGGTAATTGTATCTCCAGGGCGATGAACATTTTATAGGTGTTATAAAACATTATTTATAATACCTATATAATAATTGATGAAGTACTAAAGACAGAACTAAAATTAAAACTTATTTACTTTAACAATAATTAAAATCTGGATTATCAAACACATAATAGTGAAAATTTTGTGAATAACTATGAAAAATATAATAGATGCACCAAAACATAAGAGCTATGCGAGTGACAATCTCAAAACTAAAAAATTATGTAAATAATATTATATATTTTTTAGGCACGAAATAATAGATCCACTGTAAGAGCTAAAACTGAACTAAAAAAAAACATATTTACACAGTAATTAACAAAAACTTAACAAGATCACATATCATGTACATTGTACATATGTGACGATATTGGAATTTATACATTTTATTCAATTTCTTTTAATAGGGTATTAAAGTATTTTCTTATCTTTTTAATTGTATTAGACGCAATTTATTGGGTGGCATAATTATGTCGCTTAGACTCTAAACTCTAATCAATTTATTATATATCTATATATAAATTTGTCAATTTTATAGTCAGTTAATTGTAAAGTCTAGCCTTGTTTAAGATTTGGCGCATTGTATTCATTAATGCGAGTATAAAAACAAGCTCAATAACAGTATTGTAAATTATCAGAGCAATTAACATCGGAGTTAACGCTTGCCTTGGATGTTAGAAATGCCTTGGATGTTGGATGTTAGAAATAGATTTTTCGATTAGTTTTCTTTGAGTGACGGTGTTAGCATGTCGGATGTTGTTATATTGGGAAATTAATCATAAATTTTGTGCATTACAAGTTAGTATCTAATGTGTTTGTTCTAGTTTCACTAGACCTTAAAGTCTTCACCTTAAAAGCCGGCAACGCATGTCCATGCCCTGGTGTAGCAGCGTTTGCTCGTTTGAAAAATGACTTGATAGCAAAAATTGTGAAACTGATTTACTTATATTTCAATAACAATACATGTCCCCGATATGAGCATAAATGTTATATTGCGTTGATAGATGCATGTGACTAAAATAAGTGAACACGAGTGAGCAAGAGCACGAATTTATAAATATTCAACTTTTAATTATATACTTACATCAGCCCATATACGTCCCACTGCAGGGCACGGGCCTACTCTACAATCGAGAGAATCGATTGAGAGTGGTTAGGCCATATAGTCCACCACGCTGGCCTAGTGCGGGTTTGGCGGACTATTTATTATATAGCAGCGGTAAATGACAAATTGGCTCACCTGAAGGATATAATCACCAGAATCCGTCAGCAGTTGGTTAGACACCGGCTGTAAAAGAATAGGCCGCCGGCTCGATCCCCGCAGAATTTATCTTGAAAACTATATATTTTTAAGTTCCTGTGCCGTCATAGCTTGGTCTATCTCTGGTTACCGGTTAATCGTCTAGTTCTGAGACACCCTGTATATGAAAATTGTTAGAGGACTATTACGGGAATGAGTAATAAATCTTATTATAAATATGTTTTTTTTTTCAGGAAACGAATACAATGTACGCCATTTTATTAGGCGTTACTTTAATATTGGCAAGTGTTGCTACCTTGTCTCGCGCACAGGGTAAGTTGATTGTGGTCTTTATAAAATAACCTTAATGAAATAACTTCTTCAGTCTACTGAATAATTACAATACAAATTAAATGTTATTGATACATAGCATACATGAAGATTTTCATATTATGCTGTATTAAAAAAAAAAAACTGAAAAAGCCTGCCTCGGTGGCGCAGTTGTTCTACGGTATGATTGTATAGCTGAGGTCTAAGGTTCAAATCTCCGGTCGGGCAAAGTGATATTGGAATTCCTATTCGTTATCATCCCGGTGTCAGGGATTTATGCCCGAAACGACGATAGTCTCGTACCCTATCACATAGTGGGACGGAACATACAAGGTGAAATGCCTACGCGTTCTGGGATAAAGGCGTGAGTTTATGTATGTGACAAAAAACCAGTACTTGATATCTTCCCTCTTTTAGATGACGGTGCAGTTATAGAAGCCTCAGTTGCTGGAAACGATGTCAGTGAGTTGGTAGCACAACCAACAACAGAATCGAACTCTGATGCGTGAGTATAAATTATAATTATTATATTCGATGAGTTGAACAGAAGTGTATTTACAGTTTCAACCAATAAATACGGCCAATAGTCAAAAAATACAGGAACCAAACTACTTTCATAGTCTAAGATAACGACGAAAAGTATCAATTTGAGGTTGAAATAAATTCTGAAGTCACTGGATGCAGGCCACATCCAACAGGTCATTGTGAAGATTCTTGGGGGAGGCCTGTATTCGGCAGTAGACTTCCTATGGAAAGAGAAAGAGAGAGAGAGAGAGAGAGAGAGAGAGAGAGAAGATAAATTCTATCTATTACTAATTATAGAACTCATTTGCAGGTTTGGTGGAAATGATAGAATGGTAAACATTATTTTCAATCGGCCGTTCATACTAGTGATTCAGAATGAAACATGGGTGAGTATTTAAACATAAATAAGTGTTGACGGAGACTGTCTCACCCTCACACCCGCCACTGCAACTCCTGCAAGCCAGGATCAACAGTAGCATGCACTTTTATGACACCGAGTAGTGAAACTCAGCGAATGTCTGATGTCAGTCTCCGGGAACGTCTATTTTTATTGCAATGAATGGCGAGACGAGCATGCCATTTTCCTGATGGCAAGCGATATGACCGCTCATGGACCGTAGCAAAACCAAACAACACCATGAGTTACAAAGCGATGCTTGGCATTCCACTGCGTTCGCCATTCTGAGAGATAAGATGTTAAGTCTCTTTATGTCTAGTATTTACTTTGGCTACAATGTCCTTCAAACTATTGTTGTTTGGCGGGAGAAATAGACATTGCGGTGGTACCTACCCAGGTGGCCTCTCACATATGAGAGACATTTTTTTTTTTTTTTTTTTTTTTGTTTCGAGAGGAAAAGCTATTAAGCTCCCCTTTCGGTACCCCGGGGGAGGTCGAAAGGGGTATGTCAGTGTCACTGGCCTTCCAGCTCGGAACAATGCGGATGTTGTGACCGAGCTGGGTCCCTAACAATATCTACGCCAGCATACTGACTAAAAACCCCTCGTTAATCGTCACACGCATTGTGGGCGGTACCGGACATCCCAGGGCGAAAAGCGCCCCGATTTACGTCCGCATTACCGCCCCGCGCAAAACCATCGCTGTTCCTTCAGTGTAGGAGGCGCGGATGACACCCACTTACGCCTATTTTTTGGACGCCCGTTTAAGGTGTTGTGGGCGTCCTTGACAGAGACGAGGCTCTGTCTTGCATCTCGGAGTCGTTATACGTGTGGGCACACCGCCCCCGCAGTGTGCCCAGCGACTCCGATGACCCCTTTAGGTCGCCTCTTACGACGGGCAGGGAATACCGTGGCGGAATTCTTGCACCCCCGGACCACAGGGCAACGGCGCCAGTTCAGCCGTTTATCAACTGGCGCCTCCTTCTTTGCGGGCGGCGGCGAGCGGGATCGTTCCGCTCACGATCCCGGTCCGCGCTCTCCTTCCGCGAGATCACGATCTCGCAGACATATGAGAGACCTACAGTTATTTTGATTGGTATAATGGTTCATAACGAAAGAGTATTCCTAGTAGCCTTCATTGAATTAATTATTTTAAGTTTTTTGTTTTATATATATATTTCAGGTAATTGCCAGGGCGAGCTTGAGGCCAAGACTTTGATACATTTTATTAAGCGTATGAAGATACATAAGTAAGTTGACATTACTGAGGGTCATTTCATTAAATCCAAAAGTTCATATTCTTTATATGGATGTAATAATATCCGGGTTTTTAATTTCTAGTTGAATTTCTCGTATGAATTGTAAATATTATTTTCTGATGTATTTTTATCATAATCGATGTTTTTAAAACTAAATAATAGTTTAAAAAAAAAAAAAAAAAACGCTTAATTATAGAAAATCGTACAATAAAATCATGTTTTCTTACACTATTTTTAATTCAAATTTATTAAAATTTATTTTCTATTTTTTAGTTGGATTTTCTATAAAAGCGTATTTTTTTTTTTAGTTTTTTTAAACTATTATTTATATTTCATTTTTTAGTTTAAAATATTGAATTGTCATCGGTCCTTAATAAGAATGCCAAATTTCGAGTTAATCCGACGTTTTGAAGGGGGTCAAAATCATGTTTAAAGATTCCGTTACATACTAACATATGACATACGTCTGAAGCTAGTAAAAATAAAAATAAAAATAAAAATAAACAAAAATATGATATTTCAAGATTTTTTATTTATCGTTTTATTTTTATTTAATTCTGAGTCGTACAATATCTATCATTCAGGTTAAAAAAAAAAAAAAAAAAAAATGATTATGTGTATGAAATGGATTCATTAAAATCCGAGTTGGTTGAACGCCGGCTGTGAAGCGAAAGGCCGCGGGTTCGATCCCCGTTACAAATGTTGAGTAGCCCACATGTTTTTTAAAAATAATAATAAATACCACAAACAGTCATATACACTATGTATATAATATGTATGTGACCTAACCTAAACTCACTAAGATCGAGTCTTGTGTCGTGGATATCAGAAACTACGAGAGACTTCCTAATCTCACAAAACCCCAGACCTAAAATAATAATAGCGTCCGTGGCGCAGTTGGTTAGATGTCGCTTGTGAAATGAAAGACCCTAGGTTCGATTCGAGAAAAAAAAAAAAAAAAAAAAAAAATTTGTGAGGCCCACAAGTATTTGTTTTGGGTCTAGGTGTTCGGTTTGTTTGTCTTCATCATCATCAGCCCGTGGCAGTCCACTGCTGGATAAAGGCCTATCCCAAGGTACGCCAGAAAGCTCGGTCTGCTGCTTCAGGCATCCAGTCGCTGCCGGCCCTCCTGTGCAAGTCGTCCCGCCAACTGGCCAAGGACGTCCCACGCTACGTTTGCCAAGACGCCGTGTCCACTCCAGAACAAGACTTACATACATACATACACTCACGCCTTTATCCCCGAAGGGGTAGGCAGAGGCGCCACCAGGACACCCACATTTCGCCTTGTATGTTCCGTCCCATGATGTGATAGGGGGCGAGCCTATCGCCATATCGGGCACAAATTCTTGACTCCGGGCTGATAATGAATAGAAAAATCCAATACCACTTTGCCCGACCCGGGACTCGAACCCGAGACCTCAGCTTTGTAGCCGTACCGTAATACAACTACGCCACCGAGGCAGTCGTCTCTCTCAGGCAGAGCAGGCAGAACAAGACTTAACTGATCCTAATTTGGTGTTGTTACTACGTATGTGACTATTAAAGTTTATTTAGGTGACCACTGAAAATCAGCGTTGCGCTGTGGCTCGTGCCTTGGTGCAACATGTAAGCTGAGTGGTCACCTACTTTGTCACAGCGATGCGACGTGCATTCTCATTTAAGTACAATAAATATTACTGTTTTTTATTTTTTATTATGTATGAACATTGTATATATAAATTTTTGTTAAGCGTGTATGTGCGTTGTATGGTGTGACAAATAAATATACCTTTCTTTCTTTCTTTCTTTATTTAGTTTATTATTATGTAACTGGGTTGTGTTTTAAGAAATGATCGTCTAGACTGTCGATTTAATGTATAGATAATAGTTTAACCCCATTTATAATATTCTTTAAACAATAAAAACAAATTTTACGATGTTTTTCAATTTATCGAAGTCATTACTCCGAGTAAACTTGTTTGACTTAGGCGATATAAATAAAGTTTTATTTATTTTTCTTAGTAACCAAACTGTGGTAATCTGAAACGAATCATTATATTGATAACTATTACAATTCATCGATGTCGTTAATATAAGTGTTTCTTTATAAAATTTGGTTTTTTATTATGACTCAGTAAACTAAAATTAAATTGCGGGTGATAAAAATGGTGGCAGTTGAGGTACAATACAGGAGAAAATAATTGGAAGCGTTTTAACAAGACCAGAGCTATTACTGACTAGGCGGCAGCTGGGTCCGCCGGGTGCAGATACTCTTTCAGTCAAGTCCACATCAGCAATATATTATTTCGCGTATGTACTTTTTTATTTAATTTAAACTGTATATGACTGCCGTCCTGTGTACTGCTTTTCCCGTACCGTCCCGTTATATCCCGTCCCGTGCCGTATCATTCTGTCCCATGACTTAAGGCATGTAATCCTGTTCTCTCCTGTATCATTCCATCTCTTTGTTTTTGAATAAGTATTATCCCACGGAAACAACACATTTATCGGGATAAAAGAGTAAGCCTATGTGTTAATCTAGGGTGTCAGCTTCCTCCATATTAAATCAAAGCGAAATATGTTCAGCCGTATCTGAGATTAGCGTAAACAAAGGCACAGACAAACTAATATACAGACAAAAAATCTAACAATCATTGTTTTCGGTTCTATTACGTACATACAGACCCCCATAAAAGATTTTTTAAATATCTTCCATGTACAGACATCGATCACTTACAAATTTATTATATGTATATATTAGGAATATATAATAATAAATAGCATAGTCCTGAGCCCGCACTAAGGATCAGTCTTTTGACGGGGTAATTAGAAAGTACGAAAAACTCCTAGACACGAACATCTACTATTAGACTGAGAATTCTGTCGTACCACTAAGCTTACTTTGGATTAAAACTTAGGAAAAGGCATTATGTTACTGAGATGTCATGACACGAAGTTGTTTGTTGTTACTGCTATCAGCCCATCTAAATAAACCCTTTTGATAACCTATCAGGTACTTACTACCCTCGTGACGTCATCAAACAAAAGAAACTGAATATTCAATGGTTATCTTCATAATTCATCGATAGATTCCTTATGTATCTTAAGCCATCCGTGTTAAAGATAGGCACTTCTTATACCTGCCTAGATGAATTAAAAAGGAAAAGAAAATTGAGTAACTAAACAATATTCAGCTTTCTTTGCAAGTAAACGAGTGTGAAGTGAGTTTTCTAATTAATTAATAAATATAATAATGCAGTTTATTATACGTCCCACTTCAGGGTATTGCCATCTTTTGAATGAAAAGTGGTTAAACCTTTGTCCAGCACACTGGCCTAGTGCGACTTCAAAATTTGTTAATATGCTTATGAAATTCAGGTTTCCTTATGATCATTAAGTGCTCTATACTAAATAAATAGTATTTAGGTGGTCTTTATTAATTGTTTTTTTTTTCAAGGAAACATATCACAATGGACATTATCATCATAGCCGCTTTGTTCGTCGCTGGCATCAGCGCGACACCAACCTCTGACCGCCATGTGCTCTCGAACCGAGTTGAAGGTAGGTATCGATTCCATAATACTTTTTATTACAATGCGTTTAATAAGTAGATTTAGCTCCTAGCTGCTTGCGTGGTTATGATTACTCGGGTACATATATTTTTCTAGATATCAAAATTTTAGTCCATGATACCGCGGTCTTCATTATTATTATATAGCTATTATGTTGCAATTTATAAATGTCTTAGCCCGAATTTTTACACTGGATACACGTTATATTTTTCGGGACAAATATTTGTTTTGAGGATAAAAAGTACGATAAATAATTTTCTGTATCCTTGTTAACGTGATTCTGTAATGATCGATTGAGTAGTTATAGGGTGATATTAATTTATCGAAAATCAAAGACTGAAGTTTTAGTTTTCATCAAAATCGGGCTCTTCATTCCTTTGCAGATTATCCTGTATTCCTCATAGTTTCCTCATATTAGTATGGATATTGTTGGGTTCAACATCTAATATAAATCTTATTTTCCAGAGAACAACGTCCAACACAACGCGCAGCCATTCTTCTTGGGTCCGATTATTAGTTCGCTCGTCTACAGTTACATCAGTAGCATTCCCAATCCGTACATATCTGACCTGCAAGATTATGATATAGTGGTTCCAGACGGGTAAGTTTTACGATATCTTCCATTTACAGACATCGATCGGTTACAAATTTATTATATGCATGGATTATACCATGGAAGAAAAATGAGAAAATCTAATATGGGAGGTCTGTATTTACGTAATAGAACCTAAAACAATGATTTTTCGAATTGTTGTCTGTTTGTCTGTGCGGTTGTGCGCGATGAACTCAGGAACGGCTTAACGGATTTCGATAAAATTTGGTGTGGAGGTAGCTGACACCCTTGATTAAGATTAAGGCTACTTTTCATCCCGAAAAAAATTGTGTTCCCGTGGGACGAAGAAGAAATTCCGATATATTTGTTACTTTTTTTTACACAAAGGGACGGGAAGGGATAGCAAATTTCAAATACAATTTTGGCTGTTTTTTTTTCAATAACGATGTTTGTTTTAGTTCATCTTTCGTGCATGCTCATGTTAACGAACTATACGTGGCTGGTCTCAACACGGTCAACATCGAGAGGATGACCACGCCTTTGATACCCACTCGAGTCAATTTTAAAGTAGTAGTACCAAGTATTACCATATGTGTCGGTAAGCAAACATCTCTTAAATATTAATAACTACACAGAATCTAATAGCTATGGAGATTGTCCCGGCCTCACACCCGCCACTGCAACTCCTGTAAGCCAGGATCAACAGTGGCACGCATTCTGATGACACCGAGCATTGAAGCTCAGCGAGTCTCCGGAAATGTCTAACTTGTCATCAACCTTGCCTTTAACCCGCAACGAAATCAATCACAAAGTTAAATTAATAGGAGTTGGAAATAAAAATAATCAAATATCTATATCGGATGTTAGGAAATGCTTTTCGAAACGAATACCGATGAAGTACTAATAATATGTTTGATGATGGATCGGAATAAAACGATTCGGGTGAAAACAAGATATGTTTTACAATGTTTATTAGCATTAGTCATGCTCCATCATCTTTTTTGTGATTCACTGCTGGATTCATATATTTTTGCGTGTCGACAACATTATGCATCTAATTACTACTCACTTTTATATATCGTTCAATGGAATATTCCCTTACAATATTAAATATTTTGTTTCTTAAAATAATTCTTGTTTTCAGGACCTACCACCGTGTTCGGTTTATTTGCGGGTCACACAATTACATCTGATGGCAGTGGATGGTAAGGTTATTGTTTAAATATTCAAAATTCTGGATTAAGAAATGGCTTTCACCCTATTTTTTATTATATGTACGTGTATTCGTCAATATTTACATGCTCAATGTTATGCGTATTTTCATAAACAGTATTCTAAAAATAACTATAATGTTCCCATTATAACATTCAAAGGAACAACAGGATTAAAATCAGGAATCGAACCTCACATACTGTCCCTACAACCCGATTTCAAGCGGCTTCCCTTCTGTAATTTTTTAATCTTAAAACCATACAAATACGGTTGATTTTCGTCTTTGTTAGACACTAAAATCTATTATGCGGACTGATACAAATGAAAACATCGTTTATTGATTAAATTCAGCTATTAAGCATATGGATCACCTCATAGTAACCGACTACCATATATGAACATTTACGATACCTAAATGGTACGCTCCCTCTTACTCAAAAAATCAGTGCTACTTCGTTTGGGCTGGTCCATTCAGTAAAACAAAATTCTTGCATTATTCATGTAGTCAAACATTGTGCTTTTGACAAATCGATACATGGCCAATCTAAGTAGTTTAACTATAATACAATTTATATTTTACTGACATTAAATTTATTTAATATTGACAGTCTTATTTTAAATTTATATATTATATAAAGTGTATCAGTGTACAATGTTGTATTAAATTGTTTTGTCTTCAGCGGCACATTTGAACATTTGACGGTGGAGGGGCAAGCCCCCATTAGCGTCAGCATCACCGGCGCCATTACAGTGCGAAGTGTGGACGCCCGTGTCACCGTCAGAAAAATTACTGTGCGTGTTTTAATTTTTTTTTTTAATTTCTTCCACGTGATTTCTTTTGCGACTACCTCGGTGGCCTAGTTGTACTACGGTACGATTACATAGCTGAGGTCACGGGTTCGAATCCCTTGTCGGGCAAAGTGATATTAGATTTTTCTATCAGCCCGAACTCAGGAATTTGTGCCCAATATAGCGTCCCCTATCATATCGTGGGACGGTAACATACAAGGCGAAATGTGGGCGTCCTGGTAGCACCTCTGCCTACCCCTTCTAGGAAAAAGGCGTTAGTTTATGCATATTTTATGCAATTAGTTTCGCAGCGTGAACAGAGTCATATCATCGGCGATACTGTTGATTTCACGCAATTTTTTCACAAGTTTAATTAAATTAGCCTGCAGTATGCGTGAGACATATGTTCAGCAATGGGTATCCTGTGGCTGAAGAGGGAGACGCCTGAAACTAATATGTCAAATAGGCAACAACATATTTCTTGTAAATAATTTCACAATAATGATCACATTATTATTATACACATGTCGGGACGACTTGCACGAGAGGGCCGGCAGCGACTGGATGCATAAAGCAGCAGACTGGGCTGTGTGGCGTACCTTGGGAGAGGCCTATGTCCAGCAGTGGACTGCAACGGGCTGATGACGATAATGATGGTAATGATTATGATGACATTATCACAAAAAGTATTTTATTATTTTTCAGGCTGACGCCGTAGGCAAGATTGAAGGTATTGGAAGCTCGAACGATTTGAATTATTTCCTTAACAACGAGCTTGGGCCCTTCATTAATGAAAATAGCGTAAGTTGAAACAAACTGATTTTAATATTAGCACGGCAAAATTATTACAATGCACCAGATGGTAGGTGCAGCTCAGTATAGAGTATGCATCGATAAAATTATGCCAGCCTTATTGTGTCCAGAAATACACAGAGCCCGAGACTTGATACGTAATGAGACATTTTACATACATAGTCTTGAACCCACAATAAGATCGAGTCTTATGTCGTGGGTGTCAGAAACCACGAGACACTTTTCTGTCTCACAAACACCCAGACCCGATACAAATACTTTTCGGTGTGGGGATCGAATCCGCGGCCTCTCGCTTCTTAGTTTGCGCCTAACCAACTGCGCTACGAAGACTGTCAAAGGTGGACAGATTAATATGGTAAAGTTGCGGGAAGTCGTAGGTTGCAAGCCGCTTTCAACAGGTCCCTAAGAAAACCCTTGGGCCTATATTCAGCAGTGGACTGAAGAGAGACTGAGTGAGAGAGCGAGTGTGTGGGAGAGAAAGAGAGAGAGTAGTTTGTATTGAAGCATAAGATGTAGGATTTGAATGTTATTATGAAGGATTAGTAGAATGAAACGTTAGACGAATGATGGTTATGGAATGTGTTATGTGAAAGAGATGGCGAATAAGGAGTAAAAGAGTTAGAGGATGAATGATTAAGATGTCAAGTATGAAAGAACGGAATAATAGTTAACAGTTGGAAAGACGATGGAAGACATGGATGACGAACGACGTAAAGACGTATTAAAACGGTAAATAATTAAATTGAAGAATATCTCTTAATGTTTTTTGTTGTTTGACCCGACACTGCACTATTCCCAATTAGTCGACAATTGATAATATTATCTTGTCTTTTTCAGGACCAGTTTAATGCACTGCTGTATTATATAATTCTTGAATTCTTGTCAAGTTAGGCATTTATGTTTCGTTATTTATTAAATGTATTATATAAACCATATTATTGGTTGGGATGTAGTTTTAGTAAATTATTAAACGGTTTTTGAGCATTAATATGTTTGTTTATTTATGGTTACCTTATGAAATTATGAGCTTGGTGGACTATATGGCCTAACCTCTCTTAATCGTACTCTCGATATTAGAGGAGGCCCGTGCCCTGCAGTGGGACTTATATGGGCTGACACAGATAATAGATAAATACACCCAACAGTCACATACATACTCTTGATCCCACATTAAGATCAATTATGTTACGTGGGTATCAAAAGCTACGAGAGACTTTTCGGTCTCACAAATACCCAGACCCGAGATAAATACTTGGTATAAACAACATATTACAGTTTTCGCAGCGCACGCGATGTAAATAATATTTTAGGTAATTTCTTTACACATTGGATTCCATTATTGGAGTTTTAGTAATCCCTATTTTTTTGAAAATATAATATAGCCTATGTCATTCGGGAAAAGTGAAACTTCCCAACAGTTAAAGAATTTTTGAAATCGGTTGAGCAGTTTTAGAGCCTATTCAATGCAAACAAACAAACAATCAAATCTTTCCTCTTTTTAAAATTAGTATAGATTTATTAGCACGAAGACAGTTGTTCATTTAAATCATTTCTTTGGCGATGTCGTAGATGTAGCCTTCAATTAGTTTATTGATGTCGTTCTGGAAAAATATAAAAATAAATTAACACTTATGATTTTGACTTAAGGTTTAATGTGGCTTATTTTGTATTCATCTCAGATAGACAGATCCATAATAAATATGGGCATGGTACCTTTCCTACTATTTGGAGCCATTTACCGTAGTACGAGTTGAATTACTTCGGGAGATCTCTTGGATCTAAAGATTTTCTTGTATTATGTCTTACCAACAAAGCGAGCAATAATTGAATACTTCTGTTTACACAAAACTACGTTAGTAAGAGATGCTTTTGACTTGAACATAAAATCCAATTCTAAGTAGAATATTGTTCACTATGGTAAGAGATATGCATTCAATATTTTTTATTTTTAAACAGCGCTGCATTTTTCATTACTTTTCGGAACACGAGATGCTATTATTCAATTTGCTGGCTTATCAAGAGTTTTTTAGAGTATTTACTTGATACCCGTGCAGGGTAAAGGCCTCCTCTCCAATCGAGAGTACGATAGAGGTTAGGCCGTATAGTCTACTAACACCCTGGATCATTAGATCACCCTGCATATATTTACTAAGAAGTGCTTACCTTGAAGTTGGTTACTGTTGTAGGTATCTTCACGGACAACAAGTTGTTCAATAGCGCTGAGATATCTACGCCTTGGATGACCACGTTCAAGTCAGACTGTAAACAAAAGCATTTATTATCAGCTACAGCAAGATTTCTGCTGAATATGGATAACACCTTAGATATACTTAAAACTAAAGTTATTTTATGTAAGGTACATGAGTAACCAATAAAGGGTCTTAGAGCATGGTGAACTAATACGAGTTATTTTAAAATAAACCTTACTTTTAAACATATAGTTCCGCTTTTACAGCAAAATACATGTCTCTGGTCCAATAAACTGTATTTCGAAGAATATTTCGGTCTTTGAGATAAAACTAAAATAAATTTATCGCAGATACGGATTACAGGTTTTATCGCGAATTTAGTATTATAAAAAATGTGAAGCTTTATTTCAATGTGTACATTTCGGTCGCTCATAATTCAAAACCAAATATTTCATACAAAAATTTTGCACATAGCACCATATTACACTATTCTTCTCAACAGTATTACAAAGGCTATTTAAGAATTATAGAAGATTGCTAGTACCTTAATGCTCCCCAATATGAAGTTGCACTTGACATCCTTGAGGGAGACGCCAGAGAAGATGCCAACGCGGACGTACACGCTCGTCTCCAGGCGGATTTTTGTTATGACGAGCCTGAGGTTGATAGCATTGAAAATTATTTTCAGGTTGGGGAGGCAAGGGCCGGTAGATTATATAGATTAGCAGATATATAAGGGTTATTGGAATTCTTCTATTATTTTTTTACTTCTTCTGTCGCCATTTCATTAAATTGGTTTAAAAGCCATATCAATCTTTTTATCTTTTTGTAGGCCTATTTGTTGGAATCCGATTGGTCTGAATATATTCGGGGTATATGACCCATATAGTTTCACACAAATAACCTTGCTAGTTTTCCACATTGTATGTGCTAACAATTTAAAAAGTATATATTATGAAAAAACTCACGATCCACTAGCTTCAGCTTCGAACTTCCTTCCGAAGAAATAAGCTTCGCCAAAACCCTTGCCTAAAACAAGCGGTGTTCTATATAAGGAGACAGGAGACATCAAAATATTTTTTGAAAGGTATTTTGTGAGAAGAATGTACAACGAAAATAATTCAACTATATAAAAAAGTATTACCAAGCGAAAATTCAATGCTTGGCATTTCAACGTCGACGACGAGTCTTCTGGTTATGACGGCGAAACGATTGCGAGTGAGGTCGATGTTACTGAGTCCAGTGCTCTTCAAATTTTCTACAAACCCGGTGCTGTTGAAGATCCTGAAGAAGTAAACGAAATTGATGATCCACTCGCGAGACGTAACTGTGATCTAAAAGGTTCCAGTTCCAGTTCCAGTTGTTGTATTCAGGCCGCTCTCAACACGTTACTATGGGTAACCAAAAGTCTTATGTCAGTGAAGTTCTTGTACTGAGGATGATGTTGATGAATTCAAAACATATATGTAAACCAATTGGGTATTTGACTCATTTTTTTTATTAAATTCGTTAAAAAGTATCCATATCCGAAATCTAACAAACAAAGAATCTTGTAAATCCATTCAGAATTTAAAAAGTTAGAAACGTTTTTAATCTTAAAGAAAACGGATGTAAAACAAAATTAGTGACGTCACTATTCTTAATATGCATTGTAGTGTGCGGGTGGGAAAGAGATAGTAAGATGTCCCCACTACGTCCCCACTCTTTCATTTAAAATACTAATATTTGCTACGAGCTACTTTATCACTGGTTTCACAAAAATGTTTTGTTTTAATGGCACTTCTGTTTGTCTGCAAAATAACACAAAAATTCGATGATAGTCAAATACCCAATTACTTGGTGTCTGCGAGTACGTTTGTTAGTTCGTCATTATGTCCGATTTTACGATTTCGAATTTCACTCAGTTACGAATAATGTTCTTTTGCATGTTGCTCCTTTATGATACCAATAACAGTGTCAGCAATGTGTATAACTTACGACGGCACTACAAGGGCGTAGTTGAAATCTTCTTTGTCAATATCAAGAGGGTCGAGGCCAGCATCCTTGATGTTTTGTTTTAACTCAAGTTATGAGGGGAGCGAGCCGGAGGAGCTTTTAAAAAATACAACTGTTCTACACGAGAGTGTATTTCAGACTGACTAAACATGGTACACTTATGGCTAAGTTACATGAATGGTTTTTAATATCAAATACTGTGAAGACATAACTTCCTTATCTAAATGGCTTATTTCTAAGGGCTGAGCGTACGTAACTCCTCCCTTCCCAGAGGGCTGCGTACGGCCGAAGTTGGTGTCTCCGTAGCGAGGGGTGGATACAGTAGTGTCCTCTGGAGGGACGGTTCCACCGACGTAGGACCACTGCGCTGCACGTTGGCTGGTTCCACCATGTCTATAGCGATGTGTCCTTGTTCTTGGGACGGTTTATGCCTGGTCCTGTAATAACGGGTGCCCAAGCATATCAGGGTTAAAGTTATAACACTCAGGGTGACGATTGAAGTCCAGCTGGGGTTCGTCGTAGGCGCGTAGCTCCTCTCCATGTCTGGAACTGACAGGGTGTGAGCAGCAAGGATGTGTAATTTATCAAGATCCACATGTTCCAATTTTATTTGATTTAATGTTATATTAATCTGTGGTATCTCGATCCTTGGCAAAGGGATGGGTTCCTTTACGGTAACTCTGCTACGATGCGTTCGTAGCGTTACGCCATTTATGTAGAGTAAGCACCCTTCCGTAGCGCTTAATAAGTATGCGCCTTGAATACGCTGAAAACTCTCCTTTTCGCCACATCTTGTTTTCACGATTTCCTGGCTTCTCGTTATAGCGAGCCAGGTACCTTCTTGTATCTCTTGAAGTTTCACGGCGGGCATGTTAACATTAGCTAGTCGACAATTTTCGGCTGGCATGTGATGTATAATATGGATAATGCAGTCTGCGTTATTTTCTATTTTCTTAAGTTCCAAGTGACTGCATATCTGAAGCTCGTCGGTTATTCGTTGGCATGGTTGTTGAAGGTAAGTAAACTCAGTACTACCCAGTATAAGGTAAGGTGCAATGGGGATGCGGGTTAAATTATTACTGTTAGGTAAGGAATAGACGTGAAGGAGGTCATAAGTGACAGGACTCACAATGGGTATTTCTAATATAAAGGTGAGTGTATTAAGTGTATTGTATGCTTTGACCATTCTCACGTCTGGCTTCTAAGGGTAGTTTGTAAGTTTTTTCAACTTTAATCAGCTCTGTTAATAAATACATAGGGTCTATGACACTGGGGTGTAATTTCCCTATGGATGCAAAAGTTATAGCGGATTCCAAAATACTAACTTTATCATATATAAGTTGTAAGCCATTCTCGATTTGGATATGAGATTGGAGCATCTCTAATCGTGACGTTAACAAAGACAAATTTTTATTTACGTTATTAACATTCGTTACCACCATATCCAAATTTCTCTCTATTTTATTTAAATTTTCGTTATATTACTGGATCTGCGTGGGATCCGATGTTTCCGGCGATGAGCCTGAAGATGATGATTCTGTAAGTTGAGAGGGTCGTCTTAACAGTCGGCAATGAACCCTTATTGTCTTAGCGTTTACATGTTTCCAACAATTTCAATAATATTATTTGGGTGGATTCTAACAACTGTATAGGGACCTAAATAACGTGGTTCGGTTTTCTTGCTACGAGTTGACTTTGCAACTTGTTTATATACTTTTTCACCTATTTTTAGTATAATATTTTCGCTATTTTTGTTGGCCCTCTGTATTACCTTTTCTTTGTCAAATGCTAATTTTGAAGCTACTAATTTTTGTGCAATTTCCATTTGACCTTTATGTTTTAAAACGTAATCCTGATAATATTCCTGTGTATAAAATAACTCTAAAGGATTACGGCTACTTGTATGACCATAGAGCAACTCGAATGGTGTAAAGCCTGTCGCACTATGTATGGTATTGTTATAAGCTATTATACCATTTCTCATAAGGATTGATATATCGTTTTTATCAGTTAATTTCTGTAATCTTATTAATTCGCCTATAGTTGAATGGAATCTCTCTATTGGTGAATTCGAGTTTGGGTTATATGGCGTTGTAAAATGAATACTAACTCTATGCATCGTGCATATTTCCTTAACAACGTCATTATCAAATTTGTGGTCGGAATCTGTGGTTATCTTATTAGGTATGCCTAATATCGCAAAAAGTTGTAAAAGTGCTTCCGCGACATGGATACTTGTAGAAGCATGCAGGGGAATTGCCTGTGCAAATTTCGTAAAATTATCTATTACGGTTAAAAACGTAATACCATCAGAACTATATAAATCCATATACAAATGCTGCATAGGTTTTTCGGGTGTGTCCGTTAAGGCTAACGGGGGTCTTAATGGGTTTCTCTCATATTTAGATTTAAGGCAAATCTCGCATTCATTTATATACTTTTGAACTGAAACTAACATATTTGTCCAATAGTAATTCTTTTGAAGATGCTTCCATGTTTCTTGGATGCCTCTGTGTATGGTTTTTCCTTCATGATATTTTTTTATTAATGTTTTCTGTTCACAGGTATTAGAAATCAGAAAAATGAGTCGGCCAATATAACACTTTATTTACATTCTAGATTTCTATACAATCACTTTAGAGAAAAGTTAAACTTTTACAAACAAATACAATATGTAGGGCCTTGGTCCTAATACAAAATAGTTGACTATAACTTTACTAATTGAAGGTTTGGTGACGAATGTGTCGTACCTCGCAAAATACCATCGTTTTATACTAACTACGGCTTTGTGGGAACGTTAGCGTCGCGTTACAGGCCATAAAGAAACATAAGTTATTGCGTACAAAAAGTGGCGACAAATGGTGTAATATTAGAAAAAAAGGGAACCCATTATGATCTCGGGGTATACTTAAATATTACTTTCAACACAAAAATAAAGGTTGGTACTTCACATTCCTCAAGCTGGCAATTAATGAATAACAGTGTCGTGGGACCTCTAAACAATATTGCTTTCAACAAAAACTGAAATGGTCCTTCACATTACTTAAACAGGCAATAAATAAGTAAAAGTGTCGTAGGGACTCTAATTGACAAAATCCATAAATCTGACAATTGGTTTGTTATCTTTAACGTATGTTACGCGAAATGCATGTTGTGCACATTTGTTGTAATTGACCTAATACTACAAAACTAGCGATTACATAATGGTATCTAACATTAACCTAGCAATTAGATAACGGTATCTAACATTCGGCCTTCCTGACCCTAGTTTGTCCTCAAACTAACATATGTAGGAGAGACCCATGAAAGATTTTGTTTCTATGGAACGACGTCGGGCGGGGAAAAAAAACTTCTTTTTCTGGCCCGGAACGATTCGTCACAACGCTCGGGCAGGGCACGGCGCTCGCGCTCCGCACGTCGCTCGGGCAGGGCACGGCGCTCGTGCTCTGCACGTCGCTCGGCAGGGCACGGCGCTCGCGCTCCGCACGGCACTCGGGCAGCGAACGGCGCTCGCGCTCTGCACGTCGCTCGGCAGGGCACGGCGCTCGCGCTCCGCACGGCACTCGGGCAGGGCACGGCGCTCGCGCTCTGCACGTCGCTCGGCAGGGCACGGTGCTCGCGCTCCGCACGGCACTCGGGCAGGGCACGGCGCTCGCGCTCTGCACGTCGCTCGGCAGGGCACGGCGCTCGCGCTCCGCACGACGCTCGGGCAGGGCACGGTGCTCGCGCTCCGCACGACGCTCGGGCTCGGCGCGACGCTCGCGCTCTGCACGACGCTCGGGCAGGACGCGACGCTCAGGCTCGGCGCGACGCTCGGGCTCGGCGCGACGCTCGGGCTCGGCGCGACGCTCGCGCTCTGCACGACGCTCGGGCAGGACGCGACGCTCAGGCTCGGCGCGACGCTCGGGCTCGGCGCGACGCTCGGGCTCGGCGCGACGCTCGGGCTCGGCGCGACGCTCGCGCTCTGCACGACGCTCGGGCAGGACGCGACGCTCAGGCTCGGCGCGACGCTCGGGCTCGGCGCGACGCTCGGGCTCGGCGCGACGCTCGGGCTCGGCGCGATGCTCAGGCTCGGCGCGACGCTCAGGCTCGGCGCGACGCTCGGGCTCGGCGCGACGCTCAGGATAGGCGCGACGCTCAGGCTCGGCGCGACGCTCAGGCTCGGCGCGACGCTCAGGATAGGCGCGACGCTCAGGCGCGACGCTCGGGTTCAGCGCGACGCTCAAGCTCGGCGCGACGCTCAAGCTCCGCGCGACGCTCGGGCTCAGCGCGACGCTCAGGCTCAGCGCGACGCTCAGGCTCAGGCTCAGCGCGACGCTCGTGTTCAGCGCGACGCTCAAGCTAGGCGCGACGCTCAAGCTCCGCGCGACGCTCGGGCTCAGCGCGACGCTCAGGCTCAGCGCGACGCTCAGGCTCAGGCTCAGCGCGACGCTCGGGTTCAGCGCGACGCTCAAGCTCGGCGCGACGCTCAAGCTCCGCACGACGCTCGGGCTCAGCGCGACGCTCAGGCTCGGCGCGAAGCTCAGGCTCGGCGCGACGCTCCGGCTCGGCACGACTTGCCGTATTGTTAGACCTAAATCTGTTTTATTTCCACCTGTACCGTTCCCAGGTGAAAAAAAACTCTCTATCTTACACCTGTATCGCTCCCCGGTGATAAAATAGACTCTCTATCTTACACCTGTAGCGCTTCCAGGTAAACCAAATAACTCTTTTGCTATTTTGCCCCGCGTAGTACTTCAGCCAAACCAATAATCTTCACTCTCTTGATATGTACTACGTCAGGCGGAAAGCTCTCTCTGTCTCGTGCCATGTACGTCATCAGGCGTACAGTAAATCTTGATCATCACTCGTTACTTCCGGTTGTGCATACTGTTACAGAAATTAAAACAAGTATCAGATATAATAATCTAAACAGCAGTTTTATACATCACTGTCACTGTTAGAATCACTGCTGCAGTTGTCACTTATGTGGATCCAAGGTTGGATTTGATCGACTGCCCAAATGTTGGAATATTTCTTTTTGTTCAATGTTGTACCTGATATGCTAGGGACTTCGGCTCATCATTTTTTTTTTTTTTTTTGTAGTATTTTTGTTATTTGGTATGGACCACTAAGTATTGGCGAAAATTTCTTGCTATACCGTCGTTAGACATTTGTTTCGAAATTGTAACTAAATTACCTACGGCATATCGATGGGGTGCTTTTCGAGTTCTATCAAATATTACTTTATATACTGCCACTATATACTTTGTTATATCTCTTCTAAAATCATTACTGTTTTGACCTTTTAGACGAGTTCTATCAAATATAAAATGTAAAGGATTTTCGTTGCTATGAACCAAGTTTCTGGCGAATAATACTTTGACTTATAATTAAATCTCAATTTAACCAATTATTTTAGTTATTTTCTAAAAGTAACTCGTACTTTCATGATATTTATGTATCTGAACGAAATCCATTCTAAACAGGTTTACTACAACAATTAGTTGGCCATTGGATTTATGGCTTTTAAAAGAAATAAAAGAAATGCTCACTTAAATCTCTCTTTTTATTTTATATAATAATTAATAACTAATAGTACTTTTGATCCCCACTAAATAATTCACTTACACACTATACACATAAGTTTTAAATGGTGTATCGGATTTTGGTGTAGGATACTTATTTAAATAAACACATCTCTTTTTGCTTGATGTTGCTTCAATATTAATTGAATAAATACAAGCTTTGAATTATGTCTATTGGAACCGTATTATTTCTAATTAGCCATTTTCCTATTTAACCCAATTCGAGATTCAATAATATTTTTGCAAATCTTTGGATTTGTCACAATCTTTTACGTTGAACATCTGAATCAATAATAACATGATATGGAATCTTAGATGATGAGTGATATATTATGTCCATATTATATAGAACTTGATCATTCACAAAGAGCTGGCCATCGATGGTTAAGGCTTTGAAACAGGTCTACATTTCTCTTCTGTCTCTATGTCTTTTAGGGTTTTCCTAAATACAACGATGCCTTTAGTATAAACTCACGCGTTTATCCCCGAAGGGTAGGTAGAGGCGCCACCAGGACACCCACATTTCGACCTGTATGCTCCGTCTCACGATATGATAGGGGGCGAGCCCATCGCCATATCGGACACAAATTCCTGACTCCGGACTGATAATGAATAGAAAAATCCAATATCAATTTGCACGACTCGGGACCCAAACCCGAGACCTCAGTTTTGCGTCCGTACCGTAATACAACAACGCCACCGAGGCGATCATGTAAAATTATCTGTAAAATGTCAGTTTACTGACTTTTCGGAACTAAGTTCCAAACCCACTCCACATTACCTATATTTTATTACATTTCATAACAAAATAATTTCAGAATGATAAATAATGTAGGTACTACACTTTTTTTTTTGATACAAGATATTGTCGCAATTCGCATTTTATGTTTAAAATAAAATGTTATGATAATAATTATAATTAATTATTCTGGTGTTCGCTAATTGGTTGATAATCAACCGTAATTCATTAAATAATACAATAGCTATTCTGACAGCTATCTTAACTTTTTTTATCCATTCAGAATTGTAGCTCCTATTTTTATTTAATTATTTTCGCTTGAGGTCTTCGATAGTTACTGAAGACACATAAGGAAACAATGACAAATTTTGTCTTTGCCTATTTGTGTAAAATTTGTTCGACCTATACTTGTATACGGGTAAAGGATTTTGATCAAAATCACTACGAATTGCGTGTGTATATAGGCGTGATTATTGACCCATATTTTTCGCACAAATACTATTGACCTGGCTTAGGGCGACAATTATTTTCAGCTGTATCATTTTTACTCGATTCACTTAACATAATTATTATAAGATTTTCTTCCTTTAGCAGTGGAATGGTCACTAGTTAAGATTAATATGTGAAAAATTAGCAAAGAATACAATTATTAATATGTATCGGCTCGTTTGCTATACCTAGTAGGTATAGTATTACCTACACCGCGTCTTCACACCTTGTTCGCCATAAACATCGATCTGTTCTTATTCAGCTTATTGCGTATAGTCCGAGACGATAGTTGCAAATACTATGAATATGTCAATATACTTCAATCAGTAACTCGGTATGCCAAATATGTTTCAGGTTTAGTATGTGACGCATTCATTATTTATACTCTTATATAGACCCAGTGCATTTCAACTAGATTTAATTTCATTCTCTTTATGTCTAACAATATCGTTTAATTAACAACTATAGTTTCTGTCAATTAAGCATTATGATGAATTGGTATACATATATCTGTATTGTCTATGTGGTCTGTACTACGTTTTCACTTCTAAAATTATTAATTGCATTTAAGAAACTACATCCAAATACCAGCTCAATGTCGGTAAATGCAAAAGAAAAAATACATAATGAAGAATTGCTACAGTATTTCAAATGCTGCTACATTGCATAAAAACAGTTTATAAATCCTCCCATTGGTTTATTTGTTACTTCTGAACAGGTAAACTACATTTAACCAGTCCCCTGCTGCTAATAAATCACGGACGCTAGAACATTCAAAAATTATTGAAGCATTGTTCTATCTATTTCCACTTAAGTGAAATATCTGTAGTTTAGTGTATTAGCTTATAATCTCTCATTACTGAGCACTGCGATCTTTAACAACCGATTGAGAGAAATTAAAAATAACTATGTTTAGTTAGTAGTCCTACTGTGTAATTTGTACTTTTAAAATTTAATTTCACCTCTATGTGATATATAAAATATCGGGGGTGGTGGATTTCAACGTATCAGTTCTTAAGCCTGATTACATTGACACCTACAATGCTATGTTAACATCATTTTAACATTAAAGGCCATTTTTTTATTATTATTATTTTACTTAGTTAAACTTACTCACAAACCACAGCAATTGATATTGTTGACTCTCGCGTACGTGTAAATTACTAAATTTGAAAGTTGTATTGCATGAGATTACACATAAATATGCTTCTAATTTAATTATTTATTTTTGTTTTTAACAACTAGCAAAGAAAAAATATCATAACATTAAGCACTGGCGAAAGGTTATTCTGGATATTAAGCACCAGCATCCTTCTATTTGTATAAACAATAATAATATAACAGTTTGTCATACGATATTTCAATATCAACAAACACAATGAACAATTTAAAAAAAATAGTACACAAAGTGAGATCAAAATAATTATGAATAGAGATCTAATTATTTAATTATAATTTGTTTAGTATAATAATCATTGTGGGTCATGATGTACCGATACTGACCCCAATATACCATCATTACTGTCAGCAAGTATAGAAAATTTTTAATGAGAGAGAAAGAGAAAAAAAAAATTACATTGGAGAAATTCCAATATAATATATTATAATTAGTTATATCGGGTTGCCTTGTATTTTGTCTAGTCGTAAAAAGTAAACACTATTTGCGACAATGTTTATTAAAATGTCTCACCAAATGAGCTAACGTACAATTTCGCAGTCTGTTTATCAGGCTGATTATATAAACTTTTCAGCACATTGCATGATTGCCAAATATGTTTTTGTTTAAATTTCCTCTTTGGCAATTCAGAACTTGAGTCATCTAGGTACGTCTCTTTTCTTTTTGAAAACAATAATGTTACAATTATAACTTACAGAGTTCAGTTACCTCTTAAACGAACACTAAAACATTAAAATGAATGGCAAACATACCTTTGATAGCAGCTATCTCACCACAAAGTTGGTCCTCGCTGATGGCTTAACCATTACTTCCTCTGGTCTGCATCGCTTATACTTACAATATTACTGGACCTTCGGTTGATACTGTATTTTCTGGACTTACCACGATACATCGATTTGAACAGCTTGTTAATCTACTAAATAAACTTATCTTTAGAATGGCTTTATGGGTTATCCCACTTCTGATATTAGAAATCAGAAAAATGAGTCGGCCAATATAACACTTTATTTACATTCTAGATTTCTATACAATCACTTTAGAGAAAAGTTAAACTTTTACAAACAAATACAATATGTAGGGCCTTGGTCCTAATACAAAATAGTTGACTATAACTTTACTAATTGAAGGTTTGGTGACGAATGTGTCATACCTCGCAAAATACCATCGTTTTATACTAACTACGGCTTTGTGGGAACGTTAGCGTCGCGTTACAGGCCATAAAGAAACATAAGTTATTGCGTACAAAAAGTGGCGACAAATGGTGTAATATTAGAAAAAAAGGGAACCCATTATGATCTCGGGGTATACTTAAATATTACTTTCAACACAAAAATAAAGGTTGGTACTTCACATTCCTCAAGCTGGCAATTAATGAATAACAGTGTCGTGGGACCTCTAAACAATATTGCTTTCAACAAAAACTGAAATGGTCCTTCACATTACTTAAACAGGCAATAAATAAGTAAAAGTGTCGTAGGGACTCTAATTGACAAAATCCATAAATCTGACAATTGGTTTGTTATCTTTAACGTATGTTACGCGAAATGCATGTTGTGCACATTTGTTGTAATTGACCTAATACTACAAAACTAGCGATTACATAATGGTATCTAACATTAACCTAGCAATTAGATAACGGTATCTAACACAGGTATCATCAACAAGTGTGACGCGTGTGAGACATCTAAATAGCTTTGGACCGCGTTGGTCAAATACTGAATTATATACTTTACAAAAGACTGTGTATAATTCTTCGTTATGAAAATAGCAATAAAATTTCCTATCTGCAATTGTATGTTCTCTCAAAAATCTTATTGTTTCCTCTTCTGTGTTGTTAATAGGTATAAATACATGTTTAATATTGTAATTATTTTTTGACTTATCCTCTATTCTATATTCCGTGCCAGGGGAACTCCGAATATGGAACTGCTTTAATTTTTTATCTATTGCGTCGGGACAATTCGGTATATTATTTATGTTTTGTTCGAATTGTTCCAAAACATTTGTATCTGCTAATACTTCATTTGATGCAGGGGGTAGCAAATCATCTAATTGTAAAAGTGACCTTATCGAGGAGGGTCCTTCTCCTAAAGACTCGAGTTCGTCAATTAATTCTTTTTGTTCAGACGTACTGGGTTTCTCTATCGCGTCTAACGCATTTATTTTTATACGTGATAATGCGTCAGCGTTGGTATTATATTTACCTTTTTTGTACGCTATTTTATAATCGTATTCTTCGAGACGTAAACGCCATCGCGTAAGTTTCGAATTGGGGTCCTTAAGGGACATTAACCATGTTAAAGGTTTATGGTCGGTATATATGGTAAATTGGCGGCCATATAGGTACGGTCTGAAGTATTTAGTAGCCCAAATTATGGCTAGTAATTCTCTCTCTATGGGTGCATATTTACTTTCTGTTTCAGATAAGGTACGTGACGCGTACGCTATCGGTTTATCAGAACCAACTGTTCCTTGTGACAAAACAGCACCTACTGATACTTCTGAAGCATCTGTTGTTAATATAAACGGTTTATTAAAGTCTGGGTATTGTAACACAGGAGCGTTACATAATACTTGTTTTGATTTATTTACTGCCTCTATAAATTCAGGTGTATGAATTACTTTAGCATTTTTCTTAAGACATTTTGTTAAAGGTTTTGTTAATTTCGCAAAATCTGGAATGAACTTTCTGTAATAACCTACAAGTCCAAGAAAAGATTTAATTTCTTTCTGAGTGGTTGGAATTGGGAAATTCTTTACAGCAAAGATTTTATCCTCGTTAGGCTTTAGGCCATTTTGGGTTAACACGTGCCCAAGATATCCTACTTCTTTTCTTAAAAATTCTGATTTATCTAATTGCACTTTAAAATTATGTTCCCTAAGTCTTTGAAACACTTTCTTTAATTTAGTCATATGGTCTTGTAATGAGGTGGAATAAATAAGAATATCGTCTAAGTAAACGATACACGTTCCATCTGCTAATAAGTCTCTAAGTATGTTATTCATAAGGCGTTGAAACGTACTAGGTGCGTTTTTTAAACCAAAGGGCATTCTAAGAAACTCATAATGCTTGTCAGTTGTAAAAGCTGTTTTTTCTATATCGTTCAAGTCCATCTCGACTTGGTGGTATCCTGAAGCGAGGTCTAACGTAGTAAAATACTGCGCTCTTCCTAATTTA
Source organism: Deilephila elpenor (assembly GCA_949752805.1). NCBI lineage: Eukaryota > Metazoa > Arthropoda > Insecta > Lepidoptera > Sphingidae > Deilephila > Deilephila elpenor. The sequence goes on along the minus strand of OX457097.1, from coordinate 13,136,929 downwards.
TCCAAAATATCACTAATGTTAGGTATAGGATATTTATCCTCAATGGTTCTTTCATTCAATTTACGGTAATCTACAACAAGTCGCCATTTAACTTGACCTGATGCGTCTTGTTTTTTTGGTACTAAATGAACTGGGCTCGACCAAGGTGACATGCTTTCTCTAACAATTCCTTTATTTAATAGGCTGTCCACTTGTTTTTGGATTTCATTTTGTTCGCAAGGCGGACGCCTGTAGTTTTTAGTGAATATAGGAGTCTGGTCAGTTAATCGCAATGAATGTTTAACTGAATGTGTAAATGTTAGCGGGAGATTTTCTACATAGAAAATGTCGCGATACTGAAAACAAAGTTTATTTACTTCGCGTCTTTCTTCAATATTTAAATGTTCCGTTCTGATTCTGCGTAAATTATTTTTTAATTCTGAATTAATATCTTCTGTTGTGAATTTATTCACTTGTACATTTTCATTGATATTTCTTATAATTTTTATTTTTTTAAAATATAAGTCTATTGTGTTCGATTCTGTGATTAATTTCTTACTCTTATAGTCTATTTGACATCCAAAAGTACTAAGTATGTCGCTTCCTATTAAACCTTTATAATTTTCATCAAAGTCGAATACTAAAAATTTATGATCAACATCCGTTCCTAAAATTGAGAACAAAGACATTTGTAAGATCTTATCGTGGGAAGAAGTCCCATGAGCTGTGTTTATCTTAAACGGTTGTACATAAACATTCTTCGCAATGTGTTTATTAAATAACACATCCGTACTGATAAGCGAGCGTGAAGCTCCGGTGTCTACTAAGAATTTACCTATGTTTGGTACCTGTATATACGGTAACTGGTCTATTATGTATTCATATTCCGGTAGATAATGTATTAAGGTTTTGGATTTTCTAAGGCATCTACCTGAAAATTTGGGGATTCACTAATGTGAGTAGTAGGATCTACACCATCATTTACATCGTCTACGTCGTAAGACATTTCGTAGCTTTCTATATTTTCGCAAATATTATTGACTTTATTTGGGTATGTGCGCGAACCTGGGCTTTTAAATTGCGCGGATGGTTCTTGCTTAATAGCGCGCGGATTACAATTCTGCGCTGACAAGTTATTGCCTGCATAGGGTTGTCTCGTCCCTATGTATGGTCGATTAAACGTTTGTTTGGGTTGAAACAGGGGTTGTGTTATTTTATTTTCCGCCCGTTTCAACTTAAGTTCTTCCTGTCTAGCTAACGCTATCGCAGTTTCTAACGTCTGCGGATAATTAATTCTAACACCAAGACCAATGTTATAGTCGATGTTATCTATGTATGTATCTATAGCCACTGTTTGGTAATATCTACTATCTTTTGTAGCAGACTCACCTACACTACACAATGCATCTAATAGATCTCTAATTTTTTTGCCATAAGCTTCGCACGATTCATTTCGGGATTTGGTGCAACGCATCATTTCCTGTAACAACTGAACTTCGTTACGTTGTTCACCGAATCTATTTAATAAAGCGGTTTTTATCGATGACCAATTCTCTATATCTACCTCGAGTGAAATGGCCTCTAACGCTTTTCCTATAATTTTATTTCTAATAAGGCATAACACAATATGGTCTGTGCTGGGTATGCCATGATTTTTTAAAACACTTTCTACACATCTTATGTAAAAGTTTAATGACTTACTATTGCCATCATATATTGGCAAAACTTTGTCGATTAGGTCGTAATTGACTGTAATTGGTCGTGCGGCTGCTTGCGCCAGTTGTGACAACGGGGTTACTCCCTCTTGTGTCATTTTAAAATAAACTCACGTAGGTTTTTATAAAGTTATAGCAAAAATAACTAAAAGTTATTTGATTTATATTATATGTGTTAAACCTGGTTAGGGTTTTTATGTAACACTTTATTTTTACGACTTATTTGATTTTACTGATTTTAAGTAAAATAATTTTTAATAATAAGCATCAAATCGATTGGAGATTTTAATGACTTATGTATTTATTAATTTACTGATTTTAAGTAATTTAATAAATTAATGTACTTAGCACTGTCCTTTTTACCGATTTTAAGGTCAAAACAACAAACACTAAACACAAAAAAACGCGGGAGTAGAGCAAGGGATACTGGGTAGTAAAAGAATTTGATCTTACCTCCAATACCACATCGCTGAACCACCGTGGAGTCTTGAACACCGTATTTTCGCCGTCCGGTCTCGATAGGAAGGTTCTGGATAGTCGCTCGTAACGTAGTCGATTCGCAGAGGTTTATGCAAAGATGACCGATATCGCGAGTTGGAACTATCCTACCACGACTGCGCCAGTTATGAGGGGAGCGAGCCGGAGGAGCTTTTAAAAAATACAACTGTTCTACACGAGAGTGTATTTCAGACTGACTAAACATGGTACACTTATGGCTAAGTTACATGAATGGTTTTTAATATCAAATACTGTGAAGACATAACTTCCTTATCTAAATGGCTTATTTCTAAGGGCTGAGCGTACGTAACTCTCATTAACAGTTTTTAGGATGTCTCCAGTTACACTCCGTTGTGCTGGCGTCAGTTCATCTGAAATCATAACATGACATTAATAATACTAACGAATAACTACAACATTTCATAATGTTCGCTGTTTTTTCACTGTTAAAGCAAGGGATATTTTTTTGTTCAAGAAGAATAGTTATATGTATTAAGCTCCCCTTTCGGTTCCCCGGGTAGGTCGATAAGGGTATGTCAGTGTCAGTGTCGAAGTGCGTGGTGGCCTGTTGGTAACGGACCAGACGCGGCTGCCTACATATTCACGGTGGTCGCGGGTTCAAATCCCAGGGCACACCTCACCATTTTTCGGAGTTATGTGTGTATTGATAGTCAATCACCACGCACTTTAACGGTGAAGGAAAACATCGTGAGGAAACCTGCATACCGTAGGGATTTTTCAAAAAAATTCTACGGTATGTAAGTCCGCCAACCCGCAGTAGGCCAGCGTGGTGGACTATATGGCCTAACCACTCTCAATCGATTCTCTCGATTGAAGAGTAGGCTCGTGCCCTGCAGTGGGACGTATATGGGCTGATATAGATAGATAGATAGTGTCATTGGCCTTCCAGACCGGGACTATGCGGATGTTGTGGCCGAGCTGGGTCCCTAACAATATCTACGCCAGGGCATGAATATTAGCATCAACACAAAGCTTGATATCATATTGGTCAGGTCTATGCATTTTATTTATTTGTTTTTCTACGACTCACCATCAAATGGTATTTCTTGGTCAGCAATGGAGCTGGCTACCAACACGCCAAAGAATAAAACCAAAGTCTTCATCTTTCGGTCAAATTAAGCCTGGAAATAATACAAACATCGTTAGGGTTTTCGCTTGAATTTTACACATATGCCATTTTGCTACCCAAGGTTTGCAAGTGTGTGTGTTTTTAATGGAATAATCAAGTAAATTTATAAAACCTGCTGGTGGTATAATAATAATAATATTATTTTATAGAGAAACCTTAGTCTTATACCTCGATGGCGTAGTTGTACTACGGTACGACTACAAAGCTGAGGTCTCGGGTTTGAATCCCAGGTTGGGCAAAGTGATATGTGCCAGATATGACGATAGGCGCAACCCCTATCACATCATGGGACGGAACATACAAGGCGAAATGTGTATGTCCTGATTGCGCCTCTGTCTACCCTTTCTGGGATAAAGGTTTATGTATGTATGAATGTATGTAGAAACCTTAAGGTTGAAAACGACCCTCCGTAAGAAAATCACTGGTGCCACTAGTTTTACCTCGCCTGACGTATTTTTACCCGAGTTTTGTTAAGAGGCGATATGCACTATCACCAGGGGCAAACAGATATATTAAAAAAATATTACAACATTAATAAAAATAAAAATTAATATTGTGATTAATGATGAAAATTAATATTATGTCTTGTGAAAATTAATGACTGATAATCACTATAAATCTAGTCTTCATATATATCCTACACTTCAGTGAGATGGGCCTCACTTAGCTGCTATTTCGTAGAGTTTCAGTAGTAGTTAGTTCACAAAACTGCGATGCGACGTCACATCGGAGAAATCTACGGGATGCCACGACACGTCGCAAGAACTTGCGAATTAATTCGCATCGTGCATTCCCGTTTCTTTGTTTGGTTTTCCTGAATCTCCTTAGTAATAACAGAAGCGCGCACTTCTTTTTTTCGCAGTTTTCTGCGTTACGATTTCGTATCGCGCCGACTCGCAGTTTTGTGTGCAAGCCCTATAAATTTGGAACTGCTTTATAATATAATGAAGTAGACTCACCTTACACCGAAAGATCTTGTACAAATATATCTGAAATTCTTTTTATACTTGTTTATATACTTTAATTGAGTAAGATACAATCAGCTGTGCAATTAATATGTAATTCGTCTGAGGAATCAGTATTATATCAGCGATAAAAAGAGGATAAAATTATTAAATACATATGCGGATTTTTATTCTCGGTGGCTCAGTTGCACTACGGTTACAAAGCTGAGGTCTCGGGTTCGAATCCTGAGTCACGCAAAGTGATATTGGATTTTTTTATTCATTATCAGCTCGTAGTAAGGAATTTGTGCCTGATACAGCGATAGGCTCGTCTCCTATCACATCGTGGGACAGTACACACAAGGCGAAATGTGGGCGTCCTGGTAGCACCTCCACCTACCCCTTCTGGGAAAAAGGCGTAAGTTTATGTACGTAAATCCTTTTGGTTTAGCACGTATAGTGACTACAATGAATGTAACGGTAAGTATACTTTAGTAATTAGTTACAACGAGAGAAGGATAGTCATTTAATCTAATACTGCCCTTTCCATAAAATGATAAAGTACAAGGTAGTCACAGTACTTTTGAAATAGGTTTACTGGTGGTAGGTCTCTCATATGTGAGTGGCCGCTTGGTGAGTTACCACCGCAATGTGAATTTCTCATGCCAAACAGCAGTGTAAATGCACTGCTGTGTTCCGGTTTTAAGGAAATTGTAGCCAGCGTAACTACTGGACATAATGAAACTTATGTCTCAGGATGGCGAGCGCAGTGGAATGCCAAACATTGCCTTGTAATTCATGTTTTTTTTCCCTCCAGTGTTCTCTCTTGTAGGGGCGTGACTAGTATTGCTGCTGAGTGTTGTGTGTGAGCATCATCATCATCATCAGCCCGTTGCAGTCCACTGCTGAACATAGGCCTCTCCCAAGGTACGCCACAGAGCCCGGTCTGCTGCTTTACGCATCCAGTCGCTGAGTGTGTGTCCAGTGTGTGAGCATGTGAGGTGATAACCGACAAAGGGCTAGGGTCTCGCTATTTGATACCACAACCCGCCCTTGTAATTCATGGTTTGTTTGGTTTTGCTACTGTCCATGAGCGGTCGTATCGCTTACCATGCGGCGATTGGCGTGTTCCCTTTCGCCATTCACAGCAATAAAAAAAACAGTCCCATAGATTCGTGAAGTAATTTTACCGACGCGATGGTAAAACACGTTTTTCCCCAACAGATAAATTTTGATATCCCACACATGGTCACGCGTTGATAATCGATATCAAGTCGATAAAGACGTAATAAATCAGAGCTATAATAATTTAAGCTGATGATTATCAATTTATTGCAATTACACGCTTGAGGATTTGATTTGATTGCCTCGGTGGCGCAACACATTCTACAGTCACATACACCTTAAACTCACACTAAGATCGAGTCTTGTGTAGTAGGTATCAGGAACTACGAGAGTCTTTGCGGTCTCACTAACACCCAGACCTGTAACAAATATCTGTGGTTCACACATTTCATCTCGGTGAAGCATTGAACCTATTGTCAGTCATTCTCACAGGAAACCGACGTGAAGCGACGAAGCTTCTCGTTCGGTGAGATTGCGGGATGCCCAATACCACATTCCTCTTCCCACCCTTTTCCCTCCCAAATTGATGGGACGGCAACACGTCTATGATCCAAGCGTTGTAGATGTTCATGGGCGGCAGTCATCAGTGTTTGCTCGTTTGTCGAAACTAAACAATAAAAAAATCATTCACAATTTCATCATCATCATCATCAGCCCGTTGCAGTCTACTGGACATAGGCCTCTCCCAAGGTACGCCACAGAGCCCGGTCTGCTGCTTTACGCATCCAGTCGCTGCCGGCCCTCTTGTGCAAGTCGTTCCGCCAACTGAACAAAATTACACAGTACTGAATTACAGTGGCGCCCATAAAATCCCATATCAGCGATCAAGATAAAAAAACAGAATACATGAATTATAAGCCCTTTCCTTGCCCATATCTCAGATTTACAAATTATCAGCAAATCATAACATAGATAGCTTATAATTTTAACATCAGTCAATAATTATAGACTACCTCGGTGGCATAGTTGTACTACGGTACGATTATAAAGCTTAGGTCTCGGCTTCGAATCCCGGGTCGAGCATAGTACCGGTTATTTCTATTCATTATCAGCCCGAAGTCAGGAATTTGTGCCCGATAGGTTCGCCCCCTATCACATCGTGGGACGGAACATATAAGGCGAAATGTGTGTGCTGTCGCCTCTGCCTACCCCTTCTGGGACGATAAAGACGTTAGTATGCATGTATATCAATAATTATATTATACTAGCTTCTGCCCGCTAACTTCGTCTGCGTGATCAACTTTGTTTAAAAAAATATACATGTATAGATTATTTGGTATTTCTCATCCCGTCCCGTCCCGTTATATCCCGCCCGTCCTATCTCATTCTCACTCAAGGTATGTAATCCACGCCCATCGCATCCCTTTGAATATAAAAAGTAACAAATACATCGGATTTCCGTCCTCATCCCACGGGAACACTTAATTTATCTGGATAAAATGTAGCCTAAGTGTTAATCCAGTGTTAATATGGGGAATATTAGTTTTTCTCATTTATGTTCCATAATACAAACAAACACCCTGTATGTAAATAAGACATTTACCAGTTTTTAAGTTGGACTTGTACCCATATAACTGTGAAACCGCATCTCATTTCGTCTTGTAGTTTTTGCGTTATGTGCAAGCAAACAAAAAGAAACATCCTGTATGTAAATGAAATATATACCAGTATTTAAGTTGGACCTGCACCATTGTAATTGTGAAAACTGCATCTCATTTGGTGCGGTAGTTTATGAGTAATGTGCAAGCAAACAAAAAGAAACATCCTGTATGTAAATGAAATATATACCAGTTTTTAAGATGAACCTGCAGCAATATAACTGTGAAAACCGCATCTCATTTGGTGCGGTAGTTTATGAGTAATGTGCAAGCAAACAAAAAGAAACACCCTGTATGCAAATGCAACATATACCAGTTTTTAAGTTGAACCTGCAGCAATACAACTGTGAAAACCGCATCTCATTTGGTGCAGTAGTTTTTGCGTGATGCGCAAGCAAACATACAGACAGACAGACAGACAGAAAGACAGACAGACAGACAAAAATTCTAAAAAAAATTGTTTTGGATTCTGTTGCTGTTATAAAGACCCCCCGCGTTGAAATTTCTTAAATATCTTCCATGTACAGACATCGACCATTTACATTTTTATTATATGTATAGATTAGTATACTACAATAAATAAAGTGCGTTGTGGCCTGTTGGTAACAGACCGACGCGACTGCCAACATGTTTCGCGGTGGTCGCAGGTTCAAATCCCAGAGCACACTTCTGACTTTTCGGAGGCATGTGTGTATTGATAGTCAATCACCACGCACTATAACGGTGAAAGAAAACATCGCGAGGAAGCCTGCATACCGTAGCGATTTTAAAGAATTTCTACGGTATGTAAGTCCGCCAACCCGCACTAGGCCAGCGTGGTGGACTATATGGCCTAACTCCTCAACCGTATTCTTGATTCTAGAGGAGGCCCGTGCCCTGCAGTGAGAAGTATTTGGGTTGATACAGACACACTAAAATAAGGAACAGAATAATAAATACAACCAACAGTTACATATAACAGCATATTACTGACCACTACGATAACTTGTGACGTGGGAATTAGAAACTACAAGAGACTTTTCAGGCTCACAAATACACAAGGATGTTTAACACGATATGGATATTATCTATTTGTATTTATCTATTTGTATTATTGTAATTTATTAATATATATTTTCTCACTATACACCTTAGACTGCCCTTTCTCTCTCCTTTCTTCGATGTCCATCCTAAGGTTGCCTGGAAGAGATTGCCTTGTGCAATAAGGCCGCCGATTGTACCTTTTTATATTTAGTTATAATCTTTGTTTTTTTCCTGGTCTACAATAAAGAATATATAAATAAATTATCTGCCAGTTATGTTACACCACTGTCCACAACCTCCACGATAAATGAAATAGTAATGTCCACTTGCAACCCACGTTTCCGATATCGAACTTACTGTTATCAGTAACTCATCTTGATAGTCGAAAAATTCTAATTACCTAAAACTATTTTTAACTTTAAGCATTCTAAGGAAGGAAGAAAATGAAATTAATTATTTAAAAAACCACAATATGTTTAAAAGATCTGATTTTTTAAGTAATACCCACGAACTCTTGGGTCTTCAGAAAATTTGATTTTAGAAATTCCTAGATACTTAGCACAGCATATCATTTCTAGATAAATATTTTACAATCCATGCTGCTCGCTTATGGAATGAACTGCCTCTGTCAATAAGACTTGCAAGATACCTGCCTATTTTTATGAGACTGGTTAGAACGCATTATTTGTCACAGAAGTAACTTGTTTTTTTATCTCTCCTTTAGGCTTATTTTTTCTCTCTTTCTTGCTTTTATCCTTCGCTTAATTACAGCTGAGGATTTCAAACTGAGATATTTCATAAACGACCTTCCTTACATGGTACAGAAGTGGTCAGACATACTTTTATTTACTGACACATCTGTTACATTGAAAGTTAGCCGAAAAGCCAAAAATCTTTATACACCTAATAATATTCTTAATTTAATTTCGGATTGATTCTCAGCTAATTATCTGTACTATTATATGCTGGAAAGACGAAATGCATCCGTTTTGCATTACCAAATGTGGCGAAATACTAGACTTAGTTAGTTCTACAGTTTTACTAGGGATTAATTTAGGTAAAATATTGCAATAATGTCCTCAAATAGAAAAACTTTCAGGTAATCTTAGTACCGCAGCGTTCGCGGTCCGAAAAATAAGAAAACTTACGGACTTATTTTCATATAATGTATATGACATTCTACTCGTGGAAAGAATATTTTGATTTAATTAACATCAGGTCGCTTTGTTTTCTGAAGAACCTACTAAAAACTGGCTTTAGGACCCTGAGTACTAGGTATAGTAAACCCTGTTCTATAATTTCTAAGTATTTTACGTAATTATTAAAAACATGATATAAAATGTTATCACAGATAACAGCACCTGTGTTCAGAGCCACGTCAAGGAAAGTAATAGAGATTAAGAACATCAATTAAACGCCTGATATTGATCTGATTCCGATTAGTTGGTATAAATAGGCATGCTCGATTAATTTGTTTATTGTTCGCCAAGGAGAATCAGGTGAGACATTACAATAATACAGTTGAGAAATTTACGTATCACGCTACATACGCTAATTGCTAAGGGAGTTCCCTGCAATCGAGAGCTTGATGGATAAAATTTAGACTAAAATCCACCGTGCTGTTGAGAGCTGGTGAAATTCCCATACCATACTTTTGTGAAGATTTCTGTTATATACACGATTCCTCAAGATGTATTTTCTTGATTACAGTGTGCATTAGTAGAGTTGCATCTTACATTAGGAGTACATTGGGATGTTTGATGTGGCCTCATTTCTCTAGTGGGAGTGTGTGTGACTGGAATGTTGGCCTGATCTGGACCCGATCGAAGTCAGGACTTTGGTCTTCTGTTTGGGCAATCTATTTTATGTTAATCTTTCACTTAGGATCTCTTCTATCATAATATCTTGAGACGGAAGTAAGCTCGTAATAATATTAGCCCTTGTGGCACTTTTAAAACAGGTGATGTATTTTAGAAATTCGCCAAGCTTTATAGTTTGTGAGTTTAATCGGGTTCAGTTGCATATAGTAACTTTGACAAAACCTTTAACTTTGATACTAACATCGCCTTACATTCGGCATCTCAGATGTTGGGAGTTGATATGGTTCAAATCACAGTTTCTTTATAAAACTAAACCTAAGTACAAGTAGACAAGTAAACTGTTACCGAATACGAAGAATCCACAAAACAATAAACATTAAGTGACCACGAGGTAGATCACGCAGAAAGTAAGGAGATGGCTTAATTCATATGAATAAGAACTGACAAAAGAAGGCCTAAGATAGGATAGAATAGAAGAAGGGAAAGAAGACCCAGTTGAATAGCATAGGCTAGCGAAATGAAACTATTATTGGAAACAAATATTGAGTAACAATAATATTTATTTCAGAAACAAAGATGAAATTCTTCGCCGTACTTTGCGCACTGCTCGTTGCCAGCGTCAGTGGCAATACTCTGCAATATGACTCTACAGAACGTATGTATAATTATATATTCATAAATATACATTAAAATAATTCATCCTATAGTTATCAGTGGTAGGATATTCATATCCAGTTAGAAAGGCGCATATTCTTAGCAAACATTTTTTATATACTGGTGCTACAAATTAATAGTAATATTTGACAAGTGCAGCGCAGTTCTTATAGAGTAGCGATAAAGATAGATATAATTGTATTGTTTTAGTCAATTTGTCACCGGATATACACAGACTAATCGTGTGAGTAAGGTTATACCGAGTTCATCTTCTCCATGTCACTATTCAGTATAGTAGTAGATATCATGTGTCATCAAATGAAATAAAGAATAACTGTACTGACTTATTATAAGCGCAATTTGTTGTTTACATCACCAATAAATGATTTCAATTCCATCAGAAACATTCTAAATACAATAATGTTGTTTTTCAATTTACAAAATTCACTAAATTGTGTCTTTATTTAGCTGAATTGACGTTAAAGCAACAGAGATTCGTCGTAGACCTCATCTTGAGTCTTATTGAAGACACTCTGCAAAGTCTCAGGGATGCTGGCTACGACCCGTTGCACATCGAGAGGGAAACCTACAACTGGGCACTCCCTGTACCGAGGTAAGGTTTTTCAAAGTAACTACAGTGCATCTAATCGTAAGTTCGGAGCAGATAGAGTACCCACCGACACGAATTAGCTATATCGCCAAACGAAGTAATTGCGTATATTGTACCCGGATGTATGATTCCAACATTTTTTGATCAACCTGTAAATTCGGTATTGAATATGCTTGCATAGTTGCATTGACTGGCGAGATACTCATAGTTTCGCGCTGGCCAATAATGGACCGCATAATCACCATCAACTGTTTGTACGGTCGATGCTAACCGATGTTAACCGTGCTAGAATAGGTAGTATAAATCATAATAAACCCATGATTGTCGCGTAAAGTTGTTTTGATAAATTTTCCCTTCCATTCCCTGAGACTCGCTAAGCTTCTAAACTCGGTGCCATTAACGTGCGTGCCACTGTTGATCCTTGCTAACAGGAGTTGCAGTGGCGGGTGTGAGAGCGGGCAGTCTTCTTACGTTTTGATGTGTTTTACTAACCTTCCTTCATTTCCTCAGCATCCTGAGCGCCACTGCGACTGTTGAGGAGGTCCACTTCACCGGTCTCACCAACCTTATCATCCACCGTATGAACTTCGCCACCCTCGCCACCAGGCTCACCTTCGACGTTGAACTGCCCCGTCTTGACGCTTCTGTCCGTGAGTACTGTGACTTTATCAATCAATTCCATCTGCGATCTATAGAACATGCGTTATTCATTTGTATTTGTACAACAATATAACGCTAATGACAGCTTCTTTGATGCTGTTGTTTGAAGGAGGATATGTGACGAGAGACTGCAGGTACCATGTCCATAATGGAGCGATATTTTTATTAATATAAAATATTACTTATTTCAGGCAAAGCTAACGGTGAGGTTTCCTTCGTTGGAGTCACCATCGACGGTGAAGGCAGTGGATCGTAAGTTTCTTTAAACACATTATTCACATACAATTCTCTAATCGAACTAAGGCATCTTTGTCTCGTCATATTTTGGGGTTCGGCAAATGTAAGACGAGCACGTCGCTCGCCTGATGGTAAAATCCATGTCTGTTCACAAACAGGAACAAAACAATATCCACTAGGTTTTGCATAACGTTACAGTGGCTAAAAAGAGAGAGAGAGAGGGAGAGGGAGAGACAGAGAGAGATAGAGAGAGGGAGAGAGAGAAGGAGAGAGAGGACAAGAGATTTCAGATACAATAGAAATTCTCGCAAATCATGGTATGCAGATTTCCTTAAAATGATATTTTCATTCAGGGTCGTTGTGAGAGGAATCCGCGTTGTCGGTGACGTGCGCTTGAACGTCGGCATCATCTCTGGCATCTCCGTCCGCAGCCTTAGCCTGGACTTCACTCTGCAGGCCATTGAGGTAAACGACAGTCTCCATATTAGTACTGCGCAAACCACAGTGCCTATAGAGAGACGTTTTTGACAATTTCGTCAGAAACGTACGGGAAATAGGGATAAGGAGAAAGGAGGAAGGGAGGGTGACGGGGTATTGTACACAGTGTGTGTCTTTTCTGTCTAAAGTCAGGAGTCTAAAGCTCAATAATACAATTATAATCAATCCCAAAATGAATTTTTTTGTTCATATTTATTCGTTCCGATTCGCATTTCAATTATGAATTATCATAAGTAAATTCCAGTATGCATTTAAACATACACCGTTTGTCTCATTCGTAACACTATAATATATATATTTTTTATTTCAGCCCAACGTGAACCTGGTCATCTACGGCACCGATATCTCTGACCACATGAACGAATTCCTTGGCGTTAAAGTACCCACGACTGTTAGGGAGTACAGGGTTAGTACAATTGTTTTCACAGAATAACTCGAAATGTTTCAACAAAACCAGAACATTTAGTAAATGATAAATGAATCCAGAGCATTGTATGATCTATATGATTATCATTAGAATTCTTATTTATATTATAATACATACTGTTGATTAATAAGCACAGTATCTGAGATATATAGCGAATGGTGGTATAAGGACATTAGAAACCACATATAAAGACGTTTTGGGTTAGTAGTTCGAAAACCAAAAAATAACTAAAGAATATCATTAATTTAAATTACATAGAATGTCTATCTATATCTATATCAGCCCATATACGTCCCACTGCAGGGCACGGGCCTACTCTACAATCGAGAGAATCGATTGAGAGTGGTTAGGCCATATAGTCCACCACGCTGGCCTAGTGCGGGTTGGCGGACTTACATACCGTAGAAATTCTTAAAAATCGCTACGGTATGCAGGTTTCCTCACGATGTTTTCCTTCACCGTTAAAGTGCGAGGTGATTGACTATCAATACACACATAACTCCGAAAAGTCAGAGGTGTGCCCTGGGATTTGAACCCGCGACCACCGTGAACATGTAGGCAGCCGCGTCTGGTCCGTTACCAACAGGCCACCACGCACTTCATTAGATTAGATTCTACATTAGATTAGTATTTAAACTAAATTAGACATAGAATGTCTAATTTAGTTTAAATAATAACGACGTTCGGATTCTGATATAAATTCTAATACTTACAAGCTTATCTTACTAATAAATAAATGGTTCATCCAACAATCACACATATAGCCCTGAAATAAAGTGCTGAAATACTCAGATATTGTGTTTCTGATATCCACGGATATCAGAGAATACGAGAGGCTTTTGAGTCAAACAAAAACCCAAACCAGAAACAAATATTTCTGGATTGAACAAACATTTGTCTCGTGGTGGGGATCGAACACGTGATCTGTCGATTCGGCTTCTAACCAACTGCACCACGTAGTCATTCAAATAATGATGTGTAATCACTGGCTCCAATCTATCTGTCTATCTATTCAGCCTCAGGAAGTACACTGCCTAACATTGAATTTCAATTTTATTTCTAGGAGGACATCAACGCTCTTCTGGAGCACTACGCCGTCGACATTATCAACGATATCCTCGCCGACATATAATTTTGTACAAAATTTATCTTTTTCTTCCTAAATAAATTATTCAACTAACTTAAAATATTTTCATTTTGTTCTGCCAACGTCACTACACCTTTTTGCACTGTTGAAGTTAATTTTAAAATCTGCGGAAACAAAATCATAATGCTAAATCAAAACTGAAAAATGCACTACTGTGATTTTGATGGACATTGTAGCCAAAGTAACTACTGCATATATATTTGACTTAACATCTTATGTCTAAGGATGGCGAGCGCAGTGGAATGCCAAGCGATGCTTTGTAATTCATGGTGTTGTTTGGTTTTCTACTGTCCATGAGCGGTCGTATCGCTTACCATTAGGCGAATGACATGCCATTCACCGCAATTAAAAAAGAAAAGTGTATCGGGATCCCGGCTCAGATTCCGGGATTCAAATGCCTGCATTACAAGTATCAAATTCCCGGATTTTTCGGGGTTGAAACGAATTAAACAACAATTGCAAAAGCCCATACGTAATGCATAGTTTAAGATATATTTTTCATTTATTTCTGTGTTTTAAGATGTACCTACCATCGAGATAAAAAATAAATAATAGTTTAAACAAAACTAAAAAATACGATTTTATAGAAAATCAAAAATGTTATAAGAAATAGAAAATAAATTTGAATAAATTTGAATTAAAAATAGTGTAAGAATAAATTATTTTATTGTAAAAAAAGCGTGGGGTGCTTTTCAGAATATTATCTAAATAACCCTTCTAGTCATATCTATTCATAAAATATTTACAACTATTGATACTATGCACTCCACGCTTTTTTTACAATAAAATATATTTTTCTTACACTATTTTTAATTAAAATTTATTAAAATTTATTTTCTAATAATTTTTAGTTGGATTTTCTATAAAAGCGTATTTTTTAATTTTTTTAAACTATTATTTATTTTTCATTTTTTAGTCGAATGCGTCTGGTAGATTCCTTTATTGGTCTTGACGCAGACACTCCGGGTTTCAGGAAAACAAAAATCGCTAATCCTGATTATCCTAGTAAGGATAACGGGTCAAACTGTTTAAAATATTGAATTGTTATCGCTCTTTAATAAGAATGCCTTTCGAGTTAATCCGACGTTTTGAAGGGGGTCAACATCATATTCAAAGATTCCGTTACATACTAACATAAATACGTCTGAAGCTAATAAAAGCGTATTAAAAAGGATAGGCTCGCCCCCAATCACATTGTAGGACGGAACATATAAAGCGAAATGTGGGTGTCCTAGCAGCACCTCTGCCTACCCCTTCTGGGGACAAGGCGTGTATAGAGATAAAAAAAATAATCTGAAAAAATCGATTGTGGGGCATTACTTATAAACACCAGGATTAGATCAATAAGCAGTTGAAATACTATGAAGCTCTGTGGAAATGTTCAACTGCTTACTTTTGAGGACTTTATGCACTGAAACTGAGAGACTAATAAACGCGATGTTTCAATTGAGACTCAGAAAGGTCGTAATTATACAGGGTATACCAAGACCGCGACCGAAAACGAAGCCAGGTGGTAGTTTTAGCGGCTACAGACACAATGCAACTAAAAATTTTGCAAAATAAGCGACGGATTATTTATTAAAAAAAATTAAAAATCATCGTTTTTGAGGGGTAAAAACCTAGTTTTTGCAAAAATAGTAATTTAAACCCATACGTACCATTGCGTGTTTAAAAATCAAGCGATGTATGTCATAATTTTAGAAAAACTATGTTTAATCACTCAAATACGACGATCTGTAAAAAATAACAAAAAAAAAAATATTTTTTTTGTAAAATTTTTACTTGCATTGTGTTTGATATCACTAATACTACCTCCGCTTCGTTCGGCTTCGTTTTCGGTCGCGGTCTTGATATACCCTGTATATAAATATTTAGAAACGATCAAATGAAATGATATATTTGCCTCCTGTATTCTCTGAACATCATTCATTAAGAATACTAGTTGTTTTCATAGAAGCAGAACTATTTGAGAGATCCCCGTCTCTCTACTTTGACAGACTCCGTGGCGAAGTTGGTTAGACGCCGCCTGTGAAACGTGAGGCCACGGATTCGATTCCCGCACCGAAACAAATATTTGTTTGATCCACAGGTATTTGTTTCGGGCCTTGTTGTTTGTGAGACCGAAAATTCTCTCGTAGTTTCTGATACCCACGACACAAGACTTGATCGTATTCGTGGGGTCAGGACTATGTATGTGACTGTTGGGTATATTTATTTATTTAGAAATGACAAATTGGGCCCTAGCAGAGAGCCATAAAAAACGAGTTATTTACAATACAATACAATACAATACAAAAATTCTTTATAGCAAACCATAATTACATTATTCAGTTTAAAAATTTGGTTATATTTGGTAATATAATGGGCGGTCTTATTGCTTATAGCAACTTCTACCAGACAATTGTGGGATGGATAGAATCGGAAATAGTGGTAGATGGCAGTAAGCAATAAAGATAAAAGTAAGCAAAAAATAAATAAATAGGTAATCCATCTAATAGCATACTAATACTTATATACGAGTACTAAGAAAAATAAACTAATACATATTTAAAATAACTACATAAATAACGACAAGAAAAGTGGTGTTATAGACTTTAGATATTTCTTCGACTTGGAATTTGAAAATTGCAATAGAAGTCTAATCATGTAAGCGATGTTTAATGTGGTTATGACTATTACTGTGATAGTACTGTACTTTTAGTTACAAAAAAAACCGAAAGGAAATATTTTTTAGTAACATAGTAAGATGCTGTCAATTTTATAAAGATTTCTTACAGACGACTTATTTAAATCTTAGATTATTAAGAAAGCTAGTGCCCATTAAGGTCAGAACTCTGCAATTGCAAATAATCTGGGTAAAAACAGATTTTTACACGATTTTAACTCGTTTTTTTAAATATTAAAAATCTTTCCGCTAAAATACTGGGTTTAGGTCGTAAATGCTTTTTCATAACGGTAACAACGTGTTGAAACGACATTGTCGCCGGACGTTTTGGTGTACATAAGGTAACCAGTAACTCGTAACTGGTACCCCCCATCACAATAATTAATGTAGCTATCTTGTGTGGCTCTTCTATTTCATTTACAATGAAATATTGCTCCAGCCGCTCTAAGTACAACTCCCAGTTGGAGTTCATGTCGAACGGTTCTATTTTACCTACGGGTGCCATTGTTCTTGTAAAAACTCACACGCGTGGAAATGTACTCGTCGCCAATGTGATATTCCAGGTCTAAAACCCCAGGAATTTAAAACTTTACATAAATGTCATTCATACATTACATGATCAAGTGCGTGGTAAACGGACGAGACGCGACTACCAACATATTCACGATGGTCGCGGGTTCAAGTCCCAGGGCACATCTCTGAGTTTTCTAAAGTATGTGTGTATTGATAGTCAATCACCACGCACTATAACGGTAAAGGAAAACATCGCAAGGAAACCTGCATACCGTAGCGATTTAAAAAAATAATTTCTACGTTATGTAAAGTTCACCAACCCGCACTAGGCCAGTGTAGCGCACTATATGGCCTAACCCTTTTCAATCGTTCTCTTGATTGTAGAGGAGGCTTGTGCCCTGCAGTGGGACGTATATGGGCTGATACAGTACAGTAAGATTCATTAACTGAGTAAGTAACTACCTAAGTAAATCTTAAGAAACTTTTATTAACTTCAAGTCTTGCTATACGATAGGGAAAGGCAATATGTCTATTTTGTAAATGCACTTTTGTGTTCCAGTTTAAAACATCTTATAAAAGTTGTTCGGGACTAGATATCGTGCGCGGAATGGCAATAGGCACGCCCCCTATCCTATTTGGGACGGCAATAAGTTTAGAAAACTGTAGTTGGCTCTAGTATCACTTGCAACATCTTTGGGGATATACAGGGTATATCAAGACCGCGACCGAAAACAAAGTAAGTTGGTAGTATTAGTGACTTCAGACACAAAGCAAGTAAAATTTCGCAAAAAAATATTACAACTTTTTTTTTTTATTTTATACTTATCGTCGTATTTGGGTGATATATAGGTACATAGTTTCCTAAAATAATTATGTACATCTCTTTATTTTTAAACACGCAATGGTACGTAAGGGTTTAAATTAGTATTTTCGCAAAAACTAGGTATTTACCAACCAAAAACGACGATTTTTAAAAAAATCTAAAAAAATATCTGGTTCTGTTTTGGCGAAATTTTTATTTATATCGTGTTTGGAACCACTAAAACTACCATCTGGCTTCGTTTTCGGTCACAGTCTTTATATACCCGGTATACATACCTGTACCTTTAATTAGTATTTTTAAAAATAACAAGCAGTGTAAAATAATACAAAAAAAAATTAGCGTGTATGAAAACATTTATTCATAAATTTACATTATATTTTCAATTTACATAACTACTTTGATGATCTCCAGAAGTTGGTCGTTGGTGTACGTGTCGATGTCGTACTGAAAAAAAGACAATTCATTACTATCATGCAATTTATTTTACTACTATGTACTCCTTCAGACCCTCAGGCACTGTAAGGGTTTAAGTCACTTTTTCCTGGATGTCAAAGGTGCTCTACATTAAGACATGATAAAATTATTTGATAACAGACAATAACAGAATTTTATTGCTGGAATCTCGTCATTTCCTTTAACTTTTACAACATCTTAATATACCGTCACACAATAGGGGCTTTAAAGTTACTTTGTAAATATATAGGAAAGTATGCAACAGGGGAAATCTTTAGAGAAATCCTATGATGGTCAACAGCGAATTTTCAACCGCTTGCAACATATCAGTGAAGATATGTTTATAAGAGTTTAGCAACAAACTTTCTGAGACTAAGGATCAAAATTATGATACTGATAATAATGATGGTCCTAGGGAAGAACATAGAGCATATCGCATGTTAAAGGTCCTCATGACAAAATGAAAGATTCTCTGGGAAGGCTTATGTTAAGCAGTGGGCCTTCTATGGCCAAAGAGGATGAGAATGTTGCTGTAGATAGTGATGATGTTTCTGATAAATATTTTATTTCTAAAGAAGTTGATTACCTTGTAGCTGTAGAGGTAATCGTAGAAGTCCCTAGAGATGAAGTTGTTTACAGTTTGGGAGACGTCAGTGCCGAGGAAGTCGACGTTCAAGTTGGACTGAAAAAAAAAAAACATTTTTTTAAAATAATACCAGGCAAATTAATAAACGTTATATTGCCTGAAATACTATAATCAAAAACCCTCAAGCAACAGTACTACTACTTTAGAATATGTTTCGTTTCTTAGGTGACATTTTTAATACAATATAAAATAAAATAAGTGCTCCATAAAATGTATAGTTTAGCTCATAACTAGTGTGTAACTACAACTGCAGTCTTTGATTAAATTCTAAAATTCTGTATTTATTTGTTGGAAATGATAGTTTTTATAATTATGGAAGATTGGTTACGTTTAATGTAAAAAAGTATATACCTCAATAGCTTGCAGGTTAACGCCCAATTCCACGCTGCGGACCTCGTTTGCACCAATAAGGCGGTTGCGGAAGTAGACCTCGCCTTGCAAGCGGATTCTCGAGAAGACGACCCTGGATATAGTAAAATAATTAATATAAACAAAGAGGAACGCTGCAATGTACTTTTTATTGAAGATATTAAAGATGTGAAAGTTAACAAGGCACTTGACAAAATCAAATTTAAGTTAACATTTCCTTGCACTGCCGGATCAACCGGTCGTTTCTATCGGGTTTGCCATCCTAATAATACTTGAATATTAGATTCGTAGTTAGCCTGTCAAAATGAAAGG
Organism: Deilephila elpenor; assembly: GCA_949752805.1. Lineage (NCBI taxonomy): Eukaryota > Metazoa > Arthropoda > Insecta > Lepidoptera > Sphingidae > Deilephila > Deilephila elpenor. The sequence goes on along the minus strand of OX457097.1, from coordinate 13,117,063 downwards.
AAAAGAGGTAGAAAAAACGGGAGCAAGAAACGGATATTGATTAATTCAAGGTAACAAGGTATGACAGCCTCCGTGGCGCAGTTGGTTAGACGCCGTCTGTGAAACGAGAGGTCGCGGGTTCGATCCCCGCACCGAAACAAATATTTGTGTGATCCACAGGTATTTGTTTCGGGTCTGGGTGTTTGTGAGACCGAAAAGTCTCTCGTAGTTTCTGATACCCAGGACACAAGACTCGATCTTAGTGTGGGATCAGGACTATGTATGTGACTGTTGGGTGTATTTATTATATTTATTAATATAACTACAGTAATACTGTATTTTGACATATACAGTGTATAGATAGGTTTTGTATTACTGATGCCCTCTTCTATGCTGTGGACTATATTTGCCATCAGATTTAAAAGGATTTTAAGTTATTTCGTTAAAAAAAAGTGAAAATTACTCACGTTCCGCTAGCTTCGACGTTGAAGTCAACTCCGAACAATGTTGCTCCAGCACCGATCTTGCCTGCATGCATTAACAAAATAAAATAAATAAAGAATTAATGAACTAGAAATATAGGCTGTTTCCACTCTCACACCAAACAATGCCTGTAAGCCGGGACTGAAAGTGGCACGTATGACCCCGAGTATTGAATTTCAGAGAAGTCTGGAAACTCCTAACTTAATGCTCAACGAAATTAATCAACTAGTAAAATGAATAAACGTTAAAAATAACTACATAGTACATGGTATAGGAATATAGTGAACTTTAACGGTGAAAGAAAACTAGCATACCGTAGAGATCTTTACAAGAATTTCTATGGTATGTGAATTCCGCTAACCCGCAGGTCAGTGTAGTGGAAGCCGTGATCTCAATCGAGCTTTGGATTGAGGAGGCATTTGTTTTTAAATTGGCGTGTATATATTGAAATATTATAACTTATTATATTAGCTCATAATCTTAGCACGAGACTCTTCTTCAACCGACACTTTGATTGAGAGGGGATTATAACTTATTTCGGGAGTATTTAAAGTGAATTACCGAAGGTAAGGGTGACGGCAGGGATCTCGATGTCGACGTACATCGTCATAGAAAATAAGGGGATCCTGAGAGTGTGGGTGACGTATCTGCTGAGTCCATTGCTGTTGAAGTTCTCGATGAACGCTCTGACGTTGAAAAGCCTGAAAAGAGAGAAACGATTTTATAGACACACTTAGTACGTACCGACCTCTAGAGGTATACAAAACCTGCATGAGATGTCATTGAAACGGCTCAAACGTGGCAGATATTAAGGCGCGTTCATACTATCGCCGATAATGCCAATCAAAACGATGCGTTTGGCATCCTTCGACACAATTATTTCATATCTCCTGACGAGTCAGACCTGGAGACGCGTTTTGCACGTGTGAGTTAAATTGCACGTTCCACGCCATAACATAGGTTAGGGTCGCATACTAGCGTCGTTTTTGCTTCATCCAATGTTTGCACCAAAGTTACTCAAGGTGGGCGTATTTAGTAATTATTAATTATTAGGCATGACATATTCAGTAAGAAACATCGTTTCTTTCATACGTATGTAGGTAATATTTTGTACAACCACAATTTGACAGAATACTGGCGTTCTAAAATAATACAAGGGATTCCTATAATATACTTAAGTAAAACAAGAATCAAAAATGTATTAATTTACAGCCGAAACGATTACTAATGCTTGAAAATGAAACATACCTAAACTGGATTACGTTAATTGGAGTTAAGAGTTTACTTTGTGGTGCATTTTATTCGACCTTCATGACCTCAGATCAACCCTTAATGATCTTTATATCACATTTTGATTGTTAACATTTGTCACGCTAAAATTTTGAATTTGAAAAATTTACACTAACACTAGCCTTTCCTATAAAGACTAATATAAATAACTTACTGAGGCAGAAGGAGTGTCCAGCCGACTTCCTTGCTCTCAACATCCACGGGGTCGAGACCAGCATTCCTGATAGACTGGCTCCAGCGCGCGAAGACGTTGGTCAGACCACCAACCACATCGCGCTGCTGAACCGCTGGTACATCTGTAAATCATAAGGTTGGGTTATTTGTAAGTATGCTTGTACTAAGGGGTTGCTTTGGAATATTGGTAAAGGGTTAGTTTTAGTGATGTATTTCCTATGGAGATGTTAAAAAATTATAAACAAAAAAAACTTTCTGAACTTTAATTTAGAGAAAAAAAATCGTTTAAAAAGGAATACAAGATAGCTATTTTAAGTTTTGGATTACGTAACGATATCAACGAATTATTTCTTACCATCGCCGACTCGTTGAACGTTGGCGGCGACGCTGACGGCCAGCAAGGCGATAAGGACGAAGGATTTCATTTTGTGATTATTTTCCTGCAAATAAAATAATAGTACCTGAAATAATATGTCTTTGTTTGAAGCGTTGGACTCTTCTTCGATTATATTTCGTAATTCAAATTGATTCTAAGGTACCATATTTAAATCCGCCCGTATAGTATAAAAAACAGCGGAAAATTCTTTATCCTTATTTACGAAATGGTCGTTCTGATGGATATCTCTCGCCGATGTAAACTATTTGGAATGCATTTCATTTACAATCACCTGCACCTCAGTTTGATTTATTCATCATCATCATCATCATCATCATCATCATCAGCCCGTTGCAGTCCACTGCTGGACATAGGCCTCTCCCAAGGTACGCCACAGAGCCCGGTCTGCTGCTTTACGCATCCAGTCGCTGCCGGCCCTTTTATGCAAGTCGTCCCGCCATCTGGCCAGAGGACGTCCCACGCTACGTTTTCCAAGACGCGGTTTTGCTTTATTGGTATGCTAAAAATATTTGCTATGGGAAATTCGCAAATACAAATCGTTAGCTTGGTGCTATCAGTTTATTCCAAACTATTAAGATAATTACAATAGCACCAATAACCTGTACTAATTGCACAACGGCTTATAGAAATTCAAGCTCTAGTTCCCCAGGGTTGACTCAAATCTTGCCTTGGCAATGACAGGGACCAGACTGAAACATTATGTAACATTTTCGAAAAAAACTACCGTAAAATTTATCAAAAATACGCCCGAATATTCAAATGCAACTTAATAGTTTAATGGCGTTTGGGTATTCGGGCGTTAGACCCTTATCTATAAATTAGAGATAACCATTGTCTTAATTAGTCTGCTCAGCCTTCAGCACCAAGTATATTACGCTCACCTTCGTAAAAAAATATTACAAGAGCTACGAACGACTTACCTGATGAGTGCGAAACTTATCGAATAATGTCCAAATTAATCAATAAGCCTATTTATACCTCTAATTGTTTACGAGATAATATCAGCGCGTTTATTGATATGGTATAATGCGTCACTTCTTTAGAAAATCAGAATTATGTTAAGGAAAATGTCTCGGTGATTACTACCGTAGCTACTGTTTAATTGAATGACTTTTCGATTGTGCTTGTACGATCGGTAGGGGTTGGTTCTTTTAGGTTACATCGCTTTTTACATACATACATGAATACTGCCTCGGTGGCGTAGTTGAACTACGGTACCATTATAAAGCTGAGTTCTCGGGTTCGAATCCCGGTTCGGCCAAAGTGATATTGGATTTTTCTATTTATTATCAGCCCGGAGTCAGGAATTAGTGCCCGATAGGGCTATGGACTCGCCCCCCATCACATCGTGGGACGGAACATACAAGGCGAAATGTGGGTGTCCTGGTGGCACCACTGACTACCCCTTCTGGGAGAAGGGCGTGACTTTATGTATACCGGATGAAGTTTTCAAACGGACATGGATGGCCAAATCCGAAACTATGAGGAATATCGAAAAATGCTGAAAGAAGCCACGAGCCCGATTTTTATGAAAACTAAAACTGCATACTTAGATTTTTGATAAATCAATATGCCTAACTAGGAATCGAACCCAATGATTTTGAATCCCTATCACATCGTGGGACGGAACATACAAGGCGAAATGTGAGTGTCTTGGCGGTGCCTCTGTCTACCCCTTCTGGGAAGAAGGCGTGAATTTATGTAAACACACTCTTATGTCCCATTAGGGTAGGCAGATACTATAGAGCGCCAAGTGCTAGGGTCCATACAAACCTCTTCCGCCTCATTTACTGTCATTAATCCCATCATTCACGCTTGTGGGCTTCTGAATCAGCCCATATACGTCCCACTGCAGGGCACGAGCCTCCTATACAATAGAAAGTGCGATTGAGAGGGGTTAGGCCATATAGTCTACCACGCTGGCGTAGTACGGGTTGGCGGGCTTTACACACCAATGAAATTCTTTAAAATAGCCACGGTATGCAGGTTTTCTCACAATGTTTTTGTTCACCGTTATAGTGCGTGGTGATTGAAATTGTGGGCTTAGAGAACCATAATGTTCTTACTACACTTACTTTAACAATAAATAAATAAATAGCACATCCTCCGTGGCGAAGTTGGTTAGACGCCGGCTGTGAAACGAGAGGCCGCGGGTTCGATCCCCGCACCGAAACAAATATTTGTGTGATCCACAGGTATTTGTTTCGGGTCTGGGTGTTTGTGAGACCGAAAAGTCTCTCGTAGATTCTGATACCCACGACACAAGACTCGATCTTATTGTGGAGTCAGGACTATGTATGTGACTGTTGGGTGTTGGGTGTATTTAACAGGTTTTGTATTTGATTTATACAGGACCGCCTGAGACAGCCTCGACCGCTTTTATAAATTAATAATAAATTAACCCAGCAGGCATAGATAGTTCTGATTCGTAACTGAGATAGAAAGTACTATATTGTAGCCAGAGTAACTACTGGACATTATGAGACTTGACATCTTATGTCTCAGGATGGCGAGCGCAGTGGATTGTCAAGCATTGCTTTGTAATTCATGGTGTTGTTTGGTTTTGCGGTCCGGTACTATCCATGACCGGTCGTATCGCTTACCATCAGGCGAATGCCATGCTCGTCATTCATTGCAATAAGAAAAAAATGTTCTAGATATTTCCAAAATCCTTTGCAAGCAAGATAAGTCAGTTTTACTAATGCAAACTACAGTGACACCGGTATCTTCTTTACAATTACGCATCGAATCAGCAAAGGATAATTCTTGTTCTAATTTAAATACAGCCAACTCTATAAGTTTATAAATCTTCAAATACTTTCTTTATGTTTTAAATCTAATGGTGAAGTGTGCAACGTGATTTTATTTTTAATAGATATATAATTCGAGGAAATCATAATTGATAACATCTTTTATCTTCATGATAGTAATTATAATAACTAGACAAATAACATTTCGGTAAATGAATAAGGAAATATAATTATCGCAATTAGTCATATTGGATTTCTGTCTGTATCTGTATCAGCCAATATATACGTGCCACTGCAGGACACGGGCCTCCTCTACTATCAAAAGTACGATTGAGAGGGGTTAGGCCATATTTTAGGCTACCACGCTGGCCTAGTGCGGGTTGGCGGACTAAACACAACATAGAATTTAAAAAAATCGCTATGTGACGCATCACGCAGGTTTACTCACGATGTGTCCTACACCGTTTTAGTACATGGATGATGATAACTTTAATTGCACAAATTACTCCCAAAAGTCCAAGGTGGCAGCCACGTCCGGTTCGTTACGAACATGCCACCATGCTAGTACATACATACATACATACATAGTTATTTGTCTATACCGGGTATCTCAAGACTGCGATCAAAAACGAAGCCAGGTGGTAGTATTAGGGACTTCAGACACAACGCAAATAATCGTCAATTTGTTTTTTGTATTTCTTTACTTTTCATCGTATCTGGGTGATAAATACATCGTTTTCCTAAAGTAATGATGTACACCTTTTAGTAGTAAAGACGCAATGGTACGTAAGGGTTTAAATTAGTATTTTCGCAAAATCTACTTATTTACCACCCAAACAAAATGAATTTAAAAAAAATGCAAGAAATCTGTCGCGTTTTTTGCGAAATTTTTAGTTGCATTGTGTCTGTAACCACTCAAACTACCACCTGGCTTCGTTTTCGGTCGCAGTCTTGATATACCGGGTATAATCAGCCACAGGACGTCCACTGCTGAACATAGGCCTCCCCCAAGGATGTTCACATCAACCAGTTGAAAGCGGCCTGCATCCAGCGTCTTCCTGCAAGCTTCATCGTCCGTCCACCTCGTATTCGTGGTGGTCAGCCAGCCAATTTCTTTCTTAATAAAGATACTCGTAATACGATGGGGCTCTACGACTTTGAATTGTTTCTCATTAAGAAGTGCTAAGTAGATCAACAGCATTGAGCATTACCTTTTATGTGTATTCATTCAATTGAATTCATTAACAACCCATATTTAATGTTATTTAATAAATCAGGTCAAATTATGATGTGTGAATAGACCATCGAAAATAGACTTTTAAATTAAAAGGAGGTTAATTTTATTTCAACGGAAAAAGGGCAAGATTTTTTAATTGTTGACTATAATAAGGGTTAATCATTTTTATTTATAGAACTATAATATTTTAAGTATATTGAGTGAAATATAAATAAAATAAATAAATACACCCAACAGTCACATACATAGTCCTGACCCCACATTAAGATCAATTAAGTCTTGTGTCGCAGGTATCAGAACTATGAGAGACTTTTCGGTCTCACAAACACCCAGACCCGAAAGAAATATTTGTGGGCCGCACAAACATTTCTCTTGGTGCGGGGATCGAACCCGCGTTATAATAAATATAGTAAGTAAATATGTAGAGACAAGCCCGTGACTGCACTGAATAATTACGAAACTTTTAATGTGCGGTGCCACATGCATCCGTAGCGTGAAGAGGCATCTCAGCGGGCCGGCATGGCATGATTGTATCGAATGGTATGAGACTACCGTCTGATACCATTCGATAATCAATGCATTCACTATGCCGTGCCAGATTTAAAAAAATCTCACTTCATAATTCAAAACAAAGAAAATAATTGTATAATCAATCTTCGGAATTAACTTATTGCTAAATCACCACCACGCATGGGGTACCACTTAATTTTTCCAGAGGAACTATCGTATAGATACGATGAAGGAAAACAGCATGAGAAAATTGTAATAAAACTAACTAACAAGTCCGCCCCGTCACCACGAAAGCTGTAAAATTATCGAAAAGTCGGGAATTTCAAAATCCGTAAATATTCGTTTTATTTGAAAATGGCCTTCGGACCGTCTTAACCGGTCTAAACCAGAATTTATTAACTGTAAACGCTAAAAAAACTAAGTGCATTACATTCTTTAAAACACAAGCGTCTAGGCCGCCTAATAATTTAACCATAAAACTTCATAGTTGTAGCCCTAGTCCATATTCTTTTCAAAATAAAATCTGTACTTGTCCTCTTATAGACCAAACGCCCTCTCATGTCCACTTAGGCATTGCACTTGATCAAACCTTGTCGTATAAAACTCATATCCATAAGCTATCTGGTAGAGTCAGAAAGCTGATATACATCATGAAGAAACTGAGAGACTGCAAACCACTCGTAACCCTCAAAACAGTCTTCCACGCCATCTGCCAATCTATCTTGCAGTACGGAATTTCCATATGGGGTAGTGCCAGCAAAACCATTTTCCTGGATATAGAAAGGGCACAAAGAGCAGTTATCAAAGTAATGCTAAAAAAACCTATCCTCTTCCCTACTGACGTCCTTTATAAAGAATTTCCTGTGCTTCGAGTAAGACATCTATTCATAGTTAAAGCAGTCCTAAACGTACATAAAAAATATAAAGTCCAGACCCGACTATGACTGTTTAATTTCAAAGCGTCTGTTTTCTATCCCGGTACCTCGCATAAACTCGCGGATGGCTAGACATAGCTCAAATTATTCACATCTACATATATACAACGTTGTCAGCAAATACTGTGATATAAAGTGTGCTTCAAAACACTCTTGCCAAAAAATTGTAAAAAATTGGCTCAGCTATATTAATTATGAGGAGACCGAAAACCTTTTCTTCAATTAAACCACACACAATACACATAACATTCTACACAGATACAAACACACACACACACACACTCACACACACACACACACACACACACACACACACACACACACACACACACACACACACACACACACACACACACACACACACACACATACACACACACTCACACACACGCACACACACATAAATGCTACATCACAATAACTGCAAAATAATTGTAAACCTTATATAATAAACGCTAGTCCAACTCAGGCACCCAAAATACAAGCATTGCGCTTAGTTTGGGGCCACTGACTGAAAATTAGTTTTAGTGTTAAGTTACATTTGTAAATTGTTTCTGATTAGTTATTAAGGCAAAAATTGTAACACAGTTTAAATAATTTTTTTTTATTTCAATGTGTAACACTCGCGTTAATCTAAGATGCCATTAAACATGAGGAAATTTTGCATACCATGATGATCTTAACAAGATTTCCTGCATGTGGAATACAAAAACCCGTACTGGGCTAACATGGCGGACTATGGCCTAAGCTCTCTCAATCGAACTCTCGGTTGTAGACCAGTCTCACGCTCAGCAGTGGGCTATTTAGGCTGATACGGGTATGGATCAAATAATTACGTCTTTAACATTTCACGTCTAAAACGCAAATTGCCTGTCGTTTAGGTAAATAGTATGTTCTATACAAAGGACAACGGTAAGTTCTGAAAACAATATGCGCAGTTGTTTTGATAATTCGAAGCGGTCATCCGCCAACATTGGCGATAGTGGAGGCACTTGGATCAATGCTCAAAATATTGTCCAAAATCTGCTGCGTCAATAAGGAAAAATACCTTAATATCCTATTATCAATGGACTAATCACCTTGACAATCTCAAATCTGTTAACGCTGCTGGTATTAATCGCAGATCGTGGTTTCGATACGAGGTGTAAAATTCATCGTCTAGTTCCTTTATTAATAGTTTTTGACTGTCCGACAAAAGGGCGAGGCGAACATTTGATTTTGAATCACCAGCTCTGTTAAACGTTTTAAAATTTTGAAGTTCTGTGTTAGACCTTGAAACATCGAGGGGGAATGAATAGAGGGTATGAGAAGAGGTTCCTTTATTATCTCCATTCTTTAGGAGGCAGAAACTTGTATTTTTAATAATCAACAATCTTTCACAATTTGAAACGAAAGTTTCTTGATGAACACTTAGAATTCAAACCCAGAATTTTGATGATCTACAGCCCATAAGCTTATGGGCTTGAGCTAGCCAGCCAGCCTGGCTTGAGATAGCCAGGAGCTAGCTTAAATTAGCTCATCTAAGCTGCCTCGACGCAACAAGACGACAGCCTAGAAACTTCCATTTTTTTTCCTTCAGTTATCTACATAAACAACGGCTCCAAATACTATTTCGAAGAATTTATGATTCTAAGATTCAATCAAATGGTATTATTACGTGTTATCGCACGTAATGCCAATTTTCTTGAGCGTAATACAGATTAACATATCAAGTACACCTGATGCTATCTTTTACGCTGCCTTCGATATAAAAAGACCTGTCGATATTATTTTGAGTTTGTTTGAAAGCATATTTCAATATCGGTAAGTAATTTTACAGCTTTTTAGGACGGTGATAATCAGATTTATTATTGTGGTATAAATATAAGCAATTGGATACAAATGTATAGCAAGTGACGTACACGAGGTGTTAAATCTATCATATTAACTACGTAATTGTGTTGCGGTTCGAGATTAGCCAGTGCAGGCATAACGGGGTAGATGACTCATATTTTAATTAAGTTGGGTTTCGAGAATCTATCAAAACAAATAAATCCATTCAGAAGCACAAATTTTTGTTTTGAAAGATCCATTTTTCAATGGTCAGTAAAAATATTTACCGAATAGAAATAAAAATATGAGCAAATTATATACACAACAGTTCATCATCATCATCATCATCAGCCCTTCTGCGTCCACTGCTGGACATAGGCCTCTCCCATAGCACGCCACTGGGCTCGATCTTCAGCCCATCGTCGCCAACCGCTACAACAGTTGTTTAAATAAAATTCTCTACTCTTGTAATTTATCTCTTCAGTCAGGTTATCACATTTGATGGATAACTTTTGATGATTGAAAAATAGGGCCCTATCCAGGTCATAAATATTGCGTCTTCGAAATATCCTGAGACTGAGTGAATCGTGAAAAACAATAGAAAAGTTTGGCATATTATGTAATGGTGAGTTATCGTTCACTAGCTACGTTTTAATTTGAACGTCACTTTATTTAATATCAGGTTCGGTGTGGTTGATTAGTATAAAAAACGATAAAACAACGTATTAATGAGTAATTTGTTATTTTCCAGATAAATATTTAAAGATGAAGGCCATCGTTCTTTTCGCCATGCTGGTGGCCGGCGCTGCTGCCGAACCACAAATGACCAATGATGGTATGTGTATTATAAACTGTTTATAGAAATGAGCTTCTAAATAACGAAACACCATACAAATCGCATCAGCAATTTTTGATTAAATCGCGGACGGAAGATAAATAAATACAGAAAGAATACAGAATTAGATATTTTGAAATCTGTTTAAATGGGCATAGGGGACCTCGACCAACATCTTTCGGGACTCATCTTAATCAGCCCATTGCATCCAGTTGGCCTTAGAACATCAAATAGTAGAACAACCAAATGCTGTTGACAAAATAACAGGCTGACGACGGGCAGTGACGTCACTAACAGGACGTATGTATACCAGAGGCTGGTCTATATAAGTAATCATACTAAGGTCACTTAGTTAATTATTAGTATTTAATTCTGTTCAGTTGTCAGGCAGCTGTCAACTGTTTATCATTTTGCCGATTGATTATAAAAATCCCTGAAAGACCCAGTTTGGGTTTTGTTTACATTGTTATTGTTTACTAACTCATTTATCGCGCCCTATGTATTTAAAAGTCATAAATGCTATTGTAAGGATAATGCTAAGTATTACCCGTGTTTTATTTCGGATTTATCTTGTATCTGGACAATTAATAAGGGTATAATCGTGACCGCTGTCGATAGCCATCAATTCTTACTAAACTGCACACAGCATCAGATGCATTTTTTGACTACACTCCTAGTATCACTTGTGTCAGTACTTTTTTATCATTTTAATTTTGACGGTCTCCGTGGCACAGTTGGTATGATGCTGGCTGTGAAACGAGAGGCCAGGGTTCGACTCCCACACCAAGAGAAATGTTTCTGCGCCCCACAAATATTACTTTAGGCTCTGGGTGTTTGTGGAACCGAAAAGTCTCTTATAGTTCTGATACCTGCGATACAAGACTTAATTGATCTTAATGTGGGGTCAGGCCTATGTATGTGACTGTTGGGTGTATTTATTTATTTATTATTATTTATTTTAGCCGTGCTGACAGCATCTCAGACTGATGTTATCGACGTAATGGCCAACGCTGCGCAGCTCTGGAGCAACACTATTCTGAGTTCCAGCCTTGATCCATTGGAAGTTCCTAGCAGAGGTTTCAACTGGGAGTTCAGCACTCCATCGTAAGTTGCATTGCAAAATATCCTGCATGCTCTGAACCTTCATTTATTAGTTGAAGCAATATAACTGTTCAGCCCAGTCTTAGATTGAGGTGGCTTAACACTATACGAACTCCTTGCTTGAAATTGACTTGTTAAGTAGTCTTTTTTTATTTATCGTGTGGTACGTTAAGAGATAAAGGTTAACTTAGTATGTTTTCTTTTAATCTTAAATATTACGTATATATAAACGATACAGCTTTTTAAAATTCCATTGTTTATTTTTAGGCTCCTCAGCGTCAGCGGTTTTTCGGAGGGTCTAGAGTGCATTGGTCTCAGCAGGGTGCTCATCAATACTCTCAGGTTCCCCATCTGGAGTACCGTCCTCGTCATTGACTTCGAGCTTCCTCACATCGAGATTACTCTTGGTAATTCATAGCAAAACAACATTAAATCAAACGAATCATACCTACATATTAATGTAACTGATTTTATATGGCCAGCATGTTATACAGTTACAAAATGGTCGACCATTCTAGGCTGACCCCGTTTGTGCGGCGTGTGTGCAGCGTTCCCGCTGTGCACACGCTCGAGGAACGCGCATACCCAATGTGGGTCCAGTCTTAGCGTGCAGGGAATCGCTGGATGCAAGCCGTTTCTAACTAAGTAAGCGTTGAAATCCTCGGGAGGCCTATGAATAGCAGTCGAATTCTTGTGGCTGAAGCGGAAAAGATAGAGATACATGTTATAGAACTCTGCAATCCGAATTTGCTTCACAAAATATATTTAAACTCAAAGAAAAAAGAATAATCTCCATACAGTAATAAAAAAAAGCAATAATTATAGTTTCCAGTTCATTACGAATATGTCTAAAACATCGTGTATTTCAGGCAAGACTGGTGGTGAAATCACATTCTTCGGCATCACTATTCCGGCTGAAATTAGTGGAACGTAAGTTTCATTATTCTTTATTGACAGCTACGTTTATCTTTAGACAGTACATTGCCTTATCTGTAGTAATTCAAAGGTTGATCCTAGATCATTCTCAATCACATCCATTCAGTTTTTGAGAAATGCGACGTAAAGGCAAACGCAATATGTTTATCAATAAGGACGACGTGTAATAAAAGTTACAGGAAGTCGGTAAAATATGTTAATAAAAGTGACAGTTAATGTAAACAAAAGTTACAGTTTCAAATATGCTGATGTGTCGACCAATGTTACTCATAAATTCTTGGTCGGCACTCATTGGATCGCATCACACGTGCCATCAGTTTTCAGTGCAATTAGTCGTGGTCGTTTGAATAATCCTTAGGTGGAGCAGACTCTTGTATTTGAAGATGTATAAGACACTATTAACAACATTTCAGTCTGTTCTCAGCAGACCCACTCTACCATGATTCTTGCTCTTATTTCTTGTACTAATTTTAAATTTAGTTATAATCTCTGCTTTTTCCTGGTTTACAATAGAGAATATATACGATGATGATAGGTATATAATTCGTCCTGTACTTTATCAATAGTCGCCAACTAATGAGCAAGCAACTCCTCTACAATCGATAGTTGGATAAGAAGGCTTACTTCTTTCAACACGCTGGCCTAGTGCTATTAAGATTACTTCACATACCATAGAAATTATCCTACTCATTCTATCTTTCTAATCAGGATCGTGATCCCGAGGATTCGTATCGTTGGAGAAGTGAGGTACCAAAGCAACATCATTATGGCCATCGACATGGACGTGAGCTTTGACGGCATTCAGGTAATTTCTTGATTATTTTAGCTTTTCAGTAAAAGTATCAAAAATTTCAAAAAAATTCTGAAATACTTAATTTATATTAGCCCTTCAAGTTCTTGATAACTTCTAGCATAAGAAGTAGGAGCAAGATATTCAAAGCGCCGAGCCGAGTTTATTTCCTTTAAAAGATATTTATGCATTGTATATTTTGCAATGAATGGCGAGACGAGCTTGCCATTCGCCTGATGGTAAGTGATACGACCGCTCATGGACGGCAGCAAAACCAAAAAGCACTATAAATTACAAAACATTGCTTAACATTCCACTGCTCTCGCCCTCCTGAGACATAAGATGTCAAGTCTCATTATATCCAGTTGTTATTAGTTAGTTACATCTTAATGTTTTACTTGCAGCCCGACTTGAGGGCATTCGTGGGTGAAAATGATGTCTCCGGAAGAGTGAACGACTTCGTCCGCGACACCATAAATAATGCTCTCATCGCACGCAAGGTAAGCAGTTTCATATAACAACCTCCGAGAAACTGTTAGTTAAAGCTGCGTTCCCACTGAAGCTTTGTGTTGGAATCGACCAACCATATGTATCAAAGATGTGTTAAACCTATGGCTTCAGTGGACATGTAGCTTTAAGATGCATCCAAACCGCAATTATTTTGTGGAGCAATGTTTCCAAATGTTACTCAGCAACATCAAATAGCAAAATGTTATTTATTGTTAGTATTCGTTGTCTAGTTTTTGAAAACATTCACCATGTGGTAACGATCAATAACATTGAGAACATGATATGCAGTGCGACTCTTGTTGCTAAAAGTTATTCTTTGTTATATTAAGCTAATTTCTGTTATTGCCGGTGTGGACGCGATGAGTAAGATTTCACAAATAGTACAGTAGCCACAAAAGTTAGTGATTATTACCATGTTGCACAATAATGCTCCATAAAAGGTAACTGCGGTGTGGATGCCATATAACGGCCTTATTCATAGACAGATTCAAAACCTATTTTAGTTATCGAATAATAAATGCACCCGTCAGTCACATACATAGTCCTGACTCCACACTAAGATCGAGTCTTGTGTCGTGAGTATCAGATACTACGAGAGACTTTTCGGTCTCACAGACACCCAGACCCGGAACAAATATCTGTGGATCACACAAACATTTGTCTCGGTGCGGGGATCGAACCCGCGGCCACTCGTTTCACGGGCGGTGTCTAACCAACTGCACCACGGAGGCTGTCAAATGTGTATGTTTTGTGAATGTTTCTTCTTCTTTGCTCAAACTGAATTCTAAAGTCGTTCGAAAGGGACAAAACATATGATAACTAAAATAGGTTTTAAATCTATCTATGAATAAGGCCGTTAAACACCAGCTGTGAAATTACTGGCGAGTTTGATTACCGCACCGAGACAGATGTTTCAGTGGGGTGCGGTCAATGTAACGTGCTTTTATCGAAATCCGGGGTAAATCTAAGTCTCGTTCATGGCAATGATGGTCAAATATTTGGCTATTTAGCGATAATAATTCGATGTCCTTATTCATTTACTAATATATTATTTGTATACTGATGTAAATAAATACTATCACAAAGATAAGCAATGTAATCAATTATGATTTGATTTTACTCCATATGATCTACATCGTTTGCGAGCCTATACACTAAAAATCTCGTAGAATAATCTCTTATCACCAATCGCATACTTATCTTTTTTCTTTTTCAGGAACCATTCAATAGATACATGGAGGCTGTTATTTTGGGCGTGATCCTCGGTGCTCACTGAGATAAAAACTTTGTACTTTATCTAATAAATAAATGTTTTGTTATGTTTATTACGGAAGCGAATACACGAACAAATTAAATGAAATATTTTTTTCTTTTTTCTCAGTTTGAATTTTTCCAAATAATTATGAATTTTCAGCTTATAAAACGGAAGGAGTATTTTTTTATTTACCTGAATATTATATTAATGTTATATTTTTACAGTTGTCATGCGGTTTTCAATTAAGTTTAGCTCAATTTTCATGACATTTGTCGAGATGTTACTTTATTTATTTTACGTGACTTTAATATTTGTTACTGGACAATTTTACATTTACATAATAAGTTGATGCCCCTTAACGTAACATATTAAAATTATACAAGGCGAAAAGTGGGTGTTCTGGCAGCACCTCTGCCTACTCCAACTGGGAAAGAGGCGTGAGTTTATGTATGTATGTATGTATATTAAATAGTTCGTTCATAACTATAATTACTATTATTCTTAGAAAATATTTGTGAGTGAACACCATGAACAAAATGTTTATAGTAGAGTTGCGTTTCTGTACCGCAGTTTATGTTCTGTCTTTGTCACTTCTGCGTAGTTAGATTATCTTCCCTCTCACTTCAATGAAGTTTCGCGTGGCTGGTACGTGAGCACTGCATTAAATGTCTGCTTTAATATTTCGACCGTTTAAATAAAATATTTGCAGTTTAAAGAAAACTTCCTAGCTTCTAAGTATCATAGTTTTCTACACAATTATTCAATTATTTGGTATTTTTGTCTTCTATTTTATTTAATAGTATATCTGAGTTGTAGGTATCATGTTGCATGCTCGACGCTAGTGTTACGGAGTTGCGAGTGATGTTGCAAGCTCGACGTTGTGCTCGCGCGGTTGTTACGTATGCTGGCGCGATGAGCTACGTCATAAACATAACATCATTAGTACAGGAGTGCAAATAAAAACAGCAATTGCTTATGAAAACTTTGTCAAAAGAAGACATTATGAAATAAATAAAATACTACACAGTTTATTGCTTCAATTTAGTTAGAAAAATGACAAAACAGTTAAGAGTAAAAGAGCAAAAGGAAATGACTCAGCTGATACTGATAGGCAACTCGGTTCCGAATAGACCTGATTTTCTGCCACTCTTGTCTCACCATGGTGTTGGAGAGCTGGGCAACTAATGCGGATGGAAGGCCCGAAACCCCACCATTTTCTTACCACTACCTCATCCGAGGCATGCCGGCCGGAAAGCAATTTTAGAAGCGAACCTCGTAAAGAATGTGGCATTAATAAATCGAGCAGATATATTGAAACTGTAGTTATGATATTGCTTTAGCACTTCAAATAAAAAGTAAATCTAGACATATAACTTACGCACTATCTTGGGAAGATTGTTGGTAGCTTGGCTTGCGTTCTGGTGCGGTGGAGGCTTGGGGGGACGGCGTAACATCAGCAGCTGTACCTGACTGCTCTCGTCTAGTCTTCACCCACCACGTTTCCATGGGACCCTTGCCTTTCACGTCCACTGTGCCGCGGAACTCCAAGCCGTACCCATGACCCTCCAGCAACTGATAGAAAAGTCGCTTGGATGTTAATATGCTCTATTACGACTTCTGCCTATTACTTGAGTCCACTGCTGAACATAGGCCTACCCCAAGAATTTTCATTAGCGACATGTCGGAAACAGCCTGCATCCAGAGGCTTCCCGCAATCTGCATTATGTAGTGAGAGGTCCGACGCTGCATTTGCCGTTATTTGGTCTCCACTCCGGAACTTTTGGAGCCTTTGGTCATCAGTTCTCTGTGATATTTGTGCCACTTCTTGTTGCTAATCATTTGGGCTATGTTTATTACCTTTGTTCTCTTGCGGATATGTTATTCTCACCCGGTGCAAACAATAAAAATTGATCAAAGCATTGCCGTTATTAGGTTTAGATAAAAATGCATGTCTCACCTGCTTAGCGTGTTTGGTAACGTGTATCATGTCCATGGCGCCGGTGCTCTCCATGCGCGAGGCCTCGTTGACGGTGTCGCCCCAGATGTCGTACACGGGCTTCAGCGCGCCGATCACTCCGCCCACCAGGGGCCCGCAACTTATACCTGCATATAACGATGCGCCTTTTTTAAAATAATCATTTAGAAAATTAAGAACGGGCATCTAGAGAGGGCCTAGGCCATATATAAAACGTTAAACAAGTCAGGTTGGGGCTTGTCGACTTTTCGTACCATAGAAATTATTTTAAGGGTCTATAATGTGCGTGCTTATTTTCATATAATGTTTATCTTCACTTACCTATTAAGTGCGTGGAAGTTTATTATTAATTTGTTATGAAAAATTTTATTTTTATTATTATTTTTGCAAATTTGCACCTCGGTCCCACAATATTTTGCGGGTCTATGGAAGATTTGATGCCATTAGTGCTTTGTTATCTACGTTCTTTCATCGACTCACCGACTCTAAGGCGAAACTTTTTGAAGCTGTGCTCGTTGATCTTCTCGAGCGCGTCTCGCATCGCGAACGCGTAGTCCACCAGCGCACACAGGTGGTCGCAGTCGCCTTCTCCTGACTGAATAAAAAGCGTATATACAGGGTATATCAAAACCGCGACCGAAAACGAAGCCAGGTGGTAGTTTTAGCGGCTACAGACACAATGCAACTAAAAATTTTGCAAAATAAGCGACGGATTTTTTTTTTAAATTTTTAAAAAAATCATCGTTTTCGAGGGGTAAATACCTAGTTTGTGCAAAAATAGTAATTTAAACCCTTACGTACCATTGCGTGTTTAAAAATTAAGCGATGTACGTCATTATTTTAGAAAAACTATGTATTAATCACTCAAATACGACGATATGTAAAAAATAACAAAAAAAACAAATGTCGATTTTTTTTGTAAAATTTTTACTTGCATTGTGTTTGATATCACTAATACTACCTCCTGGCTTTGTTTTCGGTCGCGGTCTTGATATACCCTGTATAGCGTCATCTGTAAATGTGACGTCATTGCCATACGCCATTGGACACTATATTTGTGATAGCTCAATGTATGACGTTCTCCTGATTGACATCGATGATCTAGTGCTTTTATAGGAAATTAATAAGGCGCGAGACGTTTATAACGTGTTTATAACGTAATATGTACCAGCTTTGCTGCGGAGAGATGTAGACAATTTTTTGCTTCCAACTCCTCCTATTTGGTTTTGCTTTCTGATTAATTTCGATGCGGGTTAAAGACAAGCTAGTGTCTCTAAGAGACTCGCTGAGCTCCGGAGCTTGGTGCCAATTATTTTACGTGCCTCTGTTGACCTGGCTGACGGGAGTTGCTGTGGTGGGTGTGGAGGGAAAGTCTCTATAACGTAAAATTAATCCTTTTGGTTGAACAATGTAACCATAACGATACATAACATTCCTGATCAGTAGACATACGTGTTTAGTATTACCACATCGTTCGGATCGAGCCCGGAGGCTGCCATGTAGATGGCTCGTATTGTCTTGATCTTCTCCACGCTCTTGAACCTTTCTTCCATTAACAGCTTATCGAAATCAACTGTAAATTGCAAGTTTAGTTAAGTATTCAACTGAGCTCCGAAATATAAATCCTCTCTATTCCAATGGAACGGAATTTCATGTAATTTATAAAATGTCACGAATTAGATTTGTTATTTAATTAAATTATAACTTTTAAAAACAACATTATTTTCATTCGTAATTGTTATAATATCTCTGGATAGTGCATATATAAAGAAGATCTACGCGACTTTATTTCCAAATTATTAAAACCAGTACCTACTGAATTTGTTTAGCGTCCTCACTAGGTAAAATATTGAATGCCTTACCTTAAATAATGAAATAGTAATTTAATAAATTATAATTTGGTATTAATAAATAAACTGGCTGAATAAAGCCTTGGGTACAATAATAATAAAGGAATAAAAAATAAGTATTACAAATGATTTCGTTGAGTAATTCCATATATTCCACCCCTCTTTCCTCACTGTAGAATTGGTCGAAATTGACGATGCTGGCAAACATTACGCCCACCTTGGCTCCCCATTGTGAATACCCCTCCTGTCGGGGAAAAGTAATAATATCTTTACTGAATTGTATCAGCCCATAATCGCCTATTCCCGGAATAGGGACTTCTCTACATTCGAGACTTTACGTAATGGACCACCATACACGCCTAGTGCGGTTGGCGAACTTTACATTCCTCAGAAAACCTTGTTAACTTTATGGATATAGATATCAAATGTATTCCTATATACAATGCTTGTTATATAAATCAATCTCTTCAAGTCTGTGGTATCTCTGAAAACCAATGGTTAATGTATAAAAAATATAAGCTAACCAAACGCATCATCATTTCATCTAAATAATGTTTGAAAAGAAAAACATGTTACGATTCAGATTGACCAGACATTGTTAGTAAAATGAACGTGTCTGAAATTGTTCACATTATTGTCCATTAGTTCTAATAAGGCATTATTTAAGTTCACACCTACGACAGAAACACTTACATTAACAGAGCTAGCATTGCTCATAAAGTGTTTGATGACGTGTCTAGGTAGTATCTGTTGTATTAGTCGCTTGTTCGTGCGCTGCGTGTCATCTGTATCTGTGAGGGCTATCTCCGTTTGCATCTTCCAGAGGAAGTTCAGCCGTGTCGTCACCTCTACCAGCCGTCCGTGGTATATTACCAAAATGGGAAATGTCACCAATAGAACCAATATTTCGATTCTGAAAACCAAAAATACAAGAAAAACTTTAATTTCATATTTAATTTCGTTTAGTCAATATCAGAAAACAGACTCAATAATATTTTCTCGAAAGTTTCAAAGTCAAACAGTAGGATTGATGCAAATCAGGCGCCAAATCTTTGCATCAATATGAAGTTAAATATAAATTAATACATTAATTTGAAACGCCTAGAGTCAGAAGATACTTACATATGGGTATTAGCTGAATAAAAATGTAACACCAGGATGCAGTAGACGACAGCGGTAATGGTGGCAATAAAGGTCTTAATGAAAAACTGTGACTGTAGTACACAGGTGAGCGACAGGAGGCAGAGCACATAGGTGACTGCAGCATACTCGGGTTGATGGCAATTGGTGATCTCGCCACTTGCACCATCAGTGGTGATTTTATTGTGTGTGGTGTTTGAAGTGTTGTTGATGATAGCGGTGTCATTGTTGGGGGCAGAGGACACGCACAGGCATAGACTTAGTACGCTGAAAGATAATGAATAAATAAATAGGACGAGTTGGAAATAAATCACTGAACAACTCCCTGTAGCAAAAGCGGTGGAAGGAGTAAAAATTTTAGAGATGCAAAAACTTAGTATAAAACACTTAATTACCCAGATATTGACATTATAGCGATGAAGCAGGACATCTGTATGTCGCGGCGCGCGCGCGTCTTGCTCAGCGCGTACGAAAAGGCGACGAGGCGCGGCATTTCCTTGCACAATTCCTCCAACATCACCATGACGAACAACAACGTCAGTAGTGACGACATCACCGCCAGCACTAGCATCAGCTTGTGGCAGCTACCGACAATGACATTTAATAGTTATATCATTATCATCTTCGGCCTCAGCTTCAGGAAGTCCTTTACTAATCAAAGGCTTCGTTAGGATTTACCCAGACAGAGATCGGTCAACTCAGTATTATAAAATAAGCGTTACTTGTAGTATAAGATGATTTGCACGGCGACTATGAACAGCCACAGCACGAGACAGCAGAGTAGGTTGGACTTGAATGTAATATCTTTGAGGTCATCGAACCGCTCTTCCAGGGAGGGGCGTCGGAATCGAAGGGATAACGCGCGCATGTTCTTCGCTGTCACGAGCTGGTTCCGGATTATTGCTATTTTGTGTGTTAAGTCATCTTCCTGCAAAAATAATGATGTATAAGATTCCATCCAAAAAAGTGGTACATGTCCACTTTTTTGCCAGTTTAAAATGTGTTGAAAGGTTTTCAAATATTTGACTCACAATTTCGAACAGGCTTGCAGGAATCGAAGCAGAACGAAGCCGGAATATATCAGGAATCAAGTTATTGGCCAGTTCGTTTCCCTTTGAGCTACTCGGCCTCCGTACCGTCATTTCCGGTATATTCTGCGATGTCCTGAGCGTATTACGAACACAATATTTATTATTAAATTAGCCAAAGGGAGGCAGAATCTAGTGCATGTTAAGGGCTAGACGTAAGTACATTATATTGATTCTATATTAACTGCCTCGGTGGCGTAGTTGTATTACGGTACGGTTACAAAGCTGAGGTCTCGGGTTCGAATCCCGGGTCGAGCAAAGTGATATTGGATTTTTCTATTCATTATATATCAGCCCGGAGTCAGGAATTTGTGCCCGATATGGCGATAGGCTCGCCCCCTATCACATCATGGGACGAAACATACAAGGCGAAATGTGGGTGTCCTGGCGACGCCTCTGCCTACCCCTTCGGGGATAAAGGCGTGAGTTTATGTATGTATGTATGTATGTATATTAACAGATATTTATGCCTTCCAATGCTAGGAATGGTTGGCCTCTGAATCGGACGAGTTTAGCTTTAGTCCACCACTCAGCCTCATTGCGGAGAATTGTCGGCTTAAAACGTTTCCTCGCCGTAATTCTTTCATCGTTAAATGAACGATTATTAACTGCAAATACTCAAGAAACAAGTAAACTTTTCTTCCATAGTTCTCACAAAGTTTCGTTTGTTTAGATTTTAATAATAGTAATATGGTTGTTACGTACCTATTCGAACTACTGCATCGTTTGATCCACTGGGGTTGTTCAGTAGGGCGTATGAGGTAAGTGGTGATGTTCTGTGCGCGGAGGAAATCGTCTCGGGAGCCGCCCTTACCGTCCTCCACCTCGAAGGGCCGGAGCCCGCCGATATCGCATTCTGAGAGCAGTCGCTCGTATGTCGCGGCTGATATGTGGACTCGTCTGGAAAAAATATACATTAAATGAAAACCAGTTTCATTAAGATAAGTTAAATTAAAGTATTTTATATGACTCGTCACTTCTAATCAGATGAGGTGCTATCTCAATCGTCAGATCTATGGAATAACAAAGTATAATAATTTAGTTTATACAGAGCAGCTTGTTATCTGACACAAACCCTTCTGCCGATTCAAAATTCACCTTAAAATAAACCAATACCATCTTAGCTTAGTCGTTTTATAGTATTTTGAAGAGCTAAAAGTTGGGTTTTAGTTCTTTGGTATATCAGATCATCTAGACTTCACTAACATACCCCGGCAGGCCGCCGCTCTCCACGTGGTGGGCAATGGTGCAGTCATTAGACCAGACTTCATACTGCCACTTCAAGTAACCGGTCAATCCACACAACACCGAGCCGCTATGTATGCCGATTCGCATATCCAGGTTCACCTAAAAGACAAATAAAACCTGTAACATAAAACATCTCACATCGTTCAGTCTTTGCGTGCAGAGCTGAAAGGTAAGTGACTCCGAAATATCCTACCCGTTAATTTCGCGGAAGAACGAAGACACCATAAATTTCTTTCATATAAGAAAAAATGGATTCAAGAAGGTGAGATTTCCTCTTTTAATAAAGGATAGTATTTGCTGATGGTAGTATATTTGTTTGCTCTCCATGACCTTACAAAGTGGTGAGAGAGTTGACCATCTCACATCGTTATGAATCTATCTGAACTTAGCTTACCAGCAGGTCAGTAGCTTTGTCTGGCCACTGTTGAAATGTTGGGAGTGGAGTATAAGAGAAGCATTCGCACCTTCATGTTGGTCCGGACATCCTGAATGGCTTCTATCATCTGCAGGCCCATGTTAATGCAGCAGAAGGCATGAACCTTAGACGTGGGCAGCCCGCTCACGCAGATATAGCAGTCACCCAGTAGCTTGATGCGCTGGCAATCGTTCTCCTAGATAACATAATGCACTCGGGCTATAATCACCCCTGGTGGCAGAAGATAAGAGAAGAAGAGAAGAAGAGCACGAGTCTCTCTTACAATTGAAGGTTAGACTGAGATGGGTTTGGTCGTAGTCCACCACGCTACCATTGAACATCTTTTTAAAATCTCTATAATAATATAATTAATGGTAATATTCACCTGTAGACCGGTTATAATAAAGAATAATTTGAATTTAACATTGTAAGTGCATGGTAGTCAATCAGCAATGGAACGGTCGAGACAGTGGTCGGTCACTTTTTGAGGTCATGTATGGATTGATAGTCTTTTAACACGCACTTCAAATGTGAAGTGTGTATCGTGCGAAAACGTGTTAGCGATACATACGACATATTATCTATCAATACATTCTGAGGTTTCATCACGCCGTAGTACGTAAAAATCTATGCAGTCGGGTGCATTGTAAGAGTTTTGTCACCTATTGCTTGTACAGTACTTTTCAATTATCACTGAATACAGCGTGTGGAAATTAATCTATATTTATCCAAAATATGTGTATGGCATAAATAGGAGTTATAGTAATAAACAAAACAATGCTCGTGAGTCACAGTGAAATTTAAAAATAGAATATAAAAAAAAAATCGCCGGGAAGTGCTCTCCTTACGGTATAGCCTCAGGGCTAATAAGCGATACCGAGAAACAGGTAAATAGCTGAAATTTGGATTCAGCCGCCGTGGACTTAAGAAGTATAATAAGAATGGCAGAAATATAATAATGCTATCAATAAATCGCTTCATAATATATCCAAAGGAAGCATGGTTAATGGTTTACTTCCTTCAACTATATTTTCCGTTTTTGTTGATATTTTTTTATTCCTTTGCGATGCTTCATGAAATTAAAATTGTTGACTGTATGACGATAACTACAACCATGGGGGTGCCACTCTCTTGCATTCTATTCATAAGGTACTTGCCGCGCCATCTTGAATGCATAAGACACAAACCACGGGTCCAACCTGATGATCTTTTTGTTAAAGTATTACTAGATGTCGCGGCAAGTGCCAAAAAAAATTAAAAAACTAAAAGTATAAATAATAAACAAAACAAGCAGTCTTGCTTTTTAATAATTTTTAATTTCCTTATTAATTTAAAAAATTCAAGTATATTTTATTTATTACTGTAACCATTCTATTACATACTTTACATTTTTTAATGTATGTACATACCCTCTTTACAATTTGTGTCAAAAATTGACACAAGTTTTTCGAAAACTTTCGTGTGCGTACTACTGCGATTCAATAGCTATAATTTTGCGACTTTGGCTTTTAACTGGACTTGTTTGATATCTTTTGCGTTTGACCTCGGCTTCCTATTACTGGATTTTCATACTTGCTTTCCGATTTGGATATTTCAAGAACAACAATGGCGCCTAGGAAGTGTTTCTGGAAGTGCTATTTTGAAATGGTGTGTACCTCTGAGGACGTTATAAGCCCTAACCACTTTGTTTGTACATAGATAATGCAAGAATTTTTCCTCCGTGGTATATCTTCTGCCTCGTGGTTTACTTTTGTACTTCATTTGAAGTTTGCTAAATACCCGGATGGGCTCGGGAAATTTTTCGATTTAATGTAAAAATTGTGCTGAATGTAATAATTTTCTTGCACTTTCTATTTGATTTTTGCATTTTAAAATCATGTTAAATATGGAGCATATATTATAGAATTGTCCTTAATTTCTATCAGAGGTGCATGTATATATTATTTACGCACACGAGGAAACCCGTAGATGACACATAACAAATATAATACTAACTAAGAATTATAGAAATTGCAGCATTAAACAATTTATATCTTGAAAACTCTTGAGCCATATTTGATTATGCTTAAACTAAATGTGAAAAGTCATCTAGTTTAACCTGAGAAACAAACATACAAAAAGACATAATATATACATGCACATATGAAATTTTGGCTATCTATTGAAACATCGACATAGATAAACATGCAAACATTGCGCAATTGTAACAAAATGATAAAGATAATAATAATGATAATGTCGGGTAAAAATAAAGATAATGTTATTGCAAACGTGCTGTTTTTTTAAATACGGCAAATTGGTGCCAGTTCTCTTCGTTTTAAAATGAAATTATTGGGATTTGGATACAAAACGATGAGCTCGTGCCCAATTGTCGTGACTCCTCTCCATTCTTTAGGAAATAAAAAGGCATGAGCAGCACCATCTGGCGGATTTTATTTAAAACAATATTTCCAGCGACATCTCGCCGTCAGCAAAGGTAATTTTTTTTTACCTCAATATTTTTGAAGAGTGGCATATCTATTTCCTATATAGTGTATAATCTATGACTACAACCCTTGGAGACGGCAGTAAACTTGGCGCACTGTAACTACTTAACGACATCGCGAACTTATGTATGATAAACTTACCGAAGCTAACTTATCGAATCGATCGAAGAGTTCGGTGACAAGATTTGCTACTTCGCGTGCGCTGCATTTAGTCGATAGTTCTAGAAGGAAGGAAACAATTTCGTGTTGCTGATAAAAATATTCTCTAAAATATTGCAATAAATATATTTTTATCGTAAATTTCGTTACCAGTATATCCTTTAATGTCAGCGTAGAGTATAGACACGTCATAGCGGTTCGAACATATTTGGAAATTCTCGCCTCGCTTCGTTTTATCTTCTTTATCAACGTTCATCCCCCGTCTGCAGATTTCGTGTGCGAAGAATTCTGGGATTACTAGATACAGATATTATAAGCATAACTATTTACTTTGCTGTAATAGGTCGCGGGATCGATCCCCGCACCGAGACAAATATTGTGTGACTACGGGTATTTGTTTCGGGTCTGGGTGTTTGTGAGACCGTAAAATCTGTCGTAGTTTCTGATACCCACGACACAAGACTCGATTTTAGTGTGTAGTCAGGACAATGTATGTGGTTGGGTGTATTTTTAAATTATTGGTCTCGGTGCGGGGTTCGATCCTGCGTTCGTTTAAAGCCGATTCTCATGCCACTTTGCCAAGGAGACTGTCAATAGATGAATAATTCAATCGGTGTCGGTTAGTCTAGTTGAATTGTAATAAGTAAATAATGAAATTTATCTTTGAACAATAAGTGCATACATACATAAACTCAAGCCTTTATCCCAGAAGGGGTAGGCAGAGGCGCCACCAGGACACCCACATTTCGCCTTGTATGTTCCCATGATATGATAGGGGGCGAGCCTATCGCCATATCGGGCACAATTCCCTGACTCCGGGCTGATAATTAAATGAATAGAAAAACCCAATATCACTTTGCCCGACCCGGGACACATGCATATTGGTGGCGTAGTTGTATTACGGTACGCTACAAAGATACACTACACTTTGCCCGACCCGGGATTCGAACCCGAGACCCTCAGCTTTGTAGCGTACCGTAATACAACTACGCCACCGAGGCAGTCAGTATTTTTTAACAAAAATAAATAAATTGGATGTTGTTGTAATAGGTTATTTGTATCCGCCCGAGTAACAAACACCGTACACCGCAGTGAAGTTTCCTTGATAGTAAACAATATGTCGCGTTTCGAGTTTACGAATTTACACAAATTACCTAGTATTAATTGCACTTACCGTCAGGCCGATGACAGCAACTTTTTCGGCGCCATTATAAAAAAAATCTGTCCCTTCGAAGAGTCAGGCGTGAGCTTGTATATTATATCTTTTTAGGAACAATATGAAAAACAATTTCGTTTTACAAATCATTAAATCGTCTTACCGGTCATAAATAATTTCCACTGCCTATCGTATGCTTTGGAAAACATTTTGTTCATGGAAATTGACCTCCGAGACTCAAGGTACTCCTTTCTTTGGTTCCAATCTGTGATTATCTTGGCGTAAATGCCAGCAAAGTTTACCGCCAAGAAGAGGAAGAAATTGGCTAATAGTATACGTAAGCCGCAGGACAAAGGCTGTAAAGAAACAAATGATGTGTGAAATTTCAGGTCATGTTGTCAATGTCATGTCATGTTGTCAAGCGCAAATCCGGCCACACGTGGAGTACTGCTTCCACCTCTGGACAGGAGCCCCTAAATACCAGCTCGACCCATTTGACTCCTTACAGCGCCGCGCTCTTCGGATCGTCGATAATCCCGATCTCTCGGAGAACGTGGAGCCGTTGGGACTGCGTAGAGACTTCGGGTCCCTCTGCGTGTTCTATCGACTCTTTCACGGGGAGTGCTCCGAGGAATTGTTTAGGATGGTACCACCGTCGCCATTCTACCATCGCACCACCCGTCACCGCAGTAGAGTTCATTCCTACCACCTGGAAAATATCCGTTCTCGAACGGTACGTTTTCAGCGTTCTTTTTTACCACACACGTGCAAGCTCTGGAATGAACTCCCTGCTTCGGTGTTTTCTGAGCGCTATGACCTGTCCTTCTTTAAGCGAGGCTTAAAGAGAGTACTCTCCCCACGGTAGGCAGCGACTTTGTTGTGCTGGACCCCTGGCATTGCGAAGGTCCATGAGCGGCGATGATCGCTTACCATCAGGCGAGCCGCATGCTCGTCTGCCTACGAAGGCAATAAATAAAAGAAAAAATGTTATCTAAATATTGTAGAGCTTATTAAAGCGATACCCAGCTGCCAGCATGACCCAATGCAACACACGTTTCAGTACACTGGCGCAAACTCAGACTTGCACTGTTATATCGTTACGTGTGTGGCGGCCATTACAGAGATGCTCGGCCCTCATACCCCACTGAATCTATTTTCAGCCAGTGACACGCAGTTTTATGAAACCGAAAATTGATGCTCAGCAAGTCAGAGACTTGGTATGTGTAAATTATCTTCAATCCGCAACAAAGATGAAAGAAAGTATTTTTACTTCTTTCAGTATTAAGGTGGGAGACAAAATTCTACCCAAACAAGAAAATGAATAACCGGTTAAAAAGACTTCTTCAGCCGCAGATGTTATAACATCTCATGTATCAGGATGGCGAGCGCAGTGAAATGCTAAGATTTTTTTTGTAATTCATGATGTTGTTTCATTTTGCTACCGTCTATGAGCGGTCGTATTGTTCACCATCAGGTGAATGATAAAAAAAAAAGATGTTATAAGGTACCACGGACAGCATAATTACTACAATACCACACCTGGTACTGCTCGCAGTGTTGGTATTGTTTAAGATACTCACCAGGTCCGCGTTGAATATTTTCATAGCAGTGGCGAGGATGTGCGAGAGCGCGGACAGCACGCCGATGACGATGCACCACACCAGCGACAGCGGCAGCATCGCGTACGGCGCGAACACGACGAACAGCGTGTACCACACCTGGTACTGCTGGTAGTCGGGAGTTGATTGCGCGTCATAGATCTTTATGCCTTGTTGACCGAGTCCTGGACGCATTACAAAATTACAAACTGTTCACAAATCCTATCATTCATTTTATATTGGTATTGGACTTTGATTTTTTTTGGAGTAACCTTGCGCTATGAGCAGTATCCAAGTGGCAACGGCGGCCCAGTGCAGGTAGCTATTGGCGAACCACCGCCAGCAGCCCAGCAGGCACACGCTCACGTTCAGCCCGATGAACGCCACGGTCCACGCCACCTCGTACGCCTCCACTGCCTGCGTGCCTAGATTAAACAAATTAAAAGATCTATGGACACACACACTCAGGACAATAACCTATGATCAACCAAAAACAGTGCTAGCTAAGAGCCATTGATCTCATATCAGGATACTAAAGCCCTGGTGAAAACGACGATAAAAAAAATGGTATAAATGAAAATACTTCTTACCTGTTCCTATAAGAATTGAAGCTATCAATATCTGTAAAAGGAAATTGGAAATTCAATGAAAGTTTGTGCTTCGCCAACACTAATTTTAATAATAATAATAAATACACCCAACCCCACCAAAGTGATCATATCTCACAGAAAGATGCCAAATCTTTTGTCGTGTATATCTGTTGTAATTTACTACAATTACTTCAGCCACATTCTACTGCTGGGCCAAGGCATTTCCCAAGAAGTTCCACAGCAATCATGCACTATACGACACCTAATGGTCTAAAAGTGTCTTGTACTTTTTACATTCATACGACTTTTAACTGATTGTGGGATCAGGACTATGTGTTATATGTGACTAGTGATAAAGTACCAGACCTTAAGGGCAATGTCCAAAACGTTAATCATGATAAGAGGTGTCTGTTGTAGCCTGCGAGAATATTGTTGAAATGAGGACTCCAAATTCTTGTTCTGAAACGAAAAATCCCAGTTATTCAAATGACATAACCTTAGAACCCTCTTTCAATAGACCTCTCGGTTTTAAAGGAGCCCCGTGCTCAGCAACGGGCGATTGATTGATATATTAGACTCTTAACATCTTATTTATAGTCAGATTTTATAACTATTTGAGTTATCGAATGTTTTGTCCCTTTCGACTGGACTTTGGACTGCCTCGGTGGCGTAGTTGTATTACGGTACGGTTACAAAGCTGAGGTCTCGGGTTCGAGTCCCGGGTCGGGCAAAGTGATATTGGATTTTTCTATTTATTATCAGCCCGGAGTCAGGAATTTGTGCCCGATATGGCGATAGGCTCGCCCCCTATCACATCATGGGATGGAACATACAAGGCGAAATGTGGGTGTCCTGGTGGCGCCTCTGCCTACCCCTTCGGGGATAAAGGCGTGAGTTTATGTATGTATGTATGTTGTCCCTTTCGAACGACTTCTGAATTCAGTTGGAGCGAAGATGACAAAACATTCGATGACTAAAATAGGTTTAAGAAGGAACTATGCTTAAGATGTTTAGAGTAGGTAGTATAAGCAAGGAGTTACCTTAAAAGTTTTCATGAATGTAGAGATATAAATTCCGTAATGAGAACGTTCAAAGACTATTTCTTCATAATCTGCTGAAACACAAAAAATGATTACAATTCTATCAATATAGCACTCAATATAGGCACGCTTGAAGAATACGACCACGAATACTCAGACAATAATCTTAAAATTGATGTCACAAGATTTTATTTTTCAAAGACTACATATTTTTTATTGAACCCTAGAGAATAACACTAATTAACGCATGGTGGAAAATACTAAAATTAACACATCATAAGTTATTTATTTGCATTTCAAAATATCCTTATACATGGTCAAATTAAACTCAACATCAGCGTGTGTCTATATAGAAAAATGTTTGTGGTTCAAAGTAAAAGAAAATACCTGAATCATTTTCTCCAAATGATGAATTATCATTGCTAGATTGATCCTGTAAAAGTATTAACTTTATAAGTTTGCGGCTTGCAAACACAAACACATTTAGGCCTAGTTGTATGAACTAACTTTGCCGATAACTGTTACTTTGAAAATGCCATCACCATACATTTAAGACGTACTATTTGCCTTTTCAAGGCTATGGGCAAAGTTAGTTTGTGCAATTTGGCCTTGGTATCAGCTATCTTCATGCTTAAATTCATTGAATTGTTAACTCACAGGTCCATTGCAGCTGTTCTCAACGTCCTCTTCGATAACGCCTGGTGTTATCTCTACCATTCTCTCAAACTATTGCTGTAATCAAAAGGTCTTTCCGTGGCAGCCGGATACTTTTAATGGTTCTTTCGTTTTGCCAGACACATTAAAGCTAATAACTTCCAAAGCCACCACGCTCGGACCTTCATAATAGTTGATCGTGTGATGCCTATGTCAGAGGTATGCAGACAAACTTTCAGCTTTTGTAAAATTACGAAAGTAAAGGGCTCTAGGTCAAAATATTCAGGTCTAAGCTTCGAAACTAATAATAATAAAGTTTAAATTCTCAAAAAGTAAGTTTCTAAAATAGTAGTAATTAAAACTGTTTAAAATTATAATTAATGTAATACATGAGTTATGCGAGAATTCACTAAGCATTTATTTGTTAGTCATTGTTGGCTACAGAAGCTTCAAAATGAATGGCCGAGATATCACCAATATTTAAATACGGAATGAATATGAATAATAACCAGTTTTCCTTCTGAATTGTCTAGTATTATGTTGTTGTCTTATGTCCGTCGTTGTCATAAACGGTTTTGATCGACGCTCTACTTGTAAGGATAATGTATGCGGCATGTTATTAAAATATTTCCTCACAATACAAGGATAATATTTTTACAGTGCTGTAAAATCAATCATAGTTGCATGATAATAACTATAACTATGAGAAGAGGTTTTTGATACTTCTTTTGGGGCGTTGGGAAAAAAATATAATAATCGCAAAAACCAATTAACTTTTTAAATTAACTATTTAATTTAATAATTGAAAAGGATAGTTAAATTGTAACAGTCACTGAGCGGATGACTAATACCTTAGTCCGCCCCGTGACCACGAAAGCTGTAAAGCAATCGAAACGTCGGGAAGTTAAAAAATGTAAAAATTAAACCAAATCGCGATAAAATCCGTAAAAAAATAGTTTTACTTCAATGTGTAACATTCGCGTAAATGTAAGAAAGCATTATAAAAATATTAATAGTTATATTTTTATAAAGCGCGCGGAAATCAACAACCAAAAACGACACGATGGATTTATTAAGTACTAGGAACGCATGAAGTTGCCGGAGATATTTTTTAACAAAATTCAAGAGCCACGTGGTGAATCAGGGGTGCGATGGAAGATCGTGTGACTGCGTAGGTGTGACAAAGGCAGATACACAAAATGCGGTACGGGTACAGTATCAATGCAATTATTTATTACAATAATTTTGGTGCAATGTATGAGCAAGTAAATATAATATAAGTATTTAAACCGTTCTATAAATTGTATTTACAATTTATATTGTACAATTTGTATTTATAAGCGTAGTATGTTTTTCGGTTTATATTTCTTGCACAGTTAGTAAAGATAGTTTCCCTTCACCGTTATAGTGCGTGGTGATTGACTATCAATACACACATAACTCCGAAGTCGAAGGTGTGCCCTGGGATTTGAACCCACGGACGCAGTGAACATGTTGGCAGTCGCGTCTGATCCGATACCAACAGGCCACCACGCTCTTATACTATACGGCCTAACCCCTCTCAATCTTGCTTTCGATTGAAGAGGAGGCCCGTGCCATGCAGTGGGACGTATATGGGCTGATACATCGATAGTAAAGTTTAATTATAGAATCTAAATTATATTGGTACATTATAATTATCTAGAATTACCGTTAGTATGGGCCTGCTCAACCGGGATGGTAGCACTGTCTTTCAGAAAGCCGACGTGAATCGACGATACGATTGACAGAGGTCTCATCTTCATTATTTTTTTACTATCCTCACTAATTTATGAGGCTGGCTACTTTAGCAAGTAGGAGTTGGTGTTGGAGATGTTCGGAGACGGTGGTAACCACTTACCACCAGATCTTTGTTTGTGTCGAAATATTAAAAAACAATCCTTATAGCGGAACTTCATTTTCAAATAATTAATATTAATAATTGACAGCCTCCGTGGCGCAGTTGGTTAGACGCCGGCTGTGAAACGAGAGGCCGCGGGTTCGATCCCCGCACCGAGAGAAATGTTTGTGCGGCCCACAAATATTTCTTTCGGGTCTGGTTATTTGTGAGACCGAAAAGTCTCTCGTAGTTCTGATACCTGCGACACAAGACTTAATTGATCTTAATGTGGTGTCGGGACTATGTGTGTTACTGCTGGGTGTATTTATTATTTATTTATTTATTAAATAACAATGCCTGATTCACAAAAACGAGAGGCCGCGAGCTTCATTCCAGTTTTAAGACAAAATCCACTTGTATTTGTTTCGGAGCTGCATGCATGTTTGTGAGATCGAGAAAATCTCGTAGTTTCTGATACCCGCGACACCTGATATGATTTTACTGTGGGGATTAGACTGGGTATGGATGTATAAATTTATTTTGATAAAATGTTTATATAATAATGTTATCCTTAACGATCAAACACTTCACTAAATCTATGGCACGAAGAATCACGAACACTGACCGGCCACAGAGCACACAACACGTCCGCCATGGTCCGCGGCTGACCCGGTACTGAGCGCCAAGTGTAGAGAGACCAGTGACTTCCTGCTGTTAGACAAAGTCGGGTCCACAACTAAAGTTCCCAAATAGTTTCTAATACCCACGACACAAGACTCGATCTTAGTGTGGGGTCAGGACTATGTATGTGACTGTTGGGTGTATTTATTTATTTAATTTGAGTTTTCCTTTGTAATGGTTTTCAGTAGTCTCAATTTCAAATCTGAGACGATTTAAGACATGTAACGCCATCTAGTAGCGAGGAAATGAAACGCAGAGTAAATATTTTGCACAAATTTTATTAATCTAAAATTGTGATTGTAGTAGTGATTATTTACAATTCAGTAGGTACATTTTTGTTTCCTAATTATTAACCTAAATAATATACTTAAAACGCATTAGAAATGTATTTTGTTGACATCGGTCGTTCCTTTATCTATAACAAGTATTGTTTGCAACTTCATCCGCGTGAAAAAAAAATCCTGGTATGAAAAGTACCTTATTGACGCTAAAATATTTTATTCAATTATAACCAGTAGTTCGAGACGTGAGCGAGTTCAAACAAACAAATTCTTCAACTATTAATATAGATTTATATGTCGTATTTCCGAGCTGACTGTTGCGTTCGTCCTCATTTATGGGCACTAGAAGCGGGTGTTGCAGCAAATGACACACAAATCATAATTTAATAAATTTATTTGATCACTAATTACCACACTCTCGGATCACAAGAGGAATGTAGAATTACGAGCGTCCGATCAGCGTTACGGCACGAATGATACTGATCTTTATTTGATCAGTGCAGCGGTCTTAGACCTTAGTTAATTACCTACCCTTACTAAGTTATAATAGTTGAGGCCGGTACCGGCGCTGATGTCGCTCGAAAGCTTACACGGACTAACCAGTCCCCTCCTTGCTTCAGTAAATTACTATTTTCAAAATTAATCATTATAAATATTCAAATTAATTTCATACATCCAATACATAAATGAAAAGATCTTAAATTACTACATAATAGGCACGCGCCGTCATATAGTAAGTGTGTTTAGCCTTGTTGCTAAAAGGATCGGACGCAGTTGCAGAGACGGTGGTCGCGGTTTCAAATCTTAGGATAGCAACACACTTATGACTCTCAGAGTCTTGTATATTGAGTAAAATAGCACGTGCTTTAATAATAGTAAGTCTCCACACCACAGATATTTTACAAGAATTTATATTATACGTAAACTATTTGACATAATGAGGCTTAACATCTCATGCCTCACGATGGCGAGCGCAGTGGAATGCCGAGCATTGCTTTGTAATTCAGTGTGTAATGGCATGCTCGTCTTGCCATTCATTGCAATAGAAACTAAGTCCACCACTCCGCAGTGGACCGGCTTCTTTGGCTATGGCCTACGATCTCCTACGGGTTTTAATGAACTGTGAAACGACTTTATTTGTGTAATTCTATGTTATATGTCACTTAGGAGGCAAATAGCATACGGCCCATCTAATAGTAAGTATTTACTGTAAGTGCAACACTGGAGGTGTCACTCGCGCGTTGCCTACATTTGAGAACCTTTTCACTCTTTTATACATTTTAGTAATTTAAGTTTTTATCATACTATTCTGTAAATATATAAATATCGCGGCCGGTGACTAGGTTCGCTGTCTTCAATCTACGCCAACTCGCCCATTAATTAATCTGCATTTCTTGTAATTATTACATAAAATTCATTAGCGCTAATCTGTTGGTCATGTCGGGTTGAGCACCTCCTAAGTTCATTAATATGCCTTCCAATAACTCCTTTGCCCTATCCTGGAACAATTTTTATAAGTTAGTTAGTGGTGTAGTTGTACTACAAAGCTGAGGTCTCGGGTTCGAATGCCGGGTGGGGCAAAGTGATATTGGATTTTTCTATTCATTATCAGCCCGGAGTCAGAAATTTGTGCCCGACATGGCGATACACCCTATCACATCATGGGACGGAAAATACAAGTCGAAATGTGGGTGTCCTGGTAGCACCTCTGTCTACCCCTTATGGGAAAAAGGCGTGAGTTTATGTATGTATGTAGTTTAATTTTATTAATAGAAAGTCATCATGCAAAATCAAGGGTCATGTAGCCCATTAAATATATTGTAATAGGTTACTTTCCACTTACCCCATGCAATTTTATTAGTTCAACAAGCTTGGCACTTAGGAAGTTGTTGACTGTCTCCGAGAAATCCATTCCCAGCACTTTGAATTCGATGTTGGACTGAAAAGCAACATAATATATAATTATAATAAATACACCGAATAAATATAGCTCAGACTAATGCTTAAATACAAATTTCGTGCGTATCGGAAACCAAAGGACTTAATCATACAACTTTTTAGGTGTATGTGTAACCTATCAGGATATTACTAAAACGGATGCCGCGAATTTCATTTCATTTCAATAAGCGATCCCAATCCCTATTTAAGGATCGATCTCAAAAATAGTCCAATCAAAACTCGGCACATGTGGACGTGTCGATAATACCTTGAGCCGGTTGGTCTATTTCCGCGCTCGATCTTAAGATTGACATAAAAATCGTTTATTAATTTCGACCGTTAGATGTCTATCATACTGTCTTTCATACATACATACATAAACTCACGCCTTTTTCCCAGAAGGGGTAGGCAGAGGTGGCCACCAGGACACCCACATTTCGCCTTGTACGTTCTGTCCCATGATGTGATAGGGGGCGAGCCTATCGCCATTTCGGGCACAAATTCCTGACTCCGGGCTGATAATGATTAGAAAAATCCAATATCACTTTGCCCGACCCGGGATTCGAACCCGAGACCTCAGCTTTGTTGTCGTACCGTAGTACAACTACGCCACCGAGGCACTGTCTTTCACTCGGCTGTATTTGTTGTTTTCATTTTATTGTTTATCCCTTACCTTTTACTCCTATTAAAAAATACAATGATTCTAAATGATTTCTCAATGGATTAAAAAAAAAAAAAATTTTTTTTATAAAATTATGGTCAAGTCTCCTATTTGGATTGCTGCAATCATACCGAAGAAGAGTTTGTCATACCGTGATACTCTCCACATCAACTGCGACATCCCAGTCGTCAAATTTAAATTCTCTGCTCTCGTCCATGACCATTTTCGCTTTACACGAAACTCGCAAGTTCTTCACACCAACCCTGGAACAAATAAAGTGCTCTATAATAGCCCCTTCAATATAGTTTCTTGCCAGATTTATGGTGAGAATCTTATGTCATTATAGTATGCAATAATAGCTATGAGATTATTGTATTGCAATGTTTATGGCAAATTGGTAAATGCACTGTTGTGTTCCGGTTTTAAGGACATTATAGCCAGAGTTACTGGACATATTAAGACTTAACAACTTATGTCTCAGGATGGCGAGCGCAGTGGAGTGCCAAGCAATGGTTTGTAATTTATGGTGTTGTTTGGTTTTCTACTGTCAATGAGCGGTCGTATCGCTTACCAACAGGCGAATGGCATGTTCGTCTCGCCATTAAACGCAATTAAAAAAAATTCTATCACCTATGTTCATTAGGGTTAATGTAGGATTCTAATGGTGAAATACTATTTCAAATCAGAATTTTCAGAGCCTACTCAATGCAAACAATCAAATATTTCCTCTTTATAATACAAGATTGGATTACAGTGAATGTACAATAAAGAGTTTAAATAAGTAATCGTATCTTTGAGGCGAGAAACTCTCTCTGTAAATTAGGCTTAACAATGCGACTCTGTTTGTTACGCATCCACGCCTTAACTTCTAAACCGATCGTCATGAAGTTTTGTATACACGACGTAAGGTATACAGAAACATATAAACAGATATAGAGTACCTTTTATAAAAAAAAGTATTGTTGATTAACAAAAAAATACACTAGGCCAGCGTGGTGAAATATACGGCCTAACCCCTCGTATATGGGCTGATACAGGTATATAGATAGAAACATTACTTTTTGTTTTATATAAATGCTATCAGAGTCATTGATATCTTTCTCTTCTGCCACAGGAAGAGCATTCCTAGTCGTTATCATGAAAACTGTTGCTTGGCTTTATTTTCAGTTGTCACTCTGGCTATTTAATCTCATAGTTGAATTGTTATCCGCTAACTTTCAAAGGGGGTTAGCTGAGGTTAAATTAACGGGACTGGATTAGTATAACAATAAGAACTTACCATCCTTGAAATTTACTGTTCATATCCTGATCAAATACTTTTACCGTTACTGATGAAAGACCTTGAACAAGAGAGGTAATCAGTACACTTATGTAGATGTAATATTCCTATGGTTTTGTATACTATTATTAAGTGACTATTACGGCCGCCACACACGTGACGATATAACTGTGCAAGTCTGAGTTTGCACCAGTATACTGGACCGTGTGTGGACGAATAATTGCGCAAACTTCGTTCCAATTTTCGATTCGCGATTGGCACGAACTCGCGTTTGCGCAAACGCACTTGAACGTGTGTGGCAGGCTTATTTGACGTTATACTGAAGTGAAATATCCAGTGCCATCCGAAATGCGTGCGACGGCCTCTGAGGGGATTTAATCAGTATAATAAATAATAATAATAAATGCACCCAACAGTCACATACATAGTCCTGAACCCACACTAAGATCGAGTCTTGTGTCGCAGGTATCAGAACTACGAGAGACTTTTCGGTCTCACAAACACCCAGACCCGAAACAAATACCTGTGGATCACACAAATTCGTTTCAGTGTGGGGATCGAACCCGCGGCTTATCGTTTCACAGGCAGCGTCTAACCAACTGCGCCACAGTGGCTGACTGGGAATGTAGTATGCTGTAATTTTTGGTAGGGATCCGACTCGGCCGTAATATCCGTAGCGTGCCAGGCTGGCAGGCCAGTACACTGACATACCACTTTCGGCCTCCTCCGGGGTACCGAGAGGGAAGCTTTACAGATTTTTCTCTTGACACAACTTTATAGCTTGTTAAATTATTAGTACAATACGTTGTAGTAGGTAGATATTTTAACAATCAAAATAATATACCTGATTTTATTATCAACTGTGGTACGTAGACTTCGAAACGTATGCTTGATGCTGCCGAATCGTAGGTAACATTTTTGGCTTCAAAATTGTGTGCGCCTCCAAAATATAAATCCTGGATCAACATTTTGATGCTGAACATACTGAAAAATTGAATATTGTGGTATAATTAACGGACTCTCGGTTGTAGAGGCTTGTGCCCTGCAGTGGGACATATTTGGGCTGATACAATACAAAAATAATAATAGTTAATAATAATAGAAAAATCCAATGTCAAGTTGCCGAACTAGGGATTCGAACCCGAGACCACAGCGTTGTAATCGTAGTGTATTATTACT
Organism: Deilephila elpenor; assembly: GCA_949752805.1. Lineage (NCBI taxonomy): Eukaryota > Metazoa > Arthropoda > Insecta > Lepidoptera > Sphingidae > Deilephila > Deilephila elpenor. The sequence continues at coordinate 13,078,793 of OX457097.1, read as the reverse complement.
ATGTCACCGAGGCAGTCTTTTTGTGCCGTCCTTATGTAATTGTGGGATAAAACGAAACGGCCTTAATCATAGACAGATTTCAAACCAATTTAGTTATGGAATGTTTTATCCCTTTCGAACGACTTTAGAATTCAGTTTGAGCGAAGGAAACAAAATATTCGATAGCTAAAATAGGTTTAAAACTGTCTATGAATAAGGCGGTAAGCTATAGCGTGGACCCCACGTGATGGGATAAAAACTGGTAGAATATACACTTACTTAGGATTAGGCGCACTATAACTTCCCTCATAGTGTTTCAGTGTCCATCTGGCCAAGCCTTGCTCTTCGATTTTTTTCTGCACTTCAACAATCATGTCTTGTATATATTTATTCACAACGTACGCGATGAACATGCTCTCCATGATGTTTAATACTGAAATTTAAAAAAAAATACATAGTCTAATAATAATAATAAATAAATACACCCAACAATCACATACATAGTCCTGATCCCACACTAAGATCGAGTCTTGCGTCGTGGGTATCAGAAACTACGAGAGACTTTTCGGTCTCACAATCACCCAGAACCATGAATGTCGCCATGTTGAGGACAAATTCCAGCCTCAGGCAACTCTTGACGTATTGTCTCGAATTGATCCTAGGACCTCACGATCCACAGCTCATGTACACACCGTATTCTTATTCACACACAAAAATAACTTTATGAACACATATTTTACATTAAAATAGGCTCTATATAGTTATTTATTTCCTCACCTGAAATGCTGATGCTGATACAACAACACAATACTCTGAATTCACAGCTGCTAACTGATGAGTGAAGAAACGTTCAGAGCAGATAAACAAGAGTGAGTCACGTGACTGTGTGACGTCACAAGCTAGGATGACCATGCGCCACGACCGATAGTGATTGTGCTAACTTTTAAGGCAATATCCTATGTATGTTATTCATGAATACAATGTTAGGAAACCTAGCCATTTTTATGCAGGTGCACTAGTATTTGAACCCGCGACCACCGTGAACATATTGGCAGCCGCGTCTGGTCCGTTACCAAAAGGCCACCACGTATGTATTTTAACTGAATATTATTATCAGGGAACGATGTAGACAGATTCACTTGCTTGGCTACATATTCTGTGGATTTTATAAATTAAATTAAATTATTAAATCAATTCTTCAATGCACATCCTTAAACTAAAAAAAATATATTTAATTACGAAATACATTTTAATGAAACAATTTTAAAGAACAAAAAGTAATTAAAAATATAACTTAATAAGTTCAATACATCATAAAATATCCTGTTCAAGTAAATAATCATGGTCACTCTATTTTAGTTCTTTAGTCTATGGCACTAACATTCGAAGCAGCACGATTGTCTATTCTTGGAAATTACCCGCTTAAAAAAAATACTCCAAACCATAGAGTTACAATATTTTCGGTTGCCAGAATGAAAAATATTTATTGTAATGGTTTAGGCAAAAATCTAACGGGTAATTTATTCTCGAATATTATTTAAAAACAGCGACAAAACAGTTTTCAAAAACTTTAAATCAGAATAAGAAATTATAATATGATATCGAAAAAAAAAACATCGTGAGAAAACCTGCATACCGTAGCGATCTTAAAAGAATTTTTACGGTATGTAAGTCCGCCAACCCGCTAGTGCCTCTCGATCCTCTCGATTGTAGAGTAGGCCTGTGCCCTGCAGTGGGACGTATATGGGCCTATATAAAGAGATCGAATAATAAACCCATGCTCGCAAGAGCATAAGTTTATTTTATGTACTGGCACGACGAAAGGACCAAAATCCACCTCCTGGTGAATGTAGAGCAGTGGTAGAGTTCCTACCGAGCGAGATAGTAACCTCTCACCAGTGGTCATAATAATGACAGCCTAATTCTTTCTGGTTATGGATGAACCCAAAACACGACCAGTGGTTCAATATGACAGGTTTTTAACCTTTTTATGCTTGTGGCTATCCAGCCCGACCAACAATTTTTCAACACTGGCAATAATCGAAGTTCGTTGGCGAGGGTTTCCCGTAATTATAGTATTATCGGTTTCGTCATAACGTCACGTATGTGATTATTTTCTGTGCATTTACAAGATAACAGATATCTTTTTGACAGTGTTTTACTATATATTATGTTGGATGTATAAAAAATACAATATTTTTGTATATTAGCAAAATTGGCGTGACAATCAGATTTACCCTACCTTAAATTTTGTTTTTGTATACGTTTGATTTTTGTCGATGCGAGTATCGAACTCGCACTCTCTTGTTTCTTCGCCAGCGTTTTATCCAACTACACATCGTGGACGTTAATGCCTTACTAAATGTAATAGCAAAACTGTTTTTCGACGTCGGTTGTTATGACAGTTTAATAATCCCACTTGGATCAGACCGACTCATTTATTTGCTTTTTATACCAAAATGTATACAGGCTGACATAATGCCAGAGGCATTCTATTACTGTCTATCTTTGGGTGAAGCAGAAATGGAGCAAAGCAGGTTTATTTCACATTAAAATGGAAACATAAAAAAATGATACATTATTTAAAAACAAATATATAGTCTCAACTTTCGAAGTAAGTTATAAGTATTCCTCGTCTAAAATTTAATACTATTCTATGATACTTATCATTCACTCCGAATTTATTCTATGATTATGATGTAAAACAGAGGATTCGAACATTTTGTAGAGTACCTAGATCCTAGGCACATTCGTACATTCGAAATTCGTTTCGGATCATTGAACCCCCTGACTATAAACATTTTGCAAGTGGTAGAGCCACGACCAAGACTGCAGTATTACAATACAATACAATACAATACAATATTCTTTATTGTAAACCAATACAATAGAAGTAAATTACAGAAAAAAATGGATCGCAACCGGGGTGGTAGCACTGTCTCTAGCGTTGCCAGGTCGCCAAACCTAATAGCCGGACAGACCAGCCAGTTTGGCCGGACATTTGGTTAAAAAAGCCGGACACCCTATATTATTGAGGATTTTGTCTTAGTATTAATAGGTACGACAATTTTTTTTATGTAAAATCGAAGTCTTTTTGATTATTATCATAAATCTCGGCCACGCTCGGCGGCGCGGCGGCAGTGCTCGCTTGTTTGCGAAATGTAAAAAGCCTAACAAAAGCCGGACAAGACGGACACCGTTTATTTTAGCCGGACATGCAATCAAAAAGCCTAACTATGTCCGGCTTTATCCGGACGCCTGGCAACGCTAACTGTCTCACAGAAAAACAACCTAAAACAATGTTATTGCGTTTTCAAAATGGGTTCTTAGATTTACGCGAATGTTACACATGGAAATAAAACAAATTTTATTATATTGTGATTTTAACAACTGATTTTGTCATCTTCTTGGTCTTCCTTTATTTAAGATTCTATATTTTATTGGGGAAAATAATTCTTATGATCGACTCCTTTTGATTGGTGTCTTAAAAATATGCGTGTTTTTTTGAGGCTATGGGTATCCAGACTGCCTCGGTGTCGTAGTTGTACTACGGTAAGATTACAAAGCTGAGGTCTCGGGTTCGAATCCCGGGTCTGGCAAAGTGATATGGGTTTTTCTATCAGCCCGGAGTCAGGAATTAGTGCCCGAAATGGCGATAGGCTCGCCCCCTATCACATCATGGCCTGGAACATACAATGCGAAATGTGGGTGTCCTGGTGGCGCCTCTGCTTACCCCTTCTGGGATAAAGGCGTGAGTTTATGTATGTATGTGTATCCACTTTGCTCGGTCCTGACGTCACTTTTGCGTCGTCCACTTTACTTACCATAGAGATGTAAAGATTTTTATAGAAAATATATGCGGTCAATTGAAGGCGTGTTTCTTTTATCGATATCGGAAATCTTTATCAGTGATGTGATCTGATAGAGATTTTTAATGCAAACAGTGTTTTCACGCAAATTAATTGATAGATTTGTAATGATTAGATTAAAATAATGGATAGATGGAAATCCTTAGTGAAGACCTTATTGTACAGAAATGGATTTCTCGTGGCTGAAAAAAGAGACAGATATATAAAGCACAAAAGGAATAGATAGAGAGGACCTTAGTGCTTATCTAAGTCAGCTAATCTCATTTTTGTCTCAAATATGATATGCGACTCTACCGCCATGCCGAGCCCAAATCCGAATCCCGGGAAGTCAAGAATTTCTGAAATTGTAAAATTCAAACAATGTGTATATGGGAATCGAAATAAGGTTCTTATAGCTAACAGCCAGTATGTGCTGGTACTAGGCCAATGACGTATGCACAAATTCAACAGATGGCCCAATGATTGGTATTCAAGGTTGATTATCAAGTTTTCATTATTCGTATTAATTTATCGTGTACACTTAAATATGATAATTTTATCATGCATGAATTAATCCCTAGTCTACTAACCGATTTAAGTTAAGCATTATCGGTTGACCCAGAACTGTATACATTATCTAGTACATTTTCTAACATTTTCAAAGATTTATGTATATTAAAAAAGCCCATATAGGTCCCCTTATAGGTCATAGACCTATCCTTGTATAAATGAGAATTTTGTTGATTATTCTTAAACACATTTAAGACATACATACACTCACGCCTTTTTCCCAGAAGGGGTAGGCAGAGGTGCTACCAGGACACCTACGTTTCACCTTGTATGGTTCGTCCCAAGATGTGATAGGGGGAAGCCTATTGCCATATGGGGCACAAATTCCTGACTCCGGGCTGATAATGAATAGAAAAATCCAATATCACTTTGCCCGACCCGGGATTCGAACCCGATACGTCAGCTTTGTAACCGTACCGTAGTACAACTACGCCACCGTGGCAGCTAAGTAACTTTGTGTTTAAAACACTATAGATATGGAATTATGTTATTGTAATTAATTATAGTTAAGTCTACAATTGACAACAATCAAAGATATTAGGATGACGTTAATCAAAGCAAATAGATTGATAATCCGTTATCATAAGGCAGATTACTTATTGCGGTGGATTTTAGTTTCACTAATTGTTTAACTTTTGTGTTGGGCAGTCAGGTAATTATATTTGTTTGTATTTTTTATTTAGACCAAGTAAATGTATGTACCAAATAAATATCAATAATTACGTTTTTTTGTAATGATGCGCTCTGGGGTAATACATCATTTGAATAACAATATACCCTTATGATTCATAAGTAATTTAAATCTAACCTAGACTTCTAAAGGATATAAGTACAAAGATAAATAATTAGACCCAGTAAAATCACCTACTAAGTCTGAACCCACAGTAAGTTAAGGCTTGTTGTGGGTATCAAAAATTACATGAGATTTTTTTAGATCAAAACAATGAGACTCAACTTTTTGGGTTATAATTAATGTCTAGAAAAAAAAACTTTGTGTTACTATATTCATGATGGTAACTTGTTTTGTGTTTAATAATTTAAATAACTAAAAATAGTTTATTTTCATTAAAACTAGACAAATAGAGAACATAAAATTGATGCAATTTATGTTACAGTAGAGATAATAATTCAGCCTAGAGTACTTACATTTATCTCGATAAAGTAGTGACCTACTAATGCTGGGAGAACCTGTGTAGGTACATAGGTATAGGTAGGTAAAGACCTAAAAGAAAAAGACTTGTAGGACTTATAAACGTTTGTCTCGGTGTGAGGATTGAACGCGCAGTCTCTCGTTTCACATCCGGCTTCTTAGGTGACAGCCCCATGGAGGTATCTCTAGTTAAATTAATTAATAAATATAAATATTCCCTTGGTTTGATTTAAAATCTCGGTCTGCTTAAAATGTATCGCTCCTGGTTGATAAAAAAACTGATGTTATTGTTTTTATGAATTACTTTTATCTGACGATTGAAAAATCGGATGCAATGCATAAATGCCAATTGAAACTGTGTATTATTGATAATCCAAGTCAGAACATAAATGACTAATCAAGTATTTTTTTAGGAAATATGCATCTTCTTTGGCTTGCGGTCTGCGTCGGCGTGGTGGCAGGAATGCCCACTACGACTCTACGAGGTGAAAGCTTAATGCAGATTCTGTCTGAACCTTGTAAGTATATTGAATATTTATACCGAATTGAAACAAAACTAACTTTTACCATTTTTTTCGCGGATTTGGTTCAATTTTACATTTTTTTAACTTCCAGACGTTTCGATTACTTTACAGCGGCGTCCGCCCCGTGACAACGAAGTCCGCGATAAAATCCGTACAAAATCGTTATATTTCAATGTGTAACATTCACGTAAATGTAAGAAACAATTATTTATACCAAATTCTGTTAAATTTGCACATCAAAGCGACTGCAAATGCACAATGGTATGCAAAGCTATTTAAATGGAGTACACACCGGCAAGAGATGTCTTCCTACGGTCGACAGAAATGACTATAGAATGAAAATGAATTAATAAGCTCATGAATGACCTGAAGGGGAAAATGATTAAACAGTTCAGGGCTTTGTTCCCCAAGGGTAAGGTGACGGGAACTCTACCGACATTATTTTTATGTGATATTTCGAAAAGGATGTCTCTATAATGGTTTCTTAGATTTACGCGAATGTTACACATTGAAATAAAACTATTTTATACGGATTTTATCGCGATTTGGTTTAATTTTTACATTTTTTAACTTCCCGACGTTTCGATTACTTTACAGCTTTCATGGTCACGGGGCAGACTGAGGTATTAGTCATCCGCTCAGTGACTGTTACAATTAAACTGAACCAAATCAATTAAAATTAAATTAAACCAAATCGCGATAAAATCCGTATAAAATAGTTTTATTTCAAAGGATGTCTCTAATTCGTTTTTGGTAGAACGTTATGTTCGAAGAGCATTTAAGTCTGCAGGGAAGGTAAAATATATTTAATGGGCTATTTTTGATTTGTGATAATAAATTAATAAATGGAAAATGGTTTCTCAGATTTACGCGAATGTTACACATTGACCACGAAAGCTGTAAAGTAATCGAAACGTCGGGAAGTTAAAAAATGTAAAAATTAAACCAAATCGCGATAAAATCCGTATAAAATAGTTTTATTTCAATGTAATAAATGGAAGTTCACTTTGCTTTGATTTGCTCATGAATGATCACGGCGAATAGTTTCTTATTGTGCTCAAATATTTTGTGCATATTTTTTTTACTTAAAACTGCGGACTGCAGACTAGTTTCGGCTATATTATTTTTACGGTCAGAGTGAAGTGTAATATATCAATGAACATGGATTAAAAACCACCTTTTTACTAGGTTATTTTTTGTTATCATTAGACTATTAATTTTATCTAATTAACTGTGATTTTTAACTTATCTGTATGATAACGATACATTAATATAATTGTTATAATGTGTAAACATTTGTACCTAAAACTTCATTTACATTTTGGAGGAAGAGTGAAGCTGTTAAGTTCGTCTTCTGATACTCTGGAGGAGATCAAAAGGTATGCCTATGGTCTTCCAGTACAGCTTACTTGCAGATAAAGCGGCTGAGTTGTTCCTTAATAAATTCTTCGCCGACATAGCAAATAGAATCTGTTGGTGGCTGTCATGCTTCTTATGGAGGGCAACAGATACCCCAGGATGAGAAGCGTCTTGATTACTTCCACGTGAACGGCCAAGGTTTCCCGTTACCAGTTCCTTTAGTCAAGGTTACATGCTCCCATATTTACCACATAACATTTTCAATATTCATAAACATTTTCATACAAATTTTCAAGACTTTTTGCTTAATTGTTGGGCATAAGTGCATATTAAGTGGTGAACTAAAGTGAATCTTCAAGATTTTTTTCATCCCAAGATGTGAAAGAGCCTGACGCGTACTGAGCCTTACCAAGTACCAAATCCAGTTTTAAGCACTATTTCTATCACCAGGAGACTAAAAAGATATGAAATAACACCGTACTTACAGATAGCCCCAATAGAAATGAAGCGTTGGAGAACCTCATTCTCGGAGTGATCGAGGATTTGCGCAAGACCATGCTGACAGGCACTGACGACATTCCAGTGTTGGACCCACTGGAAATTAAGAGCATTGAGGTCGACGATGAGATCCTGCCGTTTCCTGGGTAATTGCTTCATTGTATACTGTATTGTAAGCTATGATCCCTACAGCTGAGCACGGGGTTTTAGTACAACCGGGAGTTTGATTGAGAGGGCTTAGATACATAAATACATAAACTCACGCCTTTTCCCCAGAAGGGGTAGACAGAAGTGCTACCAGAACACACATTTTGCCTTGTATGTTCCATCCCACGATGTTATAGGGGGTGAGCCTATCGCTATATCGGGCACAAATTTCTGAGTTCGGACTGAAAATGAACAGAAATATCCAATATCACTTTGCCCGACCCGGGATTCGATCCCAAGACCTCAGCTTTGTAATCGCACCGTAGTACATTTACGAGGCACCACCAACGAGGCAGTCTGGGAGGGCTTAGATTTTTATACAAACCGTCGTGCTAAAGTTGCAATCATTGGACGCCGGCAGTTTCCAACCTGTCCTTAGAAATCCTTGGCGGAGGCCTATGTTTAGCCACGGCCTTCCTGTGATTGCAATATTAGTAGTGACAACTGTAGCTTTTGATACTGTCTCGAAGAACTGGCTACAAAGATCTCGATTGTAAGCGTAATCCAGCTCGTGAACCTGAAATATTTAGATCAGGCACTGTGATTTTTTTATTGCAGCAAATGGCGAGACGAGCGTGCCATTCGCCTGATGGTAAGCGATACGACCGCTCATGTACAGGAGCAAAACCAAACAACACCATGAATTACAAAGAAATGTTTGACATTCCACATTGATCGCTGTCTAAGTGTATGCAAATTATACCACTAGAAATATAGAGTTTAAACAATGTTACTCACAGATCCAAGCACAGCAACGATCCTGTTACTTGCCATTGGTATTGTATGGGCAATCTATATTGATACTGAAGTTTTGTGTAGATATTTTTCAATTTAAATTACCTCAGATACGTTGTAAAATCACAAGCTAAATACACCTAGTCCTACCCTGCCTGCTATATCAATTATATATTGTATTTCTGGCAGATAGAATAGTCAATAGATTTATGCTAGGTATAAGGGTAGAAGACGAGTCCGCAGAAGTGTAATACTATTATAATGTTTCAGCGCCAAAGTCGCAATAACCGATTTAGTCGTGAGCAAACTGAGCACGTTCGTGATAAAGGAGTTGACTGTGACTCGCACCAGTTTGTTGCTGCAGCGCTACAGGGTGGTCCTCGATGGTGACGTCCCTACCATTGATGTTAACGTCGGTAAGTTGATTTAGTAGGTAAATTTTAACAATTTTACTATTTGAAACGTATCTTGTTAATCGTATTATCTAGATACCAGCCTGTGTACCAACTTGTAAAGTGTACAATGTTATTAATCTTCATAAGACTGATCTAAGTCCAATATTCGTAAATACTTTACTGCTCTGGAAATACATACTTCTTTAGACTGAATATATGTTTGCATCGCTCTGCCGATGTTCGATTGTTTAATGCCTTAGTCCACCACACAGGTTCTTTTGGGGAACTCACAGGATCCTACAAGCTGTTTTTGCTCGTCGTCACATCTACCAAACATCACTTCGTGAAGTAAGAGGTGTTAATCTTGAAAGTAAATCACCTACCATATCACAGATCAACAAATAACAAACTGCTTCTAATCTACTAAAGTTGCGGCCACAATATCTTAACAACAATTGAAATAATCTCCTTGAGGTGTTTACATTGTTTTCTGAAGGCGGTAGAGTGTTGGACAAACTATTGTTTTATTAGACAAGGGTTAAGTGGTGTGTTTGGAACGATATGATGGTAGTGGATTTTGAGATAGGAAATACGGAAATGTATTTTTAATGTACTTATGCCTATAGTACATACAAATAACCTATTGCCTGTATTTCTGAACGTCTGTCTACGAAGGAAACTATACTTGAAAGTTTTTTTACAAAAATTATAAAGGTGTAAGAAGACAAGGGTTAAAAGGGTTAAAACTAATACCAATCCCTCTAAATCTGAGATTTCATGGTCAGCAATATAGATGATAGATGCTAGGAATAAATCAATGTAGGTATTACAGAAATGTATTCAATATTTTTGTTTTCATTACAGGAGGTTATGACATGACTGTGAATGCGTTTGGTATGAATGTCTTCGGAAAAGGCGATGCCAAGTGAGTACAAAATTTTATGAACATCAAATAATTGAAATATTTAAAGCTTGGTCCTTTCATAAGCCCAATCAATTTAAAATATATATAAATACGCTAGTCACACACATAGTCCTGAACCCACATCAAAGCACAAGTCTTATATCAGGGACTACGAGAGAATAATAATCATGATGGAATCAACTTCATTTATATGTAAGACTGCCTCGGTGGCGTAGTTGTACTACGGTACGACAACAAAGCTGAGGTCTCGGGTTCGAATCCCGGGTCGGGCAAAGTGATATTGGATTTTTCTAATCATTATCAGCCCGGAGTCAGGAATTTGTGCCCGAAATGGCGATAGGCTCGCCCCCTATCACATCATGGGACAGAACATACAAGGCGAAATGTGGGTGTCCTGGTGGCCACCTCTGCCTACCCCTTCTGGGAAAAAGGCGTGAGTTTATGTATGTATGTATGTATGTATGTAATATAATATAAATAAATAAATAAATACACCCAACAGTCACACACATAGTCCCGACCCCACATTAAGATCAATTAAGTCTTGTGTCGCAGGTATCAGAACTACGAGAGACTTTTCGGTCTCACAAACATCCAGACCCGAAAGAAATATTTGTGGGCCGCACAAACATTTCTCTCGGTGCGGGGATCGAACCCGCGGCCTCTCGTTTCACAGCCGGCGTCTAACCAACTGCGCCACGGAGGCTGTCAAAATATATGTTACAAGATAACTGGTTATTCCTACAGCTTTAATCTCGTTCCAGGATCTACGTCATTCGGCCTAGAATCCAAGTTAACGTGCTGGTAGCGCCTAGAATCAGCGGCACTGGCATCTTCCTGAACCTGCTCGAGTGCGACATCAAGTTCAGCCTTGCTGATTTTGAGGTATTGATATTAAAATAATAATAAATAAATACACCCAACAGTCACATACATAGTCCTGACCCCACACTAAGATCGAGTCTTGTGTCGTGGGTATCAGAAACTACGAGAGACTTTTCGGTCTCACAGACACCCAGACCCGAAACAAATACTTGTGGTTCACACAAATATTTGTCTCGGTGCGGGGATCGAACCCGCGGCCTCTCGTTTCACAGGTGGCATCTAACCAACTGCGCCACGGAGGCTGTCAATGTCTGATATGATCTAGTTAAACTGAAGTAATCGGAAGTGGTAAAGCCAATACAGTACGACCGGTCTTGTCCATCGATGTGAAATTATGTGAACCAATTGCCACACTGCATAAACAACCTCATACAAGATTTTTTCAAATTGAAGATTACAAGAAGGTTGTCCTACCAGGATCACATTTCACAGCTTATATTCTCTACCAGTAAATCTCGTCTTAAGAAACATATAATGATTGTTGTTGTTTGGCGAATATGGGTGTTTGTATTGATATATTTTTCGTTCCAGCCACATATTACTGGCATGTTCAACGACCCTGGAGTCAGTGACTTTGTCAGTTTGTTCTTAAAGAACTTAGTCAGCGAGCTGCTTGAGTTTTACGAGGTTGGTACTGTTCTTTCACCTGTCGTTTTACCACTATTAAGTGGGTGGAGCATAACATAATTTCGATATGTTGAAGTTCTACGAGTATTTTATTTTTATTGGATAATTTCTGTCTCTCAGTATGAGTACTTATTTTTCAACATCATCGAATATGGTATGATGGTTACTTAGATTCAAGGGAATGTTACACATTTAAATATATTTGTTTTTATAGATTTCATCGCTATTTGGTTGAATTTTTACATTTTTTATCTTCCTGACGTTTCAATTAGTTTGGTTTTCGTAGTCACAGGGCAGACTGTCCTGTGATATGATATATGTTTAAGGATAGGTAGAGTTGATATATTCTAGGAAATAGTTACATTTTTCTTTCTTTTTTAGGACGACATCAACAAATTCCTGAGCACCACCGTACATGAAGCTGCAAACGAATTCCTAAAGGACTTGAACCTTATCGACATTTTGGGATAAACCTTTGTTTAAGAAACAAATTTATTTTAAAAACTAAATATATCATATTTTAATCTCATACATTTTTATTTGTGCGTTTGTGCGATAATGCTGTGCAGAGCCATCTATCGAAGTTTTGATGAAACTAATAATACTTTACACGATTGAAAATGTAGAGTTTGAAATATTTTTGTATATTTGCGTGAAGATGGCGCTAAAAGCCGAAAATTTTAAGAAACGAATTAAAAAGTGGTCCTTTTTATTAATGGAACTAAATAACATGCTATAAGAGAGAGAATAACTAAGCAAATATACAAGGCAAGTGAGGATGGAAGAGTCGGTAGGGGTCGACCTCATCGACACCATCCAAATCGGTGATACCCTCAAGAAGGGTCAGGTCAAAAGTACTGTGAACCGACGAGAATGCATGAACCATTACGTGTTTAATAATAAATCTTTATTTTAGGAAATCTATGAAAATATTACCCAAATACGACGATAAGTAAAAAAATACAAAAAAAAGTTGTCCATTTTTTTTTGCGAAATTTTTACTTGCATTGTGTCTAAAGTCACTAATACTACCACCTGGCTTCGTTTTCGGTCGTAGTCTTGATATACCCTGTATGTCACGATCGGGCAAAGTGGCGATCCATAGTCTCTGCCTACCCCTATGGGGTACAGGCGTGATGATTGAGTTGATGTAAGAGAGAGAGAAAAAAATAAAAACAAATGACTGATTTAATTCGAATTAGAAAGTTGAATTCGCAATAGGCGGGGGACGTAACTGTACCGAGGATATCATTAGATATAGGTATCTCTCCTATGTTCAGCAGTGGACTTGCTGGGGCTGAAGAGAGAGAGAGAGAGAGAGAAGGCCCATGGTGGTTTGATGACCAATGAAGCTATAACTGTCGAGTTTAGGCTACGTATTGAACGAAACTTCGTGCTTTCATGCACAAGTATCAGACATCCTAAAAAAATGCAAATTGTTGCTGGATGCAGGCCACTTCCAACAGATTGCTGTGGAAGTTCTTGGATTCCTTTGTTCAGTAGAAAACTTTCTGTGACTAAAGAGAAAGAGCAATATAAAACATAAAAAGTAACGTAGATGGTAAAATTAGTCACATGTATAGATCTATATCAATCGTGGCGTAGTTGTACTACGGTACGACTACAAAGCTGAGTCTCGGGTTCGAATTCCGGGTTGGGCAAAGTGATATTGGGTTTTTTTATTCATTATCAGCCCGGAGTCAGGAATTTGTGCCCGATATGGCGATAGGCTCGCCCCCTATCACATCATGGGATGGAACATACAAGGCGAAATGTGGGTGTCCTGGTGACGCCTCTGCCTACCCCTTCTGTTTAGGTATGTATGTATATCAATCGTTTTGGAGTTGAAAGTGTCCATGAGTCTCCATTATTATGGTAGTCATTTCGCTATATTTTTATAAATTAATTAATGGAAATAAATAATTTTTCATACATTCGTAACATTTGACCACAAGTATAAAGGTTTTCTTTTATCTCAGAAAAGATTTGAAAGCGAATAAGTAAACCATGATTACAAAATATACATTTTGTCATATAATTTTGAATCCATTTAGCCATATCCTTTACGTGGTTATTTAAAAGTGGTTGTAGACGAGCGATTTTGCAATCAAACGGAAACACTTTTAAAAACACAACCATTACACATCTCTTTGTGAAATCAGTTTACTTCAGATATATTTCAAAAAAAATATATTCTTCAGCCTTTTATAGGTCATTGCTACAAGCTACGGTTTAACTATTCCGTATTTACTTCAAAAAATTGAAGTTATATGTCTGATGCCGGTTTTAAAATCGCTTTGCAAAATGTGTAGTAAAATAGTGTTAGGTACACCATCATGAGAATTTATATTTACGGTCTTATTCATAGTTAGATTTAAAGCCTATTTTAGCTATCGAATGTTTTGTCTTCTTCGCTCAAACCGAATACTAAAGTCATTTGAATGGGACAAAAGATTCAATAACTAGAATAGGTTTTAAATCTGTCTATGAATAAGGCCGTTACGTTTTATCCCACAGTTACATAAGGTCGGCACAAAAAGACTGCCTCGATGACATAGTAATAATACAGTACGATTACAACGCTGTGGTCTCGGGTTCGAATCCCTGGTACGACAACTTGATATTGGATTTTTCTATTATTATTAACTATTATTATTTTTGTATTGTATCAGCCCCTATATGTCCCACTGCAGGGCACAAGCCTCTACAACCGAGAGTCCGTTAATTATAACGAAATATTAAATTATTCAGTGAGGTGGACTGTAGGGTAAGCCGTCTCAATCGACACATCGGTATTAAAGAATTTCCGTGCTAACTAGCAGGCAATGACGTGCTGATACAGTAAAATATGCTTGAAAAGAACAAGAAAAACAGTATTTGTTTTTTTTATAAATACACCCAACAGTCACATTCATGGTCCTGTTCCCACATTAACATCAATTAAGTCTTGTCTCGTGGTTATCAAGAACTACGAGAGACTTTTCGGTCTCACAAACGCCCAGAACACAGACAAGTATTTGTGGGCCTCACAAACATTTGTCTCGGTGCGGGGATCGAACCCGCGGCATCTCATTTCACAGCCAGCGTCTAACCAACTGCGCCATGGAGGCTGTCGAAAATATTAATATACCAGTGGTTAAACGGCCGTCTGCAAATCAAGGGATCGAGGTAAGATTTCGTTTTAATTAAATCTTAGAGAAGCTACAGCCTCTGTAGGTCGCTTAATGTATGTAAACTTCACTCGGCGTGTGGTCAGACGTCATTTCATATCAGATGTTTTCATTTACCTACATGTTACTTTAGTAGTTTTGACGTTTGAATATTATAATTATAAGTTGCCAGGCCTCTAGTGATTTGGTTCGTAAACTTTGGGTATTTCGGATTTATCATTTATTTCAGCCGTTTTAGAAGTTTTTGTTAGTAATGTTTATTTATTTGTTGTCCCTGGTGTTATTGTGGTGGGTGCAGGGCCTGCCTTCAAGCATAGTGGTCTTCAATTTGCGAATTCAACTTCCTGATTCGAATAATTTAATCAGAAATTTGTTCTTATTTTCTTTTTCTTTCTCTTATAGCATGTTATTCTAAGACCATTGATTCTAATATCTTGACGTCATCAACTGTTTTACTGGACCGTGAGAGCATCCGCTATGTTAAGGTTCAGCAATACATTGCCTTTTAGTAACGTCAGAATTTCAAAAAATATTCACCATCATTTATGAACTAAACTTGACCAATAGATTATAGAATATAGCAAAAAATCATAATATATTATTAAAGTTTCTACACAAAACTTCTAAAACTATGTTAGTTTAAAGGTTTTCTCCCAGGAAGCGTATAAAATGCGTCGGATGGAGTTGGCAAGTTCCCGTGGGGCCTATAAGTTGTCAAGACTGCCGTGTGTTAAGGCTTCTGGATCCCGAAGGAGCAACCGATCATGGGAGCGAAGATTCATGCGAGTTGCCTTCTTAGATTTTAACTTTAATTCTACTCGTAGTATCTATCTTATTATTTTCTATGCAACTGCTATATGGGAATTTAAGAGCTTTTCTTTGGTACAAAAATCTTAGTCTACGATCTACTCATCTACATACTGTTATTGGGAAGACTTTTTACACTCACACCTTTATCTCAGAAGGGGTAGGCAAAGGCGCCACCAGGACACCCACATTCCGACTTGTGTATTCCGTCCCACGATGTGATAGGGGGCGAGCCTATTGCCATATCGTCAGGCTCTTAAGGATATGTATGTTAGAGATTACACAAGTTTGATCCACGCAGGATGAATGCCATACGCATTGATGTTACTTATTTTATTGGAATTGCAACACAGTCCGACATGATTGAAGTCTTTTAAGTTATCGGTTGCCTATGGTAACGCTGAATGGTCTGTCAGTAGAGTCTGTGATCGGTTTAACAATATTTAATTGTTTCTATTGTAATCTTGCCCGGAACAGCGCCAAACGTGCGCACTGACTGATTAATAAGAATCATCATGTCGGACGGCAACTACGGCCATATAAATCGCAATCTGTATGATTCTCCGACAGCAGCGGTGGGATCGATCTCAAAATCATCCCTTGTGCCTACCGCATTGCCTGCTACCCAAACTGAAGAATATTTTCGGTCGGAACGTAAGACTCAGTAGTGCGGCCACGTACATCGAGTATTCTACCAATAAAGCAGCGCTGATAGATGGGCCAGATCCTGACAGCTCTAACGATATCGAGATTTCTAGAATCACAGACGTCTAGGCAAAGAACTACGGATGTGGAGAATACGCCAGGAATTATACGCTTACAATGGTGAATATTTATTAAGATGCAAAATCAGCAAAAGCAAGCGTTGATTCTGGCATTTAAAACTCCATTGGAATTTAAAAGAAGATTGATAGATCAAATTGACGTTGAAAAAGATGATACGCTTTCATCAACATGCAATTGGTGGAAGTAATTATTTAAAGGTATCAACTTGTTATAGCGATTGGTAAAATATTAAGAGGATCCATGTGGTTGTTGCGGATAAATTGTCCAGGTACGATGTGAACACTTGAATAACTTTGTCGTACGAATTGTATCTAAAGGTTATGACACTTTTGGTAACATTTCTATCGTGGTCAAAACGTGAATAGTCCGAAATCTACTCCGCAGTCGTAGATGAATTGTTATGCCTGCAATAAGCTTGGACATAAGATTTGTCAGACATGTATAGAAAATAGGCTAAGATATCATCAATTGTTCTAATAACTAGTTTGGTTATCGCCAACAATCTTGCTTGCCAGTATGTTACAGGTGTGGTTCTTCAGTTCACATAGTGAATCGCTGTCGTCACGGGTCCAGCGCCGCAGCATTGACATCTGTTATAACGTGTTGACATATTATTATGTGTGGTCGAGCTGCTCTCCGAAACACTAAAACCCTTTAGTAATTGTTTTAAATGTGGTTTTTACTTTGGCGCTGAGTATCCCTTTGTAAAGGAGTCTGCCACAAGTTAAGAGGTAAGCGAATTGATATTTTTGGCCAGGTGCTTTTCTTGATGTGAATTGTCACACGCGTTGATGGTGAGGGAAAATATAGAGAGGAAACCAGCATACATTGCTGTGATGTGTTAAACAAATCAACGTACGCTGCCTGAGCATAGTGGTCTGTGGTCTAGGTCTTTTCAATCGAACTCTCGATTACGGAGAAGTCCTATGCTAAACAGGAATACAATACTTACTGTGTAATTGTTATATTTGGTAGAAATTAATGATTCAAGCATCGAAATTGTATTTCACTTTTGGCTGGTAAAGAATCGTCGCAAAAATAAAATATTGGGTTGCGACATTTTGAATTATAGTTTTCAAATAAGCATGTCCGCACATTAGTTGTATCTGACAAGGTTGGCGTCTGTAAACACAAGTCTTAACACATAGCACGTTTAATACTGTTACACAGATGAAACAATTTGTCCATAATTCATCAATTCTTATGGATCCAGCATTATAAATTGGCGTTCGGTAAATGCCTAATTGAATTAGCGAATAATTGCTACAAGACACGGCAGTAGACAGCTCATATCTTAACCAATGAACCAATGATATTTAAGCCACAGTATCTATACTAAGTTTCATGTAGATGCCGGTGCCAATGGCTATGGTGCTATTTTATTCTAACCTGTAAGAATGAAACTAAGGCCTATCGCATACTTTAGCAAAACTACGATGTTAGCAGAATCGTGTTGTGACATAAGCAAGCCACGTTGCAGCCAGGCCTGTAGTATGAGGGCTGGATCGAATGGTGTTTTGCCATTTTCTTATAGAAGGCCGGCGTGACGTGTAAAAATATTATTATTATTATTATGTGAGTGAGATGGTCGAAAGCCCATTTTGCTAGTGGTAGAATGTTCATTCTGCCCGGATGGCTACAACAGTGAAAAGTGGATAGAGACCCATTATGGTTACTTACGTTAGCGTATCGAGACCATCCCGTGTATATCCGTGTGTAATTGGACCGGCATAGTTGTGTGGATCGGCGAGAGTGAAACATATAGTGCCAGTTGATATTCCATCTGGTCTACACCGCGCTTGCCATCGTGCGGGTTATGGTCACTTTGCTGTTGTAAAGTGTGAAGGTAAGTACCAACGACTTTTAAGGGATTTCTTGAATGAATAAAGTAGCGGTTACAAATTACAATAATCGATACATATGAATGAACTTTCTGTTGTAGAACGCTGTCGACTATCTTAATTGCCCGGAGTGTGGCCAGCCCGGCGCCGCGGACCCTGCAGGGTACCTCCGCATTGCACCCTGTGTCGAGTGGCGCCGATGCCCAACGTGGCACCCCCGTAATCTCCGCTAAGGAGTTTTTATAACTCTGTCACTAACAGTCGTGCCGTTATAAATAATAAAACTGGAACTCTTGCCATGGTAAAAGCAGTTGGTCACTTCAGACAATACTTCCGTGGCCGGACATTTACGATTATGACTAACTCTTTTGAATTCATCATTTTATAAGGTAGAATGGGTGGATTAATATTGATTATTGCGTTTTACACTTTCTTACTGGCCAAGGTAACTTAAAGTCTTAAACTGTACTATAAATTTAAGCTCGTTGATTCGCATGCGTGAACACGCAACATGAACATGTTCAGCACTTAATGGCAAATATAGACAGTCCGTGCATCATTTACTTTGGGAGTCTAGTCTTTAACAAAAAGAGCATAGTGTTGGTTAGTATGCAAACATTATCTGGAATTGTATGCTACATGGACCTAGTGCAGACTAGGACGAAATTTCGTGCTTTGCGGCGTTCTGGAGTTCTGGAATCAAGTAAAACAGTCTCCAAACCTTTGATTTTAACATTAATACATCCGTAACGAGCACATCCGCGGCAGCCTTGGTGTCCGCGATGTGACAGATAAACTCCAAGAGTGTCGCTTGAGATGGTAAGGTCATGTCCTGAGAAAGCCGCAGGAGTACGTCGGCAATGTGTGCCTGAGCCTCAACATTCCAGGACCTCGACCGAGGGGTAGACCGAAGAAGCGCTGGCTTGATGTCGTCAAGGAAGATATGAGAGTCAATGGCCTTACTATTGAGGATACCGAAGACCGGGCGAAATGGAGGAGACTAAGCCGGAAGGCGGACCCTGGCACCGGCCGGGATAACGCCTAAGTAGAAGTAGAAGAAGAAGAATAATAGATGATATGTGTAGGCACATGCTGATTTCGTTGTACTGAATTTATAACTCCTGACATAAAAATAGATGACAAGCAGAATTAATTATCTGGTAGATCAGGCCTCTAGCAAACTTAGTAACACAAAGATATTGGAGAGGTAATTGCCAATCCCAGTCAGGGAATACTAAGGAATGATGCAACTGAGATATACGAGTTAAGCCCAGGAATAAGATAAGAATAGGATGGACGAGCAGGCGACGAAAGATAAAAATCGTTATGACTAATAAAGCCACTGTTGTGTAAAAATGCCAATCATTGTTTGAATTTTAGTGATAATTCTGTAGTAATTCTGTGCTGAAAAATAATAATCTTATATTACGATATTCGTGGGGTGGCTGGTAGCGGTTGGCGACGATGGGCTGAAGATCGAGCCCAGTGGCGTGCTATGGGAGAGGCCTATGTCCAGCAGTGGACGCAGAAGGGCTGATGATGATGATGATGATGATTGGAAGCTTGTGGTGTGTGTGTTGGTGATTGATAAAATGTTCTATTGAAACTCAAAGCTGCTATGCTTTATTGAAAGAAGGATTGAAAGTATTATCACTTTGTCCTTGTGCCTGTTGAAAGCCATGACGCTTTGCAGGGTGGATTGAAAGCATGAGCGCTTTGTCCTTATGATCTGTTGAAAGCCATGACGCTTTGCAGGATGGATTGAAAGCATGAGCGCTTTGTCTTTGTGATCTGTTGAAAGCCATCACGCTTTGCAGGGTGGATTGAAAGCATGAGCGCTTTGTCCTTGTGATCTGTTGAAAGCCATCACGCTTTGCAGGGTGGATTGAAAGCATGAGCGCTTTGTCCTTGTGATCTGTTGAAAGCCATCACGCTTTGCAGGGTGGATTGAAAGCATGAGCGCTTTGTCCTAGTGATCGGTTGAAAGCCATCACGCTTTACAGGGTGGATTGAAAGCGTGAGCGCTTTGTCCTTATGATCTGCTGAAAGCCATCACGCTTTGCAGGGTGGATTGAAAGCATGAGCGCTTTGTCCTTGTGATCTGTTGAAAGCCATCACGCTTTGCAGGGTGGATTGAAAGCATTAACGCTTTGCAAGATAAATTGAAAGCATTAACGCTTTGTCCTTGTTGTCTGTTGAAAGCTACCACGCTTTGCAGTGAGATTGGGGTCTGATTTATTTTGACTGAAGGTCGATGCTGAAAGCTACGACGCATTGCTAAACGTTAAAAGTCACGTGCTGAAAGCTGTTACGCTTTGCTTTGTGTGTGAGGTTGAAAGCTGTTTGTGTAAATAATATGCTTGTGTGCTATGCGCTGTTCCATCTAGCTTGGCTCTGATGTCAATAAGCAACGCGAGAGCGCGTTGAGGCGCAGAATGGCCGTGTTAGAGATTACACAAGTTTGATCCACGCAGGATGAATGCCATACGCATTGATGTTACTTATTTTATTGGAATTGCAACACAGTCCGACATGATTGAAGTCTTTTAAGTTATCGGTTGCCTATGGTAACGCTGAATGGTCTGTCAGTAGAGTCTGTGATCGGTTTAACAATATTTAATTGTTTCTATTGTAATCTTGCCCGGAACAGCGCCAAACGTGCGCACTGACTGATTAATAAGAATCATCATGTCGGACGGCAACTACGGCCATATAAATCGCAATCTGTATGATTCTCCGACATGTATAATAGCCCACTGCTGGTCCAGGACTTCTCTTCAGCAAAGATTTCAATTGGTAGAGTTTAGGTTATGGTCTGCCATGTCGCCTAAGTACGAAATTACGGACTACACTGTTATACCATAGAAGTCCTTGTATGTCTCTATAGCATGCAGGTTCCTTCAAGTCATCCTTCATCGTTATAACGTGTTGTAGTTGACTCTCAATACACAAAAGGTCTTTTAACTGAGATATCACTATTCCAATCCACTCTAAAAATATCTAAGAAAAAGAAAACAATAAATAATTCCCAGAACAATCATTCGTCCGATAACATTAATAAACTAATGGCCGAGATTAATAAACGATCTTCGTTTCTATCTAAAGATCGATCGCGAAAATAAGCCAATGGGCTCAAGGTATTGCCGACACGCCCACATTTGATGTGTTCAGATTGGTCTATTTTCCGGATCGATCCTTAGATAGGGATTGGGATTGCTTATTAATTTTGAGTGTGAATCACAAAGAGATATTGAATAGGATTCAACGGGTGATAAAACAGCTGACACGCAATTATGAAGTCTACAGCACTGCAAAGGAAAAATACAAAACCTTTTCTGTTCAACTCCGCGTAACGAACTTAATGCATTTACTGCGATTGTTTTAAATGGCGCTTTAAATGTGTTTTTATTCGTTGATCGCGTATTATTATAGTGTTTTGAGAAAGCTACCCGATCTTATGGTGGGGTATTTTTTTTATGCGATTAATGTCGAGACGAGCATGCCATTCGCCTGATGGTAAGCGATACGACCGATCATGGACAGTAGCAACAACACCACGAATTCCAAGGCAATGGTTGGCATTCCACTGCGCTCGCCATCCTGAAGCATAAGATGTTAAGTCCCATTATGTCTAGTAGTTACTCTGGCTACAATGTCTTTCAAACCGGAACAAATCAGTGCAATGACATTGCTGTTTGGGGACAAATGAATATTGCCGTGTTATCTACCCAGGCGGCTTCTCACATGTGGGAAACCTACCACCATTTACCACCGTCACCATTTACTGTGGGATTCTTGTAATTTTGTATTTGTACGGTAATGTCAGTAAAATGATTATAACTGCAGTGAGATATATATATTTTTACCGGTATATTGCTTATTTTAAACAAAAACACCCTAATGATTATAACTGCAGTGAAAAACACTTTCTACGAGCGAGAGATAGATATTTTTTACCGGTTTATTGCTCATTTCAAAAACAAAAACACCCAAAAAATATGTGCAACAGAACAATACTCATATTTTTGTAATCAAAATACGTGTTCACGGTAATCAACTCTCAGACTTAAAGGATAAAAAGAAATGAGTAACAAATGTAAATGCTTACATCGCGTGAAAGAACAGAAACAAAGCGAAGCCCGGGTTCAGGTGTGCGCAACATTTTCTACCACTAAAAATATTTAAACTGAAATATTTTATCTGAAATTTATTAAATCTGTCTCTTACTTCTGGAATTCCACTGCTGAACATAGCTCCAGCAAGGGTTTTCGTACCGACCTGTATTCAGCTGCTTTTTTGATAGATGGCCGGGGATTGACAGAATTATTGAATGTTTCTCTGATGCGATTAAGTAATTATTGTTTATCATTGGTCCACTAATTTTATCAAATATCTTAATTTGGCCGTATGTCTAAGTCATACCATAACAAATAATACTTACTACGGGTTATTGCGATTAAACATTCTTCTTCATTCGGATATCGACTATCTAGAAATCTAGATATAAAATCTTGACAAATACATACATATGTCACGTTTCAGGTTCGGTCTACATACATACTTAAACTCACGCCTTTATCCCAGAAGGGGTAGGCAGAGGCACCACCAGGACACTCACATTTCGCCTTGTATGTTCCGTCCCACAATGTGATAGGGGGTGAGCCTATCGCCATATCAGTAACAAATTCCTGACTCCGGGCTGATAATGAATAGAAAAGAACAATATCATTTTGCCCGACCCGGCATTCGAACCCGGGACCTTGGCTTTGTAATTGTACCGTTGTACAACTACGCCACCGAGATAGGTTCAGCCTAAGCGACATACCATGTCGATCGATGAAAGACAATCTCTCGCAAGCAGTAATTCCATCTCGGATACACCACTTATTACCAAGAGCGTTGTAGTCAAATGTAGTTATTAAGAAACTGCGAAAATTTCTCCAGTAAAAAACATAACGAAATTACTCCGTAAATTGATTTCAGGTCGCGAATATAAATTACGAAGTAACTAATATAATTTTATGAATCTCTAGGTAAAACGCTTTTGTTAATAATCCAGGCTCGGTGGAAAAATATCGCTGATCCAATTACCGTAAAAGCTCCTCATTCGTCCGGAGTATTCTTGTAACTACGATTAATGTCGTAATTAAGGATTTGTATTACGTTTCCTTGGAATTTATTTCGGTATTAATGGATCTTATTTATTAATTTCTCCTATAGGTCACTGAGTTACGGTTAGATTGATAGTTCTGCTTAGGAACAATAGATGTCGCTTTTCACAATGGATTTTGACGATCGATCAACGTTGACAATAATTAGGGTAGATTGATAGAGATTCGTTTTTCTTGACATAATAATAAATTAAGCTTTTTATAATGGTTTCTTAGATTTACGCGAATGTTACACATTGAAATAAAACTATTTTATACGGATTTTATCGCGATTTGGTTTAATTTTACATTTTTTAACTTCCCGACGTTTCGATTACTTTACAGCTTTCGTGGTCACGGGGCGGACTGAGGTATTAGTCATCCGCTCAGTGACTGTTACAATTAAACTACCCTTAATTTACAATTATCAAATTAAAAAGTTAATTTAAAAAGTTAGCTAGTTTTTGCGATCCGATCTACGCAGAAGGAGTGACCACGAAAGCTGTAAAGTAATCGAAACGTCGGGAAGTTAAAAAATGTAAAATTAAACCAAATCGCGATAAAATCCGTATAAAATAGTTTTAAGCTTTTTATTTAAGAAAGTCTTTGACGAGTGCAAGACGAGCAGTAGACTTCCCGTGACTCTGTATAATGATCTTAAATTTCTATTTTAATGAGCTATGAATCCAAGCAGTCAATCTTTGGTATAAGGGAATTTATAGGTAATAAAAATTAGACTACTACATTAAAACCATTAAATCAGCTGGCGGTACAGAAAATCTGAAAAAAAAATCTATTTAATAAAACCTAGTTACTGTACTAAATAGTTAACTGGAAGAAAACCCCTAGGGCATTATTACTACCTGTACTAGCATATGAAGTTTAAAATGTTTATTTTTTAAACTGAACCAAATGTTGCCTACCCCTCCTCGAGACAATGGAACGCACCTAAACATTCACGCGACACGCATCGCAAACATTTTCTTAAACAAGTTGGGCTCACATGGAATTCTGCCCGCCATTTTATTCCAACGCTAAACAACGATAAAATGGCAGATAACTTTGATTAAAATTGTGTACATTGTACTGTGTTTTTGTGGTAGAGGTGGATAGGATTTGTGTAGAGATTTTAATGTAAATTTAAGGAACAATGGCATTAGATATCGAAAAGATTTGATTGGTGATGGAGACGAGTAATCGCAACATATTAAGAAGGGTAGTGGTGGACAATGGTTTTCCACTGGTAAATTGGGTAGATTATTTTATAAAATTTACGGGAGTACGATATGGAAAGCGTCGGAGGGGGCCTTGACCAGCAAAGTACTTGATGTGACTGACGACTAACTATAAGAAGTTTGAGAGGTGTAAACTTTTCACTATACATATGTATGTTCATACTATCTCGGTAGCGTAATTGTATTACGGTACGGTTACAAATTGGATTGGTCATATTGGATTCTTTCATTCTTATCAGCCCTAAGTCAAGAATTCGTACCCGATATGGCGATAGACTCGCCGCCTATCACATTGTGGGACGGAAAATACAAGGTGAAATGTGGGTGTCCTGGTAGCACCTCTGCTAACCCTTTCTGGGTAAAAGGCGTGAGTTTATGTATGTTATAAATTAGAGGAATATTTATAAACTACTAACAACTACGAGTAAAGGCTCAACGGCGATGACAGGCGTTTTGTGGAACTAACTTGTTGATAAACAATAGTATTTTTTTAAATCGTTGTCATTTGCATCTGTGTTCAAGCATTACAATTTAAATCGTAATAACTATTGTAATCGTATCAGTTAAGTAAGCATTTGTACGCAGACTGTAGCGCAATGTATAGCGAGCGACTGCGTTTGTATTGGCTACTGAGAACTCATTACGCGACGCTGACAGTACCAGGCGCTAGTACTATGCTAAGACCGGCTGTGGAGTCAATGCATTTTAAAAAATAATTTTTTTTTACTGAAATAATTACAGGTTTTTTTGCATTGAAACGATTTGACTACAATGCACCGGTGTCGGGACCTGGTAATTTTTCTGGCATATGTTGCCAATGTTCCTACTCTTACGCTTTTCGTAATTCATCCATCAGCCAAAGGACGTCCACTGCTGAACATAGGCCTCTCCCAATGATTTCCACAGTAACTTTCGTATTACGTCAATGAAAATATTTCTTACTGATATTTTATTTACATTGCGCTTTATTACCATTAGGTGAGAATGCCATATACCATTGTAAATTAAAATCCAACGTGATAAATATTGACAAAGCACCCGCATTGTGTGGTGTAAATATATGCTTCTGCAGAGACGGTTATTGCAGTTAAAATCGGATTTTTTTAAGTTAGGTAGGTGTGTATTAATGAGTAAAGCATATTAAAGAGATCTTAACAAGATTTTCTATGGTATTTAAGGTAATTTAACCCATACTAGGCCAGCATGATGGACTAACCTAACCGCTGTCATTCGAACTTTCGGTTATAAAGGTGCTCCATGCTCAGTTATGGCCGATTATGGCTTGGTGCAGCAGCCGAAGTCTTATCTCCATCCGACATATTTATAACTTTACCAGCCTCCGTGGCGCAGTTGGTTAGACGTCGGCTATGTAACGAGAGACAGCAGGTTCGATCCCCGCACTGGGACAAATATTTGTGTGGCCCACAAATATTTGTCTCTGGTCTGGGTGTTTGTGAGACTCAAAAGTCTCATAGTGTCTGATACGACACAAGACTTAATTGACCTTAATATGGGGTCAGGACTGTGTATGCGACTGTTGGGTGTATTATTATTATGTATAATAATAATCACGACGACTCAATAGTTCTCCTGTCCAGCACGAGGTCGCCTGTTCTTGTAAGCACCTTATCGGAGAAAATAAGAGCGCCGTTGGCATTGTCTTCATCATGTTACTCGGCACTTAATGAGACACAATTTGCATTCAGTTAAGTGTAAATATTGCAGTGCTCCGGGTTATGTTTTTGTGCAGTTGCTTGGATTCATTTTCTATTGTTTATCTTTATCTAGTATAAGATAGTGTAATGATAGATTTCCCTATGCTTCCTTTATGTTGCTTAGGAGTGTTGATTTGTGACAGCCTTTTATTGAAAAGGTGCTCTTAAAATTATATTGGACTTAGCCGATTTTGTATGATGCTTCGGTGGCGCAGTTGTACTACGGTACGATTATAACGTTGAGGTCTCGGGTTTCAATCCCGGGTTGGGCAAAGCGATATTGGATTTTTCTAATATCACTTTACCCGACCCGGGATTCGAACCCGCTACCTGAGACTTGTAATCGTACCGTAGTACAACTACGCCATCGAGGCAGTTTATTACTTCTTTTTGGGCGATATTGTATTTGGGTAGCGTTGTACTTATTTATTTATTTATTTAAATCTTACTTACTTGTTTACTACAGTACCCCTAGCCGGAACATTTTGCAGTATCGTAATAGAATAGTAATAGTAAAATTTTGTATGGGAATTTAAACAGCGCCATTGTGAGCGTATTTGGAACTAAAATGTGACAGCGGGAAACGTTTACGATACTATAGTATAGTTAGCGAGTAGTTTAACGATAGTTTTACTATAAAAATGTATGAAAAGTGGCAGCAGGAATAATTTTTGACGTATAGTATCGCCAATTACTATAGTTTTGCTGTCGAAAAATACGAGAACTTTCTCACCGAGATTTTGTCAGTGAGAAAGCTATCGTGAATGTAGTTTTGCGATTTATTTTATTTGAAATAAGGCAAAATGTGTTAATTACGATCATACTCAGTGCCCTCGACGTCTTATTGTTATTTTGTTTATTTATCTACTCCGTGTTTCACTAAAAATAGGCAATTCAATATGGAGTTACAATTGTGTTGTTTCAAATATTTTTGTTACTAACAGCGGCATTATCAAAAGAAGGTTACTTCCTATCCTAAGGTCTTCTCGGAATTGGAGCAACAAACTTAGGAACAAGTATGACGATATAAGAAGACAAGACTTAGTGTAGTTTTAAAAATGAATACCTAACTAACCTTTTATAAATAAAACAATCATATTATGCACTATTGTTGTATGTTTTGTGTAGGTAGTTACTTATTTATTTAATGCACAGGCTCATTTCAATGTATAGTCGATATGGGCAAGTTCTCAGCTAGTTGTTCATATTATGTTATCAAAATGATATAATATGTGAAGAAAGTTACCTAGGCTTTTTACGAGCAAAAATGTAGCGAATACATTCATAAAGTTTCCACCTTAAAGGTATAAAGGGATCATATTAAACAAATGTCCGTGTCTATATCTATTACTTATTTATGAGTTTATTTCTTTACATTCGTTGACGAGTGGCATCCGTATAAATTTGTTTGTTGTTGTTGTTATGTCAATTGTCAAACAAAAAATGGCTACGTTCGAAAATATAAATGCTTAATTGCTTGAAATGATTTTTTAAAATTTAGATCATTTGTTATTAATACTTTTTTGCGTCATAATTCATTTTCATAACCTTTAACATGTCTTTAAGGCATGCTATAGGCTTTTTATTATTTTATGATAATAATATATTTTTTTACAAACACGGTGAATGATAATTCCGCACGAATCATTCAATAATATTCATTCATTGCCATAGGTTATCTGTGAGTATCGTATCGTATTAATCAAGAGTTTACGAGAGTATGGTTAAACGGTTCATGCTGCCGCCAAATATAGTTATCGAGTAGTAATAGTAAAGTAATGATTGTTACTATACTATTACTATACGATACTTCAAAATGTTCCGGCTAGGGGTACAGAGAATACTGAAGTCTCTTTGTCGGATCTGTATGATATTATTAAACTAGGTTACAAATTCCCTTCTTTGTCTTCTTTGTCTTTTTCATTATTGTAGACTGAGCGATTCCCAGCCATTCGCTATCGTAATTATTGTTATTCTAGAACCCAACACGATCTGATCAAATATTGTCATTCCATACTCACCAAAGTGCATTCCATTGCTGGTTTTTTTTAAAAATTCTAAAAAAAAAACAACAGAATTCTAAATTCAAACCTAAATAACTCCAGTACTAATTCAGTGTTTCGCACGTATGTGTTTATACCCAGCACTCGATTAATCCGGCCCGCAAATACGCAGCAACCGCAAACTGCGGCGTCTGCCACGCGATCCGCAAATCTAAAACAAACACGATATACATTAGATATTCTGTAATCTGTTTGCAGTGGTGTAATTGCTTTAGTTTTAACTATAAATTCAAGGGGAGTTATTGTTGTATTAGCTGGGATAGGCTTATCTTTAATTAAATAATTACACCCAATTATCGTGGTCCTGACTTGACGGTGAGATCTAATAATATGTCTTTGGGAACTACGAGAAACTTTATGGTCTACACCCAGATCCGAATAAAATAATTGATCACACAAACATTAATTGTCTCAGTGCGAGGATCGAACCCACAGCCTCTCGTCTCACAACCAGTAGTGTTACCTTATCAATCATGTATCCCAATTTTCTAGCTTCATTATATTTAGCAAAGCCTAAATTATAATGGTAATTTTCGAGTATTGATTTAAATATAAGTTCCATTACTATCGATACTATTATAATTAGCTCGGTATTGTTTGCGCTTTGCTCGTTAATTAAGCAACTATTTGGATGGCTTCATTCAAGAGGTGCTTAATTAAAGTAAACTGATTCGGTATTTTACTGTTTCAGATAATGATGTCATTAAATAAATACAGTCAAAATTCACACATACACACAGGTTATATTCAGACTGCGACCGAAAACGAACCCAGGCGGTAGGTTTTGTTCATTCAGACACAATGGAACTAAAATGTTCGCAAAAAGAGCGAACATTTTTTTTGTAATTTTTTTACTTATCGTTATATTTGGTTGGTCAATACATAGTTTATCTATAATAATAATGTGTACTTTTTTATTTTTCAAGACAGGTGCGTAAGGGTTCCAATTATAATTTTAGCAAAAACTAGGTATTTACCATCCAAACATGATAATATTTTAAAAATTTGCAAAAAAAATGGTAATTTTCTAGCGAAATTTTCAGTTGCGTTGTGTCTTTAATAACCAAAACTACTACCTGGCTTCGTTTTCGGTCGCAGTCTAGATATATCCGGTATGTCCTGACCGTTATTGAAATACAATTTCAGATATTGGGCATCAGAAACTACCAGAGACATTTTAGTTTCATAAAAACTCAAACCCGAAATGAAGATTCACGCACAAACGTTAGCCCAATAAATATAAGTAGTGAAGTTAAAGGAACGGTTTGCGAAAGTTCGCCGGCAGATGCTGGATGCGACAAGCCGAAGACAGGGTGAAATGGTGAAATTTGGAGGAGGCTTATGTCCAGCAGTAGACATTAAAACGCTGATGATGATGATGAATGAAGGAAGATATAAAAGGTACGAAAATCCTACCATCAACCCAAATGACGTTGGACACAGCCCGTTTTTTCTGGAAACGCTTGGGTGGAAATATTCAGTGATAGACTTTCTGTGGTTAAAAACAGAAAATTAATTCTTTTAATGAATCTAAAACTGCATTGGTTCTCTACAGCACAAGCGTGCCAAGCCCCTCACTGATTAGTATTTGCGCTTGTATATTTTGACGACAATTTGTATTTGAAAGCGTTTCACAATTTTGAAAACTTGTATGTGCACTAATTCATTTGTGTGTAGTAATTTTGATGGAACTATCGAATCAACTTGCGTAATTGTCACCATCGACCCATACCTTTATAACGTGATATAATACGTGATAAGAAAATGTGCCAGATGGTTGCGTTTTAAGATCAGCCTGTTTTGGGGAGCCAGGCATAATAGTGTCAATTGGTGGTAAATGATTACTTGATCATACATACATACATAAACTCATGCCATTTTTCCAGAAGGGGCAGGCAGAAGTGCTACCAGGACACCCACATTTCGCCTTGTATGTTCCGTCCCACAATGTGATAGGGCGCGAGCGGATCGCCATATCGCGCACGAATTCCTGACTCCGGGCTGATAATGAATAAAAAAATCCAATATCACTTTGCCCGACCCGGGATTCCTACCCGAGACCTCAGCTTTGTAGTCGTTCTGTAGTACAACTATGCCACCGAGGCAGTCGGTATTTGATCAAGATGAAGAAAAGTCCGTCGTGACCAACGCATGTGTGTGTTGCACACGCATATTCAGGCATCGGCTTAAAACCTTGGTTTCGGCTAAAAAAAATTAATTAAAAAGAGATAAATAAAATTAATATTTTATAATTCTTAAATACTTAAATATACCAACTATTTTTTTGAGTTCGGTGCCAGCCTTAAAAATCGTGCAATTCTGACAAAATTACATACCACATCGCATTGATAATCTCCTTTTTTTGAAGTCGATCAAAAATGCCAAATACGCTACAATATTGCACTTATGATTAAATGGAGTCCAGTCAATGAAGGTTATGCAATAAAAGATTATATAATGTTAAGGGAAATCACAGTCATCATCAATATCATTGGTACAATAAAAAGCATTAAATATCTTCTCAAATAGCCTTTAAAGTTAATAGGACTATGAATTATGTAAAGGACAATCATTTAAAATTACCCCAGTGAATTTAGGGTCGACCCACGTCGTAATCTCAAAGTTAATTCCTTCAACTTTTTTGGTTATAAAATGTGACTTTCCAAAACTTTTTAATTTGGGTGGCAATGAATTGGCCTGGAATGTTTGGGTTTTGATACGCGTCGGAATTAAATAGAAGTAACCTGATTCTATTTAATTTCGACGTTGTGACCGGTGTTTTGACATTTTTCGAAACATTAGAGTAAAGCAAAGTGGGCAAAGTGATATTGGGTTTTTCTATTCATTATCAGCCCGGAGTCAGGAATCTGTGCCCGATATGGCGATAGGCTCGCTCCCTATCACATCATGGGACTGAACATACAAGGCGAAATGTGGGTGTCCTAGTGGCGCCACTGCCTACCCCTTCTGGGTTAAAGGCGTGAGTTTATGTATGTTTGTATTAGAGTAAAGCAAAATATATTATGTTAATCTATATAAATAGCTGTTACTTCTGCCTCTACACCTCAAATGTTTGAGGTTTTATAAAAATAATATTACAACAGGATTTATGATTTGACGATTTACTGCCTCCCTGACGTAAACTCTTGAAGCCTCCTGAAGTAGACCTCAGTTCACCAAGCCTGCACCATGTAAAATCACGCACCTTCAAAATTCTAGAACTGTAAAGCATACTGGTGGTAGGTCTCGCATATGTGAGAGGCCGCCTGGGGAGGTACCATATGTCTATTTCTCCCGCGTATTAGCAGTATAAATGCACTGTTGTGTTCCGGTTTGAAGGATATTGTAGCCAGAGTAAATACTGGACATATTGAGACTAACATCTTACGTCTCAGGATGGCGAGCGCATTGGAGTGCCAAGCAATGCTTTGTAATTCATGGTGTTGTTTGGTTTTCTACTGTCGATGAGCGGTTGTATCCTATGTTGGTTGTAGTTCCTAAAATAGGTAGATAGGAAATGAATGAATCTTTTTACAATATCTACTTTTCCTAAGAAATCTATACATTTTCTAAATAGCGGTCCGAAAGTAACATTCAGAATATTCATGAGTACGGCGGGGATATTGAGAATTCCTTTCCATTATTAAATACGCTAACAGAAGTACGCATACAACTCATAGGAAATATATACTATCTATATCAGCCCATATACGTCCCACTGCAGGGCACGGGCCTACTCTACAATCGAGAGAATCGATTGAGAGTAGGCCATTTAGTCCACCACGCTGGCCTAGTGCGGGTTGGCAATATATACATTTCTCAGGAAATTTTTGTATAACAGAATCTTCAAATCGTTATTTTACACATTTCATAATGCTCGGAATTGTATAAATTTCCTAGTAATTGTTTACAATACCAAATTTTCATATACACATGTTGCAAAAGAAACTCAGAGGTTTCTACCCTTGGTCGGCTTATAACTAAGCTATTAAATATCGGTTGCCATGATATTTTCTGGGATTGGAACACAATCATTTGAGGTTAAATCAGAAATATCCAGCTAAGTGGCACGATTCATGTCAATTTACCGCCCAATAAAATCATAACTAAAATATAACGCTTTTTGCCAAAGCGAAAACCGATATGAAAAATCGTGAACCAAAAAAGGAAAGCGCGGTATTCCCAGAGCGGGTGTATCCATCAAAATTTTCTCATTTTCCCTTTAAATTTCGCTTTCCCGAATTTCATCTAGAAAATATCTTCCTTCGGGATCGTTACTACAAGTCGCTTACTCGATAAGAAATTAGCAATTTAGTTTCATACTTTATTTACGAAATCTATAATTGGAAAGCTTTTCTTTTGATGCTCCTACCATAATTCACAATATGTATATATACCATATTTCACGATTTGAAAAGTCATTCAAACCCAGCAGTGGGACGTATGGTGGCGTATGAAGACGTGGGGTGTAAGGGTTGGAATAACTCCTAACCCACCCAAGCCGTATAACCTGCTAGTGGTGCTCCCTGCTGATCAAAGGACGTGGCTCTGGCGATGTCCAGCCGCCAACACGCATTGGACAAGCTTGGCAGGTTAATTGTCCAAACCCTTTCCTATTATGGAAGGAAAGGGAGGAGGCCTTACCCCAGCAGTGGGACGTATATGGGCTGATACATTGCGGCGAATGAAGTAAAAAGGAAGCTTAAAAGAAGAATACCCCATAATAGGAATACGCTGATACAAACAAAAGAAACTCACCAGTCACAAAAGAATAACAAAACAAAATTCATTATGTAAAAAGTAAGTTTGTGTACACGCTAAAGGAGGGACTCAGAGTTCGGGCGGGTTTCCAAAACGATGTACGGCCCTTTTTGCATACTTTTTAAAGTACGCGATTGTACTAGTGGCTTCATCTGAATTTCATGATAATTTTAGAGATAATTTAGGTAAAACTGAGGGAAGTCTAATATTGTCGAATGAGGGTACTGTTACTTCCTCTCTCTCACTCTCTTCAGCCACAGGAAGTCCACTGCTGAATATTGGCCTCCCACATGAATTTCCAGATAGACCTGTGGAAGCGGCCTGCATTCAGCGACGTTATTGTTTTATTTTTTTTATTTTTTTTTATTGCAATGAATGGCGAGACGAGCTTGCCATTCGCCTGATGGTAAGCGATACGACCGCTCATGGACAGTAGCAAAACCAAACAACACCATGAATTACAAGGCAATGCTTGGCATTCCACTGCGCTCGCCGTCCTGAAACATAAGACAGACAACAAGAAGACAACATCTTAATGTTAAGTCTCAATATGTCCAGTAGTTACTCTGGCTACAATGTCCTTCAAACCGGAACACAACAGCGCATTTACACTGCTGTTTGTCGGGGGAAATAGACATTGCGGATAGACATTTACATATTTTAATGCTTCTTAATGTATAATTTATTAAAAGTTAATTTGTTCTTAATAAATTCTCGCTGACAGAGTAGGCAGTCAGACTGTTAACGAACATTATTTTGTTTATCTATTTAAAGGCGATCAAGGGCAATGATGCGCTTTTGTGGTGATGTTTATCTAGAATATTTCATCTCGTCAGTTCTATAAGTCATGCCTGTTCCCTCTTTCCTTGTCATTTCAAGTCATATAAATCATATCGAACGGGATTCAATCGAGAACCATTAGTAAGTTCAAGTGTAAGGTTATTAGCAAATTCGTAAGTCGCCTGCACAAATGCTGTTTAATTTTATTTGTTATTACTTAGAGGGGACCGTATGGTTTGATCATAATTACCATCTTCTATTTCTGCGGGAACCAGAATCCCACGAAAAATGAAATGTTCGTTTATTTTTCTTTAGGGCCCTACCCCACTGAAGCGCCATAGTCGCGTCGCCTGCTACGTAGGCAAGGTTACCTGTGGCTACCGACGGTTGCCAATTGGAGTAGCCAGTGGTTACCACCTGTCAGTTCAGTTCTACATTTCTTTTGCGTGCGCGTCCGTCTTGACCGATTGGACACTGAGTGAGTGAGAAGCAGCTTGCTGGTGTACATTTTATTGACGACGTCGCCAGCGTGCCAGGTATTCAGAGTCCACATGATCCGTTGTTCGTGTATACGTTACCAATTTGGTGATGTCGCCAAACCGTTTCTCACTTAGAATTGCCATAAAATTTAATATTAATTGTTTGGATACTTAGCCGATGTCGCCGTGGTGTCTCGGTGAGGTAGGGCTCTAATTATTCAGATTGGATGAACTTATCATCACCCTAAATAAAACCCACTGCCATGCAAGGCTGCCATCTTTTTCTACGATTGAGATGGTGAAAGTTTTAGTTTACCAAGATTGCCTAGTGCATTGTTATGCTGATACTGCTGCATAACGCATGTTATCTTTTCTCGGCTTTCCATATAATGACATCGGATTTTCTAAAGATTTTGGTTTCGAAATATTTCTTCAGGTTTGGTTTTATTTTGTGTTGCTATATTTTATCTTTCTGTGGTATTCACAGAAATACTTATACCACATATTAACATTTTACCATGAAATACGTGATGTAAATTTTTAACCAAAAAACTATCTACAAGCCACAATATTCTTAAAAACTTGTCTTTGTTAATTAATTAAGGACGTCTAAAATAAAATAAAAAGTGTTGTGCAGCCGTCAGTTATAAACACTTTAAGGGGTTTAAGCGAAACGAAAGGAGAATGGTTGATTTTTTATTCGCCACATTAAAGTCCTCGGCCAGTCGTGGGTCTAATTAGAAGGCTTTAGGGTTCCACTGCCAAGCTTAATATGATTTGATAGTTTTAATATGTAATGTAAATGTATTTTAAAAATTCCATTGGATTATTATTTTATCTGACATGTGATTCAGAATCAGAATTAATGACATCATCAGTTATTTATGATTTTCAAGTCAACATTTATTTCAAGGGATTTTTGATTACTAAAACTCGGTTTATGCATTAGTAAGTGTTTCTAATAAATATTTTTTTTACAGGAATAAAAAAAATGCGGACCACGTAGGTATGAGATAAGATGATGGAAAAAGACGGAAAATTAAATTTCTTAAATAATTATTATTGAAATCTTCAAGTGTTCATATAGGTTAAAATGCTCATAAATATTTTAAAATAAATAAGTATTACGTCTATAAAATTGCAGTATATTGTGCGTAGTTTTTATTAAATAACACAAGTTTGCTGAATGCAGAAACCTTTTAGATTCTTGTCGAGTAGTCTCCGGTATGCAGACGTTCCAATGAAGTTAGGTAACTATGAAATACTTGTATAATAATATTTCTATAGTTTGTTTTAAACTTTTTAGGTAATATTCACGGGTAGGTGTCTCATATGTGAGAAGCCGCCTGGGTAGGTACGACTGCAATGTCTATTTCTCACGACAAACAGCAGTGTAAATGAACTTGTGTTCCGGTTTGAAGGACATTGTAGCCAGAGTAACAACTGAACATAATGAGACTTAACATCTTATGTGTCAGGATGGCGAGCGCAGTGGGATGCCACGCATTGCTTTGTTGGTTTTCTGCTGTCCATGAGCGGTCGTTTCGCTTATCATCAGGCGAATGGCATGGTCGTCTCGCCATTGAACGTAAAAAAAATCTTGGTAATGGATAAAACCCACGTGCAAATACAAGATCGTGCTTAGCTATACCGCAAACTCATCTTTTCGCGAGACACGAAACACCTAAAGTAAGATTATCTTTTGGTAAAAATGTACGCAGAAATTGTAAAATGAGTTTAGAAAAACTTATTTAGACCCCACTCAGCATAATCAACGAAATGTTCGTCTCCAACTTGTGTTTGATGTTATTTTTAATGTTATTATATTTTTAGACGTTTACAGTACATTTGAAAGTAATTTTGACTCGCAGATTGCTTTTCCATTGACGTATTTTTTGGCTTTTTGCTCTATAGCGTTTCTAAAAAATAGCAACTTGTTTTATAAATGTTGCTTTTTATATGTTTTATTACTGATTAAAGAGTGTTTTCTAAAAACACAATTATTTATATAACGTAATCTGTAGGTTATATCAATATTTACTGAAATTGTAAGCAAAAATATCGCGAAGAAAATTTAATATCTTATAATTAATAACAAGAATTTAGTAGGAATGTTAAGTTCAAAAAACTGGATTAGCTCAGCGAGGTAGATTAAGGACCAATCGCAGATAACTTCGACTATAAATTGAACTTTGTATATTAACGCCGTACATTTGATATTTGTCAAATATCATATACATACATACATAAACTCACACCTTTATCCCAGAAGGGGTAGACAAAGGCGCCACGAGGACACCCACATTTCGCCTTGTATGTTCCGTCTCACGATGTGATAGGGAGCTGACTCCGAGCTGTTATTGAATAGAAAAATTCAATATTACTGTACTCGACTAGGAATTCTAACCCGAGACCTCAGCTTTGTAATCGTACCGTAGTACAACTACGCCACCGAGGCAAATATCATAGGATAGACTCAGAAGAACGGTCGCGTTGTACCAACCAGTCTATAACATGAAATCAACGTTCCATTTCGAGTGACCAACTTCGTCCAATCCTTTGAAATTTACTGAAACTCCACTACATTGTTCTGAATAACTCAATTCCGATGTAATAAAGTACCTAGTTTGTAAGTGCTTTCCCGGCCACTTTCCAGTTTAACTGGGCATAACTTTTATTCAGCGCTTACTTCCGTCATCAACTATTTTCTCCTATAAAGTTAAAGTCTGAAAATAATTATTGAAGAATGGCTTCGGGCATGTGCATTGAAAATCAAACCTGAATTCTACAAAAAAAAAATACACGCATCAGTCATAAACATAGCCTTGACCCCACACTAAGATCGGTCTTGTTTCGTGGGTTTAAGAAGTACTAACGACATTTGTGTCGCTGCGGGGACTGAACCCCTGGTCTGAAGTTTCACTGCTGTCGTCTAACCAACTGCGCCATGGAGGAAGTTAAACAAAAGCTTAAACAAAGAGTGCAGGTCATGATGTAAAACTTTGCGCGATTTCGCTCTATTTTCTATTCCCAGCAGTAAACTGCAAAAACATTCACAAAGAGTTTAAATGACTCAATTATAAATTCATAATTGCCGATTTGCGGCTTAAAATCCACAGTATCTTGTGTAACAGTGAAATAAGAACAAAACACGTTTATGATTATGGCTGGGGTAATGTTTGAGTGCCGTTTGGAAGAGCAAGTCTCGAAGCTCTATTACGGAATCAGATATAATTATGATTTTCATAAACCACTGCGTTATGGGGGTTGAAATTGTATAGGCACAAGACCAGGCAATGAGTACACCAATTTCTGATAAAGAAATATTTATCGTTCACAATCATTGTCGACAACTTCTGAAAAAATTGTGGTGTGAATTTTCGAGACAGCCGGGTGCCCAGTACACTTTTCATTTTTCCTTTCCGCTTCTCCCCAATTTCATGGGACGGGAACACATCTATGATCCTAGCGTTGTGGATGTTCATGGGCGGCAGTGACCACTTACCATCAGGTGACCTGTTAGCCCGTTTGTCAGACCTATTGTATAAAACACCAGCCTACGCACAGACAGCCTCCGTGGCGCAGTTTGACGCCGCCTGTGAAACGAGAGGCCGCGGAATCATTCCCGCACCGAAACAAATATTTGAGTGATCCACAGGTATTTGTTTCGGGTCTGGGTGTTTGTGAGACCGAAGTCTCTCGTAGCTTCTGATACCCACGATACAAGACTCGATCTTAGTGTGGGGTCAGGACTATGTGTTACTGTTGGGTGTATTTATTTATTTTTAAATGTGCAATTTCAGCTTTATATTGGTGGCCATGTTTCCTGACGTCCAGATGAACTGCTTGTTTACCGTCTTTATCAAAAATCAATTATAAAGATTGGACAAAAAGCCGATGTAAGTTGTAAGGAAAAGTGTATGTAGGAATTATCGTGTCTCTGACACATAAGGTATAATAAGATGTAAAATAAAAATTCATAATTTAAATTATTTGCTGTTGCAAACGTACAGTATGTTTGAAACAGGAAGAAACCCAAATCCAAAAGGGATCTGTAGATTTTTGTAACATTTGAGAAACAAACATGTGGACCAAATATAGAATCTCTTTTCTTTTATTTCGTTAATGAATATTTGTACCACGACATGCACATTTACTGTGTCCTATATAAGATATTTAATTAAACAATACAATCTGTTTCTGGTGGCACAAAGTTTGGTCGATCCCGGTTTGCGGCAGCTTTGTTCTCTACCCGGCGTCTTGAGACGAGCTCACTTACTTTTATAATTTCAGAATGTTCTGGAACATTGGTCCTATTTACATAGCATCTTCTCACTATTATGTGGTGTATCATTACGGTGCTGGACGCATTAGGTAAAAAGGATTCTTTGTGAATTTACTATGGAATTGGGCGGCGATGACTGAACTTCACTAGGCGGTGAGGGAACGGTCTCGTAGGATGTGATCCATCGTAATTCTTTCCTGATACACATCACCAAGCAATAGTACAGCAAGACAAAAGTATTCTACGTTGTAATTGAAAGTGACCATAATCTTGCTGCAGAAGGGAAATTTTGAACTCCATGTCTGGAAAATGAATAAGTATATTTTCAAAAGAAAAGAGACAAAGAGATTGGTAACGTTAGGGTTAGTCTGTTTATATTTTTTTAATTTTAAGGCATGGAAAACTTACGGCTTATAACAATAGAAGTAGGAAATATAATAAATAACATTAAGTTAATGACAAGTTCTTATAAAAATAAATTGAGTAAAAAAAATAATAATACAAGTGTAAGCAAAAAAATAAGCACCTTATTGGCTAAAAAAACTGTGGCTTAAGTACCTCCTCGCTACATACACATTGATTGTAAAAATCCAGTACATGTAAGGGGGGGTTGAAACGAATGTATATTATCGTATCCTGAATAATGTACAGTGTTCTATTGTCCCAATACGTACTTAAACCAACTACTTCAAACTGCACAGTCTATAAATACAGACCGCATGGCGGAACATTCCAGAAGGCATCAATATCACATACCGCAGTACTAAAGCGATTCAACTGCTAATTTGATCGGCTCACATGCCTGCGGTGGCTAATATATTAACATAGCTGTGGTTTCAGTAAAATCTATATACTGCGTGTTATTTTAGGGGTTTGTATGAGGAATGTTTAGAGGATTATTATTAAGTATTAGGTACGTAAAGATGTTATTTAATTTTATAACGTGAACTGCAACGCGATCACGTTGAGCTGAACAAAATACTTTCACCATAATTATTATTACAAATCAATAAAATAAATAATAAAAATAAATACACCCAACAGTCACATACATAGTCCTGACCCCACACTAAGATCGAGTCCTGTGTCGTGGGTATCAGAAGCTACGAGAGACTTTTCGGTCTCACAAACACCCAGACCCGAAGCAAATACCTGTGGAACACACAAATATTTGTTTCGGTGCGGGGATCGAACCCGCGCCCTCTCGTTTCACAGGCGGCGTCTAACCAACTGCGCCACGGAGGCTGTCAAAATTATCATTCCTTCATCATAAGAATCTCTATTTTATCTCTATACAAAACTAATAACTTTACTCTTAATATCTATGACAAATTAATAATGAAAATCTTTTCCTTTTCTTATATCCATCCAAAGGTTCTCTGTAAAAATCGCCTAGAGCAATAAGACCGTCATCTGTACTTTTTTGTTAATCTTTAATATAAGTGTTAAATTCCTTTTTTGTGTGCATTAAGAATAAATAAAGAAAAGTATAAAAATAGAAGACGAAGCTTATTCCCGTTCATAATTCAAAAATAAAATAATAAAACTAAACTAAATATATAAATAAGAATGCCAAATTTCGAGTTAATCCGACGTTTTAAAGGGGGTCAAAATCATGTTCAAAGATTCCGTTACATACATACATCTGAAGCTAATATAAAGACATTACCTACGAAATATATAAAAATGAAATCATAATAATTACAGATAAATCTTTCCAAAACTTCGCAAAGAATTTATCCAATCGATTTCCAAGTTAAAGGTCGTTTAACTTTCCATAATATCGCGGGACGTCGTTTAGCGTTCCGGGCACGTCCCGGATCCGTCACGTCTCCGGTGCCCGCCAGACCAATGAGATTTTACCAATCGTAGCTTAAAACTTGAGCCTAGGTTATCGTTGGCTAAATACGTTTGGTCTAAGAATTGGATTTAATCTTTAGGATACCTGGGATACTGGAGTAGGTACGGATCTTGGGTCGAAGGTTTTTTTCATTTTCTGTTCAAAGTGGAAGGTAAATGGCACGTTTTATTTTCTAGTACAGGAACCTTAAGACCAGAATATTCATCAAATAATAATAGGTTTGTTTTTACCCATGACTGCAAAAACACAGGAGCGGCGATGGCCGAGTTGTCAACACATGCAATAAAAATGCATCGAATAGTATTTAAGAAATTTAAATATTGGTGGATATCAAAAGCTATGAGAGACTTGTCAGTACTACCACTTAAATTTGCTACAAATACTGTTCGTACATACATACACATACATAAACTCACGCCTTCATCCCCGAAGGGGTAGGCAGAGGCGCCACCAGGACACCCACATTTCGCCTTGTATGTTCCGTCCCACGATGTGATAAGGGGCGAGCCTATCGCCATATCGGGCACAAACTCCTGACTCCGGGCTGATAATGAATAGAAAAAACCATTATCACTTTGC
Source organism: Deilephila elpenor (assembly GCA_949752805.1). Lineage (NCBI taxonomy): Eukaryota > Metazoa > Arthropoda > Insecta > Lepidoptera > Sphingidae > Deilephila > Deilephila elpenor. The sequence continues at coordinate 13,037,579 of OX457097.1, read as the reverse complement.
CCGACCCGGGACTCGAACCCGAGACCTCAGCTTTGTAACCGTACCGTAATACAACTACGCCACCGAGGCAGTCTGTAATACAACTACGCCACCGAGGCAGTCTATTAAAGTTATTAGTAAATTTGCTACAAATACTGTTCGTATAAATTAATATTTGTGTACTACACAATAAAGCACGCACAAAAAGCGTTACCTTTACTTTATTTATAAAACCTTTCGATCTTCATGTATCGTAACCATATTTTGTATCAGCCATATTCATATTTCCATCACACCCGAATACGATACAAAAGTCCTTAAATCACAGATGTCTCGGGCGGACAAACATTTGTATGCAAAGCAGGGGGTGAAAGAGACGGGTAAACTTGCAGGGAACATCGTCTGGCATCCCTTTGGGAATATTAAAAGCCTTATACAGAGTCTGTTTTGAAAATGAATTTTATTTATGAAACCGAGCATTGTCATGCTATTAAATTTAGTAGAGTCTAGAAAAATATGATTATGTAAGTTGTAAATTGTTAAAGAAAAGGGGATTGGTAGTTTAAATGTTACAAATGTTTATAGCTACGGTAATGCCAAGAAAGTGTTCAGGTTCTATTTTCAGTTCAATTAGGTGCGTAGGTGTCTAGTAGTGGTTGGTAACGTTACAGACACGGCTGCCACGGTCGTCGCGGGTTCAAATCAAAGAGCACACCTCTAAATTTTCAGAGTTATGTGTGTATTGATAGTCAATAACCATCTACTTTAACGATAAAAGAAAACATCGTGAGGAAACCTGCATACCATAGCGATTTTTAAGCACTTCTATGGTACGTAAAGTGCGACAACCCGCACTAGGCTAGCGGGGTGGACTATAATAATAATAAATAAATAATATACATTCTCAATCATGCCGTCGATTATAGAGTAGGCCCGTGCCCTTCAGTATATGGGCTGATACAATACAATATACAATTGTGATCATTTAAAATATTAAGGTGAAGATCTAGGTTTGATTCACACATGGGGGAATTCTCTTTTGTGACGTTTTCCAATCTAGACGTGATTTCTCGAGACGAGACATTTAGCTCAACATTTTTTCAGCGTTTAATTTTCTTTTTTCTTAGCAGAATGAAAACAACGCAGTGATAAGTATTGTTATAGAGTCAGGATCATACATACATACATAAACTCACGCCTTTTTCCCAGAAGGGGTAGGCAGAGATGCTACCTGGACACCCACATTTCGCCTTGTTTGTTCCGTCCCATGATGCGATAGGGGGCGAGCCTATCGCCATATCCGGCACAAATTCCTGACTCACGGCTGATAATGTATAGAAAAATCCAATACCACTTTGTCCGACTCGGGATTCGAACCCGAGACCTCAGCTTTGTAGTCGTTCCGTAGTACAACTACGCCACCGACGCAGTCAGGATCATGTTGTATAAAAAAAGCTACGACTTCGAAATCAAGATGAAGATAACGAGTTAACCGTATGGATTGAACGGTAAATGATTTCCTACATTTCCCGAAGGTCACATAAATATCTTAGGAGACACATCTGTCTTCTTTTTCGAATTAGTAAATCGCATTACAGCGGCAGTTACACGTATTTACTTCGTTTTGTATGTTCCTATGTATTATTGATTAGACTTATAGAATTACCTTCTTGTATACCTTAAGATAAAATATCTTATTACCTTAAAATACATACATACTGACGCCTTTTTCCCAGAAGGGGTAGGCAGAGTGCTAGCATGACACTGACATTTCGCCTTTTATGTTCCGTCGCACGATGTGATAGAGGTCGAGCCTATCGCCAGATCGGGCACAAATTCCTGTCTCTAGATTGACAATGAATAAAAATATCCAATATCACTTTGCCCGAGCTGGCATTCGAGAACTCAGTTTTATAATCGTAACGTAGTACAACTACGCCATTGAGGCTGTCTACTGCAAGAAGAGTACTTCATCATCAGCCCTTATGCGTCCACTGCTGGACATAGGCCTCTCCCATAGCACGCCACTGGGCTCGATCTTCAGCCCATCGTCGCCAACCGCTACCAGCCACTTAACAGAAGAGTACTTACTTCTTAATTTTTTTAACTCTTTAACTTTCTTTAACTCTCGATTGTGGAAGAGCCCTGTGCTCTGCAGTGGGACGTGGATGGGCTGGCACAGTGCCGTATTTATATTACTCCATTATTAATATTCATTATTTTGTCCGCTCTTTACCATCCTCTATTATTTTGACAGCCTCCGTGGCGCAGTTGGTTAGACGCCGGCTGTGAAACAAGAGGCTGTGTGTTTGTGTGAACCACAAGTATTTGTTTCGGGTCTGGGTGTTTGTGAGACCGAAAAGTCTCTCATAGTTCCTAATACCCACGACACAAGACTCGATCTTAGTGTGGGGTCAGGACTATGTATGTGACTGTTGGGTGTATTTATTTATTTATTATTATATCACTGGCTCCCATATCTTCCTTAACGAAATCAGCGTATATAGGACGATTAATCCTTGAAATATCAGCTTTACTTATGCGTTATAGATCTGTGGGGCTCTAAGATCTTGGACGATTAAGAGCTAAGCCTGTCAATTCTCTGGCTCGCGAGACCTTCTGAAAATCAAACTAATGTAACACTAATGTAACTTGGCGAACGTTAAGCTTCCAACCTACTTTATATTCCGCCAGAATTTGGGTCAGTATTAGGCGGATTTCAATAATCCGGAATCGATTCGGAAATCATTCGTCACTCGCTTTCGAAGTGCTGGGATTGAGGGAAGATCTTTGTCTTAATCGAGAGAATTTATCGTAATCGATTCGATCGTTCATCGCCCAATATTAGTAATAGTTTGGAGAGCTCGTGGCTAAGTTAATTAAATAGATTAATCAAATATAAATACATATATGTATTTTATTGTGTACAGGTGTTTCTGCAGAAGTAAACAAAATGAAGCTTCGGAACGTCATCGACCACTGAAGGAAGGGCTTATGAGAAGTATTCATAAATTTCATAAATTTTATACAATGAAAATATTTTCACCTAATATGGTCCTACGCTATAATAATATACTAATTATACTACACAAATATATATCCTAGGCCACAATAACTAATTTGAGTTTATTACAGTTATCGTAGTAGCACAAATCAAAATAAATCACGAATCCACCTTTCACCAACGCAGTTAACCAAACTGAGGGTAGTTTGGTTAACCATCCCAGTTAATTTGCTCACAACGCATATTAACAATAAGAAATAACAGAGAGGTAATAGAGTCGACGCTATGTTATTAATGGAACCGTAAGCGAGAATGGACCCTGCATATTCCAGCGAATTTTTTTTTTTTTTTTTTTTTTTTTTTTTAAACTGGCACGGCATAGTGACTGCATTGCACCTGATGGTAAGTGCTAATGCCGTCCAGATAGAGTATCGAATGGTATCAGACGGTAGTCTCATACCATTCGACACAATCATGCCGGCCCGCTGAGATGCCTCTTCACGCTACGGCGGAAGGACCCAGGATTATAGGAAGGAGGGAACACGTGCGGTGGCAAACCGTTCCACAGCTTGACTGTACGGCAGAAAAAAGAGTTAGAGAACCTTTTGGTTCGCGCCGAAATGGATTGAACAGTCAAGCTATGGCTCCGCAAGCCAGCACGCGTGGTTCTGTTAAGGAAAGGAGAGGAGGGGATTAAATTGAACAATTCCTCAGAGCATTCGCCATGATACAGACGGTAGAACACGCTTAGAGAGGCGACATCCCTCCGTAACTGTAGCGACTCTAAGTTGCCCGTAATGTCTGCATCATTCACAATGCGGATGGCCCGCCGCTGCAATCCATCCAAGGCATCGAGCAAGTACTGGGCGGATCCATCCCAGAGGTGCGAACAGTATTCCATACCCGGCCGAACCTGCGCTTTATACAAGCGGTAGAGTTGACCGGGCGCGAAAAACCGACGCACCTTGTTCAGGACCCCAACCCTGCGGGAAGTGGCAGATATTACGCCCTCGATGTGATTCCTTGGATTAAGATCACAACGGATATCCACACCAAGGATACTCAGGTCATTCCGCATTGAGAGGGGAATACCCTGAAGAATGGGGAGGGGAGAGAACGGGGATTTTTTGCACGTGAACGCACACACCTGGGTTTTCCTGGCATTGAACTCAACCATATTCCTGGAGCCCCATGTAGAAATGAGATCCAAGGACCGATTGAGCTCAATGACAAGATCCTCGCGCCCACTCACAGTGTCGACCCGGCAACCTGGGGACCCATGGCAGTATCGCCCATGAACCGTGCTGTCATCTGCATAGCAATGAATGTTGCCAAGTGACAACATATCATTGATATGCAGAATAAACAGGGTGGGCGACAGCACCGAGCCCTGCGGAACTCCGGCATTTACCGACATGAGCGCCGAAGCGTGTCCGTCAACGACGACACGCATTCTACGCCCATGCAGAAAGCCAGAAATCCACGAACACAAGTTGTCGGGCAGACCGTATGCCGGAAGCTTGGATAGGAGACCACGGTGCCAGACCCTATCAAACGCCTTGGCTATGTCGAGGCTCACAGCAAGAGCCTCGCCACGCCGGTCTATCGCCTCACCCCAGCGATGCAGGACAAACGCCAGAAGATCACCCGTTGATCGGTTGTGACGGAATCCGTACTGTCTGTCACTGATCAACGAGTGATCCTCCAGGTAGCGGACCAATTGAGCGTTTATGATCCGCTCCATGACCTTACACATCACTGAGGTGATAGCGATAGGGCGATAATTGGTAGGGTCTGACCGATCACCCTTTTTGGGGATCGGTTGCACATTGGCCTCCCTCCAAGATTCCGGCACAACACCTGTGCGGTAGGACACTCGGTAGAGGCGTGTCAGTGCAGGAGACAACTCCGCTGCGCAACTCCTTAAAACCACCGCCGGTATTCCATCCGGACCACTGGCTTTCCGCACATCGAGAGACCGTAGTTCACGCCGCACATCACACTGCCTGATGCGAATATCCGCCATTGAGGATCCGCAATCAGGCAGCACCGGCGGGGGCCGGGAACCACAGTCCTCGAGGCGGGAATTAGCCGCAAAGAGATTTGCCAGTAAGGCGGCTTTCTCTTGCGGCTTGCGAATGTCGAAAATATATTTGGACGCTGAGATACGAAGAGAGGGATGCGGCATTTTGAAGTTTTCAATATTTTTAATAAGTAATTTGACAATTATGATAGGTTTTTTTTAACTCTCCTTTTTACGGTTTGATCCATCCTGATTCATAAATAAATACACCCAGCAGTCACATACATAGACCTGACCCCACACTAAGATCGAATCTTGTGTCGTGGGTATCAGGAACTACGAGAGAATTTTCGGTCTCACAAACACCCATACCCGAAACAAATACCTGTGGATCACACATATATTATTCTCGGTGCGGGGATCGAACTCGCGGCTTCACGTTTCACAGCCAGCGTTCAAACAACTACGCCGCGGAGGCTGTCAATTTAATTCAACTTATTTCAGTTTGTTGAATACCGGACCGTCAAACCAATGAACGCGACTTTACATCTAGGGCACGATCATTACGAACTTATAGCGTATATAGCTATATGTATATAGCGTATACCGGGTGTTAGGGAAATGCTCTGGAACACGAAGACAGACGATAGACAATGATACCATTCATGATGGGTCAGAATAAAAGATCACTTTGAAAAGTGGAGAGTTAAATCTTTACCTAGACACTCTGCCCTTAATAAAATGTTAAGTGACGCCATTACTATTCTAGCGATTAGTACTGTTATACTAGTATTAGACCTGTAATACCTTTTTTTTTCTTTAATAAGGTTTATTTTAGTTAAATTTAATGTATACGAATATATTGAAGCAGTTTTTCAAAATCAGTCATCATGCCTATTACACCAATAGATGGACTGAACGTGAGCCACTTCCGTGACTTAATGCCTCCACCCACATTCAATTGCGTTTGCGCAAACGCAAGTTGCAACAATCTCAAATCGAAAATTGAGCGAAGTTTGCGCAGTTACTTGCCCACACACGTTCTAGTATACTGGTGCAAACTCAAACTTGCACAGTTATATCGTTACGTGTTACGTCATTACTTCTTCTTCTTCTTCTTCTTGGAGTGCCTCTTCAGTGCTGAAGGTTGGCCGTCAGCTTCTTGTATTTCTCCCTGTCCTTAACCAGGTGGAATAGTTGTTCAACGGTGCTGATACCAGTCCACTCCCGGCTGTTTCGTAGCCACGATTATTTCCTTCGTCCAGCGCGTCTCTTGCCTTCACCTTGCCCATAATAATAACTTGGAGCAGCTTATATCTATCACGTCATTACTATGCCTGCTTTTACCCTCATGAACAGTGGACGCTATCCGGATCAATACGGACATTTTGTTTTGTGGTGAATGGCGATACGTGCATACCATCCGCCTGATGGTAAGCGATACGACCGCTCACGGACAGTAGCAAAACCAAACAACACCATGATTTACAAAGCAATGCTAGGCATTGCCCTGCGCTCGCCATCGTGAGACATAAGATGTTAAGTCTCAATTCAGTAGTTACTCTGGCTACAATGTCCTTCACACCGGAACACAACAGCGCATTTATACTGATGTTTCATTAATTTATACATTCATTTATGCTGCTGCTGTGGCGGGAGAAATATACATTGAAATTAGTAAAAAGTAGCACAAATCTATTCACATCCAAAATTCATACATTAATGCATCCAACGCGCTCAGAATATACAGTGTGGTGGCTCTCCACGTCGAATATTACAGAGCCGAGACGCAGCTAAGTAACGAACCATTGACGCCAATCGATTTGCCCCACGCTCCTCGCATATGAATTAACTCCATGATAGGAATCGATTAATTCCGATCTCCACCTTGTTTATTGATTGGGCGATTGTTAATCGATTATGGATACCGAATTGGACTACAATTGTAATTTACTCAATTTAGTGTGAGACTGCCCAGGACCGAACAACCTGGCGTGCATTAGAAGAGGTCTACACTCAGCATTGGGTGGATACATAGGCTGAAGAAGAAGAAGAAGAAGAGTGTGAGAGTAGTAATTAAGGAAGTGGTTCCCTTTGAAAGTTATAGTCATGGTATATCATGGTAACCCAAGACTTCCGGAGCTTTTATTTGTACATACTTTATTGCACACCACACAAATTATCACAAACAGCAACATAAAGCGCATAAACATGTGTAATAATCGGCGTTCTTATCGCTACTTTTAGTGTTGGTCTCAAAAGTGACGAGGATATGAAATTGACAAGCGGTGAAGCAAGGAGGACAGTTAGGAACTATTGTGCTTATTCAATTTATTTGGTGACTGAACAAAATATGTTTGGAACTTCGTTGGACAGGATCGGCATTTTCACTCTGGCTTTTCGGCTTCATTCAAACTGTCATTAATTGTTAAGTCAAATAAGTCAAATATAAAGTTTGACATCCTTTCATGAAGGCCAGCATTATAAAATTTATAAAGCATAAAAATAGCTTTTAAAATATCCAGACGGGAGACAAATAAGGGGACAACCCGACAATCCATCTGCCAGAAGAATGCAAAAACAATCAACCCAAAAACTTTAAAAGCCACATTTCAGGTCGCTCGAATAACTGAGTGGATGTTTAACGACTCCCAGTTGAAAAAGGAGCGGTAACTGAAACAACATTCTTCCCGACGTAACATGTAAATGCCGGGTCGGGAAAGGGGAAAAAATGGACTCGGCTAAGCCGTTTGTCAAGTTGGTTTCAAATTGATATACTTTATAGACAGTAAGATTGTTTGGTAAAGAGGAACGTGGTATGTAGCTGAGGAAGCATTGAAACAACAAGCAAGTCGTCAATGTCTTCTTATTTATTTATTTACATTCTTTATTGTACACAAACATTTAAAAAAGAAACAATAAAACAAAAAAATATGGACTAGATTAATTTTATGCAGAATTAATGGGGTATTGCCAATTGTAATATAATTTTAATTGCCTTAATAAGAAGGATTTCTTATTACTCGTACGGTAAGATAGGTTTATTTTAAGTATTTATTGAAGTTACATGATCACTCGTTTTGATTACCACAGGTGATAAAAAGAAATCTCGATGAATGAAACCATTTTGTATGGTAAAAGACGTAAGGTCTCTGGCAAATTCATAAACTATTCCAGATATAAAGAGAAACTGTGGTCTTATACAACTTAAAAATAAAATAGAAAGTCAAGCTTTGATTGTAAATATTTATCAGAATATAAAGGTCACATGCTATATCTGTGAGAACAGGAGAGCTCGGTTTTATAGACTTAATAACAGAAATAGGATAAATCGAAAAGTTTGTGTTGTATTCTTGTAGTAAGACAGTTTTTCCACTAGGAAAAAGGTAAATTCTACATATAACATTATTCATTGAAATTATTTTCGAAATGGTTTTATTAATATATTAACTTTATAGCGAAGATATTTTTGAAGATCAATTTTTTTATGTTTACAATGTTTTTGTTTTAATTTAAGTCCATATACGGTTCACTTATGGGTATTGGTGTCTTTTACGAATGAGACGGCATAAAGCCGTCATCCACCACATTGGCTACTTCGAATTGTTGAACTATGTTGGTTTCTTCTCCATATTGTGCTTTAATGACAAAGTAAGCAATAACTTGACTATAATTATGCACATAGCTTCAAAAATCTTTGATCTATAATGGCGTCAATTTTTGAATAGGTACTTACTACCAGCCTTTTCATATATAGATTTAAAACCTATTTTAGTTACCGAATGTTTTGTCCCTTTCGAACGATTTTCGAATACAGTTTGAGCAATGAAGACAAAACATTCGATATCTAAGGTTTTAAATCTGTCTATGAATTGGGCCGTACCGTTATTTTTGTATGTTATTTAAAATGAAACTTTACTTTCTGTCTTTCTTTCCACAAACAATTCACCCCGGTCGGTGCCAGGCTTCGCTGTCCAACCTTTGACATTTCACCCGGTGTTTAGCATCCTCGACTGCCAACATTGGCTATATCTTATAACGTCACTCATCCAGCGCTTTTTTGGGCGTCGACCAAAAAATTATAATCTTCAAACCCATTTATAACCAAACCCAGCATAGCGTGTGAATGTCGGCCAAAAACAAAGCAATGATTAAGACCAGGCTGATGTTATGAATCACGGCGACGCGGCCGTACATCACTGGTGACGCGGCGAACCCTATCGGCGGTTACACTGTCAGGGCACTGGATAAATTGTTAGCAGATAGCTACTGAACGTGGAATAGTTAGGGATTATATTTGTTTATATTTCCATACATACATATACTCACGCCTTTATCCTAGAAGGGGTAGGCAGAGGCGCCACCAGGACACCCACATTTCACCTTATATGTTTCGTCCCATGATGTGATAGGGGGCGAGCCTATCGCCATATCGGGCACAAATGCCTGATTTTGGGCTGATAATGAATAGAAAAACCCAATGTTACGTTGCCCGACCCGGGTTTCGAACCCGAGACCTCAGTTTTGTAGTCGTACTATAGTACAACTATGCCACTAAGGCAGTCGGTTCATATTTCCAACGGGGTATATAGGTTAAAAGTATAAAGTTATAATTAACGCACGGGTTTTCTGAATCAGCTTGAATTGACAGCCTCCGTGGCGCAGTTGGTTAGACGCCGCCTGTGAAACGAGAGGCCGCGGGTTCGATCCCCGCACCGAAACAAGTATTTGTGTGATCCACAGGTATTTGTTTCGGGTCTGCGAGACCGAAAAGTCTCTCGTAGTTCTTGATACCTACGACACAAGACTCGATCTTAGTGTGGGGTCAGGACTATGTATGTGACTGTTGGGTGTATTTATTTATTTATTTAATTTCCTGGCATGTAAGTGCAAATGTGTGGAGAGTATACGCACATAAAAGCCTGCTGGATGCCATCTGCCCATACTAAATACCAACGAATTGTAAGATAAAATTAGGATCGTAATTATTGACGCTCAGTATTCGAATATTATTTATTTATTTCATACTGGTTACCTGAAGCTGCATGTGCCACGCATGGCAAGTCTCGTTCTGTAATTTTATTCACGGGTCTTCTACAAAGAATGCATAAATAAACTAGGGCACAAATAATTTATGAAGTATATTTTGCTGACTTCTCCTTAAATTATAGAAAATCACACTATGCATGATAGCCTATAGCAAAGAAAACACGGAATAATGAAAAAGCTAAACATTCACAACTATACCAGACACATTGTGAAACGTAAATCTTAATCCGACTCGCACAATTGATAAAAATCTTTAAATGTCACGAGAAAGGAACAACTAATCGCATCATTAATAATTCATAATGTATTCCATGATGATAAGCTTAATTAAACCAATATTCTGTGACCTTTAGAAGTTATCTTCATATTATGGGTGGGTGTTAATAAATAATATTTATCTTTTACCTCCCACAGACTTTAAAGCAAATCGTATGCTTAGATCATTAAGCTAGTTACTGTATGACCGATTTTGTCTCTGACATTTTCGAGCACATCAATGCACATAGCTGGATTTATTTTTATATCACAGATCTTCAGATATCTAGATACATACATAAACGTCACGCCTGTATCCTATAGAGGTAGGCAGAGACCATGGATCTCCACTTTGCTCGATCTTGACATACTACTTTGCTTCGTTTACTTTCATCAATCTCTTCAAGCATTCGCGTTGGTTCGGGTTACTTTTGACCTGGCCTTTACTTAGATATCTGACGTCTATTTAATATTATTTATTTATTCTTTATTTTTATAGTCATAATCCGCTAATAGCGATAAAGTACTTATAGACAAAATATCTAGCAGTGAAGAGTTGTCTGAATACCTATGATATCATAATTATTAAGCATATTTGTAATATTGTAAGAAATGATAATATGCAGAACCATTGAACTATACTAACTACTACTTTTATAGGGATAGGCTCGCCCCCTACCACATCGTGGGATGGAACACACAAGGCAAAGCGGGGGTGTCGTGGTAGCACCCCTGCCTGCCGCTTCTGCAAAAGAGGCGTGAGTATACGTATCTACTACTTTTATTCGCTCTCACATACATTCAACTTAATCACGAGAACTAAAGCAATGAATTCGGCACGGGCGCACGTGTAGCATTATTTTCAATGTTCTTTGTTAGTTGCATCGCGAGTCACGTAACGGGTAGACATTAGGTGCTCGGTAATCCCACACCATCTGCGTCATATTATGGGACCGTACGTTTTGCTAGGGTTGAACGGTAAGCGCACTAGACACGAAAGTCGCCGAGCCGCCGGCCTATGTCGGCAACTCTTTGTTGATGGGCTAGTTGGCAGCTCCATTCATTGCAAGTCGGAAAACTTTGTCGACGACATGTCAGCGGATCAACATGACATGAGGAACATTTTTAAAACGTTGTTGAGTGTCGCCGGGCAATTACTGAGCAGAGCGCTTGTGTTGCCAACATGTCGGCGGGCGTCACGTGAGGGCGCTTGTTGCCGACATGATTCTTTTCTTCTAGGCCGCCGGGTTGTGTCAGCGGGCTATGTCGTCAGGCGTCTATGGTGTGTAGTGCACTTTATAACTTAAAAATTACTACTTGTGAGTGTATTCCATGGATATATTGAACCACAAGTATTTGTTTCGGGTCTGAGTATTGTGAGACCGAAAAGTCTCACGTAGTTTTTGCTACCAATTCAATGGACAGGGCTGGTCTTCTTAATATCAAGGAAGGGAAATAAAACAATAAATTTCGTCCGGTTAATATGCTATATTAAGACTAAGTCATACACTGTACATAGTTCTGAAATAGATATAAATTGTTTTAATCTGACCGCAAGAAAGTCTATTGGATTTTTTAACAATACTTATCGCGATTGCGAATCACACATATATTTGAATAATTCACCTCATAATTTCACAATGAACTAGAAACCAGTCAACCGGGGGCAAACACAACATTTCGATGTAAGACACACAGCAGCCCTAGGTTATATAGACTGGAATAGCGTCTGCGAACAATACCTAGATTACAAACACGGCTTGTTCGTTCACGAGATTATCATTTCAAATGGTTGGAATTCAATTTTCTCGTAATAACACTTAATGGTATTCGAAATCACGGGCGTCATGTTAAATAGCTATCGGATATTGGGACATTGTGAGACCGAAAAGTCTCTTGTAGTTTTTGATACTCACGAACACACGACCCAATCTTAATGTGGCGTCAGACTTCGAGTTTTGTGCCGTGGGTATCACAGGAACTAAGAGAGACTTTTCGATCTCATAAACACCCAGAAACAAATACAAATATTTTAATATATTATTAATTTTATAAGGTCAAAAATTTAATGTATACCAACTAAGAATATATTCAATTTGTGATCTTAATGTCACGTCTTTGACCTTAAAGACCCCTACATAGACATCTAAATAACTAACTTCGCTCCGTGGTTATTACGTCTGAGCTAACAAGCCCTCTAACTCTTATTATTACCTAATTTAGTAATGAGTTTAATTCCTAAATTGGATTTAACGTGAGTTTGAACATTTGTCAGCAATTACGTACGATTACGAATGTACTGCCTGTAATTAGGTTGAACTGAAAACGTAACATTAATGTAATTATAGTTTTTAAAGCAACCAACGTGGCTTAGGTTGGACACCGGCTGTGAAACGAGAGACCGATTATTCTATACACTAGTAATACATTTAAAAATCTAAATGGACCTGTTGGAACCGGCTGGCCTCCAGCGACTTCCCGCAATCTTAGCTTGCAATTGAAATTAATAATCACAATGTTCTTATAATATATGTATTTTACTTCTAAGTTAAAAGAGTATTTCCAAACTTAGTCATAAAATGGCACTAGAAAAGGCTGATACAGGAGACAAATTCTTTCCTTTATTGCCTAAAATAAAATGTCTAAATTTTAGCCATTCAAAGTTTTATCATGAAGATAGTAAATGGAGAGAGAAAAGTTTTTTACAAATCTGAGATATTTTAATGTTTTCCTTTGAGTTTTTTCTCAATACCGAATGAAACTTGCCCCAATTTTACTTAGATAAAGCAATTTTTGTTGCGGCCCGCGGAATGGAAAACACCTATTGTATCCTGCCCTCATATTATGCTTTCATACCTCAGCTATTGTTAGGGACATCTGGCGGCCTATTCTGATAACGCATTACCTGAATTTTCTTATCAGAAAGTTGTATGCGTGAATTTGTGAATGTTTTTGTACGTTTTTTATGAAATAAGAGACTAACGGATTGACAGGTCATGCAAGCATCAATACTGCTTTTAATGGTCACTATTAACAACATGTGCAATGTTAATGTAAAACAAAATTATTTATAATATCGGCTCTTTTCTTTACACAACGTCTTCACACCGTTCCATTTAGCATTTCTCCCGTTTTCATTCATCCTCTGTTTGCGTTGTGTGTAGTTCGAGACGACTGATGCATAGAGTATGAATAAGTCTACATATTACACTGCCTGTGCCCCATGAGGAAGCGGATTGTTCGTTTGAACCAAGACAAAAATTTATAAAACACTTAAGAGTACTGCATACGTACGTACATACATATCGTCGACAGCGATTAGACCGCAGATTGTTACACATATTTATGCGCTTTATATTTTTGTTTGTAATAATTTGTGTGGTGTACATTAAAGTATTTATAAATAAATACATATGTAAGTCTGTAACTCTGAAGGGGTAGGAATATGTGGGAATATCCCCCCATAATTTGCCCTAGAGTATATTGTTTGTTGAAATGGGAGGCGGGTTTATCGCCATGGAGTTAAACCAAGTCGCGACTTAAGCTGTTATCACTGTATTGTAAACTGATTTCGAAAATAGTAGACTTGACTCATATCTGTTCATCTCTGGTGAAAACTACCTTCCAAACCGGGTGATTGAGACAAAATATCACTGAATCCTAATAACGTTTACATTTAAAAAAAAAAATGCGAAAACTTTTTTTATATATTTCCTTTGGTAGGAAGGGTCTGGTTGTCTGCACAGCATCTTGCCATGCAGTTTTAGTCCGTATATTGTACCTATATAGATTTAACGCACGATGTTTTATCTAGCGTTTCTCTTAACACGAATTCTAATTGTTAAACTTAGTAATCATATAGTCATTTATACCTTTGTATATGTTTGTATATGTCCTGTTCCAAAACTGTAATTGCAAGTAAAATTTTGTAGTTGTATAAAGTTGTTGTTATACTGGGTCACCGTTTAAAAGTGCTCAGATGCCTGGGAGTCTTTTTCTGTGTACACTCGTCAGCGGGACGCGAGATATTTATATTTCAATACACACATCTGAGCGGATATTGCTATTATTTTGTTTTGTTTTATTTAATTTTTATTTATTTTTTGCTTATTATGTTTTTGGCGCTTGTGACGTCACTTACCGGCCTTGCGGAAGACCAGCGTTGGTTTACACCAGCACATGCTGAGCTTGAGCCGTTTTGTTGACAAGCACTGTTATACGACTATATGCTACTAAACCATTGCTTGTAACAAATAAATGTTTCTTTCTTTCTTTCTTTCAAAACACAATATATTTTCCTTATTGCTACAATCCTATGGGTTCTGGTTTTAGAGCCAAATTCTTAGCCAATTATGACGCAGAAGTTGTCACAACCAAATAAATATTAGCAAGATCGCAGAATAAGCCTGTTCCGAGCCAACACTGTAGGAACTATAAACGGGACGACATTTTATTTTACTACTTGCCCTTTGAAATTACCGCAAGGCTATTTGTTTGCAAATATGAATTATGTTCGCTATTACAATAAGTTGTTACGATCGTGCGCAATTTACTTACAATGTGTGACTCGTAAAATGTATGGTGCTTTTATTATATTTTTATTGTGATGCCTCCATAGGATTAGTGGTAGAGTGAATGGACTGTGAAATGGAGGGTCTTGGCTTCCAATCCAAGCACAGGTAATCTAGTTTGTTCAGTTGAACCAAAACCAAATGGTTATTTCATTTATCAAACCACAAATCTATTTATGTGTTAAAAAAAACATATGAGTTGCTGGGAATTTGTGCCTGGCAATTGGCATAAATATAAGCTCGCTATCGCAGTTGCGTGTAAAGTGCGTGGTGGCCTGTTGGTAACGGACCAGACGCGGCTGCCTACATGTTCACGGTGGTCGCGGGTTCAAATCCCAGGGCAAACCTCTGACTTTTCGGAGTTATGTGTGTATTGATAGTCAATTACCACGCACTATAACGGTGAAGGAAAACATCGTGAGGAAACCTGCATACCGTAGCGATTTTAAAAGAATTTCTACGGTATGTAAGTCCGCCAACCCGCACTAGGCCAGCGTGGTGGGCTATATGGCCTAACCACTCTCAATCGATTCTCTCGATTGTAGAGTAGGCCCGTGCCCTGCAGTGGGACGTATATGGGCTGATATAGATAGATATAGATATCGCAGTTGCAACTGAAGTAGAATAACCGAACTAAATGGTTTTTTGTGCCACCTCTGCCTACCCCTTATATATGTGTGAACTTATGTAAAACATAAAACCAATTCACCACTACCACGGAAGCATAGCATAAAGAAAGCGTACGTAAATGCATTTAAGCTACTGGCGGGTAATGTCATTATGCAGGAAGTTTGTGCCGTCAAAATAGCGTGCACGCGCGGAAGCTGAATACATCAAGACATGTGCATTACACGAACTACTCTGGTTTAGCATGTGTTTTAGCTCTGAAAGAATTCAATACATTATCATAAATCTCACCTTTCCTTAACAGAACCACGCATGCTTGCAAGCGCAGTCAAAGCTTGAATGTCAAAACCATATTGGTGCGAACCAAAAGGTAAGGTAGCCAATTCTTTCTGTAAAGTTAATCTTTTATACTTTCTTAGTTACAACATAGGAACAACTGTGATGCCCACACTAGGCTATGCCTTTCATGTGGCAATGGTGGTGGCTGTGGAATGGTTTGCCGTTACACGTGCTCCCTCCTTCCTATAATCCTAGGTCCTTCCGCCGTAGCGTGAAGAAGTAACTTTGCAAACCGCCAAAATTGTATCGAATGGCAGAGGACCCCGTGTGATGCCATTTGATACTCTGCCTGGACGGTACTGCGCTTGCGATCAGGTGCTGCGCAGTCACTTTAAAGTGCCAGAATTGAAAAAAAAACTCCAGCCACAGTAAGTCCACTGTCGAAATTAAGCCCCTATTTTAGAGATTTGCCAACACTTGCCACGCTTGACAAGCAAGGTTCAAGACAATGCTACGCCATGGTCTGTCTGTCATATCCCAAAATCTTGAGATCGCAGAAACTTTGTAGGCTAATGGGATGCACCACGAATAGGTGTAAATATTTATGTCCCAGATTGTGGGTGAAAGTCCTTAGTGGCATGGCAGCCAAGTGAAACTTGTATAATGTCGAGACTGCATTTGCCTAGCAGGTCTTTGAAAATGGATGAGAAAAGCGAGGGAAATAATACGCACTGAACCTTTATCAGGACGTTTGTTCGTTTTGTTTGTGACGTTTAGATAAATTTGCCTTCGATCATAAAAACTAAATAACCATATAATACACTGACTCTACACAAATAATAAAAAATAACAGTTGATCTTTATTTCTTCGTTATTTAATCCGTCGCGTCGGTTAAACTAATGTTTGTCTTTTTGTTTGTCCATGCTTTTAAATTGGTGTGGATTATCTGACCTGCAATGCCATGCGGATTCCCAGAATCCGGATTGGCAATGTTTTTGAAACACGCTTTCGTAATAAACGAAATTCAAGTGGTATTTTTTCGTGCGAGTTCCGGACAAATTGTTGGCTATTTCAGACATCATTATTTGTTTTTATTGTTGGTTTTCTGTTCATATTTTACTGCAATTGGCACATTATTTAAACGTTAAATGTGTGTATTTATTTCTCCTATAAATGTAAGTGCCGTAGGGCATAGTTACCGCACTGGCCTATTGCTGGTCGGCGCTCTTCACATACATTTTCTTGTAAAAATATCTGATATCCAGGTAAATATTAAAAAACCATTAAGCTCTCCTCCCCTTATTTCATATTCCTCAATATTAAGTATCGTGACCTCCTTTTGCATCACTTAAGATATTAAAATACATCCTATAAAAATTCAGGGCATTTAAAATATGCCGTTAAATAGAGCATTGTTAATAATTAAAATTCTTCCGGCGTTCCCTAAACTCATTAAAGTTTGGAACTTATTAACGTCCAAGTTTAATGTAATACTTTGTACGAACAAGCTAAACCTAATTAAAATAGCAACAGACTTTCAAAACACGATCTTATTTTACCTCAATTTTATTTGAAACAATGTTTTTGCGTTGCAACTCAACTGAGGGATGTGAATAAAGATTTATATAATTTCCATTTTTTACGATAGACACGTAACGATGTAACTGTGCAAGTCTGAGTTTGCACCAGTATAGTGGAACCTGTGAGGGCAAATAGCTGCGCAAACTTCGTTCCAATTTTCGATTTGATCTGGCGCAAACTCGCGTTTGCGCAAACGCACTTGAACGTGTGTGGAGACCATTAGCCAAAATAAGGCGATGAGCGATTCGTAAACAGGAGCAATATGTTTCAGAACATAAAATTACTAAGTACTAATTGCAATTTCACTGTGTTTGTCACCGTGTAATATAAAATTTTTCGTCACATAATATTATGCAGTAATTTCACTAGCTAAAATGTTCTTCAAACCAGACAGCAACAGTGCTTTCCCAGTGTTGTCTGGCGTATAAAAATAGACCCAATTTGTACTACGGTACGATTACAAAGTTGAGTACTCGGGTTCGAAACCCGGGTCTGGCAATATGGTAGTGGATTTTTCTATTCATTATCCGTCCGGAGTCAGGCATTTATGCCCGATATGGTGGTAGGTGGTAGAACTTACAAGGTGAAAAGTGGGTGTCTTAGTGGCACCTCTGCCTACCCATTCTAGAAAAAGGTTTGAGTTTATGTATGTAAAATGTATTACATGCGTGAAGCGAATGTCACTCTTATAAAAATAAATAGTTTCTGAACGAATTAACACCTTGGTATCAATAAATCGAGAAAAATATAGGTTTAAATTCACCGTATATGACGTCACTAAAATAATTTTCATTTTATTTATTTTGGTTCACAACGGTGGCAATTTCAAAGTAATAAACGGGTTAATGCAGAAACTTGAGGCGTTTACTCACAACACTAAGCCAAGATAACTGCCAAGTCTCAACTCCTGACATTGTTACTAGTTGGGTCATGTCCGCTTTTAAAAGTTTTTGACAGTAATAAAAAGTTATTTTTAAATAAAGGTGAGTATAATGAGTTTCTTAGATTTACGCGAATGTTACACATTGAAATAAAACTATTTTATACGAATTCAGTATTTATCAGTTGTTATCAGTCCGCCCCGTGACCGCGAAAGCTATAAAGTAATCGAAACGTCGGGAAGTTAAAAAAAATGTAATAATTAAACCAAATCGCGATAAAATCCGTATAAAATAGTTTTATTTAAAGGGGAGTAGCTTTGGGTAAGAGTTTTTATAATGAACATTTTTGATACGCTGATATTCATATCGATGGTGGAAATCCCACCACAATGGCAGGTAAGTGTGTTGCGTTTCGGGTTCAGCCAGTATGCATCTGGTTTCTGGCAGGCCGGCATAATTGTGACGACCAATGAAGAACCACCTCTTAGCTATGGACAAAATACAGGGTATATCAAGACTGCGACCGAAAACGAAGCCAGGTGGTAGTATTAGTGACTTCAGACACAATACAAGTAAAAATTTTGCAAAATAAATCGTATTTTTTTGTTTAATTTTTTTACTAATCGTCATATTTGGGTAATAAATACATAGTATAACTAAAATAATGATGTACACCTTTTTAGTTTTAAAGTCGCAATGGTACGTATGGGTTTAAATTCCTTTTTTCGCTTAATCTAGGTATTTAGCACTCAAACACGACGATTTTCAAAAAATTGCCAAAAAATATCTGTCGCTTATTTTTTTGCGAAATTTTGATTGTATTATGTTTGTAACCACTAATACTACCACCTGGCTTTGTTTTCGTTCGCAGTCTTGATATACCCGGTATTTGGGGTGCATCACACTTACCATCTTATGCTTTGCAGTCACTGTCTTTCCAATTAAAAATATAAAATGACTTCTATAATGTCCCAAATTATTACGAGCACAAGTTTTGAGGGTAAAATAATAATACCGTGTAATAGCCGCAACACGGCTCGGGGTTTATTGACTAATATCGTTTATAACACCAACATTAAAGGTTTACGATAATGCTGTTTTATTTTGTGGTAAAGTTTATTATAAATATGTCGGCGCCGAATTTAGAGAGCGTTTACCTTACTAGGCAGCTGAATTTGATAAATATCGTGGTGAGACGGGGTCTTAGTTATGTATTGAAGTTATAATGACTGTATTGTATTTGATGATAAGACTATTCTTATTAATACCCACAACTGTCACTGGAGGCACGACAATGGCCCGCAATGAAATAAAACGATATTAACCAGAAAGAAAATAATACTTCATATACAAGGATATTATACATAAACTCACGCCTTTTTCCCACCAGGGGTAGGCAGAGGTGCTACCAGGACACCCATATTTCGCCTTGTATGTTCCGTCCCACGATGTGTTAGGGGGAAGCCTATCGCCATATATCAGACACGAATTTCTGACCGCGGCTGTTATTATGAATCGAAAAATCCGATCACGTGGCCCGACTCAGGATATGAACCAGAGACCACAGCTTTATAATCGTACTGTAGTAATGAAACTGTACCGAGGCATCTCTTCCCTTTTATTACTCCAAATCGAATGTGTTGCTCTTTCTAAACTGCCAGTAAAAATACCGCACTATACCATGCCATTAGAAAAAAAGGTTTAATTTAGATATATTACCCTTTGGAAATATCTGTGCATTTGGCTAATTGACGTCATTGGAACATAGGGTCAGCAAATTCAAAATATAGAGGTTAAAAAAACTAAATTAAATTAGGAAAAATATTGATACCAAAAATGTATTTCGCATCCATCTCAAAACGTTTTTAGTGTAAAGAACATAGTGGATATATATTCCAGCTATGTCCACAGATATTTCTGATAGGTTATAACCATTGTTTCCTTCATAAATGAAACGCGTGACTTATTACTAGTAAATCTTACGATATGAAAGAATAATATTATAGTTTTTAGTTTATTACGTGTTATAAAAAATATTATTGTCCAGGTGTAAATGTAGGTCAAATAGCTTTTATACAACTGCTAAGTGAAATAAAATCCTATTACTCATATTATAAAAAGTGTGTGTGTTCTTATGTACGCACGTAAGAAGTTATACATCTTATTAAGTGGTTGGTATCTTGAAAAAATTCTATTTTTTTCGGGTTCTATCGCGGTTTGGTTTAATTTAAAATGAAAATTGATTTATATATTTAAAAACCGTAAAAAATAGTTTTATTTCAATGTGTAATATTCGCGTAAAACTAAGAAACCGTAATGGTTTGTATCTTTTGATGTGCGCGCGTACAGTCAAAAAATTACTCTCATTTGTTTTCGAAACGCGCCAAAATAAGTATAAATTCAAAAATATGCTTTATTGTGCGCTAGTGTTCTGCGCTTTCATCATCGTCTTTAGCCAAAAAATGGTTAACTGTTGAATATAAGCGTCCAAATATTTTTACAGCAAAACGTTTTTGTGTATAAAATATCTTTTCTATCTCAAACGTGCAATCACTGGAATCAATTATTTGCCTCCGCAATGAACTATTGTTCTTTAAATAAGATTTATACAACGGCTAGACTGAGCTCCTGTGGTGGCCACTTACAGAGAAGGCCTCCAGATCGTTCGCCTTTGAGGGTTATAAAAGACCAGAGCCTGATTATTATCTGCATCTGTGCGGATGTTATTAATATATCAATGTTATTACAATGAAATAAATAAAATAAAAATAAAAATGGTACATACATACTTACATAAACTCACGCTTTATCCCAGAAGGGCTAGGCAGAGGCGCCACCAGGACACCCACCGTTTGTATGTTCCGTCCCATGATGTGATAGGGGACGAGCCTATCGCCATTTCGGGCACAAATTTCTGAGTCCGGGCTGATAATGAATAGAAAAACCCAATATCACTTTGCCCAACTCGGTATTCGAACCCGAGACCTCAGCTTTGTAGTCGTACCGTAGTACAACTACGCCACGGAGGCATTAAAAATGGTGTGTGGCTTAATACATCCTTCATTTATGTCATTTCATTGTGCCTCTTTTATTTTTTATTTACAGGGTAGTTGCACCCAACATGTGTAAAATCTCGGATCAGCCTTTTACCACCGTATTACCACGAGCCTTTTCGCTTCATTTATTTCAGACATTTTCCTAAATTGCGGATCAGCTTCAGTAAAAGTTTGCGTAGTAGTCCTAATTGCTGGAAAAAAACCTATTAGTTTTGGCCTAACGTATCTCGATGGCCGGCTTCTAATGGATAGTGCTGACTTTTTCCTAAAAAATTAGGTTCCGTTTTAGGACCTTTTAGATTTTCAAATATTCGATAGCGTAATAACGTATTTTTTTTATTTTATAAAATTTACAAATTCTGGAGATATAAAAATACCAATTTTTATTTTTGAATTGTATTAAATTAATTACCTTTAAATTCAAGTATTTTCAAGGTTTCCATCTGAAAATTATATCTGTTTGAAAAAGAAAAGATATGCTGTTAGTCCGAGTGGGGAAATTGAGTTATCAACTGTCTTTCTCGAGCATTTTTTTTAAATCGGTTGTAGCTTTACCTGGACGTCATTATTACTACAAGATTGTTCACCTACACTAAGTTACTAATCTAGAAAGTTTTATGGAATATATGGAAGGTTCTATGAAATTTGCTGCGGCATCCCTTCACCTCCAAATTTGACCTTCAAAATTCATCCTGCCAAGTCGAAAAGGACCCGATCTAAAAATAGTAAATGAAAAAATCTTACCCGGATTAACTAAGAGAAGGTCAGACAAAGGCATCCGTATAATCGTGTTAAATCATCCGTAAGCTACCTTCAGCCATTACGTCTGGAGGTTCAGCCTCCGCAGTTAAGGCGCTTATATACTGTCGCTGGCTGATGTCCGGTTTTCCTTTGCTTTTGATTTTTTTTACTTTGTCTACGGAACTTTGTGTTAAGCTGCTAATTTATATACCTAACTGATGATGCTCGCTAAAAGTAATATTATTTAAGTACCACAGGAGTGCGAGAAGTAGAGAGTACTGTAACTTTGAATGGAAACATCATGAGGAAACCTGCATAGCATAGAGATTTGCAAGAATTTCTATGGTATTTAAGTCCGCCAACCCGCCTAGCGTGGGGGATTATATGTCCTAACCCCTCTCAATCGTACTCTCGAATGTGGTGGAGGTTCGTGCCCTGCAGTGGGACGTAATATGGGCTGATAAAGTACCACAGGAGTACGTCGGCAATGTGCGCCTGAGCCTCAACATTCCCGGACCTCGAACGAGGGGTAGACCAAAAAAGCGCTGTCTGGATATCGTCCAAGAAGATATGAGGGTCATTGGCCTACTGAGGATGCCGAAGATTAGGTGAAATGGAGGAAAATTAAACAGAAGGCGGACCCTAGCACCGGGTTAACGTAAGGTAGAAGAAGAAGAAGAAGACCTTTGGTTAGACAGGTTTTTTTTTCTTTTTCCCCGAAGTGGTAAGCAGAGGTGCTACCAGGACATCCACGATTCGCCATTTGTGTTCCGTCCCAAATTGTGATAGTGGGCGAGCCTATCGCCATATCGGGCACAAATTTCTGACTCCTGGCTGCTAATGAATAGAAAAATCCAGTATGATATTCGAACCCAAGGTACAATAGGCATATACAATCTTTTTATTTCAATTGTGAAGTGTGCCGAAATACGGTTTGAAATTTTTACGTTAGGTTACTAGGTTGAGGAGGGATACTTGTAAAAGGGTTTCAATTGAATATTCTAAAATATGTTTTTATTTCTTGTTCCGTCATATTGTACATACATACATACATAAAGTCACGCCTTTATCCTCGAAGGGGTAGGCAAAGGCGCCACTAGGACACCTACATTTCGCCTTGCATGGTCCGTATGCGTAATACAATTACGCCACCGAGGCAGCCATAGTCATATTGTAGCTGGAAAAATAATGTCTTTAATCTCCTCAATTGTAACATAGGCAAAGACTAAAGTCGACTAAATCCACTTAACATTTTTTTTCAATAAAATTCCTTTTATTTGGTTTGTTTGGAGTAAAATATTTTTTCGTATATTGTAGAAGAATATCGTTAATTGTTTTCCCATCTGTCCACTCGTTAATTTTTCAATCGCGGCTATGTATTTTATCAAAATACTCAATAAAACAGTGCCTGAAGCGTTTTGGAAATACAGCGAGTTAATTAATTTATACATAAAATTAATTTGCGCACTTTAAATTATAATATATTCTATGTATGCATTTGAATATAAGAGAGTACTCGGCTTTAACATTAATTTCAGGGCCTTTTTGCTCACAGCCCATAGACAGTTCCATTAGACGAAACATGGTATTAACTTACTTTTGATTATTAATTATTTATTTTAAGAACATACAGACTTTTGTTACATGAACATCCAGTCCAGTTTGTGTAATATGTTTGCATTGCTAATAAAATAAGAATAAATTTGAGCCACGCGAGAGTGTCGTAAATTTCGTCCCCAGTCCTTAATCTATGCAATTTTTTGCTCTCGTCAGAAATAGCAATTTGCTTTTTTTGTGACCAATAAATTAATTTTTGTAGGACAAAAAAATGGGGCTATTGGTTGAATATTCATATTTTTCTAAATAGCCGCTACAGTAAATAACAAAGCTACACAACACATATTCCAAAGAATCTGACAAATAGGCTAGCGGCTTTTCCAGTAGTAAATGAACACTATCAACGCATATACGTCCCACTGCAGGGCATAGGTTTCCTCTACAATCGAGAGTATGATTGAGAGGGATTAACATAGAATCCACTCTTTTCTACTGTCACTCTACACTACTTTAAATATAAGTTATCCAATAATGGCACTAGACATCTTAATTTCACTTTGTCAAGTCCGCAAAAAAGTTTTGTCCCATTTTATGCAAAAGCCGGCGACACCCTACCCATACTAGCTCCAAGGTAATTGGTGGCGAGATTGCTGCTCAGCGCCGCTGCACAAAAATTAAATTATCCAACCATTTTGAAAAATCTACCACCGTTTGTATTTCACGTAGAACTCGGTCCGGTTAATAACGCCCTTGGACTAAATTTTATTAAATCCAGCAGATTTCGTCAGCAGAATTAATAATGATATTTATATCAAGCTGTGTGCTTCGGGCAATAAAGTGTTCTGTTTTTTTCTTTTTCTATTTTTGAATTTTCATTTTAACGTTTAATCTAGGTTACATTATGCTGGAGTATCCGATGTTTTTCTGATTGCTTTTTAAATACATGTAAAGAGATTTTTTAAAAATATTTTACTGGGTTGATATAATTCAGTATTTTTCAGTACTTGACTGAGTTTATTATGTAACTAGCTTCTGTCTGCAAATTTCGTCTGCGTGAATTCTAATTCACGCAGACGTACGCTCAATCGTTTACGATTGAGACATATTTTGTACTCAAAACAGCCTCGGTGCCTCGACTGCCTCGGTGGCGTAGTTGTATTACGGTACGGTTACAAAGCTGAGGTCTCGGGTTCGAGTCCCGGGTCGGGCAGTGATATTGGATTTTTCTATTCATTATGAGTCCGGAGTCAGGAATTTGTGCTTGATATGGCGATAGGCTCGCCCCCTATCACATCGTAGGACGAAACATACAAGGCGAAATGTGGGTGTCCTGGTGGCGCCTCTGCCTACCCCTTCGGGGATAAAGGCGTGAGTTTATGTATGTATGTAACAGGCTTAGGTGTTAAGTCGTGTGCGTGTTAACCTTCCGTGTACCAGGTGACTATAACTCCCGCCGCGTACAAAGTGGGGTATGACATACCCCAAAAATAAATCTAGAGAGAGAGAAATAAAGAGTTTTTAAATTTTCTGTGTAAACTGGCCTACATGTTGGAAGAGTAGAGACATCATTGTAGTTCACCTGTTTCTAGTTATTTATTAAAGTAATTAAATATAGCGCTTTTGTAAAATCAGCATTAGTTTTTCTACAATCCATTTCTGTTTCAGTTTATTGAATATTCATTTAATAGTTTTTTATTCCTTTAGAGAGACAAGATAAATAATTTATTTTTATAAAAATAAATAGAATTATTAATCCCCAATTGCAGAAATAAATATTGTACATATAGGTAAAGTTTTTAGACGATTCCATAAAAAAAACTTATGTTTTCATCTTACGAGGATAAATCAATTATAAATTTGTATTTTCCAATATTTAGTTTTCGCTATAAATTAATATCCTCTTTAAAATGATACTGGTTTGTGATCCTTTCAACCCAATTCAAAATTCGAATTTAAATTCTCCACCTAAACGCCGTGACCTTGAAGAAAACATGACGTCACACGGGTCCGGTCAAACCGGGGGCACATTTATCAGCGTGCGCCGGACAACCGGCAATTTCCCGGACAAATACTCTTCCACTCGTATCTGATACTGGAAACTGATGACTACGGGTGGGATAGGCGCAAGATTTATATGCGGCACGCGAGCTGTGCGCCTTCTTTAGTTGAACTTTTTTGTGGACCGTGAGTTGTGGATTTTTCAAAGTCATATGAGTTAAATATAGTGCAACATTTCGGTGTAGAGACTTCGATGTTTTTTAAAACAGAATGACTAGAAGGCAGTTGCCATCAATTGATGGATGTATGTAGAATATCTATCGGCAAGAAACGATCTCCAATTGAAATGTAGAAATAGGCTTTAATAACCAAAATGCTGGGCAACCTCTTAGAAACGGCCTGAATTTAATGTCCTTCTGAGACTTTCTTCAAACCGTCTGACCTTATTGTAGACGTCTAACGCTAGATTTAACTAGTTAGTTTGCAGGATAAGGCGGATATATTAATGTAGAAATTGAATATTTGGAGAAAGATGAGTAGAATAAAACGTTACACGAATGTCTGATATGGAACGTAGTTTATGTAAAAGAGATGACGAATAAGGAGTCAAAGAGTTTGAGGATGAATGATTCAGATTTCAAGTATGAAAGGACGGAATAAGAGAGAACAGTTTGGAAGACGTGTACGACAAACGACGTAAAGACGTATTACAAGAGTAATTAATTAAATTGAAGAACATCGGAACAATCTTTGTTTGATTTGATCCCATACGGAACTATTCCCACATTAATAAAGCGTAGATGTATTTTTATCTCTACCAATCCTGAGAATTCCCGCGTGATGAAACTATTTTTATCGAACTTTACAAAGCATCGTGGGCGGCGACTAGTTGTTTAAGTAGCTCCCTCGAGGTTTTCAATAAAACTTATTATCGTGGCCAATACAAATTGTCCCTCGATGTTCCGCGAATTCCCGTCTAATTTGCTATTCTCAGCATGAATACTTTCGGAAAGCCGTGGCAAAAAATCACTAATGAAATCAATTATTCAAAATCCAATTGATTATGGAAATTGTTAAGCAAAAGCGTTTTTATTTTGTGTTTCGTGAAATATAATATTTTACAGCACTTAAAATTTTATAATCTTAATTTAGGTTATAAAAATGTTATGAATAAAGGAAAATTGTTATTAGGCGAGTTACGTTTAAAGGTCGAATTTAATGAACGATTTTATTTTCTATCTAAGATTAGATACTAAAAATAAACTAAATGGGTCAAAGATTTGTTGTACATTATATTCTTTATCTTGATTGGTCTATTCCCAATATATCTTTGGATAGCGACTAGGATCACTTATTGATGTAGGCCATTCGTCACCAAATGTCAACACCTCGGTGTGATTCAAATCAGTTAATCCTGAACTCGACAGTAGGATCTGTATGTGCAATGAATTTGATTGGCACCAGAAGCTATGGTATCAAGAATATACGTTTTTATACGGGTTTCATTTGCACATAGAGATTGATTTGATCCAACGGCCGCTGTGGATATGCAAAAGCCTATTGTGATTCACCAAAAATAGTACATGCGTTTCAGTACAAAACTACTGACATGTGAACGACTTTTAGGCAGATTTTTCCATAATATATATTAGAATCTACCAATATACATACCTCTGTTAGAAGAGGGTCTTTCCTTGATAAAGATCTAAGTTATTATTATTGAGTCCACCCCGTTGTCCTAGTAGTGGTTAGTAGATTTTGATTTTTTGCTCCTCTTCTATACTAGTTTCAGCCCATTAACAGTGGGTATAGGCTTCGAACGGTAAGATCTTGGGTTCAATTCCCAAGTTGGCAAAAATTCTGTGTATAAGTTGTTTGGTTGAAACAATCATAAATGGCTTGAAACTAGAATTTCTGCCCTAAGGGATACATTTATAATGCCACCTCTGCCTATCACTACATGAATAACATGAGCTTATGTTATTATCATGAACTTAAGTTCTTGTATTTCAAATAGATTGAGTATTTGTGTATAAATTAAATATGTATTGGAAATTATGAATACAGAAATTGTTTAAAAATCAGTTTATATCAGTTCGTTATATCGCCTAATTGATGAAACCATAAGTAAACTTACTTGCTGCATTCAGCAGATTAGTATTTCTATTTCCTACGTAGAAAATGTGCTTTCATTATATTGTTCGTATAAATAATGGAGTCGTAATAGCATTACACTGACGCTGTGTCACGTGACACATCTTATCTGCCCTGACGTTAATATCATGAACTTATTATTAGAGAAAGAAATGCCGCATTAAATGCTGGCGTATTTTGGTGTCATTATTATCTAGCTTGGGCTAAAAAAAGTAAATGATCTCATAGACGATGTATATTATATTTCGGAGACAGTTAAAGTACTGAAAAAGATGGTAAAAACAAGGCTGATGTCGGAATCAACCTTTCAGTTTGAAGTGACGGGGTATGCCTACCTGCTGGTTCCATTTTCCTCCATTCCTTTGCTTTTTCAGTTGTCTCTCTTATATAACTAATGACATCAAGCGAACATTTTTTATCAAACTCATGGTCTAATGATAGGACACTCTGCGCCAGACATTAATCTGTGATGCTCAATTCATTTAGTTACATAAAATACACAGCATTAAAAGAAAAACAACCCACAACACTTAACAAGACTTACGGTAGCAAAAACGCCGAACAATTACTCCACCACAATTTCAAGCTTCCAGCACCGTTCCGAAAGCAATTTAAAGCATTCTGAATGCATTTTTGTTTAGTAAAGTTCGGTAGTGGAAAATAACAGGGAACAGGGAGAGGTTCTCAGAGCGTCTCATACACTATTCATTGGTGCGGGAACGAACCGAGACGCCACGCTTTGAGTGATACGGCGAGCCAAATGTGTATGGTGACTCGACACGAAAATTGCTTTGTGAGCTGTGAATCAATTTGCCTGTGTTGCTTTATGAATAGGAGCTATATCCTCTTGTGGGTGAAAGTTGATTGGGCTGTAAAGTCAGAATTTGGGAATTGGCCTACGTTTCCTGATAGTGTTGTGTTGGTTACTGGAAATGCTTGTGAGCTTTGAAATGGACATCGTTTATGTCAGAATGTATTTTACTCGCCTAGTTTTTTATATTTTTATAGCGAGTAAATGACTAGGACCTGATAACGATCAGAGGAATTCACTTGGTGTAGGCTGTTTTCAACAGGCTGATGTAAGAATCCTTGGAGGAGATCTATGTTCGGCGGGGAAGTTCATGTACGTCAATAGGAAAAAGCTTATCTTTTCCTAACACTATACCTTCGGTTCCTTAACTTCAATCAATTTTTCTAACCCCCTCAATCATTCTCTCGATTGTAGAGGAGGCCTGTGCCCTGCAGTGGGACGTATATGGGCTGATACAACAACAATACAATATGATTATAGACCAATAAATTACACAAATCTTACATATCTTGTATTTAATCTAAAACGATCTATCTGTTCTATCTTAATATCTAACCTTCCATCCCATATATGTATATACCCAATAATAATATATATTATACAAAAATAATACCTGAGTTCCCTCTACTAATTACTACTTATGTTACTGCTGAACTTACTAATAAAATAAGTCCAGTATTTTTGGTTTTATCACCTTACATTCCCGTTTGCATAATTCGATTCCGCTTCCCTTCCATCACCGCGGCTCGCGAGTTAGTCCGGCGAACGTTGTTCAAATTCCGACGCATCTGAATTCTCTCAACTTTTAATTCGACGTGGCGAACAGTGAAATCTGTTGGATTTTTGCCTTTCTATTCTGTTGAATTCGTGTTGCGGTACGAGACTGCGTAGGGATTCATTTGTGGAGTTTGTATACAAAGCGATATTTTTTAAAATATTGCGTTAAATATATTATGTATAATATATACTCGTAGCCGCGGATTCGACCCCGACAAATATTTGTGTATTTCACAGGTATATGGTTCAGGTCTGGGTGTTTGTGAGACCGACAAGTCTGTCGTAGTTTCTGATATCCACGAAACAAGACCAGATATTATTGGGGTCAGAACAGTGAGTGTGACTGTAGGGTGTATTTATTTATTTAATATTAAAAAATAACGAGATTGAGGTTGCAGTTCAACGCATTGACTTAACATCTTATGTCTTAGGATGGCGAGCGCAGTGCAATGCCAAGCATTACGTTGTAATTCATGGTGCTGTTTGGTTTTGCTACTGTCCATAAGCGGTCGTATCGCTTACCATCAGGCAAATGGCATGTTCGTCTCGCCATTCATAGCAATTTAAAAAAATGCTGAATGATCTTCGGATATTGTTATATGCCCAAATAGAAATCCTTCATACTAACCCTGTAGTTTAATATTTTGGTTTCAGCATTTGCATATTGGATTTCCACCAAAACAGTACAATTATCTGGTTTCAATCAATCCTAATTGTATCAACTGGTGATATCGTAGTATCTTGCCATTGGCTACTTTATTTGGATAGCACTGTACCTACCATCATTTCGGAAACTGTTGTATCATTGTAAAATAAAAACTTTGTAATGGCCGCCAAAATCTTATATACATATAAACTCACGCCTTCTTCCCAGAAGGTGTAGTCAGAGGTGTTACCAGGATACCCATGTTTTTCCTTGTGTGTTCCGTTCCACTATTTGATAGCGAGACCATCGCCATATCGGGCACAAAATCTAAAATTGCCAAAATCTTTGACTCGACTTTACACTAAGCGGTAGGAAACATTGAAATAAAACTATTTTATACGGATTTTATCGCGATTTGGTTTAATTTTTACATTTTTTAACTTCCCGACGTTTCGATTACTTTACAGCTTTCGTGGTCACGGGGCGGACTGAGGTATTAGTCATCCGCTCAGTGACTGTTACAATTAAACTACCCTTAATTTATAATTATTAAATTAAAATTTAATTATTATAAATTAAGGGTAGTTTAATTGTAAAAGTGGAATTAAAAGTAAAGTAAAGTGTGTAAAAGTTAATTGGGAAGTTAAAAAATGTAAAAATTAAACCAAATCGCGATAAAATCCGTATAAAATAGTTTTATTTCAATGTGTAACATTCGCGTAAATCTAAGAAACCATTATGCGGTAGGAAACATTCAGTCTACGAAACCTTGGTTTTAATGACGGACTCCATTTCAACTATTCGTATTCCAGCCATTAAATGGTGGTCGTCGGTCTAAATTGCTAATTTTATGTTATGGTTTCGAAACTCGAGAAGTAATTAGTAGTAATGACCTTCGTGGTACGATATTTTCTTTAGACGTTTAGACTATAATTATGGTCATCATTAAGCTGCCTAGCGTATTGGGATTAAAAGTTGCAAAAGCAATGAGATCACCAGTTTAGTCTCTTTCTAATTCATATTCTAGAAAAAAATCGATACTATTGTCAAAGGCTTGGAAGCATTTTCAATGAGCTACATATCATGATGTTGTTAAGAGTCAATAAATTTACGCAGTATGATCACTCTTTTTACACATACGCCCTCTTATTGGTGTCTTAGATCTACGCGTATGTTTAAATCGAAATAAAAGTAATTTAAACGGATTTTATCGTGGATTTGGTGTATTTTTTTAATTTCCTCAAGTTAAGATTACTTTACAGCTTTCGTGGTCAAGAGATGAACTAAGGTATTCACTAACTCAGTGACTGTAACAATATTACTAGGTACCCTTAACTTACCATTATTAAATTAAATAAAAATTTACTTGTATGCGCTCCGATCGCTCTTTCTTCTATTCAAAGACCGATGTGATAACTTTTTAATTCTATCTCACTTTTTTTTTTATTTTTTTTTTTTTTTTTGAAGAAGACTTACAGACTAATAACAATAATAGATATACAATGTAAATAACAACTATTGCTAATTACAAGTCTCCATATTTAAATATAAAACAAAATATGCACAAACAGTATTATTATTTAACTAAACAAAAGAAACAAGCAAACGTAACAAGAAAAAGAAAAAGAAATGTCATCAAAATTACTGTGTCGAATCAATATCCTCTTTATAATATTTTGTATTAAGTTTTCTCCTCACTGTGCTGACGCTGGTGCAAAACAGATCAATATTTAGTTCAGGTGGAATGTTATTGAAACTCGTAGCACTTCGTAACATAAATGCATTACGCCTAGACTTTGTACTGGTTATCGGTACTCGCAGCAAAGCTTGCTGCCTCAGTCCAATATGATGAGTGCGCAAAAATATTAGTTGTAGTAGTTCAGGACTATCAATGGAGCCGTTAGCCAATTTAACTAAGAGACACACATCGCTTACATAACGTCTGTGCTCAAGTGGTAAAAAGTGGTATTTGTTACAACGATGTAGGTAATCAAGTGACTGTTGCTGTGTTCTATAATCTAGATATCTCAAGAATTTTCTCTGTACGGTCTCTAGTCGAGTTTTGTAAATTCCGTATTGCGGGTTCCAAACTTGTGATGCGTATTCGAGGTGGCTTCGTACGTAGGAGCAATAAAGAATTTTAATTGGTTTAATAGAGCGAAACTGGGCTGATGTTCTTATTACAAATCCTAACGCTTTCGTGGCCTTGTTAACTATATTATTAATGTGCTCATCGAATAGAAGTTTGCTATCCTGAATAACCCCTAAATCCCTTATACTACTAACTTTACTTTAAGTATCAGTCCATTAAACACCTCTGATATTTATATGAGTTAATATCATAAATTTTATTTCTGTTTCTTACATTATCAAATACGAAATAACTGAATAAAATGATAATGAAATCTCAAACACTACGAGTCACTTAAAAGGCCTACTTAGGAATTTCTTATAACAGTCATGCAACCCCGGTATTTGAGATACGAAAATATGAATTTCATATTAATCATTTGATATTCAAATATTCAAATTTCATGCCATCAAACGCTGAAATCGTTGGAACTGGGACCAACCTCAGAACGTAGGAATGATAATTTAGTATATGAAGGAATTATTCGATTACGCTTGGTTTTATTGCTGATGATGTCATAGAATTAACTGGTTCTAGGATTTCTTTAAGTAGAGGCCACCTACTGGCTAGCACAGCATCGGACGTTCACCCACAGGGCTGGCAGAATAAGTATTAAAGTTTTCAAGAAGTCGGTAAATGCAGGCCGCTTTCAACGCTGCACTGTAAAAGTGTTTGGACGAAGTCTATGATTAGCAGTGGACTCAGCAAATATAGCTCCTATCTTATGTATAGCTTAATAATCTTCATGGTTTGAGTAATTCAGATTTCAAAATTTGGTAACGGTTGCCTGCGGCTGGAATATGTTCCTGGAATGGCTATAAGTTCGCGAGTATCACATCTTTGGCCGAAAATAAGCTTGGAGATTTAAAGGTAGCACAAGTCACTACAAGTCCTTGTTTCTACCCTTCCAAGCACATAGACGAAGATCAAATCCGTATGTAAATAAAATAAATCAAAAATATATTCACTAAAGTTCTACCGCTTCAAATTGTAAGCCAACCAAAATTTTAACCTTAAGTCAATACAGATGACAGCCAACTATGCCTAAACCCGGCAAAAAAACTAAGACAAATACTTTCCTCGACTGTACTAAGATCGTACGAGTCTACTATTGCATCGAAGTAGACCGACTTTATTGCTTTCGCTTCAGTTGGTTTCAATTTGCCAAGACTTGCAACTGAACAAATAAATAAAGCTATTTGTAACATATGATGTAGGCTCTAATAATGTTCTTTTTTCGACGAAGCTATCTCGTAGTTTTAGCTGTAATATCTATATTATTTATTCAGATTTCTGAGTCACGTGTGTAGGTAGCTAATCAGGCTACAGAGTCATTTGAGTATTTTACGCTATTTATATATCTTTACGCTATATCTTTCTCTCTCTTTCTCTCTCTCTTAAGCCACAGGAAGTCCACTGCTGAACAAAGGCCTATTACGCTTAATTACGCAGTTAATAAGTTAATCACATAGTTTCAAATCTGGTCATCCATTCCGACCTTAAATAATTAGAATACAACTTGATGTCACGACTATTCAGTCATGTTGTGAAATAAAACAAAGATAATATTGTCGGTGAATTGTGTATTCTGTCTCCTGCAATTATTTTGTTGTGTTAGGAAAAACTGTTGTATGTGTTTTACTACATTTTATGTATTACAATTAAATAATCACTATACATATAAAAATACGTTTTCATGCAAAAATTACCAGTATAATATTTATCTGTTCACACACAACTCATAATTCAGTTCACTTTAATATGCGCCTACGTCCCTCGGAAGGAAATGCACGTTCACATTTGTAGGTCTTACTTGAAACTGTTCTTTTTTAAACTTGACGCCTCCTGACCCTACGATGGTCTCCACTGAGAAGTTTCGCAGCAAGTGAACCAGACCAGCCTTCACTTGAAGTCTAGCATATCTAGCTCCAATACAAGCCCTTTTGCCTTTCCCAAAAGGCATGTAAGGAGTATCACCCAGAGATGTTTGCAAGCCATCCTTTGTAAATCTGTCAGGATTAAAAACTTCAGGTTCAGGGAAATATTTTTCATCGTAGTGGATATCAAAAATTGGTGTGAACACTTTTACACCTTTCTCGATTTTTATATTACCCACTGGCAGTTCTGTATCTGTGACACATTGTCTGATCAAGTAGCCGATGGGTGGGTACATCCTCAAACCCTCACTCAGCACTTTGTCTAAATACTCCATGTCTTGTACAATATCGTGCGTCATTTGCCCGTTGTTCTTTTCAAATGTTTCATCAATTTCATTATGAACGCGTTGCAGAATCTCAGGGTGTCTGCCTAGTTCGATTAAAACACTGCATATAGCTGTCGCACTCGGTTCAACTCCAGCGATGAAAAAGAAGAATGCCTGAGCAGCTAATATATCAGTAGTGGGTTTGATCTCATAGCCAGTGGCCGAATCACGCAGCACTTCATTTTTCTGCAAGGCGATGCATAAATCAACAAAGTCGTGTCGAGTAGATTTATCCAATTTTCTTTGATTAATAACATTATCAATGGCATTGATAAAAAAATCCTCGTGTTCAGCCCATATTTTAATATTTAAAAGCGAAGCGAGAAACTTACTACCATGTATTATCGCGAATTTCATATTGGATTTAAACGTTGGTTGTATGGCTTTCCGTGCCATATCCAAAAAAGGTGAGTCGAAAATTGATTTCGTTGTTATACCGAAAACTGCAGCACCTATTGCAGCGGAGCAGAACGTGTTGAGGGTCTCGAAGACATCTGCTGTCATATACTGCGGGTTATCTTTTAAATATTGTACGAAATCATTTGCACATTTATCAATTATTTGATACATGTTTTTTAGTTTTGCAGCTGTAAATAGCGGGCTCATACTCTGCCTCATGAGTTTCCATCTAGGACCATGCATGAGGAGAATACTATCGGCCAACTTATCCTGGGACTGTATTTCAGCTCCTCTATGATTGAAAGCGTTGAAATCATGCTGCATTACATGTTGCACGTTCTTAAAATCTTTTACATATATGGTTGGCGTGAACAATGATCCGAAGGCCACAGCTGGTTCTTTCGGGTATTTCTTGTACATATCTCTTATGATCTCGAAGAATGCTCGATCTGATATCAGATACTCGCAGATGGGACCCAATACTTTGTTTCGGTCATGGTAGACGACTCCGCGCTTTTTCCAATATTTTTCATTATTTACTCCGATGAGATATCCGAACAATAAAATCACTGCCATGCAAAATAGTACTACGCTTACGAGCATTGTGTCTGAAATTACAAATATGACTGAATCTGCAGATGTCCAATCATCCATTTTAACAAATTGTCTGGATCTCAAAACAAACGCGTAATTGCAAGTCACCTTGACCGACCGATTTATTAAAAGTCATGGTTACAAGTGTAATTGTCGCAATTGATATCTCGGAGTGGACAGCGCGCAAAAAATTATAGTGATGTAGCATATTTACGATAATTTGAACCCCTTGAAGTGACACAATATTCATATATTAATGTATCATAACACTAATGGTTTCTTAGATTTACGCGAATGTTACACATTGAAATAAAACTATTTTTACGGATTTTATCGCGATTTGGTTTAATTTTTAAATTTTTTAACAATATCATAACACTAGTTAACAAACTAATTTTCGCTTATTACATTAGGAATTGATTTATTTGAACTCGTAGAAAAAAAAAATTACAGAAAAATAATAAAGAAATTTTTTCTCAGAAAAACATAATTCACAAATAAATAAAAGTAAATTTCGTAAGTCTGGAGAACGTATTTGCGTTCGTTAAAACGATTTCCTTTCCGATTATCTATGCTATACGTTATTTCCTCAATATAGCAATAAATACTTTTAACTTACTTTATCCCAGTACCTCCAGAGGTAGCAAATATGTAAACATTCCTAGAGCAAAGCTTAGTAAAAGAAAAAGATCTAACATGCTCAAAAGGAAATGTGTGTATCTTTGTACACGGACGCGAGCCACCTAATCTTTTCCTTTGTGCTCCACGGCTTGTTGCAATGTGAATAAAATCCTAATCAATATAATGTGGATGTTAAGTCTCTTTGAAGAAGAGAACATCTTCTTCTTCTATGTTTAAAATATCTGTACACAGAATAAATTTGTAACTGATCGATGTCTGCACATTAAAGATATATTATGAGAAAAACTATTATGGGGGACTATATAAACGCAATTGAACCTAAAATATTGACTGTTATAATATTTTTCGGTTTGGCTGTGCGTTTTTTAAATTTTTAGTTTGATTGTCTGAAGTCACTAAAACTACCACTTGGCTTCGTTTTCGCAGTCTGGCTATACGCGGTATATATTATATGGTATGAGAAGTATCTTGTTTGCTTCGTTAGCTGCGTTAACAGAATCAATATTCAATCTCAAACTAAAATTTCATTGTCACCTACACATGGCAGACAAAAACAATGCGTTTTATATAAAATGTTTTCCCTTATTTTGTGAAGTCATTCCGGGATATTACGCGTTGGGTACCGTTTTTAGTCATTTTCAAGATATTAAATATTCGTCTAAAATTATAATAAAATAGACTTCTGGTTATATTATATTTTAGTCATTATCATGCAATTTGTATTTTTTTTATTGTGATGAATGACAAGATGAGTATGCCATTCGGCTGGTGGTACGCCATATGACCGCTCATGGACAGTAGCAAACAAAAAAAAACATCATTACTTATAAAGCAATGTTTGAGACATAAGATGTTAAGTTTCATTATGTCCAGTAGTTACTCTGGCTACAATGTCCTTTAAACTGGAACACAAAAGTGCATTTACACTGCTGTTTGGTGGGAGAAATCATATGAGAGACCTACCACCAGTTCCGTCCCAAGATGTGATAGGGGGCGAGCCTATCGCAATATCGGGCACAAATTCCTGACTTCGGGTTAATAATGAATAGAAAAATATCACTAAACCGACCCGGGATTCGAACCCGAGACCTCAGCTTTGTAATCGTACCGTAGTACAACTACGCCACCGAGGCAATCATCATGCTAGTATTCCATCATGTCAAATTATGTAACAAAAATGAAATATCACTTTTTTATTTGAAAAGGAATTTACATTACGTCTATTTTAATAATATGAAAAAAAGGAATGATTTTATTCTCGCAAATGAAAATGGCATGTGAATATTGAATCCAAGCATAATTTAATAAACGAGAGAATATGTTATTAAAATTATGAGACTATTCCCAGATCAGGTGAAATGCTAATGTTCTTCTTGATCTGTATCAGCCCAAATACATCCCACTGCAGGGCACGGGCCTCCTCTACAATCTAGAGTACGATTGAGAGGGGTTAGGCCATATAGTCCACCACGCTGGCCTAATGCGGGTTGGCGGACTTTACATTCAGTCGAAATTCTTCAAAATCGTCACGGTGTGCAGGTTGCCTCACGATGTTTTCCTTCCGTTATAGTGTGAGGTTATTGACCATCAATACACACATGACTCTGAAGTCAGAGGTTCTTCTTATTACAAGATCATTAGTTGATGGACACAGTTATGACAGTCAGTTCGTAAACATCAGAAGCTAGACTCAAAAAATGACACACTAAAATTTACTTTTCCAAGACTAGTAGCGATCAGGTGAGCTGCTGCAATAAAACGTCCTAAGTACATTAATAAATTCATACAAAATAAGACCTTACAATGATCAGAAGAGAAATATTCTAAGCGAACATTCTGTGCTACACGTCCCCTTTAGTGCGACGTATGGCAAAAGCTATTAATGATTGATCAGATGAACCATTTGTGCTTGCCAATGCGCGACATTTGTCATCCGATTTATGTTGTACAGGGTGGTTATTGGCGGTGTTACAACTTTGATATTACGTAAATAAAAATACATTAACAACATAAAAAGGTTGTATATTTATTATGCATTTTACTGGCATAATAGAGACAATCCACTAAATGTATATCACCTAAAATTTATTTGCGTGTGTCGACATTCGGAACTACGAATAAATTTAAAAATATCTATTTAATGCACTGTTTCAGATACGTTTTCGTAATATAAACAAAAATCATTTATTCTCGTCTCTCGCTCTCTAGTCGTTGACTCAGTGCTGAGTATTGTGACCCCTTCATTATGAAGTTACAAGTTTTTTTTTTCTTATGCCAAGCATCGCGGTCTTGTGCCAGACTAATTGCCTTATGCCTTATGCCATACTTAATGCCTTAGGCATTTCCATTTTTGGACAATGAGGTCCGTCCAACGAACCGGTCTACGACACGTGACCTTTTGCCCTCTATTTGTCGAGAAGGATGGTCTTTTGTAGATCATCAGGATATTTTCAAATCGCATGGCCAAAGTATTAAAAATAATTTATACTCTTAATCTAAGAGAATTAATACGCCCAGTATAATAAAATGTGAAGAGATAAAAACTGTCAGTAGTAATTTGACAACAGCGCTTTCGGCTTCCGAACATTATAGGCAACCTATACTACGAGTATAACAAGAGCAATGTTGTGCAAATGAAGTGAGGCCGATCGACAAAAATATGCCGGCTTTTTGAAACCTAATATACAATGACTGAACACATAATACAATGCAATTTAATGGATTACTATGCTAGGTCTTCCACATTCATCTCCGGTGGAAGCTACCCGGCTAATACTAATGTTTTATCGCCTGCTTTTTGGTCCGAAAATCTCGCTCACAGACCTAATGCAAATGGAAAGCTGTTACTCTAATCGGTTTTCCATTTTACTGTAGCTTTTACGACTTACAGCAAAGTTTGTATTTTCACGGAATCGCTCACTTCGAAGTGATTCATGTTTATATAAATTTACAGTTACTAACAGTAGAGATTTAATATAATTATGTATTAGTTTATTAGTTAGAATGATGTCATATGCAAGTCGATTGATATTTATGTCACCACTGGTGTCTAGCACTGGTGGTAGGTCTCTTATATGTGAGAGGCCGCCTAGGTAGGTACCACCACAATGTCTATTTCTCCCGCCAAACAGCAGTGTAAATCAATTGTTGTGTTCCGGTTTGAAAGACATTGCAGCCAGATTAACTAGTGGACATACTGAGACTTAACATCTTATGTCTCAGGATGACAAGCGCAGTGGAATGCCACGTATTGCTTTGGAATTCATGGTATTTGGTTTTGCTTCTGTCCATGAGCGGTCATATCGCTTATTAAGCGAATGGCATGCTCGTCTCGCCATTCACAGCAACAAAAAAAATGTCGGAAATATAAAAAGTAGCGGTACTTACTCACCCAGACGGCGCCTTGCATGCAACGGATCTCTCTCCTCTTTCATAAGAAGTCCACTACTGAACATAGGTCTTTCTCGAGGTACTCCACAGCGGTCTGCTGGTAACGGCCTGAATGCAGCATTTTCCTGCCACTTTAACTAGGACGTCTACCCACCTTGTAGGCAACCACGAGCGACTTACGATCTTAAAAGCTTACATAGCCAAAAACCATTACTTATTATTCAAGGAAATTAAAAAAAAAACGACCCAAAGTTGCTCACAAGACTTACGTAATATCAATTTATGTTCCATTAACGCTAAATGCATTTTATTTAACCAAAAGAATACCTTTCACAAAATATCCATTGTGTAACACGCTGTATAAGCTCCATTATCCGATCCTTTTGTTGCGTTCTGCTTGTGGCGACAAGAAATTATTATGATTAATTAGTTTTCGGGCATGGCTAACACAGATTGACCTGTGCAGCCGTTGTAATTGGGGTTAAGAAAAGGCCAAGTTACATTGGTAAGTTATTTTCAGAAAGGAAAATTATAGCTGCTTCAAAATAGATGTAGGAACTGATGTGTTTTGTTTATATATTATTAATAGAATTTTGAGTACCTATGTTTTAAAGTTAGTGCTGTATCAGTCCATATACATCCCACTGCAGGGCACAAGCCTCCTCCACAATCAAGGGAACGATTTAGAGAGGTAAGGTCGTATAGTCCACCACGCTGGCCTAGTGCGGGTTGGCGGACTTTACATACCATAGAAATTATTACAAATCGCCATGGTATGCAGGTTTCCTCACGATGTTTTCCTTCACCGTTAAAGTGCGCGGTGATAAACTATCAATACACACATGACTCCGAAAAGTCAGAGGTGTGCCCTGGGATTTGAACCCGCGACCACTGTTAACATGTTGGCAGTCGGGTCTGATCCGTTTACCAACAGGCCACCAGAAACTTCAAAAGTAAGTGCAATGTTATATAATATGGTAAGTAAATTGCAGCAGACAGAATTTCTACAAGTTAGAGAAAGATATATCTTCCTAGATATCTGAAGGTAAATACATTGCAGTCCTCATAGAATATAGTAAGAGAGAGTACCCAGTAAGAGAGTAACCAGTAAGAGAGAGTTATATCTCTCGAGAGACCTACAAATATGTTCCGGCTCTGTTTGTTATTAGACCTTAAAGTGTATTGTAGCTTTAGATTACTGGCGCGAAATTTGGTTGCTTATGACTTTTTTGTTTTTATTTTATTCATAATTATGAGATGTATTTCAACTATGTATGTATACAGGGTGAGTTATTAAAGTGAGCGTGGCCAAATCCGAAATTATGAGGAATAGGGAAAAATACGGAAAGGAGTCACGAGCCCTATTTTGATGAAAACTAAAACTGCATACTTGGATTTTTGATAATTAAATATTCCTAGTAAGAAATCGAACACGATGATTTCGAAAAAAATAACACATGCTTTATACAGGTATATGAAAACGATGATAGACCTTCCTATTTTAATATTAACATAATGTGATTTGTAATTTGTGATAATAACCACTAATGGCTTATTTGTTAATCAATTTTATTACTTATACAGTCATAAAACATTGTAAGAATTCAGTTTGTTTTATTATTATCATAAATTATTACTAATATTCTGACGTTAATGAATGCTGTCGAATTATTAAATCAAGGAAAACAGCTTCATTTTACGGTTGCTTTGATTTTGTGTGGGAATTTTTAAAGCATTTTTAGTAAGTTATCTTCTGTATGCATTCAAAAATATTGACGAAACGAAATATGACATTATAGTTAATACAAACACTTAGTCTATATTATTATAGGTACTCTATTAAATTGATTCACAAAAACACTGTCAAATATTCAAATATCTTATTTTATTTATTTGTTTTTCATAAATATTAATACTATGTCATTCACTTCTTCTTCTGGAATGCGGGGGGGTTCCTGGCGATGTATTCAAGAGCCCTCAGG
The DNA here is from genome assembly GCA_949752805.1 of Deilephila elpenor. NCBI lineage: Eukaryota > Metazoa > Arthropoda > Insecta > Lepidoptera > Sphingidae > Deilephila > Deilephila elpenor. Next base: position 12,996,188 of record OX457097.1, on the reverse strand, counting down.
ATGGGTTCTGGGGTAGGGGGAGGGGTGGGGATGGAGTCGCCCTGGAAGAACAAAAGTCATTAAAAAACGTCTTTTATGGTATGTGGGACCCGCTTACCCGCTTACCCGCACTAGGCCCGCGTGGTGGAGCCAATACCTTTTCAATCGTTCTTTCAATTGTATAATCATATTCTCTTTAATTTATCATTTATTAATTTATATCAGCATCAATGTCACTATAATGCACCTGATAACTACAGTTCAGATAGAGTACATCGTTTGTGTAATGGCCGCCACACACGTAAAGATATAATTGTGCAAGTCTGAGTTTGCACCAGTATCCTGGAACGTGTGTGGGCAAATAACTGCGCAAACTTAGTTTAATTTGCGATTCGATACTGGTACAAACTCGCGTTTGCGAAATATCAATGTCAAAAAATTTACTTAAGTTACAATTTGACATTAATTCTGACTGTTTGCACACTGTATTAAACGTACACGCTCTTTATATACCATTAACAATTGGAATTCCTGAATAAGAACATCTATAGTTTAATATTAAATTGCGTCGAGAGAATATTGTATATTACGAAACACATAAGTTCGAATGTCATATCGGATGTGAGAAATTTTTGCGAGGTTGATGACCGAAATGACATTTGAATAGATTAATTGTTGCATATTTATACACTTATGCATATTTACAAATGTTTCAAGCTTCTGATGTTGCATTTAATCTTTCTTAAAAATAGATTAATAATGAAAAATATAATGGTTTCTTAGATTTACGCGAATGTTACACATTGAAATAAAACTATATTTTACGGATTTTATCGCGATAAAATCCGTAAAATATAGTTTTATTTCAAAATGAAAAATATACTAAGGATTTAAGTCCTGATGGAGACCCATGCCCAGCAGGTGGGCATATATGGATTCTGCAGTAAAACTTATGCCTAGGTTTTGGAGAAATAGTCATCTAATTGGGGAAGACACTGTCAGGATTAACAGTCGTACCCATGTTAATGATACTAAGCATTGAAGCTCAGCGAGTCTGCGGAAATGTCTTAATTGTTTCTAACCTGCATCGAAATTAACTATAAGAATAATTACCGAGGGTTTGAATCCGTTCTCGTCAGCACTGTAGGTGATGAAAATGTACTGTCCCTCAGGGGATGTGTAACCGAAGGATCCCTGGGCTACGACAGGCTTCACAACTGGGGTTCCGGCGAATTCCTTTGGAACGCCCTGCTCCTGGATTGCAATGCCGTTGTCTGTCTCCAGTCTAGAAATACACAAAAGAAACATTTTTATTCGAACTTGGACTATGCCGATGTGGTGGATTACGGCATAATATTTTTCAATTGAACTCTTGAATGTTGAAGAGGCCCGAGCCGTAGAGTTGGACATATATGGACTAGATAATTGTATTTTCTATAATTGTGGGGTAAAATAATAAGCAATAACAGATTATTGGAAGCTGGACAATGCAATAATAACTTACTTAGCAATAAGCCAGGATAAATATGTCAGAATTTTCTCAAATGTCTCAAGAACGAGGTCGGGGAAGTAAACACACAGTTAAATAAAAAAGTATTGGTTCTTTAAATGTAGGACCAAGCAAGGACAATTACAGTTTTTTTTACCTCCCCCCGGACAAGTAACCTAGAGATCCCGACAGTTGAAGAAGAAAATAATGCTTTCTGAAACACTTACGCGTAGCTGTAGCTTCCATCAGGGTTGACGTCATTGTCATAGCGGACGATGGAGGCAGCACCATCGCTGCTGACTGGACGGACCACGCTGACTGGGGCGATGGTGCTGGGGCGGTAGATGGGACGAGCGGTGGTGTAGGGAACTCCGCGGAACGCTGCGAAGCCAGGTATCTGGGCCGAAGCCGCGGCGAGGACGGTGGCGAGGACAATCTGGGTGGAGAGATGTATTTTTAGAGTTGATGAAAGAAGATATTTGAGTGCTTTTGGTTGCCGAAGAAATTATATTTTTGGGTGAAAAATATAATTTCAAGAAAATTCTTAAGGAATAAGGAATAAATAAAACAAAAATATATTCAAACCGGCTCAGTCGTTAAGTCAATTCAATAAGAAGACAAATTGGAACAATATTTCCTATACAGTATTGTATTACTGTATTGCAAGTTTTAAAAAAGTAATAAACTTGATACACTTCGCATTGTCATAGTAAATTAATAAAGAATACTGTTTTTCGTATATATATTTTTTAATTTACTTACAGTGATCTTCATAGTGGATGGAGATGAGTGGAATGATGTGGTTAGATGAGATTTTTTTCGTTTTATACTAATCTTGCAGATGATTTGCGCAAGGCGGCATTGATACTCAATGCATATGTATATCAGTCATTTAAGGAAAATTATAATGAACGTGTAAATTTATAGATAAGTCAACGAATTTGATGATTATCTTTGTTGTTAAGTTTATTGGTTTTGTAATGTGAAATGCTGAATAAAAGTTGTCAACGTATACGCAAATATTTGTAGGCTCTATACATTATTTGTTTCATTTTAATTGTTCAGGCAGATTTTTGTGCTGTGCAAGAAAAAAAAGTATGATCAAAATACAAACGTAGGCACAAATATATACAAAAATAAATCAATAATACAATGTACTTTAACATTATGTATTGGAAATTCTCTTATCATTTGATTGGCAATGATAATGTCTGGCATGGAAATAGTCTTAAGTCGACATCTACCAAGACACGATGGGCCGCTCATACGCTCAGCGAACTGTGAATAGCAATGGTGCCTCTACCTATCCTTCAAAGATACAGGCGTATATGTACGGCAGGTTCATAACAGGTTGTCAAATCATTCGCACAATACACATACTGTCTCGGCTGGCTTTGTGGCGTAACAATGCAGGTTTACCACAATGACGACAAAGCTAATGAAAATATGGGTAGGTAATTGAGATAACAGGGCTGTGCAAACTTGTGATTTTTTATTAAATGCATATACTGCTGTGCTACGTGTAACATAATTACTGCAAACCGTATTGGTTGTATAGAATAAGCTATTTCGTATAATTCAACACTTTTTTCAATGCACAGTTGCTTGGGAATAAAAAAGTTCAATTTTTTCATTGTTTTATTTGCAAACTTTTTGTCGGTATATTGAATTACAGTACTTATGTGACCGTTGCGTTTGATTTGAATATTTAAATTGAAGGGTATAATTATGGTAGTCCTAATTTTTGGAAATAAAAAATTAAACAATGAAAGACAGTGTTGAGATTGTTCTAGTAGCTTATTCTGACCAACGTAAAAATGTAACATATTTTTTAATTCTCTATTTCTCGTTCAGCTATAGGAAGCCCACTGCTGCACATAGACTGTCCTCAAGGACCTCCATAGCATCCTGTTAGAAGCGGCTTGCATCCAGCGACTTCTTAACCTTAACTAGGGTGTCCAAATTAAGTCGGTATAATTATGACAACCAGGGTAAGATAAACTTCTCTCGTCGTTTGATGCTCTTTTTGAATTTTTTTACTATCACCTGATAGTTAAAAAATTCATGCACCTACATAAGATCAGTTTGTTGCGCCAAAACAGCGAATGTTAGAAATAGCTGTGAATGAGGTAATCAAAGCCGTGACCTATTGTTTCTCAGCACCTTTAACTCTCCACTATAAGGTCGTCGAGTGCATTAAATTGGAGAAATATCATAACCTTGATGAGTAACTTAGTTCTTGTTGATATTAGTTTAAAGTTATTCTTAACTAATGGACTCGATATTTTTATTGCAAATTGAACACGACTTTTTTGCATTTTTATCAAGCCTTTTATGGGGTACCTGTATCATGGCGAATGCTCTGAGGAATTGTTCAATTTATCCCTCCTGTCCCTTCCTTAACAGAACCACGCGTGCTGGCTTGCGGAGCCACAGCTTAACTGTTCAATCAATCTCGTCGCAAACCAAAAGGTTCTCTAATTCATTTTTCTGCCGCACAGTCAAGCTGTGGAACGGTTTGCCATCACACGTGTTTCCTCCTTCCTATAATCCTAGGTCCTCCCGCCGTAGCGTGAAGAGGCGTCTCAGCGGGCCGGCATGATTGTGTCGAATGGTATGAGACTATCGTCTGATACCATTGGATACTCTATCTGGATGGCATTAGCACTTACCACCAGCTGCAATGCATTCACTATGCCGTGCCAGATTTAAAAAACACCTATCCGTAGTATTATTTAGTACTATTATGTATTTAATAATAATATGTATGGGTTTAAAGTATATTTTAAAGAGTTTTGTAACATTGTTAACATAGAACAGATGATTGTTCTGTGGTTGTAAATATGCAATGGCGTTTATTTGCAAAATCTTCAGTTTTAAGCTAAATAACTAATATTTTTATATCTTTCACAAACTCAACCTACAACACGTGGTAGTTTTAAAACTAAATATGGCATTGTTTCAATACATCTAACTTCGACGACGCGTGCGATAAAGTTGTGTAAGAGTAAAAATATTCCGGACAAGCGTTTCAAAATATATCGACGAAGTTTTAAGTTTATTGCCTCGATGTTTTTATTGCCTTGACTACCTCGGTGGCGTAGTTGTACTACAGTACGATTAAAAAAGGTGAGGTCCCGGGTTCAAATCCAGGTTTCTTTGTTTTTGCTTTTAGATGTTCGTATTTTTATATAGGATTTTTTTTGTGATTTATATAGAAAAACTTTGTGTCTTAACATTTGAGGAACTATTCTAATGGCTGATGTAATATAATTTAGACAACAAAAGTTAAAGTAAAAAAGTGTATTTTACTAATATGTGATACTGAAATCTTATTTTATACTCGCTTTGTCGTTATTCTAGGTCCCGCTTTCTTGTATTTTTTCACGAATTCTTAACCCTGTCATATAAAACCGAACATCATTTTCCTGCCCTCGTGCCTTTTCATTCCCTTACCCTTCCAATTTACAACACAATACACTTTCAATTCAAATATTGTAAAGATATTCGTTGACTGCGGTTTTTACTTACGATCAGGTGAGCCAGTTTTTATTTGCCGAACTTATTAAACAAAAAAAAATGTATCTAGTCTTTTTTAAGATAGCCAACAAAACTAAATACAGAAGGTAGTTATTAAAAATATAAATAGCTCCGAGACTGAACTAAAACAGTCTATAGTGGCCAAGTAACAGAAATGATAAATGTTTAATGAGCCGGCCGAATCCACTTTAGTCTATTCGGAGACATTCAAATGGATAATCCGTATAATTGGACATTGGAAATAGTTTTTTCCCCGTTTGACTTTATTTTGTCTGTCTATTTTGGGTATTGAATATATCGCTTGGAAAAGCAGACAAAATTCTATTGCCCAAGCTTTTTATACCTGTGTGTTTTCAGATTGAGATATTAATTATAACTGATTTTCAAATATTTTTATCATGCTAACCAAAAAAAAAAAAAAACTCAAAGTAGTGTATAAATCAAAATACCATAGCTCGAAGTGCCATTAATTCACTTGATAGTGACCTTTATTACCTATATTTCATGGCACATATGAGGAGTTATAGGAGAATTCTGCAATTATCGTGGAATATATATTGCGGAATATTTTTCTCTGATTTTTTTTGTTGCTCATCTATAGATGTTACTGATATAACACGTGCATAGAGTTATCAAATGCTTATTACAACGATTCGTGAGTATTTTCACCGCATATTATTAATAAATTCAATATTATTAATATCTAAATCATTATAAATATCAATAAAATCAAGAGTCATTGGTAGGGTCTCTCATAATATGTGAGGGGCCGCCGGGTAGGTACCACCGCCATGCTTATGTCTTCCGCCAAATAGCAGTGTATATGCACTGTTGTCTTCCGGTTTGAAGGACATTGTAGCCAGAGTGACTACTGGACATAATGAGACTTAACATCTTATATCTCAGTATGCCAAGCGCAGTGGAATGCCAAGCAATGCTTTGTAATTCATGGTGTTGTTTGGATTTGCTACTGTGCATGAGCGGTCGTATCGCTTACCATCAGGCGAATGGTATGCTCGTCTCACCATTCTATGCTATAAAAATGCTACCAAATTTTGTGTCGTGGGTAGCAGAAACTACAACAGAATTTTCACAACACGCAGATTCGAACCAAATGTTTGTGGGTTACACAAATATTGGTGCCAATGCTGAATCCAACCTGCGACCAGTCTTAGATATACCGTACTTTTAGATTGACTAGGTTTTAATAAAAGACAAAGAGCGTATAAAGGGAGGGTTTTGTTGAGGTTTATTCAAAACCTTGTGTTTCACTCATAATTTAAATATTTAAACTTTTTGCCGATCTGATTATTTAACAATAAAGCGATGTAAATAATCCTTATTTAAATAATTATGGTGGAATAATTTGTTAACGGACATTTCCCATTTAAAAATAATATAATTTGGGCAAGAAGGAAATTTTATTTGAAGTACAAACAAATCCGTAAAAACCATGAAAAGATAAAAAATACGAGTGAAAGAAAAATATATTTGGATTAATGTTTGATATTTGAATCTTTTGATCTGTCCTTTTTGCCGCGAATTATGTATAAGGACACGTGGCTATTACTTGGCACATTTGAATTATTTTTAGCTCAGAAAAAAGATGTACAAATGACATATTATTCGAAAAAAATGAAATGAAATAATTTTTGTTATTAGCACAACTTTTGAGTAAAACTAAATACATATGACAGTGTTCCGCAGTTGGCCAAGAGTCGGCTGTGATTGTTCATTGTACCTACATTTTGCTCAAATAAATATTTTCTGATTCTGATTCTGTGAACTGCCTCAGTGGCGCAGTTGTACTACGGTGCCATTACAACTCTGAGGTCTCGGGTTCGAATCCCGGGTCGGACAAAGTGATATTGGATGTTTCTATTTATTATCGGCCGGAGTTAGAATTTGAGCCCGATATGGCGATAAGCACGCCCCCTATCACATCTTGGAATGAAACACTCAAGGCGAAAGTAGGTATCGTGGTCTCAGCCTAGCCCTTCTGGGAAAAAAGGCGTGAGTTTATGAACGTATGTATGATTGTGTGAAATAAGAGGTCGCATGTCCGATCCCCACATCGAGATATATATGTTTGTGCCATAAAATTTCGCTGTGTAATTTTTTTTTAATTAACTGGTTAGTAGTCACAAAGTTACATAGTTAATACATCATTCTTTGCTTACTTTTACATTAATTTTCATACAATTCTCTCGTAGTTTTTGATAACCACGACGCAAGACTCTATCTGAGTGTGAAGTCAGGACTATGTTTGTCATTAGCGTGTCTTTATGTATGTTTATATGTAGTGTTTATATGCTCTACCAAATAAACTAAAAATAGATTTACATCTGGATTTGTGTAGATAAAATACGCCACTTCTTAACAAACCCCGCTTTTAGATCGCTCGGTCGTTTTAATCCTGTGTGGATCTCGCGAAACACTCACGTAAAAAATGATTCAATGGACGCCAGCGGTTGCCTTTACAGGTTAAATTGAAAATGTGGATTTAGCGAATCACCGTATACAGTACCCATTGGTGAAAAGGATGAACAATATATTCTAGGAAATCGCAGGTTCTGTCTAATTTGTATAGCCAATTTGTTCACATTTTATCTATAGCTGAGGATTGTTCCTAGTGTAAATGCTTATAATTTTTAATTGCTAAGTTCCCTGTGTACCATCTTGTCGAATCGATGTTACCTAACCTTCCCTATTGCCACGAAAAACTGCTTTAAACTATCTGATGTTAAAGATTTTTGGTGAATGCCGACTTTTCATGTAAAATACTAGAAGGTGTGATTCCTTTCTAGTTTCTATACCTGTAGTGAAATGTTATATAACACACGTATCTGTTGGTATTGGTCAAGTGATTTATAGTTGAATAAATGTATGTATTAATCTGACAGCCTCTGGCGCAGTTGGTTCAACGCCGGCTGTGAAACGAGAGGCCGTGGGTTCGATTCCTGCACCGAGACAAATGTTTGTGTGAACCACAGGTATTTTTTCTTATACTCTTGACACAAGACTAGATCTCGTTTGGGCTCAAACCTGTGTACCTATATGACTGTTGGGCGTAAAATATATGGATGAGACCTGCCTAGACAGGCTCTTGTACACAATATGAGGGAAAACTATTCTAAATGTAATTTCAACTCAATAACTCAGTTACTATTTCTTCAAGACCGTATGTATTGAATCGCGCACCCAACTGCCCGACGCCGCGCAAATTGAGTTTATTTAAAACATATTTCGATGCGACGAATTTACCTGTTTGCTATGTTTGGCGCCATTGTAGTTGCCGTCTTTTGTTTGCCTAAGCAGACGAATTTTGTATACGAGTACATGTTAAAATGGAACGCGGGAAAGTATTTTTAAAATGGCTTACAATTTCAATAAGGGCTTTAATGTATTTGAGAGAACAAAAGATGTTGCATTCATGGATTGTTATTATACAGAATGGGACAATGGACAATTGACTTCGTACACATTCTGACTAAATTACTCGATTATTTATTATAATATGTTTTTACTGTGCGGGTTGGCACTATAAAACCATATTATCCATGGTAGCCGACCCGCACTAGGCCAGCGTGGTGGACTATATGGCCTCACCCCTCAATCGTACTCTCGATTGTAGAGTAGGCCCGTGCCCTGCAGTGCGACGTATATGGCTGATACAGTTTTTATATATGTCGTATTTTTACTAAATACTTAAAGATTTCTTACTTTATTATTCTATAATAGAAAAGAAACTACCAATCAAAGTTCACAAGCAAAAGTTCTTCAAGTATCAAATTAGTATTTCCATCATGTGAGTGTTGGTCTCTATAATATCAAACATCTTATAAAAATACCTCCAACACCTCAAACCAATACAGTCAAAAGCCAACCTTGAGTTATTTTCGATACGTTTCCAGCGTCGAAGCGCCGTACAAACGGACATGAGAGTGTAAAAAGGAAACCATTGTCACGTGACGTGCGAGGAAATGAATCGGCGGGGGCTTAATTGAAAACGTCGTTCTGACTCGGGTGAACATCGGCTCCGTCTTTTACAGTCTTGATTGATTTGGCTTATAATATACTAGGTATATTATGGTACACTGCACTTTGGAATTCTGTACGAATGGGTCCAGGTTCGTATACCTTCTTGTATTAGTCTTGGTGGTTGAAGAAACTAATGAGTCGGCTCAACTGGGGTGTATAATTAATTTCTTGAATTTTTGGCTATAAATAAATACACCCAACATTTACATACTTAGATCTGACCCCATACTAAGATCGAGTTTTATGGGTATCAGGAACTATGAGACTTTTGAAACAAATACCTGCGCTCACACAAATATTTGTCTCTGTGCAGGGATCGAACCCGCGGACTCTCGTTTCACAACCCGCGTCTAAGCAGTTATGGTACGAAGGCTATCAATTTAATAAAATTACGCACCTCTTTCTTCTCATTTCTTCTTTACGCACTATAACGTTCCAGAGCTGTAATAGTATCATTCAAGTATGTTAAAAATCTTGTTAAAAACTACTTTTATAAAGAATCTTTTGATTTTACTGTGACACAGATCCTATGCTTCGAAAGATTTCGCTCTTGGAGTTTTTTTTTCAAAGCAACGTTCTATATTCATGGCATTTACAAGAAAGCTGCTATGCATTTCTTTTAACATAGTACCTTTCCAAAGATAGCTTTCGTAAATGAAAAGACAAAATGGCGCTGCGTTCCTTTCAAATCATACACTTCTTTTGAAGTACATCGATCTTTTTATCCTTCAGACTAGCTTTGAAACAAGGTGATGCATTTTCAGAAACAGCCTGTATACTCAATAGGAAATTATGTCTTGAATCTATACAGAACTCGCCTCCTTACGCTACTTCGAAATATGCGAATTTTGAGTTATGTACCCAGAAGGTCCATGAGGGGCGGTGACCGTTTACCATCAGGCAGGCCGTATAATCGACTGCCTGCGAAAGGCCATAAAAATGTACTTCGACTTTTGAGCAGTAGCCTATAACTAGAAGATTGTTCAATTCTAGATCAAATATTTACGACATTTGAAGATACATGGCTCGCTTATTTCTGTCTTTCTCGTTTTACTGCCTTTTCAGCCACAGGAAATCCAGTTGGACACAGACCTTGTCCAAATATTTTAGCGAAATATTTTTACTGTTGGCAGCGGCCTGCACCCAGTAACAACCACCAGAAGGTGTTCTATCAATTTTAGAATGTCGTACAATCATCAAATTAAATAGTAGTTTAAGTTAAATTTCCTTAAGCTATTTACGAAGTATGGTATCCTAGATCAACACACTTTGGTAATACACAATAATATAATTAGTAGCGTTCGCCAATATAGTTACATATTTGTATTGTTTACTTTTTTCAGTTCCAATGAAACCTACGTCTTATTTATTTATATGCAAAGTTCTTTACACGAAGATAAACATTTTCTGTCCGTGCTAGTGGAATATAATATCAAAATTCATAATTCGACTTCCGACTTCGTCTTACGCGAATATTATTCCGCAACCATCGCGAAGTTCGAGGCACTGTATCAAAGTGAAAGAATTGTTGTTCCTTTGATACTTGCGAACAATACTTTTCATCACATAATGGAGTGAAGCGAACGTGCATTACAAAGACAGTTTGCAGTTTGATTTTGTGATTGTTGAATGTACTGCAAATGGCAGATTGTAGATGGCTTTTAATATGAAAAGCACGACGAAATAACTACAATAAACGATTCTAATGTCATGTATATTATGTCAATTATTTTATATGTGTAAATGTAGGATTTGAATTTTATGATAAAAGATGTGTAGAATGAAACGTTAGACGAATGATTGATATGGAACGTAGTTTATGTGAAAGAGATAACGAATGGAAGTACTAAGGAGTGAGAGAGTAAGACGATGAATAATTAAGATGTTAAGTGTGAAAGGACGGAATAAGAGAGAACTGTCTGCAAGACGTGAACGACGTACGACGACTCAATTAAAGACGAATATATTATATCGAAAGACTTCCGATCAATCTTTGTTTGATTTGACCCGACATGGAACTATTCCCACATAATTTTGTTTTAAGTCTTTATATAATCTGAGTATTATTATTTTTTATTTTTTTACTGTCAAGCTATAGGCTCGCCCCGTATCACATCGTGGGACGGAACACACAAGGCGAAACGTGGGTCTCCTGGTAGCACCTCTGTCTACCCCTTCCGGGAAAAAGGTGTGAGTTTATTCACCACCACAAACTCGGCTTAAAATTGTAAATTATTTCACCAGATGCACGTACAGAGTTGTAAGTTAAAGCAAACATTTTCCGAACAAGAACAACGTCTTGCAACTCAGTTCAGGAACTAATCCGTTACGAAAACATCTGCTACACACGCCGTCAACTTTAATTCTCGGAGATGATGCGGAGACACGAGAGTATAAAAGGTGTATTATGGAAATGTTTTAAGTGGGGCACAGGGTTGCTGACTTGGCTTTGAAGGTTTATCGGTAGAGTTAATATCTTCATAACCTTAGATACTTCCAAAGACACGTATAATTGGTTGCTACGCTGAACGTTGCTGACTTGGCTTTGATAGTCTTTTGGTAGTGTCAATGGGTTAATGTCTTAATACATTGTGAAGCTCCTAAAGAGACTAATAACTGGTTGCTGTGCTGTTATTTCTGTCTTTTATTGAAGGTATTTTCATTGAAATCTTCACTTTTTTATTACTAATCCAATGATGCGAGCTGAATGAAATAATTTATTTTCAGTCTAAAACTTGTTCTATCTTATCTCTGCATTGACTTAAAATGGTTGAGGTAGATCGTGCGTCTCGAAATTTTCTCGAGGAAAATAAATGTTTGCTATCCAAGAAATCCGTGAAGGCAACGAAGACAATTCTAAAGAATGGAATTTGTATAGATTCAACTGTGATTTGTTTTTTTCCTTCTATTTTTTGGTCTCTTCACAAGGAGATTTTTTGTAAATCTTTACGTACAGAGAGAGCCGGTGTCGTTTTAAATCGAGTTGAAGACAATATGGATACCTTAATTAGTTACATTAATATCATAAAAAGTAGAATGAAATATCCTTTTTTTTTTAAATAGTAATAGAGAAATATGTTACCAAAAAGTACCAAATTTTCTAAAGTTCACCAACCCACGTTAGGTCTACGTGGGGACTAAAACCTGAACCCTATTTAGCTAAAAATGAAGATTGTAGTGCTTTGTAATGGGACGTGTATTGTCTGCAATTACTACTGAAATTCCAATACAATTAACTAATTATTGTACAGTCTCTCACAAGGATGAGATCATTGTACTTTGCTTACCCTTCACTAAAATCAAAGTTCTGAATATTGTATATTATTACTAAAAGGGTTTTTGGTAAACAAAATAAAACGTTGGCTGTCATAGCGAATACGATTGACAAGGGTCTGGCTTAGATCCGTCCTATTTTTCGGTCTAGAACTCTTAACAAATGGTTCTTTTTTTTGTGGCTTCAAATAAATATTGACTTATTAACAAAGCACAGAAATCAAAATTTTAATTGACGTAGCAGATGATAAATATTCAATATATAAATAATTTCCTAGTCTCTTATTTGTTATAGGCCGGCTGGGTAGGTACGACCGCAATAAGTACATATTTCTCTCGCCAAACAGCAATGTAAATACACGGATGCGGTTCCGGTTTGAAGGACATTGTAGCCAGAGTAACTTCTTGACATATTGAGACTTAACATCTTATGTCTCAGGATGGCGAGCGCTGAGGAGTGCCTAGCAATGCTTTGTAAATGGTGTTGTTTGGCTATCTAATATCCTTTAGCGGTCGTATTGCTTACCGTCAGGCGAATGGCATGTTAGTCTCGCCATTCAACGCAATAAAAAAAATCGATGTCATGAAATAGATTTTTTTTCTATGGAAATGATTCACACCTGATGGCAAAGCTTTAGCAATTGAAACATAATATTCCGCTAGAAATTATTATCTCAGGATCAACACAATTTTACCTCCTTGGTAGAATCCGGATATACAAAGGCTGAACTCGAAATGTGTTATTCTTGTCTGGCTGCTACCACTGGTTTTTCGTCTTTGTGTAGGATGGCTGTGGTGATCAAAAATTATTAGTTAAGATTCTCTAGTAAGAGGAACATCTGTGTGAAGGAATTTGTTCGCATCTTCGAACTTTATCAGTTCATCCAATAAAAATAAACTATATGAAGTCTGGTCAAACATCTCATTATACAAACAAATCCGTTCGACATCATGGAGAGAGTAATGAATGGACTCTACAGCTCTCTTCAAAATATTTTCGTGCCCCAAAAAACTTGAATTCTGCCCATCCGTATCTTTCATCGGATTCCGGTGCGCTCAAGGGACGAATTTCTTCGGACTATATTAGTTCGGGTCAAGGCAGGAGAGATTGCTCCGTGTAGAATCATCCAAAAAAATATGTGTAAGCTCTACCCCTTCTTACACTCGTTATAACTGCGTGTTAAGTATATGACACGAAACATTTCCTATATTATATTTTTTCTTTTTGCTTCCATTTGATTTCTCAATGTACGGGATGGCTAATTATGTCGCGTTTCGAGTTTAGCCTGTGTACATCTAGTTGCAAATATGCCACTATAATAATATGGAGATTATTAGCTCTCCTCCTCGGGTATATTGTTTATTTGCGTTCACTCGACGCTTACTATGACTATTTGATTCGCTTTATCGAGCCAGTATAAAAAATTTAGAAAAATACAAGGAATAATATTTTATCGCTCTCGCCTGTGTCTTAGCACACATAACTTGTATCCAGGAGTGACAAAAAGGACGCACTTGATCCGGCGCTTAGATTTATTTCTTATACATACTTTTTCCCTATATTCACGAAAGAGCTTTTTGTCGGTCACCAAACGGAATATTTATTAATTAGAGATACGACGATTCTGATAGTATTTATTTATTTATTTATTTATTTAAATCTTTATTGTACACAGTAAAATAACATACAGAAACAGAAAAAAAATTGTATAGTGGCTTTAGTACTTATAGCAAACGCGTTAATATCTGGTAATGAAGTAAATGTTCGATTTAAAAAAAAAACAAATTTGCTAGCATTTTTTTTTATTTTAACAAAGTATTAATGTTATAAGAGTTATAAACAGTAGTTTAGGTTTTGAAAATTTAACATCCAAAATCATGAGTTAACTTATAAACACCAGTTTTTTGGACCTTCATTAAGTAACTATATGCGAAATATTCCTTTATTGGTTACAAAATCCGTACCTATGCTATTTCTTTTTAAGCCCAGTTTCTCAACCAGTATACATTGAAGTTTATATACATTTTGATCTTAGCCAATACTACTCAGAATGTCATAAGGCCACAGTCAAATAGCGCAAGTACTTCCCTAAATGATTGAGAGGTAGACTCTAGAGGATACTAGACGTCAGTAAATGACGCGTCATATCAGTGAGCAATGCACTATGCATTAGATCAAAATCTATGGATATTGTAGCCTATGATCTTTAGATACAGATACGCAGCTATTTATTGAACACCACATAATAAAGGGAAAAACAAATATAACAGAGACTTTATAAATAAGAGCACAAATCGCGGTGTTATCGCTTTGAGCGATCTCTTTCAGACAACCATATCTAGAATCGGTCGTAAGAGAAGAAATAAAAGTGGGAGTATATCATAAATGAGAATTGAACAAAATACAAAACACAGTAATCATACACATTTATTTTGTGTCTTACAAAAATCTACAAAATATGTTTTTTAAGGTGTGGAGGGCCAGTGAGTAACCGAGCCACCTGATGGATGAGTCACCAATGTCCATGAACACCTACACATTGAATGACTTTTCACAAACAAATGACTGTTCACATATTTTTTGGCTAAGATTTTTTAGACAAAAGTACTAAACGAAGGGAAGTGTAAGAACATTACTGGCCTTAAAGGAGATAGTCTTACGGCTAATAGACAGCTTAAAACCTATTTTAGTTATAGAATGTTTTGTCTTCTTTGCTTAAACTGAAAACCAAAAGTAGGTAAACCTGAAGGACAAAACATTCGATAACTAAAATAGGGTTTAAATCTGTCTATGAAATTTCAACGGCCGTACCGCTAAAGTTTTCTGAATGTTGTCAGTTGAGAATTATTGTAGAAAAAAGTTGATTCCATATCCGGGTAAATTCAAATATCTCACCAGCGTCTTATTCTAAATACAAAAATATATTCATTTTCTCTTGAAATGAGGTTTCAAGAATTACAAGATCCAGTGTAACAATTCCGGCGCTATCTGCGCTGACACGTTCCAGTAAATGTGGCGCGGAATAAAATATGAAATGTCTTCAACTCGCGAATGTATTTGGAATGAATTTGTAAGCAAATGCGCTTAGTGTGAGAGACGATTTTGCTGCGGTATTATTTATTTGTTTTATCGTTTTATTAGTTTAGTGTTGGGTACATAAGCTGAGAGTAGTAAATGGCTGTAGTCGCTCTCATATTGAATGACACAATTTAAAGGAATAATCGATCGCGGGAATTCGGTTTGAGATGATAGTTTCTCAAAATCAATAACACATAATATTTTGCTTTTGAACTCAAAAAAATTCGGAAGAAATAGGAAGCCTGAATCTGATAATAATAGTTGGAAAGATATGTTTTTTAATCCCGAAGATAATGCAAGAAGTCGCTGGATTTATACCGCTTTCAACAAGTTGTTTTGGAATGTATTTTTTAACTGGTTAATTCCTGTGACTAAAAATAATGTTGATAAGTTACCATTATGTTAAACTATAACCCAAAGATAAATTAAAATAATGAAAGCATTGCACCTTTTCTTTTGTTTCTCGTAAACATATACAATTGCTGTTCCAATAGTGAAACAAGCAAATAAGATGATTACTTTTGTTCAAACAAAAACTGCGCGAGAAACAGAAAATCGAGTAAGGAAATTTCTTTTTTACATACAATGCTGAACAGTTTTAATGTTTTAATTGCAACAATGCAACCTTACCAGTCCACGGCAACTATAAATGTTCTAAAGATTGAATCTTAGAAACATAAAAGGAGATATTTTTAAATACTGGGACAGTAAGAGAAAGGTCATTTTGTTAGATACAGGACAGAATAACATAGAAGGAGTGATTTTGCTTATGTTGGAACAACAAAGTGAATACAATGAACTTGATAGTAAATAAAGTGCTGATGAAAAAACGATAACGAGATATTTTTGGTATCACGAGAGACCCGAAACAAATTTTAAAGGTCACTTATGCATTAATTCTTTTTCCGCCTATAAGGTGGACGGACGACCTGGTTAAGATTGCATGAAGTCGCTGGATGCAGGCGGCTTCCAACAGGTCGATGTCGAGATCCTTAAGAAAGGCCTATGTTCAGCAGTGGACTTCCTGTGGCTGAAGAGATACATAGATAGATATATTAATTGTCTAGTTGCGGGCATTGAAACAGCAGCCTCTTGTTTTCATAGGACTTTTTAACTATGTGCGCCATGGAGATTTACAAATCAATACTCAAGATGTGTCATTCTTTTATTTGGAAAAGCTAACGTTAATTAGGAATTTTTTACAGCTGATGGTAATGACGGTCACGATGACATATGTCATTTCCAAAACTCATACATTGTCATACATACTCAACCATCAAATGTGATTTACAGACCGCCCTTCTCCAACCAGACTTACTCATACAGCAAATAAATAGCTCCCCAGGGACAAATAAACTTTATCAATCCAGCTAAGCCGAGCCTAGAAATTTATATTCTCGTTAGTCCTAACCTGTCGCCATAACAAGTTTCATTTTGATATGAATTTATTACAGACATTATTTTTCCTCCGCCCCACAGGGGTTTTCGCAACCTCGTGAAGTTTTGAGGTTTCAGTGTGAATGGTATTTTCGTCTTAAAAATATTTCTTTGCTTCCACGATACATTTAGGAGTGATGTATGGTTAAATTAATGAATTGTGCGGGTTTTCAGTCATTGACATTTATTTATAAGGAATGTGACGAAAGTAAAGAATTTTGTTAAATAAATGTAGGCTTTAAGCCGAATTTACATTATAAATTTACTGCTGAGATGGTGATTTTTCTTTAATGTTTTTCAATACCTTCATGTGCTAATTTCATGACATTGATTTAGTATCTGCGCTCATTTAAACTACTTTCACCGCCTTTGCGGGGCCTTAAATTCCAAGAAATGTCTTAAATGAAAAAAATAACAAAATTTTTTCGTCCCTATTGTCTCTTTTCATTTTTGTTGTGAAATTTTCTGTACCCTCGGGTACTTCACACGAATTTCAACACTTCGAAAAATGCCATGTGGCACCGAATAGTCCCTAGGATTTTGTTTACTTACAAAAATGAGACATTAACGCTAATAAACTGTGGAATTTATACATGCCTCAGTCACTCAGTATCACGTAATATAATATTAGGTGTACAATATTCATCAAGAGCATAATTTTGATTGGAATACCCTTCGAACAAAGCCTTCTAAACGAGGTGGTGACACCAAAACATAAATTAGTCAATATTACAACCAAAGGGATCGGTATCTTAATACCGGGAATAATCTGAAGGAACGGAACGTGACTCCAAATTTAATTGCCCTAATGAATTGCAAAACTTTCTGACAGGAAACGGGAAAAATTTAGGACGCAAATCTCAACGTATTATATTGGAAAAACTTTGATGAATATTTTTAAGTAATTTCGTCACCCATTTTTCTTACACATAGGCCTGATGAGTTTTGATGTGTCGTTGTGTATGAGTGGTAATGATCCTTTTGCATAAGGTTTGGTATTTGACAGGTCTTTCATATGTGACATTGTAGCCCGAGTAACGACAGGACAATATGTCCTGTCGTAGCGTCGTCTTATGTCTCATGGTGACGAGCGCAGTGGAATGCCAAGTATTGCTTTGAAATTCATGGTATTGTTTGGGTTTTGCTACTGTCCAAGAGCGGTCGTATCGTTTATCATCAGGCGAATGGCATGCTGATCTCGCCATTCATGCAGCAGAAAAAAATAGGGAATCGCATTATTTTTTTTAAAAGTTATTATTATATACGTTTTATGTAACTTCAAGTTTTCGCATTAGTCTAATGGCAGCTTGTTATTTAATCCAAAGTCAAAAAATATATTTGCTGTGAGTTTTCCGCTTGTAAAATATATATCAATTGCTCGGGACTGCGCTTGCACTTGCACAGTAAACTGATTCGTAACCTTTCACATTTGGGATGGGAATAATTACGGCGTACTGTCAAGTGTCAACACTGGTGACTCTACCTACTCTTTCAGAGGTATGGGCGTGAACTTATACATGTTATATTGACACCCAACTCATAAAAACGCATACAAAAGACACAGCAAAATTACTTTAAATCTAAAAGGCCCAGTAACAGCCACTTTAAATTTAGGTTTGTATAACTTTCATTTACTTTGCGTCCACAGAAACGAGCTCTAATTACTCATAACAATAAATCATAAAAGTTAGTTTGCATACAGCGTTCCATTCAAAAAAGTTCGTTTAGCATAATCATTTGCATACATTTACATGTGTAAGCATTTTGGTCCTTCGAGCCGGATTCTTGTGTTTTAATGTAACTGATTCGGTAGTAATTAAGAGGGAGTTTTAGTAACAGGGTTTTCGACGCCGAATTGTTTTTTCATCGTATTTCGTTGATGAGTTTTTTAATGAAATAATATATAAGAAATCGTTAAAGAATGTAACGAAAGCAAATATAGATATAGAACAACATGTAGATGTAACAAATACAATACTACTTTAAAAATAGAAAAGGAGAGTTTTTTTTAATTATAAATTATGCTGAATCTCCTTCCCTGATTTATTGAGAAAATTGTAAGATACAATAATTAAGTAAAATGTCCAGATAAAGGCTTCTAAAGCTGCAACACTAGGAACTATTCTTGTCATCAACGGACACAATGTGTTCATCAATCACCAGCTAATGTCACGCTTTGTCTATACAATTAATCATTAAAGCCTTGAACCTGGGGACCTTTGACACAACGTGATTCGGAACAGTAAGGTAATTGTGCGTGCAATTTTATTAAAAAGAAAAGTCGCTAATTTTAGAGTGATGTTAAAAGTTGGCCTTGATCATTGGATTCTACATATAACCATAAACGGCCTTATTGATAGACAGTTTTAAAACCCATTTTAGTTACGGTCTCGAATACTTTGTCCCTTTTGAACGCCTCTGGAATCCAGTTGGAGCGAAGAAGACAAAACATGGGATAGCAAAAATAGGTTTTAAAACGAGTCGTTGGTTCCTTAAAGCGTTCATAAACTACTCCTCCTCCTCCCATAATTTTCCTTCATCCTTAAAGTACGGTAAGTTGCAAACAATATACTTTGTTAAAACGGGGCGTTGATATCTTTGCACAAAGCCTTCCTTACTCACATAATACTGAGTGAAAAAAAATAGCTACATTGTAAATATATCAAATCTTCAAATAGTCAGTGTAATTTGTAGTTTTGCAGATATTTGATTGTTTAAGATATGAATCTTCAGGCATCGTCATCAACCCACGTTTACAACAGCCTTTAATTCATTACGCATACCATACTGTTCCTCTCAATATAGGGCAACCGTTAACTTAATCAGTTGAAACGTGGGCATATAATGAGGTAACACCTACGGACCGTTACGTGGTTTGCATCCTCCATTACGTGTTTATTTGATTGTGCTAAATCTGATGCTTCCCAGAGCCGGTAATGTATTAGTTCAGTTTGAGTTAGTGCTACTGTGCTAGCCTATACGTCATGCAGATTTGTGCCTGAGGAATGCAAATATTGGAACTATAGATTTAGTTCGAATGAATTTGTTGTTGATTGATGAACTATCAAAGTAGTAGAATAAATAAACATTCTGGTTTTTATAATGGTTTCTGAGATTTACGCGAATGTTACACATTGAAATAAAACATTTTTTTACGAATCAAAACGTCGGAAAATTAAAAAGTAAAATTAAACCAAATTTGCGATAAAATCCGAAAAAAATGGTTTCATTTCAATTCTGCTTTGATTTATAGTCAAGGTAAAATGAAATATAACATTTTATTACTTTATATATTTATGTTCATTACACAATAAAAACAGAATGATTTAATAGGCTGAGGCTTATTTTTTGTCATTGACATTATCAGAAGACATGTCATCGCTGTAAGGCCAAGAACAAGTTTACCATTCCTCATGCATATACAGCATATATATCAAGACCGTGACCGAAAACGAAGCCAGGTGGTAGTATTAGTGACTTCAGATACAAAGCTAGTAACTTTTTTTTTAATTTTTTACTTATCTACGTATGTATTTGTCAAATAAAGATGTATACCTCTTTAATTTAAACACGCAACGTAAAAGTTTAAATTAGTATTTTCGCAAAAACTAGGTATTTACCACCCAAACAAGATGATTTTTAAAACAATCTAAAAAAATACCTGTAAGTTTTTTGGTGAGATTTTTATTTGCATCGTGTTTGTAACCACTAATACTACCACCTGGCTTCGTTTTCGGTCGCAGTCTTGATATAGCCGGTATAAGTGTTTCTAAGTAATGATCAGACTTCGAAGGGTAGACAAAAAGAAGCGCTGGCTAGATGACGTCAAGGGAGATATGAGAGTCAATGGCCTTACTATTGAGGATGCCGAAGACCGGGCAAAATGGAGAAGACTCAGCCAGAAGGCGGACCCTGGCACCGGTCGGGATAATGCCAAGTAGAAGGACGGATCAGATTCCGAGAATGAAAATAATTTCATCTCCGCGCTATAAATTTCAATACTACTTCTACTGAAATTCAGATCTCTTCATAGCTAATAGATAAGATATTGTGAATATATGTGACAATTTTACCGCAGCTTCTAAACTGTCTTCATTTAATAATAGTAACGTAGTTTGAACTGAAGCGCGATGGGACTAAATATAAGAGAAAACAAGTGACAGTTCCGCGTGAACATTTAACTTGGTAACTAGATTGTTCAAAGCGTAATGGAAGTTCTCTAACTATCCCGGCCTTTACGGGAATAGTGTTAAACCAATTTCTGTTAATAGAAGCTGTTTTAGTTAATTATTGTTAAGAATTAGCACAGTTTGGAAGGACAACTGTTTGAAAATGGAAGTAATGGTTGAAAGAATTTAGTAGATGAGTAAGCAAATACTGCTCCGTAATATAAAATTGCTGTCAACGAATAATGAATAACTAAATATAAATATCACACGATGGACCGACGACTTGAAAAAAGCGGCGGGTAGCAGATGGATGACAGCTGCTCAAGACCGGGATGGTTGGCGCTCACTTGGGGAGGCCTACGTCCAGCAGTGGACGGTGATAGACTAAGTATATATAGATAAATATACCACAACATATACAATTTTTTTATTTGCGCTTGGAACTTTCATCTTTCAGATATGATAAATGTTTTTGGTCTCACAAACACCCAGACCTGAGACAAATACTTGTGGGCCTCACAAATATTTGTCTAGGTGCGGGGATCGAACCTGCGGACTCTCGTTTCCCAGCCGGCGTTTAATTGCGCCCCGGAGGAACACGCCATAGATGAATTCCAGTCTAACTCCACTAAATCAAATTATCTTACTATCATAAGTACCTAATATTTAAAAATTAGTAAATTGGCCAAATTTCAAGAAAATCACGTCCAAAACACCAGAGTCATCCCATTACGAAACACTTAAAGTATCATTAATAAGACCCGAAAAATTTCAAAGAGCTGTTATCATGTTCCTTTGACGCCCCATATTTACCGTAAATAAGGAGAATTCTGAGGAAAATAAAATACTTTTTCCTCCTCCAAGGATATAATTAGTACCTACCTTAGATCTAATAACCGAGGCAAGTAAGGGCGCCACTTGAATGTTTGCAATATTTGGCATAAAATTTCCCTAGACACGAGAAATTTCTTTTAATGAACTCCAAAGCATTTTGGGTCTTAGATCTTTGGAAAAAAGCTCAAAATAGATTTCGAAGAATTAATATGTCTAGTTTGTTCCCCAATATTTGATTATGGGAGTCAGGTTTGACTGCAATGCAGTCTGCCAATTTAGAATTGGTCAGATTTTTACAAATGTTTCTTTGCTATTTGTTTTTATACCAAATGTAATGTTGGAGTATGTAATGGATATTAGCCGAATAACTATAGCTTTAATAAATAAATATACAAAAAAAAATTGTTTTGGAGTAACAGCCGTGTATAAAAAAAAAATTGGCAGCAAACCCAGATAGAATGTAGTATTCTCTAGCTGCTCGATAAAATCATGCCGCCATGCTTGAAGGTTGTATATCGCTTGATACCGAAATGACCCATCAATATGCTTCAATATAGTTTTAAAAACTATCCAAAAATATCTCCCCACCACCAAAATCTTCTTCCTGACACAATACTTTATTGAACAAACATTCCAGTACACGAAACAAAAAACATTTCTTATTTTTGAAATAAATCCGTCCGAGGCAAAAAACACTTTATCTTCGAACTATTTCTGCGTAGCCGTAATAAATATCTGAAAGCCATTTTATTACCTTCGTTGTGGAGTAACTCGATACGCTAAAGGGAAAGTTCTTCAGACAAGCTTATATTGTGAATAATCTTATTTCCTATCTAGAAAAGCGACTTTGTGCTGAAGACAAATATAATTTAAAATTGTATTTTTTATTTCAGTTCGGTAGATTGACGATGTACTTGATTGTGGGTACAGTGCGGTCGACATAAAATAATGATTGGTGATAGATTATCTCTTGTCATTCGAGACCACGAGGCTAGCATTCTTAATGGCTTTAAAGTAAGTAAATTAATATTTGGACAAAGTAGAAAACTATTAAATTGAAATAGTGGTCATACCTAGCTTCGTCTACTTGAGTGTTTTTTTAATTCGGTGTTTTTTTTTATAGGGTCAAACGAGCATAAGTCTCACCTGATGGTATGTGATCTCCACCGCCCATGAACATCTGCAACACCAGGGCATGTAGATGCGTTACCGGCCTCTAAGGTAAGAATACGCTCGTTTTTGTACTGAATCTGTACTTTTTCACCACTTTCCTCTTCGTAGACCGCTAACACCTGATTGCCGAGTGTAAATGTTCGGCATAGCCCCAATTCTATTATATTAAACAATAATAAATAGTAAATACACCCAACAGTCACATAAATAGTCCTGACCCCACACTAAGATCGAGTCTTGTGTCGTGGGTATCAGAAACTACGAGAGACTTTTCGGTCTCACAAACACCCAGACCCGAAACAAATACTTGTGGTTTACACAATTATTTGTCTCGGTGCGGGGATCGAACCCGCGGCCTCTCGTTTCACAGGCGGCGTCCAACCAACTGCGCCACGGAGGCTGTCATATATATATATATATATTATAGACACTATAAATACGATTTATGACCACCTGAGTGGCTTGGTAGGCTAGACCGGTGGTCGCCACTTACCACCAGATTATGAGCCGCTTGCTAATGTCTTCTTATATCTAAAAATAAGGCTGACCTGTTTTTAATGAAGTTTGGAAACAAAAAAGTTGGTAATGTACTTATTTTTAAGATCTCTGCGTTTTGGAAACAGATGGTTGACAGTTGTTGAGTCTCAAAGAGTACTTTTTGGCACTTTTTGTTTTTAATTTACTTTGTGTTTTGCAAAGTATTATACCCTCTACTTGAGTACATAATATATTTATGCAATGCTCAAGTTTATTTCGGGTAATGTAGGGGTCGACCTCACCGTACCTACACCATCCAAAACGGTGATACCCTCAACAAGGGTCAGGGCAAAAGTACCCTGATCCGACGAGAATGCATGAAGAGATTGATGAAAGTGGAAGTAGCGAAAGTAGTATGGCAGGATCGAGCGAAGTGGCGATCCATAGTCTCTGCCTACCCCTATTGGATACAGGCGATTATGTATGTATGTATAAAAAAACCACCACCATTAAGTTTCTTTGAGGAACTATTGATATGATTGATTAATTATTCTAAACTAAATTAAAATGAAAATATTTTATTTAATTACTCTAAAAAAAATTCTTGCACTATACAGATATACAGTTACAATTTAAACATTAGCAATAATAGTACGAGGCCTTATCACACTTGCTAATTTCTTACAGGCAACCATGGGATGGATATATAAACAGGAAAAAGAATGCTTCCTTTCTTATCTACTATTACTATCTTTAACAAAGGATAGTCTCTTACTTAACCTACCCTAAAAAATTTTAGCATCATAAAATATTGAACCAAAAATCATTTAGCCTATTAAAATACATAACGTTAAACTTATAGTGCTCAAATAAGACCAAAGGCGTCCAAATAGTGAGGCAGCATTTGAAATATTACTTCTGTTCAGGGCTTTTAAGCAAATGCATTCGTGAAGGTAGCTTTGTCAATAGGCACTCGAATTGAATGGAAATTGAAATCTTCGAGGCGCTATCAACGCTTTCAGTACAAAACATGCATTTAGATTTATGAGATTTTCGTTGGTAAAGATTTATTATTTTGGTACTGACATGACAAAAGGAGTACCCGTGATTCTAAGCGAAGTGCAATGCAAATAAAATGTCCACAGACCAGAGATGGTAATGACGTTTGAGTAGGAGACTGTCCCACCCTCACACCCGCCACTGCAACTCCTGTAAGCCAGGATCAACAGTGGCACGTATTTTAATGACACTGAGCATTGAAGCTCAGTGCGTCTCCGGGAATGACGTTTGAGTAATGCCTTTGAAGTTATTTGAAAACACTAAAGCGAAACGAACAAGTGCCATATTTAGATGAAAATACATTTATAGATCGAACCACCAAAACCCAACGCAAAGAGAAATTTCGCCATAGTAGAAATAATTTCTAGTTTGAGCAGGCAGAATTTTTTATTGTCTGTGTCGGCAGATGAGCTAGCGGCGGCCTGAATTTAGTAATTAGTTATCGCTTGATTAATTGAACAAAAACATGTATCATCATTATTACCAATCACAGTAAGACGAAAGCTGAATAAGCCCTCTTGGAAGATTAAGCATTTAGATCAACATAGCTAAAATTATTACATAACAAACATCACGAATATAGTCAGGAAACACAAAGCCGCGTAAAGCCACATTCACATTCAAAGCATAGAAACTGAATTTCTTGTATCGTTTTGATAGTAAAACGTGGGGGGTTGTAGTAAAAACATAAACGCGACCGCATGCCGGAGCCATTCTGCACAGATTGCCTCTTAAACCCCCACGTTACCTGGTTCAGAATATTCGTGCTGATCTCTATGGCGCGATTAACAGCGGAGAATCGCTTATTCTATTAAATTCTGCATTTTATATGCGACTTTATCTGTAACTAGCGGCTCGGCCCGGCTTCGCCCGGTTGTAAATACTTTTTGAGTCCAGTCCACATCAACAAACATAATATTAAAGATTTCGTGGCGCATGCGATTTAAAGAATATTTGAGGTATTTTTTTACACCTTGGGTTACATTATTGGAGTTTTAGTTAGGATCCCAATTTTTTTGCCTATGTTACCCGGGATAGATATTAGCATAGATAACACATAAAATATATATAAAACCAATTATACATTGATGCGGGATGTAGTTTGGTTTTCAGTAAATCTTGGTATATACTGACGCAGGGAAAAAATCCTAACGATCAGTTACTGCATGAAAGGAAGACAAATGGTTGTTCGACAATTTTGAACTTTAAAATTTATTAAAATAGGTCCTAATGGATTTAATATAAGTGCTAAAGTCTTTCCGTAGACGTTATAGTCACAGATACAATTACAATCGGGAATTGGAAAATCTACCATTATGACCTACGCCAGAAGGCCGCGTTTCATGTTTTGTTGACCAGGGTAATATTATAATATTCAATGGCAACAGATAACCATCTCTCATCAGTTACTCTATTGTACTTGCCTTCATTTATTATTAGTTCGAAGTCCATATAAAAAATTTGATTAGTTGGAAAAAAATGAATTCACAAAAACCCATGTAATTCTCATCGCTAGCAGTGACACCACACCTCCACACCCCGACTTGTTTCAGCGCTTGAGGTCAAACAATCGATTTCATAGATGGATGGAGAGGCTTTGAGACTTTTACAGACTAGTTCAAACCGGATTTACTAGCATCAATCTATGTTGGCTTGGTTTTCACTTCGTTTATGCATTCCCATGCTACGTGAAAAAGCTCAATTGTTACTTCAAGATAGCAATTTAAATCGGCCTTGTCGAATTTGCTGGATTATAACTAACGATGAATTTAGCAGACGTTTCTATTGACGCTTTAAATCCGTGTCTAATGAGCATTTTATTTTTGGTGTTATTATTTACTCTTAACTGCACACAAAAAGGAAAAACATTTAAAGATATAATAAAATAACAAAAAAGTATAGATGGCGGTCTTATCGCTCTAGGCGATTTTTTGCAGACAGTCTTAGGATGGATATTAGAAAAGGAAAAGAAGAGAGGGCAGTTTA
The DNA here is from genome assembly GCA_949752805.1 of Deilephila elpenor. NCBI lineage: Eukaryota > Metazoa > Arthropoda > Insecta > Lepidoptera > Sphingidae > Deilephila > Deilephila elpenor. The sequence goes on along the minus strand of OX457097.1, from coordinate 12,969,652 downwards.
GAATTTAAAAGATACGAGCTCCAATAAAAATAGATAAACGAATTATTTATAATAAATAAACAAATAAATACACCCAACAGTCACATACATAGTCCTGACAGATTTATTGATTGATCACAGATCATAAAGTTCATGTTTGACACTTGTTTGTTTCATTCACTGCACGGCTTTTTGCAATGCATAAAGGTGATGCAAATATTGTGAAAGAAACTTCATCGGCGATGATAACTTTTTTATACTTGTAAGGAAATATTGAATGGTAAGGGTATTAAAGAGAATATTTATTTCATTAAACTCTTTATTGTACATTTTTTTTGTATCAGCCCCATCGATCAAATATAATCAGCCCCGAAACGTCCCACTGCTGGGCACGGGTCAACTCTACAATCGAGAGAATCGATTCCACCACGCTGGCCTAGTGTGGGTTGGTGGACTTATATTAAATTACAAAGTGATTAAATATAGCATATACAATTTTAGAAAACGAACAAAGGGCCAGTCTCTATAGTTTCTCTAGTCGATGCAATTGCGTGTTGTTGAAAATGGATTAGTCACAGGCTGAACCCACAGCACGACAAATGTTCTTGGTTAATATGGCGGGATTCATACTTTGTGTACGATGATCTCTATGCAGGCGGATCCGAATTTCCCGACACCAACAATATTTGACATTTTGGCTATTTTGTAGATAAATATTCCTATAGAAAATGTGCAAGTAAAACATTGTTAAAGAATTTGAGAGTTTTCACGCGTTAAAACTCTGCTGAGACATACCCAAGGGGTAAAGTTTACAAAGTAACATAAATTATGGGAAGGTTGGTGTCGATGTATTTTACACACAGGGAGACTTGTGTCTTAGACACGTGGGAGTAATTCATTAATACCTGTTTCAGGTAATATATTAGGTGATGCATAAAATTAAAAAAAGATTTTGGTTTATAATTTTTTTTTTGTATAAGAGCTTTGTGATTTTTAGCATTGGCCTTTGCCTAGCAGTAGGATTAATTAAACGAATAATGTAAATTAGCGTGTTAATTAGCTATCTAGATTATAAAATCTGTCCATGAGGAGCTCGTCTCGCCATTCACAGCAAAAAAAAAAACCATAATATTAGAAGCACATAATGACCTAGGTTAGGCTAATCCTTTGTGATTTATGGTTGAATAATTTCTGAAATTATTGGTATCATAGCTTTACGTTAAATAAATAAATTAAAACATTACATTATTCTACTAAAAGTAGTAAAAATTCATTGTGGAGAGAAGGATTTTATTTTTCCAAGATTACATACTTAATATTAATATAAGACTGCCTCGGTGGCGTAGTTGTACTACGGTACGATTGCAAAGCTGAGGTCTTGGCTTCTAATCCCGGATCGGGCAAAGTGATATGGGATTTTTCTATACATTATCAAACCGGAGTTAGGAGTTTGTGCCCGATATGGCGATAGGCTCGCCCCCTATCACACACATCGTGAGATGCAACATACTAGGCGAAATGTGGGTGTCCTGGTAGAGCCTCTGTCTACCTCTTTTGGGAAAAAGGCGTGAGTTTATGTACCTATGTATGTATGTAGTATAAAGAAGACAGGGTGAAATGGCGCAATTTGGAGGAAGCCTATGGCCAGCAGTAGACACTAAGAGCCTGATGATGATGATGATGTAATGCAATAAGTCAATCGTTATTCTATCTAGACGACAGCACTTAGATACCATCTAGGACTAAAGACACTTGCCGATCCAGCGTAAAAATCTTTTTAAATCAGGAAAAAACGTGCAAATTTACTATGTAGAAACTTTTCGAACTCCACAGAGTAAATGGCAAGTGAAATTAGATAAGAGACTAGAATGTCGTTCCACACGAAATAAAAATATCTTTATTTGATCATCAAGCTCAATAAGTGCCATCAATAGGCTATTACTGTCTCGTGGTAGGACAAGGGTCAGTACGGCTTCGGTTAGACTGAACGCGGGTCGGACGCATGGCGGATTGGTGGAACAATATACAGATTCCGCGTTCTGGGCCACTTCACTTAACTCAGCTGTACAAAATAACTTGACTAATACTATTATTAATCAATTATTATTCTAAATTATTTACCAACTGCTCTGAATTAAACTGCGCTGCGACTCCTGTATAATCGCTGTATTGTAAACTTGTTTTGAAAAGAGCAACGCTAGAGTTTCTAGCCCGTTCTTCTCTGGTGAAAACAGCCTTGTGAATCGGGTGGAAGTGGAGAAAAAGACTGAATCTAAAGAATGTATGATATTTGATGGGTTTAATAAAGTATTTTAATATCATTTCATTACATCTCATTGGATCTGAATTATTATGCATCGCTTGTATCGTGGTAGAAGATTTTTTGTTTTTAACCGACTTTGAATAAAGGAGGAGGTTCTCAATCGTCGGATCTTTTAAATGTTATTGTTAAAGCTTTGGTGGTAGTTGGACCGACCAGTTTACATGGTGAAAAATCCATCGCGGATAAACCCGCGATAAGATTCGTAAAATTAGTTTTATTTCAATGTGTAAAATATTGTTTGAAATACACTCAAAACATAAAATTTATATAAGACACTACTGCAGTATATTGAACAAGGTGCTTAGAATAAATATTTTATAAGGCGATGTTATTTATGACTTGCATGTGAACATTGCTTTCTTTCATGTTTTTGTATCAAGAAGCCGAATATAAAAGCAGAATTGCTTTAAAAAACTCGCAGATTCCGTTGAAGATGGATAAGAGAAAATGAGGATCACGTTTAGTGACCGATAAATTTCCGATTTATCGGTCAATAAACGTTATATTTTTCCGACCGATTTTTCATTGCGATGTATGGCGAGACGAGCATGTCTTTCGCCTGATGGTAAGCGATACAACCGCGCATGGACAGTAAAAAACTAAACAACACCATAAATTACAAAGCATTAGCATTCCACTGCCGTTTTGTCATTGCCATACTCAGTCACTAAAAGTCCGCTACCGGACAAATGCTTTTTTCTTAAGTATTTCCACAGTGATCCATTGAAATGTCCTGCACTTAGCGATTTTCTGCAACCACTATATTATTCTATTACCTTTCATTCATCTATGGATAGTATTCCAATACTGCACTCGTGTGTTCTATCTTACATTAATTAGCCACGTTTTCACACGTAATTAAAGGCTTTTATTCGACAGCTTCCGTGGCGCAGTTGGTTAGACGCCGGCTGTGAAACGAGAGGCCGCGGGTTCGATCCCCGCACCGAGAGAAATGTTTGTGCGGCCCACAAATATTTATTTCGGGTCTGGGTGTTTGAGAGACCGAAAAGTCTCTCGTAGTTCTGATACCTGCGACACAAGACTTAATTGATCTTAATGTGGGGTCGGGACTATGTGTGTGACTGTTGGTGTATTTATTTATTTATATATTTTATCGCTACTCGCGCACAATCCGACCACTATCTTGTTGGCCCGACGTTTTGGAGTGGACCATTCGAGTACTAAGTTGGTAAATTGTAATCTTCTTTACGAGGAGGCAACTTGACTCGTCTTTCTTACTTTCAGCATTGCCAGATACTCACAGCTGTTCAGTTAAAGTTTCTCAACGAGTTCTAAAGGATTTGGTTTAATTTGTACGAACGCTCGTAAACACTTCGATGGGTTTTATTTTCAAACTCTGTTGCGCGGAGATTGTGTGAGATGGACAATATTTTTTAATTATAATATAAAAATAAATACGTACATATCTGACACTGAAATATACGTTAAGTGTTATGAAACAAGGAATACATTTTAGGGGCCATTATATCCAGAAAAGATTCAATTATTTGTTCATGTCTGATTAACTACAAGAGTTCTTGCTACTTCATATTCACACCAATTTTTAACTACGTCACAACATAAGTCTACAGTGTCTATAAACGTCTCCTGTATGTAAAATAAAGAAGAAAAATAAGTAGATATATGAACAGTCTAGGTATGAACTGCTAAGCATCGTAATAAGGAAATGCACTCAAGAAAATGGTTTTGTTTATTTCATGCCAGAGCCGTTTTGAGTTGGTGTGTATTCGAGCGAAATAACGAAGAAATGTCAAGTTCCTGTCCATCTTTTTGTTAGCTCATTGTGCAAAATGTAGTTTCATTATTTCTACTCAACGACCGCATTTACTTTTACTTATCTTTCACCTTGCGCCGCGATATAGTCACTTTTATGTCATTGAGCTTACAATATCATATGTATGTATATAATTAGTATTACTCAAAGCTTCGCCCGCGTGTAAATGATTTTCAGGGATAAAAATCCCGCTAAAAGGTGCCTTCAGGTGTCCATGTATAGACAATAGACTTTTGACAGATCTACATAATAGAGAACAATGGGAGCACAATGGAGAATGTCACATAAACCATGACAGGGAGCCCATTATGAGCGTGATGGACACCGGAAGGGTTAGAATTATTTTTCTGGGTTAAAAATAACTATCTAAGTTTTTTTGCCCTTATAGGCAGACGAGGCCAGCGGTCTGCTTGATGGTAAGCGGCTACCGCTGCAAATAGACCTTCGCAGTGCCAGGGGTCCATCACAACAAAGTCGCTGCCTACCATAAGGAGAGTACTCTCCTTGAGCGTCGTTAGCTCCTTTTAGTCATTTAGCGTTAGCTTCTAGCCTCCTTTTAGCTTCTATAAACTACGCAACAGCATAAAATAAGTTCAATTGAATTCCTGAGATTATTACGATTAGCCAAAGAAACTAACTCTCCAGATTTGAATATATTAGTATAGATATAAACCAAATAACATTGAGGTGTATATGTACCTCATTAGAGAGGATCCTGCGAACATAAAGTTTTTAACAGATGAGTATCGGTATTTCTGTGTCTATCTCTGTCATTCCGGCTCAGTGACATTATCATCTCTTTCACTCCATTGGGTAGGTGCTTGGATAGATATGTATGTATGTACGCACAAATTTTGTTTGCGATGCCCGCTCTGGTACTTCAATGCCAAATACGAAAAACGAAAGCAGGCCAGAGTTCGATTACCTGCAACGCGGCAAGAAGCCAATTTCCCTATCGATTAGTATCTTCAGTACTGTCAACTCGAATTAGTTTCTGAACCTTAAATCCTAAGCGATGCATCCAAACTTCCACTAAAGCCGTTAAAGAATTTTTGCAGCAATTCCGCATTTCAGTTGAAGTGGCCCACACCGACCGTTCCGTTGGAAACCATACTTTATTCAAGATAGTTTCCGTCGCGAACTGTGTTTATTCTTGAAAGTACATGTAAAATAGACGCGAACACGCCGGTAACATGTTCATCGGATGATAATGGTGTGTACTCACGGATGTTGCGGCTCACGGCACGTTTGACCCGAATAGGTAATCCAATTTCGCTGACGTTTAACGTCCTATCCTATTAAGTGTAAACTAGCGTATACTGAAGGTTCGTTGTTGGAGCGATTGATTACAAAGCTTTTATAAGAGACGGGTGTTGCGCTGAAAGACTTGAAGTTTGTTTTATACGTTATTATAATAACTTCTAGTCTTATGCATGATTACATACATACATAAACTGACACCTTTTTCAAAGAAGGGGTAGGCAGAGATGTTACCAGGACACCCACATTTTTGCCTTGTATGTTCCGTCTCACGATGTGATACGGGGTGAGCCTATCGCCATATCGGGCACAAATTTCTGACTCCGGTCTGATAATGAATAGAAAAATCCAATATCACTTTGACCGACCCGGGATTAGAACCCGAGACCTTAGCTTTAGATATAACATAGATCTATATAAGCCTGTATGTTTTGAGGCTTAGGCATAGGTCCCTTTAATGCAAAAGGTTGTTGACATTTCCATCTTAACATTTTATATTAGGCGAACTTTTTGTCATGCCGGACACCAATTCCAGATTCACTCACACAAACTAAATTACCCAATCTGGGAAATGAATCTAGGACCTCACATTCCACAACTCGTACAAGATGTAACACCAACAAGCTAAGGTATTATTTCTTCGAAAACACGTGGAATATTTAACTCGACACCGACGCGGAAGGAATGTAATAAGTTTCATCGACACCTTGGCTGATCATTATGGATTGCTTCTCTGAGCACGGGATCCGCTGAATCTTAAGTGGTTTGATTTGACACTGATTCGTAGATACGAATTTGAGGATACGAGGATTCGTATCCGACTTTTTGTAATTCGATTTCATGCTATTTTTATACTTCTTATGGGTTCGATTACGTATGCCACGATTCTTTTGAATTAGAATATTTTTTAATAACGAGGTTTTTTGAGTTCAATCGAAGTTTTGTTCGTTCGTCTTTCATAAGTCTATCTAAAGAGTAAGTGGATAATGTAATAATATAATAATAATAAATACACTCAACAGTCACTTACATAGACCTGACCCCACACTATGATCGAATCTTGTGTCGTGGGTATCAAGAACTACGAGAGACTTTTCGATCTCCCAAACACCCAGACCCGAAACAAATATTTGTGGTTCACACAAACATCGCTGGATGCAGGCCGCTAGCAACAGATCTATGTGGTGATCTATGGGAGGGGGGAGAAGCCTATGTTCAGCAGAGGACTTCCTGTTGCTGAAGAGAGAGAGGGAGAGAAAACCAATCGTCCATTTTCTTATCTTGAGCTATAAAATAACACTATAATGGCAGCCTCCGTGGCGCAGTTGGTTTGACGCCGCCTGTGAAACGAGAGGCCGAGGGTTCGATCCCCGCACCGAAACAAATATTTGTGTGATCCACAGGTATTTGTTTCGGGTCTGGGTGTTTGTGAGACCGAAAAGTCTCTCGTAGCTTCTGATACCCACGACACAAGACTCGATCTTAGTGTGGGGTCAGGACTATGTATGTGACTGTTGGGTGTATTTATAAAAAAATATTTTTATAAAATGGAAACTTATTAATCTCCCTGTGTTTACTTACTACGAGAGAAAAAATCCTTTGTAGATACTATTTCTAGCAACAACAAAAATAAACAGTGAAAGAAACTACTTTATCACATAAAACTATTTTTAGAAGGTCTACGCTCTACACACTTAAAAGATCTACTCTGGCACATATTTCATCCCATTCAAGCATTCAATCATGTTGTCTTTGATGTGTTAAATCGAATAACATCGAAACAATGAAAATGCGAAAGCGAACGTAAATTAAATTACAAAACGAAATTGAAAATTCAATTTCAATTGGTTTAATTAATGACGTGTCAGCTGCAACGGTTGACAGGGTGATCCGTTGACGGCGGTGACGTCATGTGACGTCACTGTAATGGGGAAGGCACGGTTCCAGTCGGCACCATCGCTCGAACCCAAACTAGTCCATTTAAAGATCCTCCAGATATAAAGTTGAAGCTAGATGGAACAATTGAGAATTGATAACAATTTTCAAATGTAGGCTATGCATCACACCGATTGTTACTTTAGATTTAATACGCTTTGAAGACGTGTAACGTATTTTATTTTGTCGTATTTTATCTATATGAGCTATTTATTTTATCTTTATGCGTCGGGCGTAGTTGTACTACTGTACAAAGCTGAGGTGTCGGGCAAAGTGTTATTGGACTTTTCTATTTATTATCAGCCCGGAGTCAGGAATTTGTGCCCGATATGGCATAGGTTTGCCATCTATCACATTGTGGGACGGAACATACAAGGCGAAATGTGGGTGTCCTGGTGACGCATCTGCCTACCCTTTCTGAGATAAAGGCGTTAGTTTTTGTAGGTATTTATGTCTTCATATGAACTTGGTAGTAATTCAGCAGCAAAGACCAAATTATTTCTTATGAATATTCCAAGCCTCACTAAGGCACTCTTCCTGTTTTTACTTTGAGAAGCCTTCTAGCTCGCTAGCTGATGCGGGTTAATGACCTTTACATAACTTTGGAATCATTACAGAGACATCATGGGTATGCATGTATTTTCATTATACTAATTTTATGAATTTTCTTTAGTAAAAATATTCTAAAATTTAAATCATGTTAATCAACAACAAACAAAGTTGGCAATCAAATTTTTAATATAAGAGCTCATAGTTGACCAATGAAATACATAAAGCTAAGTAAATAATAAAACCAAAATTCATACATAGGGTTGATACCTAATAACGTTTACTTAACTTGGTTAACTTTTGTCCCGCAAGGGTCGGTGTTTAAATTAGATTTAGATACCAGCAAGTTATTTCTAAGTTAGCTTTGAGTTAGGGCGGTGTGTTTTGGTTAGATTTAGGTCTGATTGGAATAGATGTATGTGATTCGGCGTTGCTAATTAACAGTTAAATTGGGTTAAATCTATCTGCGGGTACAGAGACATTGTTTCAGAGTTTGAACAGAAGTTGATTAATCAAAGGCGTATATTTAGGCTGAAGCGGACTATATCTACCTCTTATTTTTAAAGGTAAGTTTTTTATTATCCAATTATAATAATAAAAACTGTTTATTAAATCTTTCCTTACCTCGGTTACAAACAAATTTTAACTTAATTTAAAAGTGCTAAGGCTAAGATATTGCAGTAGGTGATGAGACATGGCTGGTGCTTATACTAGGTTAGCCCTGTATAATAAGCACCAAAACTATTTAAGTACTAGTTCGTTAACGGTAAAGGGAAACATTGTGACAAAACCAGCATGACATTAAGGTCATAGCAAGATTGGTGAAGGTATGGAAAGTCCACGAATCCGCACTATAGCTCTGTCTCATTTTTCTGGTGGTAGGTCTCTCATAATATGTGAGAGGCCGCCTCGGTAGATACCACCTCAATGTCTATTAATCCCGCCAAACAGCAGTGTAAATTCACTGTTGTGTTCCGGTAGCCAGAGTAACTACTGGATCTTACGACGATCTGATGGCGAGCGCAGTGGAATGTCAAGCATTGTTTTGTAATTTATAGTGTTGTTTGGTTTTAACAGGCCATGAGCTGTCGTATCGCTTACCATCAACCGAATGGCATACTTGCCTTGCCGTTCATCGCAATAAAAAATAAATTAGCGTGAAGGACTGTGTTTTAGGCCCTCTCAATCGATCCCTAAATTGTATGTTACTGTTGGGTGTATTTATTTTATTTTTTATTTTAGAGAAGTTTCGTACCTTACACTGGGACGTATTGACGCTGGATTGTTAAAAATATCCCATTTAATATAGTGCATTCAGGTTGATCTATTTCCCCTCTTCAACTCACAAGAAGCGCAGTGTGTTATAATATAAAATAAACCGGGCCCTATTGAAAAGGTCTCACGCGATCATTCAACACATTATGAATCAGTTTTAGGAAATTGTTGCTTGCTGTATTATTTATAAATTCTTTGAAATTGTACTCTTTGTTTTGTACTTTATTGCACTTCAATAGTGATCGTTTTGGTAAGGATAAGTAATGTCAGCATTACAAAGCTTTATATTAGGCTTATTTAACCGAGGAAAGGTTCAGCTGGATACAACTCAAATCCCATGAAATACTAGTATTGATTATACAATTTTTCCTCGTGGCGCTGTTGGTTAAACCAGTAGCAATGTTACTAGAGACACCGGCTTCTATTTTCGCAACGAAAAAAAAAATCGTGTGATGCATATGAATTTATTTGGCTCTGGGTATTGCGACGACCAAGTCAATACTGAGTGAAGTTTAAGCTTCCAACACCCACGACAAAGGTCAAAACTACATTAGAGTAACTACTGGACATATCGAGACTTAACATCTTATGTCTCAGGATGGCGAGCGCAGTGAAATGCTACGCAATGCTATGTAATTCATGGTGTTGTTTGGTTTTCTACTGTCCATGAGCGGTCGTATCGCTTACCATCAAGCAAATGACATACTCGTCTCGCCATTCAAGGCATTAAAAATAAATATGTTTGCGGCGATTGTGTGTATTCATTACAGGTGAAATTGCTCCAAAAACTCCCCTAAAACTCTAAAATTAACTCAAGACACAGCATATCCTCCTAACTCCATGTAAGTCTTTGGGAACTGTCGCCACGCCGAAGCGAACACGATAAATCAACGCTACATGTTCTGTGAAATATGATTCAGGCTCGTTCGTTGTACAGCGGCCCTCACGACGCGACGGCTACACCTGTTTGTGTGTTATATAATTTTGGTAAGGTTAGTTGATAAATTTTTTGTGTATTTGATTGTGGGTTTTGTTTCTGTTTGTAGTTTAATTTTAGTTTTTTTAATATTTGTGTTGTTTTGAAATCGGAAATGACTGCTTCAGTGGCGTGGTTGTACTACGGTACGATTACAAAGCTGAGGGCTCGGGTTCCTCATCTTTTCTATAATCCACGATGTTAATATAGGTGTTTGTACGTGACGTCACGTATCTTTGATTTGCCACTATGATTCACTTTCAGTAAAAAAAAAAATAGAAAACATGCATATTATTCTATATTTGTCTGGTTGCGTTGTCTTTGAGATCGGAGACTCTCTTTGAAAAAGGGTATCGACGAATGGATTTCACAATATATTAAAATGTCTTTCATTCTGTGTGCACGTGGACGTGCTTTCTAGATCGCAGTTTACTATTTCCTTATTGAACTCAAAGGATTGGCATTCTGTAGGATATCCATTGAAAGTAGAGCTAGAGGTTCTTCCTTCAGGAGTATTGCAAGATTTTTGTCCAGAAAGGATACTGTACCTAAAAATATTTAACATTTTTGGCATCTAGACATTATGATTTTGAATTAAGAGAATAGTCAGAGGTAATATTTGTTTAAAATATAAAAAAAATCCATCCAATTATTTTAAATACAGTTTCAATGGCCCAGATCTAGTTGCTTTACATAATTTTGAGGTCAGCGTGGTGAGCTACATGGCCTAATCTCTCTCAATCGTACTCTTGATTTTAGACGAAGTTCGTGCTCGTCAGTGGAATGTAATGAGCTGGTACACTACACAATACAGTGATTACACTGAAAATTATGTAAAATATTACATAATTTACATTTGTAAAATATTAGATAATTTTCAGTGTAATCACTTTGCTCTACCTTAATAACAACTTAATTGCAAAACTACATTATAATCCACGCATTATTTGTATAACAACACCAAAAGTTTTACTAAAGGAAGCCGCACACATTCAGAGAAACATATAAATTCAGTTCGTGTCATACAAAATAACATTGCAAATTATATAAGGCCCTGGTCTCCATTGTAATTGAAATGTTTGAAGGGCCGGGTTAATTAAAACGCTGCTTAACCTTGCCCGCCACAGACCTAAGCCGCATAAAGGGATTGTTACAATTTCTACTTGTATGAATGATACTTAGAAGTTAGAACTTATGTTTCGTGCAGTAAATGTTGGGTGAACGTGCTGGGTAAGAGGCTAGTTGCCTCAATTTTGATTCTTATTTACATCGAAAAGTTACGTCAAAAAGTTACGTCATGCATAATCGTAATAAGGAAGAGTTTACAAATATATTTTATGATAAGCAAGTTACAATTATTTAAAATATTTATAACTTGCCTATAAATGTTATAGTAACCTCATACAATATCACAATTTGTTCTATAACATTTTTAAAATTGATATTTATTTTATTTTTACTTTATTTGGAAAACTTAAAAAATATAGCACTTATAGGATTGAATACATTGAAACAGCACATTATCTACGACAGTTTCCACAGATTTCAACATCAAATAAACAAAGGTGGCGCGGCGCAATGAAGTACGCAACTACACCCACAAAACATTAATTAAAATCGTTAATTTTGCTCAATATTTTATTATTTTTATTTTATTTTATTTTATTCTCTTAGGGAAACTTACAGCTGAATTAAATTAATTACAATATAAGGTATTATGCTAGTTACATGCCAATTACAAGTTTCCACATTTATACAAATAACAGAATTTACAAAAAATTACGGTCGGTTGACTAACTACACACAGTTTAAGTTTAGTTACAAAAGAATACGTCATTAATACGTCTCTTCAAACTATAGGTCTCCAACTATCTAGAGAGCCGGGGCATGAAGTGGGGGGAGGTGTGCAGTGACAGCTACCATGCAAAGATCAAGTGAGATAGAGAATTTACGAATAACATGTAATACAACGCTTAGTGTTGCACGACTAAAACTATTACCCAATTTAAGGGGCGATCTCGAAGTAATATTAAAAAAAAAGCGTTTATTGTTTACTAGGTAAATTTGGTGGCGGTTCCGCCCACGTACTTGAAACTGATAGCTCGGTAAAACTGTCTTCCTAAATATGAGATTTTCATCGAAGATACTTCAACACCTCCCTATTAATATTTAATGATATTGTATTATATATTTAGTAAAAAAAAAACAAGGCGATAATAATACTCGATACTTTATTGTCCAATAAATATAATAGTTAATCCTGATTATAAAATTATGTTTTATTACATTTTTGGTGGAGGCAGAGGTAGAGGTTAGTAGAGAAAGCTACTTTTATTATATTTTTGATAGCCAGTGTAGAGCTCTTTTTACTATAAGAGCATTCTCATATAATATTACGAACAGATGTAATTATTCATTTCGTGCAGTGTCTCCTTATTTTAGAAGCTGTAAAAATATATAATACTAATAATCATGTCTTTTTTATTGTATTGTTTATACAAAAAACTATTCAAATCATATTTATGGAAAATTAGCTGTTTACTGTTGGCAACATTAATAATACGTAAATATTTGATATTTATTGTAGGATTTTTTATATTGCATTTATCACGAATACCACGGGTTAGAATTGGGCCGATACAAACAAAAATACCAATTGAATTCTTTCTTTAAGTACAATGAATCAAAATACTCGTAAAATCGAATGAAAAAGAAGTTCTGTATTATTTTGCAGGCTGATGCTTTTATAATCATTTAATACCTAATATCGTTGCTTATATAAATACATATTGACATTATACACTTCACTTGATATTATTATACCTTTAAATACTTAAAACATGCGTAAATATAATAATTCATTTACGACGATGTGTCAAACGTCATGTTTGTTTACAATGTGTTTGCAATGACATCGCACTGACACCACACGAACACGAAGGATGGACATAGCGGTATTTATAACATAAAGAGATGCTCTCTGTCTCTTTTCTACTGCGTTGATTTATATGTCTACTTGTGGAAACAAAACATTCACCAGGCTATTGACAGTTCCCCAGCACGGCGCACACCTGGAATGTAAGGCCCTCTAGATAGTTGGAGGGCTATATATTATTGCATATGGTTCTTGGATATAGTAAAAGTTCATGTTTAAGACCTTCTAGAATAAAATAAGCCTGTGCAATATCCAACTGGCGCCTAATTTATTATCCCCTCAGTTTTAAAAACAGTACACAGAAAAAGTCGCCGAAGCAATGGAGTTGTGTCAATATTATTATCAATAATAAGGAATAAAACGTAGATGAAATGTAAATTGTATATTCAGATTCCGGGCAAATATTTGAAAGTCAAATAAGTGTTTGCTCAATACGGGATTCGTATCGAACTGTCTGCGATTGTCTGTGTGGTGTTATTGTCATAGCGTATGGGATTTCTATGAATGAATGATATTCTAATACATAGTAAAATGACTGTTCATGCATAAATGGATAGATATTTCATGTGACATTTGGCGTTGTTTTGCACGAAATTCTCATGTCCCTATTTTTTAGGTGGAACTTAGCAGCTAGAAATGTGCTTATATAAATCCAGGCGTCTAGAATAGGATAGAATTGCCAATAGTTTTAATACTGGGATCTCCAAAATATGCTGAAGTAAGAATAATAAATGAGGCATTCAAAAAGCCAGCACAACATTGGGTAGAGCCATCCATCTGAATGAAACTTCTTTCAAACAGTACAAGTGTATACTTATAAAACAGTGAGAAAAAGCTCATTGGGCATCGGACCCGATAGACAAAAATGGACCGGATGGACCGCCTGATAAACAAAGATCTAAGGATAGTGCTCAAGACAGAGCTCTGATTTTCCGAAGTTACGTGTATTATCTTAGTAAAAGATACATACATAAACTCACGCTTTTATCCCCGAAGGGGGTAGGCAGAGGCGCCGCCAGGACACCCACATTTCACCTTGTATGTTCTGTCCCATGATATGTCTTGAAAAATATCATTAACTTTAACAATGAAAGAAAACATAACGAGCAAACATACATAATATCTGAGATGTTTCGAAGAATTTCAAGAGTTTATGTTCAATAGCGTGCACTACACCAGCGTGGTGGATTAATACTTACCTCTACTTTCTCCATTGTAAAAGTGGCTCGTGCTCAGCTAAAGCAAAACTTACATGCGTTGACAATATTACAAGAAAAACAATGTCTATTTGAAACACTGCTTTACAAACTGTGGCCGAGTTTTACAGCCGACTAAAGTTTGATATTAGTTGTAAACCCTTCGCATTGGTTTCATAAGCGATAGCACGATCTAACAGGTGCGCACCTCTCAAATATATTATTCATTTGTGAGTCAAATGCGCCTCAACTGTGTGGAAACTTCGAAATTGTACTTTTTGACTTCGTTTATTAGTTTTATAGAATATTTGATGTCAAATATTTATGGATTATTGAAAAATTCCATTTTATAAGAGGCGCAAAAAGGTTCGTAATTTTTTTTCAGACCGGATAGCGGTCATGCTCAACGATGTGGGAAATTCCGTCATATCCAAATATTATCCACTACCAAAAAATGATTGTCTCTCAACGGTTGAGAACAACTCTGTCAGGCTGTTCCAAATCGGAGGACACAGGGTGAACTTGGACCATGACACGTGACCGTGCGGGTCACTATAATATATTAACAACATTATTATTGAAATAAAACTATTTTTTACGGATTTTATCGCTATTCGGTTTAATTTTTACATTTTTTAACTTCGTCTCAACAAGTGTACTTTTAAAAAAAATAGAGTCCGCCCCGTGACCACGAAAGCTGTAAAGCAATCGAAACATCGGGAAGTTAAACAATTAAACCAGCAATTGAAACGTCGGGAAGTTAAAAAATGTAAAAAGTAAACCAAATCACGATAAAATCCGTAAAAAATAGTTTTATTTTAATGTGTAACGTTCGCCTAAATTTAAGAAACCATTTAACATTATTATTATTCTCTTCTAAAACAAGTGCACAGGTTTAACTGGTGGTAGGTTTTTCATATTATGTGAGAGGCCGTCTGTGTAGGTTCCACCGCAGTGGCTATTTCTCCCGCCAAACAGTAGTTTAAATGCGCTGTTGTGTTTCGATTTCAAGGACATTGTAGCCAGAAATAGTGAATAATAGTGAACATAATGAGCCTTAACATCTTGTGTCAGGAGTGCGAGCGCAGTGGAATACCAAGCACTACTTTGTGATTCATAGTGTTGCTTGGTTTTGCTACTGTCCATGAGCGGTTGTATCGCTTACCATCAGACGAATGGTATGCTCGTCTCGCCATTCATCGCAAAAAAAGGCGCTGACATCACCAAGGTCAGATATTTGAAATTTAAAAGAAATGTTAACCTCCGCAAAAATCTGCATACACTGAACATTCCTCTAATACATGGCTTTGAGGATCTTTGTTACGCCAAGCTATTTAATATTAATGAGATTTTTCGTAAACTTCAAAAAGAGTCCACTACTATGGTAATCCATGATGCTTTGTAAAGAATAAATTAGAATTTATCTTGGCAACTTCGGTTATTTGGGCCGAAAATACCCGTGGCTTAGGGTTAAAACTGTAATCAGGTTCAGCGTAAGAATCTTTATAGTGTCTGTACAGGCTGTTCGAAGCAGTTGTCTTTGTATGGATAACAGCCTAATACATACATACATAAACTCATGCCTTTATCCAGAGGTGGCCACTAGGACACCCACATTTCGTCTTGTATATTCCGTCCCATGATGTGATAGGGGGCGACCCTATCGCCATATCGGGCACAAATTCCTGACTCCGGGCTGATAATAAATAGAAAATTCCAATATTACTTTGCCCGCTTTTAAAACGTAGCCAAGATTTGCTATACTAGCCGGAAGGAGTGACAACAAGTCAATCTAAGTCTAGATAATTGACGTAATAATTCCGCACTGATACACAAAAAATACAGCAAAACTAGTTTGTTTAGGCCCTATATTAAAGACGCATAAACCACGAAATTATAACACTTATTGCGTCAAGATATAAAAATGCAAGTTAACGAGTTTTCTCGATGCGATTGTAAAGTGTTAGAACGAGCACTGCAGACAATTCTCCGCTGACGTTGCAAGACATCTGAATTCAGCTCGAGATACAATCTGCATAAATAAAACAATGGTTTTTAACAGGTTTCCGCACGAAACAAGGAGTGAGCTGGCGCGCTTCCAATTCGCTAAATCGTTTGGCAAAAACTTGCATCTATCATTGGATCGGGGTGTGGTGTGTCACCGAAACTGCCGGGCGCGACTGACTCTTGAAACTTATATTTTTATTACCTTCCTCCCTTTTTACCTGAGAATTTATATAAGAACGCGTTTTATACTGTTTTCAGATATTCAAATGCTAAAATGGTTGGAGTTTAGACGGTACAATTGGTTTATTATAGGGATCTATTATCTTTAATCTTTATGTCCATTGTGTATTGTAATAGTAGGTCTGTAATTTAGTTGTTTTAGTTATGTATCAGTGTATGTGTACTTTAATGAACAAATAAAGATTTTTCTATTCTATTCTATGTGTATACTGTTCTGTAATTATCGCTAACTTCGAAGGCAAATTTAATAAAATATACTTATTGCAATGAATGGCGAAACGTTCATGCCATTCGCCATATTGACCGTTCATCGTCTGTAGTAACACCATGAACTAAAGAGCATTGCTTGGCTTTCCACTGCGCTTGCAACCCTGAGACATAAGATGTTATGTCTTATTATGTCAATTAGTTACTTTGGCTACAATGTCCTTCAAACCGCACCACAATAATGCATTTACACTGCTGTTTGGCGGGAGAAATAGTCATTGCGGTGCTACCTAACCCGGCGACCTCTCACATAATATGAGCGACCTACCACCAATGAAGTATAAATAAGTACATCCAACAGTGACATACATAGTCTTGGCCCTACACTCTATAAGTCTTGTACTGTGGATATCAGAAAATATGAGAGACTACGCAGTCAATACCCACACATGAAACAAATATTTCGAGGATCGGACACATGAACTCTAGTTTCACCTCTGGCGTTTAACCAAACGAACTACAGAAGCTCTATTATTGTAGGCAAGTGGAATTCGGAAAACCCCACTAGGTTTGAGCAGATATAACACTCAATTCTCTCTTAGTAACAGACTAGACCTATTCATGCTTTCGTCACAAACTAACCATTTCAGAGAATTTAAAATCGATCAAACATACAAGGCGAGTGTGGATGGGAGAGTCGGTAGGGGTCGACCTCACCGTACCTACACTATCCAAATCGATGATACCCTCAACAAGGGTCAGGTCAAAAGTACCCTGAGCCGACGAGAATGCATGAATACATTGATGAAAGTGTATGAAGCGAAAGTAACATGTCAGGATCGAGCAAAGTGGCGATACATAGTTCCTGCCTACCCCTATACAGGCGTGACGATTATGTATATGTATGTAAAATCGATCATGTCCAATGTCGATTTTCGTTAACAAATAACTACATTTAATAATGTTACAAATACTGCCATAATTTAACTTCAAGGAATTTAAGTAGTTTCCAAGTACGTGACAGTTTCCTAAGAATGTTACATGTAGTTGGACAGGCTGACAGGTTTGCGGTGATCGGCATGTCACGAGAAAGTTAGGAATTCTTTAGTTATATCATAGTTTTATTATCGGGGATCGACTTGTTATATCTTCTTTGTTTTGATAATATTGTTGGTAATAACTGTGATGTGTATTTGGTTAGGATGTTGTTGTTTTTTATTAATATATGTCTTTAGAAGCAAATAATATAGTTAAATAATTGAGCACCGATTTGACCGCTTTGGTGTGGTAGTTGGTTAAGACGACGCGACGGCTTGTTATTTTCAAGGATTTCTTTTGAGACACCGAGTGTGTTGAGAGATCGAAAAGTCTTGTACGTTCTGATACGCGTAACAAAAGTCTTACTTTATATGGTGTCACAACTATGTATGTAACTGTTTGACAGCCTCCGTGGCGCAATAGATTGAACGCTGACTGTGACGCGTGAGGCCGCGGGTTCGATCCCCGCACCGAAACAAATACTTGTGTGCTCCACAGGTATTTGTTTCGGGTCTGGGTGTTTGTGAGATCGACAAGTCTCTCGTAGTTCGATAGATAGATAGTTCTCACGACACAAGACTAGATCTTAGTGTGGGGTCAGGAATATGTATGTGACTGTTGGGTGTATTCATTTATTAATTTAGCTATTTGATCACTCTACCTTATCTAAAAAAATCCCTTCATTATTTTTTAGTAAACATTTTCTACCCTTTGGAATGAGTGAAATGACAGCGGATTAAGCATTTCACAATAAAATGAGGCGCCATACGCGCGTCGTGTCTTTATTTGGGATTACGGACCTCAATCTCAATAACGCTGTACCGTATTAAGGGACGTCAAACCGCGATTATTCTGTCAAAATATTTTCACGTCTGTGTGGCGTGTGGAGAAATTTAAAACTACAAATAAAATTTACAAATAAAATATCTATTTAACACATTGTTTGACATAATATGCTTTCTTAATATTACAACAAGCATTTATACCCCTGAAGTAATAATTAACATGTATAATATAATAATATCTGGAGAAAGAAAAACTGTTACCAATATTTTGACAACAGCATAACAACAACGCATTCGGACGCCAAAAGACCGTAGACGATTTGTATCAGCTTTGTAGTACAAAATTGTGAACAAACAAAATGTGTTTTAAAATAAAATGTCTTGTTCAAAAATAAGTGTGCAATGTCTCGGAATATAGTTCGAAAAATTAAAGTAGAATTATTTATTGGTTTGTTATTAAGCCGATAACTATGCACTTGGACTAAATATTCTATGTAGTTACTGTGCCAAGTCACATTTGTATGATAAATAACCACGCTGAATTGTAGTGACTAAAAATGGAAATTTTTAAAACTTTTTTTTTTTTTTTTTTTTATTGCCGTATAGGCAGACGAGCTAGCGGCCCGCCTGATGGTAAGCGGCTACCGCTGCCCATAGACCTGTGCAATACCAGGGGTCCAGCACAACAAAGTCGCTGCCTACCTTAAGGATAGTACTCTCTTTAAGCCTCGTTTGAAGAAGGACAGGTCATAGCGCTCAGGAAACACCGATGCAGGGAGTTCATTCCAGAGCTTGCACGTACGTGGTAAGAAAGAACGCTGGAAACGTACCGTTCGGGAGCGGTACGCTTACAGGTGGTAGGAATGAACTCTGCTGCGGTGATGGGTGGTGCGATGGTAGAAGGGCGATGTTGGTACCATCTCAAACAATTCCTCGGAGCACTCCCCATCGAACAGACGATAGAACACACAGAGAGACCCGAAGTCTCTCCGCAGTCCTAACGGTTCCAATTTGTCCGTAAGATTGGGATCATCGACTATTCGACAAGCTCGTCGCTGTAAGGAGTCAAGTGGGTTGAGCTGGTATTTTGGGGCACCTGCCCAGAGGTGAGAGCAGTACTCCACGTGGGGCCGGATTTGTGCTTTGTAAAGCGTCAATCTGTGACCCGACGTGAAGTACCGCTTGGCTCTGTTCAGGATACCCAACTTTTTGCTCGCCAGTTTGGCTTTGTCATCCAAATGACTCCTAAAGTCAACATTGCTCGATGTTTCGACGCCGAGGATCCCAATACTTTCGGATCTTTGGAGAGTAACTCATTGGAATTGCGGCGCCATGACAAAAGGGTCCTTCTTCGCAGTGAATGCGCAAACTTGTGTCTTCGAGGGGTTAAATTGAACTAAGTTCAATTCACCCCATTCGGAGACCCGCCCCAGAGATCTCTCGACTTCAGACACAAGTTGAGACCGTCTTTCCTCAATGGAACCTCGAGAGAGACTCTGATGGCCGATGTATCGCGCGTCACACGTACTATCATCCGCATAACAATGCATGCTGTCGTTAGACAACATGTCATTGATATGCAGGATGAAGAGTGTCGGCGATAGCACCGATCCTTGTGGAACACCAGCGTTAATGGTCTGGGTCTCGGAGCAACAGCCGTCCACCACGACTTTTATGCTCCGACCATCCAAAAAACTGGCGATCCACTTGCAGAGTCCCTCAGGGATACCATACGCTTAAATTTAAACTTAAATTTAAATGGAACTAAAAAAATCACTACTCTCGATTTTAACTACCTAGTTGCTACATACAGAATATTTATGTTTTACTATCGGTTTCGATGTTTATTGACTTTTGTCTGTAATCAACTCTGAATAATTGTTTAGCACATTTTTCTTATAAAAAAAGCTAATCTTATACAATTCTTATACCTTCAAAGACAGGGAGGTAAGCAATATGTTAAGATGCAATAATATACTACTGTATCAGCCCATAAACGTCCTACTGCAGGGCACGAGCCTCCTCTACAATCGAGAGTACATTTGAAAGGGGTTAGGCCATGTAGTCCACCACGCTGGCCTAGTTCGGGTTGGCGGACTTTACGTACCATATAAATTTTTAGAAAACGCTATGGCATGCAAGTTTCATCACGATGTTTTCCTTCACCGTTAAGATGCAATATGTGTACATTAAAAAGATCATTATAATATGAATACCAGAATTCCCACACGTAACCATCTGAAAGAAACAAAAAGCAATAAAGTATTCCATTTTATCTACCAGAAATGAAACCGCATAAAGGTTTAGTTATTTACTAAACCGATCAAATATGAAATGTTGGAGAAATTTCCATCGACAAAAAGGGAATTGGAAATATATTGTCATGGGCACTAATTCATACCCATTTTGTCCCCGTCGACCTTTTAGTGGATCGTAAATATACCTACAAAATCAGTGGTACTCAAATTGATTCATATTGACCCCCAAAGGTCAAACACAAGGGGCCTGTATTATTGAAAAATAGAGTTGTACACAATTTTTTTATTACAGTAATTACAAATGCACCTAACTTTAAGTGCTAAGGATTATAGGTAAGGTGTCGACCGACGATAAACAATTATCTGCCTAATACCAGTCGACAGAATTTTGCTGGCCTATTATAAGCTGGACATACTGAGGCTGATGTTGATTGAATTTTATCAAGATGTACTTTTTCTTTTGCTTTACAAATATTCTGAAATCTTACAAAGTAGCACTTTAGTCATAAATACGCTTGATGTAAAATATTTTTTATTAATTATATAATAAACTACATTTTGCTGTCAGTTATGTCTCGTCAAAATCGGCCCAGCCATTCCCGATATTAGCGGCAACTATAAAAACGACAAACAGACAGACAAAAAAAATTGGATTGAATTTTCGGTATAGGTATAGTGCAAATAACGATATGTACAAAAATTTTATTTTCACTTTAAAAAAATATACAATTTTATTTTTATGTATAGATAACAAAATCTAATCTAAAAAAAAAAATACAGCAAGGGGCTTTTCGGGAAAAGTTTGAGAACCTCTGTTCTATAAGGGCCTCTATAAAGTATTTGTTCATATATAGTAATGATCACCGGCACTATTTTTACCGTCATTATTTTGTGTTTTATCGTAGTATATTACGCGTGGCATTTTTATGAATATTTAGGCGAATTTATGAGGCGTTCGCTGGTAATATTCTCTCTGTATATTAGAGGATTATGACGTGTGGTTATTTACATATTACGTACTTAGCAACTCATTCTTTGCAAGCAACGAGTATGTAGCATTATTTCCTTGGCCTTTTTTAATAAGTCAATTATTAGGCTTGTAGAAATTGCAGTAGTAGGTGTGTTGTGAACGCAGTCAAAAATATGTATAAAATCTTAAGATAAATTCACTAACCATAGAATCAGCACCCTAAAATTAAGAACCTATGAAGTATGCTTGAAGAGGTAATTTTCAAATATGTTGTAACCCTTTTTTATTTCCAGAAAATAGCATTATTTTCAATGCTGAATATAGGTCTCCTTAAAGGTCTCCACATCATCCTGTTGGAAACGCCTGGATCCAGCGGCTTCTTGCCACTTTACCAAGGTTGTTCGTCCACCACGTAGGGAGGCCTTGGCTTTCTAAGTACTTTAAATTCTGAATTTTACGATTCCTCTAGTTTAAGGTTTGTTCATACATGGTGATCGTCATATGAAACAATTCATTTTCCATCCAAAAACTCATCACTAACTTAATATTTTGTGTACTTCACCCATAATAAATAAAAATGATTTCTATCAATTTTTGTACACAAACAGCAGAATTCGATTCGACAGCATATTTGCCGCGCTGTTGGCCGGAAATGGCCATGACGTTAGGATATGTATTACTACTCCAATCTATTTCCATTTTCCGGGAAATTGTTCCTATTATGGCTATTTTAGGATAACATTCAATAACGGTTTTATTATTAATTCACTTATGAGATATTTTGTTGTGATGAAATTTCAAGTTATTTTATTATTATAGAGCACAGATAGGGATTTTAATTCTGCTAATAAGGAAAGGACATCGATGAGATGGACTGACCAGATAATAACTGCAGTAGGAAGTCTTGTAAACGAATGCACCGGATTGTCGTACAGACACCAGAGACAGATGGTACTGGTGACAAATCTCTCATAATATGTGAGAGGCCGCCTGGGTAGGTACCACCGCAATGTCTATTTTTTCCGCCAAAAAGCAGTTTAAATGCATTGTTGTGTTTCGGTTTGAAGGATATTGTAGCCAGAATAACTACTGGATATTATGAGACTTAACATCTTATGTCTCAGGAAGACGAGTGCAGTGGAATGCCAAGCATTGCTTTGTAATTCGTGGTGTTGTTTGGTTTTGCTACTGTCCATGAGCGATCGTATCGCTTACCATCAGGTGAATGGCATGCTCGTCTCGTCATTCATCGCAATAAAAAAAAGACGGAGAGAGATAATGCGGCGAGCAACATCATCGTTAGGGAATATAGTAACCACGACCGCTCTGCCAGGACTGTAACGACGAAGAAGAAGAATAATAAGAAAAACTGCGGCAGAAATATGACTAAAATAAATTAAAAGAGCTTGTAGTATTTTTCTCTGGCTCTGACATTTTCTTAAAACTCGCAAACTTTATGAGACTTTTCCAGGTTTTGCGCAGCTTGCATCCAACATCTTTTCGCAACTTTTTAAAGTCATATTATACATTGCTATTTTTCGACGAGTTCTTTATGAAATTACTTGAGGTATATGAAGAAAAGTTGCAAAATACCAAGCATAATATGTGCCTTTAGTCTGAAGTTTTAATAAACTCCTTACTGCGACACCGTCTCATTCGCTGTTAATGAAATTCCTTCATTAAGTAGCTCGGTTATAAATTACCTTATTGTGCTGAATAGTTTCAAATTTCTTATTATAGAGATCTTTAGAACTATTTCTAAGAAAAAGCTATCAAAGAGATAGATTAATTTGAATAAATAATGATTTTTTATATTTAGCGTTGCCTTTCAGGGCAGGGATTGAAACCATATTCTATAATATCATAGCCGGCTTACGATAAAAACAAAAAAGTTGAAGATACCTTTAGCTAGACCGTCAATGCCTTTCTGTTTGCTCAAATGCTCTAAGAATTCAATGCCAGCAAAAAAAGTTCCACAAGTCGAAATGCTTGCCGTCTGGTTCCGTTTATACCATAAAAATAGATGTAAATTAATTTCACTTCAAGACCTTCCTTATATACAAAGCTATCTTTTATTAGCACAATAAACTGTCCACAAAAGAATCTTGAGATAAATATTTAAAAAGTCTGCGCCTTTGTGATGAAAGTTTCAAGAGATGAGTTTAAAGTTGGAGTCTGGTCTAATATTTTCAACTGCGCTCACTTTTTCTTTGAAAATGCATCGCTCGGTGCATAAAGCTAACAACTGATTAAAATTTAATTTCACCTGAGTACACTGAAGGAGACAAAGAAGGGTGCAGGGTTACTGCGTTTGTAATGTACGTCAAGACCTTTGTTTTTCAATGGATTTTTTATAGTTGTACGTAAAATGTGATTTGAGGAATAGGACAGTCTTTTGCAACGTTTTCTTGTATAACTACAATACATAAGTTTAACTGCAGTGCGAAAGATATTTATCTCCCGTCGGTACGTTTATCCCAGTTTGCTTAAAATCGGATATACACAAACTGGCCTGATTGAATTTGTGCCCGATATGGCGATAGGCTCACCTCCTATCACATTGTGGGACGGAACATACAAGGCGAAACGTGGGTGTCCTTGTGGCACTTCTACCTAACCCTAATGGGATAAAGTCGTGAGTTTATGAATGTAAACACAAACTTAACCCGAAACATATTTCGTGCGTCACCATGATGGGTCAATCTATAGGAATATACTAGCTAATATGATTTTTTTACCGAAATACGTCCACAAATTATATACCCGGAAATTGATATTTAGATCTTATCGTTTAAGCTTTTCACGTTTCTTCTACTAATTATGATCAAAATGAGACAATACATTTCTCAGTCCATATTATACGCACATGCAGCTATAAGGTGCAATGTGCATTATAACTGTGGTGTTACTGCCCTCAGTTTCATTTTATTCAAGTCGTTTATTCCACGTAGACACTTGGCTAGGAAATGATATTATTTTCTGGAATAAACTTGCGCTAGTGAAAATCCCCGGATTTCTTCATAAATTGAATCTATTTTGTGGGATCAAATTTTAATCATAATCCTTTCCTTACTTTTATAAACGCGAAAGTTTGTATGTATGACACTATGGATGATTGTATGGATGTTATGTTACTCTTTGATGCAAAAACTATAGAAAGGATTTTAATGAAATTTGGTATAGGGGTAGCTGACACCCTGGGTTATCACATAGGCACGAATAACGGCATATTTTTATCCCGAAAAATGTAGAGTTCTTGAAGTATGAGCAAGGAATTCCAATGTTAATTATTTGTTACTCTTTTTTATTCAAAGGATTGGCACGGGACAGGGGAGGACAGGTTTGCATGACTTGAATAATGGTACAGGATGAGACGGGATAGAACGGGATATAAAGGGACGGCACGGGAAAAGTAATATAATCGACGGCGGTCACATTGTGTTTATGTATAAAACAGTCCGTTCGCGAAATAATATTATGTTGTTGTTATGGACTAGCTCAAAAACTATTTGCATCCCGGTGAAGCCGGATCCGGCCACTAGTATGCTTATATTTTTCAAATTAAAACATTTTAATACGTAGACTTAGTACAGCTTCGTCGTGTTTAATATAATTTATTTTAAGATTGTTTGCATGGAGTACTTCTAAAGTGATGATATTGGTCTGCAACACAGATGCTTTTATCAAATGAAACATGTTCCCAGCCTTTTTTAGCTCTTAGCTTTTGTAGCTTCTAATAAACTGATTTTAAGTAATTGAAAGGTTCAGGTGTTGATGTGCCATTTTATACACACAGTGTTGGAAAAATAAATTTATACAACAAGACGTAGCTACAAGCAATCGAAATACTTTAAAAGTGTTAGTGTAGTTAGAAAATAGAATTGAAAATTAGAAATGTGACTTAGAAAACAATATTCAATCATACCGTTGAATATAATTTAATATTTTTCGTACTCTGATATAATATGGTTTCAATTATTAATTTTGTCCTATTCCTACCAACCTGTGTGCAGCTTGGTGTAACTTTGCTGTAAATATTCAAAAGAACGAAGACTATATGGCCTAACTCCTTCCAATCGTACTCTCATACATACATACATAATCGTCACGCCTGTATCCCATAGGGGTAGGCAGAGACTATGGATCGCCACTTTGCTCGATCCTGACATATTAGTTTCGCTTTATCTACTTTCATCAATCTCTTCATGCATTCTCGTCGGTTCAGGGTACTTTTGACCTGACCCTTGTTGAGGGTATCACCGTTTTGGATGGTGTAGGTACGGTGAGGTCGACCCCTTGGTCATTCTCCTTTCATCCATGCTCTCTACATGACCAAACCACCGTAACATTCCTTTGTTAATTCTTGTCACTAGCTCACTACATCCTCTTTCACTCCACAATTTTTCATCACCACGCTATTCCGCACTCTGTCACGCAAACTCACACACAAGTGGATTAGGCCCGCGCCCTGTAGTGGGACTTATTTGGATTGCTACGCGCCCTGTAGTGGGACTAATATATGGATTGATACAGTACGGCACAGCTTAGGTGTCAATAAGTCTATGATCCAAGTATCCTTAGGTTTCAGTACATATAATTGATATTTTTGGGTACCTTTGTATATTTTGACTCCCAAACCAACGAGATGGCGGGACGACTTGCATAAAAGGGCCGGCAGCGACTGGATGCGTAAAGCAGCAGACCGGGCTCTGTGGCGTACCTTGGGAGAGGCCTATGTCCAGCAGTGGACTGCAACGGGCTGATGATGATGATGATGAAACCAACGAGATTTAAATGAAACACAACACACGATCAAATCGTTTTATTTTGAAACGGTAATTATTCACACATTTATTTATATTTACATATACACATATCTATTAACATACAATTATAGCCTCATATGTACAGATAAAAAGGATTTTTATATAATTTAATATTTTAATAAAAAACTGAAAAATTAGGACACGCTTAGTTTTATACATCACAATAATTTTTAATCGTAATCTAGGTGTAGGACGTCTAAAGTCTAGACTAGGCTTTACAACTTATATCCTAGGTCTTATTGTGATATTTTAAATCTTACATGCCAACTGAACAATATCGAGACTAATTCTGAAGGGAAATTTTGACTACACAGTTTCATAAAATGTTACAAATGTTATTTTTAATGAACATTTTCATACTAGGAGTTGAAAGGAGAGACAAGGTGAAGACACGGGAGGAATTTCGAAATCTTTATATTTTGGAGGAAAGAAAAAAAACCTTTTATTACAAACGAACACTCATGTAAATGAGTTTTAGTTTATCTTAGCAATCGATTAACGACAGACATTATATGAAACATTCTCACGTCATATGACACACCAGCCGCTCATAAATTATAGATTGTAAATCTTTATCCGCCGCCTTGACCTTCCTACATTGAGTTTGGACTTTGCGCCCAGGGGGCGGGCCGGTGTACCATTCGCGTTAAAGTGACTAATTTTTAAATTTCAACATCATCATCATTCTCAGCCTATATTAGTCCACTGCTGGACATAGGCCTCTAAAAAAATATTTAATTGGCATTATAATTTAAAAGAAACTACTTCCCCTCGTGGCGTGGACTACTAGAAACCAGAAGTATTCGTGCGTGAGAGTGAGAAAACAAAAGTGTTTAAACAATAGTGTTCTTTTGTTATTATTCAATGACGTCAAAAGGAGCTGTGGCATACAAGACGAAAACCTGCTACCAACAAAAAATGATATTCCCGAATTATAAGCACATGGACAAAACCACGGGCAAAGTAGATACATACATAAACTCACGCCTTTATCCCCGGAGGGTAGGCAGAGGCGCCACTAGGACACCCACATTTCGCCTTGTATGTTGTACGGGCAAAGTATAGTCTCTAATATTATGGTTGGACTGCCTCGGTGGTGTAGTTGTATTACGGTACGGTTACAAAGCTGAGGTCTCGGGTTCGAGTCCCGGGTCGGGCAAAGTGGGTGTCCTGGTGGCGCATCTGCCTACCCCTTCGGGGATAAAGGCGTGAGTTTATGTATGTATGTATTATGGTTAGAGGAAATAAGATCCCGGTGAAATCAATAAACTGACATCATCATTTACATGCACGACATCGTGTTTCACGCCCGCGCTGACACACCCCAAAGTACCCTTATCTACGTGTGCCGATTTTTGAATATTCAACAAAATTTACAGCATTCCTTCTTCACGGATTTGGTTTAACCTTACGTTTCTGGGGTCCAGGACCACGAAAGCTGGAAAGCAATCGAAACGTCAGGAAGTTAGGAATGTAAAATTAATTCAAATCCGCGATATAAACCGTAAAAATTGTTTTACTTCAATGTGTAACATTCGCGTAAATCTAAAAAACTATTAAGCATTTCTTGTATTTCACATCCTGAAAGACCCTTTGAAAATATCGGTGAATTCAGTTATGAATATTCAAATTAGAGGATTTGAAAAGTGGCTGTTAAACTTTAAGTCTATAGGTAATTTCCTCTTTGATATTTTGTACGTATTTCAGTGAGGGAAATGACATGAAACATATTTTAATAGGCGTATATCAAATATCTCTGGCAACACCACAGAAGCTTAAAAATCAATTAGTAACATAAACGATGTCGATTTTCCAAGCTTTAATGATCCATTTCACCTCCGCGTGGAATGAAATTTGAAAACTTTCTTAATGCTCATCTATGTATCGTTAGAAATTTTATGTAAAATGTTACGCTACCGGATTATATTTTCTGACTTTCTATGAAAAACATCAATATGAATACTTTTTTTTCAGCTTTGGCTGATCATTGATCATCATAAAATATCATCATTTGCTATAGTCTAGGCTTTGGCTTAGACTGTACCAAAATGTACAACCTTTAATTAGTCCTCTTTCTCAGTTATAATATTTCCTTCAGAATTGTCTCAATTACCTACTAACAAACATAAAACAATGTATGAATTGCTATAACATTTATTCTTACTTGGACTTTATCGGAAATGTATCTTTAAGTGACAACCAACATAAAATTTTGTTGAATCCAATACAATTTTAAGTTCTTAACTCCACTTTAACTAACTTTAGATTCAATAAATCAAATAAAATAATCAGTTTTTAAATAAATATTTGTGAAATAAGAAATTATCATTATAGTAACCGAAAATTAATGCCTGATTTCCGAAAAAGCCCAAATGCGACAACACTACAAGACCATTGTGTAAATATAAACAAACCGACAGGCCTAATCTTTACATTCGATTTCATTAGAATTTTCAGACAGCGCGAGTCCATACAGTGGCGCAGAACTTCATTTTACTTGTTCGCAGTTTAATTAAACTAAATGAAATCGATTATCAATAGTAGGCTGGGAAGTTCATTTCTATACACAATTGTCAACTTAACTCTAATCCCTCATTTACACGGCGAGAGTTTCTCACCTCAAAGATACGATAAGTATGTAAAAAGTTGCATCGTGTAAACATTATCCAGAATTACGGCAATGTTATAGCGATTATCGCATGCTATAATGAAATTCTCGTCTAAAATCAGAGGAGAAACTCCCTGTAAATGGGGATTTAACTTAAAATATCAATTTGAAATTCCCAAATGCTCGCTTTATCTAATTAAATACAACACGATGGATTCAATATTGAGCCCATTCTAGCATTAATTGTTTTCATAATCTCAATCGCGACTCATTTTTGACTAGATTAAGTGACAGTTGAGGCAAAATAATATACGAATCGATATTATGCCTGCGTACACAGTGTGACCTTAATGGTAGAAAAGAGAACTTTATTTAATATTATCAAGTACAATGAAGACATAGATCCGTTACTTACTGGCTTACAAATAGACTGGGGACTTAAAGAAAGCATTATTCGTACTTCAGAACACGACATTTAATCTCTCAGAGGTATCAAGTCTCATTTTTGTCTACCACTAAAACGTGTCAAGTCTATGTTAAACTATATAAACAAAACAATCGTAAAAAGTTCTGAGCTTTTCAGAATTATGTACAAAAACCAAATAGAGGAAAATTTAATTTATATTTTGACTAAAGTAATAAAAACATTTACCGTATTTCTGTGCAAAACCCATTAGGCTTACATTATATTCGTAACTAAAAACTAACGTAGTCATTTAAAATGTCAGATTTTCACCATTTGTTCGCTTCTACCATTAAATCCACACTTAGCACAAACAAACCCCATATAAATGCAACTATATATCACCGCTTTATAACTAAATGTTCAGTCTTAAAAATAGTCAATTCTTTACACTATAAAGACGAAGCCATTTCAAGTGATAAAATTCGATATAGTTATTCTTTTACCTACGCCAGTTGAAATGTTGCTCACGCCATTTTCAACTACATTAACGCGTAATAGAGTCCATATCGGATTCACGACTTTGACGCGTCGTCTTCTGTTCCTTTGTATACAATAGCAGCACAGTAACGAGGTCAGAACGGAGGCAAATATTACAATTTGTGCGCCGCATTAAAAAGAGTGGTCGATACAGTTATTAAAAAAATATACAAAAGAGGCCGTTAATAAGGAGCAACATAGAGAAAGACAAGGACTAGAAGCGATTAAAGCTCTTTGTTGAGTTTACACGAATTGTGATCGCACATTTCTGTTGACTGAGAGCGCTCCGATGCCGGGATCGGACGACGGACGAATGCGCTCCCAGGGTGCCGGCTACCTCCTCGATCTACAGTACTGACACCTCAACACCTTCTTGAAAGCTTGCCTAAACACCTTATTGAATATAGTGTAGAATATTGGGTTCACCATCGAACTGGCATAGCCCAGCCATAGCACGAAATCAAAAACCCAGTGCGCAATTTTACCTTCACAGTCAGGACATACTGCTGGCACCATGTTAAGGATAAAGAATGGAGCCCATAGAACTACGAACGTGAAGAATACGACGCCTAGAACTTTAGTTGCTTTTTGTTCCAGACGTAGAATTCGTCCATGGCGCGAAGAATTCCTAGATATAACACTAGAATTTCTTGAATGGTGGGTCCTTGGAGTTTGTCGTTGTGTCGTTGATGTCGAAGGCTGAGACCGTGTGACCGTTCTTTGAGCTCGGATACTGCGAACTGGTGTTGAGAGAGTGGTTCTGGCACCACCAAAACTAGATCCTCTGCGGAACCTTCTAGCTTCATCCCAGGTCACCATAGAAGCTGCCCCTCTACTCGACCGTCTAAAAAACGGAGTAGTTGGCTCATCTTTTAAATTCCCGTTCCTGGGGTAGCCATTACAACCATTTATATCTCCTCCAGGGACTATAATAACTTCAGTGGTTCTGCGAGGCGGTGTAGATTCAGATCCGAAATAAGGGCAAGTGCAGGGCGGTGGTAAGAGAAGACCGTCTTCTGAGCTCCTTGACTTTGTAGTCAAGGTAGATGGTGCTAATAAACCGTCATTAGCCTCGTCGTCCGATGCGCTTCGTGGCCTGTGAAGAGGAGTGTTAGGCTCCCCACTTGAAGAAGGACGTCGTCGGTCCTGAAGCATCGATGATGGTGAACTTGATGATACGCTCAGAGACCCTGGCGTGAGCATTCCACCACGCTCCGAAATGTTTGTCCTGTAAGAATATAAATATTAGAGAAAATCCAATCTATTGTGTGAGGTTTAGTTGACTTAATGGACGAACCTATTAAATATTTTTTGGAATAAATATGTAATACCACAAAAAAATGTTGCTTCATGACTTTTTATATCATAAAGTGCTATCAAAAATAATTTCAATTTAATCAAATTTTAAACAGGAAAAATTATTCCCGCATAGGTCAAAATGCGGTTCTTAAAACTAAACATAATTACAGACACATTACGCAGGTGCTGAAACCACATCAAAGAGGCTTGAAGCGTACAAATAAATGCTGATGGTTTAAATACCCTCGGTATTGCGGTTTGGTCGCGGCAGAAGCTTCCAAGCCGCGAGAAAGGCGCAACATCTCTGCCCCAAACTGATGCAGTGCCGTCATTGCGGACGGGGCTGGCTCGCTGTGCAACACAACACATCGTATAAGAACTACACAGTAAGCACATAGGTCTAGCGGTGTAATAAAGTCTGCGATCATATTACTTACTACCGTTCAATCGATGTTTGGGATATCTAGAGCAGTAGAAATGATGTCTAAAAGTTATAGAAATAGGTTTTTACTGGGACCTTCTTAATTTGGATTGGGATTTGTGTAGACTTGAGTATGGAAGTGTAGACCGATCAATTCTGAAACTTGACTAAGTTAAATCTCAGTTTGTTTTGTAATATCAATTTAAATTATTACATTTTGTGAAAAAATTGATCAATAAATATAAATTTGTTATTTGTTATTTCAAACAAAATTACGATATTAGAATGCACAATTAAATTGAAAGAAAACATTAGCGAAAATGCACGAAACTTAGCGAAATAGCTTTCTTAATTCCTTTAAAATGCTTCAATTAAATAAATCGATGTCATAATGGTATTCATTTAATTGGGAATATCCAGCGATTGATTTTAATTAAGATATTTTGGTCCGTTATGAAACTCTTAACTTGTGATTGGCAATTAAATGACTGTACAAAGTATTAAACATAATAAATGGTAGTCATTTAAAATTAAACGTTTGTATAATATAATTGGCTATGTTGTTGGCCTTTGTTTCTTAATTTAAGTAATTACAATCCTTAATCGTAAATTTAGAATTACCTTCTTTATGTACGCGAAAGGAAATAAAATTTACCTTAATTTTCATGCCTAGATTGACTTTTTAAACTAATGTACTAATTTACATAAAAATACCAAACGCAAATACAATCAATTCTGTGGACGAAAATATACCTTTTATATTTAAAATAAAATTCTGTGTTAATATTATGTTTTAGTGTAATTTGAACTTGTTAATTTGCACTACTGACAGACTTTATTACACTGCGACGCACACAGGTTAGCACGTTAAAGATAAGCAAACTTAATTTGAATCTAAGGTTAGCTTACATAAGGTTCAATTAGTTTTAACGATGCACATGAATAGCCTAGGCATACAAAGACATGTTATGCAGTAAAAAAACACACAGTTATTAAAAATAACGTATCACAAGTGATAAAGGTAGCAGGAAATTGCTGGATGCACACTTCCAACACATCGGTAGACAAATCTTTTGGGAAGCATATTTTTTTCAGCAGTGGCCATGCTGTGGCTGACGAAAAAGATAATGATGGTGAAATAAAATAAATAATCCCCACTGACACATAATAATATAGTAAATACGAGTCAACCCATAGTGAACCCAATGCCACAGTAAATACGAGATTAGCGCTAAGGATATCAGGAACTACGAGAAACATTTCAGTGTAATAAAAACATAACTCAAAGTAAATACTTTCTATTTTTATACCCTTTAAAAACCCACATTGCATATACCAGACGTACTATGGGAATTTACAATAAAACGTGGTATTTAGAGCCACAGAAGGTGGTTGTTGTGCACTATTCTACATTGATTGGGGACTGAATCAACATGAGGAATTGAATCTAATTCGTGGTCTGTTTTAAATGTGACGTAATCAACTGCGCTGCGGAGGTTAAACTTGTAATGGCATGTTAATATATCATAGGGCTCATTCATTACGCTATTTCGGGCGAAATTCATTAATGAAATTAAATTATGTCGCAAAATTTGAAATGTCAATTGAGGGGTGAACTCCATTGTGCTAAAGTTAGTAACGGGATATCCGTAAGCCTTCAGACCTTTGGTTGGCTCGTTGAAACTATATACTGTTACTTAGAATATGGATTAACTTCCATTTCGTTTATGTCCTCATTAAGATCTTTCTAGATTGTTTTATTGGGTACGTAGAGTACTGCTCTTATCCGATAGAGGAACATATAAGGAAAATTAAAATGATGAGCTTGGAGGCCTTTTTTTCCGTTTTAGTTTTTATAAGTAAGTGGCTCATCTGATGAGAGAGGATTAAGGCCACCTATAAGGACATACAACACCAGAGTTATACTCCGGTTTTAAGAATAGAGGATGAAAAGTGATGGAGAGTTGTGTGTGTCGTATTTAGTTATATTTTACCGGTCATACAAAACGAGACAGAAACATATTGTTACTGTTCTTGTATCGTGACTCAACCACTTATGTTGGTTATAAAAATCACATTTCAATATTCCCATCGGAAACAATATGTCTTCATATCCTATTTGCAAAGATGAACCTTTTTTTACTGAATGAATACTGACGCTGCCATAACTTTAGCGACCTACTGGACCGGGAAATTGTAAAGGTTTAACGGTCTAGTCATTTTGAGCCATTGACTCGAACGAAGAAGAAGAACTGAATGAATGCAGTCCATGAATGAACGACAAGACGAGCATGCCAATCGCCTGATGGTAAGCGATACGTCAGCTGATGACCAGTAGAAAACCAAACGACACCATGAATTACAAAGGAATGCTTGGCATTTCACTGGGCTAGCCATCCTGAGACATAAGATGCTAAGTCTCAATATGTCCAGTAGTCACTCTGGTTACAATGTCCTTCAAACCGGAACACAATAGTGCAAATACACTGCTGTTTGGTGGGAGAAATAGACATTGCGGTGGTACCTACCCAGGCGGCCTCTCACATATGAGAGACCTACCACCAGTATAAATAAGCTAAGAATAGGTAAGTATTCCTTTAGAAGAAATAAATATGTTCAAAACATTGCACAATATTTCGGATTGTGCGTTCATGAATAATTTATTACTTAACAAATTATAATTTATCAATAAAATAAAGCAACACAATACAGCTTACTAATTAGGTTTGCAAATAGATTAGCAACAGTAAAATGATATTCGGAGTGGTGTCAACAGGTACTGAGTCGAATTAAATCCATCGGGCTTCTGTCGAATTTTACACTCAATGTAAATTTGGAGTTTGAAATTCAAATCACGCCTGATTTGAACATTTGAAACATAGATTTACATTTGTCTATAGCAGTGTATACTAGGTTTGTTTACTCGAAATAGGCGTCCATATAATAATTTGATATGGAGTGTAGATTTTAGTAATGGCCAACGCTGATTGCTGGGTTGATCATATTTTAATAATAATACTGTTAAAACGAGGTGGCCTGGTGAAAACGGACAGGACGAGGTTGCTGATACGTGGACTGCGTATTCAAAGCCATGGGCACACCTCTGATTTTTAAGATTATTTTTGTCCAAGAATGGCGAAACGAGCATGCCATTCGCCTGATGTTCGACGCTACGTTCGA
Source organism: Deilephila elpenor (assembly GCA_949752805.1). Lineage (NCBI taxonomy): Eukaryota > Metazoa > Arthropoda > Insecta > Lepidoptera > Sphingidae > Deilephila > Deilephila elpenor. The sequence goes on along the minus strand of OX457097.1, from coordinate 12,934,647 downwards.
CCGCTCTCGGAGAGTAGCAAAAGCAAATTAAATAAAATAAGTGGAAAGAAAAAAATATTAAGAATTATGTAACACTATCATTTCTTTTGTCACAACCTTTTAAGAATTCACGGCTGTAATCTCAAGTATATTGAAATTTTTGCTATAAATTTTTCTACACTGAGATCATAATTTCCAATTCTAAGAAAACGTTACTTGTCTTTTAAATATAATCCTTCTAGATACTGATGCTTTTGTGACTAGCGAGCAACGATTATATATCAAACAATGGCGAAGGGTCCATAAAAACCGATTTCTAACGGCTTCCCCTTAATTCAAAGCATTTTTGGTAAAGATCTTTAAGTATTCGAACGTGCTATACGAAATAAATGTGCGCTTCAGAGGGAAAAACATGTGAACTTGAAGCGTTCAATATGTAAATGTGTGAAGAGCCTCTCTGTTCCCCTAGATAGTCTAATGGAAATATTCGCACGTTCGAGCTAAATTTGTATCGCGCTTTGTATTTTCTAGGAAACTCCATTTGTTACGAATGTTTAGGTTATTTTTAACTTGGAGTACCTTGCGGCACTTTGTTGCGAGTGTAGGTGTTATGAGAGGACAAAAGATAGGTCTTATTCTTGCTTACGTTCGAGAAACGAGCAAACGGTTACCAGATATTCGCAATTACTGCCTCTTATTGGCGTTGCCGGCCTCTGAAAAATGGGAACGAAAAGGTAAGAAAAAAAAGGACGAGAATAATTGATTTTTGCGACTTTAGCAATCTAACTGTTACATTTTTTAAATTTTTGTCGCAAAAAAATTTTAATGAAAGACATACGGCAGAATAACCATCGCCACACGTTGGATTTCATTGAGACAGTAGTAACACCCCAGTCAAGCCATTATATTCCTATAGCTGTCCAAGTCATCTATGTCGCTATTTCCACTATGTTACTCAACGACTAATCACACGCTCTGTGCCATAAATTAAATTCGCTATTATGGGACATCCTCCGTGGCGCAGTTGGTTAGACGCCGGCTGTGAAACGTAAGGTTGCAGGTTTGATCCCTACCCCGAAACAAATATTTGTGTGATCCAGAAGGATTTGTTTCGGGTCTGAATGTTTGTGAGACCGAAAATTCTCTCGTGGTTCTTGATACCCACGACACAAGACTCGATCTTAGTGTGGGGTCAGGACTATGTATGAAACAGCTGGGTGTATTTATTTATTATTGATTAATTCTTGCTATATTGCTACTCGTTTTTAGGGTGTAATTATTTACCCCTTTAATATCAACATCGAAGGCCACGCACGAAACCCTTTGAAAAACGATTACCGTTCTACTATTTATTGATAACCGCACGACCTTCAGACATATTGAAATTATATTGACTTTAAAAGTACGAGTATGTTCCGACGAAAAAGTACAACGGCGCGCCCTACTTTATCATTTTATGGGTTTTATTGTGTCTTGATACAGCTAAACAGACTTTAATTCGATTTTACTCGCTTTTTGTACTTATTGCATCTATGTTTTCATATTCATGACAAAAATGACTACAATGATTTTATGGCATTTGCAGTCAATTGTAGTTAATATGGAATAACTTTCACCTCAGTCTTCGAAACATTGTGAATTTCACGGTTTCTTGGATTTACGCGAATGTTACACATTTAAATAAAACCGCCCCTTGACTACGAAAGGTGTAAAGCAATCGAAACGTCGCGTCGGGAAGTTAAAAATGTAAAAATTAAACCAAATCGCGAAAAAATTCGTAAAATATTATTTTATTTCAATGGGAATTTAAATTAAACCTATAACCGTTTATTTTTGTTTCAATATCTATATAGAAATTTATTTCCGTAAGATTATCTACCAGACATGTTAATTAAAACTGACGTAGGATGTTCGTGACGACTATTTTTATTTATCATCATTTATAGACTGCCTTCGTGGCGTAGTTGTATTACGGTACGGATACAAAGCTGATGTCTCGGGTTCGAGTCCCGGGTCGGGCAAAGTGATATTAGATTTTTGTATTCATTATTAGCCCAGAGTCAGGTATGTGGGCGATAGGCTCGCCCCTATCACATAGTGGGGTCGGAAATTACAAGGTGAAATGTCGGTGTCTTAGTGGCGCCTCTGCCTACCCCTTTTGGCATAAAAGCGTGAGTTTATGTATGTATGTATGTATAAATATACTAAATTTTCTTCCAGATGCATAATAATTTGCTATACTAGCATAAAAGGTATCGACTCGACATTCCTTCCAAACTCAGCTATAATTTACTATACAAAGCCAAAAAAATATCTCCAACACTCTACCCCAATATAAAATTACATGACAAACACTCATGTTTGCCTAACCAATGACGTCATACGTAAAGTGAGGTAAATCGCGACGTGTACCCGGCCAAACCTGCGTATAAGGCCCTGAATACACAACGCCCCTTCAATTTTATTTTTTTACACCCAGCTGTCACATGCATAATCCTGACCCCACACTAAGATCGAGTCTTGTGTCGTGGGTATCAGGAACTACGAGAGACTTTTCGATCTAAATAAAACAATTTTTTACGGATTTTATACACGAAAAAATGTAAAAATTAAACCAAGTCGCGATAAAGTCCATAAAAAAATAGTTTTATTTCAATGTGTAACATTCGCATAAATCTAAGAAACCACTAGAATTTTCTATCCCACAAACAACCAGACCCGAAACAAATACTCGTGGGTCACACAAACATTTGTTTCAGTGCGGGGATCAAATCAGCTGTGTCATGTTACACAGCCAGCGTTTAGCCGACTGCGCCACGGAGGCTGGCTACTAAATAGCGCAGATCTTAAGACGCTAATCGTATCTTGAGACGTATCGACTTATATCCTACTTGAAGCCGGACTTGAGTTCATTATATAATAAATAATACGTACAAATAAATAAATACACCCAACAGTCATATACAAAGCTTTGACCCCACACTAAGATCGAGTCTTGTGTCGTGGGTATCAGGAACTACGAGAGACTTTTCGATCTCACAAACAACCAGACTCGAAACAAATACTTGTGGACCACACAGATATTTGATTCGGTGCGGGGATCGAACCCGCGGCCTCTTGCTTCACAGTCGGCGTCTAACCAATTGCGCCACAGAAGCTGTCAAGGCTGTATATATGTGTATATATACCACCTTTTGGGTTTAAATCTTGGAGGAAGAAATGACGCAAGTATCTAGTATCGCGACTCTTTGTCATGAGTGAGCTTTAGTATCGGGTATGTGGGTAGCGCTGTGTACGAAGGACCTTAGTGAGACGCGGGTCGTCTATTAAATTACAGGACTATAAATTAGGTAAGTATATCGGAATTTATTACCTGGCTTTTGTAAGAGAATTTATTCGATACGGAAGCGCGGGATTTTGTTTGGTTACACTGCTTGGTTTATTAGATTGCTGCATGTGTAGCTGAGTTGAAAGGGTTGTTATTTTTATCTATTGTTTGTTTCAGCCCATATACGCCCCACTGCAGGGCACGGGCCTACTCTACTATCGAGGGTACGATTGAGAGTGGTTAGGCCATATAGTCCACCACGCTGGCCTAGTGCGGGTTGGCGGACTTTACATACCATAGAAATTCTTAAAAAGCGCTATGGTATGCAGGTCTCCTCAGGATTTTTTCCATCACCGTTATAGTGCGTGGTAATTGACTATCATCAATACACACATGACTCCGCAAATATTTCATCTATACTTGTATAAAATTATTGAACCTGCTGTATAAAGTAATTTTTCATTTCAATAAACTAACGGAACTCAGTCTTTTGTGTTAGACTGCACAATACGAGAAAATTTAAATACACATAAATATTACTATAGCGACCAAAATACTGTGTTGCTATTTATTATGGACGGTAACAAATCTTTTTAGCCTCGAGGTGTCGCTGAATGTAAGTGAATACGAAAGATCGCTCTAAAAATTCTTAAGCGATAACTAGGAGTGAACTGTGGTTAAAAATAATGATCATTGACTTTGCCTTTAAGTTGAAAAAGCCTATAACCCTGAGAAGAAGTTTCCAGAAACACATTTTCAGATATTTAAGGAAACTTCCATTCATTATTCTATTTCATCCCTGCGATAGCACAGTCTATAAAAATAGGTGCAGTTACATTTACTTCTTCCATTATTAATTTATTAAAATCATAACTTCAATCAAGTGCAGGACTTGGTTCATTAATTACTATTAATTGCTGGTTTTCAATACCTTTGACATATTTCAGTGCTTGATTGATGTTAACTGGCTTAATTTTGAAATTAAATCCTTTATCGGCTACGTCATTAATTATATCGGAAATTATGTTAGTAATCATATCATTGGAGTTACGTATGATTTTCTTAAATTTTAAAAATGTTAGAGCCACACAATAGTTACCGTGAAAATATAAATTCTTGTATAGATTCCTCTATTTCAAAGTGCATGGTCGCTGGCACATGCTGGATGCGACAAGCTGAAGACAGGGTAAAATGGCGCCAATTGTAGGAGGCCTATATCCAGCAGAGGACAACTATAGGCTGATAAAGATGATGACACACATGACTCCGAAAAGTTAGAGGCATTACACCCCTCGATCACTCTCTCGGCAGACTGTGTCGAGTTTGTAATCCTCAGTCCAATAAATTGAATAAAAGTGACAGCCTCCGTGGCGTAGTTGGTTAGACGCCGGCTGTAAAACGAGAGGCCGCGGGTTCGATCCCCGCACCGAAACAAATATTTGTGTCAACCACACATATTTTTTTTCGAATCGAAAAGTATTTGTCTCAGGTTCGGGTGTCTGTGAGACCGAAAAGTCGCTCATAGTTCCTGATACCCACGACAGTTCGATCTTAGGGTGGGGTCAGGACTGTGTATGTGACTGTTGGGTGTATTCACTTATTATTTATTTATTTAAAAGTAGAAATATTATCCAGACCATAAAGCCATCCTAAACATCACACTCACACGTTATAAAGTAACAGAAACACAGCTCTTTGTTTATTATAAACTCTCGCATCACGACGCAGCAACAATGTAATTTTATTTTGCACCGCCGGTAATAAACCCGCGCTATTGTTCTGTTTCATGCATTGCCAACGAGAATTTAATTATTTTATTTGTTTCACTGGTTGTACAATTGGGATCAAAACGGACTGAAGATGGATGGGTTTATTCGAGGCCAATTTTGACTATTTGAATTTACTTGTGAAATGAAACGAAAATGAAAATACTTTATTGTATCTTTATAATGTTATACATTAAAATAAAACTATTGTTTACGGATTATTTCGCGATTTGGTTTAATTTTTTCATTTTTTCACTTCCCGACGTTTCGATTGCTTTACAGCTTTCGTGGTCGCGGGGCGGACTGAGGTATTAGTCATCCTCCTAATGACTGTTACAATTTAACTACCCTTAATTTATTTCAATGTGTAACATTCGCGTAAATCTAAGAAACCACCATGTTATACATTATTTCGAATCAGTCACTTTTTCCTCAACCATCCCGTTCTTCTGCCTAAGAAAAACGAGCAAAAAACTGTAGCGTTGCTCTTTTTAAAACAAGTTTACAATACAGTGACAACACAGGAGTTGTAGCTTAGTTTAATTCAGAGTAGTTCATAAATAGTTTATAATAATCAATTGAATAGCAACAATATTAGCTGTTAGTTACCTGCACTAATACGAATCTCATATTTGACTTTTACAACACTAAGGATATATTTTAACTATTTTTTTTAGAAACGCGTATGATTTTTCACTCTCACAAATCCTACACCAAAAGAGCTTTGATTAATAGTCTGACATATAAAATGCGTATTCTCATTCATATTCAATATTTCATTCATTCACCTCATTATTCAATATCACGATAACTGACAACCACATACAGCGAAAGGAAATGTAAAATTATATACAAATTTCATGTTGAAGGCACATTAAGTCGCATTTATTACCTAACACTCGCCATTACAAGCATTTACACGACAGAACGGCGCGACTCATTTTATGACTTTAATCACGCCGTGACGCAATAATTAACGATTTTTGTCCTAGCTTGGTGTGGGATGTATTTAGAGTTATGTTGGGGGGTCAGCGAATATGTATAGTGGTCGTGTTTGAGCGTGTGAGCGGACTGAATGGTTAGGAAGGTATAGAAAAGGTATATTCATTGATACGTAAAAATATTTGTAAGCGGGATTGAGATGGGGTCTATTTTTTATATTTGTGAATGGCCGAGGATTGTTTTTTTTTATTGGATAAGTAAGACATTCAACAAGTCACTAAGCAATTGGTCCGGAGGCATCATCATCTGTGACATCCTGAGTCTTGTTCCCATGTTATGCAACCCGCTAATATTAAACGATGCCCGGTACTGGACCTATTTTCCGGTAAGGAAATAAGTCCCCACTGTAGGTCATCTTCACATTTATGTAGTAATGTGCAGGTTTTAGTCGATATCATTATATTTAATTCCACCTCAAACAGTAAATTGTGTTTTAAATATTACTGTCCCTTTTCCACCTATAGGATGGATGTTAGAGTAGGTAGGGGTCGACCTCATCGAACCTACACCATCCAAATCAGTGATACACTCAAGAAGGTTCAGGACAAAAGTACCCTGAACCGACGAGAATGCACGAAGAGAATGATGAAAGTGGATGAAGCGAAAGTTGTATGTCAGGATCGAGCAAAGTGGCGATCCATAGTCTTTGCCTGCCCCTATGGGATACAGGTGTGATATGTATGTCAAGTTTCCTTTTACCCCCCACCACCGCCCCGAAATCCATCCCTTGCTTTTAAATTTAGGAATTAAACTCCCGATTCCCGCGAACACCTGACGCAACACACTCGTGGTAACACGTAATGATTTGATCGCATGACTGTACCCACTATTTAATGTTGCAATTTGTACGATTACTAGAAAATATATGCGATTCGCGATTTTGTTTTCGCGGAATTCTCGTATTGTGCTTTCCTGTGACACGACCGATTAGATGAGGTGAGGTAGCTTTTAAGTTGTTTGATTCGCTCAGAAATACAGGGTATATACTGGTACCGAAAACGAAGCCAGGTAGTATTAGTGACATCAGACACAATGCAACTAAAAATATCGGTAATTTTTTACCCATCGTCGTATTTGGGTAATAAATACATCTATCTATCTATATCAGCCCATAGAAATAAATAAATACATAGTTTTCCTAAAATAATAATGTACACCTTTTAATTTTTAAAGACGCAATGGTACGCAAGGGTTTAAATTACTATTTTCGCAAAAATTTGTTATTTACCACCCAAACACGATGATGTTTAAAAAATTGCATTGACTTTTTGTGCGAAATCTTTAGTTGCATCGTGTCTGTAACCACTAAAACTACGGACTTTTCGGTCGCATTCCTGATTTACCCGGTATATTTTCACAGCCTTGAAAGATTATTGCAATGTTACCTTAAAAATTGTTAGCTTTCGTGGTATAGTTGGTTAATCGCTGGCTACGAATGCTAAGTTAGGAAATCAACTTTGTGCGAGTTTTCCCTTTTGTCTAATCAGAAAACTTTGTTTGAGTTTCTCAGGGCCGGCTTTGTGGTAGGTTTAATCTATCTGTGTTGTTATTTTAATAACCCTCATTAACTATAAATGTTCTCTTTTGGTTCATAAAGTTAAAAAAAAAGTTGATTGTGGGACTTTCAACATATTTTACATTAATAGTGGAAACCTTTCCGAATTTGCTCAGCTCCAGCTAAGCATTGCATGCCTAAAAGTCTAGAGTCTAGACAGCCTTGAGCTGATTAAGATCACTTTTCGCCGTGTTTCGGCTCCTAATTACAAAGATAGCCGTAAATCTTCAGGTTGGGCGGTAAAAAAATTAAAAGCTAAAGTGTTGTAAATAGGAATTAATTTACTTTTAAAAGATTTTAACCGTTGATGCGAAAGAATTTTAATGAGGATTTTTGTGTACTGTTTAAATACGTCTGGAATACTTAATTAAATTAAATTAAATTGAATACACCCAACAGTCCCATACATATGTCCAGACCCCACACTAAGATCGGGTCTTGTGTCGTGGGTATCAGGAACTACGAGAGACTTTTTAGTCTCACAAACACCCAGACCTGAGACAAATACCTTTAGATCACACAAATATTTGTCTCAGTGCAAGGATCGAACCCGCGGCCTTGCGTTTCACAACAGGCGTCTAACCAACTGCGCCACGGAGGCAGTCATAATACACAAAAATGATCGCAAAACATAATGACAAAACATATTTTTAAACACATGCTTTTAAATTATTATGCCAAGTATACATTTTGTGATATTATATTTCATGGAATAACAGTGGAATCGATTTTAGCTGGCTTAAATAAATCCGTTACTGAGAACAAGACTCCTTTAAAATCCAAAGTTTGACATGAGGCTTAAAATGTTCATTGAATATAAGAAGGCTTATATGCCATCAATCACACTAGCATAGCATAAAGCTTATAAATATTAATAGCTGCGTGAAAATAGCCACTATTAATACTAATATCATCAATAAATAAAATAAAAACGAACGTGCGATCTCTCAACGCTACGTGTTCAAGTTCACATTTGGCCGTCCTCAGCGAAACCTGCGACCTTTCAAAACCACTCAACCCTACTAAACAATAAAACGAGTAAATTACCAAATAATTGAACATTTAAAACAATGAATATTTGATTTTCGATTGTTTTCATTTAAACAATTAGCGCGAATGTTTGTGTTAATTGTTTGCTTGTTTCCAGTTTGTTTTTGAATGTAATGGCTTTACCAAATAACCAGAGGTTTTTGACTTTTCGTATTGTATCAGCTTATACGTCCCACTGCAGGGCACGGGCCTACTCTACAACCGAGGGTACGATTGGGAGTGGCTAGGCCATATAGTACACCACGCCAGCCTAGTGCGCGTTGGCGGACTTTATATACTATAGAAATTCTTACAAATCGCTATGGTATGCAGGTTTCCCGTCACGATGTTTTTCTTCAACGTTATAGTGCATGGTGATTGACTATCAATACACACATGACTCTGAAAAGTCAGAGGTGTGCCCTGGGATTTGAACCCACAACCACCGTGAATATGTAGGCAGCCACTTCTGTTCCGTTGAGAACAGGCCACTACGCAATTTCGTATTAAATAGGCTTATATAGAAATGGATATTGAGAACGCGGGATTAGATAAGGTGGAAGACCGTGACAATGCAGACAGCGGTAGATACCCAGGATAATTTAAGGCCCCCCCAAAAGTACTGATCGCAGGGTAGTAATCGCTCGAGTAGTGGCCAAGGTACACAACGATGGCACTAATAGTGGTAGTCCCTCACAGTGACCTAAACGAATGTATTTCTTATATATTCAGTATCAAACAGGCCAGTATATTAGACTAGTTGCCTCAATTTTGATTATTTTCTATATTATGTGTGCCCATTGGGTGTATTTATTTATAATTATTAAGAGATTTCCTCTTAAAATTATGAACATTTTATCTTTTATATTATCTGTGTCAGAAAAGTAGGTAACCAGACAATGATACCTGTTATTGTAAAATTGCCACGGGAAGCTAGGAGCGCTAGGAAATATCGGTTCAAAACGTCCGGAAAATAACGCCAATAACTCGTTTATGATGGATCGTCGCGTTTAAAGGAAAATAGAAAAATGTGTATACTAGGAACAATATTTTCAATCAATTGAAAACAGCAGTGTAAATGCACTGTTGTGTTCCAGCTTGATGGACATTGTAGTCAGAGTAACTACTGGACTTAATGAAACTTAACATCTTATGTCTCAGGATCGCGAGCGCAGTGGAATGCCACGCATTGCTTTGTAATTGATGGTGTTGTTTGGTTTTTCTGCTGTCCATGAGCGCTCGTCATCACTTACCACCAAGCGAACGGCATGCTTGCCTCGCTATTCACTGCAATAAAAAAATAACACAGGAAACAATGCAGAGGCTAACATGGTTGAAACTGATGAAAGTTACCTATGGATACTTCCAAGACCAGGAAAATCATAAATACATTAATAGTTGCTGAGTGGAGAAGAAAAGATAATACATTGATAAGATAGAATAAGGCTAGATCTAGATGGAATGGGACCCCAAAAATCTAAACTCTAAAAGGCCAACTCAAAAACCGAAGTAATTATGATGACAGAAATTATTACCTCAATTAGGAAACTGATATTCCTAATAAAACGGATTCTTATATGATATAGTCAAACTAAACACAACCACGGCCTCTCTGTCAAGATTGCAAGACTACGAAGAAGAAACATCAAACTGCCACACGATTATAGACCTTATAGAAAGGAAATTAAATTAAAACATAGAATATGATATCGTAAACAAGTACAGGGTTACAGGAGACATTGCTGACACAATTTGTGATACAATTTTATCCATTCAACATCGAAAAGCACATTGATGCTACTCTATACACTTACACCGAGAGACAGATCTAAAACCAATTTTAGTTATCAAATGTTTTGTCCCTTTCCAACAACTTTAGCATTCAGTATAACCGAAGAAGATAAAACATTCGATAACTAAAATTGATTTTAAATCTGTCTATGAATAAAGCCGTTAGTGTCACTCTCATACCTTGAGTCCTGGAGCCACAGATCCCTGGTGTCTATAGGAGGCAGTTCTGTCTCCGTGGAAGCAGCTGAATGCTGAGGAGTCCCGCTCCTTGGTCCAAGAAACCTTCGCCAGGTGCATCGACGGCCTGAGGATTAAATCATTTTTAAATTTGATGATACAAGAATATACAGGATAAGAAAATGTAAATGTTATTATGAGTTTTAGAACACTAAAGACCTACGAACATTAAGATTATTTTTCCATGTAATGGAAATATAAATGTAATTTTAAGGTAGAGATACATTTCAATTTACCCCCTAATAAGTTTATATAAAGTATTAAAATAAAGTTACAAGTGTCGACTTATGCAAAAAAGGATTGGCTGAACCGGAATATTAATGAAGCGAAATTCCTAATAGCTCTAAAACTCCAACCATTAAGTTAACTCGAAGTTTATCCTTTATGATCATTGACACACGTATGATCTTCTTTGTATTGTAGTTTTTTGAGTGTCAGATTAAACATATTGGTCCTAAACACGTTTGTCCAGTTGGCTATTTTTTTATACATAATTACTGTTATAAACAGCCCATTGTTTTAATATATCTTCTAAGTACCGACACATACCAGTTACAATAATTTAATTATCTATACAGATAATAATGTTATATTACCCTCACGAACCCGTCTGGGAATCGTCATACTAAATGGAGTTAGCATAATTAATCATTCAAATGATCGAATTATCGATTACTCGATTATGGACGTTAAAACGATTGTCACGAATTAAAAACGTCATTTGCGCAGTGCGAAGAGGCAATAATTGAATTGATTCAGCACTACGTTCAATTAAAACAGATTAAAGTTCACCACATACGAACGCGAATGGTGCGACGAATGTTGACATTCAGAATGTACTTATGCATACGTAAGCTCATGGTTGTGTCCTCTAGGGGATATGACATCCTGCGTATGCCAAGCGAATTTCGACCTAAATATGCATTGAGAGTCGAGCATATTGGCTCTGTTTCCAGCCACTCTTCAGCCACTGAAAAATAATTAATACATGGCTTTTGACTTGTCATTATGAAAGAAAGGTATGATTTCATTTACAAGTAATATACAATACTAATCGAGCATTTTCATTCGCGAACAATATGAGATTTTGCAAACCAAAACACTCATACAAAATATCGTTTTATTGTCAAGTTTAACATACGGAAAGTTTACACCAGTGTTACGGAGTTAGGGTAGGTCTAATGCAGTTGAGTGGTTTGTCAACTTTAAGTAGGCCTTAGAGACGCTACTTAAATTTGAGAGTGTGCGGTGGGATGAGTGTGGAGTACAGATATTTGTAGCCAGCGTATTGTTGCTTTCCCACGTTGGTCGAGAATTTATGGTGACTAATAAAAATTAAGTATTGGGGGTTTACTGTGATTCTTATGTAGAATAGAACTGTTGAACTATTGCTTTACAAATATTAATAAATCGAGTTTTATACGACCCACTGCAGGATAGAACTTCCTGTATAATTGAGAGGTTAGGTCATAAACCGCGCTAGGCTGACCCAGTGCGGGTTGGGCAACTTTACTCATAGTATTTCTAATATTTATGACATGTAAATTTCCTCGCACAAAATTTTCCTTCACTATGAAAACGTGTGGTAACTATCATTACACAAAAAAAAATTGTGTTTGTTACACCTAATAAAAAATAATGGCCACATTATCCCTATCCCAGCTTTCATGTCGTACTAACAGCCGAACGCAATATAGAGCCTAGAAACTCGGCATGTTATGAAGCATCCACTCACTATCATATTTGGCACACCTGTATCAACATAACATAAGGCTCAAAGGCACGTCGCAAGAGCTATCTAAGCTGTATGTTATCGAAATAGACCGAAGCCGATATCCAATTTACATTTTCATGAAACATCGCACTATACAGAATGTTGTTGTGTGAATGTGAATGAATGTTGTCCCGAGCAGAAACTGTAATATGCCTTAACGTGAACCGGATCATACATTTGGCACAAATCTGCGATGTATAATTATTTTATCAGCCTGTATAAGTCGCTGAATTACGTGTATATAGGTATAAAGGTGAAGACTGCCTCGGTGGCGCAGTTGTACTACGGTATGATTGCAAAGCTTAGGTCTCGGGTTCGAGTCTCGGGTCGGGCAAAGTGATATTGGATTTTTCTATTCATTATCAGCCTCGAGTCAAGAATTTGTGCTTGATATGGCGATAGGCTCGCCCCTATCACATTGTGAGGCGGAAAATACAGATTGCACGTCTACCTACCTCTTCTGGGAAAAAGGCGTGAGTTTATGTTTATGTAAAGGTGGAGAAAAATATCGCGGCGAAAGTTAAGTACCTAAGAGATTTCCACAAAAATCCCAAGATAAATAAAGCCTACTAACCATTTTAGAGCAACATGGTAGAATAAAAACCCTATTGCAAAAAGGTTTGTTTTCAAGCAGGAGATTGGTAATAATTTTATAAGCCAAATCCTCCTACTGACCGAAAAGATTGGATCGGACGATCGGATGTGAAAAAATTATAGCTAGAAGAAGAATGAGAAGAACACTGGCCTTCTCTTAAATTTAGAGGGAATTGGATAGTCCAGCACTCTGATCTAGTGGCATTAGTTAAATATCTAATGTCAGAACTCGTAAGTTTCATCTGTATTTTTTTCGGAAGCACCCCTTACACTCTGTTTTCTAATATAAAATGCCGATACAAGAGTGGATAAAAATAAATTACACGGATCACAGATGGTGTTCGGTTTTATCCAACGATAAATTTATTTTATGTGACGAGAACAATGCTGCTTATTTCCTTTGCAGAGAATATAAATTTATACTGATAAATTAAAACGATTTGCTGTTATTTATTCACTCACGAGAGGATAGGTTATGCCTGTGAATTTGTTTGTGTAGTTTACTGTATAAACGACGAGCTTAAATGAATATGGGTACTTCCATTGATTTGGTAAAAGGAAATCCTTCACTGATGGTATAGCAGAACTGTGATTACAAGCTTAATATCAAAGAGATTTCGTAGTCTTTGCCTGCGTTTATACTATACTGTGAATTGGAAAAACATGATTACTAACCCATATTTTAATTTGAAACGCTGGCTTGATGTCGTCAGAGAAGATAGGAGAGACCATAACCTAAGTGCCAGATGCCGAAAACCGGGCGAAATAGGGGAGACTCAGCTAGAAAGCGGATCCTGGCACCGGCCGGGATAACGCAGGAGCAGAATGAATGATGAATTGTAAATTGTATTGACAAATGTAATTTTACGACAAGCTACCTGCCTGACATCAACTCTTTCGTGATTAAGCCTTGACTTCATCGATTTTCTTGTACTAAACCGGCAATTAATGACAAGTGTGCCTTTCACATAAATTATCGCCTGATCGTAAGTTATTATTTCTTAGCATTAAAAAATGTATATATTCCCTTTGCAGGCAGACGGGCGTGCGGCCTGATGGAAAGCGGTCACCGACGCGTCGCTCATAAGCTTGGCAATGTCTAGCACAGCCAGGTCGCTGCCCACCGTAAGGAGAGCACTCTTTAAGTACTCTTTAAATCTCGCTTGAAGAAGGACAGGTCATAGCGCTCGGGTAACACCGAAGCAGGGAGTTCATTCCAGAGCTCGCACATACGTGGTAAAAAAGAACGCTAGAAACGTAACGTTAGGGAACGATACGCTACCAGGTGGTAGGAATGATTTCTGCTGCGCTGATTTCAATTGCTTTGTGTCATGCTGTATTTAAGATATTAGGAAAAGTTTTTCTCTTTTCACATTACAATATATTGGGCATCTGAATACTAGCAGATTACGAGTATAAATTTGCTTGTTGTTTATATTATGAAATATATTTCAAAAATGCGTTAAATAGATTTGTAGTTCCAAATTTCCCCATACGCCAAAAGAAGATATATGACTTAAAAATTCAACCGGGCCGAAGTCAGTAACTACAAATTAAATTTCTAAAAAACTAAAACTTAAATTCAACGTCGGGGACGTAATGTCATTATAATGCCACCGGACTACAATGTGCATGCAAACTGTCGAGTTAATTGGCGGATGGGCGATGGATCAATATCGGTTAGTAAGAATTAGTTACCGCAGAGTGATGAATATCCACACTGGATATGTTGAAAAATACTCGTAGTGATTTTGCACTTACGAGAAACAAAAAGCGATATATCTGATGCAAGTGAGTTATAGCTACAGAATCTAGAGAAATGCATTTTTGAAGTGAAACTTCTTTATCGGGGTTGGAAAAATTTTTTCGTTACGCGTCACATTCTTCCGTTACGCGCCATCTTTTTTTATTTAGTAAATTAGTACCCACTTCAGTAAGCCACACCCCCAACCGTTTCCAAGCCCCACCCAAAATTTTAAGTCCCACCCACTTTTTTTTTAATTTGATCCTTACCCCCCCTCTGGCCTTCCCCCACCCTAAATCCAAAACAGTGCCCAATAGCCTCCCCACGAAACCTCCCCCCCCCGCTTACCCCCACCCTAAAAATTTTACTTCAACCCCCCTACTCATATCTCCGGCATTATCCATCGTAGACCCACCGACCTTGGGTTCATTAGAACCGGCTCGGTGAGGGCTACAATCCTGCCCCAACAGAATTCCCGAATTCCCCCTCCACAACTTTCCCCACCCAAAAATATTTTAAGGTGCCCAATAGCCTCCCCATGAAACCTGAACCCCACCCCCGCCCCTACTCCCACCTAAAATTTTTACCTCACCCCCCCTATTCCTATCTCCGCCAATATCCATCGTAGACCCATCGACCCTGGGTTCATTAGAACCGGCTCGGTGAGGCCTACAATCCTGCCCTAACAGAATTCCCGAATTCCCCCTCCACAACTTTCCCCACCCAAAAATATTTTAAGGTGCCCAATAGCCCCCCCACGACCCTAAAACCTAAACCCCCCCCCCCCGCCCCTACCCCCACCTAAAATTTTTACCTCACCCCACCTAAACCTATCTCGGCCAATAAAGGTCGTGGACCCACCGAGCTTGGTATCCTCGGAACCGTCTCGGTGAGGGCTACAAATTGGCCCCGATAGAAATCCCAAATTCCCTCAAAAATTTCCCCCCTCCTAAACTTAAACTTTATTTAATTTAGCTTTATTTTACCAATTCTGTAAATTTGTAAATAGTAGATCATTTTTCGAAAATGATGTCATAAAGAAGTTTCACTTCTTACGTGTGTACACTAATACACACACACATTTTTTTGTTTAGTAAAGTTTTAGGATGTAGAATAAAAAAATTGGATGTAGAAATTATCTTGTGTAGGAGACACGTGCTTCGCAGGCGAATGTGGGCTGATATTGCATAGTATAATTTCTTTGACGGGACAAACGTAAAAGTAAAGCTATTACTTAAGGTTTTAAGGTTGGCACTCAAGTCCATTTAATATACTGTCTAAACAGACTGCAGCGTAGTTACAATAAGGTAGTCACTTTTATTTATACAGTAAAGGTGGTAAATTAATATGCGTTTACCTAAAGCTAAGTAATAATTATTAATTCTTTTAGAATCATTGTTGAGTCATGGAACTTTGAAGACGAAGAATATAAGAGAGATAATTCACAAGCACAGATTACTGTTAGTAATTTCTCTGTCTCTTTTCACTTAGGTACCAACTAGTAGTAAGAAACTTGCTAAGGCTGTAAGAAGTCACAAGACACAAGCCGTTTCCAACAGGACTGCATGAAAATCCTTGAAGGAGGTCTTTGTTCAACAGTGGACTGTCTGCGGCTGAAGAAAAAGAGGGAGATAGTAGTATGAAGCCTCTAGACAAGACTCATTCATCCTACACTCAAAATTGTCTAATGCTACCTTCAAATGACATGGTTGTACCCACAGCCTCACATCATATTATTAAGTATGACAGATGTTAAGTGTACCGCTTTATAGATACAAAGCCATCGTGTAATGTCTATTAATGATCAAAGCTGGCGCTCCATCGACAGCTGTCAATTATGATAATAGCTTCTAAGTAGCTGTAACGTCGACATAATACTAGGTTCTGGGCTGATACGGTCATTGATGTATTTATTATGGTTGGAAATCTGGATAGTGATGTAAAGTATAAAGTAACGGAAATTCGCTGGATAACTTAAATGGTACTTTAATCGAGGATAACAAAGACTTGGCGAAATATAAAATATTGACCAGGAAAGCGGGTCCTGGCACTGATAGAGATAAAGACAAAAACAAATTCACTATAATGCACATCAGTTACTAATACATAATAATAAATACTAATTGAACAAATGATAAATAATACAGAGCTGGACGTCTACGTGGTGAAGAAATGATCTGATAGAGACCGTGGAATGGCACCAGATGAAGCCTGCTATCAACAAGTCGCTATTGATATCTTTGAGCAAGATCTACATGTACAAAGTAGGTTAATTCTTCGTTCTGGTGACAAATATTTGTAGACATGTAATATGCATGTAATATGTTACGATGCAGGGATCAAACATGTTGTATTTCAATCCTTTTTTCCACGGCTCCCTGTCACGTATAATAACATGAAATATAGTAAATAATAATATTAAAGATATATTATAAATGTCAATAAATGAGATGCGATTGAGTTATGACAAATTAACGTCGCTCATGTTAATGGAACGTATTCTTAATTACCAAAGACATCCTGTTTGCAGAGGAAACGTCGCTTAAGTTCAAAGTGCTTACGCAAATGGAATCGCATTTGATAATGGCAGGAATGAGAGAAATTAATCAGAGCTTTGTCGATGTACTTACGAGCTAAGGGGAGATTTCATTCTTGTACCTTCAGAACGATTTGGTTGACAATAGAAATAAAATGTTACAAGAAAATCAGTACCTATTCAGATTGCGGATCTTTTATTTATAATCTACGGAAAATTATAATTGAACTTTGCTTATTTGATTTGAGCACCAATTCAATTGAAATTAAGGTGATATTTAGTTGCGAATTCGTTCAGCACATTTTAGAGGAGATTAGGTTTGGATTTTCGTGAAATGTTATGTCGCATTGACGAAGATCTAAAATAGGAGTCTTTATTAACAGCGTTTGGATTTATTGTCTGTACATACGAGTAGTACTACTCTTATATTACCACAACATGGTAAATTAAATTTTTCATTTAGTAAATTCATTTTTTGTACTTAGTTGTCCATTGCTCCGAGTTGACATTTTCAATACCATTTTTATAGACATCTACAATTCGGCACCAAGCGATACCGATGCGAGTAGCTTAACGAGCATTCGAACGTGTGAAAGGAACATAAATAGCCGCAGCAAACAAGGCCAGTCGCCGAAGTGAATTGAAAGCAGCGGTCGCGCAAATTGTACATCTAAGCCCACTCCAGTTTAATTACGTTTCAGGTGATCCGGATAGCAGAGGTAGAATTCAGTATTAGAATCGTATCGAGGCTGTTGAATTTTTTTGATTTCTTATAATAGGTAATCTGGTTCAATTAAACGTAATTGTGTATCAGTGGAATGATTGCAATAGGCTCAGTTTATCTCAATATATATAGCATAATTACAAATTCCAATATAATTCTGCTCCAATAAACGTATGTTTTCCTTTCTCTGCTAAATACATTGCTAACTCATCTAACACCCCTGTGACACTTAAGCTATTAAGATCCATTTACCTTCCAAGAACGGGGCGATAAAAATAACCGCCCATTTTGCTCAACATAAAGCTAAATTTTTCAGACTCCCCGACACCTGCGTCAATAAGGTTTACAAATAAATTGGAGTCAAATATTTGCGCAGCGTTCCCTTCGAGTGGTAGAATAAGCACGGGTTATTTTCCCACACCATTTATAAAGCTTTCAAATTAATGATACTGGATAGCATCAGTTCAATTTGGGATGTTGGCCCATGTTTGCGTTATCGCCATTGTTTTTTGATAGCTTCGGGCAATTGGTAATGGCTTTAGTTTCCAGTTGATGATTTGATTATTCGATTAGATTTTATGATTAATTTCCTTTTTATGTTGGATTTGTATGAGCACGTAATTTTTGTAACACCATCATATAAAGCGATTCGTGAATTTTACCAGTTTTTCAGATCTTCAAACGAGCACGATTACTTCTTGAGATCATAAAATTAAGATCCTAATTTGCTCATTACATGTCTTTGGTATCAATAGGAAAAATATATTATTGTAAGCAATATTTTTTATGTTTTGATGTATTTTTATGTGTAATCGACAGTGGTGGTAGGTTATTGCTCCCGCCTTTATACGTTGATAATAAGTTAGGAGAATTGACGTAAAATAAGTTCATGATACGCCTTTAGGCTAATTACTGAAATAATATTTTAATTGTCTTTGAAATCAGTTTACCTATACATGGAGTGATGATCTGAATAGAATGGGTACGGATGAAAGAAATCTAGAATTGCACCCAGTATTTTCTTATTTAATCTAAAATGTATTAGCAGTAGATTATCCACTGAAAGCGGACTCCACAAAAGCAAATTCAGTAATACCGTACCCGAAGATATATACTTAATGATGAAACGTAAGGGATTTAGAAATACCGTTTGGATTTCATTTTATCTCGGTAACTATTCGTGCAGCGATTTGGAGAAGACTTAACGAAAGCAACTTACCTTTTAAGATTAGCAACGGATCATTTGTGTGACACACCGGTGTTGTGTTTAGCGAACTTTTCCTCAACAGTACGGGTAAAATCTTATTTCACGATAAATATTTAATTTGCAAAATAAACCTGTGAAGTTGCATAAAAAATGTGTTTAAAGTGTGTGCTTACACCGTTAAAAAATTAGAAATGGATTTTCAGATCTTTGGAACTAAAAATACAATAAACCTATTTGAAGAACATAATTATGTTTGTAAAATTAATTTTCATTCAAGTTTTGACCTTACCGAGTTTATTGTATGTGTTATGCTGTAGAAAAATTAGGCATACGTTTTTTCAGCCATAAACTCGTTTAACGTTTTATTTTTTGAGAAATTATAGGCCAAACAAATTCAATACAAAAATTGGTTATCTGTCGCCCTTAGTTAACAGGAACTGAAACGTTAAGTTCATGCACTCAATATTTTGTTCACCTGTAATGCCTACACATTTACATTTCGATCTAAAACTTAGCCCAAAAACCTTGGATGTAGGTACAACACTCCATAAATAAATCAACTAAAACAAGGCGACGGTAAAACAGTATGAGCTTTATGAACTGCACAGAAATGTTCATAGACAACTCGCTCGATAAATGTATTAATTGCAAGCACTGGACTGCAACAATATGAACTCGGCTACCGTTATTATTCAACTTTGTAATTGTATTACTGCTACTGGATAAAATAAATTCGAAAATGTTTATTAATTGAATTGAGTATTTTAATGTCGTTGGTTTCATTTTCTTTTGTAAAATATCAGAGCCGCTTACTTATGATATCAGGGAATTATAAAGTGCATTATCGGTGTGTATCTTTTGGTATAAAAACGTAAGGAGGAAAAAGGAGTTATGGATTTTTTGGCTTCCAATAAAACCGACAATGATAAACTATGGCATAAATGTGCCCGCAGAACGTGAAATCATCCATATTATGGAGAACTAATGAACAGTTTGCAAGATCGTGATGCAGTTTGTATGCTTAAAATGTATTCTTATAAAGAATTAGCTTGCAACTGCATATAGACTTTCGTAAAAACAAACAACTAACGCATTACTCCAAAATCAGCCTGTATTCTTATACAGACATTCATACGGTGTAACACACCGCAATTACTGTTTGTGGAGCAACATTGTGCAACATTGTTATGGATTGTAACACATGTTAGGCCACAAAACTTAACATACAAATACAAGCACGGCAATATGTCCTAAAAATAAATAACATTTTGTAATATGTTGCTGAGTAACATTTGAAAACATTGCTTAACCAAAGTTAACTGCGGTTTAAATACACCATTCTATATCTATATCAGCCCATATACGTCCCACTGCAGGGCACGGGCCTACTCTACAATCGAGAGAATCGATTGAGAGTGGTTAGGCCATATAGTCCACCACGCTGGCCAAGTGCGGGTTGGCGGACTTACATACCGTAGAAATACACCATTATAATACATTAAAACGTTTACTAAATCCTTATGCAGTAATTTTAAAAATACCCAAAAAAAACATAACTAACATAGTTTTTAAGTAATCTTTATAACTAACATAATATATGGAATTCTATTCTAAAATAAATATTTAATAAAATAATAATAATAAATCAGGGTGTCATTGAAATGGCAATCAGGTTGGCCGAAGTTGCTAAACGTGTGTCAAAAGTATAATCTAGATTCAACACCGATTTAACGTTAATATCAGCTCATCCCCTGAGTGGTTTTTAATCAAACGACTTTTTTCACTGAATATTAAAAGTAACGTGTACGAAAGCGATATTTATTAAAGATCATTCCGCTGATTGGATCAGTCAGCATTTTTTTATATTCTTTTTTTTTATGTTACGGCCTTTTCTACTGGTACAAAAGTGGTCACAAGAAACCTAATTGTTAGGGCTGTACCGCTTAAAAAAATATCTACCAAAATCTGTAACAATATCAGTGCTGACTGAAGGGCATTATTAACCATTACAATTCTTATAGAAAACACTTTGACCTGTTTCTTTTAATGCGAGACGAGCAGCCCATTCGCCTAATGGTAAGCGATATGACCGCTCATGGACAGTAGCAAAACAAAACAACGCCATGAACTACAAAGTCATTCTTGGCATTTCACTGCGCTCGCCATCCTGAGACATAAGTTGTTAAGTCCCATTATGTCCAGTAATTATTCTGGCTACAATGTCTTTTAAATCGGAACGCAACACTGCTGTTTGGCGGTAGACATTGTGGTGGTACCTACCCAGGCGGCCTCTCACATAATATGAGGGAACCTATCACCAGACTTCGTGACATTTTTATAAAGAAGTAAGATGTATTAACTACAATTCACCATAAAGCAAGTTCTGTATTTAGCTAATAGCATCCACTTGACTATCTTTGGCCGGGCGATATAAGTATGCATCCTGGTTAAAACAACGTGTACATCGCTCCCCGGGTAGATACGAACACTCGGATTTTGGAATTCGTTATCAAAGAAGAAGGCAATGAACTGCAAATAAGTTACGAAAAGTTGACTCCAGTGGTGCATGAAGCTTGAACTTGCGAACTTAGTGATGATAGACAAGTATTAAATAATTAATCAATTACTATTAATTAGAATAACAGACGTTAACATAACCACTAAAATGTTTTACTTGTTAGAGTTATGTTTGGATGACGAGACAGTTTACTAGCTGAGTCATTACTGAGTCATGAGAATGAGTAATTTAGGCTTTTTTTAAAATACCATTATTGCAATAACTCATTGTTTATAAGCTGCGATTATTAAATTAATAGCAACAGGTTTGACGTTCATCTCTGCTATTGCATTTATGCACTTGTGCCAAGGCATATTAACCCCTATATCCTCCGCTTCATAATATCGTCTATTTTCTCCACCATTAGTAATGTAAACTTTAATAGAGATAAGTTCAACCAAAGCAACTCTCCTGGAAGTCAAAAATGTAATCGTATTTAATCTAGGGCATTTTGTATAAAGTAAGTTTATGGTAGGCCTGTTATGATCAACAATTTTTAGATGCCATTATATTCAATAGAAAATTATCTTGAAGTAACAACTTCAGCAGTATTGAAACCACAGGTTTTATAAAGTTGTGTCGAGCATGGCGATATTTTTGCCCCCTATCGTACCTTGGTGTAGAAAACACGTGGTGTAAACACGACAATCATTACACATCACGAAAGGCATTAGTACCATCTCTGCCTACCTCTTCGCATTTGCAAATGTCTGGTAGCATTTACATTTAATCAAACGAATCACTTTCTTCTTCTCTATCGACACGTTTCCCTAGCTTATTGATATAAAAATCTTAATCTATTTTAAAATTTTGATTGGAAAATTAATCTAAATTAATGGTTTTAAATTCTAAGATTGGATGATTAAAAGCTATAGCCCTCAGGAGTGGTAAATTACTTTGACTTTGTTTGAGTTTGTGGGGCCGTGATAGCGTTGCGGTTTGAGTCTTGATATTTGAAATGGAGATTAAAATTTTGTTTGGTGTTCATTATTGTTTTACGATGATGAAGGTGTAATAAAAGAAGTCCAACAAAGCTGGAAGGTACTGAACACTTAATTAACACTAAGAATTACAGTGGAAAATGAATTCTTTACAGTTCTTAAGTGCTCATTCAGTTTCAAGTGCGGATAGTAACGTCCCCATCAAAAGCAGGCTTATTTGGTCACAATGCGTATTGCAAATCTCTTGGTAACTCTATTGTCGATGTTTTATTATTAATCTAATTAATTATTGATAGCATTACATCCAAAAGTAGGTACAAAACAATGATCAAGAAAAAAATAACCACCAGAAACTTTCTTAAGTTTTTTTTTTGCATGTATTGGGCCAATTAACCTTAACGTTTGATTGATGAATTTAAACAAATGTTAATTTAAAACGTAAAGAAAAAGGAATTACATTTTTAAAATTACAAAAAGTTGACGCTACATTTATTGTAACCTAATTTACCTCAATTTATAACACATAAGCAAATACCATTTTCAAATTCACAAAAAAAGTCGAACAGTTTAAAAAACAACATCTAAACGAACATCTACCATGCATATAGATACCGATAGTAGGCGCACCGAGCCACCCGGGTGCCCAGCCGGCGCCGAGGCCCTTCCTCTGCCTCGCCAGGAGTTGTACCGTCAGGGCATACGTTAGCAGCATCACGCCCAGCGGAATGTAGAAGGAGATGATGGAGCCGATCGCCTTGTAGAGCGGATCCGGGACTTGACAGGAACCACCGACTAGCACTGACTCTGCATTCTGTAAGGAAAGGATTTTTAGGGCGAAATGTATTTAATATTATAGGAAGTGCAGTGCTATCGAAATACATTAAAGACAGGGTAAAGATAATTTAATTAATACACCCAGTTAGAATACCCCTGACTCAGTTAGACGCCGGCTGTGGAACGTGAGGCTGCTGGTTCGATTCCCGCACCGAGACAAATGTTTGTGTGAACCACAAGTATTTGTTTCGGGTCTGGGTGTTTGTGAGACCGAAAAGTCTCTCGTAGTTCCTGATACCGACGACACAAGACTCGATCTTAGTGTGAGGTCAAGATTATGTATGTGACTGTTGGGTGTATTTAAATATTTAATTTAATTTAGATTACTTGCGTCGTGGATAACAGAATCTACAGGAGATTTTTCGGTTTCATAAACATCCAGACCCGAAACATACGTGTGCATTACATAAACCTGAACCTTAGTTTACACAGCAGGCGTTTTTACAGACTGTGCCATGGAGGATGTTTTTTGTGATAACCTCTTGTGAGCTAACACAATTTTGCCAGTTTGGTAAATGTCTCTTGTCTAGTTCTTCTAATAGTTGCCAAAAGGAGGGGAAGAACTGTCGATTAATTTGTTATTATGTTCTTTGCCGCATAAAAGACGTCACCAGTCGATTCGACAAAGCCTTGGCTTGATATTTTACTTAACTTCATTTATACGTCAATTGTGTTGAATTATACTCATGAGAATGCTAAAGATCAGAACATGTTAAAACCATTCAATAAATATAGGAACTTCTTAGTACGTAGAATGCAATAAGACGTATTTTACGCAAATTATTTAAATTTGTCAAAGTAAACTAACTTTTAACATCATGAATAACTAGTTTAGACAAAGGTAAAGTGATTTATGGTCGGAGTAACAAAGCTGAACACAATCGAATTAAAGCCTAAGCTAACAATTCATTTCTCAATAACCAAGTTGAAGTTACAGCTATTCATACTAATATAATAAAAACAAAATTTACTCTTCTAACTTTTCACAACCAAACCAACGTAATGATATTTGAGAAGGAGGTAAATTGAAATCTGGAGAACATGAGTTGTTCTCTACCATGAAATTAAGTACCTACTGAAAAATCGCCAATGTTTGCATAGAAAGATATATTACTGGTCTATTTTATCATTATGTCCAGTAACAAGAAACCAACGACTGAAGGAAGGTCTCCAATGATTTCCAAAATTTCTAGCTGGATATAACCTCATATTTAAAAATAGTTCTTAAAAGTATACATTTCTGAGAAGCGGATTAAAGTTGAGAGTAGTCTAAAATCTTCTGCACCTGAGGAATGTCAGGAAACCGAAGTTAAATAATAATTAACCGAAAACATTTGATAATCACCACAATAGGTCCAATGTTTGAATGGCAACGCAAAGACTCGATGATAAAATTTAATTAATTTTATTGAATGCAAATGTATTCATAATATGAGGTTGGGCATCAGTAAACTGGCTTTGTTCGCTGTTGGTCACTGGTTGTGTATCATTCATAGTTAATTTGACGGTTAATTGTCATTTCGTATAACTAAAGGTTGTTATATCAATGATATAGATAGCTACCTTGATCAGGCTACATGACAGATATTTTATTATTACATGTTTTTAACCGACTTCAGAGGAGGTTATCAATTCGTAAATTTTTTTTTCTTATGTATGTTCACCGATTACTCTGCGATTTCTGGGTCGATTTACGTAATTCTTCTTTAGTTGGATGCGAAATAGCTGCCATTTGGTCCCATAAAAAGTTGGTGAAGACCTGATGAATATCTTCGGACTTAGAGAGTAGAACTCCTCGAAATTGAGCAGGTTTCCGATGGTATTTACGCAATAGGTTCAATATAAAAGTCAAATTGTAGTGAGGTAGAGAAAAAGGGGTGGGGGTGAGGAGGGGGTGAGAAAATTAACATGCATGTAAATACTTAATATCTTCGGCAGCTTTGAACCGATTTTAGTGATTTTTCTTTTGTTTGATGCGGAATAGTTGTCATTTGGTCCCTTAAAAAGTTGGTGAAGATCTGATGAATATCTTCGGACCTAGACAGTAGAACTCCTCAAAATTGAGTAAGTTTCCATCAATTTACATGTAAATACTTAATATCTTCGGCAGCTTTGAACCGATTTTAGTGATTCTTCTTTAGTTTGATGCGGAATAGTTGCCATTTGGTTTTATAAAAAAATGGTGAAGACCTGATGAATATCTTCGGACCTATACAGTAGAACTCCTCAAAATTGAGTAGATTTCCAATGGTTCTTTTTGTAACAGGTTCAGTATTAAAGTCAAATTTTAGTAAGGTAGAGATAAAAGGGTGGGGGTGAGAAGGGGGGCGAGAAAATGAAAATAATGTCAATACTTAATATCTTCGGCAGCTTTGAACCGTTTTTAGTTATTCTTCTTTAGTTAGATGCGAAATAGTTGTCATTTGGTCCCATAAAAAATTGTTGAAGACCTGATGAATATCTTCGGACCTAGACAGTAGAACTTCTCAAAATTGAGTAGGTTTCCAATAGTTCTTTTTTAACAGGTTCAGTGTTAACGTCGAACTATAGTGAGGCAGAACCTCCTCACCTCCACCACTTCGGTGGGGGTGAGGAGGAGGGTGAAAAAATTAAGTTACTGTAGGCGTTTTGCTCTTATGAGCGTTGTTAACGAAAATTGAGTTTAGCTCACACTAAAAAGTAAAAAATAAAAAAAACTACGTTTAAAAAAACCGACTTCAACTACTAAAAAGTATAAAATAACTTAATAAAGAGTTAATTTAATACACCTCTTGTGCAAACCTATACCTTTCATATAAAATAAAATACAATTATTTATATGTGCTACCTATTGATAGGTTTGAAGTCGGTGCCAAGCCTTAAACAAAATAAAACTTAATATTATACACAGCTTAGTTCCTGTAAATATTTCTTTACGCTAAAGATTAACCTACATAAATAATCCTATAAGCAATGTGCATTGAAACAGATGAAAACTTTACGACAAATATATATATTTATAATATTAATACCTGTATATGGTTATATTAAACCTATATTATGCTTAAATATGAATATATTTGTGGCCCTGAAAAGGACATTTTGGTTTGCGTATTAGTACCTCTGTTTTGAAAACAAACTAATAATGGAATTAAGTAATAATATATTATCAAAATTAGAACATAATACATTTTTATACTATGTTACTATATAGAAATAACCACAGTGTTAATATATAGAAATAACCACAACGGAGGTTACATTTCTCCAACAGAGACGACTGTCTACGTCGTTTGCCCGCTTGGGTTGTTTTCATTGTTCTAGACTAGAGTTTTTCAATATTTTTGAATATGCGACACTTTTTCAGGTTAAAAACTTCTGGCGACCCCGTGGGCGATAGACAGACTAAAAGTTAGTGATTTAGAAGACTGTGTTAATGAGTTTCTCCATTTTGGTACCTAAATTTATTATGAACACCTATACTCTGTAAGAGTGGCGACTTCTTGAGTTAGGCCCCCAGGTGGTCGCGACCCACAGATTGAAAAACACTGTTGTAGACAAAGCTATACGGCTCAAGGTCATGCGCGGCGAGTGTAGGTACCTACTATTCCATTTGGCTTGGCACCGATTTCAAACCTATCAATAGGTAGCACATATAAATAATTGTATTTTATTTTATATGAAAGGTATAGGTTTGCACAAGAGGTGTATTAAATTAACTCTTTATTAAGTTATTTTATACTTTTTAGTAGTTGAAGTCGGTTTTTTAAACGTAGTTTTTTTTTTTCAATATTGTTATGTTGAATGGTTTTATAAGTTTCACGTGCTTATTGCTATCCTTTACATATAGCAATTTGAACTCTTGCAAGAAATTTAAAGCATATATTGATAGCCAAGACACACACTTTTTCTTTCGACCAGAAATACCGCTTTCTTATCGTTTTATTGTAAGAAATCCACCACCATGATTTTATCATAAGATCATCTTTAATGACAGGAAAGCTTTCACTAAGTAATCTCTTTTCAAAATAGTATGTAGGCAGTAGTTGCTCGTCAGCTTTGCCTGGGCAGTAGCTCTGGATCTACAAATTAGCCACACGAATCATACTCCAGCAATAATTAATATTTCATCTCAACGAACCAGTCCAAACAAACGAAAATAGAGGACATTGTTTATTATTTTAATTTGGGATAATTGGAATTGTGATGTGTGAATAATTATGTTCAATTTTCAATGCATACAGTAACGTGGCCACAATAAATGAACTGATTACTTTCATAATAATTGACTCTCACTTCCATTACTCTGTTAATACGCATATAACTTTACGCCAATGTTAACACATTCAACATTATTCTTTTACACAATTATAAATGAAGGTAAATAACGAATTACAATTTATATTTGAAAAACTATGATATGTCAAATCTAACAGCCCGTAATAGAGTAGCCTATTGCATAGTAGTGTAATATGACCTCGACTAAAACAAAAGCCTCGCTACAGCTACCATCAGTGCACCTCAGAGACGGCCCAGGGATACCGATTATACAACACGCCGGGACCGCCTCTGCGCGTACTGCTGCTTAGCGATGCAGTTTACGACACGTGATGCGTCACTCCAAGGGGCCGCCAAGGACGCTGGGCTAGGTGACGTCCCAGCGCCACCTTCGCCTCCTGTGGCGACGAGCGGGATAGTAATATGACCTCAATCTAACTCCCAGTCTAATCCCACTCAATCTAACTCTCATATCGAGGAGTCCTATATTAGCGTGTTCATATATTGATATTGACCTTTTAGCATTAATGTAACCCACATTTTTAATGTTGTGTACTCCAGGTAACATTGTACAAAATTTGATAAATATCCGACTGATTGTTTTGTCAAAAATCAAAATTTTAGTTTTCAAGGCTTTTGATTTGAATTTTATCCCTGCCCGTCGTAAGAGGCGACCTAAAGGGGCCATCGGGGTCGTTGGGCAAACTGCGGGGGCAGTGCGCCCACACTTTTAACGACTCTGAGATGTACGATAAAGCCCATGGGCTAGTGTCTCTGTTGTGGACGCCCACAACATCTCAAATGGGCGTCCAAAAACAGTGGTTAAGTTGGGGCATTCAGGGCCCCATAATAGAAGAACCAGCAATGGTTTTGCGCGGGGCGGTTACTCGGATGTAAATCGGGGCGCCTCTCGCCCTGGGATGTCCGGTGCCGCCCATAATGCGTGTGACGGTCACCAAGGGGTTTTTAGTCAGTATGCTGGCATAGGTACTGTTAGGGACCCAGCCCGGCCACAATCCGCAGCGTGCCGGTCTGGAAGGCCAGAGACACTGACATACCCCTTTCGGCCTCCCCCGGGGTACCGAAAGGGGAGCTTAATAGCTTTTTCTCTTGGACAAAAAAAAATAAAAAGTATTACAGTATTATAGCCTGTAACTCATATATTAAGCGGCAATTATGCAAAAGGCGATCATTCTGATATCGTTGATCAATCGTAAAATGATCTGACAGACCTATGATTTGATGCGATTATAAATAGATCTGAATGGCGAGAGGTTATTTATTAACTGATCGAAAATGTGATTTATTGGTACATTTATGAACGTAAAGTGTGAAACAAGTATTTCTTTATTCAAATGTACTGTATCAGCCCATATACGTCCCACTGTAGGGCACGGGCCTCCTCTACCTCTAATCGTACGATTGAGAGAGGTTAAGCCGTGTAGTCAACCCTGTGTAAAAATATATAAGAATCTGATACGTTACAAACATTTTTTTGAAGGGACACGTAGCCTAAATGGTTTTATACAAGCTGACGTTTGTTATCAAGAATAATTAAAAGCAAGACAAAAACAGACAACGAAAAAGACATTTTCAGAATCCATTATTGTTTAAGACGTAAGAAGTCTTATGAAAAGTTACGTTTATTTCAGAATCTTTGTCCTAAATAAATTAAAAGCAAAGCATAAATTAAATCTAACTCCAATGCAAAATCAACAATAAATCAACTTTTAATTCAATCACCCCGACTATTCGTTTAACGATCACTCTAATTGGTAATTCGAAACTTTCCCACTCGTAAACTATCTCAGCTGTAATGGATCGTAAATCTTTATTTACTCAGCTTATAAATTGGATTTGAAAAATTTCAAGTGTAAGCCGATTAATTTCGAGACCGATTCGGGTGCTTGCTGCTTCGTCACTTTTTTTTGCGATTTAAAACTTTCTTTACGTGCGTGTAGCGTCTGATGTTTTTTTGCAGTTTAGCTTTGAGTTATTGTAATCGCTAAGAGTACACCTCTCTTAATATGATACAAGATAATAATATAAATAGACCACTTAATACACTAAGTGGTGAATTAATCATATTATAATGTACTCGGTGGCGTTGTTGTACTACGGTACGATTACAAAGCTGAGGTCTCGGGTTGGAATCCCAGGTCGGGCAAAGTGATATTGGATTTTTCTATTGATTATCAGCCTGGAGTAAGGAATTTGTGCCTGATAAGGCGATGGCTCGCCCCCTATCACATCGTGGGACGGAACATACAAGGCTCTTTAATCAACCTCTTAAATATACTTTGCCGCTGTCGAAAAATTAAGGTAAATATTATTTCTCAAACTAAAAGCTAACAACCCGCCGTCCCGACCGCCGACACGCACTGGGCCAGCGTGGCAGACTATATGGCCTAACCCCTCTCAATCGTACTCTCGGTTGTACTCTCTTAGTGGAGGCCCGTGCCCTGCATAGGGACGTATTTGGGCTGATACAGATACAGATTCAAAAGCTAATAAATATAAACTGTATTTATAAAAACGAGCACCACAAGATTGAGTACAATGCCGTAGATCTAAAAGAAACTTATCAAAACCCATGCCATCCTTCTCTATAAAATCCAGTGGCTTGACAAACTCGCGTGCGTGACGCTGATATTCACCGGGAACTATCCAATTTATACGTTGCTCCATCATATGAAATATAGCCCTGACAATTTGAATAAAGATAGATTTCTCGGTGGTGATGAGTAAACAAATAGGGATGTAAAATTGTTTCTTTGGTTTACGCGAATATTAATTAAAATGAAACTATTCTTTTACGAATTTTGACGTTTCGATTTGGAATCTGAACTGTAAATTCCGTAACGAAATTTGTAAAGTAATTGAAACGTCTGGAAGTAAAAATGTATAAAATTACCCAAATTAATGTTGTTTTATTTCAATTAGAACATCACCTATCTAATTTACCTACCTAAATACCCACTAATGCCTTAGAAATGGTTCTAAACCAACCTTTTACTAAATCTGTTACAAACATCTCACTTGCTAACCTTCTTTCGCGCTTCACTGAGTTCGAATTAGATCCTTACATTCCATCAACACTTGGTCAAGTCACCTTGCGTCGGACAATTTACTTGCGTAAAAAAATAATTTCACGCCGAGTGGCTGATGATTGGATTCCCCGATGATGTGAAAATAGCTCGGAAATTTATGGTTTATAAGAGTGAAGGTCTAAAGGATTTATGTGAGGAAATAAGATGATCAAAGGAACAGCTTGAATGTAGTTAGTGTCGCCTTCTTGGTGTAATTTATTTTTGTGAGATGTGTGAGTGTGTTTTTCGGGTCATATTTTTAGATGGTAGCGATAATATTTACTGTTACGGATCTAATATTTTTGATTTGTCCAGTATTTACTATGATAACATAATTATAAAAAAAATATGTAGTTTAAAAGTACGATGCAATGACAGCAGATAAATTAGAGATACCATACGTGATATTTATAAAAATACGATTTCGAAGAATCGCAATATGCTTTTAATGTATTGCCATCTTGCAGTAAAGTTTGTCAACACTACTACGTCCACAGTTCCATAAAATACTATAAAGCAAAGCAGAAACCAAACGCAAATAGTCACTATTTCCATACTAAGAGAGGATGGAAAGCCCAAAAATCCAAATAATATTTCCAAAGTTCACGCACCAAACGAAGTATAATATTCCCAAAGGCGCGAAGGTAAACGACGCCTTTGTAACTCCACGCTGGCCCGAAGAAAACCCAGTACATTATTAACTTCAATCGGTCCCAGGACCCGCATTTAGCATACAAGATTGTTTCATTCTCAAAACCTTTTGTCATAAGTTATTATTTTAGATCAAACTTATTTTTGAAATATTTTACATGTCCTCTCAACATGTAGAAAGATTTTTATGATTATGAGACAAATTAGAAAGAAGTTCACGACGGTATGTGATCCAATCATCATTAACTTTGAACACCTGGACTAGACGAATCGTTAGCGCGTTGCTGGCATTGTAAGAAAGTCTAGATCTTTTTCTTGATAGTACTTAAGTAGTAGCAGTGTAAAGAAACTGCAAAATAACGCTGAACGTACAATACTTTTGACTCATCGTCGCTTTTCTGCGAGACAGCTTTGGCGATAACAACTCGATCACGATGTCTAATTCATTTCGCTTTCAAAACTTACCCAATCGAAATAGTCCACCAACAACTATACAAAAAGGAATATATTTATTATTTCCTTTTTAAAACGTCACAGAAATAGATCGTTCAATAAGAAAAGTGATAGCCTCCGTGGCGCAGTTGGTTAGACGCCGGCTGTGAAACGAGAGGCTGCGGATGCGATCCCCACACCGAGACAAATGTTTGTGAGACCGAAAAGTCTCTCGTAGTTTCTGATACTCACGATAAAAAACTTGATTGATCTTAATGTGGGGTTAGGACTATGTATGTGACTGTTCAATGTAACTGTTGGGTGTATTTATTTATCTAAAATAAATACTAAAAAAATGTTTCTGAACACAGACAATTTAAGCAACCTCAAAGACACCCGAAACAATTCAAAGTCCATACATTAAGTCTTATCAACTTTAAGCACGTATTTAATTCGGAGCTCATTTATTCTGGTGTCATGCGAACATCTGCTATCATTAATAATGTTTAAAGAAAATAAGACACGCTCTGCATTCAAAATATAGTTTGAATGAACAGTTTACGCTTTTCAAATATAAGTGTTATTTACATTCGGGATTTTAAGAAAATTAATTAACAAAATTTTTATTTTAAGTTTGAAAATTGTCTTATTCATTATCATCATCATCAGCCCGTTGCAGTCCACTGCTGGACATTATCTTATTAGTTTGATTCATATAGTTTGTTAGCCAGTGTGCCTAATAGGGTACATGACTCATTTTTTTTTATTGTATTACCTAATCAAAAAGTATCCATATTCAAAATCTAGCAAGCAAAGAATTTTGTAAATCCATTCAGAATTAAACAAGTTAGAAACGTTGTAAATCTTGTAGTGGGGGTAATAAAAAAGGGATGCAAAACAAAAATAGTGACGTCACTGTTCATTATAGGGCATTATAGTGTGCGGGTGTGAAAGAGACGGTAAGATGTCCCCACTACGTCCCCACTCTTTCATTTAAAATACTAATATTTGCCTCATGTTACAAGCTACTTAAATACTGTTTTCACAAAAATGTTTTGTTTTAATGGCACTTGTGTTTGTCTACAAAATAATACAAACATTCGATCATAGTCATCTACCCTATTTTTTTACGATTGGTATTTAGCTTAGTATTTAAAAGGTAAAAGACTTGTTTTCATACTTACATCCGTTTGATAAGAGAAAATCGCTTTATGATTCTCTAATTGTATTTTTTTTAGTTATTATGATATTAAATAAATCTCATGAAATTTTGACATCGTATTTTCGCTACAAACCACGGGTCACAAACACATTCATAAGTTAATAGTTACAACGTTAAGGAAGTGATCTCTGAATGTTTATGAACCCTTGAGACAAGTGTTATTAAGTACAATAAAAAGGGTCGAAATAGAAACAATGAAATAATAACGAAGGGTCGCGCCAAAAAACCAATGCCCCATTTGTTCAGTTAACTCTATTGCATCTGAAAATCCTTTACAAGTTTTTGTGTCACATTCCTGCTGGATGAAATATTGTTGTAATAGTAAAAAGGGTTTTTATTTAGGTTTTTTTTTTATTGCAGTGAATGGCGAGACGAGCATGCCATTGATGGTAAGCGATACGACTGCTAATGGACAGTAACAAAACCAAACAACACCATGGGTGACAAAGCAATGCTTGGCATTCCACTGCGTTCGCCATCCTGAGACATAAGGTGTTAAGTCTTATTATGTCCAGTAGTAACTCTGGCTACAATGTCCTTCAAACCGGAACACAAAAGTGCATTTACACTGCTGATTGACGGAAGAAATAGACATTGTGGTGGTAGCTACCCAGGCGGCAGTTATCTTTTAATTCGTGTTCAAACAACAGAAAATATTTATGTTCCAAATTCAAAATCATCTTTGGCAACGTTTTGTTTACCGACCGTGCCAGCATTGTGTACCTATCAATTCTTGTATAAAGCAGAGAAACTTTTCAAAATTGTTTCCAAGTTAGATTGTTTTCAATTAAATCTCTCGAATCGCTTTACTAGTTTGTTATTGTAAAACTCCGAAGCTGAAAACTACAATTTATATTTAACTTACTTGTAAATTTCGTTTCATTAAATTAGCCAATTAATTGTTTATTTTTTGTTGGTTGAGGGAAAATACTTCGTTAATTGTTTCGTAAATTAAATTACTTTTTGGAATGAAAGTTTATGATTATTTAAGTGGTACGAGAGACTGAAAAAAAGGGATTTGTAATTTAACAAGCGGGTGAATGTAATATGAATGCACGCATTAGTAAGAAAAACGCAACTGGGAAATAACTCTACATCAATACACCCAACAGTCACATACATAGTCCTGATCCTTAAGATCGAGTCTTGTGTCGTGGATATCAGAAGCTATGACAGACTTTTCGGTCTCACAAACACCCAGACCCGAAACAAATACCTGTGGATCACCAAATATTTGTTTCGGTGCGGGGATCGAACCCGCGGCCTCTCGTTTCACAGCCGGCGTCTAACCAACAGCGCCATGGAGCCTGTCGGTATATTTTGTTAGTTTTAATAGATAAAATTTAATGCGATGCGTAGGCTATACAAAAATATCCATAAGCACTAACAATAGTGGATTTGTGGACGCTATAAATTATAATCTGAAGAAGAAGTACCTTAGAGTATTTGAGGCTGAGCGGGAGACTCATAGCAGTGGACAGTATCCAGACGAAAGCGATCTTGACGGTCACTCTTTTTCTAGTCTTGTTTCTGCCGAACCGCATCGGGTATCGTAGAGAGAGGTACCTGGAATGTGTGGTATGGTTACACATTGTTTATGTTTAAAATCGAATACTACCACATAAGTTTTAGAAGGTCTACAATAACACAGTATTATAAGTCTTTAAAGAAATCGTAGAACAGTATTAATGATTAAGTACATACATAAACATAAACTCACGCTTTTATCCCAGAAGGGTAGGTCCTGGTGGAAACCAGGACACCCACGTTTCGCCTTGTATGTTCCGTCCCATGATGTGATAGGGGGCGAGCCTATCGCCATATCGGGTACTAATTTCTGACTCCGGGCTGATAATAAAGGACAAAATCCAATATTACTTTGCCCGACCCGGGATTCGAACCCGAGATAACCCGCCTAAAATATAATTTACTTAATGATTATGTGAATTATAATTTTAGGCATACCATGTTGGCAAACTCACTGTTCACCAATAACATTTTTCCTCTAAGGTCGTTGTCACAGTATCATTGTTAGCTACTGGTGGACAAAGATCTTTCCCAAAGATTTTTAGAGTAATGGTTTGAAAAGAGGCCACATACAGTAACTTAATACAACTAGTATATTCAAGGACGCTCATCCAAATTCTTATATTAATCAGGGATGTAATCAGGTTTACGTTGGTCAAACCTTCATATCATGCGTCTTTGTGTGGTCGACCATTGCTGTACTTATAATACGTGGCCTTAGCTTGTCGAACCCGAGCTTTTAGGAATATTAGAATAAAAAAATCGCATTATTTGTAAAATAGATTGCTTCAGTGGCGTAGTTGTACTACGGTATAGTTACAAAGCCGAGGTCTCGGGTTCGAATCCCATGTCGGGCAATGTGGTATTGGATTTTTCTATTTATTATCAGCCCGGAGTCAGAAATTTGTGCCCTATATGGCGATAGGCTCGCCCCCATCGTGGGGCGGAACACATAAGGTGAAACGTGGCTGTCCTGTTTGCACCTCTGCCTACCCCTTCTGAGATAATGGCGTGATGTTTATGAATGGACTTTTAAAGTATGCTTACCTGTCCACACTAATAGTGCATAGATGCATGATAGACGCTGTACACAGCAGAACGTCCAGGCAGATCCAGGTGAGGCAGTAGGCTGCAGGCAATGGGAAGTAACCTGCAAGAAACGACTTAGTTTAGTATTTTTTTTTTTTTAATATTGTAGGCAAACGAGCAAACGATTCACCTGATGGCAAATGATCACCGCCGCCCATGAACATCTGCAGCACCAGGGCATGGACATGCGCTGCCAGCCTTGGTATGGAGTAATTCACAACTTTTTTTTTCATTACCTACAAAACTACCGCCTATAGACTTTATAAGTCGTAGTTATTATCCCGCACTAGGCCAGCGTGGTGGGCTCTATGGCCTAACCACTCTCAATCGATTCTCTCGATTGTAGAGTAGGTCCGTGCCCAGCAGTGGGACGTATATGGGCTGATACAGTTCTTATCCTATACTGTTAAATGTCTTTTATTCGCATGCGTTTCATTTGACGGGACAAATGATCAAATACCCAAGTGCGCGTGTATATTTAGTTCTCAAATCATGGGAGGGAACATGCAAGGCGAAATGTGGGTGTCCTAGTGGCACCTCTGCCTACCCCTTCGGGGATAAAGGCGTGAGTTTATGTATGTATGAATGTATGTATGAACACTATATTAATATTGCTCTGACATTATCACCAGGTACAATATGGACAGTTTTTTGCCAGTATACAAGGAAATAGAAGCATCACATTAGCTATTATTACCCAATCGATGCGCTCGTGGACGTAACGTGATCTTGGAAAGGCCAGCCCAAATGGCGTCGGCACTCCGAATGTTCAGATGCGGTTAGACTGACAGCGGGGAAATAAAGCAGTAAGTGTATAGGTTCGCTGAAATTTGTTCGTGGTAACAGAAATTACGATTCAAAAGATCTTGTAAAAGGCTACTTGAATAAAGAATATTTTGACTTTGACTTATGGGACAATTTTCCAGCTTCTGTGTGGAGCGGACTGATTTATATGTAGGCATAAAAGTATTAGTAATATACTATATAATATTTAACCGACTTCAGGATGAGGTTATTAATTCGTTATTAATGGGTTTTTTTAAGTATGTACATTGTACATACACCGATTACGCTGAGATTTATTAGTTTAAATTACGACGGAACAAAATTTGTTCATCCTACACACGTACCTACCAGTTAGGGAACCCGGCAAAGTGAGAGGAAAGGAAAGACATTTCCGAAACCAAGGAAGTTGCGGGTTGATGTCCATCGAATAATTACCTATTTCTCCCTTCAATTTAGGTATTAATACCATTACAAAATGGCAAAAAGGAAGACCTGAGTAAGACATGAATACTTTATTATACTTTTTCATATTAAGGAGCTTTGTAATTGAATTAACCTTCAAAACGAAATCACCGCCGCATTAATGTATAAACTTTTCTCTCGTATATATTTTATATATTCGGTATAAATATTTAAATTCGAAAACCGTTGTGTAAAACCCATCTCTTATCTGAAACCGCCAAACATAAATTATGCAGAGCAACTTTCGCATTAACATATTTTCCGCTAATACACTGTCATTCCGACCGCACCACATATTTGCTTAGTACGTGGGCGAGAAATGTCAACCAACAAAAATATGTGGCCGCCCCCGGCCGCCCGCTCCCAAAGTATTTTTAAATGAAGTATTTTGCACGAATACTTTTACATTAAAATGAAGGTTTTACGAGTTTGTAATTAGTAATTTTTTAAATTAACTAATATACTCCCGAAGTCATTAGCTTTTAGAGAACGCTCGCTTGTGACTGGGGTGGATTCACAATTAATCTTAGTCTGCCATACCAGCTAAAACTTTATCCTAGAATATTTGTGTACTTTCACTTTGAAGTAGTTGGTGTAATGGGAATTAGAGGTATTATTATAGGAATCAGGAAAAAAAAATATGTACACTAGAAGCTTATAGCGCTGAAAGAAATGTTCCATTGGTCTACAGACACGGTAATGTTAGAAATTCAATTGCATTCGAAGTCTTGTAATCTAATCTAGGTGTTTTATTCACTTAATTTAAAGTGTATTGCTTATTGACTGCCTCGGTGGCTTAGTTGTACTACGGTACGACTACAAAGCTGAGGTCTCGGGTTCGATTCCCGGGTCGGGCTAATAGATATTTGGTTCTTCTATTCATTATCAGCCCGAAGTCAGGAATTTGTGCCCGATATGGCGAT
Organism: Deilephila elpenor; assembly: GCA_949752805.1. NCBI lineage: Eukaryota > Metazoa > Arthropoda > Insecta > Lepidoptera > Sphingidae > Deilephila > Deilephila elpenor. The sequence continues at coordinate 12,896,611 of OX457097.1, read as the reverse complement.
AGGCTCGCCGCATATCACATCATGGGACGGAACTTACAATGCGAAATGTGAGTGTCTTGGTGGCGCCTCTGCCTACCCCTTCTGGGATACAGGCGTGAGTTTATGTATTTATGTATGTATGTATGTATTGCTTATTGTGAATTGGATTTCGGTCTGCAATAACAGGAGCCGAATTTTAATATAAGGAAATATTTGGAATATATATTATATACCAGTGGAGCGCTATAGAAGAGGACTATGTCCAGCAGTGGACGCAGAAGGGCTGATGATAATGATGACTGGGACAAAAAGTATGCAGCCGACCTACAAGCCATATTCGCGATTTATTACCCCATAATTAGAAAACGCAATTTAAAAACCTAAGTCGCCGCCATAAAAGTAAAAAAATGTATGCATTTATTAGTCTGAGCCAGCATCACATATCACGTTTTACCGTCCAATAAAATCTTCATAGCGATGAGGGAAATATATGACCACTATCACGTCGGCGATACATCTAGCTTACTAATACAAATGGACCATAAATCCAGGATGATTCGGAGCAAAACAAAAGGATAAAAACGGTTATAATTCTGTGTTGCTGAGAAAAATCCTCCATTGAAGGTATTTCCGAAATAACGCTATTTAGACCTTGATTGATTAGGGTTTCAGGACATAAAGGTATTGGATTTGTTGAATATTTTTTTTCTATTATAAAATTACGCAATATAGATGGATTTAATTTAGGCTTTCCTTTTATAAAGCTGGGCTTGGAGCAGATGTTGATTTTGAATTTAATACCAGTAGGCTTAAAGAAATATATAATTTGTATTCGCATTTACCGTCAGGTCATGAAAAGTTCACAAACCTGATAAGAGGATCGTCAGTTTTAATCATGTTTTAGAATAATATGATATGATGTTTTCTTTTATTGTCAACATAATTTATTATGTTAAAAATTACGCTAAACTTCGAAAAGTCTAAGCAAGGATTAGTACCTATTCTGCTCATATGTCTTACCAAACCAAGCTTTACTTAGCAATTCGCATACCGTTTAAATTCCTACGCTAAACTTCTCAAAACTTAATTGCCTCGCGATCCTTTCTTGCTTTTCTAATGTATAAAAACACATCTCAAAACTCATTCAACCCAACAAAATTCAATAAAGGATAATATCTATTTATAGAGAAAGTTATGTGTCCATTGGATCGCAATAAAATCCAAAATAACAATTTAATTCGACTCGCCTGCGCCGTCAGCGTACAATGAAAGAACGGTGACGTTGATGGATGACGTTCCGGCGGTACGTGACGTCACTTGTTGGCAACTGCCTTATTGTTCATTATAAGTTTGTTTTATATGTTGACAAATTGTTGTTGTGCTGTTGTAGCTTGAGAAGGGTTTTTGTATTTTGAAGGCCTTATTGGTAATTTGGAGTCATGTATGGATTGTAAAATTCCTTGACGAAGCAATCTCGGGACTTTGCACCGCAGGGTTCAAATACGCAACATATTGCGATACTGTGTAATTAGATGAGCTAATAATATTTAAGTATACTATGAACACTCAATTTCGTAATAAATAATGAAAAAAATTATTGACCGTACAACCGCAGAGTTTATTTACTATTCAAATAAGAAACACTTAAAAGAATATGAAATTTTGTAAAAATCGTCAAAATCTTAATATTTTATGACCAAAATATATTTTTAGTGTGTATTAGGCTTGTTAATTGTATGGCTTCTGCAAGTACCTGGGCTAGAGACTTTCCCGCCCACACACCCACCACTGCCACTCCTGTCAGCCAGGATCAACAGTGACACGCAAAGAATTAGCACCGAGCTTCGGAGCTCATCGAGTCTCTTAGGGACACTAGCTTTTCTTTGAACCGCATCGAAATTATATAGAAAGGAAAAAAAGGGGGAAGTTGGAAACAATTAATTGGCCACTTACCTCTGCAGCAAAGCGGTTGACAAAATATTATGCTGAGGTAAGTACCTGGTACATATGACGGCACCATCCAATCAAACGTCAAACGAACAGCTTTATTCACCCTAACCCTCATCTTTCCGCGCCGCTGCACGGATCTCGCATGAAAAACATTTTGTTTCGGAAACAGAGATATTTTTGTATACAGTTTAAACAAAGGTTGATAATAGGGTATTTGACTATGCTCGATATATTTTTATTTATTTTGCATACAAACACAAATTATTAAAATAAAACCTTTCAGTCAAAACAGTACTACGAGTATAAGGGCTTGTGAAATGAGGCAAATATAACAATTTAAAAAAGAGTGGGAGCATAGGTGGGACATCTTACCGTCTCTTTAACACGCGCACACTATAATGCATATTTAAGACTAGTGACGTCAGTAGATTTGTTTTGCAGCCCTTTTCTTTTACTCCCGCTGCAAGATTTAAAACGCTACTAACTTATTTAATTCTGAATGGATTTACAATATTCTTTGTTAGCTAGATTTGGATGGATACCTTTTGATAAATACAATAAATAAAATTCAGTCAAATACTCTATTTACGAAAATGGTCTAAGGGAAAGTAAAGGTTAGTTTGCTCGCCAGTGAGTACTCGGCTTAAAAGATTCTTAAGTATATCGCCACACATATGCAATTTCTGTGTGCCTCTATGAGATACGAGTGTGAAGAATAAGTATCTACTCGTATGTAGGCAATTATTTCGGAAGTGAATACTTCGATTAAATCGTTGCGAATTGAAATTTTATGAAACGAAAATGTAACACGAAAATGGCTATCTGAAAAAAGTTTTTACATACCAAAATGTAATTAATACTATTGTTAAAATATTATTTAAATAAAATGTCACATTTTTGTCCGATTGGTTTGAATTTCGATATCTGAGTGACCCTCCTTCCCGATAATCTAAATTGATGGTCAGAAATGAAAATTGTGGCCGCCATTTTGAACTTTTTTGTTATCGATCCGATTGCTCTCTAATTCAATTGTCAACTTTCAGCATCTTGATTTAAAGTCCACGACGACTTTAGTTAAAGTGGATAAATTGAAATTGTTTGTCAATATTAGCCCTGTGTTAATATTAGCCAATCAATGTTTGCATCGTTTGATTAATGCGGTTGAAGGCAGCGATTAATTGATATTAGAATAAATGTAACTGAAAAAGCAATAGTTTGAATGATGTTTGTTTTATGAACCAATTAGTGGAGACGATAGTCGTTGCTTCGATTACTGGGAATACTTCGGACATTAGAAGTTGTAACTCACTTTAACGATGGTAAAAAACATCGGTGGCAAAAAAAAAAAAACTTATGGTATGTAATTTCGCAAAACTGCAATGAACCAACGTGGTGGACTATTTTTTTTAAATTTATTATAGTGAATTGCGAGACTAGCATACCATTCGCCTGATGATTGTAATTCCAGTGCGCTCGCCATCCTGAGACATAAGAAGTTAAGTCTCATTATGCCCAGTAGTTACTCTGGCTACAATGTTCTTTAAACCGGAACACAATAGTGCATTTAGACTGTCTTTAACCTTATTAATCTTAGGGTTGACCCGTGTCCTGTTGAGGGACATCAATGGACTGATATTTTTATATTTATTGGAGATTCAGCTATCCTAATATTTTTTCCAACAATTTCATAAACGCCGTATTATTTTCATCACTGTTGGCGTTCGAAATATTCAATAATTCATTAAAATTCATTCAAATTTATATTCACTGCCTTGCCTTGGTGGCGTAGTTGTATTACGGTACGGTTACAAAGCTGAGGTCTCGGGTTCGAGTCCCGGGTCGGGCAAAGTGATATTGGATTTTTCTATTCATTATCAGCCCGGAGTCAGGAATTTGTGCCCGATGTGGCGATAGGCTCGCCCCCTATCACATCGTGGGACGGAACATACAAGGCGAAGTGTGGGTGTCTTGGTGGCGCCTCTGCCTACCCCTTCGGGGATGAAGGCGTGAGTTTATGTATGTGTATGTATGTATTTATATTCATAACTAAATGCTAGGCTAAAGCGAATTTATTGCACAAATAATTCGGCATTTCGCCAACATGCTGTTCTGAGCCACTAACCTCCAATAGAGCGTAAATCTATGTTTACACATGTAGGTAGATATATTTATGTATATTTAACTTGTGGTAGGTCTCTCATATGTGGGAGGCCGCCTGGGTAGGTACCACCGCTAAACAGCATTGTAAATGCATTGCTTTTTTCCGGTTTGAAGGACAATGTAGTCAGAGAAACTACTAAACATAATGAGACTTCTCTTAGTATGTCTACATTTTATGTCTCATGATGGTGAGCGCAATAGAATGACAAGCCTTGCGTTGTTATTCATGGTGTTGCTACTGTTCATGAGCGGTCGTATCGCTTACCATCAGGCGAATGGCATGCTCGTCTCGCCATTCATCGCAATGAAAAAACAAAACTTTTGGACTAACAGAGATATCAGTCGAACTCAGTGGAATTACGAAAAAAAATTCTACTCATTAAGCTATCTATTTCATTATACGGATATATCACCTTCCTGAGTCACAGGAATTTCATCCTATTATCGCATATTACATCCCAGTCGCGTATATTAAATAAACCAAAACGCCCAACAGCAACTCATTTATTTCTGACCTCACAATGAAAAATAAGTCTTTTGTCATGGGAATTACAAACCACGAAATACATTTCGGTACACCCTAGACAAAAACAAACATGAATTAACACAAATACATACACGCTACACGAGTCCAATGCAAGTTTCCATATATTCGAAACAACTTGCATCATCCATTTGGACTCCTGTCTGTGGGTTAACTTCTAAAATCCTACAATCAGCTCGCCAAATGGAAGTCTCTACAAGTTTCAAGCAAACATAGTTTAATCTTATTTCTGACTTGCAATATTCAAAACAATTAACTTGTACATACGTGCGAGTTTAGATATTCATGTTCCACGCTTGAGTCGTGCACAAGTCCATATTCACCCTATGAATATTGTACAATGAGAGTTAATCCTCTGTCACTGTCGCGCGGAGGTTGGTAATCGTAAGTTCATTATTTTGTAGTGTTGTGGCTTTTTGTCTGACGTTTATATACAAGATATATCAAAACTGCGACCAAAAACGCCAGGTAGTTTTAGTGGTTACAGACACAATGCAACTAGAAATTTCGCAAATTAAGCGATAGGATTTTATGCAGTTTTTTAAATATCTTCTTTGGGTGGTAAATACCTAGTTTTTGCAAAAATTGTATTTTAAATCCTTGCATAACATTGCGTCAATAAAACTAAAACAGTGTACATTGTTTGTTAAGATTTCCTCCATCGTGTACGTATAATCGAAGATAAAGATTGATCAACGATATACCAGAATCCGTAAGTTCAATGTGGATACGATTAGCATAGCACCTTAGAGAATTGCATAAGAACTACACGATAGTGGCGTGGGATATTGATAACATAAATTGTGCGTGCTTAAATATGAAAAACTGACGCCATTCAGACACATAACCCGATTGGTGCGGTGATTAAATCCTTCAACTTCAATCACCTACTTAGCTACTCTGCTAAATAAACTAATTAAAAACTTACAATGTACCTTCCAGGAATCTATCTATATCTATATGTATATCAGCCGATATATGTCCCACTGCAGGGCACGGGCCTACTCTACAATCGATTGAGAGTGATTAGGCCATATAGTCCACCACGCTGGCCTAGTGCGGGTTGGCGGACTTACATACCGTAGAAATTACTTCGAGGAATACATTTCCATTAATTGTGGAATATTTTTTTCAATTCCACTAATGTGAAATATTAATTCTAAACGTCCACTTAATAACAGGATGCCAACCGAAAATTCCTGTTAAGCCAGCGCAGACATCGAAAGTAACTCATGTAGTTTGACAAATTACTTTAAAGTTGTTTTAATTAGTTTGCGCGACGAGCGCACTGGAAGAGGTCTCTACCGTCTCTAAGGTAGAGAAAGAAGAGCAACGTTTATACTAAGTGTTGATTCATCTAATAATAGCGACTCTACCTTCTAGTTTAATTAATTAAGCTTTTCCGCTTCTTGGAAAAATGATAGCCACTCTATATAGAGCTTTGACATTATGTGAGTTATTTCATAAAAAGGTGCTATTTTTGTTCCTATGTTCTGTTCATCATAGTAATAAATACGTATTAAATCGAAGCAAATTGCTATGGCAAATGTAGAAATTCTTAAATTAACTCTAGGTTCAGAAGAGGACTTGCTGCGTTGAAGTTGATGAAGTGGCTTCAAATTACTTTAAAGCTCAAATTATGAAATTCATATTTCGCATAGTAAATTATAGGTAGGAATTTCCCAAGTGAACTCAATGTGGTAGAGATGGTTTCAAATTGAAAATGAATTATTTATTTATCAAAATATGCTTACATTACTATTCTGAAAGTTTATCGACAGACTGTTTTAAATTCAGATAATCCAATCGCATATTTTAAAAAATATCTGAAACAATTGAAAAAGAACTAAATTGAATTTTCTTCAAATGGAATTATCGATAGGAATCGGCTGCTTTGAAACAAAACTGTTATTGTAGGAAAATTTAAGCAGAAAACGTCTGCGAAGATTAAAGTGTTGTTAAAAAGCTTCTTTTGCTATAATTATGTCTTTATTTAACAATTGTACATTGGATCGGTATGCCATTATTATCATGCATTTACAGAATGAATGATGAATGAAAACATTAATTTGTGATTGGTCGTTTGTAACGTCAATCAGATTAGGAAATTATTAAATATTGTGCTAATCATAATATTATTGGGATCCAAAGCCTAAAGGTAAATGGTTTTTTTTTCCCGAACTGACTATCATACTCGACGACATCTGACCAAGAGTACTCTTATGCATACCTGAGTAGGCAATGAAGTAAATATATAATTTAAGTATAGTGTATTTTTTTTCTATACATGCTCTGTTAGGCTTCGTCGGTGGCGTAGTACTACAGTATGATTACAGAGCTGTCGGGTTTGAATCCCGAGTCGAGCAAAGTGATATTGGATTTTTCCATTCATTATCACCCCGGAGTCAGGAATTTGTGCCCAATATGGCTATAGGCTCACCCCATATAACATCGTGAGACGGAACATACCAGGCGAAATGTAGGTGTCCTGGTGGCGCCTCTGTCTACCCCTTCGGGGATCAAGTCGTGAGTTTAAGTATGTATGTAGTAAAAATCTTACCTCGAACCAAAGTCAGAATCCCCAACGGCATCACCAGGACAGCGACTAACAAATCAGTAATAGCCAGAGACATCAGAAAGTAATTCGTCACATTCTGCAACCGGCGCTCCAAGTATATCGCGAGGCACACCAACACGTTTCCAGCTGCAGTTCCGACAACCAACATCAAAGCAACCAGTGCCCACCAGTTGTTCACACCGCTCTCCTCGATTGACACCGTGCCGTTCTGTGTCGTGCCATTGAAATCTATTGTGTAATTGACTTCTGTGTAAGCGATCTCCGGGTAGTCGGTTGGATGCAAGAATTCCGTTTCGTGCATTGTTACGTTGTTATCATGTTTGCTTGCACGTTCATCTTATTTCGTACGTGTATGTAGTCTTCACGTCCATTTTGGTGTTCAATTTAGCACACAGTTCATCTGTAACAAAAACAAAAACATTTTAACAAAAACATTGTATGGGACTTCGTTCCCGTCAAATTGTGGGTTGGTGACAGAATTGTCGTCATTAGTTTTATCGGCAATATCAGCTTATATAAAAAATAGCGTTGAATTTGGGAGTTGTAAAATAAGTAATTCTTAACAAAGATGGGGAAATAAATCAGTACTGCGTCTGATGATCACGACTCTGGGCTTCTGTTACGTTTAAGAATCTATCTGGTCTGTGCCAAGCTTCAAGGAACAAAACACTCCCGGATTTTTTTAAATCACGGTAAATTTCACAAAGTTAACGCGCGCGGCATTCAATTCATTAGAGATTTATCGTTTCCAAAGTTTATTATAAAAAATATTTGATAAATCCGTGTGATTAGGATGGAAGCTCAATTTCAGACAAGAAACTCAGTGACATGTATTCAAAAAATTCGAATAGTTGTGGCTAATATTAATCGCACAGAAATTTGTGGTAGCAATGATGTAAAACTTTTTGTAAATTGAGAGCCTCAAGTAAAATTAAAAGTTTAAATCCCGTACTAATATTGTTTACATTATTTTACAACTTGCTATACCACATAAAATTATGTAGTCACCATAGCAATTCAACCTCAGACTCCACGATTAACAGCCTATAGTTTTCCATACATACATACATAACATACATAAACTCACGCCTATGTCCCATTGGGGTAGGCAGAGACTATTGAGCGCCAAGTGCTACGGTCCATACATACATTTCGCTTCATCCACTGTCATTAATCTTTGCATACACGCTCGTCGGTTTCGAGGACTCCGTATTTTCCCTTTCTTTAATAAATCATGTATGTGATTTTTATTTGACATGTATCCTCCTGGGACGTCCTCGACCGACTCCACCATCCATCTTCGCATCATAAATCTCTTTCGTCAGTCTCCTTGCATCCATCCTTTCCATATGGCCAAACCACCGAAGCATTCCTTTCTCAATCTTAGTCACTACATCCTCTTTCAATCCACATTTCTCTCTTATCATATATATAGATAGTTATTATTATCATATATATAGTTATTATACTTATATAGTTTTCCACTTGATCAATAAAGCGAAAGTAATTATATGTGTATCATCAAATATTAATTTGAATTCTGCATCTTGTGAAACTGAAGTCTCATAGTTTCTGATACAAGACAATCTTAGTGTGCGGTCGGCACTGTGTGGCTGTTTAAGTCAGAAACAAAATTAACTACTACCACGAAAGCCGTCCTCACCAACTCAGAAGCTAAGTCAGCGATGACGCAAGAACAATAGTTTTCCATTACTTTGATACACATTTCAATATGCGAATCCCTCGGTCTCAGATGAGTTGGGATCATGAATGTGCTTTTAGTGTCTCGTTTCAACTGAAATTTCAGATTTAGAGTGCGTTGCTCTCACATTTGAAGGCAATCGTAAAGAATAAAGACGTAATGCCAGCTATTTTCTTTAAAAGACATTCTTTAGTATGAATTTCGTTTTGTGCAGGGCTATGACAATAAATGTTTTTCTATTTCGTGATTCATTTTCTGGACTGCAATGTTTATGATGTTTGAATAATTTGTGAATCGGTTGAGTAGATATCAATATAATTTTATCTTTAAAGGGAATTTTGGTCAAAATTTTTCATTACTATATTGATTTTAAGAGGGTCATCGTCTGCTGAAAAGAAGAGATTTTTTATTTCAATGAATGAAGAGACGAGCATCCCCTTAGCCTGATTATAAGCGATACCGACGCTCATGGACAATGGAAAAACCAAACAACACCATGAATAACAAAGCAATGTTTGGCATTCTACTGCGCTTGCCATCCTAAGACATAAGTTGTTAAGACTCAGTATGCCCATTAGTTACTCTGGCTACAATGTCCTTTACACCAGAACACAACCCTGCTGTTTGGCGGGGGATGTAGACATCATGGTGGTACCTATCCAGGCGGCCTGTCACATATGAGAGACCTACCACCAGTAAGTTTAGCAGCAGTTTGTACCATTATTGTAATAGCACAGTGCAATGCCTAGAACATACTTAAATGTTAATGCTGTAAAGTTTAGATAGATAGTTAGAGATGATTTTCTCTTGTAGATACATAAAACTACATCTTCGATTTCGAAAATCGAATGTAGTACTTAATCGTTTCTTTATTATGTATGAATCCACAAGAATATGTTTCAAGACTGCGTGTTGTGAGTAAAATTCACTCGTAGTTGATCATTCATGATATAAGTCTTTGTAATGTCCTCGTTGCCAGAACTCTGTGTATGACTATAATAATTATGATCATGCATAAACGGACAATGTTTTTTTCCCTTGGTAAAAATCCTGCGGGTATGCCTGAGACCCAACATTTACAATTTATTACATTCACAAGTAAAAGCTGACTTTCCAAATAAAAAACAAGAGGTGTTTTTTAAAAGTCGTATTATCTTCAGCACGTCGCCCTATCTCGGAGAACGGAGCGTTTGCGGAAAGGGGCCAAAATAAATTATTTTCTTTGGTTGGTCAAACATTTCACGTTAAAAGCGGACGCTTAATTTATTATATGATAAACGGGGATCTGAAAACAACCTACAGTTTAGTTATTTCTATTTGATGTTAATTTCTGTTATTTTTACGACTTATTCAAATTATTTCTATCAAATGGACGCAATGAATGGTTTTTATTCCAAAATGACTTTTTAACTACTTAAATATTTTATTATATTGGTAGGTAAATATATTTGTACATTATTTAATAATTATATCATAAAACGACTCACAAAAACAGTAGGCTAATTCACGTAATTTATTGACGCGCCGATCAAGTTTCGATGCAGTTTCGATTAGGTTTACGTCTTTATCGTACGTACGTCAAAATTGTATTCTTGTAATTGTTTAGTTGCGCGTAAGATATGCATAAACTGCGCATGTGCTGCACGTTGGTGAGACTAAACTGTCATTGGAGACGTCAAATGAATAGGTAATTTACCAATCAGGTTGCGATCTGAATCACGCATGTATAAAACGCGCAGCCGTAGAATACGCTAAAGCGATCGCGTGACGCGAACTTGACGCGAGCGTATCTGACAGCGGTTATTCTAAATTACGAGAATACAAAACGGGCTGTTTTGATCGAAACTTAACTGCAACTGCACTGCAACTGAACTTATTTAATTACGTGAATTGGCCTACAGGTCGAGTTTCGTTCACTTTTGATGACATCCAAAAGCCTGACATTCACAATTCTCTTCTTCTATTCTCTCTATTTTTTCAGTTTAAATTTTTTCTGTTTTCGTAGTGATTCCTCTTATGCTGTTATATCCAATAGTATTTACCGTTTTCCAATATTTTTTGCTAAATTGACGTCCAACAACCATTTCATCAAACTCGTTAAACGATTTAAAATTCGCAAATACCTAAATATAAGCCTCGCAAAACTCTCGTGGCCGAAACGAGCCTAATTCAATTTAATATAAGCCTATACTTAGCCTCGATTACGTGCCTATTCCGAGGCATTAATTAAAAAAACCTGGCCCGAATAAAATGATTACGCCCTATCTATGTAAATTTCTTTAATAATATTTTTACGACGCTGGGCTGTTTTTTAATGTTGTTTTACGGTCTCGACCGGGTTCGGTCTCATTTGAATTGTACGGTGAAAGTATACAGCGTTATGACTTCCATCTGATTATGGATTAATACTGAATATTCTGAAGATGCATTTTAATACATAAAAAGCGACTCGTCTGATAACAACAGATTATTATCGGTGGTAAAAAACCTATAAGTTTACTTGTAATATAAATAAATTATTAGATGGTTTCTTAGATTGACGCGAATTTACACATTGAAATAAAACTATTTTTTTACGGATTGACGGGGCACAGTCCGCCCCGTGACCACGAAAGCTGTAAAGCAATCGAAACGTCGGGAAGTTAAAAATGTGAAAATTAAATCAAATCGCGATAAAATCCGTAAAAATAGTTTTATTTCAATCATTATTAGATTTTACTGGATTCTGAACCCTATTTCTACATTACAATCCAAAAACTTAGTCGAGGTTAATAACAAGAAAACTTATTAAAAAAATTAGAAGTGAAGGGGAAATGACTGGAATGGCAGGAATAGCAGATTTAGAGTACTGATTACTATCTACTGTTGTGTTGTAGAAAACCAGTTCAATTTTCGAACCTATATTTTAAATTTTTATTCCTCTAAGGAAACACACCACAGATTCATGAGAAGCTTCGGAAGTTAGTCTAGGCCTAATAGCTACTTGTATATTTACCATTTCTATTCTATAAAAATAAAATTAAGATTTTTATTCTTTTAATAACTGAAACAACATAATTAAGGCATTATTTTTACTTAAATAATAGAACTGTTTTACTTTAGATTTTTCTACGGCATATGTAATTATTTTTTAATTTAAATTTCCCCGCGGCAGTAAGTAATTAAAACATCTATCAACACGCAAAATTACACAATTTAGAAAATTACCTAGAGATGAGATACAAAAACAGAATTCTTCTCCCTAATTCACCCGGCCTACTGCTCAGCAAATTACTCATTATCTGAAACCAAAAAAGTAAGCAAAATGTTCGAAGGACTTTAGTTCTTTCTCTGCGACTGACATGGAGTAGAGACTTAGCTGTTCAATTTTGTTCAATTTGTAAAATTGCCGAGGACTCAATCTTTTTCCTTTTCTTCTTAAGATTCTGCATTTATTTTCAAAGACCGCTTACTGTGGCCTCGATATCTCTGTCCATCAAGGAAGCAACGTTTTCGAGAAGATATCTTTGAGCCTTTGTAAGTCTTATGTTTATTGGAAAACAGTATTCTTATGATATTAGGAGAGTATTACGTCTTGGTCCATCACGTTGGCTAAATGCAGATTGGTGAGCATCGCAAGCTATGGTATCGTCTTCTTTCTTTTTTGTATCAATGCTGGCATCAGTATCAACTCAAAGCAGGTTTTCAGTTGAACATATTCTTCCCAAAGGTCTGTATACTATGACAGTATTTCTTCAAAAGACTAAATTAGTAATCAAGAAATCAAGGAAAGGAAAGTTACTGACAGGCAAGCAGATTAACATGATACAGACTTAGCATTAGCCAAGGAGCGTAGCGTGGAGAACCGTTCGCTGATGGCACAGAAAAGTTCTTGAATGAAAACCACGTACACAGGCTCGTAAATAGTTATGTGCTATATCGTTACAATAAAGAAAGAAAATAATAATACATCTTTAAGCAACCGTGAGCTAGGCCGGAAATTGAACCCCATAACTAATTGGGTCATCGAAAAAGAAGAAATAGCAGGTAAACGCCGCACCTTAAATCAAGCGCCCGCATTATTAGATCCGTAATCGTACAGGAAAGGGCCTGAGTCAACAGCGAGGGCTGTTCAACAGTTCCCAACGCGATAACAATGTATTCTAAATGAATGGTTCTATTGATTCGGAATTTATTTTGCTTTGTTGTGACTATTTATTTTTAACTGCCCTTGGGTGTTGGATTGTTTTGTTTTGTGAGCTCGAGTTTTGAGTATATAAACACAGATCCGGACAAATGTGTAGAGGTAGCACAAATGTTTATTCCTACAGACATTGGCTCTCAATTTTTTATGTACCGGACGTTTAATAAAAGGCTTGTTTAGTTGTATTTTCTGTTCCATTATTAACTGCCACTGGTCTAAATTAACATTGTAATATTACTTTTTTCAAATTTACGTCGGCATCCAAGTTCATCGAGATCAAAATCAGTTGTGGGTGAGGTCGTTAGCTGTCTAAAGGCAGACAGCCACATGTCTTCCTAATATTCATCCTTTGAAAATATGTTTATCTGTTATACACGCTGGCCCATAAATTGATGTACTTTTAAATTACATATAGCCAAGTTTTATTGCAATGTTTCCCCCACCGTAAAATCAATCCATAAATCACCATGTATTTTCAGTCCCACAACCTACATCGCTGCAAACGTCGATTTTGCTAATTTCACGGCCGGAGTAAAACACCAGAACACGGTCAATGGAAAGCCAAGCAGGCCGGATGTGGGCAGAAGTTGTTTTGGCTCGTATGAAACTCGGCATGTATTCCGAAATGGACGGCGAGTTCAAAACTTTACTTCATTAATCTTTACCTAATGTACTGTTTTAAATAAACTTTGAGTTTGGCTACGAGTTTTTGTGACGACATTTGAGTTGGTTTTAGTTTGTTAGGAGGTCGAGCTTGTTGGAATTTTAAAAGTGTTTACTTTTATTAATGGGAGTATGACTGTCTCACAGAAAACCAACAACACGCGAGAGATAACCATAGAGATAAATATTTGTCCAATAAGTTTACCATCCGTACGAAAGACTGGATATGTATAGGAACCTGGAAAGCGACATAGCGGCGTGGGTCACTATGACAAATTTACACCATTACACTTGCTATCTCAACTGGTAGGAATATCTTATCTATCTATATCTATATCAGCCCATATACGTCCCACTGCAGGGCACGGGCCTACTCTACAGTCGAGAGAATCGATTGAGAGTGGTTAGGCCATATAGTCCACCACGCTGGCCTAGTGCGGGTTGGCGGACTTACATACCGTAGAAATTCTTTAAAATCGCTACGGTATGCAGGTTTCCTCACGATGTTTTCCTTCACCGTTAAAGTGCGTGGTGATTGACTATCAATACACACATAACTCCGAAAAGTCAGAGGTGTGCCCTGGGATTTGAACCCGCGACCACCGTGAACATGTAGGCAGCCGCGTCTGGTCCGTTACCAACAGGCCACCACGCACTTTATATAATATCCTATACTTCTAGCAAATAATGCAGCCATGAATTCATTCAATACTCAACCAAAATATTCTGTATGTATGTATCAGCCTATACGTCCTACTGCAGGGCACGGGCCTTCTCTACAATAGAGAGTACGATTGAGAGGGGTTAGGCCATATAGTTCACCACGGTGGCGTCGTGCTTCGTTACGTCAACTTTACATACCATGGAAACTCTTTTAAATCGCTATGATTTGCACGTTGCCTCACGATGTTTTCCTTCACCGTTATAGTAACAATATTATTCTATACTATACATATACATAAAAACATCAATATATATACATACAATAAAACAAATATTTGAAAATCCTCTCAGGCGTATTGATTTTGAAACGATGCTTCTGTTTGCCTCCTCAGAAGTGATTAAAATAACTCGACCGTTTCTCGATACTTTATAAGAGGCTTTGTGTACAAAAGTATTTAACAGTGTGCCCCAGTTAAACAAGTATTTTGATACTTAACGTCTGATGCCGGCAATTCCCAACGGGTATTTTTAAGTCTTAACACATAACAGAAAAGACGATCTAATTTGGGAAGAAAAACGAACATGAAAATAAGTAGTTCATTAATTTTTATAAGCCGTTTAAATGTTGTGTTCCGGTTTGAAGGATATTGTAGTCAGAATAACTACTGGACATATTGATACTTAACATCTTATGTCTTAGCATAGCGAGCGCAGTACAATTCCAAGCATTGCTTTGTAATTCATGACGTTGGTTTTACTACTGTTCATGAGCGGTCGTATCGCTTACCATCAGGCGAATGGCATGCTCGTCTCACCATTCATTGCGATAAAAAAATATTTTATTTAGAACTGCGCTTCTTAGAGTTCTGTAAAAGAATTTCAAAGTCCGTCAATACGTACGTGTCAGCATGGTATATCATTCGTTACTCTATCTGGACGGCGTTAGCACTTACCACCAGGTACAATGCAGTCACTATGCCGTACCAGAATATAAAAAATAAAAAAAAAATGGTAAAGTGGAGCTTTTACCGTTTACAATATTTTAGTAGAGACAGCCCATGCTCTGTAGTGGAATTAATAATTGTAGACTAATTAAAAATAACTATCCACTTATAAAACACAGGACGTAAACTCCCAAATAATAAAGTAGAGACCCGAGCTAGTTTAACACAATTAGTAGATTTTAGATACCCTTTTTTAATGTACTATAAATAAATTTGACTTCATTCCTACAAAATGTCTACGTCATGGAAGCTGTTTATTTATTAATTAATTTATTACAATACACAAGATTGATAATTCAAATCATATAAAATATCTATCTATCTATATTGACAGCCTCCGTGGCGCAGTTGGTTTGACGCCGCCTGTGAAACGAGAGGCCGCGGGTTCGATCCCCGCACCGAAAAAAATATTTGTGTGATCCACAGGTATTTGTTTCGGGTCTGGGTGTTTGTGAGACCGAAAAGTCTCTCGTAGCTTCTGATACCCACGACACAAGACTCGATCTTAGTGTGGGGTCAGGACTATGTATGTGACTGTTGGGTGTATTTATTTATTTATTTATATCAGCCCATATACATCCCACTGCAGGGCACGGGCCTACTCTACAATCGAGAGAATCGATTGAGAGTGGTCAGGCCATATAGTCCACCACGCTGGCCTAGTGCGGGTTGGCGGACTCATATACCGTAGAAATTCTTTAAAATCGCTGCGGTATGCAGGTTTCCTCACGATGTTTTCCTTCACTGTTAAAAATATAAAAAATATACGATATTATTTTTTTCAACAAGATATGAATATACGTAGGTACATAACTGTCATAATCATTAACCCAATTGATGTGTAAAATAACCTATTCCTTTAAAATCGGACATAAAATCATCCTACTTACCCATACCCATATAGAAGAATAATAAAATTGGACATAAAATAAATAACCAACCGAAGCCGTCTAGATCTTGGCGGGCAGCCAACATCTTATCT
Organism: Deilephila elpenor; assembly: GCA_949752805.1. Taxonomy (NCBI): domain Eukaryota; kingdom Metazoa; phylum Arthropoda; class Insecta; order Lepidoptera; family Sphingidae; genus Deilephila; species Deilephila elpenor. The sequence continues at coordinate 12,880,203 of OX457097.1, read as the reverse complement.
CCCGACTTGATCGAAGAGTCATGGAAAGTGTCTCGAGTGTATACCTAACGCTAAAATGTAGGCATATTATTCACTGTCATTGATAGTGAATCTTATGTATAAAATAACTTTATATAAAAATAGTAAATTTAATATTTAATAATATTATAACAAATATTTTGTAAATAGAGAATAAGTACTTTGTATTGTATTGTCATAAGAGTTATTTAATTGCCTAGCAACCAGGACAGTGGACACCCACGCTTTTACGAGTATATATTTGATAGAAGATTTATGTGGATTACTTTGACGGGTTTTGTAACATTATTTACAATGGTTTATATCAAAGTGGATATGAATATCTAAAATAAAAGATAAGAGGTGATGCTTAATGATGATGATTGTCATTTAAACTGGTCAAAGAGGCCTAAATGCGGGTGTGGGAAACGTTTCGTTGCTATGTTATTATGTTATTTTCCGAACGCCGCAAGCTGTATATCGACTAAAGCCCTGGTCTGACGAACGGTATGTGCGGCACTGCGGCAAGCAACGCAGTTCAAGCAACTAAGGAGGTTGCACAGATAGGTTTCACTCTGTGCGTAAATCCGTTGACCAATGGGAGAGCCGAAACTTGACAACAAATGTTATATTGACAAAACCGAGTCTGACACCGATTTGCACGCAACGCATTGCCGCGCGTACCGTTCGGCAGACCAGGGCTTAAGTTCTCCACCAATGCAAATCCGCCACTGTGCTATATTAACTGCCTTTATATGCTTCGCGTACGAAGAGCGATCCAGAAAAAAAACGGTTATAAAAGTAAAATACACGGTAATAAACGTATACGCTATACGTATAATAAATTTGTAACTGATCGATGTCTTACATAGAAGATACAAACGGCCTTTTATCGCCGAGAACTATTTCTGGAAAATGATTCCATTGCCATATTATCTTCAAAATTCTCATTCTATGCTTCCATATTTAAGAAATCCAGTCGTGTCACAGCTCATCCATTAATCGAGAGAGCTTCCATACAGATAAGTAATGACACTAATTACAACCCATTAAAGTAATTACACATGAAAAACGGTAAAATCCCAGTTAAAAGTGATTAGTTACTAATGATAATGGTGATACATCAACCTGATTTATGACTTCAGGCCAATCGCTGGATTTAATCTAAACGACTAGAGTCAACTTGCTTCCTTGGGTGTGCAAATTTACTATGATCACGCCCTTTCAACGTACAGTGGGTAAACAAAGCCAAGACGGAGAGAAGACCGCACTGAATGCACTTAAATTGCACTCAATTTGCACTTAACTTGCACCGAATACACTGGTGCACCGCAAATGCACTTTAGATGTTTCGTACACTGTGTACAGGAGTGTGAGGAATTTTAGAAACTTCTTTTTGGTTTTAAAAGCTTTTCTAGTGAAAAATGGACTTAGAGTTTCTTACATAGCCATTTTATATCAGCTATAGATCATTTTGAGTTACAAATTATACAATTTATCCGAAATGAAAATCTTTTGTTCTTTGAGCAACAGTAAAATTTGTCATTTAAATTATTCTAAAATGAGGCTTGATTAAACGATGTAATCATTAATATACGGAGGCGTTTGAGTAACATTAGTACCACAGAGGGTGGTAATTGGAAAATCAATTATAAACGACGACCATAATAAGACATCGTTAATATAATGATATCGTTTGAAACAGCACTTTTTAAAGTAAAACTTTACATTCTAATAGAAAGATTTTCTCGGTGAATATGATATATTTTATCTATCCGGGTAGCAAACACCACACATTGATGAAAAACCTGTCATCTCGCAAGTTTGAACGAACGAACCTTTACTCACTGAGAAATATTGCGTTAACTGCTCTGTAGTTACTTTCAGGTAACTAAGTCACTGCCGATCCCGTATAACAATAGTTAAACGACTACATAAACAACAATACACGCACTAACTACAAAACAATTCCTTTTGATTCATAATTGTAACGGTGAAGAAAAATATCCTTCGAAACCTGCATGGCATAGCAATTAGTACAAATATCTATGACATGTAAAGTCCGCCAACCCGGGCTAGGCCAGCGTGGTGTACTTCATAGATAATACGGCCTAACCCTCTCAATTGTAGTCTCGATTATAAAGGAGGCCCGTGCCTTGTAGTGGGACGTATATGGGCTGATACAAATTAACAATTAATCACGCAATCTTTTTTTATATTAGAATAATATTCAATTAATGTAACAGGTGTGTAGCCGTCTAAATTTATTAAACTAAATAATACAATAAAACATTAAAAAGTTATTTTCATCGATATTTCAACCACATCCCTATCAAACTCTACCGCATCATTATCGAACCGTTAAGTTGTTACTAAGTTGCTTTCTGATAATTTACGGGTTAACGTAATCAAATCACAAGTTGGGCCAACTTCCGCCAAGTTGATATTCGAGCCTTCGATGTGTATATTGAATTTAATATCGTGAACATTCTGTAGAGTAGATATATTATGTTAACTTAAATATTCTGGTGATAGTTATTAACATCTTAACACCTACGGCCTTATTCATAGACAGATTTAAAACCTATCGACCTATCTAACCTAGGTATTGAATTTTTGTCCCTCTCGAACGACTTTAGAATTCAGTTAGAGCGAAGAAGATAAAACATTCGATAACTAAAATAGGTTTTAAAACTATCTATGAATAAGGCAGTTAGAAACTACATATTAGGCGACGATTAATTGATTTTATTTTGTCTGCAGATTTATGATTAGGGGGTGAAATGAAATGGGAGAATAAAAATAAGTTTAGGTATGATTTGAAAAACCTTATAATCGCATCGCAATCGAATTTTTTTTATTAAAAAGTGGCAGAGCGCGACAAAATGAAGCATCGTTGAAGTAAGTAAACTAAACTAACTTCAGAAAAACGAAACATATAATATACTTGTGGCATCCATTGACTTATATTCTACCGATAGACGAGACACGTCATAGAAATAAAGTGCCCCCTTTTATTTTAAAAGCACACTGCAAAATTACATCACTTACCTGGTATTTTATCAAAATATTGTACTTCAGACGTTTTGCTTTCGGTTTGACGGCGAACCATCAAAATAAATTACTTTCAAATGTATGCGATAAGGCGTACTGCACTGTCACTGTCACGAAGCAAACTGATTCATGTGCGGTGCATGCACCGCAAGTAGGTGGGACACATTTTGTGTACTGAATGTCTTATCTAGTGTAACATTGATATCGATGGGGGCATCCTTTTGGAATCATGCCTGTGGATAGGCAGCTAGCTCGTGTTCCTACACAAGCAATAAAAACCATGCCAACCACTAATTGAGGATATATTATCCCTGCAAAATTTCACCATATTCATCTCAAACCTAGTCAGATGCTATATCCATTCAAATTGTTCACATTATTGTGCCGGGCGGCGACCGAAGCCAAGGGTTGTGGGGACTGCCCTTAATTAGAACCGATTTGTGGTGTTTCGAAGGCATTAAGTTCTGATTTCATTACACTAAGTCTCGACCTTAAACGTTGCTGCCTAAGGGAATTTGTGCAAATAGTAAACCTTATTGGGTTTGAAATTTGTGTTGGAGATGATTTTCGTCCGGTTTTCGACACCTTTGGTATTCCATTAAATATATTTATTTATATATACATACTTTTTAATTCATTACTGCGAGATTTTATCATTGATATTTGTCATGAAAAATCCACTAATGGAAGTAGGTATAATTGCGTTATTACATTCTTCTGTAGCCAATCCTTTTTTTTAGACAGAATTTTATTTAACGTTATGTGGAGAGCAGTCTCTGCCGAGCCACGACAGAAAAACCTCGCATTTCTCATCATTAATCACGTCGGCAACGTATGCATCATTCATTCTGTAAAGTTTATACGTCAAACTGAAAACTTTAAACTCTCATCCTCAAACGTTGGCAACTCACAATTGTTTTTTTTATCTCTCTCTCTCTCTCTCTGGTCGGTCCCGCATGTCTGAGGATCGTGGTCAGCATCAGGGTTGTATCTGGAGCGGAAGATCTCCCTCCACCGGTTACTGTCTAACGCTCCTCTCACGGTTGTGTAGAATTTTGCAGACAAAGAGGTTTTTATTTGGTCCATCTTGTTAGTGTATGCCCGCGTGATCTTTTTCCTTCTGTGTTTGTCTCCACAATTAATCTTTCCAAATTTTTTTTGTCTTTGCGCATTGTGTGACCGAAATACGAAAGTATCCGTTGTATGGCATATTATGGTGGACAAGCGAGTTTAAACTTGGAGTAGGTTTTCTTTATAAAAAAGCACGATAAAGTAATGTGTTATCTCTTGTTAGATTTCCATACTATTCATTGATGATAATTATATCACGTACTATTAAAATACTTGCTTATATAATATTCTACATGCAATAAACCAAATTTTCGATAAGCAAAACACCATATATATTTATTATTGCGGTGAATGGCGAGACGAGCATGCCGTCCGCCTGATGGTAAACGATATGACCGCTCATGGACAGTAGCAAAACCAAACACTATGATTTACAAAGCAGTGCTTGGAATTGCCATGCGCTCGCCATCCTGAGACATCAGTTGTACAATGTACATACCTTTTCGATACATGTATACAAATTGTATGTTTAAATTTTTACTAATATACTTATTTTCGTAATGGAATACGATTCCCCAAATAACCTGTGGTTGCTTTTATATATATTCTTTTGATAATTCACCCTTTACGCACTATGTTTGAAACATCAAAGGACGGTACGGCTTTACATTTGTAATACAAACACGTACTCAGTATTTGAATCGAAATGAATTAATTTAGGTTATTTTTAGGTTAGTCAATATGGTGAAAGCATTAGTTCTATTTCGTTAGTCGACGTTTTGTAAATAGTTTTATTTTAATGTGTAACATTCGCTTAAATCTAAGAAACCAATATAGTTCTAATATTTTTATATTCTGTTATTGCTTTTCGAATGCTGGCAATGTATTTTTAAACATTAGCGGCTTTATTTGTGAACAGTTATAAAACCCATTTTAGTTTTCGAATGTTTCGTCCCTTTCTAACGACTTTTGAATTCGGTTTGAGCGAAGAAGATAAAACATTCGATAACTAAAACAGGTTTTAAAACTGTCTATGAATAAGGCCGTAGGTTTTAACGATTACCAGTTTTACATACGTCTTGTTAGTAGCATTAGGTATGAAGAACTTAGTAACTCTCCAAAATAATAAGATAATATTTAGTCCATTACCGTGATCATCTCAAGACATTACAGTAAATGAATTAGGCGTACATCTTTTCAAAAATCATAAATTACACGCGTATGGGTAGAAGTGTTTTTTGTTAAGCCTTTTAATATAAACTCATACTTGGTTATAATGTCCTTCTAACGAGGACATAACTATGCTTCTACACTGCATAAGCAGAAAAAACTGTCAAAAACATATGCAGACAGTCGTTCTCATTTTAGGAACCAACACGATTTACATTATCATATACTTTAAGTGATACGTGAAATAGGATACTTATCTAACCTTACCTTAAGATATTTTTACTTATAACCTATTATACACTTGTTTGTTTTCACAATAAAATAAAATAAAACACCTTTAAAATTCTCAGACATACTTCTCAGTGGCAACTCGTCACTTTATCTAGACACTACAGCATCAGTCAGTATTTACCAGTATAAAAATGGCAATTTTATAACAATTTAAATTTGTAGGCAAATGCCACTGCACTGGGATCTGCGGTGGGGGCGTAATTGAGCCAATTACAAGCGTCGGTTGATCGACCAGTTTACCAAGCCTGGTCAACTAGTGCTGGGTTGGCAGTTTTTAATTGCTCTTCGCCGTTGATTTGATAATTAAGTGATTTTATATTTTTATGGCGGAAATTAAGAGGTTTTTTCAAATTATTTGTCACAGTTGGATTATGGGATTTTATTTTTCAAATCCAAAATAGAAATGGAGAAATTGTATTATGAGAAAAATATGTTTTTGGATCTCTCTGTATTATGGTTATTTATTTTATTGGGAGTTACAGAAAAGCAGAAAAGCTGCTTGCAAGAAGGTCATAAATCTTTGGTGCTCGGTTGTATTCTTTGCATACCACGTTTTGATCATTACTTCTAGTAGTTAATAATAGCGGCGGAATAATCTCTAGAACTAAAAGAAATATACGAGATTTAGCTTTTCTAATAAATATTATTTGGAAATGGCTGAAGCTATTAGTACTGCCAAATCAAGGTATCCTCAAATTTTGTATCTAAAATTTAATAAATTGTATATTAATTTAGAATTTACACTTCAAAATCTAACGGAATGCACGAACTATTTAGTTTTATTATAAGGCACGGCTAACGGTAATTGCAGTGACCTCTAGACAATTGAGTATCAACTGGAGACAAGGGGTTATTTCTCGCTGTGTAAATAAATAAATATAAATAAATAAATACACCCAACAGTCACATACATAGTCATGACCCCTCATTTAGATCAATTAAGTCTTGTGTCGTGGGTATCACAAATATTCGAGACAAATACTTGTGGGTTTCACAAACATTTGTCTCAGTGCGGCGATCGAACCCGCAGCCTCTTCACAGCCGGATTCTAACCAAATGCGCCACGTAGGCTGTCATACAGGCTGTGTGACACTGTTGTGTCGGGTAATGCTTCTTCACGCTTTGTTAAAGGAGCCTACCGACATATTCACTCAGAGAAAAAGCCCTAAATTAAGAATTAAAAAAAAAAGGAGCCAACGTTGTAAGGAAGGAATACATGTGCCGTCAAACTGTTTCTCTGTGGCACTAAAAGATCATACGATACGAACTGTCGGACAGCCACGACGTGAGCAACTTTTCCACCATTGTATACAGCGGGTGTCCCTCGATTGGTATGAATTCTACCACTCACCAAACGAAACGCTATGCGATATTATTTTATATTGTTTAAGAAATCGCGCCACCAAAATCGAGCCGAGCCATTTGTAGTACTAACGACCTATCTCCACTAATTTAAAAATTCACAGCTAAAATTAGTTGAGAAACCTCCACAAATACCCTAATTTCCTTATAAACATAAAACATCGTTCAGAATGAAACCAGTGGAGTTTCAACGACACCTGTTGTTCTTAAATTATAAATCGCTGGAGCGCTGGCACAATGATAAATAATTACTTGTTCCTCGACGTAAATGAAAGACTGAGGAAACGTTCATTTCCCCTTTTCTCGGGGAGGAAAGCCCTGTATAGGCTTTTATGTTCTTGTCGGTTGCAACTGTTCATTGGCTTATTATTTTGCGGAATTGAAAATGCGTGGGTGTTCGTTGGAGATTTTTATTTTATTTGTATATTGTTACTTTATGTAGTTGCAATAATATTTTAGGATAATTAGCAAGTTTAAGTAAAGGCTAAAAAAGCGCTGATGACTGGTTTTTCTTTTGTTTTATTTACATAATATATTTTGTTATTTATCACTGATTGGTATATACAACCCTTACCCCCCCTCCAAGTTATCTCAGGAAAATAAGGAGTAATTATTATAATGCAATTATTTATTCAGCCCCTAAATAATTAGTCCTAAAGAGAGGCTCGACATAACCATCTCTGAATAATCGAAGCTCAATTTAAACTGCATTGCATTTACAATAAAACACTTGTAGCTACTTTGTCCTGTAAGAATTTACACACACACCCATAAAACATGATCACGACCCAAGTGAATATTGATAACCGAACATTAAAATTCACTCAAAATCAATTTGTACATAAATTGAAGGAGAAATTTAATAACCTCTATTAATCAAAGCAAATGCGTTCAGAGGGCGCCACTGTTGTCACAGATGGTTTTTATAGCGAGAGGGTAGACGGCGTTGATTTAGGAGGTACGCGAGACTCAATTAGATTCTATAGATATTTTACTTGGGTTATGAAGACTTTGGCAAGGATTTTTCGTGCATACATATTACATACACACATACACTCACGATAGGGCAAGCAGAGGTGCTACCAAAACACCTACATTCCGCCTTGTATGTTCCGTCCCACGACGTGATAGGAGGCGAGCCTTTGGGAATATTGGCACAAATTCCTGATTCGATGTTGATAATGAGCACAAAAATCCAATATCACTTTGCCCGACCCGGGATTCGAAACCGAGACCGCAGCTTTGTAATGGCACCGTAGTACAACTACGCCACCGAGGCAGAGATTTTTCGTTTATTTGAATATAAATGTTGAAGTGGTAGAGCACACAAAGGATCGCTGTTAGAATACGCCGACTTACCGGAATGGTACCATTACATAAATAACCCACTTGCATTCGGGATGAGGTAGTCGGAAACAGAAATATATTTCCCTTCCTCCACTTTTTTTCTTTTTCCTTCCCTTTTTGAGTGACCACGCACCTTTGATCCAAATATTGTAGGTGTAAAAAAGTGTTGTAGGTCGACAGTAATTAAAGGCAATGGTGAGTTTGTCTTAGGAAGGCGAGCGCAGTGGATGCCAAGCATTGCTTTGTGATTCATGGTGTTGTTTGGTTTTGCTACTGGTTGAGCGGTCGTATTGCTTACCATCAGGCGAATGGCAAGCTCGTCTCGTCATTCACTGATATAAAAAAGACATTTGCTAGAATTTGACAACCTTGATTGTAGGCCAATAAAAAAAAGAAATTAATTCCGACCAGCTCAAACACGTTGTAATGAAACGTAACAATTGCAAGGGCCATAAAGAAGGCGAATTAAGACGCCGCTCTGAGTACGTAATTGTCTCAAAAGTGCGAGTGAAAAAGCTTTGAACGGCACGTAATTACGTAGGGCTGTGTTCTCCGTGAAATCCGGTTTGCGGTGTCATTTGCCGATGGGAAATTCCGGTGTACCGGTACAGATGTTGATAGGATAAGTAATGTAATTAACTGTTGAGATTAAGTTGTTATTTTAATATTGGAAAGTATTGCGGTATATTTAACTTACTTCTAAAAGTATTCGCACAAATGAATAGGTAATAACTGAGAAACTCTTAAAAATAGAATGCTTCTAGTTGTGTCAAGTGATGTTTAACGCTTGTGAAAATTCGGTTAGCAAGATAATCCTTTAGTTTCTATAAATAATCTGTATAATATGTGATTTCTTCAAAAAAAATAGTCATAGATATTAAATCCAGAATTGAATACTCAATAAATCCCTCTTTCAGCTGACATGTATATAATTTATTAAATTTACAGCTTGTATGATACAAAGAGATATAACCTAAATCCGAGAACTATACCCGAATAAGTATGTCCCCGAATTTAGAATTGGAAAAGTACCTTTCAACCTATTAGAATTCTGAGTAATTAGCAAAATAATAAATACACTCAACAGTACTACAGGACTATGCATGTGACATAGTCCTGACCCCACATTAAGATTAATTATGTCTTGTGCCGCAGGTATCAGAAACTACGAGAGACTTTTCGATCTCACAGACACCCAGACCCGAGACAAATATTTGTGGGCCTCACAAACATTTGTCTCGGTGCGGGGACCGAACCCGCGACCTCTCGTTTCACAACCGGCGTCTAACCAACTGCGCTTCGGAGGCTGTCAAAAATCAATTATAACATTTAGACTTGTCTATAAACTTCTATTTTGTGACTTTAAATATAGAGGTAGGATATTCCTATTCAATTGGATAGTTACCACCGTACACTATGATGCGATACGACTGCTCATGGACAGTAGTAAAACCAAACGACACCATGAATTACAAAGCAATGCTAGGCATTCCAATGCGCTCGCCATCCTGAGACATACAATTTTAAGTCTTATTATGTCTAGTAGTTACTCGGGCTACAATGTCCTTCGAACCGGAACACCACAGTGCATTTACACTGACGTGTGTATAATTAATACAGTGTTATGTGTTTTGTGTTGAACGGTGTTAGCTCGTATATCTGATTTCGCTCAGGCCGGCACAATTATTTCGACCTGCGTTCTTATTTGGATTTAATTGGTTACCAACAGGTCAACATATAACATATTCACGTATAAACAAAATCTATATATTATTTATATTAGTCTACAAGCCTGAATTTACTGAAGGGCGAGTTATCTATTCCATCTATTTTCACGACTCGATTAGTCCAACTACGTTTATAGCAGCCCTAATTATAGTCTGTGTGGCCACGAGGTGTCAAGGCCAGCGGATCGATGCTCGCAAAGTGTGCAATTTCGCTACCAAATGTACTTGAAGTTTCGTAGACACGTATATTTTTAACCCCTGACGCGAAAAGAGGGTTGTTAAGTTTTACGTGTGTCAGTATATGATAAGGCTCGTGAATGGATGAACCGATTTTTATGTAGTTTTATAGTAAGTATAAGTTTAATAGTATGCACGTAAATGTGATCAGATTATTAGTAAAATATGAATCAAAATTTCATTCCATAGAACATTTCAAAACATGCCTTGTTCTACATCTATTTAAATTATATTACGCTATCTAACGTAATGTCAAATGCATTTCAATTAAATGCACGTTTCTCTTGAGTTCTTGCTAAGCATGATCCGAAAAATAAATTAGAGAACAAATCAAAAATCTCCCAAACCCCGCTTTCTTAGCCACACGCGAAAACAATAACATTAAATCAACGGGCCTCCATCAAACCGGGCGTACAGTACCTTTCTGGGCCCACGGCGATCCCATTACAGCCAAGTGCTCAATACCACACGTCGTAGTAATGGGACACGTCCTATCGACCACCTGGCACATTTGAACGCAAGACGTAAAAACCTTTATTTACAACTAGCGGCCCGCCCGGCTCCGCCCACGTAAAAAGATTTTCCGGGATAAAATTCCCGCTTTATACTTTCTCGGGATAAGAGGTGCCCTATAGCATTCCTCGATAAATGTACTATTCAACATTAAAATAATTTTTCACTTCGGACCAGTAGTTTCTGGGATTAGTACGTTCAAACAAACAAACCCTTCTGCTTTATATATAGTATAGATTTACTATTCCTTGCAAGGGTTGGGTACAAATCGCCACTTGCGGATTAATTTTGAATGGAAGGGTTAAGGGACATTTTCTGAATGATTTACGCGTTATTATTAAAGGGTTATATTGAGTTTTCGGGTGTGAGATAATTTAGTTACGCGGGCTTTAACCGGTTTGCTTAGAATATTTTCGCTCGCGAGCTATGATTAAACCTATTTATGACATGTGAATTGTTGACAATCAATTTTATTTAAAAAGGATAAGCATCAAATATATATCCTTGGGGGACGCCTATGTTCAGCATGGACTTCCTGTGGCTGAAAAGAGAGAGAAAGAGAGAGAGAGAGAGAAAGAGAAAGAGAGAGAGTATCAAACATTTATCATTTTGGTACTATTAAATACTATAGTGGCGCACTAAAATTAATCAACGATCTAAGAGTTTTTGAAATCAAATAATTAACCACAGACATGAATTGAAATAAAACTATTTTATACGGATTTTATCGCGATTGGGTTTAATTTTTACATTTTTTAACTTCCCGACGTTTCGATTACTTTACAGCTTTCGTGGTCACGGGGCGGACTTTTATTTCAATGTGTAACATTCGCGTAAATCTAAGAAACCATTACACAGACATGAAGTTATGTTTGTATGAATATTTTTTATTTTCTTAATAAATAATTTTTATTTTCTATCATAATTATCTTAATAAGATGTAATGCACTTGCTACTAGATGTTTTTCAACACCCATTCATCACAGTATAAAATTGTAGAACACGTCTACATGAAAACAAATAACTACTTTTACGTATCTCTATTCTACAAAACCCACATACTCACCTTTACTCACAATAGCAGTGTCTCACCCGACACTTGTAAAAGAAACCGTTTAATAAAAACTCCAAGCCGGTGCCAAGACCGAAAACGTTGATACCGAACTACTTTGTACCCACTCAAAAATAGTCCATTTAACTTTCCACTGGTTTTAACTGGTAAGCTCTTTTAGAACGTTCCAAGTGTTGAACGTTCGAGACAGGGAGGGATTAGGCGGGGGTAACACGATTAGATTTGAGCTAAACGAAAGTGTTGGTTCCGTGTGTGTGATTTGATCGGGATTTGTGAAATCTCGGTTGTATTGGAAACTATTGTGAGTAATTTAAAGTATATATTATATTGACAGCCTCCGTGGCGCAGTTGGTTAGACGCCGCTTGTGAAACGAGAGGCCGCGGGTTCGATCCCCGCATCGAAACAAATGTTTTGTGTGATCCACAAGTATTTGTTTCGGGTCTTAGTGTTTGTGAGACCGAAAAGTTTCTCGTAGTTTCTGATACCCACGACACAAGATTCGATCTTAGTGTGGGGTCAGGACTATGTATGTGACTGTTGGGTGTATTTATTTATTTATTTATATGTATTTTTTATTATTATAACAGAACAGAAACATACAATGCGGGAGTTTGTGAGGGCTATCTTACTACGTGATGTAATGTTTTATATACGATTAGATCGCTTGCCTGATGGCAAATATCACACCTGCTAAATAACAAGAGGAATATTACATACATAAACTCACGCCTTTATCCCATAAGGGGTAGAGGTGCCACCAGGACACCCACATTTCGCCTTGTGTGTTCCATCCCATGATGTGACAGGGGACGAGCCTATCGCCATATCGGGCACAAATTCCTGACTCCGGGCTGATAATGAATGGAAAAACCCACATCACTTTGCCCGACCCGGGATTTGAACCCGAAACCACAGCTTTGTAGTCGTACCGTAGTACAACTACGCCACCGAGACAGTCAAAGATTTTACACATTTATAATAGTTCATTCCCTCTTTAATTACCCTCAATGCGCACCTGTTATGAACTCCAACTATACGTCCGCTGTCCGCTCCGTTAAAATACTATTGTCAGGGAACTTGGCTCGTTAAAATCGATTTTAAAATTTCAGTGGAAAGTTCATTGTCGAATGGAGTTTTTGTTTTCGTTGGTTGAATGTTACTTTTAGGAAAATTGAAGTTAGAATATAAGGTGATTGGGATTGTGCCAGTGTGACTGTTTATATTAAGACGTAATAGTAAAGTTCGTTTTATGCAAAATAAATAACAGTGCAATCTAATAGAACATGCACAATATGTGAGGAATCTTGAATCTATTAGATATATTCAAAATAATTTTACAGGCATATAAAGTATTTATTTATTTAATTTACGTATAGCCTTGTTATTCCGATATTAATTAAATATAAACATTGTTATTCATAATACAGGTTATTAATAAAATTAAATCATACATTTACGAAACAGAGAATAAAGTATAAATGTTGTTTAATATATAATTGTCCGTATTTATGCAAAAAGGAACCATGCAGCAAAAACGCACTTCTGAGATATCAAAAGATTTACAAAAACATGTGCAGCTCTGTTAGGTTAAGTAAAATTACTATTTATTTTATTTAAATTTATTGATAAATTACTTATTTAACTATGTGTATATAAATTTACTCTGAATACTCTTAAACTTTCTAGATATTTAAGAAAATGTGCATGTGGTTCCTTTTAACATTTACTAATTGATAGGTTTTCTCATATGCAAAAAACAACCACAACGCAGGGACTTCCTGATATAAATGAAACTATGTATTTATATTATCGTAATAAAGCTTTAATTCACTAAAAATAAAAAATAATACATATCATCAGAACATGGTATAAACACTGGTGATTTCGCTGTACTTTCGCCTTCAGAAGCAGACTGTTCTACGATAGTACGCCTCGATTTTCCATTAGACAGCCTCATTTCTTGCTGCCAGCAATTACTATATACTTTTGATGAATCTGATACATAGTCAGGACTTTTAAAGGGGGACAAGTTTTCGAGCAATTCTAATACCGGCGAGGAATATTCATCTAAGCGATCTGGCGAAGTTGAAATGTTGTTTGAAGGTGAAGAAAGCTTATCCAGAGGTTCCGATTACCAGGTTCTCCGTTACCTTCTGCTGTAATAAATTAAAGCTTTAAAATTAAAGCAACAAAACCGTGAGGTTTTATATATAAATGACGATAGCAAAATATTATGAGTTCTTATAAAGCCGTGTCCCCACTAGGCGACATTAGTCGAGCAACGTGTGTCTCCGGTGACATCGGGTGACGACGTTGCCAGGCGGGCGACATGGGGAAATATCGCCTAGTGGGGACGCGGCTTAATGTCACTTCAAAAAGTATGTTGTACATGAGCCTTGTATAAAAATCATGCAAAAAGAAAAAACTTGTTAATTTTTTGAATTTCGCGGGCTAAGGCGTAGCTAACCTTGTTCTGCACAAAACAGAGGCCTCATGAGCATTAAAATCGAACAAATAATTAAATAGCTATAACGGCACCGCGACAAACCACAGACAATTAGGTGACTCACTCCACAATCGGGAATAAATCAAATGTGGATAAAGCGTACAACTCAGATTCATTAAGTACTTAAATGCACTAAATAAAACTACTTACCTGTTGTATGTTCAAAATTATCTTCGGTGTTCATCTCCAATGCTTTATTTACTAATTGCTTGCTTCTACTCAACATTTTCACACTTAATTTAATAAGAAATTAATAAAAACAATAGAAATTTCTTCGCGGAGAAAAATAACGGTCGTCACTCATACGAACTATTTCGTTGAATGTCACCTATTTTGACAGATGTTCGACGTTTTACTTTAAAACTTTGAGTTATTGCACTTTGAGCCATATATGCAATGGAATAAAGTTAATATTTCGTTGTTTAAAGATGAGAGGCATGTAACAAATCATGTCATTTGGTACCTTTGAGCGATGATGGGTTTCAAAATGTTATATTGCATAATGGAATCACATGCTAATGGTTCTACTGTTTTACAATATTTATTAATAAATGATAGAACCGAATGCTCGTGATTCCATTTTGCTTAAAAATGTCAGCAATTAAAATATGAATTTATTTTACGCATAACCATATCACAGCAACTTGGTTCCATTTGGGGTATTAAAAATATTTGTTATTAATAGAAATATGTGTAACGTATTATGGTACCAAGTATGTGTGGATCTGTTTTGTATAAAATGACATGGTATTAATATCGTTTATTTGTTTGAACAATCGAGTTCCATTGTGCTGTGGTTCGGTTTGGCTTTATGTATAATGTTTGTTTCTGCTGTTGGTTCTATTCAGCTTTTAGTATACCTTGTTTTTAAGGGAAAAATCGTGTGGTTCTTTTTTGTAAGAATTTAGAGCACGTTTAAATTAGTATTCTTCAAAAAAACTAAAAAACGATTTTTGTCGTGTGGTTCCATTTTGCATAAATACGGACATTATTAATCGATTGATTATAAAATTACTTATTATATCTACAGATTAAACATTAACGCGTGTACTTTAATAATTCATAAATAAAATAAAATTTTCCAACATTTTCTCGACTTCACTCTCCGTTTGAAAGGGATTCAAGATTTGAGCGTTGCGTAATCACTACCCATCTGGGACTCGAACCCATGTCACTCACGTTAGTCGGACGACGCGTGTCATCCGATATGATTTACCAATTTGTTATGTGATTTTTCATTTATCATAGTTTAGTAAGTTCAGTGTTTATACAGTATAATTCGGAGGGCCGCTTACGTAGATATTTAGATAAATCAACCATTGTAATTTAAACTGGCCTTTAAAAAAAGAAATAAAAGAAAAGAAGACAGTTCGTGTTGCTCAGTGAGTTTCTTGCGCCGTTTCTTCTTCACAGCTACAACACGTTCCGAAGCGGTGGCAGCGGAAATTAACGATTCAAAATATCTTGTAAAAGACTACTTGAATAAAGAATATTTTGATTGGATTTGATTAGACATGTGTTCATAATGTCATAGAGTATACATTTTATATTTACTTTAAGTATTGGTAAAGTGACCGATGATTGAAAATAGCGGCGGGTACCGGATGGATGACAGCTGCTCAAGACCGGGATGGTTGGGGCTTACTTGGGAAAGCCTACGTCCAGCAGAGGACGGCGACAGGCTGAGTATATGAGATAGAGTAATTTCAATAAATCTGACGGCACACTTTTTGTTTCTTTCCATAGGGGAGGCCTTAGTTCAGCTGTGGACTTCCTATGGCTGAAGAGAGACATAGAAATAAACAGATAATAAATAATAGTAAATACACTTAACAGCCACATACATAGTCCTGACCCCACTCTACGATCGAGTCTTGTGTCGTGGATATCAGAAACTACGAAATACTTTTTGGTCTCACAAACAATGTTTTTTTGAGGAAAATTGAAGTTAGAATATAAGGTGATAGGGACTGTGCCAGTGTGACTGTTTATATTATGTACGTAATAGTAGAGTTCTTTTAATTCAAAATAAATAACAGTGCAGACCCGAAACAAATACCTGTGGATCACACAAACATTTGTTTCGTAGCGGGGATCGAACCCGCGGTCTCTCGTTTCACAGCCGGCGTCTAACCATCTGCGCTACGGAGATTGTCATAATGGTACTTAATAATTTGCACTGATGTCAGAACTGTCCATTAAGAGTATTTATCTAATGCTGATATTATTTATTATTGGTCTAATTTATGATAACTTTTCCACCTCTGTGTATGATGGTTGCTATTGGGCAGAAACGAATATATATAAGTAGCAGATATTAAGCCGTAAGAGAAAACCAGGCAAATAACTAGATAATCTATCTGCGGTAGCTCGTGATTGGCTATCCTTTGTATACAATTTGTCATATATATTATGTTCGTTTGCTATTGATAGCTGTGAGCCACCCAAATATAATAAAATAAAATAAATAAATCAATACACCCAACAGTCACATACATAGTCCTGACCCCACACTAAGATCGAGTCTTGTGTCGTGGGTATCAGAAACTACGAGAGACTTTTCGGTCTCACAAACACCCAGACCCGAAACAAATACCTGTAGATCACACAAATATTTGTTTCGGTGCGGGGATCGAACCCGCGGCCTCTCGTTTCACAGACGGTGTCTAACTAGCTGCGCCACGGAGGCTGTCACAATAAAATATAACTTTGACAAATCCCCTAGTTTGTAATAAGGGTCACGACCTTGGTCTAACACGTGGCCCTAATAGCCCGGAGTCGAACCCGCTATCGATCACACACAAATTAATTGACTATGACAAATCATGTTGACATTGCTTAATTGAGGTCAGCTTCTTCGCTATGAACTGTTGATTAGAAATTATTAATATCGTTTAATATACGTTGACTGCGTGTCAGGTCGAATTGTAGAAACCAGCTGTATTTATCTTGAATCTCGAGGTAAAATTTTCAATGTAGAGTGAAAATTTTCATTCCTTACTCTTGAATATTAATATCGCAGTGAAGGAAAACATTGTGAGGAATTCTGCATACCTTAGCAAATTTTCAAAAATCCACCGACCCGTATAGGCCAGCGTGGCGGACTATATGGCCTACCCCTCTCAATCGTAGAGGAGGCCTGTACCCTGCAGTGGGACATATTTGGGCTGTAACAGATACAGAATGCTATGGCGGCGCACGATTTTATTCTATTGTAGTTGATCGCATTCGCATTTTATGGAACTAATTAAATTCTAGTGTTAAAGAGTCGGACACCTGCATAGACACAGATCTACCTTGAAAAGTTATTGAATAGGCCACATAACGGCCAGTGCAGCATCGGACGTCCGCCCGAAAAGTGGACAGAAGACTTAATAAGCTTTTCTATATGTTACTGGATGCATGCTATTTTTAACAGGTCAGTAAAAATCCCTAAACGAAGCCTATGTAAAACTGGACGTCTGGATAAAACCAGTTTAGATATAAGCGTCCTAGAATAATTATTTAACAACAAAAGTCTCCTGCTGGACATAAGCTTCTCCAATTGCATATCGCCAATCCCTATGCGTAAATACGCGTAGATTCGCGTAAAATTGTGTTTAATAACCATATTTATTTGTTCAGTGAGTGTTAAAAAGTAACAGATAATTATTCACCCATGTGTAAGAATAACATTAAATTAAAGCTTAATTGTAACCTATTGTGCTCACAAATAAAATATACATATATTTATTATTTTATAGCCTCCGTGGCGCAGGTGGTTAGACGCCGGCTGTGAAACGAGAGGCCGCGGGTTCGATCCCCGCACTGAAAAAAATATTTGTTTGATCCGTAGGTATTTGTTTCGGGTCTGGGTGATTGTACCTTCTGATACCCACGACACAAGACTTGATTTTACGGTCAGGACTATGTATGTGACAGTTGGGTGTATTTATTTATTATTTATTTATTTATTAGTAGTGTCGACTAACGACTTCTCATACGCGCATTATATTGTTCCTAATAGTAAGTAGATATTAAATAGTATTTCTTTAGTTAAGTGGATGTAATTCTTATGGAGAAATAAATGTCCCAACCATTAAATAATAACACGCCTGTGATAAATATTTAGCTACGTATATTGTTGCTGTGTGCATAGCATTATGAAGGTCAGAAAGTAAGCTGGCCAGATCTTTTCGACCGGACAATGTAGATTGGAAAAATAATGAGAGGGGTCGAAACGATCCGGTATAGTACAAATTGAAAATTAATTGAATTTACCACCGTACTCAACGTGTTGGTAATGAAGTATTTTGTTTTATATATCATTCAATACATAGTCAAAACTTATGAACAAACGAGCAGTCCATTTATTTATCATTGCCAAAAATAAACACCAATAATAATATATACGTATACATTATATATCGTAGCTGTGTTGTATCCTTTGGAAAAGTATGAGGATAAACCGGAAAAAATGTGGAGAGGTGATGATTTTTGAGCTTTGAAATGAGTTTTCATAAGAGGTGATTAAATTCTGAGTACATTGACCGAACGATAAGCGACAGCAAAATTATTATAAGTCGATTTTTTGTAAGATAGTTGCCAGCTACAGTCAAAAAGTTTCCCACGAAGATTTCAAATTGTTTCAAGTTGTCTAGCCCGCAATTATCTTTCCCAAAAATGTTTTCAGGTAGGCAGCCGGTTGTAAAATCGAAAACCAAATCATTATAGACCATGAAATTAAAAATATCCGTATTGACCATAAAAAGTATAAAATAATAATTACAGGCAAAAGAGTCTTACTCTTTAGCCCGGTTGAGCTAGTTCAATCTTACTAAAATTAAAGTCTTCGTTTAAAGTACAATTAATTGAAAAACAGCCATATTTCTCTACAGACATTTATCTAAAAGGAAACTCGTTAATGATAAGACTTGGAAAAATTAGCAGAAACAAAGAAAATAATTCCTTTCTTTGAACAAGTTGAATGATTACGTTTCTTAGCCACAAAGGCATTAGTAAGCTTGTAAAATATTGAATGCAAGTCACCGTGAACCGTTAATTACGGTGAGTCGGACATTTATTTCAATGGATTATTAAATTTCCTGTCGTTTTTTGTAACAATACCGTTTTTATGATGGTAAGATGTGAGCGGTAAAATAATTTATAATCAACACGTTTAAGAGCGCAAACCAATTTCACCTGATTGTGCACCACGGACAGAGCTTTGACGACCGGCTGGCAGAACTGCCCTGTGGACTGGGGGCTATTTTTAGAATTCCACCACGGCATCCCCCGCCTGTCGTAAGAGGCAACTAATGGGGGGAGTGGTAGTCGCGGCCACGCAGCGTGGGACTGCGTAGTGCCCATCAAAAGCGACTACGACGTGTAGATTCGTGAAGTGCGGTATCGCGCGGGAGCAGTTCCCGCGAGGCTATGGCCTTTTGTCTCTGGATTCCGGTTCCACGCCAATAAGCTGAAGAGGACCACCGTGGGGTTTTTGGTTGGTATGCCGGTGTAGGATCGGCTGGCAGAATGACTATTGCAGAAATGGCGAAGTCATTATATTACTTGTGTATTACATAAAGATTTGTCCTTATTCGGATATCGAACTTGTGGATTTTCGTTTCTTTATCCTTCAGCCGGCCTTTCAAATAGCTGTGCCATAGAGGTTTTTTTATTGCAATGAATGGCGATGTGAGCTTGCCATTCGCCTGATGGTAAGCGATACGACTGCTCATGAACAGTAGCAAACCAAACAACACCATGTATTACCAAGCAATGCTTGGCATTCCACTGCGCTCGCCATCCTGAGACATAGCATGTTAAGTCTTGTTATGTCCAGTAGTTACTCTAGTTACATTGTCCTTGAAACTGGAAGACAATAGTTCTTTACACAGCTGTTTGGCGGGAGAAATAGGCATGTCGAATATAATGCAGATGAGGAAGAATAAGAGAGGATAAAATATGTTACAACCTACTGCAAAGTTAATGCATTTGTAGTCGATTATTACAAAACTCTACAATAACCTAAACAATAGAAATAATAGAACCTGAACAAACTTCTAGCGAGCCTAATGACCTAACACCGAAGGCCGTAATGGTCATGAACAAGGCTAAAAAAAGGTTTTAATGGCGCATTTTTGATGTAAAAATAGTAAACTAACATGAAAGAGGAAAGTGAAATGAATATGTAATGTTTTGTCAACAGAACATTATTAACTGGAAATAGAAAAGAAAATAAAGGCCTTACTTATATATTTTTAACATTGGGACACAATTACCACACTATACCTGAGTAATATGTGCAGAACCATCCAAATATGATATGGAATATCAATCGACAAGTGAGTTTTGTATCTCACCAACCTGTGTTTGTTTGGTGTCATTGATTTGGTATTTCAATCCTCATAATTATCTGTATAATGTTATATGTATTGTTATTGTGATTTTTGTATTTTACTATGAATATATGTGTATATATTTATTTAAACGAGAGGCCGCGGGTTCGATCTCCGCACCGAGGCAAATGTTTGTGAGAACCACAAGTATTTGTTTCGGGTCTGGGTGTCTGTGAGACCGAAAAGTCTCTCGTAGTTCCTGATACCTACGACACAAGACTCGATCTTAGTGTGGGGTCAGGACTATGTATGTGCCTGTTGGGTGTATTTATTTATTTAATTTATTTATATTGTGTTATATATTTCTGAACGGATATGGAAAAGTCTTGCATACGACCGTTTGCCCCTCTTAACACGTGAAAAAATTCTGAATTCTTGGAATTTCGTGCTATACATCTATAACAAAAATACATCAGAATATAATTATGTAAAATCTTCCTGTATCCAATTTTGCATGGTGTAAGCCTTTCGAAACAAATAATAAAAATTGAGCCACAACCTTTTTAATTTCTCAGACCTATATCCTAAGTTACAAGAGCTGACGTCACGCTTTTCAAAACCATCTTCGAAATCCTCTCTCATCCAAGGTATTGGTTTCGCTCGTCAGTTTCCTAACTCGTTACTGCGAGATGTTCAATTTTGGTGATTCGGTGTCGACTGCAAGTTCCGTTCCAAGTTGGTATCCGCTTGAATAATGGAGAGCTTGAGGCTATTGTTTAACTCGCCCCTGAATTTGCTAAGGTGGGAGATGAGAAAACTATTAGTATACGTGTGGCAGTCTTATGTTGCAAATTGAAGTAAACTGGTTTTACGTATGAGTTAGGCATTAGCAATGTTAAAGTTACAATGTCTTGATCATTTTTCGATCAATAGATTTTGTAAATAGGTGTCTATAACTTATAGCTGTGTCGGCAAAATCAAGCTGAGTAATTTACCACCAAATAAAAATTATTGTAAGTCAATAATAATATGCAGGCCTCTCATTAATTTATTTATCAATTTGCACCAAAAAAAAATAAAGATACCTGTTGTTATCTCAAAATCACTTATAGTCGGTGTAATATTCTATACTCGAAATCACTTGTATTTGGATATTATGCAGTCACCTTAAAGACAAAAAGTCTCCAGTTTCCCTTAATTTAATTACAACTAAAATATAAACTTTCAAGGAAGTAGACGAAGAATTTTTTCAATCAATTAATTCAGTTTTTAAGACACGATATTAAAGTGACACCTTGCAACACATGGTTGACCTACTTCGAGCTTCGGAAGAAGTTGGCGAAATTTTTAAATCGCCAAGAGTTTTGACAAGTCTTAATTGCCTACTGATATGATGAGTTTCGTGAACAGGGGTTCTTAGTGTTATAAACTTGTCTTATTTAGGTGTCTTTTAATTAAGATGATTAGAAAAATATTGATCATATTTTGTAATACATACAAACATACATAAACTCACGCCTTTATCCCAGAACGGATAGGCAGAGGCGCTACCAGGACACCCACATTTCGTCTAGTATGTTCCGTCCCACGACAGGGGGCGAGCCTATCACCACATCGGCCACAAATTCTGGACTTGGAGCTGATAATGAATAGAAAAATTCAATATCATTTTATCCGACCCGGGATTCAAACTCGAGACCTCAGCTTTGTAATCGTACCGTAGTACAACTACGCCACCGAGGCAGTTTGTAATATTTTGTCTTAAACTGTCTTCTTATATATCTATTACCCTTGATGGTAAGCGCAGCTTGGCAAGGTGCTGATTGGTGACAGAAAAATCACTTCGATCTTTGTATTTCGCAATCTCATTACCACAAAGCAGGTTGAAATATTAAACACTTTTATTTAACGTTATTATCATTACCAAAATGACAGCCGCTTTGTGCTTTAACTTTGACTATTGTGGGAAAGGCCCGGCACGGCCGTGTACTAAAAACTGTATTAAAGAAAAACGAGTGAAGAAACAGCAACGGTCGTGTTTCGTATGGTAAATGATATTGCTGTATACGCGGTTATACTTTAACTTTGTCTAAAACGTATAATTTTTTAACAACCTCCTCGGTGCTGTTGGTTAAGAAACCCACAGTTTCCCACAAAGATTTAATTCGGGTCGGGGTGGTTAGAGACCGATAAACTGTCGTAGTTTCTGATACCTACGACATAAAGTCTATTTCTCCCGCTACAGCAGTGTAAATGCACTGTTCCGTTTTGAAGGACATAGCCAGAGTAACTACTGGACATATTGAGACTACATCATATGTCTCAGGATGGCGAGCGCACATGAATGCCAAGCATTGTTTTGTAATTCATGTGTTGGTTAGTTTTGCTTCTGTCCATGAGCGGTCGTATCGCTTAACATCAGGCGAATGGCATGCTCCTCTGGCCATTAATTGAAATAAAAAAAAGACTCCGATGGAAAGTGACGTTCGACTACAACCTAAAATAATACTTATCCAACAATTCCAGCTACTATATCCCCACCCTTACCTTCTAATAACATATTTCATGCCTTAAATAACATAGCGTTTTATAATTAAAGGCTCAAAAGCGATTTAAGTCCATTTATCATGCTGTGACATCGAAACTTGCTTTGTAACGTTTCCGGGGTGGAACGAAGTCGGCCGACGTAGCAGATTTCGCCTAACTAGCCACTGTGAATAAAGCCTATTGCAGGTATTAGCATTGTGAAATTGTTCTGAATATGTTTTGTGTGCAATTTAGTCCAGCGGTCGAAATTGGAGCGTGTTTCATTAAATAATAATGTTTTCACAGCGAATTAACTAAATTTCTGTCTATGTCCAGCAGTCCGCAAATGGTTGATGATGATGAATTATCAAAAAGTATGAAGGGGTGGATATAGCTTGATTATCTTTTCTATTTAAGGCGCTAAATTCATTGGTTGGTTAGGAAAATTGAAAATTGCTTAAGAAATATAGAAAACTGACTGCCTCGGTGGCGTAGTTGTATCAGGGTACGGTTTCAAAGCTGAGGTCTCGGGTTCGAATCCCGGGTCGGGCAAAGTGATATTGGATTTTTCTATTCATTATCAGCCCGGAGTCAGGAATTTGTGCCCGATATGGCGATAGGCTCGCCCCCTATCACATCGTGGGACGGAACTTGCAAGGCGAAATGTTGGTGTCTTAGTGGCGCCTCTGCCTACTTCTTCGGGAATAAAGGCGTGAGTTTATGTATGTATGTATGTAAATATAGAATATAAGTACAGAAAATAACGTGTTTTTTGTGTCTCATCACTTATTTCGATCACACACTATTTTTTTATAAATCGTCTACGATTCTGTTACAAAGATCAGCTCATATGCCATTGCAGAGAAATTTCTCTTCCGCGCAAAGAATCCACAAGGCATTCGGGATCAAATATTATTTAAAAATATATGCAAAATTTATTCCAAGTATGCCAAAGAGAATGCTTTATAAAAAGTCCATACTCTGCAAACGTTTACAATCCTTTACATAATAAATTGGTATTCCGCCGTCGCGACATACGCAAAGTGAATAAATAAAAATACTCGTAGGCACTTATCATCTGAAATTTAAAGTAGAATATCATATGAATTTGGGAGACGGTTAAACACTTCCACAAAATTGTATACGATTTTATTGACGTTGTAAAACGTGTTGTATTGACAATTGTGTAAATAAAGCTTTGGTATTAGTATTTTTATTCGGGTTATTTAAGAACCTTTTGGTGTTACAGCTACGAAAGATATTTAGTATGAGGCAACGTTTTCCGAATTAAGAATAAAATACGGATTTCTCAGTTCACCTTATAACTATAGCCCCTACTACAAACTAATACTAGCCTCACTTATCGGCGACCAGCATCGGACACTTAAAATATTAATATGGTCTAATAATATTAAAATTTATTAATCGCATTAATGTTTGGTTCATAGCGAGAATCATATCCGCGGAGTCTTGTTTTTAGCCTGTTTTTCGCCCATAATGTTATAAGGGTCATCATATTATGGTTATCATCTAGAAATATTAATATAGATTGCAAACGAGCAAACAGGTGATCACTGCGGCCCATGAAAATCCACTACGATCCACAGGTATGGATGTGTGGCAGGTCAATCAAATTGGGAGAAGAGCGGGAAGGAAAAAAGACGAGAAGAGGCATCCAGCAATCTCACTCAGCGAATGAAACGCGACAGCTTTGTTGTCTCTTCACGTCGATTTCCTGTGAGGCAATGGGACCGCCCCGGACGGGCCTGCCCATTCATGCTGAGTCATGACTTACAACAGCGTGGCTCTGCCACTTGTATAGAAACTTGGTTAAGTTTCTTAGCTATGGCCTATAGTCGGTCAAATTCTAATCTTTTGTATAGCATATCACAGCCTCCGTGGCGCAGTTGGTTAGACGCCGCCTGTGAAACGAGAGGCCGCGGGTTCGATCCCCGCACCGAAACAAATATTTATGTGATCCACAGGTACTTGTTTCGGGTCTGAGTATTTGTGCGACTGAATAGTCTCTCGTAGTTTTAGATATCCACGACACATGACTCGATCTTAGTGTGGGGTCAGGACTATGTATGTGACTGTTGGGTGTATTTATTTATTTACATCACTCTAAACTATACGGCAAGACACAAAGAATAACAAACATAAAATTCTGTTGAAACGTGAATCAAAATTACATTCCTTTATGTCAACCGAACAACAGAAGGCCATATATCATTTCAACTGCTTATTTCAGCTTACTTTTCAGACAATTTCACGTTTGTACAACCTTTTCAGATCAGAATTCTTTATTACTTTGTGTCTGTGTACCTAAACGTTTTGAAAAATATGAGATTACACGAAACAGCTGCGGACAAAGATATATTACAGTATGTTCCGGACAATCTGGTCTAGCAAGAGCGTACGTGCCTATTACATACCGGATTAGAGGCATATTGAGCGGGAGCGACCGAATTACGCTTGTTTTAGGGATATCCCTCGTATGACCCGATTTTAGATTTATCTGCGGAGTTGTAAGTAAAAAGGTTTGTGTTCCTCTTGGTTTTATGTTGCAGTTCTTTTTTATTTTCAGTTGTTTTCATAAAAGTGAAATAAGCACAACATTTTAAGGTAAATAGTTACTTAAAAAACAAAAGCCGGATATATATACATTTATTTACAATCAGTAGGCTAATTCACGTAATTTATTGACGCGCCGATCAAGTTTCGATGCAGTTTCGATTAGGTTTACGTCTTAATCGTACGTACGTCAAAATGGTATTCTTGTAATTGTTTAGCTGCGCGTAAGATATGCATAAACTGCGCATGTGCTGCACGTTGGTGGGACTAAACTGTCATTGGAGACGTCAAATGAATAGGTAGTTTACCAATCAGGTTGCGATCTGAATCACGCATGTATAAAACGCGCAGCCGTAGAATACGCTAAAGCGATCGCGTGACGCGAACTTGACGCGAGCGTATCTGACAGCGGTTATTCTAAATTACGAGAATACAAAACGGGCTGTTTTGATCGAAACTTAACTGCAACTGCACTGCAACTGAACTTATTTAATTACGTGAATTGGCCTACAGATCCTTGTATTTAACCCGTGGGTGTCATCACATGCAGATTAATTTTTTTATTAACTGTACTATATTTGTGGACGACACAAACATTTACCCCAGTACAAGAATCGAACTTTGGACCTCTCATTTCATACTTTTTAATCAACCTCTCCACTGAGGCTGAAAATATGAAAATATGGAAACGTTAAGCTTGTTGAAAAAGCTATTTAACGTTGAAACCGTTTTTAAAATTGCTGATTACGGTGATAAGCGATTAAATCAGTTAGTCATTAACTTCAGAAATAAACTCAATTATAATACCCATTACGTGTTTCCGGTACAAGGAAAAAATAGCGTGTAAAACATTTTTATATAATTTAAGGGGACATAATTTTGTAGTTTCTGTATAAAATTTATTATTTAATAGTTAATTTAGAAAAGGTATATTCCCATAAGTGTTCCAAGAATATTTTTTATATGTATGTAAATGTAGCGACATTAATAGATACTATTGTCTCTTTTAGGCCTCATGTTTTTGTTTAGAAAAATCTTGCGTACTTAAAATATAACTCCATGCATTAGTTCAGATAAATATAATTCATTTGTAGGATAACAAAATCAAATTAATTAATTAATATTTCTCAGTACACAATTTTTTTTTTTTTTTTTTTTTTTTTTTTTTTTTTTTTTTTTTTTTTTTTTTTTTTTTTTTTTTTTTTTGGCGGTACTTGTTTCGTGCGTGTCGTTTTTCGAATCGTCTTGAGATAAATTTAAATTTATATAAATATTATATGATATTTCAAAGTGAATTGTATGTATAATTAAAGTCTAATATCAGTACCTGCCGGTGACTATCTTTTTCTGACAAAGGAAACAACAATCAGGTTTTTCTGACACTTTTTATTTACCTCTAACTCACATGGAGTCAATCAAGGAATCCCTGTCACAGCTCAGTTCTATGTTTAACGACAAATTTTCTGAGTTTGAGGAAAGGCAAAAGAGATTGACTTCTCCTACATCTAACACAGTATCAAACCTAGAAGTTGAATTTAATACTTTTAAAAAGTTCACACTGCAAGCTCTCCGCACACTACAAACACAACTGGACCTACTTTCGTGCGACAATGACCGTCTTGAGATGCACACACGCAGGAAAATTCTGCTTCTGCATGGAGTCCCCGAAGATCCCAGGGAAGACACATCTGGAATCATTGTTGATGTTCTCGCACAAAGATATAAGTTGTGTCATTTTGATGTAACGGGGATTGCCCGCTGTCACAGAATGGGCAGAACACATGCTGATCGACCAAGGCCTATACTATTTAAACTCTGTGATCAAGCATTGCGCAGCAAAATCTGGGCAGCCAAGGCAAAACTTAAGGGCTCTGGTATAACCTTGTCAGAATTCCTGACAAAAACACGACACGATGCTTTTATGGCGGCGCGGGAGCGTTTTGGCGTCACAAAATGCTGGACGCGCGATGGCTTCGTCTTCGTGTTGAGTTCCGACGGTACGCGGCACCGTTTCACAACCGTTGCTGAGTTGGATGGCCTTGTGACACAGATTGCACCCAGTGCTTCAACCCAGAAGAAGGTACAAGTCACTGCAAAAGATCCACCCGCTACAATTAAGCCAAGGCGTGCAGCGGCAGCTTCCAGGAAATAACTGATGCGTGTTGCTTTCATTGTACACTTTTTACCGTAACCTTATTTCTACTTACTACCCCTTTCTATGTGTTATTGGACTGATTTAATTAATATTAAACTGTGAGTTTAAATCAATTCAATTTTAAAAAATTGATGTGAGTACATTTTGTTTACATTTCCTGCTGATGACAAACTGACAGCTAAAGTCTAACTGTCACTGACTGAATTAGACTGCGTTTAGTTATTGCTTGTTATTTTAATGTTAGTAATATAGTTAGTTAGCTCATATTATTTGTTTTTCAATTATCTTTTTTAATTCGTGTTATTTTACTACATTATTATCTTGCATTATTGCTTTTACATTGTGTTTTATTTTTTACTGATTTTTTTTTTTTTTTTTTTTGTATTACTGTTAACGCTTTTTTTTTGTTTGTTTTTATATTTTGATTGTTAAGGGGTAGTAATAATATTATTTTATCTTTCTAGTATTTAATTTTGTTAGCTGTGTTTTTTCATAGCATTTTAGTTTAAAATTTGATTTTTCTCTTATCGGAAACCGGCAGGGTGGGTTGATATAATTTATTTTATTATTTGTATTAATAACTATTTTAAGTATAATTTTGATTTATTATTATTATTATATTTTTATTATTATTATTTAATTTTATGGTTTTTAATGATTAATTTATTTGATACGAGTGGTAGTAGTAATTTTTTATCTTGCTCTTCAAATAGTGATTGTAACAGCGAAGATAGCTTTGCGAGTATCCCTACACTTTCTGAAACGTTGGATTCATATTTCTCTGATGTGCCTAAGAATCTGAATGTAGTTCACATTAATGTGCAGAGCATTCCGGCTCATTTTTCTGATATGCTGGTTTCGTTTGACATAAAAAACATCCATGCTATATTAGTCTCCGAGTCTTGGCTTAAACCTTGTTTACCCTCTGTATCCTACACTTTACCCGGCTTTAACCTTATTCGAAATGACAGGATTGGTAGCGGTGGTGGTGGAGTAGCTATCTATTTACGCGCACACATTCCCTTTTCTGTGATAAGCGCCTCCACCCAACCACCTCAACCTAATGCCGGCGAACATCTTTTTATTGAAGTCGTTTTAGGCCATACCAAAGTTCTTCTCGGAGTCTATTATAGCCCTTCCATGCGAGTGAATTATTTTTCTTCTCTCGAAAAGATTTTAGAAAATCTAACTCCCACTTATAGTCATAATATAATTATGGGTGACTTTAACACTTGCCTCCTTAAACAAGATTATCGTTCTTCTTCTCTAGAAAGCATTGTGAAATCGAGCAACATGCATATTCTTTCTCTTAGTGCTACTCATTATTTTCCAAACTCGACTCCTTCCCTCCTTGACCTCATCATTGTTTCATCACTAGAGCATGTGGCCAAGTATGGCCAGTGCCTAGCTGATTGCTTTTCTTACCATAATTTAATTTTTCTATCCTATAAACTTCGGCCTCCTAAATGTAAACCTACAGTTATTCTGCAACGCAATTTTGGTGGTATGAACGAAGAAAATTTCTTAAAGGATGCTAAAGCTATCGATTGGGCACCTGTGATGACGGCTAACTCAATCAATGAACAAGTTGAAATTTTTAACTCGACAATTATTCAATTGTATAACGTTCATGCTCCTTTAAGAGCTATTAAAATAAAACACGTACCTGCTCCCTGGATTACCACAGAAATTAAAGACCTCCAGCGGAAAAAGTCTGCAGCCAAAAGCAGGTATAAGTTGCATCCAACAGAGACAAACAAGGCACGTTACACAAAAGTAAGAAATCACTGCAATATGGTGTGTAGGGACGCTCAACGACGCCATATTCATAATTCCGTTCAAGTTGAAGATCCGGCTAAAGTCTGGAAGTTTCTCAGGTCATTAGGAGTTGGTAAATCTCGTCAAGAGACTATTCCAAACAATTTAGACATTAATCTGTTAAACCAGCACTTTTCTTGTACTTCCCATATTGATGATGCAATTAAAGCTTCCACTATTAATAATCTTTCACAGATTTCTGCTCCTGACCTTTCGGCATTTGTCTTTCGTCAATTCACTGCTTGTGATGTTCGTAGGAGCATCATCTCAATTGCATCTAATGCAGTTGGGATGGATAGCATCAGCCGTAATATGCTTCTTCCCATCCTTGACTCTGTTCTTCCTGTCCTTTGTCATATACTTAACTTTTCCATCTCCAATGCTGTGTTTCCTTGTTCTTGGAAGGAAGCTCAGATTATTCCTTTACCAAAAAAACCTAACCCTAAATCCATTTCGGAATATCGTCCAATATCCATTCTTCCTTTTCTTTCAAAAGTCCTCGAGCGTCTGGTCTATAACCAGTTAAGCTCGTTCCTCGTCAAACATGATCTCCTCAATCCCCTTCAATCCGGCTTCCGTCCTGGGCACAGCACAGTTACTGCACTTGTCAACATCACCGACGACATTCGTTTGGGGATGGAAAACAGTCAGTTAACTGTGCTGACGCTCTTAGACTTTAGCAATGCATTTAACACGGTTGATTTTGACATTCTTTTAGCTATACTTCGCTCCTTGAACATATCTCCAAGTGTGATTGAATGGTTTCATAGTTACCTGTTTGGTCGCCGTCAGTGTGTCCGTCTAGGGGAAACGATTTCCCCATGGTGTAACACATCTGCCGGTGTTCCTCAGGGTGGCGTCTTGTCTCCCCTACTTTTTTCAGTTTTTATTAATTCCATTTCCTGTAATATTTCTTCTTCCTACCACCTATATGCAGATGACCTACAACTCTACTGTCAATCTCCGCTCAATCAGCTGAATGACGCTATTCGTCGTATGAATAGCGACCTTCATGCTATATCGGAGTGGAGTAAAGCATATGGCCTTAAACTAAATCCGGCTAAAACGCTACGGCTAAAACGGGGCCACCTTGTCGTGGTGGGGGGGCTTACGGGATGCAGGAACTACACCAAAACGCTCAAAACCAGCAGAGTTTATATACCTTTCCCAAACCAACGGCCCCAAACCCAATTCCTTATGAACATGAGTAATAGAAGGTACAATTTACGGTCGCTACCCGGGGGTCGCCGGGGTACATCTGGAGCCGATGCTGGATGTAGCAGCATGCGGACCATCGGCGACGAGGGGTTGAACAGGCGGACTCCCGTCGAAGAATATACTACAGCCGACGAGAATAATTCTCCTTCACCATCATCATCATCATCACCTAAATCCCTTTTTCCATCCACACCATCTTCCCCTTCATCATATCTCGCTTATTCACCAACGTCATCTTGTTCATCAGCCAAAGATGTTGTACAGGAGGCAGAATACGCCACACAACCTGTACCCGCTGAGGCACGTCGTAAACGCAAGAAATGGACTAATGAAATGAACATATTTATCTTGCGATCATACTTTATTCTTACTTCAATTGAAACAGATACATCATCATACCTTGGGCAACTACATGATCTTTTTTCTAAACAGTATCCAAATATGAAAGTTAGCAGAAAATCTTCTAGCTAATTCGTCTCTTACATTGAGACATTTTAAGTGCGAGGATGATCTATTTCAATATTTATTTATACATTAGCATTTATATATTAGCATGACGAATTGTCAACGCAGCTGATTGTAAGCGCAGTGTTGCGCAGAGTGTCCATAGTTGCACCTACATAGATGTCATCTAAATAATGCTACACTTACATTGGGGCTCCTATGATGGGTCCACACACAGTTAACATCTATATACTAGCGTATACATTCATAATAAAATCGAAAATTAAATGCCCTCGTTGTTAACGCTGGTATCGCGCCTGTTAAAATACAATGTCAATGAATAAATTAAAATTTAAACCGATGTCCTCATGTAATACATATTAATTGGGGAATCATAAACTTCCCATAAATTTTCTCAACGAAGTATGAAATAAATCGTAAAAATGTAAACAATTTGATAATAAATAAATAAATACACCCAACAGTCACATAGATAGTTCTAACCCCACACTTATATCGAGTCTTGTGTTGTGGGTATCAGAAACTATGAGAGACTTTTCGGTCTCACAAACACCCAGACCCGAAACAAATACCTGTGGATCACACAAACATTTGTTTCGGTGCGGCGTCTAACCAACTGCGCCACGGAGGGTGTCCGTTTTTATTACAGATTTAGTTTAATATTATGTATGACTAATATAGTTGTTGTTTCTTTATGGACGCTCATTGCCCTCTTAAAAGGGCGCCTGAACTTTGTCGGGGATAAACAATTGGAAAGACCAGTAATGCTATTGCACTAGGTATTCTAGAACGCTGACAGGTTTTAGCTGGTATGTCAGTTTAGGATTTGTTAAGTCGCAGCATATCGTTAACATCTGCAAGTGAGCTGGGCTCAGAGGTCATTGACTCAAAGGTAATTTGGAGAGGAGGTGAATAAAAACTTTTCCCTCTATGTCCTCGCTCGTCTAATCTGGTTCGTAGACTTGAAATACCTTCATAATTTTACTGATGTTTCCTCGTGAAGTTTTCTTCACCAAAGCTAACAATAATTAAAAGATAAGTGGTTTGGACCACTTCACAACATTTAGCTGAGTCACAGTAATTTTTATTGTTTTTATTTATTATTGTTTTTTCTTTGCCTCGGTGGCGTAGTTATATTACGGTACGGTTACAAAGCTGAGGTCTCTAGTTCGAGTCCCGGGTCGGGCAAAGTGATATTGGATTTTTCTATTCATTATCAGCCTGGAGTCAGGAGTTTGTGCCGGATATGGCGATAGGCTCGCCCCCTATCACATCGTAGGACGGAACATACAAGGCGAAATGTGGGTGTCCTGGTGACGCCTCTGCCTACCCCTTCGGGGATAAAGGCGTGAGTTTATGTATGTATGTATGTTTTTTCTTTTTTATGATTCATGTTGCGTCTGTGACTAATCAATCGTTATTATTTCTTTCTAACTCCGTATATAACATATTCATATAGATCAGTTTGTATAAGCGTTGACTCTGGACCTCACGATTAGATTAAGGGCCCGAAAGCCCTCCTTCCGCCGCGTTAACGCCTAATATCCGCTGTTGACAAATTGAATACAAGAAATGGCTTGTGGGTAGCACTTACGAAATTATCTTGGACTGGGAAACAGCTGACGTCATATGCAAATTGATTTAATGGTGAATTGTTTGATCGAAGATGATATTGGGAAATTATTTATAAAAATTTGAGGGGTTTTAAAGTATTTGTGTTGTTTCTAGATTCGTCTTGATTCCGAAACTGTTTGTACAAACCAACATGTTTTAATGGTATATAGTATAAAAAGAAAATAAATTACACTTATTTTAAAAGCTGTAGTCGTTATTATAGCGAACTTATCTATTCAAATGCGTGGTATAATTTGAAAATGAAATGAAATGAAAATGAAATGAAATGAAATGAAATGAAATGAAATGAAATGAAATGAAATGAAATGAAAATAATTTATTGAATCCATTAAAATGTTCAACATTGTTTAGATTCAGTCATTTTTTGAACTACCACCCGGTTCGGAAAGCGGTTTTCACTAGAGAAGAACGGGCAAGAAACTCTAGTGTTGCTCTTTTCAAAACCAGTTTACAATGTATGATTATTACAAAAATTACAAGTTGGTTTAAATCAGAGCAGTTCATTAATAACTTGTTATGATTTGCAAGTAGGATATAGTTGAATACGAATAAGTTTACTTTATATTTAATATGGCTGAGAGAAACGAAACGAAGTAACCCATAACGAAGAATCAGTATACTCTGTTTTGCCAACGCAATAAATAATTATAAAAGCGTTAAGTAATCTATTTATCAATTACAAAGTAAGCAAATCGGACAGACCAGTCCACACAAGCAGCACCCGTTCACGAGTATGACGCATGTGCCAGCCATCGGCCTCCTCAACCATGCTACAGGGAAGTGACCGACCCGGCACACGACGCCACCGCAAGCACAGACTTTTAAGCGAGCATGACTTATCCAATCGCTTACAAAGCAAAACAAAATAGTTTAAGTTACTTAATATAAATGAAATTATACAGAGCACACTAATACCTCCGCTCCAAGATACTATATATTTAATTAATTTTATACTATACTATTCCCAAGCCTTATTATCATCTAGATATTCTGAAATTTTATAATAAGCTTTATTGCATAATTTTTGCTTGATAGTAGCTTTGAATTTTTCAATACTTAAGGCTTTAATATGAGTGGGAACTTTGTTATAAAAGTGTATACAGTAACCCTTAAAAGACTTGCTGATCCTGTGGAGTCTGGTCTTATGAGTAGCTAAATTGTTCTTATTTCTAGTATTTTTATTGTGAATATCGCTAATCTTTCGAAAGTTTTCTTTATTTTTATGGACATACATTAAATTTTCAAAAATATATTGTGATGCCACTGTCATTATATTTATTTCTTTAAATTTTTCTCTAAGAGAATATCTGGACCCTAGCGAATAAATTGATCTTATAGCTCGCTTTTGGAGAACAAAGATGGTATTAATGTCAGCAGCACCACCCCACAGTAAAATTCCATAACTCATCAGACTATGAAAGTAGGCAAAATATACCAATCGAGCTGTATCAATATCAGTCAATTGACGTATCTTACCCACCGCGTAGACTGCGGCGCTCAGCTTTTTAGCTAAAGCGACTATATGAGGACCCCATTGAAGTTTGGGATCTAATGTGATTCCCAAGAACTTAGTTGTATTCACAAGGCTCAACTCATCCCCATTCAAAAGAATGTTAGCGTTAACTTTTTTGACATTAGGAGTCACAAACCGTACACATTTAGTTTTCTGACTATTTAGTAACAAGTTGTTAACGCTAAACCAATGTACGATTTTTGTGAGGGTGTGGTTTACATCGTCAATAATGGGTTGATGTCGATTCAGTTTAAATAATAAAGAAGTATCATCTGCAAACAACACGACCTCACAGTTGTCCCTTATAAAAAAAGGTAAGTCATTAATGTAGATTAAAAAGAGGAAGGGTCCAAGAATCGAGCCCTGCGGAACTCCCATAGTAACAACAGACCCAGGAGATCTTTTTCCGTTGACATCTACACTTTGGACCCTATTACTTAAATACGACTTGCATAAATCATCATTCAAATAAATCATCATCATAAATCATCATTTGATTTGGCATTTCCTGTTTTTTTAAAACACACCAGTTTTTTACCCACATTTCAAATGCAAAATATAATCACCAGAGTCTTAAACAAAAAGCGTTATCTACCATACAAAAAATATTTTGATATAAGAAAAATGTATGAGAAATTTTACACTCCGTAAACACATTTTGTTAGCACAGCCCATAAAATTCCTATAGCGCTACCACTAACGGGTGCGGCTTAAGTCCCGCGCACACTAGACGGCTTAAGTCTCCAGACTTTTGGCTTGAAGAGGCTTTGTCTCATTGCTCCTTCGAGACGTGAGTTCAGTCTAGTATTGCCTTTCTTGAGACGGTTCATGATTGTGTTTTTACGTAATTATTGTCTTGTGGAAGAATCCAATATAGGGACTTGGTTTTGATTCCTGATAGGGTTTTACAGTAGAATTGATTGCCTCCGTGGCGCAGTTGGTTAAACGCCGGCTGTGAAACGTTAGGCCGCAGGTTCGATCCCCGCACCGAGACAAATATTTGTATGAACCACAGGTATTTGTTTCGGGTCTGGGTGTTTGTGGGACCAAAATGTCGTAGTTTCCTCCTTGTTCTCGTAGTTTGACCCACGAGACATGACTCGATCTTAGTGTTGGTAAGAACTATGTATGTGGCTGTTGTTTTTTTATTATTTTGTATGTGTTGATGGCCTGTCAATAAGGAGAAAGGAAAGCAAAGAGGACGGGAGGAAGAAATCAGTATTTGGTTTCCATCAATTTTATTTCCCGAACGCAACACCACAGCAAAGCGTTTCACGATATTTTCAATGATGGCTATTTCTATATTTTCTTTACATAATTAGTTATTCAAAGGTAGGAACAGTTTATAACCCTCCCAATTATGGAATGTAGCTTAAAACATCGGGGAGTCCATATTGTCAGTTGTTTGCATTGACCCAATTAAAAGTACAATCAGTCAGAGGTGTTTTCAAGTGACATAACATTATTTTAATACTGTGTGAGAGAGTGTGACCTAAATGCGCTTGATGGTAAGCGCGGTGTTGTCCAGAGAGAGACCGTCGTGAGATGCTCATCTCTTTCCTGGTAGATACAATTACGCTGATCTGATTGTATCCAGACTGAGCCTTACTTATCGTAGACATACATACATACATAAACTCACGCCTTTATCCCCGAAGGGGTAGGAAGAGGCGCCACCAGGACACCCACATTTCGCCTTGTATGTTCCGTCCCATGATGTGATAGGGGCGAGCCTATCGCCATATCGGGCAAAAATTCCTGACTCGGGGCTGATAATGAATAGAAAAACCCAATATCACTTTGCCCGACCAGGGACTCGAACCCGAGACCTCAGCTTTGTAACCCTACCGTACCTAATACAACTACGCCACCGAGGCAGATCGTAGACGTAGACCAATATATGTTACTATTAAATATTATTAAGCTTTAATAATACCAATATTTATTAATCGCTTAAATGTTTTGTTCAATTCGAGGATCATATCCGCGGAGTCTTGTTTTTAGCCTGTTTTTCGCCCATGATGCTAAAAGGGCTTCATCATATCATGGTATCATATTAATATGCCTCGGTGGCTTAGTTGTATAACGGTACGGTTACAAAGCTGAGGTTTTGGGTTCAAATCCCAGGTCGGGCAAAGTGATATTGAATTTTCCTATTCATTATCAGCCCGGAGTCAGGAATTTGTGCCCGATATGGCGATAGGCTCGCCCCCTATTACATCGTGGGACGGAACATGCAAGGCGAAATGTGAGTGTCCTGGTGGCGCCTCTGCCTACCCCTTCGGGGATAAAGGCGTGAGTTTATGTATTATGTAATATTAATATAGATTGTTTTTTATTGGGTAGGCGAACGAGCAAACAGGTCACCTAACGGTAAACGACCACTGCCACCCATGAACATCCACAGCGCTGGATCCACAATCATGGATGCCGGCCCATTAAAATTGGGATGAGAGCGGGAAGGAAAAACGATGGAAAGAGGTTGAGAGTTTGGTTGCTAAATATTTTATTAAATTAAATCGTTGTGTGTATTGTATCGATGGATGTTCCGATGTAGATATCTTCAAACTGGTCGATATTAAAACCATCAAGAGCTCATATTTAACAATGGTCTTCTTGTAATTGGAAATGGTGATGGAACTAATAAGCCCCCCAAAATTGTCTAAGTGCGTCCCCTGCTGCGGTAATATCTACCGCAGAGCTCGCGAAGAGTTCAAACACAAGTCGGGGTTAAAGCAGCGCAGCAGTTAGGTAGAGGAAAGCCTCTACCAAACGGTTTTTCCAATGCCCCTTTGGGTATTGGGCATCCGGCAACCTCACTGAACGAAACGAACGAAACTGTCGCTCCAAGTCGATTTCCTGTGAGACAGTACCGCCCCGGACGAGCCTGCCCATTCATGCTGAGTCATGACTACGGGTGTCGATCCCGGGATTCCAAGTACCAGGATCCCAAATCCCGACCCATTTTTCAAGAATCAAATCCCGGGATTGAAATCTTGAGTCATGACTGACACTAGCGTGGCTCTAATACTTCTAAAATATGCACAGACTGACCCAAAATATGACGCTTACGTGGGTCACTATAATGAGTCCTTGACCACTACGGTGGTCGTTATCCGGATACGAATACCCTATTACCAGGAAAAATATGACATACATAAATAGAAATCTCGCCGTGCTACAAGTGTACACTCTGCCTTATATTCGCCAATATTTCCAACCTGCCTTCTTTTATGAGCAATTTCTCACGTATTTTTGCCTTAAACGTCTTTTCTTTTTTGTAAAGTAGGAACATTTTATCGTGATATTTTTAAGAGTCACAACAGTGGTTGACGAAGGTCGATTAATGATAATAATTTAGTTATAGTTGTAAGAAATCGCAATGACACATACACAAATTCACGCCTTTTTCCCAGGAGGGTAGGCAGAGGTGCTACCAGGACACCCACACTTCGCCTTGTATGTTCCGTCCCATAATGTGATAGGGGCGAGCCTATCGCCATATCGGGCACAAATTCCTGACTCCGGGCTGATAATGAATAGAAAAACCCAATATCACTTTGCCCGACCCGGGTTTTGAACCCAAGACCTCAGCTTTGTAGTCGTACCGTAGTACAACTACGCCACAGAGGCAGTGTATAAAATATACTTTATTAAAATGTATGTTTAATAACCTCGCTGTGTTGCAAGCGGGTGTCATTGTACTCACACGTGACACTGAGCCGAAGGAGCCGAGCGCGCGTCTACGCCATTACAAAGAATCACGCGTTGACAGCTTGTTTCCTGCAAATTATCCCTCGAGGGGCTTATAGCTTCATAATATTACTAGATTCGTAAATGCTTGGATTGTAATACCTTGGCAAATTCATCGTCATTTGATAATTAATTTATTTACACAATACTGCGCTTTTGTCTTTGCATAAAAATAAACATATTGCGGATACTCAATTGAGATTAAAGTCGTTTGGTAGGAAACATGTTCAATCTCCAAGCCTGGCAGAGTATAATAATCAATACATACATGATACATCCAACAGACCTACACATAGGTCGGACCCCAAAACATATATGTATTGTGTCGTGGAAATCAAATATATGGGCCGCACAAATATTTGTTTTAGTCCGGGGATTCAATCCGCAGCTTCTTGTATCATAGTCGAGGCCATGGATGCAATTAAATACAATACATACATCGGAAAGCTAGGCTAGCCATGGGCTTGATATCAAAACCTCCAATAGCACGGCTTTCATCAAACTAAGGTATCGCACAATTTATAATCCATCACGTTGAGTGAGCCCACGTTGAATATTAAACTCCATAAAATTACAACATGTATTTCATAAATAAATAAATAAATACACCCAACAGTCACATACATAGTCCTGACCCCACACTAAGATCGAGTCTTGTGTCGTGGGTATCAGGAACTCCGAGAGACTTTTTCGGTCTCACAAACACCCAGACTTTTCAGATCTTTCCTTTGCAAAGATAATTTATAAGTGTTGTATTATTTTGAAGGCGTGTCGCTGCATCACGCCGAGGATTTAAACAAAGCGCGGTACATTACGCGGTCTTTGTTTAAGAAATAGTGCTTATAGTTAAAATGTGCATGAATTTCTGTTCGAGAAATGTTGGGGAAATATTTTTGTTAGATATTTGATGTGTTTGTTAAAAAATGTTAGAGTTAATGGATTTCAATGTATTTTAATAACCATGTCATGTTATGATTCATTAATGTCACCTAATAACTCGAATTGTTTGGTAGTGTTCCTAATTAGCAAGTAACAATAAAAATATAGATCGTAGGTTTACAAAACAATACAATACTCTTTATTGTAAACCAAATATATATACAAAATTAGACAAAATACAACAACTTATGGTATTACTAAAGGCGATCTCATCGCTTAAAGCGATCTCTTCCAGACAACCTTTGTGTAGTACAGAGTAGTGTAATACATGCAGGGCGCTTCCAACAGATATATGAGGAAATCCATGGGGAGGCCTATGTTTAGCAGTGGACTTCCTGTGGCTGAAGAGAGAGAGAGAGAGAGAGGTGTAGTACGGACTAAGGTGTGATATTCTTATTGAAGGATATACGAATAGCATCACACAATATAGCTTCGGTGTAACCATGGGACCGAAAATACGTGTCAAATAATTGTCACCTAGTTGATTATAATATTTAAACAAAACTATAATTTACTATTTATTATAGTAACAAAATTGAATACAAAACAAACTTATCATTCAAATTATCGGTTATATTTTGTAAGTCTTCATAACGGTATGAAATTACATGTCTCTGGCCTATTATTATTTCGTACAATAAATAAACAGCTCTCCGTTGACTACACAAAGTCTTTTTTTATTCAACAATGCCACTAGATTCAAAAGTGTTAATAACGTTCATATTTCAGAGAACAAATGATA
The DNA here is from genome assembly GCA_949752805.1 of Deilephila elpenor. Lineage (NCBI taxonomy): Eukaryota > Metazoa > Arthropoda > Insecta > Lepidoptera > Sphingidae > Deilephila > Deilephila elpenor. The sequence continues at coordinate 12,840,197 of OX457097.1, read as the reverse complement.
AATCGTAAACATATTGTGGAAGCCATGCGAGTTAATGGTACGTAAATAAAATATATCTGCCTAATAAATTTCACATCTGAATGTATGATTTGTTCAGGAGGGCTGTCGAAAACAGATATGCCAACACAGACTTTTTTACGGCTTCATTCATGTTTACAACTCGATATAATTATAAAAACGGATATACGAACACATGCATATTGGTGGCGTAGTTGTATTACGGTACGGCTACAAAGCTGAGGTCTCGGGTTCGAGTCCCGGGTCGGGCAAAGTGGTATTGGATTTTTCTATTCATTATCAGCCCGGAGTCAGGAATTTGTGCCCGATATGGCGATAGGCTCGCCCCCTATCACATCATGGGACGGAACATACAAGGCAAAATGTGGGTGTCTTGGTGGCGCCTCTGCCTACCCCTTCGGGGATAAAGGCGTGAGTTTATGTATGTTTGTATGTATGCATATTATTTTTTACGATTTTTTTTCATCTGGAAAACATAATGTAGGTTAGTAAAGAAATACACCCAACAGTCACCACACATAGTCCTGAACCCACACTCAGATACAAGTATTATGTCGTAGGAATCAGAAACTACAACATTTAGTCGGTCTCAAACTACCTAGACCAAAAATAAACTTTGTAGGTATCAGTGGGTTTCCTAACCAACAGCGAAATCAAAAAAAAAAATACGTTTTAGACATAGCTAAGTTATTATTTCGACATAACCACAGACCTCGACGGCGCAGTTGTACTACGATATGCTTGCCAAGCTGAGGTCTCGGGCTCAAACCCCGGGTCTTGCAAATTGATGTTGGATTTTTGTGCCCGATATCACGATAAGCTTGCTCCTATCACATTGTGGGATAGAAAATACATGGCGAAACATGGGTGTCATGGTAGGCAGCAGCACCTCTGCCTATCCCTCGTCGGAAAAAAGGCGTGAGTTTATGAGTCGGGCTTTAGTGTTCAGTGTCATTAAAATGTGTACAACTGTCGATGAGAAGAGAACAATCGGACTATTTTTATTGCTGAGGGTCAGTTTGGATTGCAATGTAAAGTTACGCTCCAGATGGTTTAGACTCGGCGATTATTGATTCATATATACATAATACAGATACATATGGGAGGACGGGATAGTCTCATTGTTATTTTATTGCACTTATATTGCGTGGATGCGTTGCTTTTTAAAATAGGAGGAACAAGAGAAGGCCAAAGAACAAGGATATTAGGACTCCGGCAATCAAACTTACGGAGCGAAACATGATGAAAAAGCTGCCTTTTTACGTCATTTATCATGACTATTTTTCACTCCTCTCAAGCTGAAGATTTCTAAATTCCAAAGTACAGTGGCTCTACCACTCTCAAGTTCAAGTATTTTATGTACAATTTAATCTGTTATCAAGTGCTTTGTATTGTATCAGCCCATATACGTCCCACTGTATGGCACGAGCGTACTTTACAATCGAGGGTACGATTGAGAGTGGGTAGGCCATTTAGTCCACCACGCTGGCCTAGAGCGGGTTAGCGGACTTTAAATATCATAGATTATATTATTACAAATCTAGGGCAAGTAGGTTTCTTCACTATGTTTTTCTACGCCGTCAAAGTGTTCATTTAGCTGTATAAATGTAGGCTAATATTTTAATTAGCCGGATGGAACAATTAAATTATTTTGGTTAACGAAACAAGGCTTTGTAGTCGGTTTGGCGCTGTGCCTAAGCAGTTGGCTATCTCCAGTAATAAGTTTCTAGCGATACCGCATGGGTAAATATTTGTATGGTCTTAATATACGGATTAAGCGGTTGTGTATGTGAAATTCGTGTTTGTAGTGCACGATATGACGTACATGATATGGGCGAAGTTTTAGTGTTGGGTCATACATACATAAACTCACGCCTTTTTCCCATAAGGGGTAGGCATAGGTGCTAAGCTACCATGGCACCTATATTTCGCCTTGTATGTTCCATCCCATGATGTGATAGTGGGCGAGCAATTTTGCCCAACCCGGAATTCGAACCCGAGACCTCAGCTTTTTAATCGTGCCGTAGTACAACTACGCCACCAAGGCAGATACCTATAAAGTTTATAATAAAAATGCAACCTCATTTTTTGTGCTACAGATGAGAACGTAATTCTTCTACAATCCTGAGTGCGATTGAGAGGGCTTAGAACATAGTCGGCTGGCTTATTGGGTAGTGACGTAGTGCAAATATTAAAAAAATGTAGTAGATTTATATAAAATGACAAAATATTTACTTAAAAGCGTATATGATAAACCAACAAACTCGCAGTAAGTGGATGCCCTGACGTGGCAGTCGAATTCAGGACCTCACAAATCACAGCTCATTCTCATTGCCATTAAACTAAAACTATGTTTTAGTAATATGCAACTACTATGTTAAATGTAGATAAGCTGATTTTTGCGTTCCAATTTACATGAAGAGCGATAACATAATTGATAACTTTTGAAAAAGGTATGGAAATAATTATATTAGCAGATTTCATTTCATAATTATATTAGCACCATTGAGTTATAATGTCGGCAAATCCGATCGCTGCTGATACTGTGTACGCATTGTAGAAAATAATCAGTTTAATACCATCCGTCCGTTACGTGCGATTCGAATACGTGGACGCTTCCCTTTACTTGACACGAATTTTCAAAAATTAAGTCTTTCAAAATTCATAACCTTAAAAAATAATAATTTACGGAACTCATACTAACACAGTAATAACTGTGTAACAACAAAACCCTCAAACCAACCCACATCGCCCTGCCCCTACAGATATCGTAAAACATCGCGATTAACCCTCAAGCCATTATGAAAGAATCAGGTTAAAAGGTTCTACAGCGGCGCCGACAATTTCTCTCTGCGAGTGTCTGGGCTGCTGACCGTTTGGCGTCACCTGTACTGTGTTAGAACTACATTGTAGGACAAATAAAAAGGTAAAGTTAGTTCTTATTTGTAGTAAAAAGTTAATTTGTACCTGCAAGTGAGTTGTAGGAGGTAAGTTAACATTACTACGGGTTGAGCAAATAATTGCCAATTATTGTTTCTTTGTATTTGTCGCATGTATATTGTCAAATCCGTGATATTAATTCACTAGTGATATTATAATTAAACGGTAGTGACTTCATTTCTTACGATTTAAAGCGCCATTACAAGGAGAGAGTTTAACGTGAGATTCGTATGCGATTATCGCATGACATAACCGTCATCGATTATTATGTTGAAAAGTTTACACGATGCAACTTTATTGTATCCTTACGATAATCATATATTGGGTTCTACTTGGTATTGCATAAAAGGGCCGGCAGCGACTGGATGCGTAAAGCATCAGACCGGGCTCTGTGGCGTACCTTGGGAGAGGCCTATGTCCAGCAGTGGACTGCAACGGGCTGATGATGATGATGATGATAATGATAATCATACCCTCGAGGCGAGATACTCACCCCGTGTAAATGTGGCTTTACGGACTGTTTTTAATGTCATTGTAATGTCACGGGCACACTGTATTGAAACGTACACGATAGAGAAAATCTGTCACAGTTTCACACGCAAGTACATATTATATTGTAATCACTTTGTCATGCCAGACGAGAAAGCAAAAACGCTTTGGTGACTGTATTGAAAATGAAAATAATTTATCTCATCCATTAAAATATAAACTTATTATAAGTATTTTTTTTATCAGTCAATCTATTGGTACACTATTGACTGCCCTTATTTCCATCCCAAGATATTCGGTAAGAGATTGCTTCGGGCGATACGACCGCCTTTTGTACTGCTATCTAATTTATTGTTTTTTTTTTTGTTAAGCTTCTGTGGTGTACAATAAAGAATATAAATACCTAAATTAAATAAATAAATAAAATGTTAAACATTATCTATATTCAGTCATTTTTTGTTCTACCACCCGGTTCGGAAAGCGGTTTTCACTAGAGAAGAACGGGCAAGAAACTCTAGTGTTGCTCTTTTCAAAACCAGTTTACAATATAGTGATTGTTGCAAGAGTTACGAATCGGTATAAATCAATCAGAACAGTTCATTAATAATTTGTTATAATTTGCAAGTAAGTATAAGTTGCAAGTAATACATTGCAACGAAGTACCAATTTTGCTGTTCGGTTCCATTCTGTAATCGATAGCTATTGCCCAAGTCTAAATCTGGTAATAGGACAGAAATAAGTTCGGGAAACGATGAGTGGCACGAGTGGAAATTCCGCTTACCCCTTCTAGGTTACACGTGTGGGCTTTTGTTTACGTTATGTGAAAATGGGTCGGAAATACCTTGAATTAATGCATAGATATTGTTGAAAATGGATGAAGCTAAAGATGACATGGAGTATACAGGGTATATCAAGACCGCGACCGAAAACGAAGCCAGGTGGTAGTATTAGTGACTTCAGACACAATGCAAGTAAAAATTTCGCAAAAAAAATCGACAACTTTTTTTTGTAATTTTTTACTTATCGTCGTATTTGAGTGATTAAACATAGTTTTTCTAAAATAATTACGTACATCGCTTAATTTTTAAACACGGAATGGTACGTAAGGGTTTAAATTACAGTTTTTGCAAAAACTAGGTATTTACCCTTCAAAAATGATGATTTTTAAAAAATTGTAAAAAAAAATCTGTCGCTTATTTTGCAAAATTTTTAGTTGCATTGTGTCTGTAGCCCCTAAAACTACCACCTGGCTTCGTTTTCGGTCGCGGTCTTGATATACCCTGTATATGATATTACAGCATGTGGCATTCAAAAGTAGGTTTTTATTGCGATGAATGGCTAGACGAGCATGCCATTCACTTGATGGTAAGCGATACGACCGCTCATGGATAATCGCAGAACTAAACAAAACATTCAATTATAAAGCACTGCTTGGTACTGGACTGTGGTCGTCAGCCTAAGACATAGGATGTTAAGTCTAATTATGCCCAGTAGTAACTCTGGCTACATTGTCCTTCAAACTGGAACACAACAGTGCATTTACACTGTTGTTTGGCAGGAGAAATGGTCATTGCGGTGGTACCTACGCGGTAGGTCTCTCATATGTAAGAGGTCGCCTGGGTAGGTACCACCGCAATGTCTATTTCTCCCGCCAAACAGCTGTGTAATTGCGCTGTTGTATTCCGGTTTGAAGGACTGTAGTTGTGTTGTAGCCAGAGTAACTACTGGACATATTGAGACTTAACATCTTATGTCTCACGATGGCGAGCGCAGGGCAATGCCAAGCATTGCTTTGTAAATCATGGTGTTGTTTGGTTTTGCTACTGTCCATGAGCGGTCGTATCGTTTACCACCAGGCGGACGGTATGCTCGTCTCGCCATTCACCGCAATAAAAAAAACGATGGGGAAAACTTATCGGAGTACCCAAAGCAGGTATGCCGCGTTCCGGGCTGAGCCTATTTCAGCTGATTCAAACCTGACCGGGATTATTGTTTCGGCCGGCGAGGGATAACCATCTGTCGCCGATGAATAATCTATTCAGATTGCATTGTAGATCTTTTTTTAGTTATTTTAAGAAGTAGATTTAGTATGGAGGTTGTTTGCGTTATAGTAAACGTCTCGCCTACACTTAAACTGTTGCTACATAACTTCAAACTGATTATTACTAAGCTAAATTATAAAAAAGCGTAGATAGCATACAAAGCATTGCTTAAATACACGTGACACTGCACTACGCTCATGGCCTCAGACATTCGGTGTCAAGTCTTTTACGTCCTGTAATTTCACTGGCTTAATAAATTCTTATTTCTTCGCCATTGTTCAAAGTGATCCATAATCAAAAACTGGAAATTCATAATCCGTTCTTTAAATAATAATATAAATTACTTCGAATAAGTAGAGATTTTTACAAAGAAGAATAATATAATTTGTGCAGTGTGGGTTGAAATTATTTCTACAGAATATATTTAAGTTGTAGCGAATATTACTTATGAAAAATTTTTGACCGACCTTATCAGCGTATAAAATACTAGTAAAATCAAATTAAATTCTCCTGTTTAAGCGTAGTAGCATTCGTCAAAGTTTTATTAAAATAAAATGACAAATATACATAATGATATAAAATTACGCAGCACCATAAAAAAAAATTGATCAATCATATAACTTATCTTCAAAATCATTTTTTTTGTTTGATAGAAATATTTTTAATACTATGTCTAGCAAACAATAAAAAACTTGTTTAACTCTTTGTTTGAACTCTATAGTTTATTTTTCTATAATTTATGGAAACATTTCATAATATCTTTTAATTCATCCCTAAAAATACTGGCAGGTTTTCTAGTTCACCAGTCAAGAATCTTCAACATTTAAGAAACAAAGCGATCCTAATCTCTCACTGTTCGTTAAGCGCTCAAGCCGCCGAGTTACTTCAATGGAATTGTTAAACAAAATTAATTAAATAAATGCCGCTTTACAGCTTTTGTCTTGCGTTATTCTTTTGAATATTTTGCAAGTAGCATCTGTTTCGAGCACGTGGAAAATTAAGCTGAAGAAGTTTGTTTCGAACAGTTTTACAACTGTTATTTACAGAAATATCATTTACGTTTGCGCTGAAAGTTTTTAGTTTTTAACACGGCCTTTGTAGACCGTAACTGACTTTTTACATGTATCGGGGTGGATACTTAATAATTAATCCATAGGATTTAATTGATGATTAATTTTCTCTTTAAATTGAATAATATCGATACTTTTATAAACATTTTGTTATGAAAAAAACATTTTACTCCCTTATTAATTTTTCCTCAAATCTCCCGTTATTTAACTAAAGCCAAAATTATATGTACATTAATTTATAATAAAAAAATACTCACCATTAACAACACCTCATTTTAACCAATCACAAAACACGATTCAGTTCCAATATTAATTAGTCCACTGACGTCACAAAAAATAAATTCCACAAAAGCACTGGCCACTAAAAAAACGAATTTCAAAAAGTTATTTTTAATTTCCGAACACGGTGGGAGCTCGCCAACCGTGCGGCTGGCTCGACGATCGCCGCCGAATGCCATCCACGAGTACAGGCACCTGTTGTGTTGGCAGCCTTATTTGTACTGTACGTACTTACAATTCGAAATGATGACATTTCAGAATCACCTATATTGGGGTATGACTGAACATTTATATGAGAGCTTTTGTTTTGCTTGTCGGTTGGAAAATTTTCGTAATATCATGAATGAAATGTTTATGACCGGATAAATTATTTTACCCTTGCTTTATGAAATGTAATCACCGTGATTGGTTGGTTCATCCTTCATCTTATAAGCTAAACATCAAATTTCAGATTCAATGTATTTAGCTCAAAAAGATGAACCTTCGTTGAAATTTCTTTTCTTATTCAGGTTTCGGCGAAATATCAAAAATGCTGCCTTCACGTTTATATAAGAAGCTTTTATGCAAAATTTAATACATCCAGATTGAGCAGCTTAGACTGTGTTTTATCTGAGTTTTAATAATATTATTAAAACGCCTACCTCCTTGGAGCTATTGTACTACGGTATGATTACAACGCTGAAGTCTCGGGTTCGAATCCCGGGTGAGACAAAATCCAATATCACTTGGATTGATTTTTCTATTCGTTATCAATCCGGAGTCAGGAATTTGTGCCAAATATGGCGACAGGCTCGCTTCCTATCACATCGTGGGACGGAACCCACAAAGGCGAAAGGTGGGTGGCAGTCCTACGTATTCTGGGAAAAGGCGTGAGTTTACGCATGTATTCCATTTTCCCACAATTCCAGTTGTCCTCGACATTCTTGCATGTGATATAACCAGTTAAGTGGAAGTTCTATTATCGCCCTGGTTAAATAAAGTAGAGTGCCTCCTAGCCCACTCGGAGTACGTGTAAAGACCATTACTAATTGAAGTCTAAGTAAACATATGGCGCTTTTTTAAGTGTAGGTGACGTCGCTTGCTTTCAATGAACGAATAACACGCCTGGCGACTGATACTTATAGACTAAGAGCCCGTGGCCGCCAGACTTTCGTCATTTTATAAAAGCTGAAAGTTTGTCCGCGCATGCCTCTGGCATAGGGATCACACGATCAGCTATTATGAAGTTCCGATCCGGGTGGCTTTTAAAGTTATCGGCTTTAATGTGTCTGACAAGATGAAAGAACCACCAAAAGTGTCCGGATGTCAAGGAAACGTCTTTTTATAGGTGCCTTATCTACGTCTCTTCAGCCATAAAAAGTCCAATGCTAAGCATAGGTTTCTCAACGGATCTTCTCATCGACCTCTTGGAAACGGTATGCTTGCAGCGACTTTCTGGAATCTTAACCAGGTCGCCCGTCCACCTTGTAGGTGGGCTCCATAACCTCGCTTGCCTGTCCGAGGCCTCCACTCCAGAACCTTTCCACCCTATCGGCCATCAGTTCTTCGCGCTATGTGCCCGGCCCACTGCCATTTATTTATTCTTTATTGCAAACCAGGAAAAACAAAGAGATTATATAAATATAAAATTAGTAAAATCGGCGGCTTTATTTGCACAATACAATCTCTTCCAGGCAACCTTAGGATGGACATAGATGAAAGGAGAGAGAGAGGGCAGTCCAGGGTGTATACTGCCACTTCAACTAATTATTATAATATTACTAAAAGTATTCAATGCAGTCATAAAATAGATAAGTCAAAAAATCTTTATGAAATGTGACTTCTATGGAAATCTTGTGAGCTATTTTTAGAATAGTCTATGAATGTGAAGTAATATTAGCATGTGTGGGTGTATTATTATCAGAATAGAAATTATATTCCATATTTGTGTTACCACAGGTATTTATATAACATCTTTACGTATAAGCTTATTTCTGACGAATCACTTTCTTCGAATATCTTCGCGCCTATTCGTCTTTAGGATTTAAAAAAATAATGAATGCAAAAAGGTGGAATTAGTTTTTAGTCTGAAAAATGTTTACCTTATTTCTAATCTACAATTCTTTTTTATTAGAATTTGTTATTTTTATCCGCGGTAGAGAAAAGGGGACTCAATTTAATTAATTGCTAAATACAGAAAATCTCGAAGAACTAAGTGAACTTTTTGAAATTTGTTTCGTATTGCCTAATCGAGAATATAAGAAGCAAGAAGTTCTTTTACCCAATAATATTGTTTTCAGTGCTTTGGAAACTTTGTAAAACTTTGTGAAACCCCATTCAAATAATTATTAACCGTCAACTTATTTGTTTTACATGACATTTTTAAAATCTTTTTCATTAGGAAAATTATATATTATGTTTACATTTCATTGTAATCATTCATTAAATATATTTTATGTACTTTCGTTCCAAAGCACTTGTTAATTCTTCACATAATTGCTACGCTACCGTCTACGCGTGCTACGCCGCTACGGCCGTAGCACTAATGATTTAAACTTCAGTAGTTTTACTTAAGGAAGCTATTAAAGTCGCTACGAGGGTATTACTACGTTTAGTTTCTGATTTTATGCTGGTGGGGTTATGCTATCTTAATGATCGTTCCAATTTAAAGTTAGCAGTATAAGTATGACCACTTTTATTACGTAGTGATTAAAACCAAGAGATTTTAATGCCACGTTATATTATAGCTCAAATGTATAGAAGATATACATGGCGTGGCGCAGTTGGTTGAACGTTGGGCTGTGAAACGTGAGGCCGCGGGTTCGATCCCCGTACCGAGAGAAATATTTGTGAGATCCAAAGGTATTTGTTTCGTGCCTGGGTGTTTGTGAGACCGAAAAGTATCTCGTAGTCCCTAATACCCCTGACACAAAATTCGATTCTAGTGTGGGGTCAGGTCTATATATGTGACTATTGGGTGTATTTATATACTCATACATAATACATTATCGTGATTGTACATAGTACAGTTAGTATAAACACTGATTTTGAAACTAGAGGCCGCAGCTTTGATCTCCGCATCAAAACAAATGTTCGCGCGTACCAGTAATATTTGTTTCGAGTCTGGGTGTTTGTGAGGCATACTTAATTTGTATCTGGTAGCAACCACCGAAGACTGCAGGATTACGAACCATAAAAACCCAATATAAATGGATTAAATTTAATTGTTTTCATTGATTTGAAAATTGATCCTGCAGTCAAAAGTTTATAAGTCCATCTTTTTGTTACAAATAAATAAATAATAATAAAATAAAAAATAAAGCTGCCTTGCGTGTAGTCACAAGTAATGTTTCTAGCTTGTAGCCGACTCTACATTTAAACTCTACCTTCCAAGCCGGGCACATTTTACATGGCATCTGACGTTGAACGGTCGCTCTAACAAATGGTAGAGGCCTGCCAGAGCGGACATTACGACTCTATTATTAACCGCTTTCCACGTGAAAATTTAATGATGCTGTCGATTATGTGGCGTTTGGATAATAGTTTATTTGCGTTTAAATGTGTGTTTTTGCATTGTTTTGTTTGGTTTTATTTTTATTTATGAGTAATTGTATATTATTATAAATATGTCCTTCCTAATGTTGGATACATAATCTTCGGACGAGGCACTTATATAGAGAGGTACTGTTGCAGTATGTAAATACAAAATTTATTTTCTGAAATTAAACATTTATTGCATCTTACGTAGTTTTTTATTGCGTTTGCAGGCAGATGAACATGCGGCACTCACAGGTATGAGATATTAGTACGAAATTGTTAAAATTGTTGATAACTGTAGATAAACCATTGGTGTTTACGTGACTGCTAGGACAAAGAAGGTTTCAACAGGCACAGAGTTGGTTACTAGCTTGGTATATGTTCTTTTTTATTTTTATAGCTGTTATAGGGAGGAAGCGGCCCGCCTGATTAGCGGCTACTGCCGCTCATGGACCTTCGTAGTGCCAGGAGTCCAGCACAAGCAGATCGCTGCCTACAGTAAGGAGAATACTCTCTCTCTCTCTTTGTCTTGAAATTATTTAATTATATAATTAAATAATTTCAAGACAATTGTTTAATTATATAATTAAATTAAGTAATAATATAATTAAATTAATCTTGAAATTATTTAATTATATAATTAAATAATTTCAAGACAATTGTTCAAGATAAGAATTTCGGAGGTCAATGAAAATGCTTAAAAATGGAAATTTGTTTTTGCACCTAATCTAAATCCAGATCTCTATCAAATTTAATATTGCATCAACCTAGTAATATCTAATATTTTGAAGATATTTTAAGCCATTCCAGATACCAAACTTTTAGCAAAACGTTTCCTAAGATACTAAAATACACAAATACAACAACACAATAAAAAATATCAAGTTATGACGACGTAATAAAAAAAAAGATTACCAATATCCCAAATTGAAGTGAACGATACACATCCCAGAATTGGTTCCATGCGTCGGGCGATCGATGCGATGTGGGTTAAGGTTACAGGAGCGGTGGCACCTACGGACTCGTCTTGCAAACCAAATATTATTGTTGGGAACTTGTACTTATAAGTTATAATAATAATAATACACCCAACAGTCACAGCGGCTGGATTCGTAAAGCAGCAGACCGGGCTCTGTGGCGTACCTTGGGAGAGGCCTATATCCAGCAGTGGACTGCAGCGGGCTGATGATGATGAAAAGTCACATACATAGTCCCGATCCTACACTAAGATCAAGTCTTGTGTCGTGGGTATCAGGAACTGCGAGAGACTTTTCCGTCTCACAAACACCCAGACCCGAAACAAATTACAGTGGTTCTCACAAATCGATGGCTCCAATGAACACTCCTCTAACTCAAAATTCATAGGTTTACAGGAGGAGCATTTGAAAGAAAAAAGTTGATAAAATCTTTACTATTGCAGATATAATTATGAGTTTTTTTGTGTGAATAGCTGATTTACTGTTGCTTTAAACCCCATTAATAATATTTTGTACATCTTTCTGGTTTTAATGTTAGCTCTACTTAGCGGAATGTAACAGAAAAAACTCTTATTCAAAATTAGGATACACTCCGCTAACTCACAGTTAGTGGAGTATATGAGGGAACACTCAAGAATACACAACTTTAAATTAGATCCGTGTCAGAACTAAAACACATATTACTTACGTTAAAAATCAATTTTGTAAGTATTTTACAGTATCATAACCATTATTTTCTTATAATAAGACCTATTCTATCAACTTATAAAAGTTGGCGTTGTATAGTTATAATAATAAGAAAATCTTCGGCCGTGATACAAACCGCTATCAATAATATAGCGTAATGTTACTCAAAATGTGTATGGACTTGGCGGTTTGTATTAGTAAATATTCAAGAAAATCGTAGGATTGCACCCTAGTTGGTTTAAGCTTTTTAAATAATAAGGAGTATCTATTGAAATAAAACTATTTTATACGGATTTTATCGCGATTTGGTTTAATTTTTTTAATTTTTTGACTTCCCGACGTTTCTATTACTTTACAGCTTTCGTGGTCACGGACGGACTCAATTTTTTTTTAAATATAACGTATAAAATAGTTTTATTTCAATGTGTAACATTCGTGTAAATCTAAGAAACCATTAAGGAGTATCTATTTGGTATAATATAGCGAAAAACGTTGTTAAAATTTTATTTTATGTAGGAGGGAAGTATAATTCGGAACAAAGTTTAGATTTAAACAGAATATTTATTTATTTTTATTATAAATCTTCAAAATGCCTTAATAACACAGCACTCTCGTGGTACGAATAAAACTATAATTTTAACTTAAAAACTTGTAGTAAATAATATTCTTACATAATAAATCACAGTAATATGTTCGCAGGAATTTTTAAAGAGATGGTGAGATCAAGCAATGGCATGTATTGACAATATTTTGAAATATTAATGTTTATAATATTTTTTCAAAAATTATAATCATAAACAAAAGATAATGTAATATTATCAAAATTTAAGAAAACAAAAATGATTTGAATTTTGCTAAACAATTTTCTTCATAATTATTATTCGTTTCGGGTTCTCCTGTCACTGAAAAATTCTTATAAAAATTGTGATATTTTTGAAGGACTATGCACTATTAATACAAAAATAAACTAACTCCTTGTACTTAGCTCTGCTAATTGCCAAAACGTTTTCATATGTCTTTTGTGGCAAAGCCTCCACACGAGGCTGTCTAGTACCCAATTTTTTGAAGCATTGAATTTGTTTACAACAATGGCGTTTTTGAAGTTGAGAATTACATCTTGTTTCATCTCTATAACAGTGCAAGGCTTTCCGTGTACATTTATATATATAATATGTATATATTATTTATTATCGTAAAGTTTTCATCTGTTTCATATTAATTCACACTGCTTATAGGTTTATTTATGCAGGTTAATCTTTAGCGTAGGAATTTCTTTACAGTAACTAAGCTGTTTATAATATTAAGTTTTATTTTGTTTAGGACTTGGCACCGACTTTGAACCTATGAATAGGTAGCACATACAAATAATTGTATTTTATTGATATGAAAGCTATAGGTTTGCATAAGAGGTGTATTAAATTAAATCTTTATTAACCCGCGAGCACCCGCGCCTTTAGAAATTACACGGGCTCTCGCGCGTAGAGCATTTTGCTCACGTTTATGAATGTTATTAAATGCAGGTTTTACCGGGTGATATTGTTATTTTTTTATTTTATTAATTAAAATACATTTTATTTAATCTAAAAAACATATATTTAAAACTTTTTCAACATTATTATTTTTTATTTTAATTAACAATCACAGTAACTAATTTGCCAGTCTTCTAAGGCAGTCTTACGGAAAAAATTAAACAAATAAAAATCTTTTCAAACAATAGCTTAAATGTGTAGGAATAATTAGTCTTCATCATATATGCGAGCTTTACACATATCACATAATGTATGACTATGCTCGTTACATAAAAATTTTTGGCAGTAAATGCAGCACTTTTTGGTCTTGCGGTTTTTGCGTCTTGGGCAAACCTCACCTTCTACTTCCGATGAAGATTGTTCGGTGTCAGTGAAATGATGACTGTGTTCACTGGCTTGATCGCTTTCAATATCATCGGCCCTAAAAGACGGATCCTCAATGTCTTCCTCCAAATCTTCTTCAATGAACCACGCCAAAATTCTTTCATCTCTTCTATCCATCTATAATAAAAATACATAACAGTGTTTAATGACAGTAATTTAAAACAATAATATTACATAAAAGTAGCAGTAAAACCAACAATATAATAAAAACAAAAAAAAGTCATGAGGAGAAAAGTACTTACGTCGACACCCGCGCGATGAGCAAAACGCCGCTTGATGGTACACGGCGCAACAAACCTGCTCGTCCGAGCGACTAGCGCACACTGGCGAAAAGTGAACTGTATCCAGGTGCGGGGGAGGGGTTAAAACTCAGCTACCGAAAAAACGATGTCTGTACGCATAATTTTGACTAAATGGCGCGTGATTTAAATTTACTGTGAGCAAAATGCTCATAGCGCGAGTGCTCGCGGGTTAAGTTGTTTTATACTCTTCAGTACTTGAAGTCGGTTTTTTTTTATACGTAGTTTTCTTGTTTTTTTTTTACTTTTTAGTGTCTGTAAGCTAAACTTAATTTCCGTTAGCAACGCTCATAAGAGCATAACGTCTACAATAACTTAAAACCGTACACAAACTAAAATTATATCGTCCACGTAAACAAATATGTACATTAAAAAAAATGTTCTTACAGATGACAAAAAAATCACTAAAATCGGTTCAATGCTACGGAGGATATTAAGTATTTACATTTTCTCACCCCCCTCTTAACCCCTACTCCTTTTTCTCTACCTCACTTAAACTTGACTTTAATACTGAACCTATTGCAAAAAGAACCATTTTTATGGGACCAAATGACAGCTATTTTGCATCCAACTAAAGAAGAATTACGTAAATCGGATCATAAATCTCAGCGTAATCGCTGTACATACATAAAAAAACCCAACGAATTGATAACCTCCTCTTGAAGTCGGTTAAAAAGTGATCGCAAACGGGCAATACACCGCCAACTGTCAAAAAGAGTAAATATTAACAAATGACTCTCCGCCAATTCTAGATGGCGGCATGTTCCACGCAGGCTGCCCGCCGCGCGCGCCGTAAAAACTCCGCTATATTAACATGGCGGTATGTTTATCGCACGATTGCCAAAAGTACATATAGTTAGCGTTATGTACACCTGAAAACTTCTTTATTTTTCACAATATTTTTCTAAATTTTGGTGGGCGTAATACTTACTAAATTATAAAGCAATTTACGTGAAAAACGAAAATTACAAAATTTTGAGTTAGAGGAGTGTTCATTGGAGCCATCGAAATGGTCTCGGTGCTGGAATTTAACTTGTGCCCTCTCGTTCCACAGCCGTCGTATAACCAACTGCGCCACGGAGTTTGTCAATAATATATTAAAATATTTTTTTTTATTTTACTTTCCCAGTTGGTTTTAAAAAAACCTGTGTATGTGTTAGAGGTAGTAATTTCGCGCCAGTCAATCCTGTAGACCACACTACACCTATCATTAGGTGACAGTGCGGTTACTTTATCGTGCCAGTATAAAAATAATACAAATTAGTTTATACGACCTTATTCATAGTTTCTTAAAGTCTATTTTAGCTATCGAATGTTTTGACACTATCGAACTACTTTAGAATTCAGTTAGAGCGAAGAAGACAAAACAATAACTAAAATAGATTTTAAATCCGTCTACGAATTAGGCCGTTATTCTATATAGAGTGTGTTAAATGTACCAATCTTTAAGTGCAGTTGACCTGGAGTATCGACACAAAGACGGAATGCTTTTATCGGAATGTGCATATACATCCGAAACGCGACACACGTGAATACAAAAAAGAGACGATATTTTATTTAAATATATTAGAAGAATTGTTTTCTTTTTGTAATAAAATATACAAGGCCTTCCTATCAGCATAATTTATGGTCCATTTTTCAGCTCGCTAACTTTACTGGTAAAAAGGTATTTTCGCATATTTGGCAATAACTCGGAATTTATGCCTCAAACGATATATTTCTCGACTGAAAAAGGTTCGGAATAGATAATACACATTAGAATATTGTCAGAAATAATTTTAGTTTTCATGAATAGTTGGAAATATTATACTGAATTTTTATATGACATATATTATTGAAATTAATCATATTTTTGGATTAGGGGTGGGTTGTAGCATTGTTATGTGGTGTCGGCCTACAATTGACAAGGTCGGGCTCAATTTTTGGCTTAAGAAATTTAGATAGAAAGATAATTTTACACGTTTTTTTTTTAATTTACATTTTAATATAACCGACTCTACATAAACATTACTTAAACATAATTAAAAATATTTTAAAAGATCTTTAAGCATTTGTGGTTTCATTTTTCTGTCTTAATTAAATAATTTTGCTCAGATCGTAACTCATCCAAACCTCGCCGTCAAAATATTTAATAAAAAATATTAAAAACCCGAGAAGACCTTCGAGAAAATTACCCTTTCATAATGTAGAGATACTTTTTAATTCAGAAGGGACTTGAGTTCAACCTTCTACTACCCTTTGCGTCTAAGCTGTAAATTGAGGTCCCTCAATGAAGGAACAAATTTCGACACATTTCTCCCATATTTTTTTTGAGATTTATAAGATAACGAATATTAAATTTATTATACCCTAATATTTTTAAATGGTACTAATCTATTTTTAGTATGTTTTAATAATGGATTATTTAAGACTTTGTCACTTTCAGTCCCACCGCAATTTGTCTTATAACAATTATAAAATAATCTTACTCCATTGAGGGTTTCTTCCATCAGTATATTGTTTGTCATTTCAATCCCTTTATGGGGTTTCTTTCTAGCACCTTTTTAATGTTATTTGTACTTTTATTTGAGTTCTGTATATTGTCCTGTTACGATACGGTTACAACGCTGAGGTCTCTGGTTCGAATCCCGGGTTGGGCAACGTGATTTGGGATTTTTCTGTTCATTATCAGCCCGGAGTCAGGAATTTTTGCCCGATATGGCCATAGGCTCGCCCCCTATCAAATCGTGAGACGGAACACACAAGACGAATTGTGGGTGTCCTGGCAGCACCTCTGCCTACCCCTTCTGGGAAAAAGGCGTGAGTTTATGTATGTATGTATCTTTTATACCTTAGATTTCTTTTCTATTCTTTGAATACAGTGGTTGTGGAACTGCAATGTATCATGTTCATTTATTATAGACCACAAACAGTGTAATTGATTTATTAAATGGTGGTCACATCGTATATAAATGACTATACAACTTGAAGATCAAGGATACGTCTTCCAGCCCTTGAAAATGAACGTTAAGGCAGTGAGAATAACAATACTTTTCATTTAAAACCTTCTACAACATCTTAAACAAAACACATCGCGTTAGAGTAATAGTTAATTTACGTCAGGTTTCTATTAGAAACTTTTACCGTCCCGATAAAACTTGCCCCTTCATGTAGTATAAATTGCCTTAAATGTTGCTTTTGTATTGAAAAATACCGTTTTAGAAACAATATGAAATACAACAATAATATAAATATCCTATTTCTTTTCTGACAAACAAAGAAATTATGCACTTTAAATAATGTATTAAAAATAGAAAATGGAAAATGTAGCATTCTCGGTAATGTATAATTTTATAAAACGTTTGTGTCGATCGTTTGTCCCCCCTTTATTCAGTGTCGTGGGGTTAATAAAAAATGTATATCTTAAATGCTAGAAACGGAGTCCCTACGTCACTAGCAAGCAAGGGTAGAATATGGTGGACAAGATTATATTATTGTGAGGTGTTATGTGTAAGAGGCTGCCTGGGTAGGTACCTCCGCAATGTCTATTTCTCCCGCCAAACAGCAGTGTAAATGCACTGTTTTGTTATAGTTTGAAGAACATTGACGCCAGAGTAACTACTGGACATATTGAGACTTAACATCTTATGTCTCAGGATGGCGAGCGCAGTGGAATGCCAAGCACTGTTTTGTAATCCATGGTGTTGTTTGTTTTTGCTATTGTCCATGAGCGGTCGCATCGCTTATCATTCGGCGAATGGCATGCTTGTCTCACCATTCAATGCAATAAAAAAAGCCTTGCGAGACTTGACAGTAAGTGATATCCGCCGCCAGCTCCGCTGAAACGAGCAGATATTGATTACTGCCGCCCATCAACATCAACATGATCCAAATGATAATAGCTGCATAACCGACCTCCAAACTGACAAAGAATAAGGCCTTATCGAAGGCACCTGCATCACTCATGAGATAGCTCCAGTAGTTACCCCACCAACCTGTCCATTCCTGTCCGATTTTTTCCTGGAATAAAAGAGGAAACAGCTGAAAGACATTCCAACGCCCTTATTTTGTGCTATACAGAGACTTAAATTGGGGGACGCTGGATGCAGGCGCCGTCCAACAGATCGCTATGGAAATACTCATACTTGGGAAAGTTCAGTCCTGTACCTAAAGGGAGAGAGAGAGAGAGAACCATCACATATAGTGTAGCACGCTGATCTAATGCAGATAAATGGATACGCATTTCTAGATTTTCATCAGTGATTCCCTGTTCTTTGGTCAATTATAATGATGACAACTCCAGCCAGGGTCCAAAGGCAGCTAAATATCTGAACTCTAAATAGCACTATAATAATTAAAAGCCCGTCCATATTCAAATATCTAAATTCATTCCTTGAAGCTATTACGTACACTCTTGCCTTGGCCGTTCGCCTTACTCCCAATATAGACCCCAAATGCTATAGAACGAGGTTCAAGGACGCTCTGTCAGCCTTAATGTCGCGGCGGTGTAATTTTAAACAGCCAATTAAAGTCATCAAATGGAAATTGAGTTTACTTAAAACTGAATTTATTAGTGGCGTACACATTTAGTATGGGGACATAGAAAATTGTTTTGTTGTGGTATCTATTTTAGTAATGCGTTTCAATTCTAAGTTTTTAAAATACATACATAAACATTACGCCTGTATCCCATAGGGGTAGGCACATGCTATGGATCTCCACTTTGCTACTGACATACTACTTTCGCTACGTCTGCTTTCATCAATCTTTTCATGCATTCTCGTCGGTTCAGTGTATTTCTAACCTGGCCCAAGGTTTTTTAACATGTTAATTTTTTATCTCACAGAATTTTGACGCTGTCACTTAATTGAGACTTATTATACACTTGAGTTTTTATTTATTATTGCTTGCCTTGAAGGACGTTGTGGCCAGTGATAACTGGGTATTAGGGGGTATTAACATTAGGCAAGTTACTTGCATGCAAGACTTGCCTAATGGAATCGCGCCCTTAAAATATTTAATGCCTTATGTCTTAATAAAGGGCGTAGTTTACTGCACTGCACTTTTTAATTAAATAAGTTTGAGTAATATTGCTGTTTTTTTTATGGGCAGGCGTGACGTATACCAGCAGGCAAGCGTCATGATCTCGTCATAAAAAATAATAAAAAAGTCATGGTCAAATTAATTACTCTGCATTAATTCAAATATTATTCTCAAACTTAACATTATGTATATGCATATAAAATGCATTTTAAAGTAGAAAATAAGCAGACTGGCCATCTGATAGTAACTGTATTTTATTTGACAGCCTCAGTGGGTCAGTTGCTTAGATGCCGGCTGTGAAACTATAGGCAACACAAACATTTGCGGTAGACAAATGTTTGTGCGGCCCACAAATATTTGTTTCAGGTGTGGGCGTTTTTGAGATCGAAAAGTCTCTCGTAGTTTCTAACACCCGCGTCACAAGACATAATGATCTTAATGTGGGGTCAGAATTATGTATGTGACTTACAGTGTGTTTATTATTTATTCTTGTCTTAATAATACTTTGCTGTAAAAATACAGGTTCCAATCTGAGTCTTGCGTTCGGAATACCTATAAATGCATTTCACTTCTCACACGGAAATTGGCACTGGTTTTGAAAAGTACGTGAAGTATTGCTTCAGTTCCAGTAATACTCCATGGCAACGTTGGTTGCAGACGTCAACTATATAGAAAGGAGAGGCTGCGGATTCCATCCTACCTTAACGTCAGAATCACATTTTGGTTCAGATAATGCTTATTCGATTTCCATAATAATTAAGTCCACTAACGATAGTCAAGAATAGAAATAAATAATTAAATACACCCAACAGTCACATACATAGGTCCTGACCCCACACTAAGATCGAGTCTTGTGTCGTGGGTATCAGGAACTACAAGAGACTTTTAGGTCTCACAAACACCCAGACCCGAAACAAATAGTTGTGGTTCACACAAACATTTGTCTCAGTGCGGGGATCGAACCCGCGGCCTCTCGTTTCACAGCCAGCGTCATACCAACTGCGCCACGGAGGCTGTCGGTATGAGTAAATATTTTATTTGGATTGCACTGAATCAAACATTAGACGCATTTATCATGCAAATATTTATTATTTGTTACAAATGGTACACAACAGCATAATACATCGATAATGTTTTAAATTTTAACATACCTAAGTACATTGTCCTTATACAAATGTATACGCCTATTATAGGCGCAAACAATAACTTTAACTATTACCTATCTAGGTACTAATGTTAATTAAAATAAATAATATAAAACTACAATAACAAAACAATTTATGATAAAATTATCTTTTGTAGATTTTCGATCCATTGTCCGAATAATCCTATCTACAAACTGATTCAAGTTATCCAAAGTTGCCAAGTAACAGCCGTACTCTATTCTGAGTTAGCGATTATGCCGGAATCTTAGCTTTCCGAAACTGCATGTACATCGCCTGAAGCATGCAATGTGGTTACTCGAACGTGTTACCGAATTTCCCATGCAAATGATTCAATATTGATGTTTGGGTGAGTAGCATCTGGACTGGTACAAGGATATTTTACTATTTTCTCTTTATTTTATCTGTAAAGGCAGGTCATGTAGAGAGGATGGATGAAAGGAGTCTAGCCAAGCAAATATGCAAGGTGAGTGTGGATGCGTCTCGAAGTATCTCGATGTTTACTGGTGGTAGGTCTCTCATATGTAAGAGGCCTCCTGGGTAGGCACCACCGCAATGTCTATTTTTCCCGTTAAACAGCAGTGTAAATGCACTGTTGTATTCCGGTTTGAAGGACTGTAGTTGTGTTGTAGTCAGAGTAACTACTGGACATATTGAGACTTAACATCTTATGTCTCACGATGGCGAGCGCAGGGCAATGCCAAGCATTGCTTTGTAAATCATGGTGTTGTTTGGTTTTGCTACTGTCCATGAGCGGTCGTATCGTTTACCACCAGGCGGACGGTATGCTGGTCTCGTCATTCACCGCAATAAATAAAATTGTTTAGCGGAACGGCAGCATTCATTAATGGAAGTGTGCGTCTTGGATTCAATTACGTCTGTCCAACGCGTAGGAGAACGTTCTTATCCGTCTACTTTTCTTTGGACCACAAATCATAAAAATTAATAAATTATAACCGTTTAGAATTATGACGAACATAAAAACATATTTCTAGAGTACCCTAAAGCTGTGAATTTGCTAGCCTTAACTTCTCTTTTATAATTGGGAGCCTGAAAAGATACTGAATCCTGAATACTAATGTATATCGCCGCCATTTGTGCATTTTTATTGTTATTTCTTCATTGTTATAGTTTCTTTGTATGGCGCAAAAAGTACTATCTCGACGGCATTTCATTTCGAAAAGTTTGAAGTACGGTCACATTACTAGCCATTAAAAAACCTAATCTAGTACTAAAAACAACGACTCAACTTCGACATTGACTTTAACGACAAAAAACACTTTTTTTTTATTTATAACAAATTCAATATACTCGTATACTAAGTTAGTTCCAAAAATATCCGTTGTAAGTTTCTTCACGACACTGTGACCCAATTGATTTTCATTTTGCGGGTAGCATCTGGTCTTTATATTATTTTATCATAATACGAAGATGATTTTGAACTGAAGTCTATTGGCTTTCGAAAACCTGAAAAATGCTGTCATTTTGTTGAACAAGAAGAAAATTGTATATTTTTCTGAAGGTGACTCAACGCCATCCATAATATTATATTAAAAACTTTTGAGTAGTGGTTGTGTTGCCAGCATTTGAAAGTAGATTGAAAGAGAGAGAGGGAAATAAAATAAAAGAAAAAGAGAAGGAGAAAGAAAATATTTTTTAAGAATAAGAATAAGAAGACCAAAATTTAAACAGATCTGCTCAATCACTTTTATCGCTCATAACATAATTTTCCAGCAACCACTACCAACAAAGAGCTGCAAATTAATCCAGACGTTCCTTTATGTTCCAGCAATATAAACAAAACAATAACTCAGGGACAAGATGGCGGAGACGTAAACAATTTAAAACTTACTCCCTGCTGCAGCTGTTGAACCTTTTGTTTAGTAAACAGGCTGATGACGGCTCTGCGCATCTCTGCAGTACGCTTGAATTCATTATCGCTGGCGCAATTTAAAATACCTTAGGATACGAAACGACTTGATGAATTCAGATAGTCTGTTGAAGTACTAAGGTTTTATTTTAATAATACCGATCATTCTCAATAGTCTGCTGATCTGTAGTGATCTGAAGTGGACAAAATATATTTCCAACTCCCCTTTAAATTTCAATTTATGATTGATTTCGTTGCGGGTTAAAGACCAGTTAGACATTCCTGAGACTCGCTGAGCTTCAACGCTCGGTGTCATCAAAATGCGTGCCACTGTCGATCCTGGCTTGCGGGAGTTGCAATGGTGGGTGTGATGTCGGGACAGTCTCCAAACTGGTGATCTTTAGTAATTGCAAATGCGCATTTAGGGAATATAAATTTAATAAAAGAATACATGGTCAATGCATCAATTAAGTCTCTTTGCAACTGCTTCCACTCTACATCTATTTTCACAGATTGCAATGCACCTAAGAGTTTGATTAGACCAGATTTCTTAAAATCTGGTTGATTGTAATGTTTTTTTTAATATCGGTTAATTAATTGTAATAGCTCTTACGTAAACCTTTTTAAATACGATTCATTTTGGACATTGAGCTTCGAAGATATAGCAGGGTACACCAAAAAATAAAAAAGGTTTTAATGTTTTTTTGTGTTGTATTTTATTTATAGTACATACTTTCAAGACCGTCCTAAAGCGATTATAATTTTAAAAATAGTAGACTAAACAGTAATCCAGGTGTAATTCACGCTGACATTTTAAACACACTTCAGAATATCCTTCGCTGGAATAACTTAATTTTAGTGAGCGCGTTATAACCACGCGGTAGCTTCGCTTGTGATTTAATATAATTTCAGTAATCGTTTCGTATTCCGAACTGTATTATCATGAGTCTCCCTACGCCTATCTCGTGTGGGTTTAAGGTATATTTTAACGTTGTAATAAAATGTGACGCCACCTTTTAATATGAATGAAAGTCACGTTAAGGTGACCTTGCTTAAGGCGTCAAATCTTCATCAAATCCATAAAAAAAATATTTATTTTAATTTGTGTTTGTTCTAATTCTTGGTAATGAAACACAAAGAAATTCTTTTGTAAGTTAAATAAGAAATTTTCAAATATAGTGCTTCAAATACAGCTATTCTTACAACTTAATTTGAATTTCCAAT
Organism: Deilephila elpenor; assembly: GCA_949752805.1. Taxonomy (NCBI): domain Eukaryota; kingdom Metazoa; phylum Arthropoda; class Insecta; order Lepidoptera; family Sphingidae; genus Deilephila; species Deilephila elpenor. The sequence goes on along the minus strand of OX457097.1, from coordinate 12,816,688 downwards.
TTGTAAGCTATTGGAATTTGCTTTTTGTTCATTAGTAAGTCGCGTACATTCCGCACGTAAGGAAAGTAAAAAACTGGAGGAGTCCGTTTGTCTGAAATGTGTTTAAATGTATCACAGAACAAAGATAGAGTTGATGTGGCATTTTCTTTGAAAATTGCAAAAATGTATTAACTCCAATTACTATACTACTATAAAGTGTACCGTAACGTACTATGTATGTAGTTTCAGATATGAATACGCAAAATAGACAAATAAAATTAATTAGATAAATATACAACTACGCCGGTGGAAGTTTCTCGCAATATATGTCTGCAATTCTTCGGGACTGATCTGTTCACTGATTATTCTGCGACAGATTAAAGTGTGTGTGTTTGTTGTATTTATTGTGATTAAATTGTGAAATAATTATAAATATAACCATTGAATACAATTCAAAAGTCAATAAGCAATCAGCAAACGGAGAAATACAAACTTCACCTATTACCCGATACCAATAGCAGGAGTTCGCAAAAAGCTAGTCATATCCACACTTGATTCATGGAGCCTTCGTATGGACACCACCTGTCCGATAGCTAAAAACGCTGAGCGATTTTTTGCCCCCTCTAGAACGAGGATTACCCCATATTTCTGCTGATATTGAATTCGGATTGAAGGTTTCGATATTACTGGAATTATCGAAAGCACTTAGGCACGTAGAATTAAGGGGAATGTTAAATACGGTCTGATATTGAAAATGATTATTATGAGGCTGTGACGTTGTAGAATGTCACCCGGATTAGTTTAGGTCTATGGCTCAATAATCATATTGTCTATGCCAATCAACGCCTCCATTGCGCTGATTGGTCGATTCAATTCTGACAGCTAAAACGTGCGAACTGTCATCGTACGCATAAATACGCGTGTAACCTCGCTCGCGTCCTCTTTCTTTCTAAAAATAAACTGCGTGCTACCACGCGTGTTGTTGTTCTCGCTGGGGTTCACCTTCACCTTCACCTTCACCTTCACCTTCACCTTCACCTTCACCTTCACCTTCACCTTCACCTTCACCTTCACCTTCACCTTCACCTTCACCTTCACGTGCTTCACTTCTTCACTTCATCTACTCTCTTCCTGCTTACGGCACGGGGCGTGCCGTGCTTGGCTTCACTCCGCACCGCTTCCTGCCCGTGCTGCGACCGCACCTGCGCCGAGCCGCTGACCTGCGCACCACTACCGGCCACGTGGCAGCCAACCTTGCCGGCGAGCTGTCGTCGGAGACCACCACGTGCAGAAGACCCGGATCAGTGTCCACAGAAGGCCAGTGACTCTTGTTGCATAACACCAGCAACAGTACCGAGTGTAAGACGGTGATGCGAAATATTAAAGCCTGTACCACGTAATCACCCTGAGTTCTTATTTTCTACCTACTCCTATCAGCGGGCGGTCCCTAAACCCGCCGCAAGGCTTTGGGTTTGGAGAGAAACGGTTCGATTGAAATATTACAATACGGCAATCAAAGTATTTGTATTTTCCACTTCTATTCTTCACTTACCAATTAATTTAGGCAGACTTATGAGTTTGGCTAGGACACGACACACACTTTTTTTTAGCCATGTTCAAACGGAATTTCAAATAAAATTGGGCTATCACTGCCTTGAAGAGAAAATACCTTGTGGAAACCTATATGATTAAGAAATCTTCACAATAGTTTCAATAGTGCGTGGAGTCCACTAACTCGAACTAGATCAGCATTGTCAACTATGTTTTCTGATATAGGCTGATATAATATTACTTGGGAACCAACCTGATATAATATTACTAACCTTTAGTAGATCAACGTTGTAAACCGAGTGACGTTGTAACATTGCAGCCGTTTCTATAACTTTTTCAAAAGAACTCATGCTTAATATTGCTACCTAATGGACTGCTAGAGATAACGTCACAAAACCCACCATGCATCTAAACATGTTAAAAAACACACTCAAGAAACGCATAAACATAATTTTAGTACATAAAACTCATTTTGCCTTCGCGCACGTGATTAGCCGACAACAAAAGAGGCGCACAATGGCTTGTGAATGAGAGAACACAATGAGCTGTGGGCGCCTGTTGGGATACACGTGAATATAAACTGGTATTTATTAAAGGAAAATGGCTTTGAATTTGTTGTATTTTTGGGGTGGGAGCAATGACACTTTAGCTTGTTTTGAAAGGCGATGTTTGTGGATACTTAAAGTTTTATTTTTCATATTAATAGGTTCGGCATATGAGTAAACAGATCACCTGACGGTAAGTGATATAGCTGCGGCCCATGATGGCTTGTATCATAAATGTGTTGCTGGCTCATGAAATCGGGATGGGACCGGGAAGGAAAAACGATGGTATGAAGAAAGGGGTATTGGCATCCGGCAATTCCACTCATCGAACGAAACGCAACTGCGAAGCTGTCGCTTCACATCGATCTCCTGTGAGAAAATGTTACCGCCCCGGATGATCCTGCCCATTCATATATGTCATATATGTCATCAAGGTCTGAGTTATGTATGACAACAGCGTGGGTTCAATTCAACTTCTATGACTCTTTTTTTTTGAATTGTGAATTTTAGTAAGATTAAGATGGTCAACATCTGAATCAATCCAAGCTGCACGCCTGTATAATCACTGTATTGTAGACTGGTTTTGAAAGAGCAACGCATTACTCGTAATTCGTCTTTGGCGAAAACTATCGTGTGGTGGATAGATAGAAAACAACTTTTTATACCTTACCATTAAACCTCTTTTTTGACCATTTTTATTCTAAGCGTGCAATTTGTGCATTCTTCTTTCTTTTTCAAAATGTTTTTATTTTTATATTTTTTTCAGTCGGATAAATAATATAAACTTAGAAACCTATTTTATTATTTGCTTGGACGAAGAGAAAAATATCGAAAGAGAAATTTTCCCCACATGTGCTGAAATTTTACGATAATATACGCATAAGTTTCCCAGTCGAAGAAATATTAAAGGAAAGCCGAATATTTTTATATATGAGAGTATGCCTTTAGCAAATATGAAGTGCCAGGTTACGAGTTTAAGAAAATGGTGCTTTTTGTCATTATTTACTGAAAATATTTCCTCCTTACATGACCTATTCAACGAAAATTATTATAAACTGTCATTAAACCCGGTCATTTTCAAAAAAGTCCGACTATTTATACATCAACAATCATTGCGTTACTTTTATGTGGCGAAAGAAAACAATTTCAAAACACCATGTTAAAAAAATGTCTTCGTCTTTGACCGCATAATGTTCAATGCTCCTCGAGGCTCCTAGAACAATTTTTACTCTGATACTGCATGCGACTTGCGTCCAGCGAATTCTTCCAACTTAGATCCTCCATACTTATTTTTACTCCGTAACTGCAACTCAAACACGGCATGTGTCAAGCAAATTCCTCCAACTTTAATTAGATCCTCTATACTTACGGGTGACTTGACGCTGCGCTGGCCCGTATATATTCTTCAAAAATAAACAAAAAATAGGCTCTTTGTTTCCAGCCAAACCCAGTCCAAACCCTCAATTCCCGAGTTAGAATTTCGTATTCCGAATTCAAATACATTCACTCCGGTTTAAAGTAATTAAGTGTAGTTGTACAGAGTCCAAACGCGTGGAAAGCCCGGCCAACTATTACATTCCTTTGCTTTTATGGTCGCATGCCGTCCATCCTTTGTTACCGCGTGTAAAGGGATTCCAAGCCATCCAGGTGTATTTTAAACATTTAAATACGCTGTTTATTTTTGGTCACTTTTATGTAGTTAGTGCTGGAGTAATAGTGACAATTGATCTAAAGGCGCAATTGGTAAAAGGATGGAGAATTGATTTCGTGGTGAAGAGGCGCCAATCCTTAGAAATTATAAAAGTGATATAGAATTAGCCTAGTACAAACCTGGAAGGCAGAATAGTGGTAGGTATTGACCCTATAGTATTACTATTGACCAACCTAAACATGATAACAAAGCTGAACATTCGCAGATTTTTTACAGGAGAATGACACTCCCCAAGGACAAGCTATTTTTTTTCTAATCAGGTCTGGTAATAGCATGGAGCTAACATAACATAAATCATTATAGGACCTCTACGCTAAAGAAAAACAGTAAAAACTAAATCAATTGAAGTTCCTAAACAAGAAATAAACATAATTGTAATAACCAGATGTAAACTAAAACCCGTAAGAGATAAGAATGACAAAAATATAACGGCAGTCAGCATAAAAAATTCTCACAAATTAATAATATATGTAAATACACCCAACAGTCACATACATAGTCCTGACTCCTTGCTAAGATCGAGTCTTGTGTCGTGGGTATCTGAAACTACGAGAGACTTTCTAGTCTCACAAACACCCAGACCCAAAACAAATACCTGCGGTCATACAAACATTTTTTTCGGTGCGGGGATCGAACCCACGGCCTCTCGTTCCACAGCTGACGTCTAACCAACTGCACCACGGAGGCTGTTAAACAAAACGAAATATAACATTGAACTAGATGCTTAGTTTACCAATGCGCAATATGTGGGTGCCATGTTGTATACTTGCTGCATCTAACGGAACATAACCGATCATGTCGTCTAAGCAATGATTACAAAACACAATACATGCTGCGTACACTATGAGAACAGAGGTAAGGATAAACTAACGATCTTCAAACAGCTTAACATGTATGGGCCAATTTAATCCGATGAAGCATTGATAGCACCAACAGACGGATTTCTGACGCTTGGATCTTAAGCGTTACTAACGTTTCTCGAATTGATTTCACTGTATTTCGAAATTCTTTGCCAGAGTACATGCATTGCGAAGCATAAGTGAGGAGTCCTCACTTCCAACCACAATTCGACAATCTTCTTTGGCGTGACTAGATGGTACAGATGGTATACAAGAGGCTTGAATTATAGTTCTTGATCACTTAGGTATTAGATCTATATCAGCCCATATACGTCCCACTGCAGGGTACGGGCCTACTCTACAATCGAGAGAATCGATTGAGAGTGGTTAGGCCATATAGTCCACCACGCTGGCCTAGTGCGGGTTGGCGGACTTAGGTACATACCGTAGAAATTCTTTAAAATCGCTACGGTATGCAGGTTTCCTCACGATGTTTTCCTTCACCGTTAAAGTGCGTGGTGATTGACTATCAATACAAGGTATTAGATATTTTTCTAATTGGAAAACTTACCACAAAAGTCTCCGAGTTCAGAACCAGTAAAGCAACCTTAATAAAGAGGGGTTACATACGAATGAAAGAAAAATAAATTGGAATTTGTTTTCTAACTTTTTCCTTTATTAACGCTTTTTTTCATATAAATATGACTTACATTGATGGTAGTGAACTTAGGAATAATTATCAAACAAAAGTGTTCTTCGAATACCCAGAACCACTCACTTTGTTTTCATACCTAGGAATATTATACCTTCAAAGCTTGAAATTCCACGTGCAAAGCAACTACATAGTTAATTACGGCATGGACTTATTCTCCCACATTATGATTTAAAATAATGACACAGTTTCAGGATTCTCCAGGGTAAGAGTGCTTAGATTAATTTTGAAAACATGCTCGGTGCAGTCTAGTATGTGTTCTGTACGTGCAACTTATGTCTTATACGCAAAGAAGAGTTTTATTGAAAAGAAACCATCTGCCAATAACAATAGGGTTCTTTTTTGCAAAAGCTCTCCCACAAAGCTACCTGCATTAGCTCCCGGCCTTGCTGTACCGGTGTAGATTATTCATATCATATTTTTCACAATGTCAGCTATACAAGGTTTAAGACGCTTGAATAATAAACTAGAAGGAATATTTGTTTTACCTTCATCCAGGTAAAGTGCTCCGCTATTTTACGACTGACTGTGCAGTGCATATTATACTTGAAATATTCTCATTACGAGTTTCAGTATTATTTTAAATAATATAATATTAGTCGAGAACTCTAGATAGTGTTTAACTGGTGAAAATATGTAATACGCTTTTTATAAAGACTCATTTAAAATGTAATCGAATTTGTGATTTTCAAAGATTACTAACAACCTTTTTCTATTTCAGCTACTTTTCGAACCACCTCATCTCTAGCCTATAGCGGTCTGGTCCTTTTCCAGCTGGATGATACTGAATGCAATCTTCGTGACACTGTATAGAATTTTCTTTATCACACATTTTCAGTGTTTCTCAGAAAATTATCGTTTCTTCTAGCTCGAAGCTGTCCTACACTACATATGAAGTATATCATCAAAATCTTGTTCACCTATAAATTTATCACTTTCCCACATTGGTGTAACAAGGACGACCACATTTTAGTCAAGTTTCTACGGTCCTAAGGTGTGTGACAAGGAGTCGAGTGCATCGTACGAAATTTGGAGTGGATCTATCGTGGGACTCGAGATCAGGAACCCGCTGACCATGTAATATAGTCACAAAGTATACATACTGCCTCAAAGTCAACCAGATACAATCTATTTAACTTTTTCAACAACTCAATAACAACGCAATACACTCAAACAAAATGATTTCCGCAAATCATCCATCCATCCAATGGTTCAACGGTTGTTTGCAAAGATTAAACCCTATCTATTGGGGTCAACAGAACATTGTGCCAAGCAAAGCTTAATAAATCACCCGCAGGTAATTCCCAACCATTACTAACATTCTAACGACCATTGTACAAGTGCATGCGCGAAAGCATTCAGCAGTATCGTCTGTTATTTTCGGATCCTTTGTAATTTGTGAGCATTCAAAGGGTTAGATGGAAATGCATTTTGGTTGTTAAATTTGCGCTTTTGTGTTTTAATTTAGCAGTAATACAAAGATCTGCAGGAAATAAAGAGGTGAAAGAAATTAACGGAGCAAATATTGTTTGGTTTACTATTTTATTATTTTTACTGATGACATCACGACGATTAATGAAGCCCTTAATGATCAAAATGTATAATTGAGTCTCTACAATAATCATTAGGAAACGAGAAACGGAACTAACATTAAGGTAAAATACTTGTAACCAATTATGGAATTTTTCATATTTTTGTGTGTGTTATTCTTAGAGAGAAGATCGCAAAATTTATCTTACGCATAATAGTTGCTTAGATTTACGCGAATGTTACACAGTCACCGAGCAGTGCCCCTAGCCGGAACATTTTGCAGTATCGTAATAGAATAGTAATAGTAAAATTTTGTATGGGAATTTAAACAGCGACATTGTGAGCGTTTTTGGAACTAAAATTTGACAGTGGGAAACGTTTACGATACTATACGAGAATTACTATACGATACTTCAAAATGTTCCGGCTAGGGGCACAGATGACTAATACCTCAGTCCGCCCCGTGACTACTAAAGCTGGAAAGCAATCGAAACGTCGGGAAGTTAAAAATGAAAAATTAAACCAAATCCGCGATAACATCCATAAAAATAGTTTTATTTCAAGTATTTTGTGCATTTCAAGAGTCTGTGCGGTGGCTTTACTCTTGTTCATCTTTTATTTATTAAGTAAGTTTTTTAAAAAGGGTTTTTTTTTTCAATGACAATTCCACACATTGTTTTGATTTAGACCCATTCGCTGTGAAATTATTTGTCTGTTTTTATATTTCTGTCAATGACATGTCTCATCATTTTCAATTCAATTTCATCTAATATATCTTAAATTAAATAGAGGGTGTGCCTATCTATTCTATTATTGTTATACGGTGATCGATGATACCGTTTCTAAAAACTGTTTTGGTTGGGTTCAATGGCCCGTAGTTTGCGATGTGGTTGTCCAAATTTATTAAAAGACGTCTATGTATGCTCTTTAGTCTAGTGATAGCTTAAATTGATAAGGAATTGTGTATTTCAATTTTGGACAACATACGTCTGGTAAGTTTTTCTTTCATCATGCTCGCTTTGAAATGTTAGGTACATATATAATATAATAGATACCTACTACTTTTAAAATACAACTTTAGGCTTGAGCAATATGATCACTCATTGACCAAGCTCATCAAATTAAGAAAAAAAACGATCGGTTGTGTTACAAACTATTATATACATATTTCTTCTCATTGTACACGTTTTACACCTGTTTAATGAATTTTAATTTAATACTATTAATACCGAATTCCTTTTGATAGATAATAGACACGAAATACTTAACATGCCTACTCATATCGAAGAAAGCACTTCATTGTAATTTATTAGTTTCTAATTAGACAACGCAACTTTTAACTCATATTTTCAGCAACAAAACAATTTTATCATTTCTATCCCAAACTATAACAAATAGTTTGTACAATATTTCTCGTTCGTTTCATTTGATGTTATAGTCTTCGCAAACACGGCTCATGTTTGTCCTCAAACATCGTTCGGGGAATTTAATAACTTTATGTTTATTGATTTTGGAACTATTCTATTTATAGCTCGAGTTGGCGATTTATCGACGTCGTGTGTCATCTGGTAAATAATATTGGAGTTCTTGAAGACATTATATACATACATACATAAACTCACGCCTTTTTCCCAGGGTAGGCAGGGGTGCCACCAGGGCACCTACGTTTCGCCTTGTGTGTGCCGTCACACAATGTAATAGGGGACGAGCCTATCGCTGTATATGACACAAATTCCTGACTGGCTGATAACGAATACAAAAATCCAATATCTCTTTGCCCGATTTAGGATTTGAAACCGAGACCTCAGCTTTGTAATCGTACCATATTACAAATGCGCCACCAAATAAGATAAAATAAATATATCAGCTCATACACCCACCGTGGAGCTTGAGACTTCTCTACAATTGAGAATTTGATAATAGCTTAGCTCATAGTTCACCACTTTGACCTTTTGCGCGTAGACAGACGTCGGCCTTCACATACCATAGATATTGTACCACGAATATACGCATGTGGTTTTAATTAATTTTGCTATAAATTTAAATTTGCTGGTGGGATTTGCATACCGATAGCTATCATCATTCATAATGATCCCAACATTGTCGTAACTCGTCATAATGATGTGTAATTGTATAATTTTTTTCTCAATCAAAAAAATGTGTAATTTTTTTCTCCATTTAAATACTTAGTTGGATTCTTGTAAATCGATTTAGGACTCATGCATGCAGTCATAAATCTTGGAAATATGCCTGTAAAATAGACAAACAATATTCTTAAGTTAAGAAACAACACAGGCTCCAAGTTTCAACGGTTCATAGACTACAAAAATCTGCTAAAACAACAAAGCAACAATTCCTTTATAATCACAAAAACACGACCAGTCGGTTGGAGATAATGTTCTTCTATGTATAGATTAAATTTCACCATTGATGGGAATTTTATTGATTTTCACCGAGCAGGAAGCAATAAAGCAAATCGTAAATGTTATCGGACAACAAAATGTTTATTGACTTTGCGAATATGCGACATACTATAAACCTTCATATTGTGCTGTAAATAATGTTACAAAATGATGAGGAATAAATTCTCATAAAAATTGTTTAGACATACTCTGTTTTAAATTTTATTGGCAAGGTAAGCATTGGATCTCCTCTTGTAAGTACAGACAACCTAGTAATTTGCGTGAAGTCGCTGGATGCTCGCCGCTTCCTTCAAGTCGAATGGAAATGCTTGTTGAAAGCTTATGTTCAGCAATGGACTTGCTATGGCCAAAGAGACTTTTACTGGTGGTAGGTCTCTCATATGTGAGAGGCCGCCTGGGTAGGTACCACCGCAATGTCTATTTCTGCGATGTTGTGTTCCGGTTTGAAGGACATTGTAGCCAGAGTAACTACTGGACATATTGAGACTTAACATCTTATGTCTCAGGATGGCGAGCGCAGTGGAATTCCAAGCATTGCCTTGTACCTAATTCATGGTTTTGCAACTGTCCATGAGCGGTAGTATCGCTTACAATCAGGCGAATGGCATGCTCGTCTCGCCATTCTTTGCAATAAAAAATAAAAAAAGAAGAGAGACAGAAAATAAGTTAAGCAAAGCGAGCCCCAAGATATGAATGTCGACGGGACTAGAAAGTTCGTGAGTGGAGACAACGTATCGTCAAACACAAAGACAAACATAAGGTGGATAGTTAATGCCAAAGGTCGTAGATACTTGCTGGATTTAAGTAAATTATTGGAAGAGGCGTAGGTCCAGATATAATACCAGGTTTCTCTCATGGAGATTTTTGTATGGCTTCTAGTAAGACTGCTCCCAATCCCTTTGTCATGCCTTTACAAATGAATGTAACCATACACACATGTCGCCAGTATTCTTTTTCAGCCTCAATATTTCCTTTGCCCGTAGTGTTTGCTTCGAGGACTTTCCTCCCACTCACGCGGTGGGTGTAAATGTCACCGTTTATTTGTTTCTTCGTCCTATTGGAGTTTGTTTTGAAAGTGTGGATATTTTTGTTTGTTTGTTAGTATTGGATTATTTTAATTTACATACTTCTTCAAATACTAGGTTTTTGAGGACTGTTTTCAATATAATATTTTGTCTCATATCTATAAAATAAGTACATGTATTAATTAAATATATCGAAAAGCTTTCATTGCATAATTCAAGTCATTTTTAACGTCATGGATTTAAGTATAATAAAGATAAAATATGCAATAATTCCTAAAAAGATTTGCTCACAGTTCTTAAATTTTTTTCCTCCTTAACGCAATTTGAAATGAGGTTATCACCATGTCGTGGCCAAATTACATTCCGAACGCCTCATATGATAATTTTGAAACGGAAACCTCAGGCTGTGGTTTGCCCGACATTTTATTCGAACCGAGAAACTCACGATCCACACGCCGTACATACTGCTACTCGATGAAAAAGGCGATAAACTCTTTATGAAAATATATAATCTAATATAACACATAGCTAGCTGGATATTATATTAAATATACTAAAGTTATTTCACTACGCTGCCAGAAATATCTTCATTTCCATAGAATATCTGATAATGGGTGTAATATTGTCATCCATTTGAATTGGCATTATCGTGTGGAGCCACCAAAATTGCTTTTACCCATCTATTTCGTATTCTCACAAAAACTCTTAAATTACTAGCAATAGAGAGAGCATGGATAAAATTACAATGGCTTTATCATTCACTGCCATTTATAATTAATCATAAATCAAATTCACACAATATGTATATTTATGAATTATTTTTTTTATCTCCACTGATTTCTAAAACGTATTGTATATTTACGAATATTTAGGAAACTACTTTGAATATACGAGAATTTGACAGGCAGTTAACAGGCTAACGTCATCATGTCGAAGTCGGTGTGCGCGCGCATCTTAAAAATATTACTCTCATTTTCCCAACGTCCCAATAGAAGTAAAACTTCAAAAACGTATACCTATACATACCTACCTATGTTACATCTTGTTATTGTTCATATGTCCGGAGGGTATTTCAGTCGCTTTACATTCAACACACCTTTTTCCATATGTCTTAAATAAAGTTAAAGTTTCATGTATAATAATTATCTACTATTCTTAAGCGCTACATTTTACAAAATAGTGTCATCTTGTTTATACACCAGTTTAGGTTTTTTTCAAGGCTATGAACAATAACATACTACTGCTCTAAAAAACAATCTACATCAGCACATGTTTTCTGATAATTTGTTCTATAATGACATCTAGCGGTAAACAACAGAATTATTTCATCGCAATCTAAAACAAATTTCTTGTGAGAAAACATTTTATCTACCATATTAGGCCTCTATCACATGGCGTTTTACGAGCGTTGGCGTTTCCACAATGTCTGCACAACGTCGACGCTGAAGCGACGTTGACGTCGCGGTTGTCTAGCGTCAAATGTTGACCCTGCGACCTTGATAAGGGATATGTCAATACGAGAATATGTAATAAATGATGCTTTCTTTTTCTTTTAGTTAATTTTCGTCGAAGGAGCAAAGCCAATAGTAGTGTTTCTCATCGGAATTCACGAACACAAACTCGACGTCAACGTCGCGTCAGCGTAGCGTCGACGCTGCGCAGACATTGTGGAAACGCTAACTCTCGTAAAACTCCAGTGGAACAAGGGCCTTAATTCGTGGCTCAGCGCTGAAACGTGAATGTAAAGCAGACGTAATGGTGTTCCGATCGATTCAAAGACCCTTCTGACCTTCAATATCATAAAATATGTAGTACCATTTTCGTGGATTCCGTTTGGCTTCGTATTTGTATGTCATCATGCAAATTGAAACCCGTCATGACTATTTATTGAGACGTGTAAGTTGTATTAAAATCTTTATGTTTGTTTTTGCACTAAGAAATGTATTGACCTGGTAGTAATGCATTGGAAACCTTGGACCTTAGTTAATAGAGTTCCATTTAATGCGTGCATACTGAAGAGGTACCTATATAAGTTTTAGGATTGGTCGCGGTATAGTTTGGTCCCAATATTCTGAAATCACCACGTTTCTTTCTCGAACACATTAGTGCTTAAGTTATACAAGGTTTTAATCTTCATTGAATCTTCTTTATCGTATATCTATTTTCATTCACATTTTACTATATCTGTATAATATATTCCGCGTTTTCCAGACCACCAAAAACAACGATACACACAACAGCCACGAAAGTCCAATCATATTCACATACTCGCACGAACCTCCTAAAACTCTTAAGGGTTACGGGCCAAAGATTATTCGGAAGATAAAACAGTTCTCCTATTTCTGTCCTTGTCTTCCATGCATGTTTTCACTATCTATCCCTCTTTATCATGGCGTGACAAACATGCATCGATGTGCTCAACTCTGAAGCTATGATTGAACAAATTTGATGACTGTACTTTAAGGGAATAGCGTTCATAATGGCTATCGGCTGATCCTATTATTCCTTTTGGAGGCACTTTTTTAGTATCAGGACTCTTTATTTTTAAACGGGATGAAATGTTTTCTATTAGCTTCATGGCTCTAGAAATAATTGTCATATTGGAAGCATTGTTGGAGATACGGAGTAAACTGAATGGTTTAAATTGTTTAAAGTATGAATGGTTTTAAAGAAGATTTTCAACGTTTTTGTAATACAGCAATCACCCTTTTTCATTATAATGTTGAGCACTATTATAAAATCAAAAATATCTAGCTGAAATATAAGAAATCACTCCTCAGTATTGATTAATAATATTATCAATAGTACAGTCACAATTCTACAGACGAAATAACGCGAACCAACGCGAAGCACTGCATTGGTAGCTCTGCAGTCTTTCCTTTGGTTTCTGAGAAAGCCAAAACGCCCCCGTTCTTTCTCTATGCCCTATTCTTAAAGGTCAACAACGCATCTGAAGTGTTCTAGGTATTGTGAAAGTTTCTGTGCAGTGACGAACATATTTACTTTTTTCTTAAGTAAAAGTAAAGTACTTTTTTCGTCCTACGTTAAAAAATAATTTGTTTTACATACATACATACATAAACCTACGCCTTTATCCCCGAAGGGGTAGGCAGAGGCGCCACCAGGACACCCACATTTCGCTTTGTATGTTCTTCCCACGATGTGATAGGGGGCGAGCCTATCGCCATATCGGGCACAAATTCCTGACTCCAGACTGATAATGAATAGAAAAATCCAATATCAATATGCCCGACTCGTGACTCGAACCCGAGACTTCAGCTTTGTACAACTACGCCAATACAACTACGCCACCGAGGCAGTCATAAAATAGGCATAAAATATTTTGTTTAATAATTTAATGCCTAGATACTCAAATGTATAAAGGTAAGCTAAACGCTAATTACGTCACCTTTCAATCAACCTTTCGATGGAGCAGGGAAAAATAAAATAGGTTTTTCCTTTTCACAGCTACAGAAAATTGGATTACTACAGTCAAACCCATACTAGGACGCTTCGTGCCTTATCGCTATGGATTTCGGAATCTTAGCATGATCTTACTTATCTCTTTTGTATACTTTACATCCCCACTAACGCTCAGACTACGAACATACTGTAGTAGGCGATAAGTGCTACACAATTTATGAGCTTAAGCGATTTCTGTAAGAAAATGTGCCTGATAATTGGGTTTTTAAAGGAATTTCTTAGATTTACGCGAATGTTACACATTGAAATAAAACTATTTTATACGGATTTTAGTCCGTCCGCCCCGTGACCACGAAAGCTGTAAAGTAATCGAAACGTCGGGAAGTTAAAAAATGTAATAATTAAACCAAATCGCGATAAAATCCGTATAAAATTGTTTTATTTCAATTTTTAAAAGGAATTTACAGGAACGACCAATTTGCGCGGATTAATAATATTTCTATGTTAAAATGCGGTATTGATTAATAAATTGAACAACATGTTATTTTATACAACAAAATACAATAATTTTACTTCAATACTTTATGGTAAAGTTTAATGCTGGGCAAGAGCATATATGTGATGCCACTGTGTTACATCGCAATCTTATTTTACGTATAGATGACCAAACATTTTACCTATTCATATACAAAGGAGAAAATTCTATACATTTTACTAATTTCAACCCTTTAGACAAAACTGATGGTAAAGTTCTGCGATATGATAAAACTTGTATTACATAGCATTTCAAAATTAAAACTTTAAGCGAAGAAAGAAGGCATACGAGTTATTTTACAATACATCCTCTATCGCTCACAAATTACACCATACACATCACTTATCTCCAAATAAAAATATCGCGCGCTATCTACGCATGTATGTAGTGAGGCGTAATTTTAATCAAGAATCCATCCTGAGCAGATTCCACGATAATATTATTTATATTTTGTACGGGTGTTTGAAATGAAGCTGCCCTGTGTTTTACCAGGATGCTCTTTGATTGTGAGTAATTGTATTTGTGTGTGACTTGTGAACAAATATTAACAGTGAGACGATGTTTTTGTGTCAAGGACTTAGTGAATCCGTGATGATTTTTTCTGCTGTGTTTAAGTGAATGTTTTTAACTTTATATGTAGGTTTGTGCATAGTAGAATAATTTACAGTGAGTTCATGTTCAATGACTGCCTCGGTGGCGTAGTTGTTCTACCATACGATTACAAAGCTGATGTCTCGGGTTCGAATCCTGGGTCGGGCAAAGTTATATTGGATTTTTCTATTCATTACCAGCCCGGAGTCAGGAATTTGTGCCCAATATGGCTATAGGCTCGCTCCCTATCACATCGTGGGACGGAACATACAAGACAAAACGTGGGTGTCCTGGTAGCACCTCTGCTTACCCCTTCTGGGAAAAAGGCGTGAGTTTATGTGTGTATGTGTGTTCAATTTTATTGCCATACTAACCAATCTGGTTGGAATTTTGTGTTAGATACCAATAAGAATGTCTGATCCAGAAATTATTCTAGTCTTAAAAGTTTGTGTGATAAAGTTATCGAAAAATATTTTGTGGACAAATTGTAGGATCCAGGTAGTATAGGACCAAGAACACTTATTTTGTTTTCACTAGATGTAAATATCCGCTTAGATAGTTAAAAATGGACATAATGGCTGTACTTGTCATAATTACCTCACATATCTTACGTTTCGAGTACAGGTTGTGTATCAGGTTTCGATGTGGTCAGCATAATTGTGACGACCGACCGATGTTCGTTTGCTCTTCACTTACCATCAGGTGCTTTGCGGTCACTTAGCCCTGCCAGTATAAGAAGTGTATCTGTGCTTGTAAGGTTAGCCAGTTATGCACTATGACATCAAGCGAATGGCCTGCAACATATGTGTATAGATGAAATTAGCCCAAGATATGAAAGAGTGGAGAAATATACGGTCTGAAAATTATGATAGATTTTTTTTTCTCTATGACATTGATATATTCCCCTATCACATCATGGGAAGGAACATACAAGGCAAATTGTGGGTGTCCTGGTGGCGCCTCTGCCTACCCCTTCGGGGATAAAGGCGTGAGTGTATGTATGCAACATTGATATAGGAAAGTATAGAAAAGTATATACATTAATTTTATTCTATCTACTTTTGTAAGAAACAGGTGTGCTGGTTCATAATTGCCTACACGAAGCATGTTAAAGGAAATTATATCATTCTACTTTAGACTTAAGGACGTAGCTTATCTAGCACTTGGTCTGTTTACATCACTTGTAAAGATTACCTCATTTCATAGTTTTATGGAGTAATAAGTGTACTATAAACAAAGTATGATTTTTGAAGATAATAAGAAATAAATTTGGTAATAAAATGATGAGCCGCAGGCCTATTAATACGTTTTTATATACGATAACCCGGTGAACAGCATCATCTATAGTAACTACTGGACATATTGAGACTTAACATCTTATGTCTCAGGATGGCGAGTGCAGTGGAATTCCAAGCATTGCCTTGTAATTCATGGTGTTGTTTGGTTTTGCTACTGTCCATGAGCGGTCGTATCGCTTACCATCAGGCGAATGGCATGCTCGTCTCGCCATTCATTGCAATAAAAAAAAATTGTAAGTATAGTTCAGATAGAGTATCCACTGCACCGGTGAGAAATAGTTATCTCTTGGTCGTTAATATAATTATGCCTGACCAAAACTGGATGATTGTATATAGATTGAACCTAAAACTCCCTCAGAAATACCAAAATTCTCTTTTTTCACGTTCCGCCACCAACATTTTACCACGGGCATAGAAACGCAAAAGCAAAAAAAATATTCCTTTTATTGTTATGGGCTGATATAGATACATAGATTGCTATTAAAATGAACAAATGTATATCAGATTGTTAGTAATCGATGTTAATCATATAACTGTTGTTGATAGTAAACAATATCTATGCGATATCAAAACAGTGTTTGATAACATACTGAATTATAATTTGTCGCTATTCACTTGCTATGTTTTGTAGTTCTAAATAGTAATTTCCTATTGAAATTGAAAATATAGAAAGAATCTTTATTCGTTCGTATGTACATCAATGAAGCAAAGACATGGTATGAAATAACTCTTATGCTAACATGCAATTTCAGACTAGTTATTGAGTTTTCTGTTTCACAGCCTAATTTAAGCTCTTAGCTCAATTCATTGAAATCGGTTGAAACATAACATGCATCTATATGTATAAAAGACCATCTATAAAATGCTATGCCCCAAATACAACATCTCTTTGAATTCTTTAACTGTCATTAATCTCGTCACAAGCTCGTCGGCTACGTGGTCATTTAGTTCTTTTTCAATATGGCCCCAAGTGCAAGTCCCCACTTTGATGTTTATAAGTACTGAGCAAAAAAAACTACTCTATATAATTCACATCCCAACAGCGCTCGAATTGGAGTATTTATTTGCCCACAATAATAATTACCGATACGTAATCGATTGTTATCAGACGCTTATCAGTACAAGATAAGCTCGTTCACTATGCATCACGTATGAAAACCAGGCATTTTTTGTCCTGCTCTACATTACGTAATCGGAGTGAGATAATGCATATAAATAGCTGCATTAATGCATGCGATAATCGTTAAAATAAGTATGCAAAATAAAAATTTCAAAGTAGAGTAATTTTGTAAAAAATAATGCTACATATTGGTGCTGAATTGTAAAAGAAACTTTGCATTTTAATCATCAAAACCAATTCTATGTTAACGGAACCAGGTCTTGCAAATATAACATAGTATAAAGAAATGAAGAAAAAGTTATCTCCAGTCATAGGAATTCCACTGTTAAATAAAATGTGTATTCTTCCCGCATTAACATCCACATTAACATGTAACCAACTTATTCAAAGTCAGTTTATAAACCTATTTTGTTTATCGAATGTTTTGTCTTCTTCGGACTACTGTATACAAAAGTCGTTCAAAGGGTCGAAACATTCGATAACTAAAATAAGCTTATATACTATTTATGGATAAGGGCGTAAGAACAGGGTTAATAAACTCTTATCAAATCCAATATTACTTTGCCCGACCTGGGATTCAAACCCGAGACCTCAGCGTTGTACAACCGTAGTTCAACTACAAAATCGAGGCAGTCGAGGCAGAAAGAACACGTAATTTCACATAATGCGAATGTTAATGTCAGGAGTTGAGTCGTGAATGAAATCCTCAGTGATGCAATACCACATGCACAGACAGATATTTTCGTATTATTAATCACTGGAGATTAATTAGCGTCGGTATTTTAAAGCTTTAGTGTCTTTATGAAAGATGGGTACACACTGAGAGTATATTATTTGCTGCCATATTTTTTTTTATTGAATTACATACTTAAACTCACGCCTTTATCCCAGAAGGCAGGCAGAGGCGCCACCAGAACACCAACATTTCGCCTTGTATGTTCCATCCCATGATGAGATAGGGGGCGAGTTTATCGCCACATCGGGCACAAATTCCTGACTCCGGGATGATAATGAATAGAACAAACCAATATCAGCTTTGTAGTCGTACAGTACACAACTACGTCAGGCAGTCGTTATTGAATTACCTCTGAAAACAATATTAATTTTAACAAGATACTATTTATTTTGAATTAAGCTTAGAAGTAACTTAGCTATCAAACTACAAATCGCTTTCATAGTTTGTTAATTATTAATCATCAGCCTAGTGTAAAAATGTAGCTGCATCCAGAACTCTTAATTTGGCTTACTAATTTACTTTATATAAAGCAATTTATCCTAATTGCATATTAAATCTTAGCTCTCCAGGAGTTGAAACTCCCAAAAACCTCTAAATGAATTCAAAGCGAGGCATATATTATTCCAGTATTACGACATGGAAAACGATGAATCATTTGAATTTTGCTGAATATCAAGCAACTTTCAGACTAGATCCATTGAACTGTGACGCCGAGATAAATGTACGTAGATAGTGATTTCGCTTGGCTTGTGCGCCGTAACTTCTGACCGCATAATAAATGTAGCCCAGTTTGAATAAGTTGAAACTGTAGTCAGTTGTTTCGTTGTAGGTTGAATTTTAATAACCTAGTTAAGGTCGCAGAAAGTCTTTGGATGCAGGCCGCATCCAGGTCTATGTGGAAATCCATGGGGGAGGCCTATGTTCATCATAGGACTCCCTGTGGCTGGAGAGAGAGGGAGAGAGAATTGTAATAAGGCAAGCGTTGGAGAGACAAGTATTCTAGAAGCTTCTGGAATAACAGTACTGTGATGACATTCATAGTAGGTAGGTGTACAATAAAGCAGTTCTTCTAAATAGAGTGACCAGTAATAGTACTACATGAAGCTGTTAAGTGGAGGATAATCAGGGTAATCGGGGCGCTTCTAGAATATCTGGAGCCTAATACGAGTGAACGTGATTGAGAGATTCCAATCGATTTGCTAGCATACGTATTGTTAGGAATCAGCTTGGCCACAAAATCAGGGACAGTGTCAGGTTAGACGGTCGCTAACACAAGTGTAATATCCTTTTTGGTCTTGCCGAAGTTCTGGAGCTTACGAACCTGTCCTAAGGCGAATATCAAACTCAGAGAATTGAGTGGTCAAACTAGTCGGCACTAGTAGGCCCTTTTGCCCACCTCGTCGCGGATATAGGTATGAGTTCACATACTTTAGGTATATAAAAAATCTGTTCAACGGACTTCCCTCAAAAAAATATTAAATTACACCTCGCATCCGTATTTCGGCCACTTAACGAGTGATTCACAACTTTTTTTCCCATAATTACCGAGTTCGGTGACCAGAACCATTTTTACATGACAGCGACATGATGCCAGTCATTGGCACGCCAGTTGCCAGTACGTATGCCAGTGTTTTGCCAGTTTGCCAAGTCCTTAAATATTACACAAATGTCGAGGAACAAGAAAAGGGACTCCGTTGTTATGTGCAGTGTTTTAACTGTGAGTTGGTTTCTTTGTTTTACGAAATGTTTTGTTTTTTAAAAGTAAAGGTCAGTTATTTGTGTCGTCTGTTTTGTGAGGGGTGAGATTGTCCGTGAACTCAATGATTTAACTTTAGAGTTAAGTGTTTTCGTGGTATAAGTAGGTTGGAGTAATTCGGTGGATCCAGAATACGAAGTCGTAACACGTTTGATAACTCAAATTATATCGTATCCCTCAGATATTTGAACATTCAATGTTATGTTCCTTTTAGACAGCCTCGGTGGCGTAGTTGTATTACGGTACGGCTACAAAGCTGAGGTCTCGGGTTCGAGTCCCGGGTCGGGCAAAGTGATATTGGATTTTTCTATTCATTATCAGCCCGGAGTCAGGAATTTGTGCCCGATATGGCGATAGGCTCGCCCCCTATCACATCATGGGACGGAACATACAAGGCGAAATGTGGGTGTCCTGGTGGCGCCTCTGCCTACCCCTTCGGGGATAAAGGCGTGAGTTTATGTATGTATGTATGTCCGTGGCGCAGTTGGTTAGACGCCGGCTGTGAAACGAGAGGCCGCGGGTTTGATTTCCGTACCGAGATAAATGTTTGTGTGATCCACAGGTATTTGTTTCGGGGCTGGGAGTTTTTGAGACCGAAAAGTCTTTCATAGTTTCTGATACTCACGACACAAGACTAGATCTTAGTGCGGAGTCAGGACTATGTATGTGATTTTCTTCATCGATCGGGATCATTTTAATTGAGTAACTTGAATATTGTGCGTCTCCCACTAAGACCAAGTCTCGTGCCATGGGTGCGAGAGACTTTTCGTTCATACAGACACTCAGGATCGGAACAAATAACTGTAGATCATACAAACATTTGTCTCGGTGTGAAGATCGAACCCGCAACCTCTCCTTACACAGTCGGCGTCTTACCAACTGCGCCACGGAGGCTGTCAAATATAAAGGTTCCTTCGCGAAATTTTCCTTCACCGTTATAATGCGTGGTCATCGACTAAAAATAAATATATTTTAAGTTGCTTCATATTACTCTTGTGTGCGTGTTTTTTCCCGTAATCAATCATATTTCTGTTAACGTGTTGTTCGTTGTTACAGTTCAATTGTATTTTATTAATATCAATACAATTATCATCGGCCTAGGTAAAATTGTTATCGTCGATTATGCTCTGTTCATTTGTCATCGCTGTACCGGTACTATAGGTTTTCGAATGAGTATACAACTCGATCGTTTTTCACTTTTATTTACGCTATTTATGGCTATCATTCGTCGTACAATGTAGGCAAATATTTTGATAATACTTAATTCCTTTCGGGTTCTAATTTAAGAACAAAAATGCAGTACAACGCTTTTTGTTTACAATTTCGAACCGAAAGATATTCTATTACACTCCCTGTTATGTAAACTATGGTCACATAACCATATTCGCATAGAAAAATCATCTATAAATAATATTTTGCTGCATTTTCATTCCTTTACTTACACGCGTCCCACTATGTTTATGTATGTCATTACTTCCCAGAATTTGATTCTTATTAGTGACATCGAATGATGTAATAATAGCATGTATTTTTTTCCAAAATCATCGGGTTCGATTCCTGGGTTGGCATTTTGATTTATCAAAATTCTAATTATGCAGTTTTAGTTTTATTCAATATCGGGCTTGTGACCCCTTTAACATTTTTTGCTTTTCCTCTTAGTGTTGGATTTGGCCATCAACGCCCACTTGAAAAATTCACTCTGTAATATAAATGCAATGTGACAAAATCAATTAACACATTTTTCCAATATAACGGACAAATAATTGTAAGTCGCCGGTAAAGTAAACACGTAATATAATGAAACTCTGGGTTACTGGGCATTTAATTCTCTTCCACATATAAGTAAAATATTTGTTTAATATAATAAAAGTAAGAATTGATAATAATTTGACGAGCGGAAATAATTATAACAATTGAAATGAGGATAATCGCCATTACATTTATCATAAATGGAATTCGTTTTTATATCATATCCTCTGCCAATTTTTACTTTAAGGGTACAAATTTATTTGCAAAAACTTTAATTACCACTTAATAATCTTTTTTTAAACAATAGCAATAAATAATAAACGCTCATCCTCCTTGAAAATCTCACGAGTGACTTATTTCTGCGAATAAGATTCGTGTAACAATAGTAACACGCCCGCTGCTTTATCGCGATAACACAAAATGTTTCACAGCAGTCATATTCAAGCGATAGCAAGGATAAAGTGGGACACACAAATTGGACAGGATCTTGAGCGAGGGACGTCATCTCTCATATTTTTATCGTCCGTTCATTGGTTTAAGTGAGTGTGCCGTGGGAAACAATGGTAATTATGTTTTTGTTCTGTTGTTTGAGTGGTGTTATTGTCAGTTTTAAAATACATCGGAGGTATTCATGTACCCAATGATAGTTATTTTATAGTGAATAATTATTAACAGAGGAAGAAATGTATCGCGTCTTAGGTGATAATATCAAGTAACTAAAGAAAATTTTATTCGACTTATTTTTACAAAACTATGGTACAAAGTATACTTTTTAAATGACAACTTTTTTATAAAATAAGTGAGTCAATATTAGTTAACGAAATAATATGTTGAGACAGTAATAAAATTAAATGTTCCAGCGTAATAACTTTGTTATTGGATTAACCATAATTTTTAAATAATTAAAATAAAAACATTTTTTTTAAATAAATATCCAAATAATTATCAAATTTGCATCGAAGCCATAATGTTTCTTAATCTTAGTGTGAGTTCAGATCTGCATACTATTTAGCTATAACGACTCCTGCTTACTGTTTTGCTCTTTGAAGAATCTGATGCATTTCTGTAGATTCAGTAACCCACCTTGATTACTAGAATAATCATATGGAATTTTAAAATTCTGTATAGTGTACTGATTTTGTGATGTTTCTTTCACCTCTAACCCTGTGACTGTGTGACGTTAACCCTGTGAGGGATTTATTAATTCATGATCTGTACATACATACATAAACTCACGCCTTTATCCCCGAAGGGGTAGGCAGAGGCGCCACCAGGACACCCACATTTCGCCTTGTATGTTTCGTCACATGATGTGATATCGGGCACAAATTCCTGACTTCGGGCTGATAATGAATAGAAAAATCCAATATCACTTTGCCCGACCCGGGACTCGAACCCGAGACCTCAGCTTTGTAACCGTACCGTAATACAACTACGCCACCGAGGCAGTCCATTCCAGTCCTGTGAGGGATTTATCAATTAACGATCCATTAGGAATAAACAATAATGGCGACAATACTCAATATATTTTTAATGAGCCACATTGGATATCAATTAATGGATTAATATTACATATCCCACACCTAATATTTAGTGTAAATTATGAGTTCTGATCAGAAATGAAATAGGCATTCCCTTATTATATTATGATGACATACAAATCCATAAAGAACCAAGAAAATAACCAGGTGTGCCTGCCGAAACCTTGTTTGTCCTTGCAGTCACGTAAACACCAATGGTTTATCTACAGTTATCAACAGCTTTATCAATTTTGTACTAATATCTCATATCTGTGACGTAGGTAACATTTTTGTCAGTATTAATTACATGTTACATTTACAAACGCAATTATGTTTCATATTATTATGGTAGAAATAGTCTGCACCCAGCGACTACTTGCAGTTTTTCTTAAAATTATATTCTTCTTTTATTATCTGCTTTTATTTTTCGTAACTTTAACTCATGATTTCATGCGGTACGTTATCGGCAGCACAATTATCACTTTTCTTCTCCGCTTTCTACTTTCAATACTTCAATTTTTTTGCAATACCGCCCATGTACAGTAGAAAAACCAAACAACACCATTAATAACAAAGCACTGCTTGGCATTCCACTGCGCTCACCAATCTGAGACATAAAATGTTAAATCTCATTATGTCCAGTAGTTACTCTGGCTACAATGTCCTTCAAACCGGAACACAACAGTACATTTACAACAGTGTTTGGCAGAAGAAACAGATATTGCGGTGGTACCTACCCAAGCGGCATCGCACATACGACAGACCTTCCGCTAATAAATTTGAATGATCTTCATTCTTCAAGATTGACAAAGCATTTACAATTTTCTTCATCTAGTGGACCGGATATTCAATCATGCTTAAATGCTAAATACATTGCTGTTTTTTTTATATTGCTGGTCCCCAGACAGTCTAATTCAAGAGAGAAAACTTTACACGGAATCTCTCTTGACCTCCATAACATTTCATCAAAAACTGCGTCCTTGCTAATAGTACTTTCGTGTCAATTAAAGTCTTAATGACTCTATGATATTTTAAGTCCACAATGAGGCTCGTATGTCGCCGTCTCATTATTTTAGTTCCTAAAATATACAAGTACCTGGAAACTGCGATGTAAATTTGAGAAATACTCTTCCTTTTATGAATTTTAATGTTGCTAATAATGTTGCTAAGTTTAATGTTTTAAAATTTGATGCCTTTTATATTTCTTTATGAGCAGAATATGATGTCCGACTAACCTAGATATTTCGCACAGATGTTCAAATACGAATGTGTTTAGCTCTCCATCGAACAACAGGTATATTTCAAACGAATAAAAAATTATCATGCAGTGTTTTGAAATAAATAATATTATGTACCAAAGGAATACTAAGCCCAATTTTGAAAATCCACTCAATAAAATAAATGTTAAAACTGATTTCGCATAGAATTTTAAAACGATAATTGGGTGTTACCTTTATAAGTCATAACTAAACTAAACAAACCAATTTTGACATATTTTTAAACACAGACTTCATCAGAGACTATTTAATTGGTATTATTTTTGCCGCACAATGTAGTTATTATCAGAGCAAGCCGGCTAGCGTGCAATTGATTCAATTAGCCGTGTCAACTTGTCTTTCTGCTAGTAACTTCATTAATTTATCGCAGGGAATATTAGAAGCTATTTTCCGAGTACACTATAAGTAGATATTATCATGAACATTGCTTCCCTAAAATTAAGCTGTTACACAAAAGGGTAAATGGACTGAATAAAATATCCACCACGCTGACAGTGCGGTTTGGTTTGGATGCATGTAAGCTAGTTGGGAGCCAAAACCACAGGGTTTTTGGCTAGGTTTGAAAAATAATCGAATACCGAATTTATTTACTGAGTTAATAAAATTTGTACCGGTGTATTTGTGTGTTTTGGGTATATACCGGGTATACGAAGACTGCAACCGGAAACGAAGCCAGGTGGTAGTTTTAGTGGCAACAGACACAATGTAACGAAAAATTTCGCAAAAAAAAAAGCGAGTTTTTTTTTTTGCAATTTTTTAAACATCATCGTGTTTGGGTGGTAAACACCTAGTTTTTAAGAAAAAAGTAATTTAAACCTTTGCATACTATTGCGTCTTTACAAATAAACAGGTTAACATTATAATTTAAGTAAAATTATGTATTTATCACCCAAATACGATGATCAGTAAAAAATTGCAATAAAAAGATGTCAATTTTATATGCGAAATTTTTAGTTGCATTTTGTTTGAAGTCAGTAATAATACCACCTGGCTTCGTTTTCGGTCGCGGTCTTGAGATACCCTGTATATTTCGCAACACTTATGGGCTCACCCCAAATTGTGGGTCTCCTGGTGGCACCTCTACCTGGAATGAGTGGAAGAGGCGCCACCAGGACATCCACATTTCGCCTTGTGTGTTCCGTCCCATGATGTGCTACGGGGCGAGCCTATCGCTATATCGGCACAAATTCCTGATTCCGCGCTGATAATGAATAAAAAAATCCAATATCACTTGGCCCGATTCGGGATTCGAACCCGAAACCTCAGTTTGCAATCACACCGTAGTACAACTGCGACACCTTGGCAGTTATTTTATTTTCACAAAACATGTTACATTCTTGAAGGCGTTACAATAGGTACAAATAAGGTTTCTATCCATAACTATAACCCAAAACTTGTATGTGTTTATTGGCAAACAATCTATTTATCTTGTTAATATCATTTTTATATTAAAGTACCGCATATATTCGCAAGCTATAACGTTGGTCCATTAGTCACGGCGGGGTTATCAGCGAGCGGTAAGGAGTAAATACTTTGAACACACACATCGGTCACACTGAGTCACTGGCTAACGGAAACTGTGATAATACGAAATCTAGTAATAAAAGCAAAATACGCAAAGCTGTTACTGCGATAAAAGCCATGGAATTGAAACCCAAACGATCGATAAGTACAGGGTACTGGATAGCCTTATAAAAATAATCATGAGGCTACAAAATAATGTTTAATTAATATTTAAAGTCCATCAGTCTACTAAATAGATTGATAATAATTCAAAATAATGTTCTTCAAACAAAAATAGGCACAATTGTAATTATTGATTAGTATTTCCATCCTACAATGTTCAAAGTGTCAAACCTCAAAACAACAAAGAAACAACACTAAACTTAATTGAGCTCAAATCTTTTATCAAAGAAATTATAAATATTTTGTAGAGATTTCCCAAAAGCAAACAAGGGCATTAAACCAAAGACATCATTTTTCACTACCTGTTTACATTGTCCTTAAACTAATATTATGAACGGAAATATTATTTTTATACCACTAACCACCATTTTTCTATTGATTTCAGAGTAAATTTTTCGGCTCAAAAACCAATGACTTCGACAACGAAGCGTTAGAAATCCACAACGAATATAGAAGAGACCATGGAGTTGCTCCTTTAGTCCTCAACAAAGACATCAGCAAAGTCAGTCAAAAATGGGCCGACGAGCTAGCCAAAAGGGATGCGATGGCTTACAGTCTCAATCAGTCGTATGGAGAAAGCGTTTACTGCGGCTGGTCTGCTGACCCTAACACGAAAATCAAAGCGAAAGACTGCGTCGACAAATGGTACAGCGAGATCAATGATTTCTCCTTTGGAAAAGAACCTGAGATTTTGAACTGCGGACATTTCACCCAAATCATATGGAAAGGCACAAAAGAATTAGGAATTGGTAGTGCCAAGAGCAAAAGTGGGAAGCTTTATGTAGTTGCCAATTATTATCCTCCTGGGAATTACAGCGGTCAGTTCGTCCAGAATGTACTTCCACCAGGGGCAATGCAGTTTCGAAGCAGTCACAATAGCTCTCCCAGAGATTCAAGCAATAATTTAGCACCTCCTTCCCCCAGTCGTCTATCTGCTAGGAGCTCATATGACGGCTCAGCACCTTCATCACCTAGCCAAAAAAGTGGTAAAAATTTCGGAGAGATAGCATCAGACTTAGTAAGCAAGTTTAGATCTACTTCAATTTCTACTGAGAAATTCGAAGAGGATTTCTTAGCAGCCCACAACGAGTACCGAAAGAATCACGGCGTCCAACCTCTTGATTTGAACAAGAAGTTGTGCAAATACGCCGAAGAATGGGCGAAAACCCTCGCGAAGAAAGGAAAGACCGAACCCAGAGACCAAAACGATTATGGAGAGAACATATTCTACGCGTGGTCTTCTGATCCAACCTTCACGGTTTCTGGAAGAGACCCTGTTGATAAGTGGTACAGTGAGATCAACAATCATAGATTTGGCAAAGAGCCTACGAATCTGAACTCTGGGCACTTCTCACAAGTAGTATGGGAGGACAGTAAGGAAATTGGTGTAGGAGTAGCTAAGTCTAAGGAAGGCCAAGTTTACGTGGTAGCATACTATTCACCTCCTGGCAATGTGATAGGTAGCTTTAGTACTAAAGTGAAACCGCCCATCAATTGAGTTGTTTAATATTTATTTTTATTGCCAAAGATGAGATTTGTGTAGCAGTGCAGTAATATTTTGTAATTTAATAAATAATTATAAGCTTGATATTTTATATAAAATAAGTAAGTAGATTATAATATTTATATTTTTATTATCTTTTCTAATAAATGACGTGTATCTTTTGCAACAAGAGTTTATCTTCGATTTATTGTGAATTGCGCCAATTAGATAGATGAAGATTTTTTCACAAACCAAAAGTTTGCTTTTGTGCCTTTTCCTAAATATTTTCAAATACACAACTAGATTTATATTAATAAACGAATGAGATTTATTTGAAATTATCTTCAAATAGTGAAACGTGATCAACGGTTGCAAATATTCTGGCCGTGGAATGGCCATCGAGAGTACTACAGGTTGACCTTCAATTGCTGTAGATAAGGCACGTATGGCCACCAGGGAAAAGAGTAGAACTAACGAAACATTCAATTATGTTCCATAAAAGTCTTTAATCTAAAGCAATAAGGAACACTTTCGTATCTCCTAATCGGAAGTAAATACATAATATCAATATTGAAGCGAAGGGACCACGCGTGGTAAATTCTTTAATGCTGTTATTGATATATACTTTTTTAAATAAATATTTGTGAGGTCGTAAATATTTTTGAAATGTATTTTAAAAATATCTTCAATCGCCGAATGCGCTTTTGTCAAAATTTTATGCATAGTTTTTGTCTCTTCACTCTTTATTACATTTGGAAATTTGAATACTATTATATTGTGAAAAAATATCTCAAACAAAGCCTTAAATACATATTTTTTGTAGTTCTAAATTTCACCACCCGCCAATGGATAGGTGTTAGATGATCTGTATAACTATGTCTTCAGCTTAGCCATTGATAAAAAAGCATTAAGTATTTTCCTAAAACAGCACTTCCATAATGTGATTCGAAGTTAACTCCATCTGATTATTACTTTTTATTACGTATCCGTTTTACCTTCGCAAAATATCTTATTTCACGGTGTGCATTTAATGTTGTTAGCCAACAGAATGTATGAAACATGGTTTAATAATTTGGCTTTCAAATTTAGTCATGGTAAATTTTGTTGAATATTTTTTGTATAGAAAATATGGAGTGGACTTTTAGTTGCCTAATTTTGATAGTAAGTATTACATTAAAATAAGTGTTACTTTTAATATGAGACAAGTGAATAGATGATGTAACAAAGGTCTATGGAGATAGGCAACTTTCAACAAGTTGATGTGATAAAACTTTGGATATACTTGAGTCTAGTAGGAAATATCTTGTATCAAATATATAGTAATATTAATCATTATATTATAAGTTAAATAACAAAATAATATCATTCTTTAAAAAAATAATTGAAAACGCACGCTGTGCAGTTGTATTAAAAACGGAAAATAGCGACTATAATGATTAAATATTAATATTTATTAATACTCTCGACGTTAACACTATTAAGGCTTTAAAGTATTCTGTACATACCATAAAAAGACATACTAAGGCATTCATTTCCTTATCTACCACTTGCAACCCGCATAGCTGTAGCCATATAATAAACCTTAAAATTGATAGTCAAACACCACGCACTTTAACGGTGAAGGAAAACATCGTGAGGAAACCTGCATACCGTAGCGATTTAAAAAAAGATCTACGGTATGTTAATCCGCCAATCCGCACTAGGCCAGCGTGGTAGACTATATGGCCTAACACTCTCAATCGATTCTCTCGATTGTAGAGTAGGCCCGTGCCCAGCAGTGGGACGTATATGGGCTGATATAGATAGATAGATAATAAACCTAATATCCTCTTTCAGCAGTGTCTCTCGACACAAGCACGCCACGAGCTGATACTCAAGCGAATCATAGACATAATCCAGGTATGTATGACTTATTGTTCATTTAAAAAGGATTTTCTTCTTCAGTATCACATTTTCGGTAACAATAGTAGCAAATATGCTACCCCTTCGGGTATAATGGTATGAGATTAGCTGTGAATTTATTATAAATAGGAGAAACTGCAAGATAGGTACAATTTTTTTTTAATTAACCTACTTCATCCCACTGCTGGGCAAAGGTCTCCCCGCCACCTAGGTACTCTAGAGGTTATTAAATAATCAATTAATAAATACACCCAACAGTCACATACATAGTCCTGACCACACACTAAGATCGAGTCTTGTGTCGTGACTCGTGGTGTCAGAAACTACGTCAAGAGACTTTTTGGTCTCACAAACATGTTAACATAGGTGGTCTTTTATATGAAAACATAAAATATACAATTCTATTTTTCTTTTTGAAATAGACGATTTTATTTTGTATGTCACCTCACCTACTAGGGCCATTAGGGCCAGGATTTTAATGAATCTTTTAGTGTCCTCATCTCACGAAAGACGATCAAATTTGATCGTCCTTTAATAATTGTGTCGTCAATTATACTCCCGATTGCAAACGTAATAAAGCTTTAGTAAGTGGGTGAAATTAATTACTATTAATGGATATTGATAATTAATTAAACAGGTCAAGAGCTTTGTTTCCCATAATGAATAGTATCCTAGTGAATTTACGACAGCGTAATGGCTATCGAAACCACTGTTTTATATCATAGAAAAAAAAAATCTATTTTGAATAATGAATGGCAGAATAGATGATTATTTATTTATACACTGACTTAACGACATCAAAATCAATTCACGCAATTTTATTAAAGAAACAGATGTGAAGCATCGGTTTTGCTGTCGCGTTTCGTTCGGTAAGTGTGGTTGCCGGAAGTTAAATACAACTTTCCTTTTCCCGTCCTTTTTCCTTGGCTTTTCTATCCCATTTTCAGAAATCGGGAACGCATCTCTTTTCATATAAGGGCTGTAGATGTTCGTAATTAGTGATAATCAAGCGAGCAATTGTGCTGGATCTATAAAATAAATTAACACATAACAAATTTTGCATTTGTAAAAATTACAATTTCTTAAAAAGTCTTCGCAAACCAGAACCCTTTGCTTGTAACATAATGTGTTTATCCCATCATATTCACTTGTTATTATTGAAGCTTCACGAAGCCAATGAACCGGATAGTTCTTGCGTTATCCCAAAATGTCGACCATGGAAAGGTGAAACACTTTTATGAGCTCCTTAGCTAGGGGATTACGTTGATACACAAATATGAC
Source organism: Deilephila elpenor (assembly GCA_949752805.1). Lineage (NCBI taxonomy): Eukaryota > Metazoa > Arthropoda > Insecta > Lepidoptera > Sphingidae > Deilephila > Deilephila elpenor. Next base: position 12,786,016 of record OX457097.1, on the reverse strand, counting down.
ACATAAATAGATGCTATAAAGGGCTATTAATTAACATCGTGTTAGATGTATACGTATTTTTATAGTGGTAGAGGAAATTATTGTACGCTAATTCTACATAAAGCATATTGAAATTGACTGTCAGATGTTGTAGCAATGTTTCGCGGAGTACTAACGTAACATAGCAGTTTTGTTTTGTTTTTCAAGCCTGAAAGCTAAGAACCTTAACTTCGGTTTTATAGTATTTTTATTGTTTGTGATCTTTAAATCTTGTTGCCATAAAAAAAATCTCGAACCAGTTTCAACTTGCAGTATAGATAAACAGAAACACTAATTAATCGATAGATGAACTTTTAGAAGATCCAACAATTACTAAGACATACAGGGTATATCAAGACCGCGACCGAAAACGAAGCCAGGTGGTAGTATTAGTGACTTCAGACACAATGCAATGAAAAACTTTTTTTTTGGTTATTTTTTACTTATCGTCGTATTTGGGTGATAAATACATAGTTTTCAAAAAATTGAAAAAAAAAAAACTGTTGCTTATTTTGCGAAATTTTTATTTACATTGTGTCTGTAACCACTAAAACTATCACCCGGCTTCGTTTTCGGTCGCAGTCTTGATATACCCTGTAGACATGCTTCTAATAAAAGAAGGAATATCTACACTGCTTCAGTTCCAATAACTTCACAGTCAACAAGAGCACTAAAATGTTCTATTTCATGAAAGAACATGGTAAATATCGCGTCCCTGCCGACTCTATTAAATGTTAATCTCGCTGTATCGCCTTTGCAGCGAGAAGCTGCGAAGCCCGATCACGGTTGGTAACTTTGTTAGACGTACTACGGTATAACTGCGAAGCCATCTTAGGTAACTCCGTCTATTATGTTGAAGAATTTTATAAAGACATTGTTGAAAGGATTTTTGTTGTTCAAGACTGTATACTAGATGCTAGTAATTGAATTGGAGTTAAGAGAAAAATCAGCAGTGAAAATTTGTTGTATAACATTAAAAACGTTAAGGGTGATCTAAACGAAGAAAATAATAAGAATGACTTGATTAAAATTTTAAATTTATTAGATTCGGTGACAGTTCATTGAAGAAGTAAAAGAGGGCTATATTATAAATTCAACGGAAGAATTTTAGAGAGAATCTTTCTGATGTTTATGAGGAGTTCAATTCGCTTATCACCACGCATTGCTCGACTATCTCCTAATTTGCTATCCATTAAGATAATTAGTTAAAGCAAACAACAATTTTCATAACTAAATATACAATTTGTCATGCCCAAATAGCGAAGTGGCTAAACTACTATGCGCTCTAGTTAGTAGTATTTAGTTTTATGTCTATTTTTTTTTTTTCATATTTTTTTTTTCTTTTTCGTAACTAATATTATTAAGATACAATTGGGTCTGTGTGTTTGCTATCCATTAAGATAATTCGTTAAAGCAAACAACAATTTTCATAACTAAATATACAATTTGTCATGCCCAAATAGCGATACTATGCGCTCTAGTTAGTAGTATTTAGTTTTATGTCTATTTTTTTTTTCATATTTTTTTTTCTTTTTCGTAACTAATATTATTAAGATACAATTGGGTCTGTGTGTCCATCTAGACAAAAACCCTCTAAAAATTACATAAAATTTTTCCATCAAGTCATTTGCAAAGTGAATTATATTTCGGAATCGAAATTCCTAAATTGTGTACGATGCTGGCACTGCCCCGTCCATTGCTTTTGATAAAGCGTCAGCATCTCATGACATAAGGCAGCTGGTCTCGATCGATTTTATATTAATGTCGTTAGTTGCATGCACCAACTTAATGGGCACTGCACGATGTGTCGCCAACCTTGTTAAGTTTAGGACTAGTTTGGATGAAACTTCTTCTTGAGATTTTGTGTGCTTACCTGTGTTTAATTCATTATAATTGAAATTAACATTAATGTTTGCTGGAAGATAATGTTATGTAATGTTAGAAAAAATATCCGTCACCATTTTACTTGTATTATTATTACTTGTAGCTACAACTACAAGACTGCCTCGGTGGCGTAGTTGTATTACGGTACGGTTACAAAGCTGAGGTCTCGGGTTCGAGTCCCGGGTCGGGCAAAGTGATATTGGATTTTTCTATTCATTATCAGCCCGGAGTCAGGAATTTGTGCCCGATATGGCGATAGGCTCGCCACCTATCACATCGTGGGACGGAACATACAAGGCGAAATGTGGGTGTCCTGGTGGCGCCTCCGCCTACCCCTTCGGGGATAAACGCGTGAGTTTATGTATGTATGTATGTAGCTACAAGAAGTTAGATAGTTAGATTTTCAAGAACTAATCTTATTGCTATGTGTCAGAGTTTAGGCTTAGTGAAAATGCATATAAGATTAATTCAGTTACTAAACTGAAGTTCGTATTAGCACAACTTTGTTTTAAAAAAAATTCTATTTAAAAAAAATTGATTCTTGAATTCCTTAAAACACTGCTTCGTTTCGAAACTCTTATAGATAAATTAATGTATTTACTAACAGCCGCAAACGGTTTAATGGCACTCAACAGGCATTCCAACGAGCAGCTCAAGCCGGAACATCACATGGTTTTCTACCAATTTTTCCTTCCACAAAGCGTAAAATATCTTTTACATTTCGTCTAATGTTTCTTGAATTGCAACAAGAGTGAGTGACGTTCTTATACGCTTTCCGAGAGAAATTACTTGTAATATGTCTCCAGATGGCTTTGCGAGGCTGGTTAACGAGAATTACATTTCTTCGTCGATGACGGTAATCACAGATATAATATATTTTGATGCATTTCACTTCAAGAAGTAAATAAATTTATAGTTTATTTCTATTTAAAGTTAAACAGAGAAAGTGATAAGCGACACATTCTTGTGGGCCATTAAACAGATATCCTACTAAGTAAAATAGTTTCTAATACAGGGTATATCAAGACCGCGACCAAAAACGAAGCCAGGTGCAATGCAACAAAAAAATTTGCAAAGTAAGCGACGGTTTTTTTTTTACAATTTTTAAAAAATCATTGTTTTTGAGGGGTAAATACCTAGTTTTTGCAAAAATAGTAATTTAAACCCTTACGTACTATTGCGTGTTTAAAAATTAAGCGATGAACGTCATTATTTTAGAAAAACCATGTATTAATCACTCAAATACGACGATATGTAAAAAATAACAAAAAAAATTGACGATTTTTTTTGTAAAATTTTTACTTGCATTGTGTTTGATATCACTAATACTAACTACCTCCTGGCTTCGTTTTCGGTCGAGGTCTTGATATACCCTGTATATACATATATGTACACAATAAACTGGAAAAAGCGAAACACCTAGACGCAAGTAAAAATATATAGGTGATAGTAGATACGAATGAAAAAACATTGGGAAATAAATATAACCTCCACGCTATTAGTAGTCGCTAATGTATATACTGCGTAATATCCTTTTGAACGTGCAGCGATGAAAGACACTCTAAAGACATCATGTTTATTTATCGTTAGTTTGTGAATTTCCACATACTAAGTTGGTGATATTTTATAGGTCGAGTAATATTGTGTCCCTTCTTGAAATGTTGTAGCAAAGAGGTTTAAATGCTATTTGGTTTATTTTGACAGCATCTATGTAACCAATTAATACGATACCAAGCAATAACGGAAGATCTAGACTTTACTCTTAAAATATAAATACTTATGTTGTAATTAGCTAACTTCATAGACCTTGTCATGCACTCACGTAGGTTTTGCGCGTCGTATTTTCTAAACATAATTCTTACAAGTAGGCACTTACCAGGCTTAAAAAAAGCATTGGAGAAACAGTAATGTGAGTTGATAGATTTCACATTAATATCGTGCGGAGAAGTCTGAGGAACACCGGTTTTCTTCCCTTTAAAACGGTAATTAACTATGAATACCTACATACATAACGTGTTTTTAAATTTGATTTGTCCTTTTTTATATTTTTTTAAAAAGTTTATTTTGAGTTACTTTGTTCTCATACTTGTTTCTATATCAGCCCATATACGTTCCACTGCAGGGCACGGGCCTACTCTACAATCGAAAGAATCGATTGAGAGTGGTTAGGCCATATAGTCCACCACGCTGGCCTAGTGCGGGTTGGCGGCATACTTGTTTATTTCTTTCTAATTTAATTTGATGTAATTATAATGTTGTGTATACCTTAATTGATGTGTATATCAGTAGTTTGTTTATGAATGTATTTATTTCAAAATATATAATACAAATGTCGTTAGTGAACCTATTTCAATAAAATAAAAATAATAACGCCAAACAGCGAGAGATGTATGCGTTATGATCAAATCTTTGCTAACTATTCTCTCACACGTAACCAATAACCAAAATCTAAGTAACCAAAACAACTCAATTACTTAACGATCTCCACAATCGTCGAAACCACACGACGCTTCAACCGCATCTGCACGCAAGACTTATCAACACTTAGAATGAACACCCATTGTCCATATTTATATACAACACAATAGTTTCAAATGCATTGTGAATTTCCGAGAGCGAATGTTTCTGCAGGAAAGCTAAATCCTTTTATCTGGCAAGCAAATTACCAGTGACTGGGGCGTAAAGTGGTGGCCGAGTTGCACTAACTATAGCGCATCCATTTGTCACTTTCTGAAATGTCAAATGGTGGGATGACTGAAGTTAGACAATTTAATTATGAGTCATTTAAGAATGGAGGAAAAAAATATTTCTTTACCGGTAAAGCTTATGATAATTTACTACTAATATTTGAATCTATCTAATCTTATAATCTATCTACAAAAGTATGACTGCCTCGGTGGCGCAGTATTACAGTCCGGTTGAGGTCTCTACAGCTGAGGTCTCAGGTTGAATACCGGGTCGGGCAAAGTGATGTTCGATTTTTTTATTAATATTATTAGCCCGGAGTCAGGAATATGTGCCCGATATAGCGATAGGTTCGCATAAGGCGAAACGTGGGTGTCCTGGTAGCACCTCTGCCTACCCCTAACTTTGAAGATGTCAAAAGGCGTCTCAAATGTTTGATTTTGACAGAGTTGAAAAGCTATGTTCAAAGTTATTCGGAGCTTTAATATTTTTGCTGTTTTCAAAGATATTAAAGTGGCTATACATATTTCTTTGCGAAATTATGTGACTGCACTTTTAGATTAGAAATTTTCAACTTGTAGTTTAAACCAAGTTTTCAGTTCTTAGTTTTGGGCTTTCCATAATAGTAAATGAGTGAACGTAAACTTCTGAGTTTTGGTTACGGCCGCTCATAAAAATGTATATGCAAAGGGAGGAGTACAAAATATGAAAGTAAAGACCAGTGCGTTTCTGGCAAATATTAAATAATATTTTCAAAACTGTATTTTTTATTATTACCATGAATGACGTTTCATTTGGATTAGTTGAGGAGCATAAAGAAACACAATATTATTCTTTCTAGATATTACTTGTATTAGAAAATATTTTCTTGACCTTTCAATCATACTAAACGCTCGAACCCCAAATTTCACGTTAACATGAATATTGAACCCTTCGATATATTTGACAGCCTCCGTGGCGCAGTTGGTTAGACACCGGCTGTGAAACGAGAGGCCGCGGGTTCGATCCCCGCACCGAGATAAATGTTTGTGCGGCCCATAAATATTTCTTTCGGGTCTGGGTGTTTGTGAGATCGAAAAGTCTCTCGTAGTTCTGATACCTGCGACACAAGACTTAATTGATCTTAATGTGGGGTCGGGACTATGTGTGTGACTATTGGGTGTATTTATTATTTACCAATTCGATGAACTTTATTGTTTCTCGGAATAGATAAGTCGGACTAATGGTTATTTTAAATTCTGTATTATTATGAACTGCGTTAGTCAATCAAATGCAATAAAAGCAATCGAATCAATTATTTTATTAAAACTACATCCTAGGTCACGACTTTCAAAACCACTCCGGTAATATGATTTAAATATGAAATTGTAACAGAAGTTTAAATTATTCTAGATTCTGTATTTCCTCCAATTCCTTATGATTCTTTTTTTAAAAATGATTTCATTCATATTTCTTTAAAGTAATCAAAACTACAAATAGTTTTCTTGTTTTGTAACCTCTTTTGTTGTTTACTTTTTATTGGCATATTTTTACAGCATTGCATAAATATTATTTCGCGCTTAGCTCGCAGTGTGAAACTTAAAGCGAGTTCTCTTTGTTTCATTATGTTGTACTCAAACTGTTTTGTCTATAAAACTTATGAAATGTTCCGAACTCAAGAATTGTGTTAGAACATTGTGTTTCTTCGTCGAAGTGTGTCGAAGTTTCTTCCAACATTTAGTCGAACTAACGAAAATTTTGAACATGATTTATTTAATTATTAATGCTTGCTTGCTAGTGGTTTGCTATCAAGACAATACTGTTACTGTAAGATCAAAAGTTAGGAATGAATTTTTATTTTATTTATCTATTTTATTTGCTTTATATACTAAAATGTGTACAGGCGGACTTAATGCCAGAGGCATTCTATTACAGTCTACCTTTGGGTGAAGCAGAAATGGAGCAAAGCAGGTTTATGAAATATAAAGATGACTAATAATTTTTAAGTAGTGTCCCACGATAGATTTGCGAATTATTGTTATACATATTTAATTTCTGTTTTTATATTGATATTGATTCAATAAAGTAAGTATAGAGCGCAAGTTATTTTAATTTATGTTCCATTCGATTTCAATGGCATTAAAACGGCTTATTACGCTGAAGGTAGGATACAATAAAAAGTAAAGTACCAATTTTTTACCTTAATGGAAGTAGCAATGGAGCAAAGAATTGGTATGCTTTTAGGGAAATACCATTCAATTTGATATTCTAAAAATAAAATTAACATATTGAAAACTAAAATTTAATTTAATCTAAACATTTTTATGCCTGGCATACACAAACTCTTATCAGAATTGAACCAACAATATTTCGTTAGCTGGCTGTTCGCCACGCAACCAAGGTCATTTATTAATTCTGTTCATAATCCGAGCCAGCCTTAGAGAAAGTGACTTCCAAAAGCGAACGTCTCTTTCGTGTATTCACGTACAAGCAGTCGTGGCCGAGCGGTTAAGGCGTCTGACTAGAAATCAGATTCCCTCTGGGAGCGTAGGTTCGAATCCTACCGACTGCGTTCTAGGACATATTTATTATTACATAATATAACGAGACGGACAATATTGGCGCTTATTGTTCGTACAGGGTCAGGGTTTTATGAAACGTTGAGTTTTACTTTTTTTTTATGATTTGTCCCACCCACATGGGAACAGTGTTATACGTTTCTTTTGTGTATTATTGGAAAAAACTTGCTTATGTTTTATTCGCATCAAAAAGGTTACAAATAATATAATATTTCAGTATACAATTCTGATGTTACCTATGTATAATATACACATATATTATTTACAATCTTATAGCAACATATTTATATTTTTCAACAGCGAAGGAACCTCCTACACCACGGCAGTACTATTCTAGGCGTGCCAGAAACCCCAGAAGACTTGCCAGAAGCAGAGCCGATATTGCCAGGCCACACGCTGTTGCGGCCAGCACAGGGCATGCTCAAGTCCGCAGTCAAGTTCCCGCAAAGAGACCTGCCCAATGCTGTCTATGGGAGCATTGATAATCTGGGCATTACGTAAGTTTATTATGATATTTTATGACATTAACACATGAATTTGTGTAAAATAATGTATTTTATTTTTATGCGAATTTGGTAAATAATTTTATTTGGATTTCAAATATTTCCTATAAAATTACGGCCCATGTTTTAATATTTTTATTTAACATATAAGTATGTACCTCTTTGATTTATATTTTGAAATGTACTCTAGTCAAAATCTCACGTATGAAAGAAGGCAAGTCCCTTCCTCCTCCTATGCTTTTTCTTTTTCCACCGCCTATAATTTTGAGGGGTTCAGCTACTCATCTACGATCTAAAATTTAAAATATTTTACAGGTACGGAAATACTGGATACAGGACCCTTTACACGGGTTTTCGTAAAACCAACGATCTATTGGTATGTATATGCTTATTTTATTGTATTACATTCTTTCTAACACCATACCGAGAACTTGTTCAATATTTATTAATTTACTATTTATTTAACTGGTGTGATAAAAGAGGGCCAAACCTAAAAAAATATATTTAATACTGTAGATAATAAGTTACATTTTATCAAAAAATTGATTTCATTAGGTTAAAACGCTTTGACTTTTTTCAGGCAAATTTGTTGAGGGCTATCAATAAAGGAAACAGGTAAAAAATAGGTTGAAAGAAACAGTAATATTCTTGGATTTCTAAATATTAACGTCGCGTTATTTTTTCAGTAATCCTTCATTAGTAAGTAATATAAAGGCTATTACGAAATTAGGGAATCATTAAAAATAGTTTACAGTCTGCAAAATTATAAAACGAACTATAACAGTTATTAAAAACAATTATTTTCTTACAGGTAATTATTGAAATTGACAACGAAAAGCCAAGGTCGTAAGTATACATTATATTAGTACTAAAAGTATAAGAACGCTGAACTTCTACGCACGTTCAGTAGAAACGCTCTATATGCGCGAAGACTTTTATAGATATTATACATTTTTATGTTTTCTACAAAATATTACTGATAGAATACTTACAAAAATTGCTTTCACATCATTCGGTATAAATTCTGATTTGTCATCGTAAAACAACAGTCGTGTTCTACATCCAAGCCAAAATATTATGTTGGTTTGGTACCACGTGAAAAATAAGCATATCACAAATTCTTTTGCGGGAAACACTGACTCAGAAATCAAATATCAAATGGATTATGGTTTAACTTTATTAAATATATTTCTATTGCAGACTCTCAGAAAAACACCCAAAAAGCTATCTCGTAAATCCCGATCAAGTTAGTATTATATTATTATTTTTCTCGCTTCGAAGCGTCCGTCAATTTAATATATCTGTTATTGTTATTTCATGATATTATTTATAAAATAAGGTGATAAGAGACCACGTATGGCAGCAACATATTATGTTAATTGTGGGACAACATACATAATTAAATTAGCAATTAGAATACTATCGACTTCATGATTTCCAAAAAGATTTATTGACTTCGTGCAAAAGAGACGATAAATAAACCAAAATCGATTAATAAAATGGGATTAGTGTAGTTTAACATATTCCTGAGGTAGATATCAATGTGAGGTGTAGTTTATTGGAAATGTATGAGAGAATATGAGAATATTGCACAACTGTCTCCATCAGGATAGATAAAGATGTTAAATATCTATTTAAACGACAGGAATTTGAAGAAGAAAACGACGCAAGCGAAATTCTTGATGAGTGAGTATAATATTTACATTATATAAAAATGTTTTACATAGAAACCACGGACAATTCAGAAGACAGCTGTATAAGGTAGAGGCCACGTAGAGACATGCCCAGAATTGGAAATCGAATCAGAGGATGGACAGACTGATAAAGGTCATAGTAGAATGCTAGGTGCAAGCGACTTTCATCAAAACGGTTTAAAATGTTTAAAGAAGGATCTTTGAAAATCTTTGTGTGTACCGTAAACCAGCATTATAGGTTCTATATTTAAAGATTTTGATGATAATATTTTACACACGAAAATATTATGCATTGGTCACTTTGTATATTTATATTTTTATAAGTATCAAAAACCCTACTTAATAAATAAATCGATAAAGTTTTACAAAAATATGACATTGAATAACATTATTTAAATAATTTGCTCTTATATTTCAGCGAAGACTCTTTTTTTGATGACCCGAATCAAGTAAGCAATTACTTTAGAGTGTTCATACTTTATCTTCTCTATCATCACTAGTGATAGGGAACAATCAGTTACGTATCATACATATATTTAAATTAGTAATAACCCTAATTAAAAGACTTAACACTTACGGTCTTGTAAGTGGACACAGATTTAAAACCTATTTTAGCTATCGATTTTTTTGTCTTCTTCACTCAAACTGAATTCTTAAGTCATTCGAAAGGGACAAAAAGTCCAATAACTGAAATATATTTTAAATGAATATGGCCGTTAATGTCTCGAGGTGACGAGTGCAGAACATCTACATTGTGCCTAATAATGACTACTAAGTGATGTTGCTCCTGTTTATGGGCATACATATCACGCATCATGAGGCAAGTCAGCTCGTTTCATAATTCTGATTAATGATAAAAGAGTACATAAGAGTAAGCCAAGTACATAAGTTTGTGAGACCGAAAAGTCTCTCGTAGCTTCTGATACCCACGACACAAGACTCGATCTTAGTGTGGGGTCAGGACTATGTATGTAACTGTTGGGTGTATTTATTATTATTTATTATTTATTTATAAGTTCCTCCATTCCTTCAAAGGCACATGACTACCGAAGGAAAATATCCAAGTCCAAAAGCAAATTCAGGGACCGAACGAAGCTCTACAGCAGTAGCAGTAGCAGGTCCACCTCAGTTTCCTCGGAGTCTTCAGACTACGAGAAGAACCCTGGCAACCCGTACACGCTACACAAAAACAAATACATTCAGAACTGGATGTGGAACCATAATGTAAGGATTTTAAGGTCTTTTTAACATTGACACAGGGTAAGAATGCACCTGATAGGAAGTTGAGTACAGATAGAGAATTCACGTGTGATGGTTATCTCGCAGTTGATATAATTGTGTCTGATGGCAGCAGGATATACTCAGAATTGATCTGAAAAGGGACATATTTCATGGGTTGCTATGATTCTCAACCACGAGCGGTTTCGAGTATCCTACCAACAGGAAACTGAGTCTGTTTGTGCGTACTTTCAGAACCTGGACCTACCTGGCATTATCCCAGCCGTTGCCTGGGATCCTCTTTCTTTATTTCAATATAAAAGTGGCTAATCGACCAGGCCGGGTCGGTACCAAATTATTTTAGAAAAAAAAATGAATTAAAGTTTCGCTAAAAATATCCTTTGGTGAGTGATTTATTGAAGGCCAACAACCCTCAGCTAATTTACTTACTATCTAGTACCACCTACTATCACTATGAGCGAAGTGTTTTCCAGCACCTTATCACCATCGGATCACCCATTTCTCGTATCATTATTACATATTTCATGTACAGGAAGTACAATGCTACACAAAGAAAGAAAGAAAATCGATTTATTGATCAAAGTAGCAACATACACAAACATGGTTAATATAAACAATATACAATAAAAAAAAGTTTGGTAGCGGCTGTGATTGGTAGGTGTCCACAAAGCTTCCAACTCAAAGATTTTCTAACTGACCTATAGGCAGCGCATTGCTTTTACCGATTCATAAAAAATACTAGTACTAGAAGCAAGTAGATAGAAATCATCGTACTCTAACATAAGTTACTTTTTCATCCCATATTTCTGTTCAATAAAATGTTACAAGTGTAACAGCTGCTCCCATTTGTCGTTTCAGATGGACGGCGATCACATGAACGTTAATCCATTTGCTCCGACGCTACATGAAGGTGGCCCTTCCGCGGCTCAGATATTTTTCGGCAGGAAATGGTGGTATTTCAATCAGGTAACTCACTACTGCTTTGGTTTTTTTATTATATCTTGTAGTATTGTTCCTTGGTGACGTTGCTAGTGGCAATTTTGGAACGAATATTGTTTATTATGTTACATCAAAGTTAAGGAATCCAACAATTACATTATGTTTTTTTTTTTATAATTCTCAACATAATCTTAAGGTTATTACCTCGACATATATCATAATTGATATCCAGCCAGTTGTATAACAGCCTGCCTCGGTGGCGTAGTTGTATTACGGTACCGTTACAAAGCTAAGGTTTCGGGTTCGAATCCCGGATCGGGCAAAGTGATATTGGATTTTTCTATTCATGAACAGCCCGGAGTCGGGAATTTGTGCCCGATATGTCTATAGGCTCGCCCCCTATCACATCGTGGGACGGAACATGCAAGGCAAAATGTGGGTGTCCTAATGGTGCCTCTGCCTACTCGTTCGGGGATAAAGGCGTGAGTTTATGTATGTATAACAGCAGCAATCAGCAAATGTTGACAATAGTCTTCATCGCAATCTCGTGATCAAGAACTAGCCCCAGAGAAACTGTCACGAATATCATTCAGTAATAAAAGAATTCTGAACTTATAAATAATTTCCAGTGTCAATTTTTTTTGCTTACCTCCGTGGCGCAGTTGGTTAGACGCCGTCTGTGAAATGAAAGGTCTCGGGTTCGATCCCCGCACTGAGAAAAATTTATGTGAAGCCTACAAAAAAATAATTTGGATCTCGAAATGTCTCTTGTAGTTTCTGTTACCCATGACACAAGACTTAATTGATCTTAATGTAGGATCATGATTATGTATGTGGTGTATAATTATTATTTCTTTATTTTTCAGGACGACTACAAACCCATGGGATGATTAAAAACAAAAAAAATACAAAAATAAAACAATCTGTAAGCCTTTCATTCCTTTTCGTGCACGTAAACGCACATTTCGGGCAATACCCGAGTATCTCCCACGCTGACGCCTCCATAGCACCAGAATTAGGAGTATTTTTCGTCACAAAACCTTGTACACCCACACGAAATAAACGTCTCGATAAATAACAATTCTGAAATGTGACAGGAATAGCATTCGCATTAGGCCAATACTTTTAACGGTTGGTTAAACTTTATCAGGACAATTTCTTATCTCCTTTCTTGATTTTTTGAAGAACGTTCTGATTTTAAAAATTATTGGGATTTGTTTCTTTATTTATATTAGTCTTATTTCTACTAATATTAAAGCCTCTATAAGGATTTTGCTGGTCGCTGTTTATTTGGAATAATAATCAGCCTTCAGTTTTCCAGTGACAAGAGGGAACGAGAACAGAGGGTAAGGAGTGGGGTCTCATCCAATTTTTTTTTTCAAATTATTCGCAAATAGTAGTCTTATTTATATTAATATTCAAGCCATATAATATGAGTCTTTTGTTGGTCGGTTTTTGGAAAAAATCTGCTTACAGTTTAACAGTCATACATTTTTTTTTTTTAATTCTTCTCAAAGTACATAGTCCCGCTTGAAATGTGAACTCAAAATTTGTGTAAATTGAAATATACAAAAAGTGCTATCAAATATACCAGTATCTACTTTACAACACTTAAATATACACAGCTCGCATTAATATCTATTACCGAAGTCGGTTAAAAAACTTTCAGTCCAAACAGATCTGTTACATACATACATACATAAACTCACGCCTTTATCCCCGAAGGGGTAGGCAGAGGCGCCACCAGGACACCCACATTTCGCCTTGTATGTTCCGTCCCATGATGTGATAGGGGGCGAGCCTATCGCCATATCGGGCACAAATTCCTGACTCCGGGCTGATAATGAATAGAAAAATCCAATACCACTTCGCCCGACCCGGGACTCGAACCCAAGACCTCAGCTTTGTAGCCGTACCGTAATACAACTACGCCAACGAGGCAGTATTACAGATCTGTTATTATTCAATAAAACTCGTTTGAAACCACATGTGTTGAATATAAACGTGTTTTCTTTGGAAACTAGTCCTGCAGAATTCCATTTGAGCTGCCCGACAGAACTATAACATTCTGAACTTGCTCAAACTGCAAAACTCGTGTTTGTATTGAAATAAGAAAATACGACGTATCCTGAATATAGAATTCGTTATTTTTATTCAATGTAGACTTATAATGACAGCCTCAGTGGCGCAGTTGGTTAGACGCCGGCTGGTAAACGAGAGGCCGCGGGTTCGATCTCCGCACCGAGACAAACATTTGTGAGGCCCACAAGTATTTCTCTTGGGTCTGGGTATTTGTGAGACCGAAAAGTCTCTCGTAGTTTCTGATTCCCACGACACAAGACTTAATTGATCTTACTGTGGGGTCGGAACTATGTATGTGACTGTTGGGTGTATTTATTTGTTTATAATAGGATTAAGCATGAGCGAAATATTTTTAAGAAGTATTTTAAAGAAAAGAACAACCGATAAAATGTCTGTTCAGTAAAATATTATTCGTTACATTTCAATATTATGGCGTTAAACATATTATTAACAAAGACTCGCATCGTATATTACTTGTGTTCTGTTTCTTGATGGTAAGTACAGACCTGACCATAATATAGCCATAATATGAGTGATTGTCGACCACACAATTATACCGACCAAAATAACTTATACTGGCTGATCCCTGAAGCCAATACACTCTCAAATCACCATTGCAATAAGCATTTTGTATGGTTACTTTCCGATAAATATTATTTATTTATTTATTTAACACTTTGTACATTTCAATGGTACAGGCGGACTTAATGCCTAAGGGCATTTTCTCCCAGTCAACCTTAAGGTGGTGCAGAGAGACGGAAACAGGTGCCAATAATAAGTGAAGAAAAAAAAAATACAACACAAAATAAAAAGGATAACAAAATATAAATAAGAAAGAGCTAATATTATATATACGAATACTTACAATTGCACATTATTAGCAGCTCAAATAGAGAACAAAATTGTAAAAAAATAGGTCAGTAAGGTATAAAATAAAATTATGCGAAGAGTTACTGCATAGAGTTATAACTTAACATTGACAAGCGTGTGGTACAGGCGGGCTTGAAGTCGAAGTTACTCGAAAAACTTATAACAGAAGCAAGGACGTTTTATTTAATCGCTTTGTACGTGTTGAGGTCGCTGTGGGAATTACTGGGGGCATATGTTGAGCATTGAACATTCTGTAGTTAACGATGAAATACAAATTGTGATTTTTGTAAGTTATAAGAAAAAATAAATATATGTTTGCATTTCTCATATTTTTTACATTTTAATTTTTTTGTTTACTAATTATCATTATTCTTTGCCTATGTTGTGACCAAGGAAGAAATTTCTGTAAGCGATAAGACTGCCGATTGTCACCTTTATTTAAATTAGTTTTAAAACTTTTTTTTTCTTTTTGTATGTGGTATTCAATAAAGAATGTATAAATTAATAAAATAAAGGATTAAAATGCTCTAAGAAACACTTTCTAGGGCCTAAGCTCACTGAAACTGCTTGCAACGGACCCAGCAGGGGAATGAATAGTTCGGCACCCAAACAATGGTTGCAGGGATTGCGTAGTCAAGTGACAGGCAATTATGCGCTTTGCCAAGCGTTTAATATTAATAACACTCTTATATCATGATCCCTGGCCTACGTTCAGCAGTGGGCATGGAAATTGAAGAAAAAAATCTTCCTATTTTCCCGAAGACACAACAAAAGTCTGCCTGCAAATAATTCTTATCATCACCACAACAAGCATACAAGGTATTTCGCGTTTGCATTTCTATATGTCGAAAAATCCCGAAACAAAAAAATACTAATGCCTCGGTGGCTTAGTTGTACTACGGTACGATTACAAAGCTGAGATCTCGGGTTCGAATCCCGGGTCGGGTAAAGTGATATTGGGTTTTTCTATTCATTATAAGCCCGGAGTCAGGAATTTGTGCCAGATATGGCTATAGGCTCGCCCCCTATCACATCATGGGACGGAACATACAAGGCAAAATGTGGGTGTCCTAGTGGCGCCTCTGCCTACCCCGTCTGGGATAAAGGCGTGAGTTTTTGTATGTATGTAAAAAAATACTATGTATTCTCGTCCTTATTTTCACCAATGATTCTTACAAAACCTTTCCACCTCGTTCAGAACTCACCATGTGTAAGGGACTGATAAGGAGGCCGTTAAAATGTATTATCCGATTGAATTTTGAACTCTATGCATACCAACGGGCCATCCATTGTTAGGGATTTTTTTCACCTGGGATTGAGTGAACTTGTTTTTTTTTTTTTTTTTTTTTTTAGTTTATTAAAAGGACTTTGTCGCTGAGCGACAACATCGTCCTATAAAGATTACAATATACTTAGAATTAATAAATTACATAATATTAAGAACTACTTTTTAAAGTGATTTGCATCCACGATTGTACTTCATTATCAGGTAAATATACATTGGTCAATTTGACCGGAATATCATTGTCAAATAGAAGGATACGTAAAGTAACAGCGATGGAAGTGTTAGCGAAAAGAGGGGCTGAAACATTTTCGTTTAGTACTAAAGCTACCTCACTAAAGTAAATCCGATAGCAAAACTATTTTTCTTTTGTTCTTCTTTTGGGTGATTTAATATAAATTATAGCATGCCCATACAAGTATTGTCCTTTGTATTTTTTGTTGCCCAGCAAGAAATTAATTTATTCCAAATGCACATTATTTAAATACAGAAAGGTAATTTCCTGACTAGGGAGACGATGCTAGGACTTTAAAGTTCATGATCCATGTACTCCAAATGCACCATCGTAGCATAAAATGTTATCAAAAATACATTTTCCAACCAAATTTAAAACATAGTTAAATATCTACCCAGACTTACCAACTATTCCTAATTCCACCTCAAATTATTCCTTTACATAAATCAAAGGACGCCGCAGTCCAATATCCATCAATTTAGTTACCGCTTACAATTAGGTAAACCGCATACTCTGGGATTGTGTCTAAATTAGAAACAGGTGAGCAATTAATTTACTCGTTATTGAAACATTTGAATTTAGTAGTGTGTTTAATTAGTACTGAAATAACTATAAAAAGTTGTTCTTTGCTATCAGCTTCATTATGATAAAACTATCAGGTCGACATTGGTGAGTTGACCATCACTCAATCGTTGATAATCTCTTTATATTTCATTGCACTCACCATTACAATATATAGGTATTGGAGTTATTTAGTCTTGCCAGTATAGAAACGACGGAATCTATTTGATTAAAAGTTAATAATCACATCATCAAGGCAGAAGTGGCAGTGATGAGGAACATAGCGCAACCAACTGGTAACCGATGGGGCTGAAGGATTTTCGAGTGGACGCCACAAACCGACAAGGGCAGCGATGGATGTTCTTTAATAAGGTGGACAGACGAATAATGGTTCCATATTGCTGGATTCAGGCATCTTATAAATCTGTTATAAAATTCTTGAGAAAGGGCTGTGTTTAGCGTTGACACTCGTGGGGTTTTAGGTGACATGACAGTATAGTAAACAACAGCCTATAAATGTTTGTCAATAGCTAACTGTGAAAAATCTTTAAGGGGCTATGTTCGGCAGAATTCCTGTACCTGAAAATAATGGTAATGATGATGATAAATTATTAGTAAATATTATAAAAAATGAATTTAATAGTCTCTTTGTTGGTTTTCAATGATCCCACCCACCCAAACACGTCATTCAAATTTGATTTACCCTTTATTACGAGACGATGGCCGTTAACGCGATCCCATCTAACCCTGCTCGCTAAAAAGTTTCATCTGCGTTTTACAACTCAGATAACTTTGAACCGCTTCTTTGTCACCGGTATTAAAACGTAAAAAAGTTAGATCGCATAAAATTCTGGCAACATTCTAATTTTATTCAAATACCTTATTTGATTTAGTTTACGAAATGAGGGGTTTTGGATTTTGTTATGTGGTTTTTAAATTCCTTTTTTCGTCTTGCGAACCAGTAAATGGTTTAACTGATGGTAGAATAATTTAGCTTTTTATGAACATCAAAAACACTTGATTATTCTTGAGAGAAGTGAAAAGACAAAGAAAGGAAAGAGGAAAAGGTCGTAAATGTGAATCAATTTTGTATGAGATTCAAATAGCGTTGTCACAGGTGTTCTATATTCAATGTTTAAAATGGATATTCCATTTAATTTAACACCAGTGTGTGTTTAATTATGTAAAATTACCGCAGACAAAGACTAATTACAAACACTATGAATCATACATCTGCGTTTCCCATGGAATAAAAATATCAGAGAAAAAAGAAATACTTTATATCTTTTTGAGAATTCAGTGAGCACTCGCTGATGATTTTAAAAGAGCAATTTCACGGTTTTAACCTTATAATAATAAAATTTTTAATGGATTCTATAAATGACTTTCAAGAAACTATAATAACTTTTATAATTATTGTTACGTAGACTAAGGACTGAACAATATGGTTTTTGTGACGTGGTATATTTTAGTTGCTTATGTAAGTTATTGTAAGGTACTTTGTTTTTTTTTCCTGCTATTTTTAAGTGATCATTAGGAAACACATACATACACTCACGCCTTTATCCCAGAAGGGGTAGACAGAAGCGCCACCAGAACACCCACATTTCGCCTCGATGTTCCGTCCCATGATGTGATAGGGGCGAGCCTATCGCCATATCGGGCACAAATTCCTGACTCCGAGCTGTTAATGAATAGAAAAATCCAATATTACTGTACTTGGCATAGTCATTAGGAAATACATGAGTTAAAATGCTCACACGTTTCGGGGTAAATGGGAGGTCATTAGGTACCTTACCGAAAACAGTATCCGACAACAGTAACAGTATCT
This sequence comes from Deilephila elpenor, assembly GCA_949752805.1. Taxonomy (NCBI): domain Eukaryota; kingdom Metazoa; phylum Arthropoda; class Insecta; order Lepidoptera; family Sphingidae; genus Deilephila; species Deilephila elpenor. The sequence continues at coordinate 12,767,635 of OX457097.1, read as the reverse complement.
GTATCCGAGGGATAAAAAAAATAAGTTTTTTTTTCAAATTATTGCTTTTTATATCGACTGACAACTTAAAAGTGGTAGAGCCACGCTGTTGTCAGTCATGGCTCAGCATGAATGGGCAGGCTCGTCCGGGGCGGTACCACTGTCTCACAGGAGATCGAAGTGAAGCGACAGCTTTGCTGCCTCGTTATTTCGGAGAGTGAGATTGACGGATACCTAATACAACTTTCCTCTTCCCATCGTTTTTCCTTTTCGCTCCTCTCCCAGTATGATGGGACGGCAACACATCTGGGATGCAAGCGTTATGAATGTTCATGGGCAGTTGGTTAGACGCCGCCTGTGAAACGAGAGGCCGCTGGTTCGATCCCCGCACCGAGACAAATGTTTGTGAGAACCACAAGTATTTGTTTCGGGTCTGGGTGTTTGTGAGACCGAAAAGTCTCTCGTAGTTCTTGATACCCACGACACAAGACTCGATCTTAGTGTGGGGTCAGGACTATGTATGTGAGTGTTGGGTGTATTTATTAATTAATTAATTTATTTATTGAAATTACCTATTGAATATTCAATATAAAAAATACTAAATTGATGGACAAAACCTACATGAATACGAGGGAAGCCAAGGATACATACACAATATTCACTTACATAAATTCGAAGAGTCAGAAGTCCCTTGGGTTTGAACCTCCGAACTCACAATCCATTGTACGTTCCGTTCCCAATTATTAATACCCACATGTAGCTCACACTGATTACCTCCATTGCAGATATTTTATTGCGATGCAGTCTCGCTTGAAGAACAATTGAGCCATATTATTGTGAGTATTTTTAAAATTTCAATTCACGAGCAAAACCATTATACGGCTTTCCTTCGTGTAATCTACTTTTTAATGTATAGATATTTTATATATTTAGGTATTACCCGTCGGAAATATCTGTGAACCTGAATAATTGACGTCATTGGAACATAAGTTCAGCAAATTCAAAATATAGATTAAGCAAATTGAATTAAAATAGAAAAAAGAATAAGAAATAGAATTCGCATCCATCTCAAAACGTTTTTAATGTAAAATAACATAGTAGATAGGGGAACACAAAAAAATTAAATGTGAACTGCATTCCAGCTAGGTTTACAGATATTTCCGATGCGTTATACCTATGTTTACAATTGTAAACATTTTAGATAATGTTAAATTGTTACAACTTGTTTTGACTTACGGAACCAAAGGTTCATAATGATTATACCTCCCGTCGAACCTAGTAACTGTACAGCAAATAAGTTAACTTATACTTAATAGTATATCTCTTATACTATTATAATTCCTATGACTTCCTGAAACATTGTGCTTTGCAACCTTTAAGCGGAGCACGTAAAATCAATTGAATAGGTCGTCTTAACTATGTTGAATGACTTCAAGCGGGGAAGATAATATTTTATCGCCAAGTAATAGTTTATCTTCACTTCCTTACGTTCATTGTCAGCCCATGAAATATATTACAGATAACTTAGTCAGCCTGCAAAATATACATACTTATATTATATACCAGCATTTAAAAACAGAGCTATGACAAGGAAAGCCAATAAACACGAAGCCAGTAATTATAAAAATAATTTGTAACAAAATAAACACGCTTCAGTGTCAGCCTACGAAATATAGATGCTTAATCAATAAAAAAATTTATAACATATTCAAAAATCGTGCAATTCTGACAAAATAACATACATTCACATCGAATTGATAATCTCCTTTTTTGAAATCGATTAAAAACAACAATTCTATAAAGCACAACTATAAGTTTTGTTGGTATTTTATAGAAAGCCAATAAATAAGAAGCCGGTATATAACAATTGTTATTGTTTCCCTGATGACTCACGACCCACAGCATTGGGGAATCGACGCAAGGAGGAGGAGGATATAAAAATAAATTGTAATATGAATACGTTTCATTTCAGAGAAGACGACAAGAAAGCGGTGGCCTATACGAGCCTGTACCCTCGGTATGTGTTTTAAATAGTGTTTTGTTTACGAAGAATAAATGTCAATTCCAACATTGTTACGCCTTGCCATTTAATATGTAAGGTTATCCTGGGTGAAATAAATAATCTTGCCGGTATTAAACAGACAGCTCTTCTTTAAAAGCCAGAATTAAGTGACTAGGAGGTTATCATTTCCCTTCCTCTCTTTTTTTCTCTGTATTGGTTCACCACAATTGTTACACTGATAATAGTAATTATACACGATTACTAAGATTATTTTTTCAGCCGATTTATATCCCAAAATATAATAGAAGAAGGTATAACCACGTTGTGCATAAAATTCCGCTCGAACGGTTAATGTGATTTTTTATAGAAATCACACACAAAGAGAAATACCCACACTTGGAATTAATCTCATGACATCACAATTAACAATACATACATGCTGCGACCAAGTTTTTATTTATTAAGGCAGCCAGTGGTTTCTGCAATATTATTATACTAAACATAGCTTAAGTAAAAAATAAATAAAATAAAAATAAATACACCCAACAGTCACATACATAGTCCTGACCCCACACTAAGATCGAGTCTCGTGTCGTGGGTATCAGGAACTACGGGAGACTTTTCGGTCTCACAAACACCCAGACCCGAATAAATGCTTGCGGTACACACAAAGATTTGTCTCGTTGCGGGGATCGAACCCGCGGCCTCTCGTTTCACAGCAAGCGTTCAACCAACTGCTCCACGGAGGCTGTCGATGTCATTATATCTATCATTGAGCTCTTGAGCTCGGTGCTAATTATTTGCATGCCTTTGATCCTGGCTGACAGGAGTTGCAGTGGTTGGTGTGGGAGTGGGGAAGACTCTAAACACACTATCCATATGTTTTTACTTTCTTTCTAGAGACGGCAAAATATTCGTCATAGGTCGGCGGTCCTGGGTGTCCCGTCTATGGCCAGCCATCTTCCCGAAGCGGAGGCTATACTCCCAGGCCACACCCTTCTCAGGCCGGCCCGAGATATGCTGAAGTCAGCCATCAAGTTCCCACACAGAGACCCTGGGAACGGAGCAGGAGTGTATGGGAATGTGAAAAATCTTGGGATAAAGTTTGTTTTTTATACAAGTATTTATATCATTAATATTAGAAATGTGACTCGGACATACCTAAATTCATCTGTACAAGGATTTCCTTGTGTAATAAAAAAGGGTAGAGTCCTATTTTTCTTCCGTATTGTATTACACTGGTATAAAGGAAAAATCTGGAGGCTCTAAAAAAATATGATAGTAGTTTATTAGGAGCTTTGTTCAGGTTTCCACGTGAAAAATGCACTCATAAAGAATATTTTGTCATTTTTCACGCCATGATGAACACCAATTTATATGTAATCTTTTTATTTAAATAATGTTTCAAGTTAACTCAACGTTGTCTTTTAGATACGATGGGAGAAATGAAAGAGTGGCGTACTCTGGTTTTCGTAGAACGCCCAACGACTTATTTGTGGTAATACACACATTTATCTAAACCCTTTCGCACCTTACGTTTCACAGTGCCCCTAGCCGGAACATTTTGCAGTATCGTAATAGAATAGCAATAGTAAAATTTTGTATGGGAATTTAAACAGCGCCATTGTGAGCGTATTTGGAACTAAAATATGACAGCGAGAAACGTTTACGATACTATACGAGTATTACTATACGATACTTCAAAATGTTCAGGCTAGGGGCACTGTAAAGAAATCCCTAAAATATGTTTATTCTCAGTGTCAATTCTTTGCGTACCCCTGTTTACCGTTATGGCCCCCACACACGTTCTAATGCGTTTGCGCAAACGCGAGTTTGCACCAGTCTCGTCCGGAAAATTGAATGAAGTTTGCGCAGTTATTTGCCCACACACGTTCCAGTATACTTGTGCAAACTCAGACTTGCACAGTTATATCGTTACGTGTGTGGCGGTCATTACTTTTAGGAGTTGCAGTGATGAATTTATAAGCCGTATAATATAATCACAGTTTTATCAGAGTTACTCCCTTGTACTAACGTGATTCATTCATATAATTTAGAGATTATATCTATATATCTATATCAGCCCATATACGTCCCACTGCAGGGCACGGGCCTACTCTAAAATCGAGAGAATCGATTGAGAGTGGTTAGGCCATATAGTCCACCACGCTGGCCTAGTGCGGGTTGGCGGACTTACATACCGTAGAAATTCTTTAAAATCGCTACGGTATGCAGGTTTCCTCACGATGTTTTCCTTCACCGTTAAAGTGCGTGGTGATTGACTATCAATACACACATAACTCCGAAAAGTCAGAGGTGTGCCCTGGGATTTGAACCCGCGACCACCGTGAACATGTAGGCAGCCGCGTCTGGTCCGTTTACCAACAGGCCACCACCACCACCAGAGATTATAATCATAGTTTATTTTTATCGAAAAAGATAATTTATATTATACGTATTATAGTTTCACGTTACATTTTCAGGCTATACCGAAGTCATTGGAATATGAAACTGCCAAATCGAAGTAAGTATCCGGCATAAATTCAATTGTAATTTAATTAAATATTTAATAATTATATTTTGTTCCTAAATACAGATATAGCTTATCTTCGTTTATGGATTTATCTGTAAGTATCTTGATGATTTAAATTTAATGATTATAATTTTAAGTCAATTTATCTATGAATAAATCACAACCTGATCATTATTTAATATTAAATCAGCTGTAATTTTTAATTTGTTCGTGTTGTTTTTTCGATGAATGAATTTTATTTGACGATTTATCAGCTGCATTCAGAGACATTGAATGTCAATTAAATCATTATTTTAAAGGTGTAGATTTAATGAAGAAAATCCATAAGGAACTATTTAATTGACATCAAATTTATCTAAGTACGGCAGTGATTATCCGCCCTGAAAGAAAATACATGCATATTATATAGTATTATTTATTAATTGAATTAAATTCAGGACAGAAGTGAAGAGTATAATCTTACTCCTCTGAGGTATATCAAGCCGCAAAAAGTTAAACGTTTTCAAGGGTGAGAATTACTTTATAAGCTAAGATACTTTCCTCTCGACTTCGTTCGCGTAGAAATACATTTCAGGCACCAAACTGTATATTTTACTGTGATACAGTAGCTATCCCTATGCAAAAACTATGTCCGTTATTATTACCGCCTTATGAAAAAACAGGATCGAATAATAGATTTAATTAAAGTGATATTCTCTTGCGGCGAAATCGTATGCCTTTATCGCGTAACATAACCATAAGATTATTGTGTTCTGACAACGTTTACTCTATGCAACTTTTTTATACCCTTACGATAATTGTATCTTTGGGGCCAGAAACTCTTACCTTATAAATGGGGCTGAAGTATGAAAATATTTTTTCCAGTATAATCATAAAAGTCAGAACAACAACACCACCCAACATACACAAAAGGAAAAAAATAAGAACAGAATCTGTAAGTAGTTTGTTATTTTAGACGGTTTTTTTATACTGACGTAAATGCATCTAATAGTAAGGGCAGTGCAAATATATTATTACTATCAATTCGTAGCTCAGTTACCTGTCGCTGGTCAAATATAAGCGAGGTAAATCCATTCTTAGCTCATGTAAAGAGGATGAATGAAAGGCTAACCAAGCGAATATAAAAAGCGTGTGTAAGCAAGAGTCGGTAGGAGTCCACCTCAACGAACGTGCACCATCCAAATAGGTGACACCCTAAACCAGGTCAAAATTACCCTAAATAGACGAGAATGCATAAAAGGTTGATAAAAGTGGATGAAGCGAAAATACTCTGCCTACCCCTATGGGATACAGGTGAGGCAAATATGTAATGTATGTATGTAAATCAATTCTAAAATAAATTCTAAAACGCTGCAGCTAGGTCTGAAGTATGAATGGGTCGGGTCAACCGGGGCGGTACTAATGTATCACAAAGTCCAACGCAAATCAATGTTCTGCGTATCGTTTGTACATACTCAAGCCTTATTCCCTAGAAGGGGTAGGCAGAGGTGTTACCAGGACACCCCCATTTCGCCTTGTATGTTCCGTCCCATGATGTGTAGGGGGCGAGCCTATCGCCATATCGGACACAAATTCCTGACTCCGGGCAGATAAATAATGAATAGAAAAATCCAATATCACTTTGCCCGACCCGTGATTGAAACCCAAGACCTCAGCTTTGTAACCGTACCGTAGTGCAACTACGCTACCGAGGCAGTCGTATCGTTTCTGAGTGAAAAAAAATCAAAACCTGACACTTCCATGGGTTTCTGTGAATCCAGAATCATGACGTATGTCGATATCTGAGTGGTCACATTCTTCTTCTTCTTGGAGTGCCTCTTCAATGCTGAAGGTTGGCCGTCAGCTTCTTGTATTTCTCCCTGTCCTTAGCCAGGTGGAATAGTTGTTCAACGGTGCTGATACCGGTCCACTCCCGGATGTTTCGCAGCCACAATTTTTTCCTTCGTCCAGCGCGTCTCTTGCCTTCCAATTGATATCAAAAGTGATAATTATGGTGCTTATTGTTTTAGGAAAAAAGCCATCAAAAGAAACACGATACTGTCATTAAGGTTATACCAGCTTCTTAGTAAGTATTTATCACAGATATTTATTTAGAACCTTGTATAATTATACTTAGGATGTCTTTTTCTACAGTATATTTCACACGTATATTTGTTAGAATATCGGTCAAACTAGTATCAGAATGTTCAAACCACTGGACCGAAAACTTTACTTATAAAACCCAAATCAGATATTTTTATTTTTCACACCTTATTATTATTTTGCTGTAAAACTATCTACCTTATTCAATTATTTTCTTGTAAAATTATAGTAACCCAGACATGTTTAAGAAAATCAGTAATCAAAAAACAAAGAAGAAAAGGTAATTGAAGTGCACAACTTAAAATGCATATAATTATGTGTATAGTTTCAGTACAAAATCTTTCTACCTAGCGTTTTATCAGGCGATGTCAGAAACAGCATTTCAAGCCCGTCCCTTAGTAAAACACAGAACTAGATTTTCCGAGGCTACCTAACTAGTGGCTTGTATCAGCCCATATACGTCCCACTGCTGGGCACGGGCCCCTACTTTACAATCAAGAAAATCGATGGAGAATTGTTAGGCCATATAGTCCAACTATACCTATTATTCAAAAGAAATATTGAATAAAAGAATATACTTTATATAACGTGTATGCGCCTTCTTACTCTCAAAGTGTCTTTCAACAGTTTAAATCAGTTGATTTAACATTAAATAACTTTTACCAGATTTGGACCACCAGGTCCGAGGCCTCGGGTGAGTTCAATTCTGTTTATTCATTTATCATTCTTTATTGTACGCTTGAAGGTTGTAAATGAAATGCATAAAATTCCATCCATCTGCTTGGTCGCTACAACGACATAGAGACATATTATAATATGCCTCTGTCTGTATTATAATACATAGACTTAAAACGTACACCATTCCTTTTCTTCGTGAGGGGAATGCCGCTTAAGTTTCTTTCCTGCATATATAAAAGGAGGTGCGAGAAGGTTGCGAAGTCGAAATGACAGTCAGGGTCTTCAGTTTTCCTTTCAAGCAATCAAAAACTCCATCAACAAAGCCAGGACCCTGACCTAAGCAAATGCATAGCACCTCACTTTTACCGCCAAACAACTTTCAATTACCTGCCTCGGTGGCGCAGTTGTACTAAGGTATGTTTGCAAAGCTGAGGTCTCGGATTCGAGTCCTGGTTCGGGTAAAGTGATATTGGATTCTTCGAGTAATTCTCAGTCCGGAGTCAGGAATTTTTGCCCGATATGATGATAGGCTCGCCCCCTATCATATCGTGGGACGGAAAATTCAAGGTGAAACGTGGGTGTCCTGGTTGCACCTCTGCATACTCCTTCTGGTAAAATGGCGTGAGTTTATGTATGTATGTAACTTTAAATTACAGAAACAGACTATTCTGAAAACCCTGCTAGACATCGACTCACTGCGGCGTGATCGTAAAAACGAAGAAAGCAATTTAAATGTAATGAATAACAACATTTTGCTTTTGCCCGGAGCTGAATCTTCCAGCAAGGAGTATCATGACGCAGAAAGCGTAGAAAAGAAGAAAGAAGTATCTAAAGAAGTGAAGGGAAAGTTAGAGTGGTTTTGGAAATCAAAGGTATGTTTCCTTTGTCTTTTAAGTTATCGTGTAACTGTTAAGCTGTCCCTTCTTCCTCCGTCTTCTTCTGTCCTTTCTTCGGAATCCTGATGGCTTTGATATTTTATATAGTATTATATTACCGTTATACTATTCTGCTCTTTCCATCATCATTGCAACTCCTGAAAACTAGTATCAGGTAGTATCATCTCCTAGTATCGACATGTTTTTAAAAGTGGTAGAGCCACGCTAGTTAGAGATGATCGATTGTAGAGTAGGCCCGTGCCCAGCAGTGGGACGTATATGGGCTGATACAGACACAGAGCCACGCTACTGTCAGTCATGACTCGGCATGAATGGGCTCGTCCGGGGCCGTACCACTGCCTCACAGGAAATCGACGTGACTTTGCTGTCGCGCTTCGTTCAGTGAATGAGATTGCTGGATGCCCAATAGCTCTTACTTCTTCCTATCTTTTTACTTTTCCACTCCCAATTTCATGGGCCGGTAGCACATCTATGATCCCAGCGTAGTTGCTGTTCATGAGCGGCAGTTATCACTTACCATCAGCTGACCTGTTTGCTCGTTTGCCAGATCTATTGTATAAAAATAAATACCCCTGAAAATTGGTGACTATCTTAAAGGTATTCGCTTGATTAATAAATGGAGGGTAATGATCATTCACCAAAAAGTAAAGTTGACCGTTGCTTCGGTGATTATAAAGATATAAAAGAATATTGCTAAGCTGTAACATTCTTAGTACTGCTAAGTAAGAAAGCATTTTGATCGAAATAGAGTAAACCTGTCCGAAACAATTATTTAATGTTCGGAAGTGAACTTTCTGTAGATAAAAATAATGCTTAGAATGAAAGAGTTAAATATTGAAAAAACTGTGTAATATTTTAGGATATATACAACAACATAAAAATAAACCAGGATGCACCTGAATTATCGGATCTGATACCGCAAGATCAGAAAGACGAATTTCGACAGTGGTGGTTCTACCATCAGGTATCGTCATGGCTAAAGCTATTTTAAAATTTCATTTTGATAATTATTTAAAAAATAGGGGCTATTACATGGCACATGAGACTAAATAGTAAAAAAATATTTTAAAAAATAGATTTAAACAAATCAATACAATTTAAATAAGTGGAAAATATTCCTGGATTTGTCCCTAGATTCCTAGATCTGTGAGATTTATAATAGAATTGCTTTGATTTTTTCCAGGAAGATTTTGAGCCATTCAAGGAGTAGCTCTAAAATAATACATCGTATTTATGTGAATAATTAAATTATTTTAAACTTTTCCTTTTCGTTTTATTGTAACATAGCGACATCTATTTAATCAACTAAGAACTATTTTATATGACGTAAACTTAACATGGTTGGCATATTGTGTGAGTGTGATACATAATGTGATATGCATGTAGTGCTAGAGAATACCGCTAGATGGCGGTATGATGAAACTCAAAAAAATGGTTGACGCATGATGATACTATTTTATCAGACTTTTTCTAATTAATTCAAATTATTATATACAGAACCCACTTAAGTGTAATACACACATGTGCAATTAGGAAAGTATAAAAATACTTCAACATTACTTATCAGTCAAATAAATTAAAATCAAATAACACTCGCGCTATCTAATCACAATATATTTAATGATAATAATGCAAATACTCAAGAATCGAATGTAAAAATATCTATACTCAACTTAAACGAGCCATCATTTTTTTACTATGGCGACAATTGCAATACACCTCATGGTAAGTGTTTAGCAATTCAAATATCCACTAGAGATGATTATCAAATACAACGGAGTATAGGAAAGGCGACATTAAAGCTATTATTTTACAACGCTTTTCTGTGCGACAGAAGTACAATAGTACAAGCCAGGTCGAACCGATTGAGCCATTGGTCAGTAGTGGGAACGAGTACAGCAAGACTCTACCACTTCAAAAAGACTAATTGCCTTTTTTTGTTGCTAGGAATGGCGAGACGAACATGACTTTGCCTGATGGTAAGCGATATGACAAACATAACCATGAATTACAAAGCAATGCGTGGCATTCCACTGCGCTTGCCATCTTGAGACATAAGATGCGAAGGCACTATGTGCAGTAGTTACTCTGTCTACAATGTCCTTCAAACCGGAACACAACAGTGCATTTAAATTGCTGTTTGGCGGAAGAAATAGACATTGCGGATACATATGAGAGACCTACCACCAGTAACACTATAAACACCCTAAAATCTGTAGAATTGTGGTTGCAGGTTTCAGTCATTTTGAACAAATGAGCGAGGGGTAGGTATGGATACAAATCTTGACCGAACCGATATTGACCGAACAAAAGATACTGCACAGCTTCAAAGCGAGATTCGACGGTACTGTGTAACACTTGTAACACTTGTTTCTCTTGATGCCCTTAACATCAAATCATTTAACACCTCTCGTAACGCAGTTGGTTAAATATCCACTATGAAATGACAGACCTCGAGTCCAAGTCATGCAATCAAAATTTTGTGGGAGTAATGAGACTCACAAATATATTTTCGGTTCTAAGTGTCTAGAGACTAATATCTCTCGTAGTTTTTAATACTCACGACACATGACTCCTATCTTAGTGTGGAGTCCGGGCTATGTATGAGGCTGTTGGGTGTATTTATTCAACACATAATACCTTTATTGTACTCTTGATAACACAATACATAGTTATTTCTCTCTGTGCTGTGAACTAGTTATTTTTGAATACAAAGTGCGGAGTTTTATATTATACAAAAGCGAATTTTACTTTTAAAAAACGTTGTATAATCTAAGTAATTTGTTTTTTTTTATTTTTTTTTATTCAATTCTAAATATAAATAAGTGTACAAAAACAGTGTTCTCAAAATGAAAACGGTGAAAATGTTTTCGCTTATCACAGTTTTGTTAATAGTGTTCGTTTTAAGTGTTTTTATAATTTGGTTTGCCTTCAAAAATAGGTGAGTAAACAAAATATTAAATGCCGCCTTGGAGACGTCACTTATAAATTATAATGATCATTTTTATAAAATGACACAGTTTTAAATCATGACAAAAACGTACATGTAAGGCAGAAACAGGTTGTTATGAAAATTACAAAGGAAGCCGTTATCAAGTGAACTTCATGTGACTGATAAAAATGATAGAATTGCAATATTCGTATATAGATATTTTCACTGACTGCCTCGTCGGCGTAGTTGTACTAAGATACGATTACACAGCTAAGGTCTCTGGTTCGAATCCCTGGTCGGGCAAAGTAATATTGTATTTTATTTTACATATATTCATATGAATAAAGTGACCAAAACTACCAATTCATGTTATCTATATTTAATTAAAATGGTGAGACAGAAGATATACCAACCAAGTGATGGAAAAGGACAGCAACAACTTAAAGGTTTATTATGTTTTTCACCGACCGTTTTGGACAGGTAAGTATCTATTTTATGTATTCTTTCTCAACGAGTTGCCCATAAGTGATAATATTGAGTTGTGAATTTAGACGTTGGTTTCATTGAGGATATGAAAAAAATAAAAATATGCCGGCTCCCATTGCTAATGATGTCATAAAGGGTTGTATCCATTGGATATTAATACAACCAGGGAAATTATAACGCATATTGGGAAGAAGTCGATATATATTTTGATATTCTAATTTAAAATTAACTAAATCTCAATTTATTTATTTGTTCACTGTGGTCACGGGTTCGAATTCTTGGTCACACCTTCGACTTTTCGGAATTGGCTTAATGACTGAATAGCGAAAATAACTTTGCTTCGACGTGGTAGAGCCATGGAGTGAGACGATAATGTGAAATAGTCTCAAAATCCCATAGAAGCCACCCATATCTTACTTGGCCCAATTGCCCGCCGAATTTACAGAATTTTCATTTTTTTACTTTAAAGTTCATGAATATACCGGTGGTATATCAAGACTGCGACCGAAAACGAAGTAGTTTTAGTGGTTACACACACTAAGCAAATAAAATTTTCGCAAAATAAGGGACTGTCTTTTTTTTTTTTTTTAAATCGATGTTTTTGGGTGGTCAATACCTAGTTATTGCGAAAATAGTAATTTAAAACCTATCGTACCATTGCGTCTTAAAAAATAAAAAGGTGTACATCATTATTTTAGGAAAACTATGTATTTATCACCCAAATACGACGATAATGTCCCGGCCGGTTATAATAATTGTATAAGGATTCAGGGAGCAACCGACACGCGCCTGATTTTTATTAATGGATAAAGCAACCGGATTGACAAAAAAAATAAAAAATATAACGTACATTAAAAATAAGTGCGTGGTGGCCTGTTGGTAAACGGACCAGACGCGGCTGCCTACATGTTCACGGTGGTCGCGGGTTCAAATCCCAGGGCACACCTCTGACTTTTCGGAGTTATGTGTGTATTGATAGTCAATCACCACGCACTTTAACGGTGAAGGAAAACATCGTGAGGAAACCTGCATACCGTAGCGATTTTAAAGAATTTCTACGGTATGTAAGTCCGCCAACCCGCACTAGGCCAGCGTGGTGGACTATATGGCCTAACCACTCTCAATCGATTCTCTCGATTGTAGAGTAGGCCCGTGCCCTGCAGTGGGACGTATATGGGCTGATATAGATAGATAGATAGATAGACATTAAAAATAAGTGCAAAGTAATGTACATTCTTAACAAACTAGTTTTGAGTCTGTAGTATACTAATGAAGTCGGTTAAAAATAACGTTGTACATGAGTACATCAGTCTAGTCAGTTCAAAATGATGTCATGTGTATAGTGTAGCCTTGTAATTAATAATTTCATCGAGCCCAACATAGGCAGTCGTGGCCGAGCGGTTAAGGCGTCTGACTAGAAATCAGATTCCCTCTGGGAGCGTAGGTTCGAATCCTACCGACTGCGTACAGATCTTTTAATGAGATTTTTGTGTTTTACAGACACAAAAAAAAACGGTTCAGACATTTTGTGTATTTTGGAAATTAATATTGGAAACCGAAACTTATTTTTATTTAACGCATACTAACATTCTGAAATGACAACCATAATAATTTTGTTTTAGTGCTATAAGTGTACAAGGACAAAAAGCCAGTGGTACAACCGTCCAATGATTCACTGATCACTCTGCCACATTGCCTCAAGGTCATGTGCTAGCGCAGGATAAGAACGAGTACAAGACATAATAAGCATAAGGTCCACTAAATAATTAATGAAGTAAAAACTCGTAAAAGCCTTATTTTTGTGTAATAAATAAAAAGAAATATATAACGAAATATATAAGTTCGTTATCATGGGGTGTATCATGCTCTATATCTAGTTACAGCTTACGTAGTATCGTGGGCGTATGTGGGAAAATGTCGGATCAATTCGTAGGTGCGTACTCAATCACATTTTGACAGCCTCCGTGGCGCAGTTGGTTAAACGCCGCCTGAAAAACGAGAGGCTGTGGGTTCGATCCCCGCGCCGAAACAAATGTTTGTGTGATCCACAGGTATTTGTTCCGGGTCTGGGTGTTTGTGAGACCGAAAAGTCTCTCTTAGTTTCTGATACTCACTACACAAGCTTCGATCTTAGTGTGGGGTCAGGACTATGTATGTGACTGTTGGGTGTATTTATTAAAACTGTATTTCCATCCATCCATCCATCAGCCAAAGGACGTCCACTGCTGAACATAGGCCTCTCCCAATGATTTCCACAGTGACCTGTTGGAGGCAGCCTGCACCCAGCGACGTCCCGCCACCTTTACCAGGTCGTCTGACCATCTTGTGGGTGGACGTCCTACGCTGCGCTTTCCGCTACGTGGCCTCCATTCGAGAACTTTTTGGCCCCATCGGCCATCAGTTCTCCGCGCTATGTGCCCCGCCCATTGCCACAAAACTGTATTTATTATAACTAAAACTCCTAGGTGGACGTCATTTCGGGCGACACTGGATACTTCAGGGCGAGAAGCGCCCCGATTCTTTTAATGTGATCGCCCGGCGCCTAACTATGTAAGGTTCCTTTCATTGAACAAAGTTGTCCCTCACTTACATCTCGTTTTGTACGCCCATTTTAAGGTGTTATGGGCTGATACAGGTAATATGATTTTTTTTTATATTATAGAAGGCAAACGAGCAAACGGTTCACCTGATGGTAAATGATCACCGACTCCCATGAACATCTGCAGCACCAGGGCATGGACATGCGTTGCTAGCCTTGAAGGTCGCCAGGTACTCTTAGTATTTATCTGGAAATGCCGCTGAATAAAAAAAGCGCCTACTAAGACTGCCTCGGTGGCGTAGTTGTATTACGGTACGGTTACAAAGCTGAGGTCTCGGGTTCGAATCCCGGGTCGGGCAAAGTGATATTGGATTTTTCTATTCATTATCAGCCCGGAGTCAGGAATTTGTGCCCGATATGGCGATAGGCTCGCCCGCTATCATATCGTGGGACGGAACATACATGGCGAAATGTGGGTGTCTTGGTGGCGCCTCTGTCTATCCCTTCGGGGATAAAGGCGTGAGTTTATGTATGTATGTATGTAAAAAAAGCGCCTACTGCTTACTTTTTATCATTGAATTACAAAACGCTATGTATTTATTTTAATTTACAATGTAAATTTAATAATTAAAATAATAACTTTGCCAATTATAAGTACTCTTCAATGTCAATTAAACTAAAATAATAAATATATACAATTTGTTAAATAAAATAAAAATAATAATTTTTCATTTCAAATATTTCCTATATTTGTTTATTTATGTTATTCTTATTTGAAACGAGGACACTGAAACAATTAAAAACAGTATAAAAATGTACAAACTGCGGTTTTATCTCAGCAGACTATTGTTTACCGACAAATAAGGATGTATATTATATAACTAGATGAGCTATCAACAACTCAAGGTGCCTAGGACTGAGGACAAGAACAAATACAAAAAAGGTGATCATTTTCTTTTTAAATAATAATTTAAAATAAATGCCTCGGAGGCGTAGTTGTACTAACGAATACGAGGCTGACTTCTCTAGTACGAATCCCGGGTCAGGCAAAGTGATATTGGATTTTTCTATTCATAATCAGCCCGGAGTCAGGAATTTGTTAGTTTATATTATGTATGTACTTTTCGAGTTTTGTGAAAATTCGTGTGTTGCGCAACGTGTTTATCAATTTTGTTTTCATATCTAAGACCAGTTTCATGGAATTCGGTGCGTTGAAGCTAAATTTAAAATTTAGCGCTACCACTTGCTGCTATTTTTAAACAAATACTAGTTTTTATTATCTCAGCCCGCATTTTAATGGCAAATTTATTGTTATTACCTATCCTATACTTGTAACTTATGCATATTTATATATGCACCATGAACAGTGCATACATAACATACATAAACTCACGCCTTTATTCCCGAAGGAGTAGGCAGAGGCGCCACCAGGACACCCACATTTCGCCTTGTATGTTCCGTCCCACGATGTGATAGGAGGCAAGCCTATCGCCATATTGGGCACAAATTCCTGAGTCCGGGCTCATAATGAATAGAAAAATTCAATATCACCTTGCCCGACCAGGGATTCGAACCCGAGACCTCAGCTTTGTAACCATACCGTAGTACAACTACGCCACCGAGGCAGTCAGAGGCATGAACAGTGCATATTGTGGTTATTGCTTTAAAAAGTGTTTTTTTTTTTTTATATTGCTATGTATACTATTATTATATTCCAACAACCACTGGCTGCTTAATAAATAAATACTTGGTCGCAGCATGTATTGTTAATTGTGAGGTCATAAGATCAATTCCAAGTGTGGGCATTTCTCTGTGTGTGAGAATTCTATAAAAAATCACATGAATTGTTCGAGCGTAATTTTATGCTCGACGTGGTTATACAATTGTCTTCTATTATATTTTGGGATATAAATATATTCGGCGATTGATAAGTGATATCTCTGCCACCTCCGGAAATAGGCGTGAAGTTATTATAATTTATATCATACCTACTATTCTGTCAAATATTAGTAAAAACCAGTCAATTGCCACCTATTTCTTATAAATTCTATTATTTATTGTGATGTATTTAAGCTGTTGGTTTTAATATTTATATACATAAACAATTAATACCTCTTTTGAATGTGAAAATCATCGATTCGTCGTACATTTTGAAAATTACGTACAAAATTATATTAAATTGCAATGCGAATAAGGAAAAATCAGCATCGAAATGTTATTTTCTTATCTATATAATTACGATAATAATACAGCCCATATACGTCCTACTGCAGGGCACAGGCCTCGTCTACAACCAAATGTTCGATTGAGAGGGGTTAGGCCAGAGTCCAACACACTGGCCAAGTACGGCTTGGTATATTTACTATAGAAATTCTTGAAAAATCTCTAGTGTATGCGGGTTCATAGCGATGTTTTCCTTCACTGTTGACTATAACGCGTCCTTCATTTTTAACACGCTTTATCTTAGTTTCACTTGTATGTTTATGTTTGGACCGACTTCTTTGGGTGCAATTTTGACTCCCTTTAAACGGCCAGATTTCATTCAAACTTTGTAGATTTATCGAGGACCGATGACAATACACTAATTTGATTGGATTATTTAATTACTTAATAAATTTTCAAAATAAGATTATTATCAATTTATATAATTTTTATCTATAGTCGATAAGGCAGGAATTGATGTTAAAATTAATTTCCAACCATTATCTTTAGCCGTAAGCATAAATTAATAAAAGTTTAAATAAGAACAAATGTATTATATTTAAAAAACAATAATAGTTTATTAAAATTTATTTACTATTTTTTACTTGGATTTTCTATATAACGCGTGTTTTTTAGTTTTTTTTAAACTATATTTTTTTCATTTAATTCCGGCAACCAGCTCACCTAACTGTAATGATTTCCATTAATATTTACAATACTTGGAAGTTGTATGACCGGCCTACAAAATGGTAGGGGAAGGGAAAATTACACGAGGAGGAAAAGTGTATTGGCTTCGGTAATTTTTCACAGAACGAAACGTGACTGCAAGCCGGTCGCATCATATCCAACTTTTATTAGTGAGACAGTTATACCGAACCGGCTATTACCGATATTAATCCAAGGTAATACTGTGGCTCTACCATATTAAAAAATACGATTGGAGATAGTTTATTCTTGAGACGATTTTATTTATAATTATTTTAGTTTCGACTGATAACTTTACCTTTTTTAACTTTGCCAAGTGTATAAAAAGTATGAAAAAGCAATTTTCTGAATTACTTGTTAATCAAGTCAGGCAAATTTCTTTAACGATCTATTTCTTGCGGGGCTATATAGCCCACCACCCTGGACTAGTGCAGGTTGCTGGACTTCACATAGTAATTCTTGCCAACCGCTTTGGTATGGAATTCCACGCGATGTTTTTTTTCACCGTTTTAGAGCGTGGTGATTGACTACCTATACAGGGATGGGAAAAGTCCGAGGTGTGCCTTGGGACTTGAACCCGCGACCACTGTGTAAATGTTACCAACAGACAACCACGCATTCTAACCTACTGATCATTATTTCCCCTTTTAGATATATTTTGATAACTGATAAATAAATTTTAATCAAATCTTATCCTAATTCATCTTAATTGTAGTTACGCTTAAGCTATTTAACTAGATTGATCATAAAGATACTTTGATATTTACTCGTATTTATCTCTTGTTTTTTTTCAGTTGTAATTTTAGCCAATTGATTATAAATTCGCCACACCGAACACTCGAGTTTGCCAAATATAATGCATCAATAAGTAACATTGTACTTTGCTTAGTAAAGTCACGGGCAATAACATCGTGGTTTGTTGTACGATAGAGGTGAGCAAATAAAATATTGATAATGCTGAACAAATTTGCATTAATTTTACTTCTGCTGCAGTCGTTTCAAAGGTAAGTGTTTTTATATACTGATATTTTGTTTTGGATAAAATATCATCTTTCAAAAAGCTGCTCAAGGATCACTTTTCTCCCTGAATTGTCACATTGATGAGGATAACTTTTCCTAGTTGTATGTACTTGTACTATATTATACACATATTTATATATAATATGTATGTATGTGTATGTGTATTTACGCTTTATTACATATATATATATATATATATATATATATATATATATATATATATATATATATATATATATATATATATATGTATATATATATATATATATATATATTTGTATATACTACTTTACTTTATTTTATTACTTGTAGCTATTAGATTATTTGTATTTGATTTATTATTCAGTGTTAGCTTCTATCTCTTACACTTTAATCCTTTTTAAAAATCCATCCCATAGTTGTCTGTAAGATATTGCCTTTGAGCGATAAGACCGCCAATTGTACTTTTTATGTATGTGATTTTCTTTTTATTTGTATTTTTTGTGTGTGTGCAATAAAGTGTATATAAATGAATAAAATAAATAAATATACACATATTTTATTATTTGAAGGTAATAAAAATAAGCCCTATTGATATCGTCATTAATTAGATTTATCACGTCGCCATTATTCGTGGCGCTTAGGGGGGATAGCTATGGAAACTATAATTGAAGGAATAGTGATTTTTTTGTTATCTCACGAAGATTTATGTTAATCCCTGACCATCATACACATTATCCGCTTTGTTTTATTTTACAAATTAACATATTTCAGTTATGAAGCGTATAAAAGGTGCGAGACTATTGATAAAAAGAAGCTAGTGATAGACCAAGATGGAGGTGCTGACGATGCAATGGCGATATTCATGGCTTTATTATACGAACAACACTTTGGTGGGTAAGTAGAATTATTAGTATATTACATATTTTTTTAGCAAAGGCCCAGCAAACAGCTCACTTGGAGGAATGTGATTTACATCTGAGACCTCAAAATTAGAAGGTGAAAGGAATAAAAAAGAAGGGACGAAGATAGGAACATTATGGAAAATTCAGCGGAACATAATGGAAAATAGGCAATATGGAATAGCGAAGTTTGTTATGCTGATGATTTAGAAAAATAATTCATGGAACTATGTTTTTTTCCGTATCGTGTAAAAACGTGGTGGAAGTTTCCGTCGTTGAGGGTATAATTAAGATTCATTGATTTCATGTGAATAATACTTTCAAGATAATATATTTCGTATGAAGAACGTAGACCAACAACAGGTCAAATCATAGTTACGATTTAAAAAAGTTTAGAATTTCGTTTATTTTTTCAGACCAGAAATAGTAGCTTTGACAACAACCTTCGGTAATGTGGATGAGCATCAGGCTTTCATCAATACTCAGAGGATACTGGATATCGCTGAAAGAAGAGATGTAAGTGCATATTATATACATCGACAGTCTCCGTGGCGCAGATGGTTAGACTCCGGCTGTGAAACGAGAGGCCGCGGGTTCGATCCCCGCACCGAAACAAATATTTGTGTGATCCACAGGTATTTGTTTCGGGTCTGGGTGTTTGTGAGACCGAAAAGTCTCTCGTAGTTCCTGATACCCACGACACAAGACTCGATCTTAGTGTGAGGTCAGGACTATGTATGTGACTGTTGCGTGTATTTATTTATTTATTTATACAGGGTATATCAAGACTGCGACCGAAAACGAAGTCAGGCGGTACCTAGTTTTAGTGGTTGGTTAGAAATACGCAAATATTTGCAAATATATATTGCAAATATTTTTTTTTGCCAAAACAGTGACAGATATATTTATAGTTTTTTTTTTTTTTAAATCATTGTGTTTGGGTGGTAAATACCTAGATTTTGCGAAAATACTAGTTTAAACCCTTACGTAACATTGCGTGTATAAAAATAAAGAGATGTAAACCATTATTTTAGGAAAACAATGTAAGTATCACCCAAATACGACGATAACTAAAAAAATAAAATAAAAAAGTTTCGATTTTTTGCGAAATTTTTACTTGCATTATGTCTGGAGTCACTAATACTACCATCTGGCTTCGTTTTCGGTCGCGGTCTTGATATACCCTGTATAATCGACAAGCCTGTATCCCATTGGGGCAGGCAGAGACTATAGTAAGTAGCTTATGATTTAATACCATAATTAAAGGAAAACAAACAAAACCTGCATACCAAAGAAATTTTACAAGAATTTTTATGGTATGTGAAGTATATTGACTACTTGGCCAGCGTAGTGGACTGTGGCCTAAGCCCTCGCAATCGAACTCTCGGTTGCAAAGAATTCTCGTGCTCAACAGTGGGCGATCATAGACTAATACAGTTCAGTACATTATTCGTAATTTGCGGAATACATGCAATAGTACGAGTAATAAAAATCTTAGATTTTATCTTCTAAATCTTTATCTGAATATTTTATAAGCGGCAATAACTTTAATCTTTTTATCAAAATAATTAATGACAATGTTTGTTTTTTAAACTTATAATCTGATTAAATTAAATTAAATTAATTAATTTTATTATCGACTTTCAGATAAAAATATACAGAGGTAGCAATAGATCGTTAGTGATCAAATATGAGACTGATTACTTCTTCGGCCATGATGGATTGGGAGACAATGACACTGTAATTTATAGACCAATGCCAGCGGAGAATATGCACGCTGTTCAGGCTCTTATTGACTTATCGAAGAAATATAAAGGTAAAATTTTTCCTTTGTTACTCAATTACACATATTTTCAAGACGTTTCTTTCAACTACCTCAGATGATGTACTTTTTTATTTTTTATTGCGGTGAATGGCGAGACGAGCATGCCATTCGCCTGATGGTAAGCGATACGACCGCTCATGGACAGAAGGAAAACCAAACAGCACCATGAATTACAAGGCAAAGATTGGCATTCCACTGCGCTTGCCATCCGGAGACATAGGATGATAAGTCTCATTGTATCCAGTAGTTACTCTGGTTACAATGTAATGTAACCGGAACACAACAGTACAATTTACACATTCATTAATTCTACCATCTTATTATTTTGGCTATTATGAACAATATGGTGTGCTAATACAATGTGTCGTCATAAGTTAGTTACACAGGGACGATAACGAACCGACTTTCAATGACGATAATATTCGCTCTTCTGTGACGCCCACTCGTTATATTTCTAATTAATTAAAATTCTTTTTTCAGACAAGCTCATAGTGATGAGTATCGGTCCTCTAACGAATATTGCATTGGCGATTCGATTGGACCCTGGATTCCTTGGCAGAATATCGCATCTCTACGTCGGGGCTGGTAGATTACCCGGTAATATTATTACAATATATATGTCACCGTAAAATTGTAAATACCGTTACATTACAATCTATCTCGCAAGATTGTGAACTGTCGAAAGATTGTGAACCGTAACATACTGCTTACAATTTAACGCATTATTTTTCAGTAGATTGTAATCTATCGAAGTGAAACTGTTCAATCACAATCTTAAAATTGTAAAATCTAGGTGTATTTTGAGTGAAGTACCGCATTGAGTTACCGCAAAGAAACAATCGTTAGGTTAGGTTAGGTTAGTTTATTTTCATTTTAAATAAAATTAAGTCAATATGAACTCAAGTAAATAAAATGAAGTCAATTGACAATCTTCCGTTTATTTATAATATCTCTAGTGAAATTATAATATCACGACTTTGACAATATACCGGTAACATATACACACTATATTACACCTGATTTCTTTTCATTCTAGAATTATAGATACGGTACCAAAATGGTTGATATAATTAGAAAATAAGTTTTGTAGAGATGTATTATCTTCAGCTTTTAAAACTGACAAGGGAAATAAGAAAGAAAAAGTAGGGGAGATAAAAAGAAAACTGGATACTGTTATATCCCAATCCGAACAAAATATGACAGGAGAGTTGTTGATACTAATCGATTTTTCAAAAATCAGTATTATTACCGACTATTGTTCTAACCGGCCCATTCTTACAGTATTTCAAAGCAATTCGAGTTTCGTTCGTACGTTTTTATAGCAAACTGAGAAACTGTTGCGAATATCACACTTACGGCCTCTACAAACGTAATGATATAATTGTGCAAGTCTGAGTTTGCATCAGTACACTGAAACGTGTGTGGGCAAATAACTGCGCAAAGTTCGTCCCAATTTTCGATTTCAGACTGGTGCAAACTCGTGTTTGCGTAAACGCACTTGTGTTTGGCGGCCCTTAGGAATACTTTACAAGATACAACTAAACCATTTAAACTTCTAATGGACTAATCTCCTCAAATTACAGACGAAACCGACCAATCCGCAGAATTCAACGCTGTGATGGATGTAGAAGCGTATCGTATAGTAGCAGAAAGTGCAACTCCTGATAAAGTTACTATGATAGCGTATAGCGTAGTCGAATCCTACCTTAATGTGAGCAAGGTATGTTCAATACAAGAGTATTTTAACGCACAAGACTGACCATGAGGGGCGGACGACCAGGTTAAAGTTCCAGAAGGACGCTGGATGCAGGGCACTTCCAATTAGTCTAAGTGAAGATCCATAGGAGAGGCCTATGTTTAGCATTGCTTTGTAATTCATGGTGTTGTTTGGTTTTGCTACTGTCTATGAACGGTCATATCGCTTACCATCAGGCGATTGGCAGGCTCGTCTCGCCATTCATTGCAATAAACAAAATATTCGCGACTCATTTGAGTATTTTTCGCTATTCCTCATAGTTTCAGATTTGGCCATCCACACCCAATTGAAAAATTTACCTGTATATTCAGGTTTGAAGTTTGGACAGACCCACATAATAATTTTATCGGCCGTTTTTATCTTTTATAGATACTCTATCTGCTAGGTGTATTTATTGATGCCTACTAAATCTGTGTATTCTTATATGCTATAAGAATGATTCTCGAATTAAGATAAGTTTCTATTCCAATTTAGGAGTGGAGAGAAGACGTGCTAGGATCTATACCGACGAATATAATGAGTGCTATCAATGTTTTCGAACAAGTGGCTCTAACCAAGGTAGACAGCTGGGCGATGCTCGACCCGGCCGCAGCCACCGTAGTACTCGACAAAGAAGTTGTCGGAGAAGTAAAATTAACGAAGAACGATATTATTTTATGCGGTAAGGGTTTAATTTTATTAATTTTTACATACATACATAAATAAACTCATGCCTTTTTCCCAAAAGGCAAAGGTGCTGCCAAGACACCTACATTTCGCCTTGTGTGTTCCGTCCCACGATGTGATAGGAGGCGTGCCTATCGCCATATCAGGCACAAATTTCTGATTCCGGGCTGATAATGGACAGAAAAATCCAATATCACTTTGCCCGACCCGAGATTCGAACACGAGCCTTGACTTCAGCGTTGTAACCATACTGGAGTACAGCTACCGAGGCAATCCTATTTTTTAGTATCCATGTTATTAAGATATTTATTGAAAAAGACATTGTAGGCTACGCAGATTTTGTGAGTTCGCATTGAAAGCCAAATAATATGGTGCACGGGACAAAAGGAATATACGTAGTACCAATGTCATTTCTGCCTATCTCTTCGGAGAAGGAAGCGGTTTCACATTATGTACCTATAATCGTTGAGTAAATTTTCACTTATGAAGAAATAATAGCAAAAGCATTTTTGGGTGAATATTTATTTTTCATGTAGGCACTTATTTTTATTGCTTTTGACACAACAGTGCTTCTACATGGCTGTTTAGCGGGGGAAATAGACTTTGCGGTGGTATTGTTTACATGTACATAAGTTTTAATTTTATTTGTTGTCTACTTTTATTTCCGTCGGTGACGAATAAATTTTTCTTTATTGATTTTCTTTCTACAAACTCTCCTTTGCTTTTATAATGTTCTTAAGGAATCATTTAAAATGCTTGATGTCAACCCTTTATCATTAATTTATCTATAATTTCTATTTCAGATCCAGGGAGAGGAGTGAATACCAATGATTTTGAATCTGAAAAACCGAACGTACAATTTATTTATTCATTCAAAGAAGATTATTATAAGAACCTGCTTGTTAAAATATTCTCCGCAGAACTGAATTGATGAAAGAAGACCTTAAGAACCATTGAGTGTATAGAGGGGACACTCCGAACAAAATGTCTGGTGCAAAAAAGAGCGGAACACGTATCGCTACTTTTTATCCTTTCTCTATCACTCTTACCCAATCGTATATCTTCCTTCTTGCTCCATTCGGTTTCCAAGTTTCTGATTGGTGCATCTTCAATACATGAAGATTTAGTTTGCGCTATCCACTTCAATATAAAATAACTCAATGCTAAGAATGCATTATTCGATCAACTGGAATCATGATTTGAAAATGAGTGGATGATACATTTTTTAATTAAAATTAATGTTTTTATTACAGTGCATTTATTATAATTATTTTTATTTAATAATTCGTGTTTTATTTCTTTTCGATGATTCAGTACTTTACTGGAATGTTGTAAAAAAGTACTCTCCTTAAGGTAGGCAGCGACTTTGTTGTGCTGGACCCCTGGCACTACGAAGTTCTCTGGGCAGCGGTAGCCGCTTACCATCAGGCGGGCCGCTGGCTCGTCTGCCTATAACGGCAATAAACAAAAAAAACAAAAAAGTAATGATGTACATACTTATTTTTATTTTATCAAGATAATATTTCGATTCAAATTAATATATTAGAATACTCAATAATCACATAGGTATCACATAGGTACTGACATTCGAAAGAAGATTCGTGTCTTATGTAGATGATACCAAAAACAAGTTTATCCATGTTTGATCTGTTTTTTAGAAAAATATATAACTAAAGGGCTATGCCCTGTGCATACTAAACTAACAAGGTCACTCCATAATCAGAGCTGTAATTATCTTTAATCACTGAAGCGATAAGACAAATTGGAAACAATAATATTTAGTTTATTTATGGTTAGTTTGTTTCGTGTGTTCATATTAAAGGTTGGTCTTTCATATATTTGTCAATAATTCAAATCATTATACAATACTTGGGTGAAAGTAGTTTTAAAATTATATCTATAGATGACGTTTGTTATCAGTGCGCAATAATTACACGAGTGAAAAATAAAATATATTAACGGTTAAAAAGTGTTCCACGTGAGTGTTTCGCGTTATGGGTTCACAGGGAATATTCGAATTTATTCCGGCCTGCATTATCGTGTCGACTATTAAGAGATAACCATAATATTACATCAGTGGAAGCCCAAATTGGATTACATTTACTTATCCAGTATTAAATTAATTGTAGTCACAAAGCAATAGAATTAAAAAAGTATAAAGTAGTAAAAAGTAGTTGCTCGTCTCGCCATTCATTGCAATAAAAAAAAAAAAAAAAAAAAAAAAGTAAGTAATAACTAGTTTGATGAACAATTTACTACACAATTCGCGTCACGACAAAACATTTTGTCGGCTCTATCCCTAAATAGCTAAATATAAATATTAGATACCCGTTGTATGCATACCGCGTTCGCTTTTGTTTGAAGTCGTTTAATCTTTCTCATATATAAAATTCTAAAGGGACTTAACTCTTGTCAAAATATGTATTACCTAAAAACATAAACTCACGCCTTTTTCCCAGAAGAGGTAGGCAGATTGCTACCAGGACACCCAAATTTCGCCTTGTATATTCCGTCCCACGATGTGATAGTGATAGAGCCTATCGCCATATCGGGCACTTTATGCCTCCGGGCTGATAATGAATAGAAAAATCCAATATCACTTTGCCCGGCCCGGGATTTGAACCCGAGATCTCAACTTTGTAATCGTACCTTAGTAGAAATACGCCACTGAGTAAGTAGAGACATAAAATTAATTAAGTATTTATGTGCCTATTTAAACACAATCGTCATTTGAATGTCAAAGATCAACTACAAATACGAACCTGTAGGCCAATTCACGTAATTAAATAAGTTCAGTTGCAGTGCAGTTGCAGTTAAGTTTCGATCAAAACAGCCCGTTTTGTATTCTCGTAATTTAGAATAACTGCTGTCAGATACGCTCGCGTCAAGTTCGCGTCACGTGATCGCTTTAGCGTATTCTACGGCTGCGCGTTTTATCATGCGTGATTCAGATCGCAACCTGATTGGTAAATTACCTATTCATTTGACGTCTCCAATGACAGTTTAGTCCCACCAACGTGCAGCACATGCGCAGTTTATGCATATCTTACGCGCAGCTAAACAATTACAAGAATACCATTTTGACGTACGTACGATAAAGACGTAAACCTAATCGAAACTGCATCGAAACTTGATCGGCGCGTCAATAAATTACGTGAATTAGCCTACTGATATAATTATAAAGTAGATTGAATAAAATAATTTGATAAAATTTCATTTAAAAGTGAAATTCAAAAAGTGTTTAACAACTGAAAGTTTTATGTACCAGAATAATTCTGTATACTAATAATTACGTAATTTTTAAATTAGATTTAATTAGATTTTTTTGCAAATTGCTCATAATATTTTATGTTAATCTAGAAAATGTCATTAATTTCCCTACTAAATAATATTACAATAATTTTATTTTGATTCTGTCAAGGAAAATCGGACGTAAAGAGATACAACAAAGATAAACCAAAACACACATCTCGAAAACATAGTTTCTACACTCGTTTACGATCAACTATAGTCTATATCTCGATTTGCAAACAGGTCAAAGATATCTACATGATACATCTAACTTCAGTCTGTCTGATTCTCTGCGGCAAGTCGCACGCAATGTCGAAATTATCTGTGCTTCTAATATTATGTTTTCCATACATTTTGTGGTACGTTTAGTGTATAAATACAATTTTCTTTATATTTTAATTTCTAATATTTATCTGTATGATTATTGTGGAAAGGTCGAAAATGCTTTGTTAACTTCCTGTTAGTGTTTTGTATTTTATTTATTTTAAAACAGTGATGGAATATAAGTATCAGGGAGATATGGTTAATCGTCAGATTTACAAATAAATGGCTTATTTTAATATGATGGTAAGTGACGTGCTGTCCAGATAGAATACCAATTGACCCAAGACTATAATCTGTGAAAAATTATGCCTAAAAATTATATAGATAAAGATCCACGATAGGAACAATGGACATAAGTTTATGTAAACTTTGATTTCTTTGTGAAGATAACTAAAATTAAATTTTGCAAAATAATGATAAACAAAGATGTCCTTGTTTTGGCAAAAGAATCACAAAGGCGGACATTTGAATTTGTTGTAAATAACTTCCTTCCTGTATGGCTGCTGATGAATAATGTTGCTATTAATACATTCGTCTGCTTGAAAAGTTCCGTATTTTAATAAATAAAATTGAATCGTGAAATTAAATTATGTTTAACTGAGAATTCGAATTTCGAAAAATTTTGTTATAATTTTACATTAGCAACGGTAGAACAGAAGAAATATTCCTTCAGTCAGACATAAAACTCATTACATTAATATTGCCGATAAAACCGGCAATTATATTAGGATACTGAAGCCAATTATTATAACATACAAACATAAACTCACGCCTTTATCCCAGAAGAGGTAGGCAGAGGCGCCACCAGGACACCCACATTTCACCTTGTATGTTCCGTCCCATGATGTGATAAGGGGCGAGCCTATCGCCATATCGGGCATACATAATTTACTTTAGGTGCCATTATATTCCCAAAATCGAATAATAACAGGCGTCCATATACTCGGATCGTACGTAACGGACGGATCGCATTTAACAGATTACTTTTTTACAATGCGTCCACTGTATCAGCAGCGATTTGCTGACATTATAACTCAATAGAGTGGGATACGTACGGTGCGGATATGTGGACGCCTCCTTTAAAGCTCTCTCTTCTCCTTCCAAGTCTATTAGAAGTGAGGACAAATATTTACAATAACCTATTTTTTCCAGTATGGCAGACAGCAGGCCGAAGATTGTAATAGATAATGACGCGGGAGGCGACGACGCTCTCGCAATTTTCCTCACATTGTTGTACGAAAAATATCACGACGGGTAAGTCATCACCATAGCTTTTATGGTAATTACCAACCATGATTTAAGAAGTTATTGTTGTCGAAATTGTGATTTCAACGTTTTTTTATTGTTACGTTTATTATTTGGACTATTGACATTATAAATAATATGTGACAAGGAAAAAAATATTACAGTTTTATCGTTTCATTTGAGGCCACAGACTGGCAAGCGAAGTGTCGGGCGCCCGCCTACAAGGTGGACGGAGGACCTGGTTAAGGTCCTAGGAAGTCGCTGGATGCTGGCCGCTTCCAACAGGTTGATGTGGAGATGCTTGGGGTAGACCTATGTTCAGCAGTAGACTTCCTATGGCTGAATAGATAGATAGATTATCGTGTGACTTGATCTAGAATACTTTTATACTGATATCTACAGTAACTATAATAAAATACCTATTTAGACAACTGAATAAAACACTGCTTTTCGATATTCCTCTTCCATCCTTTTATGTATGTTTGTAAAAAGAACTTTTTTTCCAGACCAAAAGTCGTCGGCCTAACCACTGCAAATGGTAACACCAATGAAACCAACGTGAGCGTGAACAATCAGAAGATATTGAAGGTTGCAGGCAGGCAAGATGTAAGAAATTACCTATATTGTAATCCGTTGCACACTCTTACGCACCACATTAACTTACGCATCGTAATGAGAGCTATTTTACATAATTACAAGAGACTTATCGGTCTTGAACAGCCAGATAGATTTTGCCATTCTCAGTGACATAAATTTGCCACATAAATAATTTCGTTTCCTTGGTAACAAATAGATAATTCCCATGACCTTCGATTTGTATATAGTTCGCGTATTTGGAATTCTATTATACAAACAACAGGCTATTATTCAGGTTCAGGTAGACGCCTTTGAAACTGAGCGTCGCGAAGGTCTCGACAAAAAACGAGACGAGCTAAAGGCCCGACCACCTGTGGCCATTAACTACAACTACGTCAGCGGACTGTTGTCGTGCCCAAAATGCGCTCGTACCTTTACTAACAAGATAGGGTACGTAAGCCACGCAAGAGGGCATCAGAGGACGAAACATCAACGTCCAACTTAAATAAAAAAAAAAACCTTGTGTTCAATGTTGTAATCGCCGAGAACGGCTAGGAATACATCATCATCATCATCATACAAACAAATGGCAACTGGACAAAATAAAGTATTGTTCAATATTTATTTAGCACATTTGCACATTTCATGCTTATGTCTTTAGGGTTACCCACTTGAGAGTTTTTCCTTTTGGATTTAGCCTGAGTATAACCGAACACAATCAATAATTGTATCAACCGACGATAGATAACCATTTCGCGGTAATGAAAACCCTATCTGAACTGCCCTGCAATTATTTTCAGGCGCATTGTAGTTTATCATGCCAATATACACCCAACAGTCACATACATAGTCATGACTCCTCAAGATCGAGTCTTGTGTCGTAGGTATCAGAAACTGCGAGAGACTTCGGTTTCACCTACACCCAGAACAACAAATACCTGTGGTTCACACACACATTTGTCAACAGTGTTGCATAGTATGAATCGATATCTAATATTCTCATTCCAGGTACCAATATTTAGAGGAGCTAGATCTTCACTAATAACCACTCCAGATAATGGAAATTATTACGGCATCGACGGGCTGGGAGACAGTGGAGAAACATATACAGATTTAGTTCCACCTCAAACCGACAGCGCTGTTAAAGCTTTGATTGACCTTTCGAAGAAATACGAAGGTGTGGTTTTTGTTCGCGTATCAGACTTGGCAGTTCTTATTAATTTTCTTTCATAACTATTACCTTATCTCCCGTATGCATTTTGGGAAATTGTATATATATATCTCTCTCTCTCTCTCTCTCACTCTATCTCTTCAGCCATAGGGTGCCCACTGTTGAACATAGGCCTTCCTCAAGAATCTCAACATCGACCTGTTTGAAGCGGCATCCATCCAGCTACATCCTGCAACCTTAACCAGGTCGCCTATATATGTTATTGGACCGATTATACCCACTTATAAAAACTTAATAACCTGAAATCCTAATTGTATACGTACATACTATTTTCGAGGTACGAATTTAAAAACCTCAGTTTTATTAGCCAAATAATTGATAAATATATTAATTCTTTCATATTACAGGTCAGTTGACGGTGATTACGATTGGTCCAGTAACCAATGTCGCTGTAGCTATAAAGAATGATCCTGACTTCTTGGATAGATTAGCACATTTGTATATTGGAGCAGGTCATATACATAGTAAGTGAAAGGCCATATACATAGTATATATTACGAAATAATGATAAAATGAACATAAATTCTTTCCTTTTCTTCAAAGACCAAGATGGTTTTTACGAAACTGAAAAATATTTGGAATAAAGCTAGTATTCTCAATCTATGTGGTTCGTAAAAGGGTTATTGCCGTATAAATTGTAGAAAATATTATTTGATTTACATTACATAACTATTACTATTTATTGTTTTTAGGAAGCATTTTTATAATATATTATGACGTCGTAATCGAAAAATGTACTAGATGGTAAACTAAATTCAGAAACAAGACGTCACAATCTATAAAATTTACTTAAAAAACTCATGGAAACCTTTCCACAAAATCCTCGTATAAAGATAATAAAAACACTTATCTACTTACAGGTGAAGAAAATTCGGAGGCAGAGTTCAACGCGCTAATGGATGCAGAAGCGTATCAGATTATAGCACTGAACGCAAACCCCGACAAAGTTACCCTATTCCCCTTCTCCCAGGTGCAAAAATACTGTAATTTCAGCAAAGTGAGTGTCTAAAATATTTTTTTTTAATTTGGCTAAAAATAACAAATACACCTGACAGTCACATACATAGTCCTAACCCCACACTAAGATACACGGTGTGGTGAGAATCCGTTTACGAGAGTCATTTCGGTACCACAAGCACCCAGACCTCAGACAAATACAAACGAATCACAAACATTTGTCTTGGTGCGAGGAAAGATTAATTAACTAAAACCATTCATAATCATAGATACAGCTCTAGCTTGTGTCTTGTCTTCGAAGAGTACATAAATTCCAAGGAGTTTATCAAGCATGTATAGCGACCCACCTACTAACGAAGGGTTGATAGTCTATAAGTAAATTGTTTAGCTCCAAACGCATTGTTATCAATAATTGTAAATAAGATAATTGTATATCAATTGCAAGACACTTAGACCCAATTGACGTCAATTAATTAATGCCTTGACTTGCCCTATTACTCAATTGTAAAACGTTCGTAAATTATTCTGTGCTATTTACTGAGCATTATTGCATCTATTCGATTTAAAGAGCACTCCATCTTCGAATGCTATCATTTATCGTCTACTGTTATTTGCAGCTCTTTTGTATAATGGAACAACTTAAACCACCATTGAACCATTAATTTTATCAATTTACAAACTCCCCGCACCAAGACAAATGCTTGTGAGCCATATCTTCTTTTAGGTCTGGATGTTCTGAGATCAATAAGTCTCTCGTAGTGTCCGATACTCACTAACCAAGATTGATATCTTTAGATAGGTTTCTTAGATTTACGCGAATGTTACACATTGAAATAAAACTATTTTTTACGGATTTTATCGCGATTTTGGTTGGCAGTCCGCCCCGTGACCACGAAAGCTGTAAGGTAATCGAAACGTCGCGTCGGGAAGTTAAAAAATGTAAAAATTTTACCAAATCGCGATAAAATCCGTAAAAAATAGTTTTATTTCAATCTTACTGAAGGGTTAGGACTGTATAACAGTTGAGAATATTTAATTTTAGGCTTCTATCTATTCTGCCATAGGAAGTCCACTGCTGAACATAGGCCTCCAAGGACTTCCTGCTACCTTAACCAGGAGACTAAGGCTTTAGGCTCACCAATATATTTTTGTTTATTGTCATCAGGGTTGGAGAGTAAATGTCTTCGGAGCCATAGATACAGATATAATCAAGCACCAGAACAAATATGAGAAAGTGTCACTGCAGGTTAGCGACAGATGGCAAGCGTTAGACCCGGCTACGGTGGCGATGTTCCTGAGACCAGACCTGGTAGAGGAGTACAGATATTCCAAGAATAGTATTGTTCTTTGCGGTAAGTTTTAACAAATTGCATCATACAGGGTATATCAAGACCGCGACCGAAAACGAAGCCTAGTGGTAGTTTTAGCGGTTACAGACACAACGCAATTAAAAATTTTGCAAAAACAGCGACAGATTTTTTTTCACAGTATTTTAAAAATCATCATGTTTGGCGGGAAAATACCTAGTTTTTGCAAAAAATAGTAATTTAAACCCTTACGTACCATTGCGAGTTTAAAAATAAAGGGGTGTACGTCATAATTTTAGAAAAACTATTTATTTATCACTCGAATACAACGATAAGTAAAAAACAACAAAAAAAAAAATTTTATGAAATTTTTACTAGCATTGTGTTTGATATCACTAATACTACCACTTGGCTTCGTTTTCGGTCGCGGTCTTGATATGCCCTGTATAATATGAGTACTAAGGTCTGTCACCAGGTATAGTCGTAATGACTCATGAATGTTTCGGATCCACTGTGCACATCAGTATACTTTTACTGATGGTGGGTATCTCATATTAATATTATTAGATTACGAGTATAAATGCTTGTTGTTTAAATTATAAATACATATTATCTCAAAGTATGACTGAAATAGATTTTTTTTGTAGTTCCAAATTTCGCCACACCCTAATAGATTTTAGACAAGGAATACAATGTTGTATTTCATACTGCCAAATCATGCAGGACATTCTTTATCTATACAAATAATAAATTTGTAACCGATGGATGTCCGTACATGGAAGATAAATAAGAAAAACTAATATGGGGTCATACAGGCCGTATGAACGTAGTAGAACCCAAAGCAATGGTTTTACAATTATTGTCTGTTTGTCTGTGCAGTTGTGCGCGATGATCTCAGAAACCGCTTAACGGATTTTGATGAAATTTGGTATGGAGGTAGCTGACACCCTGGATTAACACTTAGGCTACGTGTTGTCCCGAAAAAAATAGTGTTCCCGTGGGATGTGGAAGGAATTTGTTACTTTTTTATACTCAAAGGGATGTGATGTGACTAGATTACATGCCTTTAGTAAGAATAAGATGGGACGGGCGGGATATAACGGAATGGGACGGGACGGGATGGGAATTCCAAATAAAGTTAATCACGCAGACGAAGTTTGCGGGCAGAAGGTATTTAAAGTATTTTTATTAAAGAAATGTTTAAAGTATATTTTCTTTCCAACAGGCGACCAAAGAGGTATCAACACAAACAATTTTGTCGGCAAAGAGGAAGCCAACGTCAGAATAATTTACTCCGTCAAGACAGAAGAATACAGACAATTCTTGTTGGATTTATTTGCACCAAGAGAAAATAACACAGTATAAAATTTATTTAATTCAATTCATGTAGATAAATATGTGTAAGCTAATTGAAATCATATTTTTTTTTTACTTATTCTATGTATTAAAAAATATTGAATTATTTTTTGATATTTCTTATTTATAATTCCACTTTTTAGTTGCACGTGTTATAGCTGTGAAGAAAAAAATACACAAGATAAACTTAGCCACAGGAACGGCCTTCTCGTTTTTCTTTCTGGCAAAAACAAAGGCTGATTATATTAAATAATGTTTGAATTGAATCAACAAAGTATGTATTTTATAGTAAGGAGAGGACTATTCATTGTGGATTCTACTTGTGGTGTCACTCTGCTCAAGTTGAGAAAAATGAGTCAAATGTAGATTTAATTTAAATGAATAAATCCTAACATAATAATTGAATATATACCATCTTGCTTTTGGCATTTTGTCCGAAACGACCTCAAATTCCATTATAATTTATCAGGACTGATTTTTCATTTCAAGGCGTATAAGCATAGCTGAACGAACTAGCCTTTCTCCCTGGACTAGTCTAGATAAATACACATTCAGCAGTGTAAATGCATTGTTGTGTTCCGGTTTAAAGGACATTGTAGCCAGAGTAACTACTGGACATGATGTAACTTAACAACTTACCTCTCAGGATGGCGGGCGCAGTTGAATGCCAAGCCTTGCTTCGTTATTCATGGTGTTGTTTGGCTTTGCTACTGTCCAGGAGCGTTTGTATCGCCTACCATCAGAAAAAGAATCACTTTTTATGTGAATAGGTACACCTATCGATTTTAAACAACCAACCCTAATCCCTTCACGTAGTGTACTCTACTGACTAGTGTATCAGCCCATGCGCACGCTGCTAAATACGATACTCCTCCACAATCGGTTGCGATTGATAGGAGTTAGGTTCGAGTCCATCCCACTGGCTTAGTGCTAGCGGATTTCACATGCTATAGAAAACCCCTAGCTGATCGGTCAATTCGTATGTGACTGCCGTCTGATCTCATTCGGTACTCTGTTTGGACGGCATTTGCGCATACCATCAGGTGCCAGCATAAAAAAAAGAATAGGAATCACCATATACGAAGATTGTAATTGTAATGACCCATTCATGGCGTTTCAAGTTCAGCCTTTCAAGTGTTTATCTTCTGTCAATAAGGTCGAGATAATTGGGTCAATCAACGAGAAATAACCATTTCTGTCCGATGGATAAACTTGAATAGCCTCGCACTTGCCATAACGCAACAGTAAAGATGTATCACGTCGGTTATCTGTGAATTTTAACTATTACTGACCAGATAAAAACTATTTGTGCTTATTAAGTCAGTAATTAATATTGCTCTCTCAATTTGATAGCATTATATATATTTTTTTTTTTTTTTTATTGCCGTATAGGCAGACGAGCTAGCGGCCCGCCTGATGGTAAGCGGCTACCGCTGCCCATAGACCTTTGCAATGCCAGGGGTCCAGCACAACAAAGTCGCTGCCTACCTTAAGGATAGTACTCTCTTTAAGCCTCGTTTGAAGAAGGACAGGTCATAGCGCTCAGGAAACATAACAAGACAAAATGATTTAGATCGGAGATTCCTTGATGTAATAATATTAAAGCTAATAAAATGTAATTTGTATATATTGCAATACGTAAATGCGGTATTTTGATGAATTACAAATCAAATTATAGTTACGTGACGTTTATGCAAAGGCCAGTAACGTTTACACATAACTACGATTTTGTGCTTGTGACAAGTCAGTGCTATACATCGCGCCTAACCATACAGATAAAATGTTTAAAACGTGTTTAATCTTAAGTATATGTGTCGGATTGTGCTTTGGAAATAGGTAAGTCTTATTCTTATCCCTTTATACTACACCAGAGATAGGGAATAAATAATAATTCTCTGTAATAATACTGATAGGATATTTATTTTGGGATAACACATATTGTGAGCAAGGTTAGAATCTGTTTTAGCTCACACACACTAGCAAGAGTCCCGCGTTCCAGAAATATCCCGTACCGTTTTGAGCATTCATTGTAACGATACATCTTGTTTAGATTCGAACCTAGCAACTGATTACTCTTATTATAACAAACTTGTAAAATATCTAAACTCGCCCATACTTAATAAAATAACCGTTAAAATATAGCGATAATTAATAAATAATAATAAATACACTCAACAGTCACATACGTAGTCCTGACTCCACACTAAGATCGAATTTTGTGTCGTGGGTATCACAAACTGACTGCCTCGGTGGCGTAGTTGTATTACGGTACGGTTACAAAGCTGAGGTCTCGAGTTCGAGTCCCGGGTCGGGCAAAGTGATATTGGATTTTTCTATTCATTATCAGCCCGGAGTCAGGAATTTGTGCCCGATATGGCGATAGGCTCGCCCCCTATCACATCATGGGACGAAACATACAAGGCGAAATGTGGGTGTCCTGGTGGCGCCTCTGCCTACCCCTTCGGGGATAAAGGCGTGAGTTTATGGGTATCACAAACTACGAGAGATTTTTCGGTCTCACAAACACCCAGACGCGGAACAACAAAACATGTTACATTAAACTGTTTTTTCTGTCCTATAAATGTTAAAATAAAAGATATTCACCGAATAAAGATATCGTCAAAAAAATACAAAAGTTTCTGTTGTCGACCTTTATCGATGATATATATTTTTTACGTAATTCATACCACAATCTATAATTAAGTAAATATTCTACACATTATTAGCTTTCAATTCTATATATTTAATTTCATTACATGTAAATGTTTTCTGAGATTTTCCTGTTACGCTCTACTAATAGAGGTGTTAAATTATATTCATGTTTATTGATTGCAGTAGTACAGATAATAGACAGAAGTTGATAATTGACAACGATGCTGGTGGAGACGACGCTTTGGCCATATATTTAGCGTTACTTTACGAGAAATACTTTGATGGGTAAGTAACAGGCTTGGACCAAATATTTGCCAAGACGCTCAAGGATTTTTTTTTGTGTCAAAAGGTAAACTCTCAAACTTCCCTTTCGACGGCCGAAAGGGGAAAGCTAATGTTTCTAGAAAACTAAGTGTTTAAATGTTTAAAGGAATGTTTCTTGGAAAAAGTGATGTAGAAAAAACTAGCTTCAATTCAGAAAGTAAAAATAGATTATAAGATGGGAGAAACGAATTTCTAATTAATGAAATAATTATTCATTGGTAATAACTGTATAAGCGTTAAATAAGAATGTAACAAACGACATTCATTTCTAGACCAGAGGTAATAGCTTTGACAACAGGAAACGGAAACACAGACGAGGAGCAAGTTTACTTGAACAATCAACAAATCCTTAAAAATGCTAAGAGACAAGATGTAAGTACGAAATGAGACTTTATAATGCTCATTGAGCGGTTAGTGAAATTTATTAGTTGGGTCAGATTTTTAAAATATCAAAACATTTAATCTAATCTTGAATTAAAAAATGAAGAAGAAATCGAGGTATATTATTCTTAATTGTTAATTAAACCATAATACATACAACCGTGTTTCGTCCTTCCTTTAATCCTGGGTCCTTCCGCCGTAGCGTGAAGAGGCATCTCAGCGGGCCGGCATGATTGTATCGAATGGTATGAGACTACCGTCTGATACCATTCGATACTCTATCTGGACGGCATTAGCACTTACCACCAGGTGCAATGCAGCCACTGTGTAGTGCCAGAATAAAAAAAAACCTAGATTATTTTGGTTTAATAACTTTTTGAAGTCATCTATCTCGCTGATCTTTACGAAATAATAAATTATGCATAAAATACGAGTATAGTTCTCCTTGTCGTAAGTCGATATATAATACGACATCTTGTAATCAAACAAACGATCTTTGACTCGACCTATTTGATATCACTGAAATGTATCCATAATGAGAGCACATATTATAGTGATTATTTGTTTTTTTTTTTAAATAGTTAAAATTCTAAGAAAATAGTTAAATTCTTGTACTTAGTACATGGTTATAAAAGCATATTTTTTATTTATCTTTATTAATCAAAAATTATGTATGTTAATGATGGTTCAAGTTTGACAGAGGTTATCGTGTTGGGGTATACTCTTACTATCTTATCTTTACTGTTTTAACGATTGTTCATTGCCAGAAACCTTATCATTATAAAGTTATTCATAAATAATATTATTAAACGACATACCTATATATTCCTCATTCATTATATTCTATGATATATACATACATTCATAAACTCACGCCTTTATACCAGAAGGGGTAGGCAGGAGCGCCACCAGGACACCCACATTTCGCCTTGTATGTTCCGTCCCACGATGTGATAGGTGGCGAGCCTATCGCCATATCGGGCACAAATTTCTGACTCCGGACTGATAAGGATGATAATGAATAGAAAAATCCAATATCACTTTGCCCGACCCGGGACTCGAACCCGAGACCTGAGCTTTGTAACCGTACCGTAATACCACTACGGCACCGAGGCAGTCTATGATATATAATTTGTGTTAATACTTGATCAACCGGTACCATATTCATACTTCAAGTCGAGTTATGGGGCAAATAGAATATATATTTTTTTATTTATAAAATAATTAAAAAATACCGTCATAATACCTATTTCCACATGTTTGTATTACGTTACGAATATAATAATATATTAATATCACATTGAAGTAACTGCGTGCCAAATATGTAAAGTTTATTTTCCTCGAAGACATTGGAAACAAAAATATATGTGTAAATATCTGAGAAGATAAAGCAAAGGGCGAAGTGAATCAAAACTTAGTGGTTTGTGATACAATAGACATCTAGGCAGCATTGAAGACTGGTATTACAAATGACAACTCAACATACAGGGTATATCAAGACCGCGACCGAAAACGAAGCCAGGTGGTAGTATTAGTGACTTCAGACACAATGCAATTAAAAATTTCACAAAAAAAATCGACAACTTTTTTTGTAATTTTTTACTTATCGTCGTATTTGGGTGATTTATACATCGTTTTCCTAAAATAATGATGTACACCTCTTTATTTTTAAACACGCAATGGTACCTAAGGGTTTAATTTAGTATTTTCGCAAAAACTAGCTATTTACCACCCAAACACGACGGTTTTTAAAAATTCTAAAAAAATATCTGTGACCGTTATGGCGAAATTTTTATTTGCATCGTGTTTGGGGCCACTAAAACTACCACCTGGTTTCGTTTTCGGTCGCAGTCTTGAGATACCCTGTATATACCAGCAACAATACAGCGTCAAATGAAATTCGCAAACAGCATTATAGTTACCGTATTACTTGCAGATACCAATATACCGCGGAAGTAAAACCTCTTTAGTAATAACTCCTAAATCAGTTCGATACTATGGTCATGATGGTATGGGAGACAACAATGAGGTGTATACTGGACTTGTACCAGCCGAGGAAGAAAGTGCCATTGCTGCTCTTGTTAGACTATCGAAGGAGCACGAAGGTAAGAAATTATCTTGAGAATGTTTGCAGTGGTATTGTATCAGCCCATTTACGTCCCACTGCAAGGCACGAGCCTCCTCTACAATCGAGAATACGATTGAGGGTGGTTAGGCCATATAGTCCACCACGCTGGCCCAGTGCGGGTTGGCGGACTTTACATACCATAATTTTTTTTACAAATTGCTATGTTATGCAGGTTTCTTCACGATGTTTTCCTTCACCGTTATAGTGTTAGTTAAGATGTGATTTTTTTTTAACAGCTTTGTTATTAAGGATGGCTACCTGAGGTAGTGGCGGAGTAGGTAGACTGATTCGTCAAGTCCTGGGTTCGACACTAAACGAAAGGATTTCATCCTAGAGATTTTATTACATTCTCGTTAAAAGACATATTATATTTATTTGATCAAGAATACGCCCGAATAATCAAACGCCATTTAAATATTAAGTTGCACTAGCCACGTCCCACTTAAACAGTATATTTAAGCGGGACTTGCGTAGTTCAGTGCAATATAATATTTGAGTGGCGTTTGATATTCGGGCGTTAGTCTCAGGGTTTGCCATTGTATGTTAATTGGTTGAGTACATTTAGTTATTTAATTTCTGTATTAATTTACTTGCAGGCGAACTGACTGTTGTAACTATAGGCACACTGAGCAACATAGCTATCGTTCTAAAATACGACCCGAATTTCTTGGATCGGTTGGCACATTTGTACGTTGGAGCGGGTCATGTCTACAGTAAGTAAACTTTTATGCATATTGTGCTACTTATGTATGTAAGTACAACCTCTTCATAATTCCCATGTATTGACTTTGTTTAATTGCCTGATAATAAGAGCTACTGCAGTTCATGTTACGCTGGTGATTTTTCTCTCATTGCTAAAACATTGTCTCGATCCTATAGTATATAAAACTATACTCTTTACTCTTGTAGGTCCCAATGATCCTGCGCCTGAGTTTAACGCTCTGATGGATGTGGAGGGCTACCATGTTGTGATGCAGCATGCTAATCCTGATAAAGTCACGCTATTCCCCTACTCCCAGACTAGGTGTTCATGTAATTTTAGTACGGTAAGTAGCACTTAGTAGTAGTTATGTTTAGCAGTGTAGCTGAAGAAAGATAGGGAACAGAAAAAGAAGTAGAGGTTCCAACAAAATGTTTTGTTAGCAGTCTGACGAAACTAC
Source organism: Deilephila elpenor (assembly GCA_949752805.1). NCBI lineage: Eukaryota > Metazoa > Arthropoda > Insecta > Lepidoptera > Sphingidae > Deilephila > Deilephila elpenor. Next base: position 12,727,521 of record OX457097.1, on the reverse strand, counting down.
CTTTTTATTCAAAGAAAAGGTGTTACTCTCTGTTAATCTGCTCTCTCCGTACCCCGGGGATTGAGTAGGGGTAGGGGGCAGAACAAGGATGCTTCCAGTTTCTTTCTATATTGTTTGTCCCTCCACCAAACAAAGAAAATTGTAACTACCTCTATCTATCATTATAATCATCATCATCAAATGGACGAGGTTATCAAGTTTTACGTTCGTTTGTGTTTTAGACTGCCTCGGTGGCGTAGATGTACTACGGTACAACTGCAAAGCTGAGGTCTCAGGTTCGAATCCCGGTTTTTCTATTCCTTATCAGCCCGGAGTCAGGAATTTGTGCCTATCACATCATGGGACGGAGCATGCAAGGCGAAATGTGGGTGTCCTGGTGGCGCCTCTGCCTACCCCCCCTTCTGGGATATAGGCGTGAGTTTATGTATGTATGTATGTGTTTTAGAATTGGAGAAAAAATGTATTTGGCTCAATAAACACGACAATAGTTCGGGAACAGAACAAGCATGAAAGGGTATCGATCAACAAGAACGAGCGTTGGCTGTCATTAGACCCCTCTGTGATCGCTACGGCCGTTAACCCTGACTTGGTTGAGGAGTACACATACGTCAAAAATGATATTATTTTGTGTGGTACGTATTTTGTAATTGTATGACATAAGTTTTTTAAAGCAGGCTGCCTCCAACAGGTCGCTGTGGAAATCATTGGGAGAGGCATCTGCTCAGCAGTGGACTTCCTTTGGCTGATGGATGGATGGAAGTTTTTTTAAAATTATGAGATTCTAAATTTGCTTTCGATGTTTAAAGAATTCACTTTTATGGTCTCATTGCTTGAAAATAATAAGACTTGGAATTTGAGTGTAATTTAATGTTTTGTCATTTTTATGGTTATTTTCGTATATGCCTGTAGAGTAACCACTGTGCACTATGGTGGAAAATCCGTCGTTTGGGGTCAACTTTTTCGTATGCGATTTCCACCGAGCTTTTATAAGCCAGAGAAGAGTAATACTCATTATTCGTTGGATATGCTGGTTAATTACGTGCATTGTAGTCAATATGTCGTACCAATGTAAAAATCTTATATATTTTTATATTTCAGGTGAAGAAAGAGCTATAAATACGAATGAATTTGTAAGCAAAGATAAAGCGAACGCCAGAATGGTATATTCAGTTAAAACAGAAGAATATAGACAATTTTTATTAGATATATTTTCAGCGGGCGACTAAATAATATTTAATTGTTATAGAAAGATATTCGACAAATTTTCTATGAATAAATAAATATATATTAGGAATTGTTTTATTAAATTATTTTTGGAATAAATAATACTTTTAGTTAATTAGTTATAATATTTGTTGTAGACCTTTTAAAACATCAATAGGTTTATTTTTAAAGTCATTTTTAAAGTCCGAGTAACTTTAATGTGCTACTATACTCTAGCTTTATTTATTTAGATACATCTATCAATGTATAATGGAACTAAGATGTAAGATCATCATGCTGAACGATGAGACAACCATAAGCGAGAATGAGGAAATATTTGTAAATCTCTCATAGATGGCGGCACCTATTCCTATCAAGTGTCATTTTAATGCAGCTTTGTGAACGTGAAGATTTAATAAAGTACACTTTTACTTGGCATTACATGGAGTACACATTATTTTAGCAAAAAAAAATATTTCAAGCTTTCAATTGATTTCCCAAATTATTTTTTCTTTTAAATCTTTTTAAGTGAAAAAGAAAAATCTTTTATCGTCATAAGTTGTATCACCAGTGCCGTACTTTATCAGCTATGCCGACTGATATATATTATGTCCATATAAAACGAAACAATAGTATATTCGAAGTCCTTCGCATGACACAATCCATCTGATTATTCCCACCGGCCGGGCCTTGTCGTATTCTCATAAGCCAACTCGAATAACCCTCGTTACGAGACCAATCCAAACTTCAAAACAACATTAATATTGTCATTAGAACTTAAGTTATTCAACTAAGCGTAGCGGTCTTGGATTTGTCCTAAGACTAGAGATATACATACCATAACAGAATACTTACATAGATACATATATAAACTCTTGTCTTTTTCCTAGAAGGTATCCACTTTGCGACCACTTTCGCTGTGCACATTTGCACCACCCAGGCAGTCATACAAAAAACTTACTAGTAGAAATGCTAATATTAATTTGTTTGGTACACTTTCGCACCTTATCTAAAATAAAGATTTTCAAAAAAAAATCTAAAGTAACATCACTTATGTGAGTTCGACAACAGATGAAATCAAAACACATGAAGTCTTTCATTTTAAGTATAATTAGGTTTTAAAGATGTTAAGATCAAAGGTATTGCCACACGCTATGCTTATGCATAGGTACAAATGTTTTTGATGGCATGACACCTAGTCTTAAAACTTAGTTGCTATTAATTTCTACTATTACTAAGCTACAAATATTTCAACTTTATTTTGTGTCTATAAAAGAAAAAAATGTCATTAATTTTTTCATCGATTTAAGCGTCGGAACGCCATGGAATTGTGTGATGAAGTTGTAAAAGAATATTTTTATCGCGGTCATAAACTGACGAACACTGCGTGACTACACTGATTTTACGACAATTATTTTTCCAATAAAAAACTTGTCTCAGAATGTATTCGTTTTATGGACTCGCGACGTTGAGTTTTGAGATGTTTTAGGATAGTGTTCAGATCAAGGAAGTTTCTAAAGCGCTGTGAATAGTGAATGAAAGAGGAAGGCATTATGGCCGCGCCGCCATGACGCGATGTTTTATTTGACTCGTTTAGTCTTTCTTTAAATCGATAAATATAACCAACAGTTTTCTTTATTATTATATATTACATCACGGTTATTAATTCTATTAAGATTTGTTTATAAATAATACAATTACAACTGCTAGAATTTCAATTTCTTGATTACTTTATGATTTTTTCAACCGAGAAAATCTAACGAAAACATAGTTTGAACATATAGGTCTACTCATAAATATGATCAAAATTAACACAATTTTTTTTCGCTGCTCTAAAATGTACATATTTGGCTGTTTTAAGAAGCCTATTTTGACTATTCACAGCGTCTCTGCTTTGAATAGTTTTGTAACCTTGTACAAAAAATTAGCATTCGTAATTTAGATTACACTTTAACAAACTTTTAAACACTTTCAGGAGACAATATTTTTTTATGTATAAGGCAAAATCAGTTTAACATTAGTTATCTGTTATTTTCGAAAGTAAACAAAAAAGAAACAAAGAAACATTAAATCAAAATTACAATTTAATAAAGTCATATTCACAATCATGTTCAATGCCTAAACCGAATTTATAACTAAATAAACCAGTATAAATCAATTACTGCAAATCCGCTACTAACGAAAGCGTAAAAGAAAATTCCTACGCTTAAGAAGTAATAAAACTTCATGCAAACATAAGCGTAAGCCACAGACGCCGGATTATGCGAAGGTGAAACGCACAGACGACATTACCGTTCTTATTGCAACCAAATCCAACTTTAAATTTGGTCCATCGTCAAACCAAAGGATTAACCTTAATTATGATAATCACAAGTTGCGCCGTTTTGATTCTACAAACTGTCACCAATTTGGCCAATGTTGTAACCAACGTTTGCTCATAAAATTTTAAGAATGTATTACTTATTTGGAAACCGTATCGCATTGTCTGCTATCCAAGGAAAGTCTTACTTGATGTAATCACCTCCGCTCATCAATTTAAAATGTATTTAGGCCATCTGATGATGAACTTTAGGTGGTACCCATACGCTCGCAGTAACTGAATTATAATTAATAATATCTTCAGTCATTGCTTAATTTCTGTATTTTGCAAGAGAGTGACATGATTAAGTTATGGAGTCCGCATAATGTTATTATATAAGTGTTAATAAAAGTAGAGTCACAATTATTGGAGGTTTAAATATCCGTTTCCATTAAGACGTATGATTTCTGTACGTAAGAGACCAATACATCTACGATCTAAATATTGGAGATGTTCATATGAGGCGATAAGTAATGATTATTATCATCAAAAGATGTTTTATTTTCTTTGAAGGAATTATGTATTTTTAAAAGTTGACTTACCGTCTCAACCGTATGTCACTTTTAAACATGAAAGCACTTCAAAACAAACAACGACTAAAACTTTAGCAAACGGTGTATTAGAAGTAAACGCATGGTTAAGATTTGATATTGTGAGATTAATAGTAGGCCTGTGTGCTCACTTAACGACGATATCACATTCCGGATGTCGCTTAGGATACAGTCACCCTTTGTGTTGTTTAGGGTGAAAGGGCTTTGATTCAAGAAATTGATCTTTTCCTGTCATTCACCCCTGTTAATGTCTGTATCTTGTTCTCGTGGAGTATCTAGTTCCGAAAAGGGGTTGTCCAGGAATATCGGTTCGCACGATTCACAAAAAAATTCAAAATAAAAGTAATGTGGTAATTGTGAATTTAAAATCAATCTCATTTCAAATACTTTGTGAATTTCAGTCGCCGCAGAAAATTTCTTTCAGAACACTAAAACTGGAAGTAGGTTTTTACTTAATCCCCACTTTCTAGTTTGTTTTAATGGATTAAGAATGCACTTTGGATTGTTCTTTAGTGCTTGCGAGTAAGCTTTATTGCAATCTGGGACTTAATTTATATAGAATTTAGAAAAGTAGTTGTTTCGTAAGAAATAATATTTTACTATAAACAATAGGTTATTGATTAATCATTATTATTATTTTATCAGTATGCGATTTAGATATTATGTCTACTCAGCATCCAATTCACTAATTAATATTTAATAAAATATCTACCCACATACATTATCTCACGCCTATAATATCACCGATGGAAAGGTAGAGGTGCCATCAGTACCACTACCCAAGAAAGAAGGCAGAAGTAGGCACTCTTAGACACTTAGACAGCCTCCGTGGCGCAGTTGGTTAGACGCCGGCTGTGAAACGACAGGCCGCGGGTTCGATCCCCGCACCGAGAGAAATGTTTGTGCGGCCAACAAATATTTCTTTCGGGTCTGGGTGTTTGTGAGACCGAAAAGTCTCTCGTAGTTCTGATACCTGCGACACAAGACTTAATTGATCTTAATGTGGGGTCGGGACTATGTGTGTGACTGTTGGGTGTATTTATTTATTTATTTATTTACTTATAGTTCATTAGATTCATACGAGATTGTTCAAAACCAAAACACTCACACATATTGGATTTCCCATCTGGATATTGAATTCAATATTTCATAGTTTTCAGGCCGCACGTACCACCTTTAGAATAATAAAACGAAAAATTAATATACTGATAACATTTATACTCCTTGAAATATTGGCCCACTAGACCCATTGTTTCCAAGTGTATCATATTAACTACTTAACTAAACACGTAATTTACGTCATAACCCACAGATGACGTGTGAATTAGCTACAAGCCGCGTCAGGTGTGGATCGCCGCGGAGCCTACGCGTCGAAACAGGGCAATTTGCTAAATGTCGCTCTGGAACGCTCTCTCCGTCCTACCAATCTGAGTGGCGCGGGACGGAGTCAGGAGGTTATGTGGGGACTAAAGTATAGGCTTATTAACTGCTCCTTAATATATGAAATATACTACCTTACTAATAGGTAATACATGCCACAGCACACAAAATACGTGTGAATTCGCTACAAGGCGCGTCAGGTGTGGATCGCTGCGGAGCCGACGCGACGCGTCGTAAATAAGGCAATTTGCTAATCAATGTCGCTCTGGAACGCTCTTACCGTCCTACCAATCTGAGTGGCGCGGGACGAGTCAGGAGGTTATGTGGTGGTTATTATGATTATGTCTAAAATAATTATTTTATCGTATCTTATTTAGGTTTTATATCGGTACTTAACATACAATCTTCGAGATTTTATCTTATTAAAGTAAACTACAAAATGAAATGGTCGTCAACAAAAATTCATTCATTTTATATCTTCTGTTTCACATGAGATTATAATCTCAAGCGGTCCCCCTCCGTCACTTCAAAGTGCGTCCCTGTGAAAAGCGGTTTCCTTATTTGTAGATCATGATTGCGATGTAGACCTTCTGAAACACGAGAGAGGGAATGTGATCATATTATATGAATACCAACAGGTAACGAAGGAATTTTATGAACTTCTTGGGTTATTTGTTTGGGACATCATGTCAATTTCTCGGAAAATAATTTGTTAGCTATCTATATCTATATCTATATCAGCCCATATACGTCCCACTGCAGGGCACGGGCCTACTCTACAATCGAGAGAATCGATTGAGAGTGGTTAGGCCATATAGTCCACCACGCTGGCCTAGTGCGGGTTGGCGGAATTTGTTAGCTATTCGATTTTAATTAACACTTCACAGAATATGGTGCTTATATTATTTTCACATGATAAGTGTTGTTTTATTGGTAAGCCACCAAAAAAACCACACATAAATGGCAAGTCAAAGCTCTTATGAAAAAATTGTATTGGCAAGGTCTAAAGAAAAGTTCCTTTGAATCATCTTTCCTTGTATCGAAAGGTTGTCATAATGTTCCGTATACTAACTTTATTAAAGATAGTTACAAGACAGTTGAAAGCCCTAACATTTTGGCGAGTCACGTAATCCAATATTAGTTTCAAATCTATGATGAATATTTAAGATTTTTTACGTCTTAATAAAATGTAAACGGGTAATATAAGTATTCTAAAACTTAGGTCCTGGTTTACTTAGGATGTAAAAATGAATTATAAATCTCAGCACGGCCTCGATCTAGAAAGAAGATTTGCTAAGACGAATGCATACAGGATATTAGATATTTGAAGAAGACGTGAAGACATGAAAGTCTGTGCCTCGTTCTTTCCTTTTCATTTTAGCATTTATTTGTTTTACGACGTGTCTTTAATATCGTTATATCTGCGTATGTCTACAATAGCGACATCTATCTATCTATTCAACCTCAGGAAGTCTACTGCTGAACATAGGTCTACCCCAAAGACCACACACCGACCTGTTGGAAGCGGCCAGCATCCTGCGACTTCAATAAAGACATATTCAGCAAATTATATTACGTATAAAATATCAAACGTTTTCGTAAGAAGGCAAAAATAATTTGCACCGCCTGCTTGTGGTTTAAAAATTGATCCACAAACGCATGACCTTAAAGTAATACGGTTTTTAACCAGTAGGTCTAGTAGAAATATTTTATTTATATAGTAAGTACGAGTACATATTTTAGAAGAGGAACATTAGCTACAATTCGGACCCTGGCACCGGCCGTGATAACGCCAGGTAGAAGAAGAAGTATATATTTTAGTGTAACAGTTAATTGGAGTATTTTCAAATTGTTTAAGATTCATCTGGTGTATAATCTTAGATGCAAATATCGAGAGATGATACAAAATTGGTGGAGTTTATGAGACAAAATAACCACGATAAATATCTTTCTCTCGACTGTCCACTGATGAACATTAGCACCAGCAATTCTTGCAACAAACAAAAATCTATATAAATTACAGACTATCAAAATGACCCTCTATTAATGTGTAACAGTGTAAACATTACACTCAGTCGAAGCCAGGCTTTCCCGCCATTCACTTATATTTTCAAAGAAAACAACTGTGACACTTGCTAGAACTTGTTTGCGCCAACTGACGTCCAAACTAGAGCTGCCTTTATGAATAACAGCTTCACTGTTTAACGTAAACGACGGCGGTGGCGCAAAATATTATAGCTACGATTTTTAACAAAAAAATAATTGTTTAACCTTTATTTTACAATACAATGCTCATTACGTATGATTTTTGTGCATTAACCCCACGGAAGAGAGAAAACAGGTGGAAGTGACACTATTGGCCGCGCCCTGTGTCGCTCAACATTTCGCCTCATTCGCGCATAATTCAAAAATGTTTATAATGGTGGTGTATCATACCATCGGTTAGAGCATTTTTTAAAATAATTTTGCTTAAATTACAGATTTGTTTCACCGAAAAATGTTATTAAAAAACTATCCTATGTCAATACAATAAAGTTGCAATTTGCATCTTCAGCGATTACTCGACAGCGCAAATTATTGCCACAGGGCGCGTGCAGTAGTGTCACTTCCACTTGTTTTCTCTCTTCCCTGATTAACTTTACCAAGATCTTATTCTTTAGGCTTTCTAATCCTTTTTATAAAGAGTCTTGCTGCTGCTAGTTTAGACTACTGTATTAATATTGGCAGTCCATTAAATAAATAAAATACTCCCAACAGTCACATACATAGTCCTGACCCCACACTAAGATCGAGTCTTGTGTCGTGGGTATCAAAAGCTAGTTAAGCTAGCTAGTAAGAGAGACTTTTCGGTCTCACAAACACCCAGACCTGAAACAAATACCTGTGGATTACACAAATATTTGTCTCAGTGCGGGGATCGAACCCGCGGCCTCTCGTTTCACAGGCGGCGTCTAACCAACTGCGCCACGGAGGCTGTCAATTGATAGCTTATAATATATTCAGGCATGTCCTCGCTCGTTTGCCTTACCTATGTATGCAAAGGTTTCTCCACATGCTTTTAAAATATTACGAATTAATATTTTCACTTTTGTGACTTACACCACACTGCTCCTCATTGAAGTAAAATGCGCCCTACTCACTCAAAACCATGCCTTTGAACAAGTCCCGCGTGTGCAACGCATTGAAACGCCTCAAGTATTTTCACCGCAAGGACTTGCAGAAGAGATTGCATGTGACAAACAATGTGCCGTGCAGCCTGCACGCGACAATACGACACACACTGCTGTGCAGCCGACTGATAGGACTGCTGCCTTTGAGAGGGTTGATGAGTCCTTCTAGTGCTGAGTTGAGGTTGGTATCATTGTAGGCTTAAATACTTATATACATTCATGGCGATACACCCAATATGGCGATAGGCTCGCCCCCTATCACATCATGTGACGGAACATACAAGGCGAAATGTGGGTGTCCTGGTGGCGCCTCTGCCTACCCCTTCTGGGATAAAGGCGTGAGTTTATGTATGTAAGTATATAAATACATCAGTCACATTATATATTTCATATTTATTTACTACTGCAGACATCCGTCAGTAGTCTACATTAGTTAATTATAGAGAAATTTCCCATCTACAGGATATTTCAAAGGTATGAAAATTATATTAATTCCTCAGACACTGTTACATAACCCGTCCCACGCACAAGATTTAATATTATAATACACGCAATGTGTACTACGCGTTGTAGTTTTAATAACGCACCTGGATGTTAATTAAGTAGATTTACTGTTTATTTAACGTTAGCGTGAATTTCATCTGTTCCTTATTAAGCGATGATAGTGTTAAGGGAAATAATTATAAGAGGTCCTAGTTCGCTGGTTTTCATTTTATCATTAACTTTATTTGCTAGAACAGCGACTTTCGAGGGGATGACGGAAAAACCGTCACAATCGCTCACAGAAGTATATTATCAGGTTTTCAATTCAACCTGTTTGTATGTAATTTTATGTGGTCTCTTTGAGTCCGGTATTTTCGTATGAACCGAGACATACCAGCGTCAGATAACAATTAACACCAAACTTGTTCGTGAATTATTCTAAATACAAACAAAAAGAATTCACAAAGAAAAATACAAGGGTTTAAAGCTAATTTGCCTCCAGTAGCAAGCGAACTGTGGGCTAATAATGTTGATCGCGAATTTCATCCACCAATTTTTCATCATAATTATTCAGTAATAATAAACCGAAAAACAAACTTGCCAACACACGTCCTGATTTATAACAGTGTCGAGAATCTGACGCAAGTTTTAATTAACGCCCAAATTTACGGATATGATGCCGTTACATCTGGAGCGGTTGTGGTGACAAAATATATGCTTTTGTTGCGCTGAAATATTCGAGAGAATAAACATAAAGGGATGTTTTGTTTAATTGTACTCTGGATTTGATGGTTGAAGTGTCGGTCTTTGATATAGAGAGTTGAATGGAATTAGGATATACTTTTGATAAGAACAAGATAGACGATGTAATAATGGAAGAATGTAACTTCTTATCTAAATGCAAATATTGTTTCTGAAATAGATCACTAAATAAAATATATTGTATAAAGCTAGATGGAAAAGCAAGGAGATAAATGATCACGCGGGTCACTTAATGATGTGGCTGAAGAGAGAGAGAGAACGAGAGAGAGATCCAGAATATATTACTTCCGAAATTTATTATTGATACTTTAAATACTTTAACATTAATTATAAATGAGCATTGAACAATACCCAAAACTAATAATGCAAGAAATGTTACATCAAAAGACATTGTGTAAAAATTTCAATACTTTTCAATCTCTGGAGACATTAAATGAAATAAAGAATTTTATTTACAAATTACTACAAATTCGCAGAAGTGATACATCAAAGAAAAGCGTTTCGGGATATTAAAAATATTCACAAATAAATCAGTGACAAAGAATCAAATGCAAATTACTTCTAAACTGTTGAACTTGATATTTATTTCGAATAGATTACTTCTCAGAGTAAGTACGAATTAAATAATACGAAAATGCTGTATTTAATACTTTATTTTGAAGTTTTTGGTTTGAAATGTCTGTGTGTTTGATTGTGAACATCGGTCTCAGGTCATACCTTTTTTTTAAACTTATGTGTGTAGTCGTAACATATAAAACATACATACATACATACATAAACTCACGCCTTTATCCCCGAAGGGGTAGGCAGAGGCGCCACCAGGACACCCACATTTCGCCTTGTATGTTCCGTCCTACGATGTAATAGGTGGCGAGCCTATCGCCATATCGGGCACAAATTCCTGACTCCGGACTGCTAATGAATAGAAAAATCTAATATCACTTTGCCCGACCCGGGACTCGAACCCGAGACCTCAGCTTTGTAACCGTACCGTAATACAACTACGCCACCGAGGCAGTCAACACATACAAAACCTAACAACATATAAAACCTTACTTATAAACGTTGAAGGAAAATGTAGTTTTCACATTCCAAGCACCAACTAATTTAACTCTAGGTATAGAATAGTTCTAGAAATTTCTGATGTTGAGCTGATTCTCTTCTGAATTATAAGCTACAAAATTTACAATAATACTTTGGAGCTTTCAGTACAAATTCGTTGTTCTATTTCAGATTTACATTCAAATCGCTCTATACCATATATTACGCAGTGACTCTATTCGGCCAGTCATTGATGTTCGTCATGACTTGCTGCTGGCTTTTTCAACATGGCATCTCTTTGCCTAATGTCAGTGAGTATGAGAGAAACTCTCTTTTTATTCTCTTTTTTATGAATGCTTAAAGGTTTAATGCTAAAGGCTTAATGCTTTTTTACTCTCTTTTTTATGAATGCTTAAAGGAACACTTGAACTGAAAGAACTGCCGATTGTGATATTACGATAAAGTATTTTGTTCTGTTCTAACAAGTATTTGGGGCCCAATAAAATACATGGATGTGACTGAAATGTAGGTATAAATATTGTTATACTTTTTGCTCCTATTAATAAAGAAAAAATAACTGTATATTCCTATTTTATTTGTAAAAGGATTCCAATAGATGAAAATAGAAAGATACTGATCAGAGTTACTAAAGTATTAGTTCGTAGGTAGAACCCTATTTAAGCAACCGATATACTAATGGATTAATGGCTTTATTCATTCACAGATTTAAAACCTGTTATAGTTATCGAATGTTTTGCTATATTTGCTCAAACTGAATTCTAAAGTAGTTCGAAAGGGACAAAATATTCGATAGCACAAATACGTTTTAAATCTGTCTATGAATCAGGTCGCACTAGTTCTATTTTTTCCAGTTGATATTTAAGTAAAAATAATAATAGCACTTTGATCAAATGTACTGGATCGAAGGAATAGGATTTGTAACTGCTAATATCACATTTCATAACTGTAATGAACCGTTTGCACCTTGTTTTAGCGAACTCAGTATTCTACTCATGCAGCCTTACATCTTCATTGATATTGCTGAACATCGGTCGATTTTGGCCGAAGCTGATCAAAAAAGTTGAAGTGATCGAAGCAACATTGCCCCCATTTGCTAACAATGTCACTGTGTGGTGTAATGTTACTATGGTCTTTACTTTACTAGTGGCTTTGGGTACGTATTTAATGCCTTGTTTCTCTTCTTCTTCTACAGGAAGTTTACTGCTGAACATAGGCCTCCCCAATAGATTGCCACATAGACCTGTTGGAATAATAGTATAAGATCTAGAACATCGTTATTAGGCTAAAGTCTAGTCTTCTCTATTGTAAAAAATTCACTGAGGCCTAAATAAGTTATCTTATATGTTGTATTAAGTGGCAGGGTTACTGTACTTTGGTCCAGTGAGCGTGTGAAGGAGCAGGCTAAGATGGTGACCCCTACACATAAGTCATCTTACTGTCTATATCGACCTGTTGAAGGCGATCTACATCCAACCATATTATGCGGGCACACTCAAATTTGTTTGTCACTTATTTCTCTCTCTTCTCTTCTATTATTATACCAACAACTCAATATTTGATAACATTGCCAATTGAGTTAAAGTAAATACCGTCATGTTTAAAGTGAACCATCCTTTGAGAAAAACGAACCCTTTTTTGCAAAAAAATATTATGTAAATACTGAAACCCAAAACAATATCCTGAAAAATTGGTTCTACGAAAATTTCCTAAGCCTTTTTAAAAGGGGAAAAACACGCATAATTTTTCAAGTTATTAAAGCTAATAGGTTTAGGCGTCACACGTCGTTCACACACCTGGGTCTGTATTGATATTCTAAATAAGAGCTTTAACTTCGGCAAGAGAATTCATAAGAAAAAGTGACAATGACGTAGTCAATGAATTATAACAATGGGATGAAAGTTTGTTTGTTAGTACACTAGCTGTCTTTAAAGAAACTTGAAGAGAAGTATTTTTTTTCTGGAATTAGTACCTAAAGTTTATGATTATACAAAATAAAATATGTGGCGTCCACTTCGTGTTTCTATTTGACAAGGGTATGGAAACGAAAAAATAGATTTCTTAAATACACCTCAATCAACTCCCTGAAGTGAATATTTATTTTTGATTACCTAATTTCGTGATCTATTTGTAAAGACTCATTCGTTATTTAGTATTCGCTCTTATATTTTCCATAATAAAGTTCAAATTAATAAAAAAGATAACTAAATATACAATTTTACAGTAGAACACCTACTCTCCGTTTTCTACGGGGTCACTGTGGCTTACTCCTGTGACTCCAAGGACTTGTGGGGAACATATTTCCGGTTCAACATGCCGTGGATTTTCGACTACACGCCGTATACGCTGTAGAAAGGAATTTTAAGCGAGGTATGCTCTTTGAACTGACGAGTTCCTGGAATTCATTTTGGAACACCTTTTTTAACTTAATTGGGATTTCGTTATAAGGGTTCCTGGGTGTTTTAATTTTTTGCAGGAAAATTAATTAAGCATATGTATAAGCCGTGTTGTAACCTTGAGTATAATGTGAATATGCCTGCTTGAACAAGGCAGTATTATGTTCTCACAGAAATATTAGTGATGATTTTTGCTCTCGCGCCTCCTTCGTCAGACTGGTTATAATGCCAGAGGCTTATTAATTAGTAACCTTCTCTCTTCCATCTTTATACACCATGTGAATACCTCCAAAGGTTTCAAGGGTTTCATTGTTTGTTTTTGGTAAATGAGCTAGCAGCCTTATGTTTAAGCAGCTACCACTCATGAAGTTTTCTACTCCGTTTGATCCCGTATATACTGTAGTATAAACTGAATAATAAAATATCTAACACACGTTCATTATACATTTTTTCTAGCTTCTCGAAGCGTTGAAATAAGCTGTTCATTACTCCAACTGTAACTAGCACACGAAGATTTATGTTTAAAGTAATGATGCATAACTTCTACACATTACCAGACCTAGATTTGCTGTCGAGAACACTGTAAATAAATTTATCATAACTTAATTTAAATGAACAATGGCGTAGTTTGAATTGGAACGGAACGCTAAAGCTGAGGTCATGAACTCGATCCAAGGACACATAATTTCACTTTTTGAAGATACGTTTTTAAACTAAATTATTTTTCGGTGTGTTAATAAAAAATAGCATGACTTGATGTAAGTATAATGGCCGCCACACACGTAACTATATAATTGTGCAAGTCTGAGTTTGCACCAATATACCGGAACGTGTGTGGGCAATTAAGTGCGCAAACTTCGTTCCAAGTTTCGATTAGAGACTGGTGCAATCTCACGTTTGCGCAAACACACTTGGACACGTGTGGCGGACATAACATATACATTTATCAGTTCACCTTATTCATAATCACAAGTGATTATAACTCTAGACTCACTATCTATCGTGTCCATCAGATGTGAACACGTTTCTCATTTATTGTTTTTGTTACAGATATTCAATCTCCAATCCACATTTATATGGAGTTTCAATGATCTATTGCTTATGGTTATAAGCATATATTTAACTGAACATTTTACTGTTCATAACCAATTGTTGAAGGAAGCTTCTACTCAGGTACATTTTTAACCGACTTTAAAAATGGAGGAGGTCCTCAATTCGACTGTGTTTTTTTCTTCTTTTTGTTGCAATGAATAGCGAGACGAGCATGCCATTTGCCTGATGGTAAGCAATAAGACCGCTCATGGACAGTAGCAAAACCAAACAACACCATGAATTCTAAGGCAATGCTTGGCTTTCCACTGCGCTCGCCATCTTGAGACCTAAGATGTTAAGTCTCAATATGTCCAGTAGTTACTCTGGCTACAACTCTGCTGTTTTTTATTACTTTGCATTGGCTTGGTAGTAATTATAAGGTACCTGACGATAATTATAAATTAAACTACTCAATGTGTTTCTTCTCTAATAGGAAATATTAAGATCAGTCTGGAATAAGAAAAAAACTGTCATAATATAATTAAAAAGTCAATACAATTTCAATACAAAATTGAGAACTCTGCTATTTTTCTAAATTAATGCTTTAGTAGTTTTTAGTTCCCAATCAATAATTTAGAAAGTAATAGACAACAATAAACAAATTGTACTAATTGTCATTTGAGCAACGAAAGCTAATTGGATGTAGAAATGCGTAGGCGAAATATTGTTAAGCTTCAAGTTTCTCTTAGGGTAAATAAATATCTTGCACCTTTAGATATCAACAAGAAATTTACAAATTACTCCAGTTTGTTTTTTTTTGATTCCACATTTAGTTTTATTTCACTCAGTGAAAATTCCTAATTCGTTTAGTTATTGTAGATTTTATGCGACCATTGCTTTATATTATTAAATAATTACTAGTCTTTAGTATATTAGATAAAACGGATATCGCTAAAGAAGGGATATAGTTAAATATAATTTGAAATCATTTAAGTTTCATGAATGAAAGATAAAACTTTACTTTAAAGTTTAAGTGTCTCATCATGTCCTGGCCGTCTGTCACAGCTGTTGTTTTAAGAAAATAGTAGATTTTACTTGGTCATAATAATAGTTTCGTAAAAATATTTTGGAGTATACAGGGTATATCAAGACTGCGATCGAAAACGAAGCCAGGTTATAGTATTAGTGATTTCAGACACAATGCAAGTAAAAATTTCTCAAAAAAAATCGGCGATTTTTTTTTGTAATTTTTTTCTTATCGTCGTATTTGGGTGATAAATACATAGCTTTCCTAAAATAATGATGTAGACCTCTTTATTTCTAAATACTCAATGGTACGTAAGCGTTTAAATTATTATTTTCGCAATAACTAAGTATTTACCACCCAAAAAAAATGATTTTTTTAAAAATCTACAAAAATATCTGTCGCTGTTTTGGTGAAATTTTTATTTGCATCGTGTCTGTAACCACTAAAACTACCACCTGGCTTCGTTTTCAGTCGTTACAGACCATTAAAATATTGTACGGGGTTAATCCAGATTGCAACTGAAAACGAAGACAGGTTACAGACACAATACATTTTTAGGAGTTTTTTTTTTGCATGTTTTTAATATCATCGTGTTTGGTTGGAAATAGTGAATATAGAAGGGGATCAAAAAAGGAAAGTTGACTAAGACGGTTCGGGTCAAAGTAATCATTCTTTATATTCCAGGAATTCTTTTCCTGCGCCGAGTTCCGCACGCAATATTTGAAAATTGTACGTTTGGTACGGCTTATCAACGGCCAAATAGGCATCTACATTCTTACCTCATTTGGAATTAACTTGTACTGGATTTGCACTCAGCTGTTTTATAGCTTGAAGTAAGTACATATTGATTGCTAAATTACTGAAAAAATGGACAACATATCCATGTTTGTAACGATTAGTTTGTTAAAGTTTAAGTTCAAGTAAATGAATATAAACATTCATAAAACTGAGCAACTGTGCATAAAACTGAGCAATATCATATATACAATGTAGATGTTAAGTTAAAGAAATAAATGGATAGTGCATCCTATTACAAAAGAGTACATTACAGCAGCTTGAGCAGCAACTATACAAAACATTAATAGCAAAATTGGTACGCTATCAACTAGAAAGGTTCCTTAATAATTCACACAATAGATATGTCTGATAAGTCCACAGCACGGTTCTGCTTTCATATGGTGTATTGAACAGAGAAAACTAATTTATTATTTCTTCTTTAGAAAAACGCACACCGGTCACTTTATATCTTGCCAGCATCGGAATGCTCACAGCTTGACGTAAGTCTCCTAAATAACATATCAATATGGCATTATTGCAAGTGTTTGTCTGCAACTCACAGAAATTCGAACTCTAACTCTTCGAACTATTTCTCTACTACCTTGTATTTCACAATTAAAGGCAGGGAAGTAAAAATTTACAGGTTTTTTGTTTATCTTTTGGGGCCTGACCTGAGCGCATTAGACGTTCTTACTTCTTATAACGTTCTTTCCTACATTAATCCGGCCGATGCCAGGGTATTCCTAACTGCTTATAAGATTACTGGCATATTTTCCATCATAAAACTAAGCCATTGTTTTATACCTATTTCTAGATTATGGCCAGATAAGGCAAGTGAACAGAATATGACTATCAATGTATTTTTTTTCAGAGCTCTTCACTCAGCAGAACACACATTTTATTTTGTGTTCTCGTTTTCATTTCTTCTTTTGCGAACTTTGCTCGTATTACTACTGGCTGCTAGGATTCACTCAGCATCGATTGTTCCTTTGGTGGTGCTTTACAATGTTCCATGCTCTAAATTTGACGTCGAGGTGGGTTTAGAATAAAATTAGTTATATTAATAGTTTACCACACAAATAGATTAGGATCACGATGATCTACTGTTCAGAGCCTTGTCTACTGCAACATACGGGGATTCTAATGAAAATTATGCTTATGCATGTGACATTTAAGTATTGGTCTTAAATGTCACATGCATAAGCATAATTTAAGTATTATATTTATCCTTTTATAAAACAATATCATTCTGTTTGGTTAAATATGCCTTGAATTGGGAGGATAATTGTTAAGAAAAAAATAAACAAGATTTTTTTCTGAAAAGTAAAGATTTCCTGGAAAAAAAATCATACGTAATCATTATTTAGATACCATAAGTCGGAAAGTTAGTTAAAAGTATCTTGCAAAGGGAACGCACAAGTTCGCAAAGAATAAATTTATGAAAATAATTTAAAAGATTCTGAAGAACCATTACAATTCTTACACTCAAGCAATTTAAGTCCTTAACAACGCCGGATAAACATTAAATTCAATTAAATCGGCTTGTCTAGATGTTGGCTCTTGAGATCTTTTGCTACCAATATAATATGCGTATTTATTTCAGGTAGAAAGGTTTATAGCTCAAATTAACAACATCAAAGTGGCACTGAGCGGCTTAGACTTCTTCTACGTGACTAGAAAAATGATCTTAACTGTGAGTACTTTTAAGGACCTTTTTAATTAAGCAAGGGTGTAACAAACCTACGACATGCGATGAATTCGATATGAGGATGAATGGTATATCGTGAAACGAAAAAAACAAAGCCTGGTAAAAAATATATGAAATTAAAGGACAAATTATATTTTGCTGCCGTTTAAATTACACCATTAAAAATAATATTATAGTCAATTCTAAAACAGAAATTATGTCTTTTGACTAGTGCAATTTTCGTCCCAAAGCGATTCATCGTAACACCCAAGGTGCCCCTAAAGAAATTTTACTTCGAAGTATGATCTATTCATAAAAATAATGACAGGCTGTTTAAATTTAATGTATTTGATTTGATTAATGAGCAAAGATCGTGGTCCAATAACTTTGAAGCTGATGTAGAAAGAATTTTAGAACAAATTTAAAGAATACAAACTTTAAAGTTCCACTCATATTTTTTTCAGTAGTCATTATCTTCAGTCACAACATGACTAATGCTAAACATAAATCTTTTCACAATGATTTTTAGAGCGACCTCCTTATTGAATTCTGAAAAAAAAAAATTTTTTTTCAGATATTATAGATATACAGGGTATATCAAGACCGCGACCGAAAACGAAGCCAGGTGGTAGTTTTAGCGGCTACAGACACAATGCAACTAAAAATTTTGCAAAATAAGCGACGGATTTTTTTTTTCAATTTTTTAAAAATCATCGTTTTTGAGGGGTAGATACCTAGTTTTTGCAAAAATAGTAATTTAAACCCTATCGTACCATTGTGTCTTAAAAAATAAAAAGGTGTACATCATTATTTTAGGAAAACTATGTATTTATCACCCAAATACGACGATAAGTAAAAAATTACCAAAAAAAAGTTGACGATTTTTTTTTACGAAATTTTTCATTGCATTGTGTCTGAAGTCCCTAATACTATCACCTGGCTTCGTTTTCGGTCGCGGTCTTGATATACCCTGTATAATATATCTGAAAAAATATTTTTTTTTACATAAAACAGCAAAATAACAATATGTCATGGTAGATTATACAATATTAGCAGTTTTTAATGTTTTGGCATTCCATAATATTTTGAGGTTAACGAAAAATTGTGGCTTCTTAGATTTACGCGAATGTTACACATTGAAATAAAACTATTTTTTTACGGATTTTATCGCGATTTGGTTTGATTTTTAAATTTTTTGAACTTCCCGACGTTTTGATTGCTTTACAGCTTTCGTAGTCACGGGGTGGACTAACGAAAAATGTTATACGTATTTTAAAGATCGAATACTTTAGCATCCCTAAAACAGATTCTTTCGCAACTGTAAAATCGAATGTAAAAATTAGTCTGCCAAATTCTATCATTAATAATTTCGAGTTGGAATTCCAATTTTCTCATTAATGATGTACCACGGTGCGACGTCTATCTTTTCATTATCTTTTACTATAGTTTCGCTTAAATTGGTTATTTCATTCTGAGTTTGGTGCCCTGTAATTGTCTATGTAAATTACACAGATGCTTGATTCGTTAGTATGATTAAAAGATTTCAAATTCTAAGGTTTTGGTGCGTTTACGTTTTTTACCTTCAGTTTTTTTACTGTAGTGTCTTTATGAAACTATTCTTTATCTATATTAGATCTTTGTAAATATAGATTATTGATGCAAAATGAAGACATTCTTTCACCAGGAATTATGACTCGTTGAGGTTATTGATGATAAATTAAAGATATAAATTTAGCCATTATTCTGAATATTAAATAAACCAAAAGTATATAAATAATTTTATTTATCATTTTCAGTTGCTGGGAACCATTGTAACATACGAGCTCGTTTTACTGCAATTTAATAAATAACACATAAATAGCTTGAAAGGGTTAAATAAATAATTTAATTAATGTATATTCATAACACTTATTAGATAAATCTACAAGTAACATGCTTCAGAACGAGGTAGAGTTGTGAATAAGAAATTACGAGAAATGTTATCAAAAGAAAATAGGTTGCTTAATGTTAAATAAATACTATTTCAATGGATGGTTTGAATTCCTTAATCTTAAAAAAATCCCTGATGTCTTTTCCCTATTGTGGCTGAATTTTCTTAAAAGCAATGCTCTCACAGATATTAAAATTTCGTAGGCCATTGCTACAAAATTTTGTATCGATTACATAAAAGCTTACTATATTATCCATTTTTAAGTATCACAGTATAAAATAACAAATAAAATGAGCGGTAGTAAGATGATCAAAATGGAAGCATGGAAAAGATCAAGTAAGTAACATTTATAGTCAACCAACTTACATCAGAAGATTACATACATACATACATAAGCAGGATTACATACATAAACTCACGCCTTTATCCCAGAATGGGTAGGCAGAGGCGCCAACAGGACACCCATATTTCGCCTTGTATGTTCCGTCCCATAATGTGATAGGCGGCGAGTCTACCGCCATATCGGGCACAAATTCCTTACTCCAGGCTAATAATGAATCGAAACAATCATTATCACTTTGCCCGACCCGGGATTCGAACCCGAGACCTCAGCTTTGTAGTCGTACCGTAGCACAACTACGCCACCGAGTCAGTCGAATATAACATATATAACAGACAGTGAAAAAGAAAAATACATGTTTAGACACAATTTGACTTCCTATGCCCTCTGTTAACCACATCAAGGCACATGCTTGAACTAATACATTAAATAAGCAGTACAAATATCAATAAGCCAGTAAATTGCAAATTCCACACGTAATTAGCATAATTAATCCTGAGAGCTCCTTAATTGCACGAAATATACAAACATCGTTGAAACTATCACGCCTACACTCAACGCTTGGGGTAGTGAAATACCAATATATAATGTATGTGTGTGGGAGTATGATTACGATTTTTTTCTCTTGTTTAGTGTATTTATTTATTTTCTTTCTTGTCAGCCAAAGGAAGTCCACTGCTGAACATAGGCCTCCCCACTTTGACTTATATTCTACCGATAGACGAGACACGTCATAGAAACAAAGTTCCCCCGTATTTTTAAAAGCACAGTACCGACATTTAGTTCATTGACTGAAACTATTACAAAAATATAACTTCAGACGATTTCCTTTCGGTTTGACAGCGAAAAGTCAAAATAAATTACTTATAAACGTATCCGATAAGGCGTACTGCACTGTCACTGTCACGAAGCAGACTGCTTCATGTGCGGTGCATGCACCGCAACTAGGTGGGACACATTTTGCTTACTGAATGTCATATCTAGTGTAACATTGATATCGATGTCTCCCCATAGATCGCCTTGAATTTGTTTTTTTACAAATAAGATTTAGTTTTTTTCTAGTAAGAGTAATGCTGTGCAGAGAATCGAATGGTATCAAACGGCGGTCCCATGCCATTCGGCACATTACTGGCCCGCACTTCACGGTACGGTGGGAGAACCCTGGAGTATAGAAAGGAGGGAACACTTGCGCTAGCAAACCATTCCACTTGTCTTAGCGATCCTTTTGGTTCGAACAAAGATGGTTACAACCATCAAGCTACGGCTATATGTGTTAATTAATTCCAAAGGCATTTTTTATATATAATATGCCTTAATAGAAAGGACTGTAGAGCTGATGGCTAGGGTTATATAAACCAATATTCACTGTGGAATATATTTATTTCACGGGCAGCGCAATTGTGTCTGCAGTACAAAATCGGATATACACAGGGTGGACCCGAAAAGAATGAAAGAAAAACGATTTATTTGTCACAGTCGCAACATACACAAACATGGCTAGACTAAACAATACGAAAAAAATGCAACATATCGGTGTGCGTCATAAAGATGCGGTTTTTATCATTGTATACGGTCGGCTCTAAGTTAGATTATGAATATTCTGCCCCCAGAAATGAACGTCGTCTTTCTTTAATACCCTGCTTTCCTTCACCCAGGTTCTTCTTTCCGTGATAAAGCCTCGACACTCTAAATACCTTAAATCTAAAACATCTTTCACTAGATAGTATATTTACCTTAGTTTTATGTAAGGCTAAAACTTACTTTACAACATTTATTTATATTTTAACGTAATTTCTTGTGAAACTCGAAGCTCCACAATTACTAAGACCGACGATGCATGGATAACGAGCTAAAAATAATTTAAGATTCTCATTTTATGCTCAATGAGGACCGATAATATAACGATATTATTAAACATACGTTTATCTAGACTGCGACTGAAAACGAAGCTATGTAGTATTAGTGACTTCAGACACAATGCAATTAAAATTTTCCCAAAAAAAAAAGACAATTTGTTTTTGTATGTGGTATTGATAATTGAGGAACCGGCTAAGAAACGAGAGGCAGTATATATACAGGGTATATCTAGACTGCGACTGAAATCGAAGCCAGGTGGTAGTATCAGTGACTTCAGACAAAATGCAACTAAAATTCTCGCAAAAATAATGAAAATTTATTTTTGAAATTTTTTACTTATCGCCGTATTTATATTGTAAATACATAGTTAATATTCCTAAAATAATAATGTACACCTTTTTATTTTTAAAAGCACAATGGACGAAGAGGAATTATGAATATTATCGTATTATTATCGTCAGTCCAAATAGGAGCGTGTTGCTCGCACTTCCAATCTTACTTGGTCCGTACTTTATCCGTTTACCAGAACGTTTAATAAGGTGCAAAATGGAGTAAACACTGTAATTGGGCATTAGCGCTCCTTATTATTTTAATAATCGCTTAAAT